>OY783225.1:93985834-95268963 GCA_963678685.1 Patella ulyssiponensis
ACATTGATAGCAGGGCTGTCATTTGATAATTAATATATATATATATATATATATATATATATATATATATTTATGGACATTAAAATGATTAATTTGACATAATAAATTGTTAAAAAATCTGTAATAGAATACAGGTGTTATAGGGTTTTTCACCTGGGGTGTTAGGGGTATCTCACCTGGAATCGCAATTCTAACAAATCAAAAATTGATTACATGATTGATAATTTTAGGGGATTCGTATGAAACTAAACCAGTCGTTGATTAATTAACACATATATAAATAAACATTAGGAAAGAGGGTTAACTGACAATATAGGATAACTGCTTAGCAGTAACCAGATAAAACAAACCATACACAAGGGACATATTACAATTAGACGATTAGAATACATTATTGTAATGCCAATTAGTAATGGAAATTTTGAACTAGAGAGGATGCCATTCTGTGGAATACAATCCCCCATTCATTACGGACCAATGTTGTGACTGGGATTCTATTGTCTATGTCAATCAACGCAACAATTCTTTTTTTAAAAAACGTCTCTCGATAATATACAGTAATTATATTCCATAGAATTGCGTCTTCATTGTTAGTACCTCCCATATTCCTCGATACAACTGTGAAACAAAAATAAAAATAAATATTTAATGGAACGATTTGTAAGAATGTAAAGCGTGTTATTGAATTCTGAAGCCATTTCGTACTCTGGTGGAATCGAGAAAGAACTGCATGAGCGTTTGTTGCTCCTACCTAATGATGTCCGCATGAGACTCTATCTATTCACAGATTGTTTTGGTCACTGTAGAAAAGTATTTGTATTAAAAACCTTTAAGTGCATTGTGCTTGATAACGATAAGAGGATACTTGTCGAAACGTCGTGATTTTAGAATAAACCAGTTATTGTTTCCCATAAAAACTGTGTTCAATTTATATTTGAATGAATTATTGAAAAATGTATTTTGATTTATATTCCATTTATGCATTATGTATCGTTATTTTTCTCTAACGGACAAACATTATCGTTATTTGTGCCTGACCCTGTCTGTGACAGCTGTCTTATGTCCGTGCTTGCATGAGGTCAAGATTTGTAAACATTTAGTATTGCTCAAACCCTGTTTCATTTCATTTCTTGTGGCTATACATTTACCTTACCTGAGCACTTACCTGTTAATTATACCTGCAACACATATACAGGTTATGTGTTTATTGCATGAATTTTAATATCGGAACATAAATTCTATAATATGACAACCATATATAAAAATCATTATTTATTGATGAATGGTTAATGGAGATGTTTTTATAGGTTTTCAAGTGTTTAATCATAGATTCAGTTTATTTAAATTCAGTTTTCTATGGTAATAAACTCAAATTAATTATTTTATGTCAGTTTTGGGATGTTTACATAACATTTAAATAAATACATCTATATTTAATATCTGATTAATATATCAGCGTTTATTTGATATTTTATGTTTAGTTGTCGAAGGAGTAAATTAATTGTATATGAATTAAGCAAGCATGGAAATAAGTTACCTGTCACTGACTATGTCAGACACAGATTCAGGCTTTGTCATGTGTAATGTTTCTGTGTTTATTATGTGTGTCATTAGTGTCAATTGCTAAAAATGCTTCAAAAGGAAAATATCTATATTATATTTGGTACTTTAAGTCAATGATTGTCTATACGTGACAAAAAAGATAACTATATGAATGTAAATAAAAAATATGTACTTTTCATAAAAATTATTCAAATACCACTGAATAATTAACTACACAATAAAGCAAGAGATAAAAATATGTTTGTATTTTTTTTGTATAGATGTGCTTATATTAAAACTGATTAGAGATAATGAGATAGTTTACCTTATAATTAGGGATAATCCGATTATGTATTAATTAATAAAGTAGGTTATAATTACCTGGTTATTGTTTTATTAGACCAGTTACAGGTGGAAGATTTATTACAGGTGAGAATGTTTATCAGCTAATATACAAAACGATCTGTAAACAAGCTATGATATTACAAATAATTACAGAATAAAAGATCAAAGTCCACTCGACACAAACTAGGTTATTTCGGGACTAACATATGGTTCAATTTTATTTCAATAATTTGCTGCCCGTAGTTGTCTTTAGCAGTGGGTGGAAACCAGATAACCTGGAGATTTAGAAAACCCACAAGCAGACGACCCTACTCCTTGTCACCTACAACTAGGGATTCATAAACATGCCAGTTGACTCAATGCCGGACCTTATGATACAAGGCACAAGCGCTAACCATTCGGCCATCCAACTACCCCAGAACCAAATGCAAGTTGAGGCCTCTAGCATTTCTGATATAGCGGACCAGACTGCGCATGCTCGCCATTCCTTCTTTTCTTTACACCCAAAGCTTCTCCTTTGGATAAAATTCGCCTTGATCACTTCCCTGCAAAGACATTGTGTCTCCACCCCCCCCCCCCAAATTTCTAGATCAAGTCTATTTTGTGGCTTCCTTTGGCAAGTGTTTTATGAAACACTTGTCTATGAGATCACCCTTTATGGAAGTGGACATAAAACTATAGAAACAAACAAATTTCAGTCCTTAATTGGCTAAACAAAAACACAACAGAAATTGACTATTATCCTTCTGGATATACAGTACATAAATGATAGAGAAAAGTATAAATTTTATATAAAGAAGGATATTTTTGTAAATAATTTCCATGCTGAATAGACAGAGAACATGCAAGGCGTCAATTTCAAAATCAAATAATGACCATGATATATCATAGTAAATATATCATATCCCTCAATAATAACCAATACTACCCTATATCATTGTACATATCTCACTCCTCAATAATAACCAATACACATTTATATCATGCTAATTATCAGGCAATCCGGTTGTTCCCAGACTTTCTGCTAATTCAGAGCTAATCTGAGAGCAATGGTGTTATAAACTATAGTCCATTCCTCACTTAAAATAGCTAAGTCTCTAACTCAATATCATCCAAAATCTTCAACATTGAAAACACAAATTATTTGTCGATTTAAATCAAAATTGATGATGTGATCTTACCGGAAAATTATGGGCTGCTGCTGCCTTATTTCTGCAAACATAACTGATTTGAAATTAAGAGTAAAAAACGGAAACTATTGAATGTAAATCAGTTTATATACATTCATATTAGAGTATTATATGTGTTGCGACCCACTTGTATCAATTTCTAGTTCCCAAATGTTAGCGATTTAGCTCCTTTAAAGTAGAAACAGGCATTGATTGTAACAAATATAGCTTTATTGAAAATTTACCGTAAAAATATGTTAGATATATAGGATAAAATACAATAATTTACACATTATAACATTCTACAGCCCAACTACACAGAATCATATTTGTTCCATACTGATTAACACTTAAGGTCCCATTTAATATCTGTGTTTCCAAATGGTCAGTTAGTGAATCAAGCTGTAGATATGTCTTTATTCGAGGCCTCTTGCTACCACCATGGTGATTATGTGAAAGGATTGTTCTTGTTTGATCAAGTTGATAAATTTATAAATATTAGGTTGTGTTTAGACTGTCATTAAAAACCTTCTATTAATCAAGATTAAGCTGATTAACGCTGAACAAGTTTAAAACAGAATATAGATTTATGATTAATTAACAGATTACCAGTCTGTCGGCATTCCGGGAACAAACACCCTTCAATACCCAATAAACATTTATATCATGCTTATTATCTCCCACTTCGATCTCTATTATGAAATGAAATGAAATGGGGTTTAACGTCCTATTCCCTCTCTATTATGACCGCTGGTTTGGTGGTTTAATGCACGCACATTAATTCATAACATCTGTCATTGACTCAGTTGGTGCAGTGGCATGGTTTTGATGGTGGCATGGTCCACAAGGTTTCCTAACATTGCTTGTTCTGAAATTTACCTAGTTTAAAGTAGTTTTTCTTTCTCTTAATAATGACCAAAACACATTTATATCACTCACACCTTGTCAAGTATACAATACACATAAACAGTTAATACACAAAACACCATAGGTAATATACATACCCAGAACTAACTAATACACAATATACATGGCTCTAAATAACTGAATAGTACACAATATACATACCTAGAACTAACTAATACACAATATAATACCTAGAACTAACTAATACACAATATAATGCACAATATACACAACTAGAACTAATACACAATATACATAATTAGAACTTATACACATACATGTACCAAAAACTAATACACAAGTCACAATATACATACCTCTAAATAACTGAATAATACACAAGAAAAATACACATTGATAAGATACACAGTACAGTGGACTTAATACTACATTGTATGGGATCGTGTCGGAATATTACAAGTATAACAACTGTGATACAATAGTAAAGGTCTACTAAATTTAACACCAACAAGGGCCAGGAGGAATATACCCCTCAAATTATGGATAATTGAAATTTTGACAAAATCTGTCATTCAAAGTATTCCAATAATTATACATTTAAAGTCAAAACTATTGACAACTGGCGGTTTATAAATTGGTAAATAAGTTTTTATTATTTATATATTATTGATTATTGATGTAGTAGTAAATGTGTTTAACACATCAACACACCTATTATTCCAACTTTTAATGATATTTGTACAAAAGATTAAACACATTGTTTATATGATATGAGCTGGTATTATAGTCGTTATTGATATATTACTAAATTAATAATATAATATACTAGTATCATTGTCAATGATTGTGTTTGTGTGAGAGAGTCCTACTTTTTCTGCATCTATTGGGATGATGTAGACGGGTATAGTATATATGCCATACACTGTGCTATTGGAGAGATAGAAAGAGTGACAGAGAGTATTGGTTTAGTCACCTGTTAAATGACTTGCTATATTTTATATATTAGTATAGTAATTACAAGTACAATACCATATTATAATAAACCTACATGTATAGATATACCATATTGACCATTGTGTATATACAAAAACATATACTTATATAGTGTACTGATCAGCTGTTAGTACATGCATGTACCTACCTACAAACACATGTATAGAAATATATACAAGCCAATAATATATTCTTTTTACAATAAAGTACAGCAATCAATACAATAACAATCTCATATACCACAAAAATCTCATAGTGGAAGTGGCATCAGATGTTCTATTAACAATAAATACAGCTTATACCTGCATCAATCAATACAACAATATCATAATCTCATGGAAGTGGCACTGGATGTTCTATGAACAATAAGCATATACTATATGAAATCCTCAAATGAGAGGGGACATCATATGGCGAAGTGAATAAGACACTGCCTCGTTAGCCTGGAGGTCGGGTGTTCGATCCCTACATTGCCTGAGAAAGTTAATTCAGATTTTCCGGCGTGGTTTCCCGCTGCCAGTGTTGCAGGACCGATGGCCTGACAAGGACAGCTGTCTAGTCGTTCTAATGGAATGAAAAACCAAGGTCCTGTGTACACAATGGCGTGCACGTAAAAGATCCCTTGGCAGTTGGAATACGATATAAGAATAAGCCGTAGCGCCACTGATCGGGCAAAATGTCCGTCATAGCACACTGTATGGCGTATGACCATCTTCATTAGCCCAGGTTAGGAGCAGAACAGTAGGACGTTAAACCCCATTTCATTTCATTTCAAATGAAAGGTGTCAAGTGTTCTAGTGAGAGTAAGCTTACCCTGTCTTGTGCAATATAGGTATTTTAAAGTGTTATCAGTTGTTTTAAAGTACCTTGATGTCAGGTATTATAAAGTTCTAGATGTGTAATGTATAAATAGCCTTATTACCTATATATATAGGGTTAGGTAGTAGTATACCTGGCCAGGTTTGTACTATAACCTGTTTTATATACAATAATATAAGTATATTGATATGTCAACAGCTTATTATAATGGTCAGCCCTACCTTTCACTATGTATACAAGTAGTAGGGTCTTTATATATAAGGTATTTATATAGGTATAATATATTATAAGTATGACTATTATACACAGATCCAGCTGAGAGAATATAGGGGTCATAGCTCTGCTGTTTTAAAAAAAAAACCTTTTACAATCGATGACATATATAAATGGAATAATTAATATTTATATGGGGAGTGGAAATAAAAAAGGGTTATCCAAAAGTGAGTTTGATCCTCTTTCCCCTCTTTTTTTTAGCTTGTATGTCATACTGCACTTTCACAATCTGTCCCCTGTCAACCCCTGTTATATAAATGTTTATAGGATTTGCACTAGTGATATATATATATCTAGATAGAGGGAAAGAAGGTGTATGTATTGCACTATTGCACGGTGATATATGTATATATAAAGTTAACACTAGACATTAGTATATATAAGATTAGGTAAGAAACAAGGTGAATCAGTTCAACCTATCATCATTTTACTTATCACTTTTATCTTTATATCACTCTCTCATAATTAAAGGCACACTCGGTCAAATGATATGTAAGTTTTGGTCAAACATTCATACATTAAGAATTACCTGTAGTAGCAAAATCTGAAACTTTTAAAAGATTACTATTTGTAATAAGTTTTTATCGCATCATTAAAGGTACACTCTATCACTTTCATGTAATTAAAGGCACACACTATCAATTTTACTAGAATTTTAGCGGTCCGTCAAAACAGATTAGACTTTCAAAGAAGTTAACCAAGTATGCTTTAAACAGGATACACACCGATAGATTTGTAGTTTTTGTGTATTGAACAATTAAATGTATATTTAAAAAATTACTCAAAACTATCACAAACTTTGAAAAAAATAGTGTGTTACTATGCAAAAAAAGTGGAAATGAAATTTGACCAGATGACAAAATTTTGAAATGAAAGCCCTACAAATGCTCGATGTATGTTAGTTGACAGTAAATTGATTGGGGATTGGTTTTCAATGGAGCATCAGCTGTTGTATTACAACATCCCGATATCTTATCATCATCGTATTGAGCGATATGCAGATATCCGACTTATCATCTGGTACAAGATAACCTATAATATCATACCCATAAATATTAGATCAGGCCCTGTTTCTTGAAATCGTAACAAAGGATAAAATCTATATTTTAGTAGATCTTCTAAAATCAATCTAATATAATCCAATCAAATTCCTAAATTTGGATTTTATCTTAGTTAGAATTTCGTGAAACAGGCCCCAAAATTATTGTTTAAGATTGTGCATTGTGGGAATGTCACGTTAAATTGAAATTTGAAAGACCTTTAAAACACATTTCTTTGACTGATATTACTATTGGAGGTTCATCTTTCACAATGATGTAGCCTGCAGGGGATTCCTATTGATTAAAATGATGCTGTATAAACTGAATTTGTAAGTTAAAGAAGGGGGTGGGGGTGACCGAATGGAACATGTAAATGTTAGATCAAAAGGTCTGTAATTGAAACAAGTGTCATTGTTACGATTCTCCGTATGTATGTGACAAGGAGTAGCGTCGTCTGTCCAACCTCGTGGGTTTTTTCCATATGTTAGTCTCGAAATGACCCCTCTCTGTGTCGACCGAAATTTGCCTGATAGCACATAGTATGGTGTATTCCCGTGTTCATTATCCCAGTCAGAGCTAAACAGTAGGACGCTAAATCCCATTTTATTTCATGTTTCCTGAAGAATGGAAATTGTAAATGAAGTATCTTCTTTGATTGGCATTTAGTAATTGAACATATAACACAAGGTACAATTTTATGGATACACAATTACTGAGTTTGATACTAAACGACGTTTCGACGAGGATACTCTCATCTTTATCAGTAGCCTAATTCAATGTGCAGGTCCATGTGATATACATGTAGGTATAATCGGATATGTAAGTAATAAAGAGGATTAAAGTTGACTGGTGATATACATGTATTAATATACGGTTACAATGTTACGACACAAACCACCCCATTATTCCTTATATAACAACCAAAATAATCTCTCTACTTGTATCCCTGCTGTAATTATATAAAGCTTTACTTTCATTTTAATCGTTATTCCCATTAATCTGGTCTGTAATAACAAGTCGGATACAGACCACTTGTTAGACAGAGAAATGGGGTTTAACTTCCACTCAACACAAACCAGGTCATTTCGGGAATTACATACCGTTCTACTTTATTTCAATAAATCACATCTGCGTAGAGGTTTTTAGCCATGGGAGGAAACTGGCAGACCCAGAGAAAACCCACAAGGTTGGACAGGCGACCCTACTCCTTGTCACAGCCAGGAAATCAAAACCAGGCCTGTTGACTTGATACAACCATTCAGCCACACCTCCTCCATATTCCCCCCCCCCCCAACTTGTTACAGACACAGATACAAAATCATACACGATTCATTTGGTGCCAGTTCTACATACATGTACACACTAGCCACATTTTTACAACATCGTTATTTCAGTCATTTAATATGAACTTGATCAAACTTATTTTTAATTAATTAATCCTTCCAAACTGTTAAACAATATATTTTATAGCTTTTTGTTATGATATTGGATGTTATTTTACATTCACCGCAGTGTTGAATAACAAATTTAATCAAGCTATACAGACGTAATTACTCACTACAATGTATTTATTTTAAAAAAATGTCCATTAATATTGGATGATATATTTATTTTCGTCTGTACTAATTAGTCAAGTCTGACGCTTTGTAACTTCAGGTATGGTAATGTATGATCATTGTCCGTGATAACGTTAAGAGAACCGTCAATGAAACGTCGCTTTGATTAAATAGTAATTGTTTTAGATGTTATTTTTTTGTCTTTAATTAGAGATTACGGCTGATATTGAATGAAACAAAATGAGTTTTAACATCTCAATGACACACAGAGGTCATTTCGACACTGACATATGGTCATTTCTTATTAACAATGGTCATATGTTCATTTTGATGGAATTTTTCCTGGATTGTGACGTTTCTGTCAGCTTTTGGAATTCCAACTGTCGAGATTCTGCAATTTTCAGACGATATCTAAAATTTCATTGCCTAATCCACGTTCACTCACAAACCTGGCGGTCCCATGTTCTATATAAAATATTGTTTATAAAAAAAAAAAAAAATCTAAAATTTCATTGCCTGATCCATGTTGCCTCGCTAACCTGGAGGTCCCATGCTCAATCCCAGTGTTGACCCAGAAAGATCATTAGGGTTTTCCAAATGATTCCCCCTTTGTCTGTGATGCAGTGAATGTATAGTCATTCAGATGGGACCAAAAACCATGGTTTGGTTTAGCATGTACACATTGACGGTTGGAATTGGAAATAAGAGGAGACATAATTTCTCTCATAACATATAGTAATGTCTGTCTTCATTAGGGGGGTTGGGATGGCCTAGTGGTCTAGAGTGCCGCGCTTCGACCTCTAGCTGGCCGGTCACCTCTGGCTTGCGGCTGTGGTTTCGAGCCCTGGTGTGAGCGTATGTGGCATGGAGATAGGGGCGCCTTCTCAACCTTGTGGGTTTCCTCCGGGCACTCCGGTTTCCTCCCACTGCTAAAGACCCCTACGCGCAAGCAAATTATTGAAATAAAATGAAACCATATGTTAGTCCCAAAATGACCTAGTTTGTGTCGAGTGGACGTTAAACCCCATTTCTCTCTCTCTCTGTGTCTTCATTAGATCGGAGAAGAAAAGAATGATGCTAAAACACATTCATTTCGTTCCAATACCTAAAGCATCATTTTCTATTCCCTGAAAAAGTTCAACTGGCTGTCTTATTGTTGTTCAATAAGTGGATTGACTGTTGGCATGTAAAATAGAATCTGGTCATGTGTGTGATGATATGTAGGTTGCATGTAATTGTAAGCCCACAGCAGTATAAGCTAGTTGACATGTCCCCACTAGAACACCAACTTTATCAATAGTGTCTCTACAACACCACAAATACACATCCTATATTAAATGAACTCTGACACTCTACTCAAACCACATTTTCTCTATATTAAAGGAACTCAGGCGCTCAAACCACATTTTGTCTTTAACCACAATTTCTCTGAATAAAAAGTATTGTGACACTTAAAGCACACTCAAACTTCAAGGAATTGTCCAACTCCAACCAAACTTTCTATAGATGCCAGTCACCCTTTCTTGAAATTAAAGGCATTATCCCATTCCATTCACCCTTTCTATAAATTAAAAGAATTATCCCATTCCATCACCCTTTCTCGAAATTAAAGGAATTATCCCATTCCATCCACCCTTTCTATAAATTAAAGGAATTATCCCATTCCATCCATCCTTTCTCGAAATTAAAGGAATTATCCCATTCCATCCACCCTTTCTATAAATTAAAGGAATTATCCCATTCCATCCACCCTTTCTCGAAATTAAAGGAATTATCCCATTCCATCCCCCCTTTCTCGAAATTAATGGAATTATCTCAACCCAATAGCCTATAGTCTTTAATATTAAAGGACCTGTCCCACTTCAACCACATTTTCTCTAAATTAAAGGAACACTGACACTCAATCAAGTGTTAGGTACAGTTAGTATAAAATCACATGTTAGGGATGAAGAAACTGAGTCACTGACACCCTTCCCACTCACCAATCACCAGTGAATGACAGTCAAAAAGAAACTCTAGCTAAAGTTGCTTATGACTGTCAGTGTTAAGGGTACAAAGTATAAAAAACTAAAAAAGAAACCTAAGAGACGAAAAAGGAAATGAAATGATGATATGCTTAATGTTTGTATGTCATAAAAACTTGAAGTCATTTAAAGATGATAGATGCCTGTAGATAAAAGATAGACAGTGGAAGGATGTCCTAGTGTTTTCAAGTTAAAGTCAGACAGCTTTGAAACGTTAACAAGTAAATATAGTTTCCTCATTAAACTGTTGGTACCGAAATAAGAAGACATTATTTCCTATTTGGTGTCATTATTTTCCATTTTGTGAGAAGGAGTAGGATCGCCTGGCCAACCTCATGGGTTTTCTCTGGGTCCCCCGGGTTTCCTCTCATTGCTTAAGACATCTACACACTTGCGAATTATTGAAATAAAATTAAACCATATGTTAGTCCTGAGATGAAAGGATTTTACTCTCTCCCTTTCTTTCTTTGTCTGTCTGTCTGTCTGTCTGTCTGTCTCTCTCTCTATTATTTACTATTTGATGTAATTATTTCCTATTTGATATTTCCTGTCATTATTTCCTATTTGATTTCTCCAACAAACTGGATGATACAGAAAAATAAAACAAGAAATTTGATTTCATTTTCAATGTTTACAGTACTGACTCATGATAGATAAAATAGGTACAATGAAATATAGTAAAAGTGAATAGTCAAAAGGTTGATTGGATATAAAATGATTTTAAAGTCAAAAAAAAAAAGATTTACTATGTACTTTAAGATTTATCTTATTTCCTGAACCCTTGATTTTTAAATTCAACTTTGAAGACATTGTTCGATTCAGCACGGGGGGTTGGGTCCAATAGTTTTCAATTCATGGAAAGTGGGACACAGAAGATATAAATTTGAAGCACATGTTAGTCCCGAAATGACCTATGGATGTTAAACCCCATTTCTCTCCCTTTCTTTCTTTCATTTAACCAACATTTTAAATTGAGTTCAATGTATGTAGATATATTCTGTTGAGACAGACGTTATAATTAAATCATTGTCTTGATAACTGGTGAACTGATTGTACTGTACTTTCAATTTGATTTTACGATAAAATCACTCAAACTATTTTGTCTCTAGTCTTGTCTAGCAATAAAAATTCTTAACATATTTATAATTGAGTTCAATTCAATGTCATGTCAGACTTAATTGTATATTAATGTCTTTTGGACTTCTATATCTTCCCCTTTGAAACTTGTTGAAACTTTACTAACTTTGTATGCGAGTGTATGAAATGTGTGCTTGTCCGAGTATATATAACAGTTAAAATAATTATTTATTTGGGATGTGCATGTATTTATCAGAATTAAAGCAGTTATTTATTTGGGACATGCAAGAAGCTTTTCATTTGTGTTCAACTTGCATAGATTTCAATTTACCAGTATTTATTGTTAGACATTGTTAATCGTTATTTATCTTTAGACATCATTAACCAGTAGTTATTGTTAGACATTATTAACCAGTAGTTATCATTAGACATTGTTAACCAGTATTTATATTTAGACACTGCCAACCAGTATTTTTATTGTCAGGTACTGTCAACATGCTTAAGATTATACTTTAGTTTTTACAAAAACGGTTGAACTCCTGAATGAAGATCGATGGTATTTTAACAAAAGGGATTTAACTCAATTTACCAAGAATATTAAATCCGGTAATTGACTCGAGGACTGTCGGAAGACACAAGGCCTTGAAACATTTCTTACGCTGACAGAAGTCATTATCTATTTCTGAATGTTGCTTGTGTATTTTCCGTGTAAGTGAAACACGTCTGTCTTCTCGTGAGCTTAAATAATTTACGCGTTAAAAGAATAAAAAACGATTTGGCAGCCACTGGAACAAAAAAAGACAGATGAAACGGAAGTGATTTTCAAATCATTATGCTGATGTTTGTTATATTCAGATGAGAATTAATTTGAAGTGATTTTCTAAACATGGTTGGAAATGGCCCACGGAGTAGACTAAATAATGTTAAAATAGCTTGATGTTTTGTTTTAAGTCGTTTGGCACCAGATGACTGGTTAAAGGGGCTGTAACATGTTTTTGAGATACATGTAGTCGTCAAGTGCACACTTTCTATAGGGAGTAGAATTTTGTCTGGGCAGCAGCAATTTTGCCTACTGTTTATTGAATTCAAACTGTCAAGGGTTCCTTTATGTATAACCCGAATGATGATGGCTTGGAAGTAGAATTTTGTTGGGGCAGCTTTATTTCCGCTTTCTGTTTCTTTAATTGCAACTATCAAGGGTTCCTTCATGTAAACTCCAAATGACTATGGTAACACTACAAGTACTAACCCTTACATCTGGGCATCAGGATAGGTTCAATTCCTCCGTACAGTACTTACAAAGTGGGGTTGCCTGACCAACCTCTTGGGTTTTGTCCTGGTCCTCTGTGATTTATTGAAGTAAAATTTAACCATGTTAGTCCCAAAGTGACCTGGTTTAGGGCTAGTGTTGAGTTAAACTTGCTGTCTCCTTGTCTCTCTCTATCTCTCTCTCTCCCTCTCTCTTTCTCTCTCACATACACACATGTCATGTACCTAGTTTATGGTAAGTGTTGAGTTAAGCATCCACTTCTCCTTCTTTCTCTTTCGCTCTCTCTCTCCCTCCCTCCCCCCTCTCTCTTTATTCTCCCCCTCCCCAGTCTCTCTCTGCCTAGTTTCTCTGTTGTGGGAGTTAAATGAATGTTAATCAGAATGACGTGGGAGGTTATGATCTGTTAGTGTTGAATAGAAACACACAGATGAAATAAAATCATATGTAACATGTTGGCTGGCGTGGGTTTATATCGGTTTATTTTATTATTATTTAACAAACAAGGTGATAAAGCGTGATAGGAATTTTATAACATGATTAACATTTGATTGACTACCAATGTAATAATCATACAGTTTGATCAGCCTCTATTGATGTTGACAACATTATATCTTCATATACTGGCCACTGTTTCCACTCGTCAATGGTGCAGCCTGAGTACATAGCTCTGATTGTTAGGACTGTTTGTGGTACTTGCATGTAAAGGAATCTTTGACAGTTGGAAATATCAGGCCCCGAGTTCACAAAGCATTCACAGACTTAAGTTGAGAATTTGCTCAAATTTGTTCTCCCTATTTTAACTATAGCCCTTTATAACAATTTTGTTGTTTTAATATATCAAATACACATGTACATGTATAAGAAACTATGTGCAAAGTTTTGTGTTTCTGCATCAAAGATATTTTTCTTAAACAGTGATTGAAAGTTGAGCAAATTCTCAACTTAAGTCTGAGAATGCTTTGTGAACACGGGACCTGGAAGCAGAAATGGTGTTTAACATCCCATTGTTTATAAGCAGAAACATCGCTGTCAGTGCCAGATTCCCCTCACAGAATATGACGTATACCTGTCTTTACTAGCCTAATCGGTTTCTAACAGTAAGACATTAAACCCCATTTAATTCCATTAACAGAAAATTAAATCTAGTAAATAAATATATAGTATTAATAAAAGATTTGAACATATTGAAGAATTGTATTTTTTTTTATATGATTATGTTGGTAGTTTTAATGTTCAATGTTGCCAACACTTGAGGTTTGAATATTGACATATATATAGTTCTATATTTATGTTAATATGACTTTTTGCACGGTGATATTGATAAAATGATTAATTTATCTATATTAATATTTTCATGCAACATTTTGCATAGCGTGGGTAGGTGATCTTGATTGCGCTTCAATCCTGTAGATTTCATGGTCCCACATTCATTGTAATTGAATAAAATTTATACAGTGTGTTTTAAGTTTTATTTTCATACCTGGAAAGTTGGCTTTAGTGTTTTTGTGGCTTAAAGCGGCAAATTTCATATTTTTTCGTTATATTTTTAAAATATATTAAAATAAAGCCTTAAAATAGATGGTATCTATAAACAGTCATACTTTGTTAAAGAATAATCCTATAATTCACCATTTGCCAGTTTGAGAAATTGGCAAACATATCACTTTCAACATTAAATTCAAACGTTTGAAGATAGCTATTGCATGGGGGGAATGGGAAAACAAGGGAGGTAATTGTGTTATTATTTCAGATGTGAAAGATGTTCCAGTGTGGAAAATAATGCCTATGATTGTATAATAATGAGTTGACAACCTATTGAGCAAAAAACATAGAAATAAATATGTTTTGACTTTCTTGGAAAATATGAAATTCCCGCTTTAATAGGTAGGTGTGCACTGGATCACAAGGTATGTCGAGTGACATGGATTTAATTCTCTTGTCGCACATGACAAGGAGTAGAGTCGCATTTCTAACCTCATGGGTTCTTTCTGGGTCCTCCAGTTGCCTCCCACTGGTAAAAGACCCCTAAGCACAAATAAGTTATTGAAAAATATGTTAGTCCCAAAATGACCATATTGTGGTAAGTGGGCATTTAAACCCCATTTCTCTCTATTGAAATGGGGGGTTGGATGGCCGAATGGTTAGCGTGTGCGCGCTGTATGATACAGCCTACTATTGAGTCAACTGGCGTGGTTTCGAATCCCCGGTTGTACGTGGCAAGGAGTAGGGTCGCCTGGCCAACCTGAAATGGGAGGAGATCAAGGAAAGTCTCAGTACAACCTAGATGAAATAAAACCATTCCGTTTAACTGAACTGAAAATATATGAAAGTTTTGAAAGTTATTAAATAATATTTTGGAGTTTCAGAAATGTGTGTTTTATATAAAAGTGTAAGAGAAGACGCAAAGTATATGTTACTAGGTATGCAAGGAGGTAACCATGGGTTGGTGTACGAGTGAATTAGAACAAACACAATTACGGGAAACACCCCAAAGTAGAATACAATCGGTTCTCTTGTAATGGTTGTTTAGAAATGCTCGACTTGTACCAGCTGTTTGGGTAGAGAGAGAATGCTGTACGATTATTCATGTGTTTTAACCTTCTCATGTCCCCGTGACTGTTTCCATGTGTTGTTTTCTACTGTTAGATTGATATATATACACCTCGTTTTATATACTAAACATCTGCAGTCCTACCGTATCAACCAATATCAATAGGGGTGGGAGTGCTGGGGGCACAGCTACATCGTTCCTCCTACAATCGAAATTGCAGCACACTCTTATTATCTCCAGATTTGTTTTGAAATAAGTTACTTGCCTAACATTAGAAATGCATGAGGGTTGTTGGGAGTGAGGATAGAAGTTGGGGGCTGCATTCACTTCAAATCCTAAGTTAAATATCTGTTTTAAAGCATCCGAAAACCATATTGATAGGGGTTGGAGTTAAGGAGAGAGAGAGAGAAATGGGTTTTAACATCCACTCAACACAAACTAGGTCATTTTGGAACTAACATACAGTTTAATTTTTATTTAAACTTTTCGCTTGTGCATAGGGATCTTTTGCAATGGGAGGAAACTGCAGGACCCAGAAAAAACCCATTAGATGAGACAGGCGACCATACTCCTTGTCAGGTACAGCCGGGGATTTGATACCACTCCAGTTGACTTAATGACCAACTTCATGATACAACGCACACACGTGCTAATCATTCGGCCACCCCCCCACCCCCCCCTCCGGATTAAAGGAGAGAATGTCAGCATTTCTACTTCTGTTTTGAAGCAAGTCTCCCGCCTACAATCTGAAATGACACCATGCACTTAAAATCAGAAGGTCTGTTTTGCAGCAAGTTGTCTACCTACTTGACAAGGAGTGGGATCGCATACCTATTACCTCACCTTGTGGGTTTCAACCTGGTCGGCTGGTTTCCTTCCACTGCTAAAGACACCTACACTGGGCCAACAAGCATATGATTTAATAGAAACATAGAATCATTTGTTAGTCCTTAAATGAGCTGGTTTGTGTTGGGTTTCAGTGGCCGATTTTTCCTGCGTTATGAATTATTCTCTAATTTATAATATTCATAGATACATGGAGATCCCTCGCTATTTTGTATTAGAGCTGGCAGGAACAGTTCCATGTCTTACAATAAATCTTGTCTACAGAGACAAATCAGATCTGCTAATTATGACAGGAGCGGCAGGTCTGTTTGTGTCAGCAAAATCAGCATCTCCTGAGATCGCGGAGATCATGTTAAAACAACAGACAGGAAGTCATTTGTGAAAATCTTCATATGGATTGCATGTCATTAAAGCCCTATATTTTCAGTGAAATTAAATTATTGTTAGTTTGTTTTCATTTTTGAGTGAAGTCGGGCTGGGACTGTACAGGGCAGTGGATGCTTACAGCTAGCCCCTGGATCCATTCAGTCATTCTGATATATACATTTGTTTTTGATTTCTGCGTATGTTGTGTCTTGTCTATGGATTGTCTTGTGTAATTGTGTGTGGTTGGTGCAGTCCCCCTGCACTTACCATTAGGTGTATACAGCAGACGTTAAGCCAAATGACTACATATGTAAACCCACAACTTGACAGTGCCAGATCCATGTAATATCACAAGTGGAGGTCCATGTATTACAGATTATAGCTGCACCTTTCGTTTAGAACTTGAGGAGGCGGATGGCCGAATGGTTAGCGTGTGAAAGCTATATCATTGCGTCAACTGGCGTGGGTTTGATTTGTTTATAGTTTATATCTTGGATTTTGGAATGGCATGAAAAATCTGAATGGAAACCCAGAAATGGGTGTTTATAAAGTCTGTGAGTGTGGAGCGATATAGGAATCGGGTTCAAACTAAATGCTTCCCGGACAATTAAATGATTCAGCTAACAAATACACACATCTCGGGAAATTGAACGGATCGGCAAATAAATAAACAGGTCCTTTGATTAATATGCGTTTCTCAGGGGAAATCAGATCAACATTCAACTGAACTATAGTACCAGACTACATTAGTTTTGGACTTTCCAAAAGATACTTTCTCAGCTAAATAAACCTACAGTGGATTATGCTGTAACAGTTAAATCTCTGAAACAGTATGTCAGTCCAAAACTAGTTCCACCCCCGATTGAAATTAACAAAGATATGATAAATTAAAGATTTGGCAACAAATTTCTTTCTTTCCTTGATCTGATTATTGAAACTAAATGTGTAGGCTAGGTGGCGGAGGGTAGAGAAAACAACCTAGACGTTTTGCTATTTATGCGTAAAGCCTGTGGGCCAATTTTCAAATTTTAATTTAATGTAATTACTTCTTTTTATTAAAAGTACATGTATACCCTTCTTTGTCTTAAAAGTATACTCTTTTTATTTACTTACCTATTTATTAGTTTAAAGGACACTTTAGTTTCGCTGAGTAAACAAAACTCCTAGGTGACGCAGGAGGTGTTTGAAGGGGGGTTAAATGTCCTGTTGCTCAAGGCTATTGTTGACTATAGATAGAACGACCAGACTGTATGTAAAGGTCATTGTAATGTAAGCCAGTTGAGTCTCATAAAAAACGCTAATTCAATTGGGTTATTTATAAGTGTGCATTACACATTTATTTTTGGATTTGACTTTCCAATGTCTGGATGACTGGAAGGGTTTTAAAGGACGAGGGGCCATATTCACAAAATACTGAAATATTTTTGAAATTCAGCTCTTTCATTGGCCATCACAATAGCTAAAATTGGTACCAGGAATTTAACTCAACTAATGAAATAGCAAATTACAGGTATTGAAATAAGAATTGAATTATATGTTACTCTCGAAATAACCTTGTCTCAAGTGGACGTTAAACTCTATCTCTGTCTCGCTCTCTTTTGATTTGTTACAAATCGACTGTGTTATTCTAATTTAAGTTCCGCATTGTGAGTACTATTTCTTCCCGGTACTTGCACCTTCTCGATATATGTATATTGTTCGATTTTTCTTATTGAAGACAGCCATACACCATACAGTGTGCGATGAAAGAAATTTTGCCCGGGCAGCGGCAATGTGGCGTACTCTTATATCGAATTTCAACTGCCAAGGGAACTCGCAGGCCAATTATCACAGGACCTCAGTTTTTCGCCCCATCCAAGTAACTATAATAGACAGCTGTCCTTGCCAGGCCCTCCGTCCTGCACCACTGACAAGGAGAAACCATGCCGGAAAATTCTGATGAACTTTCTCGAACAATGCAGGGATTGAACACGAAACCTCAAGGCTAGCGAGTCAGCATCTTTCCCACTTAGCCACCGTGACTCCCTAATTTAAAGAATTTAACATTAAATTCCATAAATACTGTTAAATTGATATATATAATCATATATTGAGATGAAGCTAAAAAGCATCAGATTCTTTCTTAAAAAAAACATCTTGCTAATCTAGGTAAAAAAAACAAAAATTGATAATCTGGCAAAGTTAAGTATAAGCCCTGGCCTAAAGCCAGCCTAGTAAAAATATTTTTTGGAATCTGAATCTAGACGTATTTAAGAGGCAGCATACCAAGCAATATTTTTTTTTTACACCTGGAAGTTGATTACAACATGCAGGAAATTTATGATAGAAAAAGGAAATTAATTTTTCGAATCACATGTTGAAGTAAAAAGTTCACCCCCCACTGGCAAGTTTATAGAAACGGGAAGTTAATATTAAAAGTTGGAAATATCACAGGGATAAAAAAACGGAAATTGTGTTGACATGTTTTTATTATTGTTGCACATTAGGCTTATATTGATTTTAATTGTTTGAGGAAAACTGTTGAGTGATGAAATTTCATTTTATTTCAGTCCATCAAAATAAAAAAACGTTACCAAGGTGATGTTGTACCATGAACAGGAAACCAATAAGATCAGATTACAAATTGGTTTTACTTTGTTACAAAAATACCCAACATTTTCACATGAGCTGAAACTAGATTAATAAAAAGTAATTTTTGTTTTATTTGGGGGTGGGGGGTTGGTGGACAAATTTGAAAATAAACTTTTGAAGAAGTAGTTTTATGAGAATTATTGTCAGGACACGGATGCTACGACCCACTCTTAGTTTGTGCACACAAAATATGTACATAGAAATTATGCATTTTTAACTTGTTGAAGTTACAACATAGTTTTAAATATTCTTGACGTGTAATTCAACAACCTTGATTCAAATATTCTGATCTTGTAACTCATGAACAGTCTTTTTTTTACAACATTTTAAAAAATATTCCTGACTTGTAACTCATGTAAAACCTATTGTTTCAACATTGATCTTGTAACTCATGATCTTGTAACTCATAAACATTGTTTTAAATATTATTGACTTGTGAAGACATATTTTTACAACCTTGTTTCAAATGTTCATGAATACCATTTGTTAGAACATTGTTTCAAACATACAATGTACCCCATAATTCTCTTTGATTTCCTACAGACAATGGAAAGTTTTTATTATCTCAGAATCTTTACCAAATGGCTAATTTCTGGCGAGTTTCCCCCCCCGCCTACGTCCTGGTTCTGTTTGAGCCTAAACGTTGATATATATTATCGTGAACATATTGGTAAACTCTGGGGGTTATTACGTGTAACTCTTTAACTGAGGTTTAGTTTCTACCATATGTTGTCTGCACCATGTATAACACGGGCAAATGGTTTTAGGTAATTAAATCTGAAAGTACTTAATGAGATATTTTTTATGGTCTGTTAATACGTCCATATACGATAAGGTAGAACATTTGGTTAGATATTTTTTAAAACGACTGGAGATGAATCTTATATCTGAATCACATCGTTATGTATGTGATCTAAAATTTGATGCCAAGGAATTTTGGGTACGGTTAACGGTACATCTCAAAATAACTGTTGTTGTCCAAAAACTATAGAAATTAGACAAAAATCCAACATTATTAATAACACTCTCTTAAAGAAAACATTACATAATACAATTCTAAACTTGCGATTTTTAATATTAAATTTGAATGTAACATTAACGAGGAATTATTTTGAAAAGTCACCTGAATTCCTCGACATTAAATTTTGGATTATGACCGGAATTAAACCTTTGTTCCCAGGCATGTAATCCACACACCTCCACTCTGTGACCCAAAGGGAATTCCCCATGAACAATCTAAATGAATCCCCCACAAACATATGATCTAAGCATCCACAGATTGGTGCATAAAAAAAGGAACACTTCATACCACCTCTCACTAAGCAGTATAAGATCTGTAAATAATTACCTTTGTTCCTGTGCCAAAAAACATTTTGTTTAGAATGGAAATATGTTTTGTGTTGAAGGTTTACTTGATATTGTTTTTAAAAAGAAAATCTAGTGGAGTTGTTTTAATGTTCTCGTGTTTTTGATTTATTCCTTAAAAACAGTCTTGACACACAGATGTTAAAAATCCTTATTCAAGACAAGCCAAGATAGGAATTGGTCAAATATATGAAGTAGTACTTGGTGCTTTCGAATGAAGGCTTCTCGGACTTGTGCATGGCACCATCTCCATTTAAAGCAAAATCCATAGACAGATGTCTTATTAATGACTGTCTTTACGGCCAAGAATTAGCATTCTTAATTAAACCTCTCTTTATATGTTAATATGGGGGTGTGGGCAATGGTTAACACGTTGAATCAGTTGGTAGGCCTATGTTATCAATGAGTCAAGTGGCATGGTTTTGATTCCCTGCTTCTACATGATAAGGGGTAAGGACATCTGTCCAACCTTGTGAATTATTGAAATGAAATTGAACCATATGTTAGTCTCAAAATGACCTAGTTTGTGTTGAGTGGACGTCAAACCCCATTTCTTTCTCTCTCTTTTATATTGTTACAGAGTGACCAACCTAGAGCTATAGACCTCAGTGAGGGATGGGAAAGTTGGCGAGTTGGGATTTACAAAGTGTTAGTTTCATAGTTTCAATTAGATTAGCAAATATGATGACATAATTTTTTTTGCGGGGGCGGGGGGGGGGGAGTGTGATGGAATAGGTGATGGGAGGACGTGAATCCTTGAGTAGATGTACAAACAGGCGTGTGTTTTTTGCCGTGGGGTGGAGATATAAAACAAGTTAGTTTCAATTAGGGGGGTTGGGATGGCCTAGTGGTCTAGAGTGCCGCACTTCGACCTCTGGCTTGCGGCTGTGGTTTCGAGCCCTGGTGTGAGCGTATGTGGCATGGAGATAGGGGCGCCTTCTCAACCTCGTGGGTTTTCTCCGGGCACTCCGGTTTCCTCCCACGGCTAAAGGCCCCTACGCGCAAGCGAATTATTGAAACAGTATGTTAGTCCCGAAATGACCTGGTTGTGTTGAGTGGACGTTAAACCCCATTTCTCTCTCTCTCTCTCTAGTTTCAATTAGAGTAACAGAGATGTTGATGTGTGTGAAGAGGGGAGATGGGGTGACAACTATATGTGATAAATGGGGTGTAGCATATATCTCTCTATATATATCACTAGCTGAGTACGTACAACACCAGCAATATTTACAAAGTGAGTCACACCAACCAACAAAACACACGCTTTTACAGTTTTAACAACAAAACGTAGTATTTCATAGTTTAACAAAACATATGATTGTGTTAAATACAGCTAGTGTTACCGCCACGACCAACCGAGCGACTAGTAATCATTTGAAAGAACAAGATGTCCTGTGTGTGTCTCAATCCAAGGATCAATTAAAACATCTTGATATGGTGTAGAATGACTATAACAAAATTACAATAAAAACATGATAAAAATAAACAATATATATCAGCAATAATTAACATACATGTACTCTCATTCTTCCTATTCATGTTGGGCTAACTTAAAGCCTCCATTGATGCCCTCACTGGAAAGGGGCCTCACAGCTCACAAATTTAAAAAATTCCTGGCTGTCTGACAACAGGGCTGCATGCTGTGGCTATTCTCAGGTATTATTCAAGTAAAGCATAATTGCAATGTATTCATATCCTGTAACTCAGGCCTCCCAAATTTGGTTCCCCATTTTATATAATCAGCCCCGAACCCAGCACTTTGGATGAGTAGCCCAACCTTGGATCCATTTGTGGTGTACAATGTCATTTTTTAATGACTATGTAGGAAGATAGAATAGGAATTTATCAAAATATAAAAGTGTTTAATATCAATATAAATATATAACTCTAAGAATAAAAAAATGAACTCATTCCATGTTATAACAACCACATATAACGAATGAATGAATGAATGAATGGTAAAACCCATTCTCTTCTAGCGATGTCCATTTTAAAAATGTGATTTCATTGTTTCTCCAAACTCATTCAATATCATCTCTCTGATTCACAGACACAATTTAGGTGTGTAGCATGGTATCAGTTTCTCAATGTTCAAATACAAAACAACATTAATAAGCTGATGTCTTATCATATTTTCATTCTGAGGCATAAAATTTTAATCCTTTAGAAGTGATATATTGTTGAAACGGTATTTATTTCATAGATTTTATACAGATTAAAGGCATTATTAATAGGCTACGGAGGAGGATTATATTGGCTTGCTTTCTTGAAGGAGAAATATTTCTTTTTATAATGCTGCTATAATTGCCTCATACATGTAATAGCAAACATTTGTTGTTGGATATGTATAGCACAGGTTGACCAGCCTGCAGACAACTGCATGACGATATGATTGGTAGAAGTGGAAACAGATGAAGAGGGAAATCAAGTGACTCAGTGATTCAGGTGCTTGCTGACTAATCAGGAGTTTCCAGGAACGATCCTCACATTGCAAAGAAAGATTCCCTGTGTTGGTGGTGCACGAAGGAGCATCTATTCATTTGGATGGGACAAAAAATGGTGTAGCCTGTAATGTAGACATTGGCGTAGAACCCATGATATTTGGATGGGATGGCGTAGAGCCCTTGACAGTGGAAATCAGTGAAGAGTAGGCTTTGACAGTTGGAATTCGATGATGATTAGATACAATGTCCCTCACAGCTCACTTCGCAGTTGGTGCCGAATAGTAGGACGTTGAACCCAAACTCAGTTCTGTCATATGGAAAGCAGGTTGATAAATCAATAGAGATTAAATATAGTTATTTTCTACAGATATTAGAATCATAAAAACTTATATATACTTATCTTACTCTGTAAAAAAAAACCCCACAGGAATTCTAACAGAATTAACAAATAAATCTACAGAGAGTTTTTTGTTTTCAAGGAATTAACAATACGTTCAAAGAATAAAACAATAGATAGAAAGGTTGTTAAAGTTTTTATGAACTATTTTTCTCAAAGATAGCCAATTCAAATATTTTCTGTTAAAATGGTCAAAATTACATTGAATATATGTCTGTAGAAATGATATAAAATGAGGTTTAACGGCCTACTGTTCTGTCGCAGCTTGGGTGTGTTATGAGGGAAATCCCAACTTCCATGGGAACTTTATATGCTCACCATAATGATAATAAAAATGATACAAGATATTTAATTTTTTTTTGTTCCCTGTCAAACGAGGATTCTTAAATGTGACAAAGTAGCTTAAAGCTATCTCAAGTGAAGATTAGGATAAAAAGTTTAGGATAAAGTTCTGACATTTATCTGGTAGGTTGAAAAAGGTTTAGAGAGAGTGAAGTGTTCATGACAATACCATGATTGAGATATAAATCTATAATGATGCAACGCGATACTCAAATATTTTTTAATGTATGATTGATGGATATTTATTTAATTGAAGGAGAATTAGATGTTCTGTTCTGTCAACTGTTTAGATATAATCGGATCCCTGGCCCCAAAAAACTGGATGCGTCAGATAACTCTTTATACTGTGTGATTTGTTAGTTGTTTCATATATATATGCTTGGTCTTAGGAATTTGGGTGGGTGAATTGTTGACATGTGTATATATAAGGTCTATCATTTAGTCAACTGGCATGGTTTCCATTCCCTGCTTGTACGTGACAAGTATTAGGGTCATCTGTCCACACTGGTGGGTTTTCTCCAGGTCCTCCGGTTTCCTCCCACAGCTTAAGACCCCTACGCGCAAGTGAATTAATGAGGTTGGACAGGCAACCCTACTCCTTGCCATGTACAACGGGGAAATCGAAACCACGCCAGTTGACTAAAGGATAGACCTTATATATACACACGTCAACATTCCAGCCACCAAAATCCGGATGAACCTTCTCGGCCAATGCATTGGTCGAACACGCAACCCTAGTGAGCCAGCGTGACTCCTAATAGTACTAGAAAACTGCACCAGACTGGAACATGTAGCGACAAAAGATTCTGAAGTGGCTGCTTAATTTTTACAATTTTACATTTATAAAGACATATCTTTGGTACTGGTCATCGAACTTCTGAAATCTTGTGAAGATGCTACAATCGACATACATATCCAGGAGATCTTTAGCCTAGAAACTTGCAATTTTTAGAAGTTTGGAAATTTATATGACATTGACTGGCCCTGGTCATCCTACTTGTCATATATCATGAAGATATAAGTTGTGACACAGATACCTTGTCTTGATCAGCTTGTTTGTTTCTTGAAAGTTCTTTAAATATTTGTTCAGTATCAGTTGTCTTTTCATGTAATGAAATACGGATAATTCTGGTGGTCAAGGAGATTTTACCAGTTTTCAGCCAGATAGTTCGGGTGGTCAAGGAGATTTACCAGTCTTCAGCCTGTTGATTCCTTTAGATTCCAATATGGGGCTAAGCTCTAATCATATCATTCATTGACGTTAATCATATTACATTTAACAGGCACCTGTACATTTTTGGTTATAATTTATAATTGGTTTTTGGTTTATCTTTTTTGTTTTTGAACATTGCTCTAATGACTTCTTGTTTTTCTGTCCTAACAGTGACCTTATTTTGATTTCAAACTATAAGGATTCGTTAACACTTTGTGCATGCTCTTTCATACGGTTCCCTTGCTAGATGGACTAACAAGGTTTTTCACTGTATTGCCAACAGAAGCGATACTGTTGGCTGGTTGGCTGGCTTGTACGTAATTACGTTTAATATCCGTGGGTGAGATTTCTCTCGTGGTCCAGATCATCTTCCGGGTTTCTGTTTCTTTTGATTGAGTGCAGTCATCTTTCGCACTTTACAAAGTACATCTGAATAAAAAAAGAAATAAATATAATATGCTGTTTTTCTTTTAGCTTTTTAGCACCCTTACATGTGAAGAAAGCCAATTATGAGTTCTGTTGGCTTCTAATAAG
The DNA here is from genome assembly GCA_963678685.1 of Patella ulyssiponensis. NCBI lineage: Eukaryota > Metazoa > Mollusca > Gastropoda > Patellidae > Patella > Patella ulyssiponensis. Next base: position 94,011,499 of record OY783225.1, read on the forward strand.
ATTAAATCACAAGAAGACAGTACAGATATGTCTTTATTAAAAGCTTAAAGATACGTTTATGTAAATGTAAGATTTAGATAAAGAGCCGACCATTCTTATTATAATAGTTCAAAAAAAAAATTCTGAGAAAATTTCAGTCAAATTACTTTTATTCTGATCAAAGTTATGAACGTTTGAGGTTTTTCACAAGATTTATCCCAGTAGTCTCGATTGTCAAGTACCACTGCCACAATAATAAACGATGTCCCATTTTAACGTAGATGTTGCTGATCCACTCAATATCTCATAATCTTACAATCTCTTAATCTTGCTAATATTTCTGTAACTTCTGTGTTCCCTAAAATAAAAGTGTGGTCGGATGGCATCATAAGATATGTCATTGAGTCAACTGGTGTGGGTTTTGATTCCCTGGTTGTACGTGACAATGACTAGTGTCGTCCGTGGGTTTTCTCAGGGTCTTCTGGTTTCCTCCAGATGCTTGCTTGTCCAACCTAGTGGTTTTTCTCTGGTGCCCTCCCACTGCTAAAGACCCCACGCGCAAGTGAATTATTGAAATAAAATTAAACAATGTTTTAATCCCAAAATTACCTGATTTGTGTCCAGTAGGTGTTAAACCCCATTTATCTCCCTCTTTCCCCTAAAATAAAAAAAGAGAAAGTTTAGCTTTTACGAGTATTATCTATAACTTTTCCATTATTGGATGATAAATATCCTTATTAGTTGTCTCTAGTCTTGAATAATGTATCAATTTCTTCTTCTTGTTTTATTCTCCAACCATTAAGATTTGTCGTCTGTGTTTCGATTGGCTTTGATCATTTACTTCCGTTAATCCATCTTCTTCTGTTTCAAATAATTGAAAGGATTCGTTTTTTTTAAGATGTTTTTAAAATCTTTTGACTGTTGTCTAGACGATATAGCTTGTATGATATTTATAATCGGTTTATTATGTTGACTGGAAGAATCCAGATGAATCGGCCAACACTGGAATTGGTGCCGGACTAATACCATTCCCAGGGGCGGATCCAGGAATTTTTGCAGCAGGGGGTTTGCCAGGTTTCTGTTACGGAAATCTGCCATCGTCTCTAAATTACATAGGCATACATACAAATTGAGCTTTTTAAACAGAGAAATCATTTTTATACTGATGTAGCTGAGCAGGGGGGGGGGGTTGGACCCCCCAAACCCCCCCTCTGGATCCGCGCCTGATTCCTTAGAATGGATGTTAATAGTGTAGACTTGAAAACCTTTTTCGTGAAAATCTTTGAGGAAATCTTTATGCATGATATCTGTTATAAAGAAAATACTAAGACATGAAAGCATGTACATAGACATTGTTAAATATTCGATTTTCATAATAAAGATAGAGAAATTGGCTTTAACATTCTCTAGTCACAAACTATATCATTTCGGGACTAACATGGTTCAATTATATTTCACTTAGTTGCTGGCAGGAATCCGAAGGTTGTGGAGGAACCCAATGAGGTTGGACTGATGATTTTTCATAATAAAATAAAGCTAATAAGAGTTTTATGGAAATTTTGTTCCGTAACAGATGTCATGTCAGACTGGATCAGGTCTTGCACAATTTAATCGCTATGGGTCGGAATAAATTCAGGGGATTTCTATTGCAGAATAAAACTCTCTCTCTCAATTGGAAATTTGGAAACAGGAATTGTTTTTCTTGAATTTATCTGGTCTATTGGGATATTCTGGATTTATTAACGCAAGCTACAAACCTCCAGAGATGCATGTGACATTTGAGTCTTGGTCGTCATGCTGACTATGTGGCCATGTGTGGAGTACCTAAAAAGGAGGGGTAATTAGCGTAATGAGTGACAACTGTACATCGGAGACACCAGATCGCGCGGAACCGAGGAAGCAAGGCAAGCAATCAAACGTATTGGAAACCGCGTAAATCATTTGTAATTACTTGTTTGAGGATGTCCAGAACTGATTATTGGAATTTGATTAACGTTAAATAGACGTTCTTGAAGAAATTAACAGGCACCTACCCGTGGGAAGTTAACGACAATGGTCGTTTGATATCTGCTGCGTTCTCAGGACGTTATTTCGAGAATTTATGATTTGATTAGACATTTACATCGACAAAAGGTTCGGGGGCGTTTTGTGTGGAGACAAATATGTATGGAAATGTAACAATGTCTTCACAGAACTTCCTGTATTTTGGAAACTGCAGATGGTCTTAGAAAATAGATGATTTGAACCGATATCTGTTGATGGTTTTAATCTGATTGATTTCTCCTATTATCTGTCATTTTGTTCTGGTTTTCAACTTAAATAACTTGAGTACATTTTGCCATTCCTTCAGCTGTGAAAAGTTAAATAGTTTCTGAAATATGCAAATGATGACTTTGTTCTTTTGTTAATCTACTTTAATTCGGCCGTAAAAGATCCCTTGGCGGTTGAAATTTGAGGTAAGAGTGCATCTGTCTTCATAAGCCCAGACACAGCGGAACATTTCTTATGTATATATATTTTAATTCGGACAGCCTCTCATAAGCCTTAGAACAAACACTATTAGCAAAGTTATCATCAGACTGCCACACATATTATATTTTAATAAGCTTTCGTAATTTTTATCTGATTCTTCACACGGATAATAGTCGGATAAAATCGCATGGGTTATATGTTATTGGAGGTTTGGGAATGAAATCATTCGTTTTGTATTGTTCCGTAAATGGCTTTTCACGTCTTTAGACGGACTCTGAAGGTTTAGATGTTTTTCTTGATTAGTTTTGGGTATAGCTGTAGGTGGTTTTATGTTTCTAAATGGTCCGGGTTTAGTGGTAATTGAAAAAAAAACAACATTGTTCGTAAAATGGTTTTTTATAAACTCTTTATCTGTTTGTTTTTGGTACTTTAGTGACTGACCCAGTTTATACAAAATATCGAATGGCGTTAAAGACTACCAGTGAAGAAACAGAATAAATTTCTCATTGGTTAGAGGTGTTAGTATCAGTGTTTAAAGGAGCTCAATCTCTAACTCAAGAATATCTGGTGTATACTATTAAAGGAGCTAAACCTCTTAAAAGAATAGTATCAATAATAATTATTCGAAATTACAAAACGTGAATTAAAATTCAATATTGGTCTGTTTCAATCAATACTGATGTTGTAATCTTACTGTGAAAATATGGGATCCTATTAAGCTATATTTAAGACAGAATACAGTACCTGACTCGCGAATCCGATGGTTTCAGTCCGCCATTTGTAATGAAGGAAGAAAAACATACCCAACAAGAAAATGCGAAAGTAATTTGTAATGACTGATTCACAAACAACTAAACCTTGTGGGTTTTCTCTGGGTCCTCTGGTTTATTCCAACTGCTAAAGACCCCTACGCGCACGTGAATTGTTGAAATAAAAATTGAGCCATAAGTTAGTCCCGAAATGACCTGGTTTGTGTCAAGTGGACGTTTAACCCCATTTCTCTCTTTCTCTCACAAAATAATAATAAAACAAACCCTGTAGAATGGACAAAGAAGGTGTACATGTAAATGAACATCTTTCAATTGGGGCTGCTCATGTATTTCACCAAACATAATTGATTAGCAATTACAATAAATATTGGAAATTGAGTATAAATCACTTTATATAACTAGCATTAATATGTGTCTTTCTAAATGTAAGTCAATTATTTCAGTCATGGCAGATATTTGAAATATTTACTTTTGATTTTGACACACATGAGTAAATATTTCCTTTTCTTTGTTTATATAATATGTGGGTCATAGATCATTTATTTATTTGTTATGTCGACTGGTTGTATTCAATTAACCGTGGTGTCGACCGTGGTGTCGATGGCACATCTCTAATAATATATACATTTATATAGGTTAGGTCCAGGGTGACTGATAACTCGTCAAAATCAATTAACATTTTAATAACCAATGAGATGTTTTCTTTTGTTCCATAATTTTACTTGAAAATAAACCTAATGGCTTGAAGCTTTTCTCTGGTGCTCTTTAATTGGTGCATGACATATGACGCGTGTCCAAATGCTCCGGAAAAGAAAAAATATTTGAAATATGTTTTGCACAATTAAACAGGGTTTTCATTATGGTCAGCGATGTGTGACGACATACATACATCATTTGTTTATGGTATTTTGATGGAAGGGAGAAAGTTGTTTTTAAATGAAGAAAACAAATATAAAACCAAATATGTGAGATTGGGTGTTGATTGTTTTAGAAAGAGTAAGCATACCCTGTCTCATGTACAGCATCTATCTATACTATATAACTAGACTAGGTGGTATCAGGTGTTCTAGGTAGAGTAAGCATACCCTGTCTCATGTACAACACATATCATGTACAACTGTATAGTAAGGTCTGTCGTTGTTTTCGATTTCTCGGTTGTACATGTATGTGACAAAGATAGGGTTGCCTGTCCAACCCCATGGGTTTTCTCTGGGTCCTCCGGTTTCCTCCCACTGCTAAATATTGAAGTCATATTGAACTTTGTATGTCGAGGTTAAGCCCCATTTCTCTCTCTCTCCCCACCCTCTCTCTCTCTATCTCTCTTGAAATTTGAACTACCAAACTTATACAGGTTTAGGTCTTAATTTTGTAAACATTTTGTGTTTCGTTTCTTTTTTTTGGTACAATAAATTCAATCAATATATCTAATTATTAATTCTTTCCAACCAAATGATATTTAGTAAATGTCTTAGTTTTTTCAAAGTTCTACAAAGTTTGCTGTTTTGTTTTGTTTTTCTTTGAAAAGAAAATGTTTAATAAGTCGTAGATGTTTTTTAAGTAGTAGAATATCTGTAGGCGATGTCTTGTTCGGCTGTCATTTAATACAAGTAAAAGTGATTGATGTCATCTGTGGTGATTTAATTCAATTACAACAAAAACCACACACTTTCATTTTTATTGTGATTTATACCAACTACTTGAATCACTGTGATTGACAGCTATATGATAATTTATCTTTTTATGGAGAGTCATATTAAATGTGTGATAGCTTTGTGTTTTTATTAATCATGGGATAATTTGTATCATAAACAGTATCGTATTTATCTTATCAATATCATATCTCTCTATTTGTTTTACGTAAAAAAACAATGAATCTGGGTTTTAATTCTGTGACTGTTATACAAACATGAAATGATATAGGGTTTAATGTACTACTGTTCTGTGCTGAATGTGAAATAGGGTTTAACATCCTACTGTTTTGCTCGGAATGGGCTAATGAAGACACGCATCATACAGCATACAGTGTGCTATGAGAGATATTATGCCTACTCTTATATCGAATTCCAATGGGGTTTAACGTCCTACTGTTATGCTCCTAACCTGGTCTAATGAAGACAGGCATACAGCATACAGTGTCCTATTAGGTAAATTTTGAATGGGCAGCAACGGCTTACTCTTATATCAAATTCTAAATGCCATGGGATCTTTTACATTCACGCTGATGTGTACACTAGACCCCAGTTTTTCGTCCCATCCGAAGCCAAGACAGCTGTCCTTGTCAGGCCCGCCATCCAGCATCACTGACAAGAGGAAACCACGCTGGAAAATATAGATGAACTTTCTCAGCCAATACAGAGATTGATCACCCAACCTCCAGGCAAGCGAGCCAGCGTCTTACCCACTTGGCCATGTGATCCCCCGTCTTGTGTCAAAGATTTTGAATGGTTTTAATGCTGTAATGATTACCGGAGTCGTAGAATTTGGGGAGTTTTCATCATTAAAATCAAATGAGATATCAGAAACGATAGAATAGAATTACAGGTTAGGTTGTCAAGTGGTCTAACAAACACACTTTAGATCAAAAAGTCTGTCATTGAGTCAGTCAAGTTGCATGGTTTCGATCCAATTGCTAATTCGTCTAACCTCATGTTTTTTGTTCTGGTTCTGCGGTTTCCTTCTGCTGCTAATTTTTGTTGAGTGGACATTGAACTCCATTTCTCTCCCTAACAAGGAGTCTGGAGTAGGTTCCCCTGTCCAACCTTGTTGGTTTTCTTCGAGTCCTCCCGTTTTCTCCCGCTGCTAAAGACCACCAACATACACTCCTCAAACTATTGAAATAAAATTGAATCATATCTTAGTCCCAAAATGATCTGGTTTATGTCAAGTGGATGTTAAACCCCATTTCTCTCTTTTCCATTTCTCGATCCAAACTCCATTTTCTAATTATTCATTTGTAGAGCAAGGTTATCTAGAACTCATCAGATCTTTTCATTAATCAGAGCAGAAAACATTGAAATTAAAATTAATAATTCAAATAAGAATGTAACAAAAACTGATAGGTCGTGTTCGTATCGTCTGCTGTTAAAACACAACAACCCGTACTATAGAATGATAGAGAGAGAAATGGGGTTTAATGTCCACTTGACACTACTAGGATAGTTTGGGACTAACATATGTTTGAATTTTATTGCAATAATTCACTTGCATGTAGAGGTATTTAGCATTGCGCGTAAACCTGGAGAAAACCCACGAAGTTGGACCCTACTCCTTGTTACATACATACAAGCTAGAAATCAAAACCATGACACTTGACTTAATGAAGACCTTTTCATCTAAAGAATGCTCCTTAGACCATTCAGCCACTCAATATGACTGATTTATTTATACATACTGGCGTGAACATAAAAGAAGACAGTGATCCATCTTCTTCAGTCTTCCAGTATAGATCTCTGACCGCCGTATCCAAAATTTAGTATACTGTTTTGTAATGCGGATCTACTTTGTTTCGTATCAGTTTTACACACAGACTAAATAAACTTTTTCAATTTGAATTGATTGAAGCAGAATATGAATACTTGAACAAAATTCTTGAAGTATAGTTATAGTGCTCTTGACTAACATCGTTGGATTAGGAATTAAAATGTCGGTCAACTATCTTAGTGTCTGTCCTCAAGCAGAGCTATATAGTTGTAGACAGACTACCTAAATTTAGTATAAAAGAACCCCAATTGAAAAGATGGAGTTTGAAATTAGAGTTGGCCATAATGCCACTGTCCGGCCAAATGTCTCTTATAGCGCACTGTATGGTGTACCGCCTTCTTTATTATAGCCCAGTGCTGAACAGTAAGACACTACACCCCATTTAATTTCATTTATATTATGAACTATATATGTGTATCAGAAACCAGTGATTGTGTTTTTAAAGTGCTTGATCGAGCAATGGCTAAATGCCACTCACAGTTTATAGTCTCCTGTAATTGGTAATCTGTTATTTATGAAGGATCAAGTGTATTAAGATCTTTTGTCTAGGACTCGGAAAGGGAAATTTATTGCGATATGCCATTAACATCGTAGTCTGTCATCTCTAATGAGTATTAAAACTCCCACCTGAGACGTTGGTTTCAATTGAAAAATGGATAAATCAAGACTTTGTTTACTATCATAAAAACAGTAGCAATGGCAATTGAGAATCTGCTATTCTACATACAGATCTAACTTCGCTCAGAATGAAGTAATTTAATTGATATTTTCAGCATATTCTCTTTCCATTTACTTGTTTTGATAGGGCGAACCAAATGTCAACTCTATATGAAAATCTTGCTACAACTTGTTCAATTGATGATGGGCTTGTCCTTAATAAAGATGTTCCGTGAGAGTAGGAAATTTGTTCCAAACACTATGTTTGTATAATAGAAATAATTATTTGATTGGTTTGAGAGAATTTCTGTTGTATTATTAAATCTTGGACGATAATTATCACGTACGTGACATAATCAATATACAGACTTACTCTCGTCATTTTTATTATTTATTAACGATTTTATCAGCCGTGTGATTTGTGAAGAACCATGTTTTAATGTTACTGATGGAATGTGTGTATCTCTGGGCGCTTACGTATGTTTAAAAGGGAGCGAGGGTATTGGGAGGGTTAGTTGTTGACGTGACATATTCTTGTTGTATTGTTGTTTGATCGAGTGTTGTTGTATAAATAGATATGGCCGACGCCGCGTAAAGATCAATGAGAAATTATTATCAATAAAACATACACAAAAGGTATCGGATCAATGATTCATCGTTTTGTCTGATGATCAAATCATATTTAGGATTGACTTGCATGGGATTCTGTATTCCAAGTCTTAATTACATATCTTCCTTTAAGGTGAACTATAAATACTGATGTGGCATACCCAACCTATGCATATCCTATTTTGTAGAACATGATCTACATGTACTTTAGGTCATAAGGTCTGCCATTGAGTTAAGAAGTGTTGTGGTTTCGATTCCCAGCTTAGTCTAGGTCCTGGTTATAATGTATGTAGATATGGACATTCAACCACTCTGCCCCCCCTCTCTCTCTCTCTCTCTCTCTCTCCCTTCCTCTCTCTGTCTCTCCCTCTCTCTCCCTCTCTCTCCCTCTCTCTCTCTCTCTCTGTAAGGTAAACCTGTGGTGTTGCACCATAAGGTCTGATTTGAGTCAAGTGGCACAGTTTTGATTCCTGGCTTATACTTAAAGCCCCAATAACACTCTTGTTGGAATTGAATAATATGTCCCAATCTTTATTCTGGTCAACAAATTGTATTATTTTACAATATTCAAATAAATTGATGATACAAATTTCATCATAACACACCTAATTTAAAAAATTGGAAAACTTCAACTACATGATTTAAAAAGGTTAACGTAAACCTTTTCAAATGTGACTTGGATTTTAAAATATTTTTCGAAACCTCTGGACAAGTAAAATATGATGTAATGGATAATTTACACAACAGGTAGGACACATAAACATCTGGTACTTAGAATAAGACTATTATTTATTTTCTAGAGCTGCCAAGCCAGCAAGAGTGTTATTGTCCCTTTAATGGATTTTCCTCCCAAATGCTAAAGACCCATATATATATATATATGTGGAAGCAATAACAAAAATTAAACCATCTGTTAGTCCCGATATGAACAAGTTTGTGTTGAGTTAATGTTAAATGACATCTCTCTCCCACATAATAAGAATTTGTTTACATGGCCAACAAAGTTTTACCGTGAACTTATTAGTTAATAATGGAGATAAGTTGACTGAGTTAATAAAGCCCAATTAAATAATGAAGAGTCGATTTATTGAATCAATTCTTTGATTATTTTGATACGTAATCATTTTGTGGAGGTTGAAAGAGGATGACGATATATACGAAGGTTGAACTGAAGGGGGGGGGGAGACAATTGAATGAATAAAAAGAACAAAAGAGACACGAGGGACGATGATGATGTGGGGGAGGGGAGAATGATAGAATCTATAGAATTATGTGTCGTCAATACTATATTGGTTATAATTTGTACATTGTATTGAATTGTCACAGGAAGGGATTGGTAGATAGAGCTCTATAAATAGCGTAGTTTTAGTTATTCAGTTCTAACAATATGTGGGAGACAGCGAGAAAGGAAACATACTTTTTTTTTAAAGCCAATTTTAAAAAACATGTTGCCGATATTCAACAAAATGGACGGAATTTTAATCTTTAAGAACACGCGAGTATAGAAATGTTATAATACAAATAAATGAGATTTTTGAGACGGATCACGGAAGGGATGAAAATATCAGAACTTTTACAATGAATGGATAAATGATAAGATTTGGTTCTGATGGGTCTATAAATAGATTCAGATGAGGAGATATATCAAATCCTGGATGGATCTTGATTTTCACAAAAATATGGAAAGTATCTGAATTAAAGAACTTTCACAATGAATGGTTCAGCAATAAGGTTTAGTTCCGATGTGTCCCTACCCACTTTATGGTTATAAATAGATTCAGATGATCGGAGATATTCTGGGGTGGAGGGGTGATGAGGTATAGAACCCTGGGATTTAATTTCTCGCCATCACAATACATTTTGGACATTTTTTGACAAACATATTGTAATGTTGATTTGCCAATGGTTTGGTGTGGGTGTATTATATATATCATTACCTTATTGTTCAACCGTTGGCCTGATAGCCGAATCAGTTTTAACAGTTTCTTTTTTATATTGTGTGCCAGGACGGGGCCCTGCCAAGGACAGCTGTCTAGTAGTTTGGATGGGGAAAAAAATGAGGTCCCGTGTACACATTGGCCTGCACGTAAAAGATAGATCCCTTGACAGTTGGAATTAGATATGAGAGTAAGCTGTAGTGCCACTATCCGGGCAAAATTTCCATCATAGCACAATGTATGGTGTATGCTTGTCTTCATTAGCCCAGTCGGAGAAGAACAGTAGGACGTTAAACCCCACTTCATTTCATTATATCCTGTGCAAGGTAATTGAGCCGCAGTTCCTTTATATTAGAACATCCGTATATTGAATTCCGTTGGATAATAAGATAAGATACGATGGCCGTATTAAATACTTAGCTTCTTATAGTGAAATAAAACTTGAATAAAAAATGAAAAATATTTAGAGCTAAAATTTAGTAACGAGTCGTAGTTGATGGCTGTTGATTGGATTAGGATTGAGGATATGGATTGATTAGTGTGTAAACAAACTGATGGACTGGAATGGATGGTGGGTGGATGAAGATATATTAAATATTTATTGTGTAGGTTCGGTGTAGGTAAATATAGTAGTAGATCTACTTCTGTACATCACTGGCTGATTATGCGATACTATAGTATATTGAGAGAGAGAGAGAGAGAGAGAAATTGGTTTACCGTCCACTCGCCACAAACTAGGTCATTTCAGGACTTACATATGATTTAATTTTATTTCAATAATTCGCTTGCACGTAGGGGTCTTTAGCAGTGGGAGGAAACCGGAGAACCCAGACAAAAACTCACAAGGCTCATATGGACAGGCAACCTTACTCCTTGCCACGTACAACCGGGGATTCGAAACAACGCCAGTTGACGCAATGGCAGACTGTATGATACAGTGCGCACGCTAACCATTCGTCCATCCAGCCCCTCTAGTATGAAGCATTTAACTATTGATAGTGTGGTCCTATCTGATTATAACACAGATCCTATTTCGTTTTGTTCCTGTATACATGTAGTTCAAAATTTTCGTTTTACTTGTCTTTACTACACTGGGATCTGGAAGAGTTGTTATCATTGACGTGTTCTAAATGATGTGAGGCTTAAGCCAATGAAATGGTCTGTTATGCGGAGCTTTAGGCATGTTTTGCACGGAACTGTGGGAAATCCACTAGTAACATCAATGCTGATTGGTTAATTAAATGTCTGATATCATAGGGTCAAAAGGGGCTTGTTTGACCTCTGACGTGAACTCCCACTATAACTTGTCAGATCCTGATGTAGTGTAGGTCATTGAAAGTATAAAAAAAACACAAAAAATTAGATGTGTATTTTAATCAGATTCTAGTGTGGTCCATCATATAGTACATATTTTATTGATATATATTTTTTGTGGGGTATATTGTACGTCTAGATCTATAATCATTGTATATTTCCGCCAATTTGCTGTCGGACTGTGCGAGCTTAGTTTGTATATTAATTTATTTATTGTATATAGTAGATCTATCATCGTATATTTCTGCCAATTCGCTGTCGGACTGTTCTTTTGTATATTAATATATTTATTGTACATCTAGATCTATCATCGTATATTTCTGCCAATTCGCTGTCGTACAGTCCGAGCGAGCGTAGTTTGTATATTAATAATATATTTTGTATAATAGATCTATCATTGTATATTTCTACTAAGAGCTGTCTATCTGTACCATGATATAGTATTTCAAGTATTAGAGGTCATCTTGGATTAATTTATAATAATTATTTTACTGTCCTCTTCTCAGTTTAAGAACTGAAATCAAATAATTTGAATTAAAAGTCTGTCAGCTTTCAAGGGAGGGGCGTGGTATTAGAGATGGCGAGGTGCGAGAGAGTGAGGAATACTGGAGAAAACCAAGCACATCACCAACATTTAGATTTCAATCAATTCAAAATGAGAGAGGGAAAGGGAAAACATTGGAGAACCCACTGAGAGAGAGAAGGAGGGAGAGAGAGAGAGAGGGAGAGAGAGAGTACTTACCATAAACCGGATCATTTTGGGACTAACATGGTTCAAATGTACTTCAATAAATTAGGGAGGACCAGGATAGAGAGAATCCACTGGGAATAAAGCCCACACATCAGTTCAAAGTGAGTCAAATAAAACACAGATCTTGGAATCAGCAAAACAACTGTACAGATATATCAAACCAACAAGACATGAACAAGTCCAGGTTTTATAATAGGACTCATCTTTCTCTGATATTCAATCAAATCTCAGAAAATAGACTTCATAGTTTCTATATATATACTTGTCATTGATATATTGGATATTTTACGGTTTCGTATTTACCATCAATGATAATACATCACCACCCACTGAACATCTATCTTCTGGAAGAGTAAATGATATTGGCTATTTGCTTTTATATGTAGACATTTTGTGACAGATCAACCACGTCTGTATGATATAATATTTCTTGTCAAGAAACTGTATGATATAATATTTCTTGTCAAGAAAGCAGTTTGTTATTATAGACAGTTATCAAATTTTGTATACTGAAAGATTTCTAAGAATATTGTTTTGCGCTGTCTAGACTCTTAAGAGTCTAAATAAACTTTCCTGAGGGGGCTGGTTCTCCAGGTATTTTCTTGATTTATTTTTGTTTGTATTTATTATTGTTTGTATTGTTTAGTGATTACTGCCTCTATTGGTCTTAATACAACCTTGCACAAGGAACTGCCTCTCACCAGTACTTAATAAAACACTTATCAACTAGACCCAAAGTTTTTGACGAATGGACTTTACGCTCTTTCACTGTCAATAAGAAATATATTTTTGTGAATGAATATTATACTGTGGTATTTAGAAGAGCGTAAGAAAGTACAATCTTTTTATGTTTTGATCTATCTTGGGAATAGAGGAAGGGAAAATGTTATTTCCTGGCTCGTATTGTAATCACAAATGCTGTCATTTTGAAAGATGAAATATATTATTCAGAGAAAGTTTTCGTTAACCACGATGAAAAACCTTCGGTTGCAGGACATGTTATTCTGATTGTGATTGATTATGTAATTTGCTTTCATCTGAACACCGGTGGGATGTATTTAAATATGATCCTACAAAAGTTTGTTATATTGGAATAAACTCCCACTCTTTTATTAGCAATTTAAGAGTTTTTGGTCATAGCATGTTTTTCGGTGTAAACCCCTGATGGATTTCATAAACTTGGAATAATTAAACCGCTGTGAATTGAGTAAAAAAGAAATGAATGATTAAATTTAATTTGATGTGTTGATCTGCTTTGCATGTGAGTAGGAGTACATCTGTGCAAATTAAAACTCGATATTTTGCGTTCCTTCGTCAACAGTTTGAACAAATATTAAAATGAGAAAAAGTACACATATCTATCCGTGCAAATTTTCCCATTGCAAGTAAAGAAGCATTCAAGCTTGGTAGGATTGGGTGGATGAATGGTTAACATGAGTGCGTTGTCTGTAGATCATAAGGTCTGGCATTGAATCAAGCGGCATGGTTTCGATTCACCACTTGTATGTGACAAAGGGTAGGGTGCCCAACCATCCTTATGGGTTTTTTCTGGGTCCTCTGCTTTCCTCCCGCAAGTGAAAAATACCCTTCGCACAAACAAATTAGTGAAATTGCACCTTGAGTTAGTCCTGAAATGACCTAGTTTGTGGCAAGGTGATCATAATGTCTGCCATGGAGTCAAGTGGCGTGTTTTTGCCCCCCCCCCCTTTTATGTGACAAGGCATAGGGTCAGCCTAGTTAGCCCCAAGGTTGAACCCTCTCTCTCTCTCTCTCTCTCTCTCTCTCTCTCTCTCTCTCCCTCCCTTCCAGTCTCCTAATTCTCTTCATAGGGTCAGCCCAGTTAGCCCCATGGTTGAACCCTCTCTCTCTCTCTCTCTCTCTCTCTCTCTCTCTCTCTCTCTCTCTCTCTCGCCCTTCCAGTCTCCTAATTCTCTTCATCTGGTTTAATAACATCTTGTTTATATGAAAGTTTAATTGAGTACATGTAACCGCCAACTTGATTTATTTATTATATCTACCGTCAGACATCAGCGGAGAAATTCAATTCATAAAATCATGAGATCCTAATTCATTAAACGTGTAGGAAGTTATGAAAACAATAATTCAATAAATTCAATTCATCACGACTGGCTTAGATCACAGTTCTGTTAAATATCAAATTGATGGAATCTCGTTTAAATCCAAACAATCGCATAATCAGACAATGAACGAAGCCGTCAGACAAATAAACGCTTCACAAAACAAAAAGTAAAGCAGACAGACGAATGAATCAATATTTTCACTCAATGTTTTAAACGATTTTTGTTTTCTTTAAAATCATGAATGTATTGATTTTGCACACCCACAAGTTATCTTCAATATATTTATATATACATTATCATTTGTATTGACTACTGTAGGTATCTTTAAAGCGAGAGGGGGAGGTATAGATATATCGGTATAGTGAGAGAGAGAGGGGAGGGAGAGAGAGAGAGATGGGAGGGAGAGGGGAGGGAGAGAGATAGGAGAGAGAGAGATGCGAAAGCGGGAGGAGAGAGAATGGGAGAGAGAGAAGGGAGGGCGAGAGATGGGAGAGAGGCGGGGAGAGAGAGAGATGTGACTTTTTGATAATATATGTGACTTGGAAGAGAAAGGATCAGCTGCCTTGGCAAGACTGGTGCAAGAGGGAGAAAGAGAGAGAGATTGACGAATTGACTGAAAGTAGGATTTGAGGTTGTGTCATATTGTTCCAAAAATTATCTGAATTTACTGATTTTTGAAAGGTTAAAAGTGTGTGCACCAACCTATATGTGACATGGTCATTGACATTGCAGCAGATTTGATTGAATTTTTACCGTAACCCTTGCCATAGATAATTTGAATTGACCGATTCTTAAAAGAGGGTGCACCGACCTATATGTACTGTGGTCAATGACATCCACGTGGCAGATTTAAGCAAATTGTTATCCAGACTTGATAGATGAATATATCGTATTAATGTATTTGTCATGTTTATCCAGTCATCTGATCAATCTGGACGTTTTGATTCGTGTAATTCTGGTAGGCTTTGTTTACCCAGTGAAGATTTATAACCCGTCATTATGTTTATTAATCAATCAGAAAATGTGCGCTGATATAAATCACGATAAAACCATTTAAATTCCCAGAGTACGATGCCACCCGTTTCTAGTTTTTACAACCGGACAATTTAGGGATTTATTTAATACGTCAAATGGAAAAGATTATGATCTCCAATCCCTTGATTATGACCCTGACATTTGCGCTGAAAGAGAGGATATTGTTTTCGCGGGTGGAATTAGATTGTCTTTGATTTATATACTTGTATAGCCCGAAGCAATAAACATAGAGTGATCATTATATATGTTCAGAGAGTGAATTGAAGTTTAAAATCCCTAGGGGTCGGGAGGGAGGGGAGTGAGGTGGTGCGATGGAGTTGAGGTGGGGGGAGGGAGAGAGAGACATATTGTGAGTTTTCTCTGGGTCCTCCGGTTTTCTAAAGCTGCTAAAGACTCCTACATGCAAACAAATTATTGAAATAAATTGAACAATATGTTAGTCCCAAAATAACCTAGTTTGTGTCCAGTGGACCTTAAACCTCCCCCTGTCTCTCTCTCTTCCTCTCTCTCTCTCATCAGTAGGTGGTGTTTTAACACTGTAGTTTTATTATTGAAAAATTTATTGCCTAGTTTTGTACAGCTTATAGATGATTAAATATCAATATGTTGGGTTAGTCATGGAGGATGTTTTACAGTGTGCAGTATGTACAGGAATTCTATATGACATGCAACATACATACACGATATTGTATAGAAAACAAAGATAAATATGTTGTCATTTAGTCTCATTATTTTACCTACATAACCAACACAGGAACTTAATGGATGAGAGAGAGAGAGAGAGAGAGAGAGAGAGAGAGAGAGAGAGAGAGAGTGCGTGAAGAGAGTGCTAGAAGAGTGAGTGAGGGGAGAGAGAGAGAAGATAAGAAATGGTTTTAACTACCACTCCACACAAACCAGGTCATTTCGAGGTCTTTATGATTGGAAGGAAACCAGAGGACCCAGAGAAAACCCACAGGGTTAGACAGGCGACCCTTCTCCTTCTCACTACAACCGGGTAATCAAAACCACGCCAGTTGACACAATGACAGACCTTGTGATACATCGTGCACATGCTAACCATTTGACCATCCAACCCTCCCCCAGGAGAGAGAGAGAGAGAGAGAGAAGGAGGGAGTTAGAGAGTGAGAGAAGGAGGGAGTTAGTAGAGAGAGACAGTATGAAGGAAGGGGGGTTGAGGTAATTTCTCTTAATGTGGCTACATTTTTATTTTAAAACTGTCTACGCAATTTATATATTCATCCCAAAGTGATTTTGATTTTTATTTCTTCTGGAATAAAATAAATAATTTAAAACCAGAAAGTTGATGCTTGCTCTTCTCAATATTTTAATACGCAATTAAGTGGTTATTAATTGATCAAGACCCTTAGAAATTACAAATAATTCAGGATCGACAGAAGCGTAGGGTTTGAAGAAAAATGTTTGTTGGTTTATGTGTGACGTAAACATAAGAAGGAAACAAGGCCGATTGTTCGAAACGTGTCTAATTACAGAAATTAGATATAGAAAGTGTTAGATTGAGTTTTATAGTTTTTGTGCAGCCGTTTGTTAGAGAGCGTTAGTTATTGAGGCTTTGAACGGAAATCAATGACAGACTCTAATCCTTCATGATTGATAGGGTAAACAACTCTTTAAGTGAACAACAAACAATCGACGTTTGTCCCGATTCAATACTCTCTATTGATGTAAAGACAAGCCAGTTTGTATCGTTGTGGCTTCGGACAATTTTTAATGTCCAATTATACTGAATTTAACTGAATGGAGACAATGCTGTTTTTTTCGAAGCAACGAAATAAATCATATAACTTAATACATGTAGCATTTTCTGTAACAATCAAAGAAGATATTTTCAGTTTTTATAATATTGTCCTGAAAATTGGAATGTAAATAAAAAAAAGTAATAGGATTTATGTTTTTATGGATGAATTAGGACAAAATTAGAAAAAGTAAAGGGAATAAAATTAAAGTACATGAAGGAATTCAACCCAGGATAAAAGTACCAGGTACATGGAATAATTTTAATTTTGATTGGTTACCTCCTTTTGTCTTGATTGGTTATTTCTTTTGTCTTGATTGGTTATTTCTTTTGTCTTGATTGGTTATTTCTTTTGTCTTGATTGGTTATTTCTTTTGTCTTGATTGGTTATTTATGTTTGTCTTGGTTGATTATTTATGTTTGATTTTGTCTTGATAGGTTATTTGTTTTTATCTTGATTGGTTACTGTTTATTGTCTTGATTTTTTGTTTGTTTTTGCTTTGTTTTTGTCTTTATTGGTTAATTGTTTTTGTCTTTATTGGTTATTTGTTTTTGTCTTGATTGGTTATAGTTTATGCATTGGTTACCGCCTTTTGTCTAGATTGGTTATTTATTTTTGCGTGCTTATCATTGATTGACATTATATATTGAATAGATAAATTTATAGATTATGGATTAGAGTTATTGATTACCTAAACCAGTATTCATAAATATGTTACATGACTGATCTACAACTACCGTAAAGACAAGACCTATTAGGTTTTGGGTTGTTAGTGATTAAGGCACTGGCTTACTGACCTGTGTTCGATCCTTGTGTGGTTTACAAAGTCAGTATAATCATTCGGATGGGACGGAAAGCCGTGTTCCTGTGTACTCATTGGTATGTCTGTAAAAGATCCTTTGGCAGTTAGAATTCTATAGAAAAGTAGGCTGTGGCATCGCTGTGCAGGCCAAATTGGCCTCATAGATCTTCGTAAGTAATTTCCATCTGCATAGAGAAGCATAAAACTCTGGTAATGACTCCATACTTGATCCAAGTGAGCCTACAGATGATCGTGGTGTTGAGGTCAGAAGACACAGAAGACAGGAATCAAAGCACACGCTCAACTGAATCTCGTAATAATATTAATCAGTTTCCCGAAATTTGAACATTTGAAATTTGTTGTTAACAAACGCAAGATAGCACTATCACCCCCCACTTTCTATTTAAACTAAGAAAGGGGTATGGGACTGTCCAATAAAACATATATTACCAATAATGGATAGCAATTATTTTGTTAATTAGTGTGGTTAATGTCTCCCTTTACTGAATGCGATGGCATCTATAAACTCTAAACGATTTTACGCCATTTTACTGACATTTTCTTTAATTTGTATCGTTTACATGTCCGTTTGCGTGGCATCATAGAATAGATTTGAACCTGCAGGAATCTGGATTGGAAAAGAATGTCCGACATGCACGATATCTACCCCCCAGGGGACAAGCAGACGGCATCTTTATCATGAACTACATGTACGCGATGTTGTCTTTAAGAAGAATTTTGATGTTTTAGCGAAACCAATGGGATGAATCTGCACTAGTGATATTTATAAGTACATTGTTGTGTATTCAGTTGGGGAGAATAGAGAGACAGTAATATTGATATATATAGAACACAGAACAATCCTGGAGATCCTCATCTATTTCTTGTACTTCTCGTTCGTACTTTATCATCACAGACACAATGTGTGGGATGAGCGCTATAAAGAGAAGATTGAGACTAGTTAGAATGGTTATTTTGGGACTAACATATGGTACAATTTTATGTACCTGCCACATGACCTAATGACAGACCTTATGATCTAAAGTACACATGTTAACCAAATCAAATCTCTACAAGAATAGGAACAAATGTAAACTTCAAATGGCATTGACTTAATTTGAATAATATTGATATTAATAATAAGAAGAAACTAAATGTAAAATTGTAATGTAGAACAAATGTAAACTTCAAACAGCCATGATTTGAATTCAATAATGTTGATTGGACCAAACTGTTTTGTTTTTTTTAAAAGTACTTTTGATTGGGTGTACTATCTTAAACTCTAGATTAACCTTTATCCTATCTATGTTAGAACTTAAACTTCTGACAACATGTTTTTTAAATACATGTGTGTCAACTAGACTCATGGTATATGTTTGTGTATATAAACATTACATACTTTACCCTGTTACACATACTTCAAAGGTCAGAGGTCATCATCTGGTCTCTACAAGTCACATGATCTATTGTACCAGATAATTAACCACAGTAAAAAAACATACATTTAGGATGATCCAGGTGTAAAGATATTAATGTAACCAATCATAGACGTCGTAACTGTATAATTACAACCAATCATTGACTTCCTACTTGCATATATTACAACCAATCATTGACTTCCTACTTGCATATATTACAACCAATATTGTTCTACATGTGTGACTGATTTTAATTCTATTTACGCTGTAATTTGTAAGTCGTAATTTGTAAGTCGGAATAATTTGTCTGTTGATCAACCTATGATCATTTTTTATCTCTCTATAAGGTCACAGCAGAGGGTTGGTGTCGGGTAGCGGTTGGGATTGGTTAACAAGTGCGTGCTGCATCAGAAGGTCTGTCATTGGTTATGTGACGAGTAGGGTCGCCTGTCAAACTTTGTTTCTCCCTCATAGCACACAACACTGCCATTAGCGTATGCCCTTTTTCATTAGCCCAGTCAGAGCAGAACAGTAGGACGTTAAACTCCATTTCATTTTAAAATGATACTTGAAAATAGGAGTAGAGAAAGTTTACAAAATGTTAATTCTACTGCTGTCTTGTGGTGCTGTCGTTGTTGTTGTTAAAACAATACAAGATACTTTATTTACATCATACCACTTGATGAGAAATAATAGAGCTTAATTTTCAACTATTTTATCTTTGAATCATGGCCTAAGGCTACTAAAATAGTTTTTTTTTTTTTTTAAATTTTGCTGAGAATATACAAAGAAGTACATATATCTGTAGGTTGCATTTTGAAGGTTACATGCACAGTACTGATCTCTCAGCTGTCCCTAAAACCCCAGCACAGATCTCTAGGCTGAGCCTTAAACCCCAGCACAGATATCTAGGCTGACCCTAAAACCCCAGCGCAGATATCTAAGCTGACCCTGAAACCCCTGCACTGATCTCCAGGACATCAAAAAGCTTTTGCTACTGTAACCTGTATTAGGGGGTTGGGATGGCCTAGTGGTCTAGAGTGCCGCGCTTCGACCTCTAGCTGGCCGGTCACCTCTCGCTTGCGGCTGTGGTTTCGAGCCCTGGTGTGAGCGTATGTGGCATGGAGATAGGGGGCTCCTTCTCAACCTCGTGGGTTTCCTCCGGGCACTCCGGTTTCCTCCGGGCACTCCGGTTTCCTCCCACAGCAAAGACCCCTGCGCGTGCGCTAAGATAATGAAAATGGAAAAGATAGGCTGGCACTGCCAGGCAGGATACGCCCACATTTTCGAGAGATGGATAGAGAACAAGCAATACCGAAAGTGATTTTTCCTATGTGCAAATATCGAAATGAATTAAGATCTTTGGGTTATAAAGGTTCATTTCAGTAGGCTTCAAATTCGACTGGGGATCATGTTGCTAAGTGGGTAAATGGGATAATAATTCTGACCCCAGAGGGGCCAAAAGCTAAAAAAAGGTCATTTTTCGTACAATCAGGGGCCATAATTCAGGAAGTTACAATCCGATATGCACAAATATCAAAAGGAACCAAGATCTTTGGGTTATAAACATCCATGTCAAGTTTCATCAAAATCGGTTCAAAATTGTGACCTGTATAGGGTTCACAACCTTAATATAACGTATTTTCACACTAATCGCGTACAAACAGCGGCCATTTTGTCTGTCAATTTTGGTCCGATTTTCACAAAATCTTACCTCAATCTTCATTACCATGTAACGGTGATATAATCAAACGTTTTTTTAAATCGGATAATAATTTTGACCTCCAGTGGGACCACAAGCTAAAAAGGGTGATTTTTTGTACAATCAGGGGCCATAAATCAGGAAGATACGAATCAATGAGCGCAAATATCGAAAGGAACCAAGATCTTCGGGTTATAAACATGCATGTCAAGTTTCATCAAAATCGGTTCAAAATTGTGACCTCTATAGGGTCCACAACCTTGATAAAACATATTTTCACACTATTCGCGTACAAACGGCGGCTATTTTGTCCGTCAATTTTGGTTTGATTTTCACGAAATTCGAACAGAGCCTTCATTACTATGTAACGGTGATATAATCAAACGGTTTTTTAAATCGGATAATAATTTTGACCTCCAGAGGAACCACAAGCTAAAAAGGGCAATTTTTCGGACAATCAGGGGCCATAATTCAGGAAGTTACGATCCGATGGGTGCAAATATCGAAAGGAACCAAGATCTTTGGGTTATAAACATACATGTCAAGTTTCATCAAAATCGGTTCAAAATTGTGACCTCTATACTGTCCACAACCTTGATATAACATATTTTCACACTATTCGCGTACAAACGGCGGCCATTTTGTTTGTCAATTTTGGTCCGATTTTCACGAAATTTGAACTCAACCTTCATTACCATGTAACGGTGATATAATCGAACGGTTTTTTAAATCGGATAATAATTTTGACCTCCAGAGGGACCACAAGCTAAAAAGGGCGATTTTTCGGACAATCAGGGGCCATAATTCAGGAAGTTACGATCCGATGGCCGCAAATATCGAAAGGAACCAAGATTTTTGGGTTATAAACATACATGTCAAGTTTCATCAAAATCGGTTCAAAATTGTGACCTCTATAGGGTCCACAACCTCGATATAACATATTTTCACACTATTCGCGTACAAACGGCGGCCATTTTGTTTGTCAATTTTGGTCCGATTTTCACGAAATTTGAACTCAACCTTCATTACCATGTAACGGTGATATAATCGAACGGTTTTTTAAATCGGATAATAATTTTGACCTCCAGAGGGACCACAAGCTAAAAAGGGCGATTTTTCGGACAATCAGGGGCCATAATTCAGGAAGTTACGATCCAATGGCCGCAAATATCGAAAGGAACCAAGATTTTGGGGTTATAAACATGCATGTCAAGTTTCATCACAATCGGTTCAAAATTGTGACCTCTATAGGGTCCACAAGCTAAAAACATGATATTTCGTACAATCAGGGGCCATAATCCATGAAGTTCCGATCCGCTACATGCCAATATCGAAAGGAACCGAGATCTTATGGGGATAAACCTATATTTCAAGTTTTGTCAAAATCAGATATGAATTGTGACCTGTAGAGAGTCCACAAACAAATTGTGGACGGACGGACGGACGTCCGGACGGACAGGGGCGACGACATAATACGTCCACATGAAAATGTGGGCGTATAAAAATAAGACTTGTCTGCGATATCACCTTCGGTGGAAGCGGACGTTAAACACCAAGAACAACAGTAACCTGTATTATTAACCCATGGTCATGATGGGTCATACTTTATTTGATAAGGTGACTAAGTTGAAATTCTTGTACATATTACAGGGGAATATGATGTCAGATTGAGTTAATGGGTGTTGACATTAATTACTGATGACAGTTGACGACAATCAATAATGAACACAGTCGTCATCTGACTGGAGTTTGCCTTCCCAGAGACAGGTTGAGAGCTGGGGGTTTTAAGGTGGTTTATTTGCCTCCCCCCTCTCCCTTGTTTTCAATGGACAAAAGTTAAACCAGTATAAGAGATCACCAACACTTTAGAGTTGATTTAACTGTGTAATCTCAACATCACTATATGCAGTTTCTGTCCAATTCACCAGAAAGAAAAGATAGTTAGAATACAACCTGATTTTATACTTTCAACCATATAAATGGAACCCATTGACTCGTACCACAGGATATTTTTGTCCTGCAGGTTTATTTTCACCAGGAAATGGTTCAGATTGGCTAGTGCTGTAGAATTCTGATACATTAAGAACATGACAAGGACTTGTTTTAAAATCATTTATTTTCAATTGGATGGCGATAAGATTGAAATTCTAGAATGTTAATTAATGATTCTGGATTGTTCTATATTGGGAATGTCATTCAATTGTTCTGAATTGTTCTATATTGAGAATGTCTTACAAAGATTCTGGATTGTTCTATATTAAGAATGTCTTTGAGTGTCACTCAAAATTTATGTTATTTACAACTGTAGAAAGTTGAGAGCGAGGGAATAGTGGAAATGTTTATGAATGAAATGCTGTCATCGAGTATGAATGAACTAGTATAAGCGTGGGAACCAAACTATATCAGATACACATATCAGTTACAACCACATCTGGAAGTCATCTGACCGGCCACCGAATTATAAAATATGTCGAAATTATTTTACAACAAGAACATAACATTATATAACTTGTATGTAAAAACCCATTTCTAAACCCCCACACCAATTCCAAATAAACAAATCTTGCAGTGATTCCGGTCTTCACTTGTCCACAATGAAGAAATTATTTTATATAATGTGTCTTCTCCTCTTTGCCATCTATAAATGCTGTTTGTGCTCCTAGCCAAGGAAACACCCTTAACCTTGATGAATAAAAAGATGAAGATAAGATAAGATTTTTATTGCATCAAAAGTCCATTAAGGACAGCATGCATACATATATACACTAAGGCATAGTCATATACATTTCATTTAATAATACATATTACATAGAAAACGTATATACATGTACATTATGAGCAATACAGTATGAAAACAGGAGCTAAATATGCAAGCAATATCCAAATTTAAATTTCCAACCCTGTGGGATTTGTTTGGGTGCTCCAGTTTCCTCCTACTGCTAAAGACCCTGACGTGTAGACAAATTATTGAAATAAAATTCAACCATGTGTTAGTCCTCCCTCTCCTCCATATTCAAATTACAATTTTTTTCTAGGATTTCATGTTTTCAGAGTGAGTTGTGCTCAATTCACAATTTCTGCCTGCACCTAACTTCACCCACTGAGACAAAATAAATAAACAGCTTGAAGGGTAAAAACTATCATCTTTACATTTATTTGGTTCTGTCAGAGTTTGAGTTAGGAAGTGTGCCACATGAGGGATGATGCTAGTTCACTACACGGCTCCATGTGGAGGATAACAACTCATGATATAGTGTTGAATGAGAGAGAGAGAGAGAGAGAGAGAGATATTTGAGGACCAGATATTATTACAAGATATTATTACAAGTTGTCCCCTGATAATTCATACCCTGGAACTATTCGTCTTCTAATAATTTGCCCCCCTGACATTTTGTACATCAAATCTAATACAATCTGCATCATTCGTTGATTGATTTAATTGATTTTAGCACCAAAGGTGAATTGTTTAACAAAATACAATAAGAGTTGTCTTATCTTGTCTTGACATCTTGTCTTGTCTATTTGTTCATCATTAAATCGTTGCGTCATTAATTAAAATAATAGGTTTCGTATGAAGAAGGGAAGGTCAGATGTGTGTTTGACAAATATATCTGACTAAGACAAGAGCTGGTGTTTGCAGGTACAGCAGCATGGAATGAATCATCAATTGAAACAGTTGATCTCAAACAACAAGGGTGTAAAACGTGTAGGCTGAAACGGATGATGGGCTGACCAGAAACATCTGTAGACAACATGAGCATACTTTTATTGTTCGAGATGTTGTCATAAAGATTTGTCAGCATGTATTAAATAAAACTTGACTGAGAGTGCGATAGTCGGTATATTGAAGGAGTGGACAAAAGAAATGAAATGAGGTTTAACGTCCTACTTATCTGCATCAACATGGATAATGGAGAAAGACATGTGCTAAGAAAGGAATTTTGCCCAGGCAGTGGTTCCTCCACCTCCTCTTTTCATCGAATTCCAACTTTCAAGGGTTCCTTTACATGCACGGCAATGTGTACATAATGGGACCTCAGGCTTTCGGTCCAATCTAAACTACTGGATGCTATTTTTTGTCAGGTCCTCTGGGACACAGATCAAGGAACATTCATACTTTTTTTAGGATACCTAATATCAACCAGTATATATGACAGTAATCCATAAAACTAACAATTTGTTTTTGTATTAAACAATTTCTTCATGTGTAGTGTTTAGGCCACGATAGTTACTCTAGTAATAGGGGTCTGATAGAGGCTAGTTTCTCGTTGTTACTGTCCCTCAGTATTATAATATAATGATATAACACCTCAGACCACCTCAGTTCTAAAGCTATTTTACAATCCTCACAGTCTATTTTTCACTGTGATTCTTCTTTGTTTGCCAAAAGGAATCATTTCTTGACATGTCTGAGATAAATTTATAATAATTCAACACTATTTTGAAGTAGGACTTTGCAATTCCACCACACACACCTATTCATTTGAATTGGACCGCGCAGACCATATATCACAGTTCGCGATTTTGGTTAACAGATATTCAATATTTAGAATGGAATGTTACCGTTTACGAAAATTAATACCTGGAACTGGAATGGTATGTTTAACGTCCGCTTCCACTTATGTGATATCGCAGACTAGAAATAGGAGAGCCGAAGCTGCTACCTGTTGTTAGAATATGATGGAGTAAGGGGAAATTAATACCGACAATACCTGTCTTTTATGCTTGTGTTTTAAGTAGCTTATGACTTAACGGTTTTATACCTTTTGTAATTACCTGTGTGGAATGTATATAATTAGGTATATTGAGATACAGGTGTATATATCTCACAGTCACCTGTCTAGTTTAAGGTGAAAGGAAAGTTAACGAGAGGTGATGAGACACGTCGACCTGTCCTTGATTTACCTGTTAATCTACTCACCTGTCACTATGTATGTATATATAGCTATAGGTATATTGTATATTGAGGTGTGTAGGTGTTTATATATACAGATGTACAGGTAGATCAGGTACATGATGCTGTTTTTACCTGTATCACCTGCTAATTAACACAATGCTTGTCATTTGGATCCGACAAAAAAAAAACGAGGGTCAGTAGAATACATCGGCCTGCAGGTAAAAAAGAGCCTTGACAGTTGGAATAAAAGATAAGAGTCGTCAGTAGTCCCGCCGTCCGGGCAAAATTTCACTCATAGCACACTGTATTGCCTATACCCATCTTCATTATGTCAGTCAGTGCAGAACAGCAGGATGTTAAACACTAATCAAAGATTTATGAAAGCGAATTGACAAATAAATGATACAAATTGGTTAAAGGGACAATAACATTCTTGCTGGCTTGGCAGCTCCGGAAAATAAATAATACCCTTATTCTAAGTACTAGATGTTTAAGTGTCCTACCTGTTGTGTAAATTATCCATTACAACCAATTTTACTTGTCCAGAGGGTTCGAAAATATTTTAAAATCCAAGTCACGTTTGAAAAGGTTTACGTTAGACTTTTCAAATCAATTGCCAATCAATTGCTTGAATTTTTCCAATTTTGTAAAATAGGTGTGTTAAGATGAAATTTATATCATCAATTAATTGGAATATTCTAAAATCATACGATTTGTTGACCAGAATGAAGATTGGGACATATTATTCAGTTACAACAAGAGTTGGGGCTTTAAATTCGTGTCTATGGAAAACAGTTACTAATATAATTGAACCATATATTAGTCCTGAAATGACCAAGTTTCTGTCGTGTGGAAGTTACTCCACATCGCTGTGATCTGTGTCCAGATTTGTGTTAACATCTGTGAATGAATCTCATTCTCAGGTCTTTCTTTTGATTCTATGTCCAGATTTTTTTATGTAATTCAAGGGTTAAATTATGAAATGCTGAAATAAAGAGTTGCAAGTTTGTGATTCTCGCTATCCTAACGTCTGCTTGTGATCCCGCATAAATCTCTTCAATTAAATCATCTCAACCAATGAATTGATTCGTGTCTGGGAATAAATGTGTGAAAAATAGCAAGTTTGTATTGTAAGATTTCATAAGTCGCACCTTTCTGCATATAGAGGAACTATTAACTTTGAGAAACAATCTCTGCCTTGAATGGTAGTGACCTTAGTGTACTATCTTGTAATGTGGTTCCATACCATTTGATATCTTCTACTGTATTAACCTGTATATCATTTAATCTTATGTATCTAGCACTAATTTTTTTCACATTTTGACCAATGTTCAATAATTAATCATTATTCATCAATAATCAATTGTTTTTTATTATATATTTTAACAGTGATTGAGAAATTCAACGCTTGTAAATTGGACTCTCATAAGATGATTTTGGGTGATTTTAAAAGATTTTTACAAATTTAATAGGAAGATTTAGTGTGAAAGAAATTAGTGCTAGATACATAACATTAAATGATGCTCAAGTTACAGTGTTTGAAAATTTCTTGAAGTATACTTAATTAGTGCTTTCAACTAAAATCGTTGAAATGGGAATTAATATGTCGGTCAATTATCTTGGTGTCTGTTCTGAAGCGGTGCTAATTGTAGATAGACTGCGTAATGTTTGTGTCGCCAGGTTTTAATTAGTAATTAGAGAATTAAAAGAATTCTGTGCTATAACCTTTTCTTTTAGTCCTCGGCTCTATGTAAACTTATGAAATGTTGAGAGAAATGCATCTATGGAATATCAAGACAATCCTATTTTCAGTTTCGAGTCACACTAATTATTATTCCGATCAGACGTTAGTATGGAATATATTAACATAATAGATAACCCATGGTCTTCTGCTTTATGTAAACTTATGAAATGTTACGAGAAATGAATCTTTGGAATATCAAGACAATCCTATTTTATAAATGAAAATATTTCGGTTATATAGGCATTATAAAAACTGAGACAAATGGTAGGGAAAATCTCTTCAGTTTCGAGTGACGCTATTTATTATTCCAATCAGACGTTAGTATGGAATATTTTAACGTATTAGATAACCCATGAGGTATATATGTATGTTTGGTATGTTAAGTCAAGTATTTGTATATATATCACTTAGTCCATGCTTATCCAAATATTTATCAAACAACATTTCTTTAAAGACATGGCGTTTTAATCGCTGTACATTGCTACATAAACTGGAATTTAATGTCATTTAATATCATCCTACTATACACCAGGTGCGGATCCAGGATTTTTTGCAGGGGGGGGTCTAGGTTTGATAATTGCTCAACTAATTGCGCTCAACCGATAATTTGGTAAATTAGATTCAATTTGGTTCATTCTGACGTATTTCCGGAAGGTAAATTCCAAAATAACAGGTCTAAATCGCCAATAAAATCGCATAAAAAAATTTTCAAGCCTGAGCAGGGGGGGGTCCGGACCCCCTGGACCCCCCCTCTGGATCCGCGCCTGTACATGGTCCTTGTTGCCATTATGGAGTTGAACAGTCAGACCTTAAACCCCATTTCAATTCAACGTCTTACTGTTTTGCTCCGACAGGACTTATCAAAATGGGCATACACCATACAGCGTGTTATGAGGAAAGTTTTTTTTTTGCCTGAACAGCGGCACTACAGCCTACTATTACATCAAATTCCAACTGCCAGGGGATCTTTTAGATGCACACCACCACCAGTGTGTACTAAAGACCTCAGCTTTTTGTCCTATACGAATGACTATAGACAGCTGTCCTTGTCAGACCCTTTGTCCTCCACCACTGACAAGGGGAAACCACGCCAGAAAAATTCTGATGAACTTTCTCTGCCAACACCGGGTGTTAACCTATGACCTCTAGGATAGCGAACCAGAGTCTTAATCACATAGTTATAAATTTCATTGGTCAGAGAGAAACCAATGGTCACTGTAAGAATTCTATTTATAATATTTTGTATATATTTTTTTGTTTCTATTTTTCAGGTAAGAATTGTTTGTTGTATTACTAGAATTCCACATGAACATCAATCTATGCAGGTAACGTACAAACTTCCGTTTATCACCGAGGCTGTAGGAGGACAGACGTCTGATGACAGAGTCTTGAACAGTTACTTCCGTTTTACACAAACAGACGGCTCAGTCTTGAACAGTTAGTTCTATTTTACATAGACATTATAGAAAGACAGACGCCTGATGAGCGAGTCTTGAACAGTTACTTCCGTTAAATTTAACACAGACATTAATATAGGAAGACGTAGGTCTGAAGAGTTATAGTCTTGAACATTTAACAATCAATTAGTTTTGTAATCTGATACTGTCATGTGATCATTAAACTTGATCTGACCAATCAGAAAGATATACAGCAGATGGACAACCAGTCGGACCAATCAGAAACATGTCGGACCAGTCAGAAACATGTTGAGTAGATAGACACTACTGAAGATTGTTTTTTTCTGTTTTAATTCAATTGGAAAAACATATTAATGCTGATTTAGATTCATAATTTGCTACACGTAATTCAAGATAAAATTCAAGCATTGGACATCTGGTTTTGAGTACAGTGTCTTAACACAGGCCCAGCACACACCCACACAACTACACATACGGGATCATGGACTCAATCATATTCCTGAAGCAATGGTCCGAGAAATCCCTCTCTGGCCATTGCTGGATTAGCTTCTGATTCTTGAACTTTTACCGGAATATGTCTATTCTTCCCGTTCAATCAAAGCTATCACTTAAGTACAGTAACATGACAGTCCTTCATTTAATCTGGGTCTTCCCTAAAACTTTGGGCAGTGATTTAAGGTATTAAAAACGGTGAAAGCATGTTCGTTTCCAAACAGTATTGTTTACATTTCATTCGACTTGATAGCCTCGTTTGTCACGCAATAAGTTTTACTGCAGTATAATTTGTAAATGAAATGAGGTTTAACGTCCTGTTCGTCGACTCTGATTGGGCTAATGAAGACGTGCATACGCCATACAGTGTGCTATGAGGGAAATTTTGCCTGAACAGCGGCACTACGGCCTACTCAAAAAATCGAATTCCAACTGTCAAGGGAACTTTTACATGCACTCCGATATGTATACAAGACCTCAGCTATTTATCCCATACGAATGACTAGACAGCTGTCCTTGTCAGGCCCTCCATCCTGTGTCACTGACAATGCAAGGGGGAACCACACATCGACAGTGGAGGTCTAGCATAAAGGCTACATAAAAGAAACATGTAATGTTATATAGGCTAGTTGGTTAGACAGTTTGTCTGGTATACTGTATATCATGACCTTTTATAGATGACCTTTATAGGTGAAAGGTCAATCAGATCACTTAAAATAATTGACATGTTTTGACGACTGATTGACACATTGATGGTTTGTTGTCAAATTCGTCCAACCTTTGACTTGATGATGTTGGTGGTTTTCAAGTGGTTGTTATGACAATTGTTGCTGGAGGTGCCGCCATGATATTTTGACAAGTGATTCCTGGGGAGAACAAATCTGATTGGTTGTATCCACGGAGACCCCATGGACATACTTGCAACCTTCTCAATCAATGTATCGTATATTTACATGTGAACATCACTTTGTTGAAAGTAATTTCATTACCACAATTTCAATGTTTTCATATACTTTTGACCAGGAAAGTTAAAATATTTTGTGTAAAAAGAGCCATCGTTTTGATCTACCAATGAGAATAGTTATGTATTTTATTTCATCAGTTTGAATATATTCAGGGGACTTACATGTATTTATTCACAAAATCTTAATCTAAAAATTATTTCAACAAATTAGCCTTTAACCAAACTTTTGTTTAAAAGAAGAGAACCTTTTTGAATAGAAATGGTGTACGCATACAACATCTCCTGGCAGTTGGATTTCAATATAAGAGTTGGCCGTAGTGCCGCTGTTTCGGCCAAATTTCCCTCATAGCACAATGTATGGTGTATGCCCGTCTTCATTAGCCCGGTTGGAGCTGAAGAGTTGTACGTTAACTCCCATTTTATTTCATTTCATTTGGAGGACAGTGTATTGTGGAATAAACTGTGAAGAGTGAAAAATTGTTGTAAAAATGTTAAATTGGGATTGTGGCTTTATACAATCTGATTGAAATATAGCTTAACATTTGGTTTCGTTTTTTTTATACTTTTGAGGCCTACAGTAAAGTCAAAATAAAAGGAAATTTTGAACTATAAAAAAGAAACGAAAAAGGATCTGTGTTTTAATCAGATTGTGAAATTGTTTTCAATATAACTGTTATTTAGATTGTACCCTACTCAATCAAAACCATTAATAAAGAAACCTGCTGGGGGTCACCTGGGCTAGATATACTTTTGAGCTCTGATGGGTCCTGTTTTTATGGTTCAGTATCTTTATTGAAGCTCCCATAAATTGTTTTTTGTCTTGCTAAATGTCAAATATGAACATTTCAAAACTTGTCTATCAAAGGTCCGATTTAACTCTCATAATATTCAAGCTTTATCACTCCCTCGAGACCAGTTCTCCGGCATTAATTACGACAGATGATGAAATCTTTTGTGTGGGAGGAGATGGCATTACAGTGAGGACACCAGGGGAATAGTCTACACCAAATTGGTATGGAGGAAATAATTGTATTGCATAAAAGTCCGCTTATGCGACATTTTAGATACCTGCACTGTGTCAGACGTAATAAAATAGGGTCTTACTTTTCTACGCCCAGGGGAATCACGGTGGCTAAGTGGATAAGGCGCTGGCTCGTTAGCCTGGAGGTCGGGTGTTCGATCCCTGTATTGGCCGAGAAAGTTCATCTCGATTTTCCGGCGTGGTTTCCTCTTGTCAGTGATACAGAAGGAGGGCCTGACAAGGACAGCTGCCTAGTCGAGTACACATTGGAGTGCACGTAAAAGATCCCTTGGCAGTTGGAATTCGATATAAGAGTAGGCCGTAGCCCCGCTGCCCAGGCAAAATTTCCCTCATAGCACACTGTATGGCGTATGCCCGTCTTCCATTAGCCCGGGTCAGGTGCAGAAGAGTAGGACGTTAAACCCCATTTCATTTCATTTCATTTCATTTCTACGCCCACCCGATTGATGTAGTTGGACATGAAGGGTTTTTACCCAGACAACTGTGCACTCGTCACTCTTCTTTAACTTAACTCCCACTTGAGTTATTTTACATGCACACTAATGACTATACGAATGGATATCATTTTCTGTCCGTTTCGATTGAATAGACTATATTTCCTTTTGATCCTGGACTTACCTTGTGAGTAAAACATCTACATTATTTTTTATCTCTGCTCCTTGACAATATGAATATTTTTTAAATATAATCACACCGATGCTTCAATTTTCTTGATGTTGTCACATGTTGTTAGAATAAACAGATGTTTGTAATTGTATGTTTGATTATTCATACGGAAAGCTACGTCTAATTTTAACACTTTAGACTCTTTTCACGTCAATAATTTGGATTCACATCGATAACTTATGATAAGTCATATCATTTTGAGCACACATTTTCTAGAAGAGGCGTTTGCTAGATCTGTATCTAAAAGGAATACACCTATGCTTGGTACACACTATGCTAAGTACATACGTATCTGAAAGAAATAGACCTGTGCTAAATACATATCTAACAGGAATAGACTATGCTAGAAAACACATTAACCGGTAACAGGAATAGTAATGGGCCTATACTAGATCTGTATCTAACAGGAATACACCTATTCAAGAACTGTATCTAACAGGAATAGGTCTATTCAAGATCTGTATCTAACAGGAATAGGCCTATTCAAGATCTGTATGTAACAAGAATAGGCCTATTCAAGATCTAGCTGTATCTAACAGGGTTAGAAGAACTGTATCTAACAAGCACTGATTTTAATTAACATGTTTAAGAAATAGTTAATGGATATAATGGTTACCAGTATTTGTTTATCAACCATCTTCCATACCACTAGCCTATAGTATTGATAGGTGTTGTACATGAGACAGGGTATGCTTACTCTCTCTAGAATACCTGATACCACCTAGTCTAGTTATATAGTATTGATGAGTGTTGTACATGTGACAGAGTATGCCTACTCTCTCTAGAATATCTGATACCACTGATAGGGAAGGTGGTTCGCTTGTTGTGGTTTTGTACTGAGAGACAGAGACTTTATCCACTGTGTAATGTATGACATATTGAAATAAAATAGCTTGTTGTGAAAGGAAACGGAAATGGCCATCAATGTTTAGAGTATATTTGAGCAGCAGACGCCGAACATAATTCATCATAATTCCCTAGAAGATCAAAGAATTATCGAGCCAATGACAACTTGAGCGTTAATCTGTTCAAATATGAGAATTAAAGCATGCACACACTCGTGTCCTAAATCCTCGGTCATACCACGCGCTTCAGACATCGAGCTTATCCCTGAACAAATACTGTCCACTAATCTCACCGTCATCTTCCGTAGAACACTGAACAAACGCTGTCCGATAATCTCGCCATCGTCTTTCTACACAGCATTTAAAATAAACATGGCAGATTATAACATAACCATAACCTGCTATTCTTCATACGGACATTTTCTCTCTTTTCTATGTCACATCACTGTATAAGATATATCATTTTGTACTGGAGGTAGCAACCCCAATACAGATTATATAGCTCTCTCTCTCTCTCTAGGTCACCGGATACGACCTAGTGTAGATATATATAGTGTTGATAGATGTTGTACATGAGACAGGGTATGCTTACTCTACCTAGTCTTGATATATAGTAATATTAGGTATTGTACATGAGACAGGGTATGCTTACTTTACCTAGAACATCTGATACCACTTCCCAATCGAGACATTCAAATGGTACTTGTTTTTATAGATGTGGAACTCTATCTGATGCATATATTATAGAGCAGTAGTTGGTATTTAAGTGTAAATATCTCTCGTATTGACCTGTAAATAATATATCATCATCAGTACCTATTACTTATCATTGCCCAGTAAATATCTCTTGTATTGACCAGTAAATAATATATCATCATTGGTACCTATTACTTATTATTGCCCGGTAAATATCTCTCGTATTGACCGGTAAATAATATATCATCATTGGTACCTATTTTTTATTATTTATTAACTGGTAAAAAAAAAACTTTTGTATTGACTGGTAAATAACTCTCATATTGACTAATTGATTAATTCATAATGTGATATACAGGATGTTCTTTATATCTGATCACCTGTACATGTGTATATATACCACATGTTATAATATATTATATACCTATATACACCTACCTGTAATCAGGGTCAGGGTATATCATACATATCTAGGTCAAAAGATAATAGACTTGGTATATATCTGATTTTCAATCTCCCATGGATGAGATGTTACATGTATGTATATACAACCTTTCGTCATTTTACATCAGATAAAAAAAAGCGGGAGAATATATCTACCTGTAACTTGTGTTAACACCTTAAAGTCACAGTGTGTCATTTCAATTTTACAGAAATCTTCTCAAATTCATTATTTTACTTTTAATTAAGGAAAGAAAATAACAATATCTCCAGGCTTGGGTTTGATTAGATAAAAAACAGGTTCATGAAAATAGTTTGATCGAAATGTATTCTTTGAGTAGCATTTGATAATTTAAGATTAATTAACACAAGGACAACAATTACTTTGGTTTATTTCACAAATCATTATATCAATCATTTATCAGCACAAATAAATAAAATGTGTTTGGTAAAGTTTTCATTCTTGAGGAATCCCAATTAAATTCAAATGAATATAAATTTACTTTAATGAGAGAGAGAGAAAAATGGGGTTTAACGTCCACTCGACACAAACTAGGTCATTTCGGGACTAACATATGGTTTAATTTTTATTTCAATAATTCGTTTGCGCGTAGGGGTCTTTAGCAGTGGGAGTAAACCGGAGTACCCAGAGAAAACCCTTGACGTACAACCGAGGAATCGAAACCCCCGCCGGTTGACTTAATGGCAGGCCTGTAGGATACAGCTCGGGCACGCTAACTATTCGGTCGCACAACCTCCCTTACTTTAAAGCTCATTGTGTGGTGAGTGTGTCAGTCTTCATTAGAACAGTCTGTGCAGAGAAATATAGCGTTAATCCTGTTTCATCAGATTTCATTTCAATGATTAAATTTAATATTGTCATTTTTCTCCCTCTGTAACTGTTCACATCCTTTTTTTGGCACCTATGTTTTTTAAATACCTGTTTAATGTCGGACAGGAAGTGATGTCATGCAATCAAACGATGATGCGATTTCGAAACTGAAATATAAATAAACGTTACCCCATGATCTTTGTGTTTTTCGACGGCATGTCTTCCGTTAGGTTTTGACTTTAAACGAAGCTCAGTTAACAGGTGGCATGGTCTTAATTTAAAAACCAAAATGTCAAAGCATCAACTTGGTCCTGAGGAATAATTCTCTCTATAATCCATTCCACATGGGTTTTGGTTCTATATCATGTAATTGAATGTTTATTCCTCCGGATATTTATCACCGGAAAGAGAAATCAATTATATATTACAAGGATGTTTTTGATTTTTGGTGAAAAATAAATTTGTGATACGATCAAACGTTCAATCGGTAGCAAAACTTGGTTTTATTGTATAGTAATCATGACCAATCAGCCAAAATATAAATAAAGAGATAGGAATGGGGTTTAACGTCCACTGGACATAAACTAGGTCAAATAATATGCTTCAATGTTATTTCAATAATTCGCTTGAGCGTCGGGGTCTTTAGCAGTGGAGGGAAACCAGAGGACCTGGAGAAAACCCACAAGGTTGGACAGGTGACCCTACTCCCATACAACCAGGGAATGGAAACCTTGCCAGAATATAAAACATATAGAATATAAAAAATTATCCTTTTTGTGTTCTTTACTTAACTCTAGCTGTGCCCGCATAGTTTTGAGCCGGGGCGGAGGGAGGGAGGATGGCCAAATGGTTAGCACCTGAATTTCCAACCTTGCAGAACTACGGCATCAATATGTGGAAACTGTTCAAATCAATCAAAATAAATATTATTGTCTATTAGTATTGATTACACTTGTCACTCACGCCCACAGATCTATTTTCTGCAGACTACTTGATTTTTAAAATTGCGTCTTATTTAAAGAGAAACATTCCAAGGGAAATCAAATCACTTTTTGATCGAGAAAGGTTTTGTTTTATACAAAAAATAAATAAAGTCCTGTTTTGGTTGAACAATAAAAGAGAAATCGAAATATCCATAATAATACAACTTGTATTTTTATCAAGCAACGGTTCAATAATTTTACATGTATCTTTATAGTGCAATATTATAAATGGAAGGTTGTTATTCATTATTGATCATTGCTTGATGAAGATACCCATAAGAGTATTGAAACGTTGCATGTAAGAAACAAGAAATAGTAAAGACTTTATGATTTTATTTACTGGGAGAGCTACAGACTTTTAACAATTAAAATATGATTTTATTTAGAGTATGGGATGCCCTGCTCCTAGCCAAGGAAGCTTCAACAATGTTAATGAAGAAATAAGTGTTGGTGTGACATGTCATTTAATATTCAAAATAATGATATGAAAACATGAGATGAATATGCAATCAATATCGAGGGGTGGGTGTGGCTGAATGGTTAGCTCGTGCACGTCAATCATAAGCTCTGTCATTGAGTCAAGTGGCATTGTTTCGATTCCCCGACAAGGAATAGGGTCGCCTGTCCAACCTCATGGGTTTTCTCCTGGTCCACCAGTTTCCTCCCACTGCTAAAGATCCCTACGCACAAGCAAATTCTTGAAATAAAATTGAAACATTTGTTAGTTCAATTACCTAGATTGTGTTGAGTGGATGTTAAACCCAATTTCTCTCTCTCTTTCAATCAAATTTAGATTACAATTTCCGAATTATTTCGAGGATATCATGTTTTCTGAGTTTGTTGGGCTGAATGAAAGTAATAAGCCCGGTCATACATGTCACTACGTGTGATGTCTTGTCCACAGTTTATTCCCTTACAGACGTTGAATGAAGGAAGCCAGGTGAATGTTAGAACCTTTATAAAGGATGTACATGTTTAGATGAAGAAACCCTACTTATAACTTTCATGTGTCATTAATTTGTGACATAATATAAACCCTACAACTTCTCCATTTATAAAACAGGTCTATGGCGTCTCTTGTACTGGTATATAGGGGCTTGGCGATAGCCGAATGGTTAGCACATGCGAATTGACGTATCGTGAGGTCTGTGATTCAGTAAACTGCTGTGGTTTCGATGACCTTGTTGTACCTGACAAGGACTAGGGTCGTCTTTCTCTGAGTCCTCCAGTTTCCTTCCACTGCTAAAGATAAAATTGAACCATATGTTAGTCCCGAAATGACCTGCGTTCTAGTGGATGTTTCTCTCTCTCTCTCTGCAGGGTTGTCTCCTGCTCCTAACGTCTGTTTCCTTCCTCTGCTAAAGACTCCTACGCGCAAGCGATTGATGGAAATAAAATAAACCGTATGTTAGTCCTGAATGGACCTAGTTTGCATCAAGTAGCTGTTTAACTCTATAATTGCCCCCTCTTTCGATCTTCTCTCTCTATCTCAGTGATTTGATGGCAAGAGAGAATCACACATGTATTTCCTAAACCGGCTGAATGTAGGATACCCTTAAAGCTCTCTCGTTGTTCCGGGCCTCTTAATGGCAAGAGATTCTAATTTCACTCCATACGTGACGATTTATTATTGCCCAATCTGACCTAATTCTGTAAAATGACCCCCTTTTTCTGTGTGGAAATTGGTGTTTTAGTGTATATAATGGGAATAATGGGATGGTGAGAATGTCAGAAGAGGATTCTACTACCATTGTGATGTTATTTGTATCATTATAAGAATCTCTTGATGGGGTGGTGGGGGGGAGGGGAGTGTTAGCTTTCATAATAACACACTGTCCGAAATCACTCGACTGATAATACACAGCTTTCTCCGAGTAAAGTACATTTATAAAGAAAACAGGTTGTCACAAATCATACACTAAACTACTTTAGAATTCTGTAAATTAATCTTTGAAATAGATTAATGCAGTTTTTGATGTTTTTAATACCTTTCACATGGGATTTAAAATAAAAAATTATTTTAGAATTATGTAAATTAGTTGGAGGGTTTTAAAGTGTCAATGTGTTTTAACGGTTTGCGTAATGTGGGGTATACAAAGGTTTAAAATTACATTAAATGGGACTTTATTTCTTTTCTTTTAGCTTATTGGAAATATGCCGTCTGTCACTAACATTGTCAGACACAGCTTCAGGATTTTTAAATATAAAGTTTTGACAAGGGTTCTCTCTCTCTCTCGTCTTTATCTTGCAAGTGTTTTTACTCTGGATTAGCAGGTCGGATGGTACGAAAAAACTGTTTTTTTCAAAGAATGTAACAATTTTTAAAAACACATTTTTGAATGTTTTTAGATACCATGACAATAGATTTAACTGTTGATGACAGGTCAATTGATGTGGAACTGTATACATTTTAATCTCTTTGTCTAAATGGAAATGCCCATATATAGATTATGGAGAAAGCTCCTTAGTTTTAGTTTTTTTCGATGTACGCATTAAATAAAAGTATCATCATCCAATCTCAACCAATTTTTTTTTTACAAAAATTGACATTTATTACACGTAATAAAAGAGTGTCAGACTAGAGAGAGTGTAAATAAAATAAAAGTTATGAAATTCCCGCACCATTCAGCTATGATTGGGTTATCATGTCTCTTCTTCTTCCTTTGGGATTTTGTGAGCGTCGAGGAGCTCGAGTACTTTGACATTTTACGCCTCCTCTTGGCGTATCAATAACATTACGATGTGCATAATTCATGACCTGTGTTCGTTATTGTGGACCGGGGGACGATAGTTGAATCATTAGTATTGAGCTTATTTTACAGACACAACATGCCAACATGATGAACAGTGGTGACAGCAAAATATAAACATAGTTGGATCGCTGATGCTGATAGAAACCAATGTAAACTTCAAATGGCCAGAAATTGTTATTATTGACACATCTCACAAAAACAACATGATGGAAAGTCCGTGGAGATCTTCGTTTTTAAATACATGACAATTAAGGAGAATTAAAACAGCAAGATGTATACATGGTTTGATCGCTGACGCATATACAAACTAATGTAAACTTCAAATGGTTATAGATTGTGTCAAGATTGGTGAGATGTAGTGTAGATGATCACTGTGTTCGAGTACAAATCAAATATCGGTAAAGTGGCCAGCTTGAGTTCAATATGAACCATCAAGAGCACGTTAAAGATCCACTGACAGTTTGAGTTCAATAGGAACCACCAAGAGCACGTTAAAGATCCACTGACAGTTGGAGTTCATTAGAGCATGTTAAAGATCCCCTGGTTGTTGCAAATTAAAATATGAGCAGATACAATGAGGCCTGTACAGGAAAGAGAGTGAGAAATGGGGTTTAACGTCCACTCGACACAAACTAGGTCATTTTGGGACTAACATGGTTTAATTTTATTTCAATAATTCGCTTGCGCGTAGGGGTCTTTAGCAGTGGGAGGAAACCGGAGTGCCTGGAGGAAACCCACGAGGTTGAGAAGGCGCCCCTTTCTCCATGCCACATACGCTCACACCAGGGTTCGAAACCACAGCCGCAAGCCAGAGGTGACCGGCCAGCTAGAGGTCGAAGCGCGGCACTCTAGACCACTAGGCCATCCCAACCCCCGTACAGGAAAGAGCCTAGTTGTTAGTATGTTGCAAAAAATTGAGGCCTCAAGTATATGTTTGGCAGTATGGTAAAGATCAAAACTTTAATGAGAGCGTTGAGGCATAAATTCCCATATATGGCATTAGTCCAATTGGTTTCATTCATTCATTCATTTTCACCATTTACTGACAATATAATCTGACTAGTTATTGACGTAATTATTCAGTTGGAGTGATTCCATTTCCCATCTTTTATAATTTGTAAAATATTTGATAGACAATAGAAACCCATCAAGAATTGTCATGGTAAATACCTGCTTTCAACTTTCATTGCAGGAAGTCACGGACCATAAAAAACCTTCTGGAATCTGACAATCACTTTATGGTGTCCTGGACAATGTTGTCAATAGCCCAGATCAGAAGGTCATAAAGTTGGACTCCTGGTATCCGTCAATCACTTTATGGTGTTCTGGACGATGTTGTCAATAGTCTATAGATCAAGGGATCATAAAGTTTGATTGGTCATTGATGGAAGGTTGATCCTGTCTGTGTTAGTGAGCGATGCGGAGACAATACACGATTTATGAGTTCAGATTAGGAAATTAATTATTCTATTACACATTAGTAATATTAGAGCTTAATGAGATGACCTGGTATCAAAGACTAGATATCGCCTGTCAATATGAACTGACTTGACGATCAGGACTAATTGCCCATTACATGTATTAATGATGAAGTGCCAGGAAATAAGTCTCTTGATGTACAAGATTAATTGACGGATACTGAGGAGAATTGATAGCTTCAGTATAAATTATTTATGTGACTGGATGTTAATGACTATGAATGTAATCTTTAATGGCCTATTTAATACATAATAGGTGTTACTGTGATGATGAAGTCTACCCCACTCTGGATTTTAGGTTCAAATGAACTATCGTCTACCGGTAGCTGTATCTGCTCTGATTGAGCAATGAAGACAGGCATATACGTTGTGCAATGAGTGAAATTTTGTGCAGACAGCGACGCTAGGGCCTGATCGTATATAAATTTGAAACTATCTAGGTTATCTTTCATAATATAGGGCATTGTTTTTTGTCCCATCCAAACTACTACAGACCGGTCCTTTCCATCAAGCCCTTTATAGACACTGTAAAGTGACTAAAGGGACTTTCCTTGGTTGAAGTAGAGAGCAGAAGGACATTAAAACCCCATTTCATTTCATTTCAATTCTTGAATGGTTACAGGGAGCAGGCGCGGATAGTACGCCCCCTCTATTTTTTTGCGGTGGCGAACAATTTTTAACTCCATATATTCTCGCGGGAAAGGAGAACAAAAACAGTTTAGGTTGGAAATCGTAATTTACAGTACTAGTATAAAATTAGTCCTTGTGGGCACTCAAAAATCATGGGTCGGGCTTCGCTCTCCCAACTTGGTGCAGCACGCCCTCCCTTTCTGAAAATCCTGGATCCGCCCCTGGGGAGTCACAGTAATTTGGTGAGTAAGATGATGGCTGGCTAACCTGAAGGTCCTCGCAAGGGATAGTATATAGTTGTTCAGATAGGACGAAAGATTGAGGACTCGCGTACACATTGGCGTGCATATATAACAATCCTTGGCACTTGGAATTTTTAAACGAGTAGAGATGACTGTTGCTGCACTGTTCAGACATAATTTCCCTCATTGCACATGCCATATGCCCATCTTCATTAGCCCTGTCGGAATAGAACACTAGGACATTAAATCCTATTTCATTTATAAGGTTGCACACACATTGATGATTTCCGCTATCAAGACATTTCGGTTGACAATTTGACTAATTACTTATTGGCTAATACTGTTGATGTCATTTGAAATGGTTGAATTACCTTTCCATTACGCAACAGCTAAACTTTGGATATCTGAAAAGAATTTTACTTTCTTGCAATAAATGAACAAAGGTATTAATATTGATGTTGATATTGTATAATATGAAAACTTATGGTTTCTCTCCACCCACCTGCGAGATAGCGAGAATTGTACGTGGGAGATTTTATTGGCAGCGATCTATTCTGGTCATTGGATATCCTGTTCAGTGACGGCTGTAATTGATATTGGTTACCCACATATCTGAATTACTGACAATTGGAACTCTTATAAGATTCTGGTCCTTTACACTGAACATTTGTGAACTTACCAACCAATGCTGGTAACCTATATTGTATATTGTTCTGAAATTACCAATCAGACGATGCCTTCCCACTACATTGGACTCTGTCAGATCCGACATCGTACAGGATCGTTACAATATGTCGGATCACGCAGAGTGTTGGAATACCCATTTTGTCAAATAGGAAATATTGTTACTTCAAAAACCGGAAGTATTATTATAATGTAGCTTCAAATCACCAGAGCATTATTCCCTTTATTAATGATAAACTTTTCCGTACATTCAAAATTTTCTTACATTAATTTGTATTTCATTTAACATGCGTAGGCATTTTGAATAGGTCAAGTCTGTCGTTAATTTATCTTCTTCGTCGTCTTCAGTTGATCGCACACTTATGTTTGCTATCCCTTGTGGATCATTGATTATCTGTTGTTCTATGTCAAGGTCGTTGGCACTTAGATTGTACCAGAATCTGCCATGATTTGTTGAGTGCAAACTGCCGAGATTTGTTGAGTGCCAACTGCCGAGATTTGTCGAGTGCAAACTTGTCTTATTCGGGTTCAATCGGCATACATTATAGAAGTAAGGGGGTTGGATGGCCGAATGGTTAGCATGTGTGCGCTGTATCATAAGGTCTTTCATTGAGTCGACTGGCGTGGTTTCGATTCTACGGTTGTACCTGACAAGGAGGAGGATCCCATGTCCAACCTTGTAGATTTTCCCTGGTTTTATCCCACTGCTAAAGACCCATACGTGCAAGAAGCAAATTATTGAAATAGAATTGAACCAGTTTGTGTCAGTTGAAGTTAAACCCCCTTTTCTTTCTCTCACATTACTTAAAAAACATTCACCGCAGATGGATTAAACGCTCTTTTAATGCACACACATACACCATGGAAATAAGGCCTTGACATTGTCCGGCACTATTTCAAGGTTTGTTAGAATCTATCTGGTGCATGTCGTTAATCTTGTATTGATGTTATTGATATCTGCCTGTGATGTCGTGGACCTGGTTGGAGGGAGATTACCACCGGGACCAGATGTGTCGCGTAGTTCTTAGTGTCATGTGATCAGTAACATGCTGTTGTTATAGTTTACCTTGACGTGTTTGAA
This sequence comes from Patella ulyssiponensis, assembly GCA_963678685.1. NCBI lineage: Eukaryota > Metazoa > Mollusca > Gastropoda > Patellidae > Patella > Patella ulyssiponensis. Next base: position 94,054,151 of record OY783225.1, read on the forward strand.
TACCACACGCATGTGTCGACACTAGTCACTTATATTTAGGGTTAATTCACCTTAAAACATGACAAGTGGTTAATTTGTACCATGCTCTACCACGATATCTCGTCAAATTAGAAACTAGCGTAATTTTATCTTGAGAAATCAATTAAAATATTTGATCCGAGAGCAAATGTACTGTAATAAGAATTGATTTTTAACACCACAGTTTGTTTGTATGTCAATAAATTTCAATTAACATATGTATATATTTTTCATATATGCATGAATTTATGCGGGGGGGGGGCTTTGAAACATTGTGATAAACCATACATTGATTTTATTGGATACACATGTATATGTATTACAGTAGATAAAGTACAATTACCGGTATCTCTATGTTTATGGTAGCTACAAATACATGAATAAATAAAAAAACATGCGTATACATATACATATTATATATCTGAAGGTGCTCCAAAAAGGAGTGACAGGGAGAGAGAAATGAGGTTTCTGACCCCACACAAATTAGGTCATTTGGGGACTAACACACGATTTCAATTTTATTTTACTTATCCACTTGTGCATAGAGGTCTTTAGCAGTAGGAGTAAGCCTGGGAACCCAGAGAAAACCCACTAGGTTGGACATGCAACCCTACTCCGTGTCACGTACAACCAGGGAATGAATCGAGCAAGAGCAGACAACTCATTTATGATTGGAGGTTTAGCTAGAATGAGGAAGTAACAAGGTGGTAACAAGATACTTTACAGGGTGGTTATTTCCTATAAAAGTATGGCAATTTTGGTATAAATGGAAAGTAGAGATATCCAATCTTTACTCAATCTTACTAGAAAAATACTGGAGTCTTGAAAGAGCGCACACCAGTTGCTAGTTACCACGTCAGTCAAGTCACACGACACAAACATGACTTAGTTTAATAGATTTTTGATAGTGTCCTCGTAAATACAATGTTTTGAGAGGGATGTGAAGCAAACTTGTGATAGATTAATTAGTTTAAATATGTCTTTAGTCCAAATATATCATCAAATCACCCATGGGAATTAGATACCTTTAATTTGAGTTTATAAAGTTTTAAATTATAATGATGTTGAATTTCAAAAGGGATATTAATCTATAAATTTAAATTTCAATGATCATTTATTGTAGTGTTTTTATTGTAAAGATATGATATATCATACATATTTAAATAAATGTTGAATTGATTAGATTGCCGTCTGCCTGTATTGCCGTCTGCTGGTCTGGTGTTAATATCGTAACAATGTTTCAATCAAGGAATGGATGATTGACATTACTTCAGTTCGAATAAATTAAGATGAAAAAACAGAATATGGTCGATAGATTTTTATTTCTCAAAAAACACAAATTTGTTGCATTTATGAATGTCATAGACCACCCCCCCCCCACCCCCACCCCCACCCCGAAAAAAAAATGACATGAAATGGGTTTTAAAGTTGGTGTGCACGTAAAAGATCCCTTGGCAGTTGGAATTTGATATGCCATGGTGCATGCCCATCTTCATTAGCCCAGTTGGAACTGAACAGTAGGATGTTAAACCCCATTTAATTTCATTTTATTTTGTTTTATCATATACTCCAGAAGCATCAAATTTACATAATAACAGCTGTTTTGATCTATTTGGGATGTCCATGAGGGCCTGCTTATTCCTTTTTTACTATATAACTTTATCTAGGAAAATGATGATGATGATGATGATGATGACACATGAGAAATATCAAATTTGATTTTCCTAATAAATATATATATGATAACATCTTTACGATCTGGCTATACTGATAGTTTTCGTAATGGTGTTCAAGGCTATTTTTTTGAATTTCTAATTTTAAGTAGGAAAGTGACAAGACTAGCCTGCTGACAGACAGGAAGTCAACAACAAATATTAAATGAAGTGAATGGATTCTCTGGGGCGAGCCGTAAGCATCGTCACTGTTTACAGACATATCTTAAATCAAGTAAATGGATCCTTGGTCAGCTGTAAGTGTGGTTCACTGTTTACAGGCTTCACTCTAGATTTTAAAAAAATAATTGTGATTTACAAGACGTAACAGAAATAATGCGGCTGGCATGGTCTTGATGGTGGTCGTATTCTGAATAGCAATAGTCTGGATGGGACTTTTTTAAACCTTCAGTGGCAATTTGTTTTATGTATACACCAGCAAGTACAATGGTGGACCTCAGTTTTTGTCCCATCCGAATGTCTAGATGCTTCTTTCCATACCAGGTAGTCTGCTGTGCACCAATGACAAGGGGACACCATGCTGGTGAATCCTCTAGAAACTTTTTGACAGATGGGGGTTTGGGTGGCCAAATGATTAACTTTTACACTTTTGATTGAGTCAGGTAGTTTCGATTCTCCATTTGTATTTGATAAGGAGTCGTCAGGCTATCCTTGTGAGTTTTCTTCTGGTCCTCCGGTTTCCTCTCCTTTAATTTCGTGCAAGCAAATTATTGAAATTATTGGCCATTGTGAATCCTCAGGTTTAATGGTCTGGTTCTCTTACCCTGAAGAATAAAATACAAAAATACGTCTGTCAGAAACGAAAAGGAAAGTAGAAAAGTGCAAGATATTGAAATATGAATTTATCTCATGACGAGGATTTGATGTGCCATTGATAACTGTAGGTTGACTTCTGAATTCCTTACCCAGTTGATCACTTCTATGAGCTGTTATAATGACTGATGCTTACTCTATCTAGAATACCACCTAGTATTATGATATATAGTATATTGATAGGTGTTGTACACGAGACAGGGTATGCTTACTCTTTCTAGAACATCTAATACCACCCTACATGTATAGTCTAGTTATATAATATTGATAGATGTTGTACATGAGACAGGGTATACTTACTCTATTGATAGGTGTTGTGCATGAAAAAGGGTATGCTTACCATTAATATCACATCTGGTACCACTTCTTCGGAAGATCACAAATCTTACTCTCTTGACCAGTTTACTTCCACTTTTGTATGGGCAGATCTCTAATACCATAAAGGTGTTTGAATAAGTTACAAGGATTTCGAAGGTCAATACTTTATTATATGAACAAAAAATGAATTACTGTACATTGTTTTCGGGTAAAGGGCAAGCTGATAGATCGTCGGGGATATATGTATCGTATTAAACTACTCGTACACACTCAAATATCACGAATCTATCGTTAAATATATCCATATTGTTCAGATATAATAACCTCTCAGTAAATAACATTGTTTCATATTTAGCAGATGTAAAACCCGTTGAAGACCCGTTAACATTATCTATAGTTTATGAAATGTCGGAGTTTGTTTTATTAGTGTTAGTAAGATGTTAAACGATTGCAGACGGAAGACTGATGTATAAAACTGAATAAAAACAGCCAATAGTTAGAATCGGCCGAGATTAAATCGTTTGTTAGGAACATCTTGTAACACTCGCAAACTGATAAAACTATATAAACACAGCCAAAAGTTAGAATCAGCTGACATTAAGTTGTTTGTTGGGAACATCTCGTCACACTCACTTCACTTTTGGCAGAAAGAGACCAATTGTAGACCAATTGTTTGATTTTCTTTCCATAATTACAGCAATAATCGACTTAATGTCAGCCGATTCTAAATCTTGGTAAGCTATTGTGCCGCAAAATAAATGTGGAGAAAGTTCTAATCCAGGATTCTAAAATAAAAAAAACAAAACCAGACATGCAAGCGATGCGCCCACACACACACACACTAGGTGAATCAAATCTTATCGTAAGATTAGGCAACAACTTGGTGTATATACCATACAAAACATCTGGGGTCAGATATCTCATGTATGTCATGCTATTGATATACATGTAATTCACCAACGTATTTCACGGTTATCTGTATCCTTCTATCTACATGGGGGATCGACAGGGGTGGATCCAGGAATATTTGCAGGAGGGGTTTTGCCAGAAATGTGACTATGTATTGTGATATCACATATGTCTATATATTATTATTTCATTCTTTGAATGCCCATCCCATCCCAGCTCACCATCTGATTATAGAGATTAAAGCATTCAACCTTGACATTTACCTCATAAAAAGTTTTGTTTTACATTTTTTGTAATGCCCCTGGAACGGTTTAAGCATTGCTGGATTAACCATAAGGCAAATAAGGCACGTGCCTTAGGGCCAGCCAAAAATCCAGGCCACAAAATAATAAAGTAAAAAACAAAAACAATGGCCTGTGGTTGTCATATTGGGTTGCATTCCAATCACATTGTGGTCTGCATCCTGATATAACTACAAGAGTGTAGGCTATACTTACAGTAAATACAGTACCGTACTGTCAATGTTTTGAATTTGTTTGTAATAAATTTTCTGTTTCTAAATTTAACTTAATTCCTTTTGTCAATGAGCCCAAGATATCTGTATTTTCAGGTCAACTATCACAATGTGCCTTAGGGCCAGCAGAGCCTTTATCCGGCACTGGGTTTAAGGCGTAATTTCGATTCTTACCTTGTCATGAGTTAATCCTAATCTGTATCCATGGCAATGGTGCATACCCGTCTTCACTAACCCAGGTTATTAGCAGAACAGTAGGACGTTAAACCCCCGTTCATTGCTGTTTGTTTTATATGGGTTTAAGAATATGGATTAAATTCCAATAGAGACAAAAAAGTTATGAAACGTCAGATGTATTTTATTACGGTTAATTACGTTTCTCATATTTAATCATGCCTGGTTTTTAATACCTAAGTGGAAACTTGCTTCCTTTGGACAAAGAGCGTTTGCTGTTGCTGCCGCTGAAAAATGGAATTCACTCCCAGTTGAACTCCGTTTTGTGACTACTTTACCAATTTTCAAATCTCGATTAAAGACTCATCTGTTCAAAATTCACAACAGAAATTGACAAAAAGCTTAGAGCCAAAGGACTTTTGTATAGTTGTTGTATGCGCTATGAGCACGATTTTGTGGATTTGGCGCTATATAAATGGACATATTATTATTATTATTATTACCCAGTTGTACGTGACAAGGAGTAGGGTCGTCTGTCCAACCTCGTGGGTTTTCTCTGGGTTCTCCGTTTTCCTCCCATTTCCAAAGACCCCTACACCCAAGTGAATTATTGAAATAAAATTGGACCATGTGTTAGTCCCGAAATAGTGTAGTTGGTGTTGAGTGTACATTAAACCCAATTTCTCTCTATCTAATTGTACCTGGAGTAGTCAATGTAAAACATGTCACGTTAGCCATTGTCAGTAAAATTCGACCATGGTCATGTCGTTTCAACAATGAGTTTGAAGTTCGAATTTAATACACGCAATTGTTGGATTTGGAACGGGACTCGAGTGATCTTCAAACCTATTAGTTGTGTTCTCAAGTGCAGTATGGGTAATGTCAAGGGCCTGTTGCGGACATTTGACGTGGATTTAGATGGTTTCGAGAGCGCCTCTTCAAGATGGAATAATGACAGTGTCGAGGAACAATAGTGAATGTTAGCAGACAGGCTTCCGCAAACATTCCATAATTGACACAGTTTTTGTATTTTGTTTTATTCTTACAACCATCATGATGAGTTTGCTATCTTTGATGACTTTCATGCATAGTTTTATTTTGATGTTTTGCTTAAAGCAATAGTTCTATCGAAGTCAATTACACCCTTCTTTCATGGGTCAAGTAGCGTGGTTTCCATTCACCGCTTGTACATTACAATGAATACAGTGGTTTATCTAATCTCGGGGGGTTTCTATGGTCCGCTGGTATCCTCCAATGGCTAAAGATTATACGTGAAAAAATAATTAAGAAATAGAATTATAACTTGTTAATCTCGAAATGGTCTTGTTTTTATGGAATGGATGTAAAACTCTCTCTCTCTGTCTCAGATAAATAATTGTTGATGTGCATATTAAAGAGCGCTTAACAGGTGAAGTCAGAAGATTGGCCCTTGTCCTTCTTGTTAGGCTTCTAGAATCAACCATCTGATTGTTTCAATATAATAATTTAGCGATTATGTGGAAACTTTACCAGAAAAAGATGATTTAATTGTTTAAGACCTCAAATATCTACAACTTTATTTTCATAACATTAAATATTGATTAAATAAATATACTTAATTTTTAAAACTAACAATAAATTCTTATTCAGGAATTTGGAAAATTGAACACAAGTCTGTATATACCTTTGTAATCAATAATAGCGTTAAATATATATTTAGAGACTTTATTATATATAACAATATAGGTATTATAAACTATTAATAAAATAACATTCTTTTATGTTTTTATTTTTGTACGTAATTAAAGGCCGATATTGTTGAGGTTATTTTAGTAAATATTGTGGATATATATTAGTCACGTTAATCTTAAAGACTCAATAATATAAACATTGAATCAATTCTTTGATCTATTAGAAAAATAAAGACATGGCAAGAATGTCACGAATTTTGATTTGTTTTTCATAAATGATTTAGATAGATTAGTGTTACATTAGGAAATTAAACCCCATTTCATTTTATTTACCTGTGCTATTTCATAATCTGGAGGATTTAGATTGCCGAATGGTTAGCGTACATTGCACCCCCAGAAAAATAAGGTGGTCCCCCCCCCCCCCCCCGTCCCCAAAAATAATGAATTTGACAATTTTTCAATTATAAAATAATACACTTGATTATGAATACCCAGTGATGCTCTTAAGGCACTGATCAGTCCGTCGGTTTTAAGGGCGCCCACACGCTAATAGGTTCGTTTGCCGTGATCCAAACTTTCTTATATCACTGACGTGGAGGCTATGGTGCCCCACCACTCTGCTGCACCCCCACTTTTAAAATCCTACATACGGCCCTGGCGTGCGTGTTGTATCATAAGGTGTGTCATTGAGTCACCTGGCGTTGTTTTGATTCCCCGGTTTTACATGACAAGGAGTATAATAGGGTCGCCTATCCAACCCCTGTGGGTTTTCTCTGGGTCCTTCGGTTTTCTCCCACTGCTAAAGACCCATAAGCACAAGACAGGATGTTAAAACAACATTTCATTTCTTCATCTTAAGATAAGAGCTTTATGTTATCAGAAATGAAATGGGGTTTGACGTCCTACTTTTCTACGCCACCTGCATGGTCTAATGAAGCTGGGGGGTTGGGATGGCCTAGTGGTCTAGAGTGCCGCGCTTCGACCTCTAGCTGGCCGCTCACCTCTGGCTTGCGACTGTGGTTTCGATCCCTGGTGTGAGCGTATGTGGCATGGAGATACGGGCGCCTTCTCAACCTCGTGGGTTTCCTCCGGGCACTCCGGTTTCCTCCCACTGCTAAAGACCCCTACGCGCAAGCGAATTATTGAAATAAAATTAAAAACCATATGATAGTCCCGAAATGATCTAGTTGTGTCGAGTGGACGTTAAACCCCATTTCTCTCTCTCTAATGAAGCTGGGCATATGCCATGCAGTCTGTTAAAAGGGAAATTTTGCCCGGACAGCGCGGTACTATGGCCTACTCCCCATAGAACATCAGGAATACATTACCGACCATTAATTCTTTCATCGTTAATAATAAAACTAAAATCGTGATCCTTTCAAACAGTAAAATTCACAATCAATAAAATGTGAAACACTGGCTTACCGTGGCTGTTAACAACTTAACATGCAACAAAAAAAAATGAAAATTAATTTGTGGTGAATAAAACAAATTGTGTTGACCTTTTGCTCACAGAAATCAATCAATGCCAGTTTTTATTTTAAAGTGAAAAATGAACTGATCCAAAACATGCATTAGAGAGGCGAGTTTTTGTTTTTGACAAGTTAAGACCAATAATACAAAAAGCGGCATGTTTAACCTTTTAGCAGACACTTTAACTTCCAGGCCCTGGAGGCATTAGATCAATATCTCCCCTATAAGTAGCCAAAGTTTCTTTGATAATGAAAAGGTATTTGCGTAGTGGCTTATGGATTGTTTTACGTTTTACATACTGTATTGAAACAAACATCGAACTAAGACAGGATTTCTCGGTTCATTCGATTGATTCAAATACTTATCGTTACTTACAGACGGAGAATTTAATCCATGGGTAAAGTCGCCACACCTCATTGGTCGATATCTGTAAGGGAATCAAGAAAATATAGAAAGACTGGAAGATAAACAAAGAGCTTATGTTCGCGACGTCTGATTGTTTGGGGATAGATTATTGTATTGATAGAACGAATAAAAGCGATGTGCGATAGATTACGTGGATCAGGTTTAACAAATCAATGCAGTATTCTAATGTTTGGTTTTCTCTTTATTATACGCATGGACACATGAACAATGACATTACGGGAAGTATTAGACATGGCTGAACAGTACATTAGAATGTGTTCATCCAGGTTTTCCTGTGTGGTTCCTCTTGTCACTGATGCAGGACGGATGGGTCTGACAAGTATAGCTGTCTAGTCATTCAGATGGGACAAATGTCTTTTGTACGCATTGGCGTGCACGTAAAAGATCCCTTGGCAGCTGGAATTCGATATAAGAGTAGGCCGTAACACTGCTGCCCAGGCAAAATTTCCCTTATAGCGCACTGTATGGCGTATGCCCATCTTCATTAGCCCAGGTTAGGAGCTACCAGTAGGACGTTAAACCAACTTCATTTCATTTCACATTAAAATGTTATTTAGTACCTTGTAGACTTTGGTGTGCATGTTAAAGATCCCTCAACAATTGGAATTTGATATAAGAGTAGGCTTATCACCCTCAAATCTTACTGTATGGTGTATGTCCATGTCTTATTAACACAGTCGGAGTAGAACAGTAGGATGTTAAACACCATTTATTTCATTTAAGTTCTGTTTTTTTTTGAGTAAATGATTTATTGAGAATGCGAAGCTGTAATGAAGAGCTAATAACTTGCATGTTGTCTATAGTACAGGAAATCTGGTAACTGGTAATAAGGGACTCAATCTCCATTATTGTCTTAACATTTATTACATTGTGATGTCGAAGACTATCAACAAAGAGCAGCAGACTTGACAATTTATTGAGTCAATAAGAATATTATCAAGTTATGTTCGTTCAATATTATTCAAGTTGTCCGCGGAATTCAGTGTCAATCAATTACTCCCATTGATAACAAGGGGTTTGGGTCTGTCATTGACAAGAGGGGGTTTGGGTGACCACTGCCTTGGATCATAAGGTCTTTCATTGACAAGAGTGGGGGTGGGTGGAGGTCGGTTTGGACCATAAGATCTATAATTGACAAGAGGGGATTTGGATGGCCACTGCTTTGGATCATAAGGTCTGTCATTGATAAGGGTGGGGTTGGGTGGCCATAACTTTGGATAATAAGGTCTGTATTAATAACATGGGGATTGGGTACCCGAATGGTTTAACACATGTGGGTTTCAGAATGAATTTTAAAGAAACTGTTAAATAAAAGCATAGAATTAAGTCAATACAGTATATATTTTTATACGCCCACACGTTTCATTGCCTAGCAACCTATTTACTATATATTAAATGATAATTGAGGAAATTAACCAAAGAAAAGGTAAATTAGATTTATAAAATGAACTAGAATTCAGTTTATTTATATATTTTTTATAATTTGTTATTATCAGTGAATGTAATTGAATGTATGAAATCTTGTTAAAGTTGAGTTCAAGTTAATTATTTTAAAAGATATCCCACAGAGTGATTGGATTGTTTTCTTGAATGTCTATGGTAGACATGAGTTCTCATGGCATTTGATGGAATTGAAATTTGTTTCTAGGACAAAACAATTTCTTTCTTTAACATCCCAGCCCAATTATTATCCACAGTAACACAGTAACCAACTGGTTTTCATTCATTCATTGATTCAATATGACAATGTCTGTGTTGTTTACTTTTTAATCAAAATCTATAAATTTACTGGTATATATGTACATTTGTATTGAGTCAAAGGGAATAAACACCTGTCAAAATGAAGGGAATACCGGTTGTCAACCGGGGTGGAGGACGTTAAACCCCATTTCTCTCTCTCTCTCTCTCTCTAAATAAAGGGAATCCCTTCAGTCTAAATGAAGGGAATCCCTGTTTGTATAAATGAAGGGAGAATCTCTGTCTGTCTAAATGAAGGGAATCTCTGTCTGTCTAAATGAAGGGAGTGAATGAAAGGAATCCCTTCTTTTTAAATGACAGGAATCCCTCCTGACTAAATGAAGGGAATCCCCCCTCCCTTATCTAAATGAAGGCAATGCCCCCCCCCCATCAAAATGAAGGGAATTGTCTTTTGTCTAAATGAAGGGAATCACCTCCTTTTGATACATTGGTGAACCAGGGGTTTCCATCCACCCACTTTGACAAATATACACCTCCGAACCAGGGGTTTCCATCCACCCACTTTGATAAATATACACCTCCGAACCAGGGGTTTCCATCCACCCACTTTGACAAATATACACCTCCGAACCAGGGGTTTCCATCCACCCACTTTGACAAATGTACATGAGTGAACTAGGGGTTTCCATTCACCCACTTTGACAAATGCAGAAATTAATGGAACAATCTTGTGGTTCCGAGAAATGGTGATAGCACCTCAAATCTTTGGCAAAGACTGTCCCTGCACTTTATTCAAGAAAGAAAGGAGTTTATTAGAATTATTTTCCTATCTGCCTCTTCCTGACTCGAACAAGATAACAAACACAACCATCTTGAAGCGAGAAAGAGATGTTATTTCCAGTTAACCGTCTCTAATCCTCTGTCTTGATTAATTTCAAGTATACTACAGACGTCGGTCAGTTAATTACGAGGGTATGATAATTACCCAGTTTACAATTGTGCTATGAATTAATTCCTCATCTTTTAGCTTAGAGATGTTATTGTATTCTCCAATGAGTTTCATCCGTCTTGTCGAATTATACATAGCCTCGAGGATGTCGTTGTATGTGATCAGCTGTACAACTTAATTCATGAAAAGTAGACAAATCAGCCTTGAGGCTGTCACATGAGAATCAGTATTTTTTTTATTTGATAATCTTTAACTTTTCTTGTTTATTAAAAGTACGATTTGACGCACTCTAACCATATCCTGATTTCTATAGCAGCAGGGAGTGGTGGTGGCACAATCAGTTAGAGAGAGAGAAATGGGGTTTAACGTCCATTCGAGACAAACTAGGTAATTTCGGGACTAACATATGGTTTAATTTTATTTCAATAATTCGCCTGCATGTAGGGGTCTTTAGCAGTGGGAGGAAACCAGAGTATCCAGAGACAACCCACACGGTTGGACAGGCGAGCACAGTGAGTGAGGTGATGGGTTATTATCAGGAGGTTTGATCCCTGTGTGAGCAGAGAAAGTTTCTTGGAATTATTCTTCTTGGTTTCCCCTTCTCAAACAAAATGTCTAGTTGTTCGAACGGGACAAAAAAATAACCAAGTTCTGTTTACAGTGCAAATTGAAATTCGAAATAAGAATAGGCTATAGTCCCACTGCCTGGGCAGAATATATGTCTCTCACAGGCTGCTTCATTAGTCCTCTCTTAGTGCAGAAAAGTAGGAAATGAAATCTTGCGTTGCTTTTTATTAAATCTTTTGGCAGTTGGAATTCGATATAAGAGTAGGTTGCAGCTCTGCTGTCTGGGCAAAATTTCCCTCATAACACACTGTATGGCGTATGCCCTTCTTCATCAGCCCAGTTGGAGCAGAACAGTAGGACGTTAAACCCCATTTCAGTTCTTTTCATTAACGTTACATTATGGGAGATAAAATAAAGAGATGGCAGTTCGCACTATAATAGTTAAAAACTAGATAGTGTAAAGGTAATTTGCTGAAAATTTCAGTCAAATTGATCCACTGTTAGCCGAGAAAAAAGCGTTTGAAATATTCACATAGCCTCGGTCATCATTACTCAAATCATTAATTTAAACAGCATAGTCTCGATTATCAACTTGATTGATTTAATTATCAACGGCCATTAAGCGGCATATAGGAATTTAATCCGCCAACATCGAAGGCTAGCCTTGACATCAAGAGTTTATTATGGTCTGGATATGTTAATTAATGTCTAATTGATTATTTAGATAACATTTCAGGCCTAAAGAAAGACCTGTAATAAGCAGATTTTGCTCTTGCATAATGCTATTTTAAATGAGCAGTTCAAAATATTGCAGGCGAATGTTCATAAAAATAGGTTAAAATTTTCAATTCAAATAACAAACTGTGGTTGAAATGAAATGGGGTTTACTGTCCTACTATTCTACTCTCGACTGGGCTAATGAAGACAGATTTAATGTCAAGATTATTGGTTTTCCCCAGACATCACTTTACTTGTTAACCAAGAAAGCGTTGCGAACTGACGCTACCGTTCACGTGTGGAAACAGGGCCAATGATTGATAAATCTTCAAATACATACATACAACCACTGCACTTGAAGCAGGTTTGTTGATCTGAAACACTGCAATACGCGGAAAACTTTCAACTCAGAGGCGCGCGTTGTGGATGTGTTCAGAAATTAGATTACATGTTCGCTTGAAGCTAATCTGAAAACCACGCTACACGGTACAACTCCTCCGCCAGTTATCGTCAAGACAATTTGAAAAAATAAATTAGAATTCTTTTTTAATTAAGTAAAAACAAGTCAGAGGTTGTTGATTGAGTTTAAGTGCCATTGATTTTGTTGTTAGTTAATGAAGAGGGTTTTAGTCGTCGTATTCTTCATCTGTGTTATTGGGTTAGTTTACGATTTTATTGGATTTCATCCTGCAGTGAAATACTGTTAAACATCGTCTGTCAGAACCACGTCTTTTGTGTTTTATTTAACAGTTAGGATAGAGTCTGACAATATTGTTAAGGCTTAGGAAAGAGGCCAACGATATTTTTAACGCTTAGGATAGATTCTTACAATATTTTGAATTTTCTAATGATACAGTCCTACGTTCTTTTGTTATATTTTTATCTGTTAGGATAGAGTCAGATGATATTTTTAACGCTTAGAATACAGTCTGATGTTTTTAATTTCCTAATGGTACAGTATAGAGTCCTGCAATATTTTTTAGTATATGCCCACATTTTGATGTGGATGTATATTGTCATCTCCATTGTCCGTTTGGACATCCATCTGTCAGTGCACAAATGGCATTATAGTACAACTCATTTAGTTGTCGCCCTCATCCGTCTGTTCACAAAAAGGCACTATCGTACTGTTAATTTAGTTGACTTATTATTTATAAAACCGTGGTTTAAGCCGAAGGGTTTGATTTGATTATTATTTATAAGACTGTTTTATGTGCTGCGGGGGTTATTAGCGTGCGGAAAGAATTAATATAAGATTATAGGATGTTGTTGAGAGTTTATGAACCCTAATTTAATGGTGGACACTGCAGGCGATACTTCTTGACTGTTATCTTTACTATTTTATTAGTACTTTACACATAGAAATATATTTCATGGGAACCACACTGGCTCTGTGAGTAAGAGGCTGACTGGCTAGTTTGGAGGTCTCAGGTTCGCTCCTCCTTTGGCCAAGAAATTTCCTCAGAGTTTACAGCATGGTTTCCTCTTGTCAGTGTACACAGTATGTTCGTACTTTACACATATAATATACTTCATGGGAACCACACTGGTTCTGTGAGTAGTGTGCTTACTGGCTAGTTTGAAGGTCTAATCATTCAGATGGGACAGAAAATCGAGGACCTGTGTACACAATGACATGCCTGCAAAAGATGCCTTGGCAGTTGGAATTCGATAAAAGAGTAGGCCTCAGTGTTGCTGCCTGGGCAAAATTTCCCGACAGAGCACACTGTATGGCGTAAGCCAATCTTCATTATATTAGCCGAGTCGAAGCAGAACTTTAAGACAATAATCCCAATTTCATTTCTCGAAGACCTTGACATGAGCGTTAATAGTACATCTAGCCAGGAGAGAGAAGCCTTTAAGGTTTTCTCTAACTCTGTTACATAATTACTGTCTGATAGACAAAGATAGGAGTGTAATTTATCTGTACTCAATCCTTGTATATTCGATAATCATTAGAATACTTTCTTCCCTTATTATTGAATTGGTTGAAGCATGATGCCTTCAGACAAAATTTCAGCCAATTATAACTTTTTTAAAAATAAACAGAACAGTTCTATGGATGGAAATATTGTAATTGTTATCCATAGAACTGCTGTGTTTATTTTAATGTGTTCAATTACTAAATAAATGCCATTCAATCAGGATATAATTTTTTTCTTATTTTATTTTTTCAGGTAAGCTAACATACTGATAATTCTGGTCAATAATTGGATGAAAGGTAAAAATACTCCAGATGTATTTAATGTGATTATTCATTACACGATTTACCAATAAGTCATTTTTATACGCCCACATAGAAATGTGGACGTATATTGCCGTCGCCCCCGTCTGTCGGTCCGTCCGCCCGTCCGTCCGTCCGTCCGTCGGTCCGTCCGTCCGTCCATCGTCCACAATTTCTTGTGAACGCACTAGAGGCGAGGGTTAATATCCGATTGACTTTAAATTTATACACAGTGTTTAAGGTCATGAGACGAAGAAGCCTATTGATTTTCAGCAATATCCGATAATTACTGCCAGAGTTATGACCCTTGATCACTTTGAAAAATCTTGTGAACGCTCTAGAGGCTACAGTTAATATCCGATTGACCTTAAATTTATACACATTGTTTAAGGTCATGAGACGAAGAAGCCTATTGATTTTCAGCAATATCTGATAATTACTGCCAGAGTTATGACCCTTGATCACTTTGAAAAATCTTGTGAACGCTCTATAGGCTAAAGTTAATATCCGATTGACCTTAAATTTATACACAGTGTTTAAGGTCATGAGACGAAGAAGCCTATTGATTTTCAGCGATATCCGATAATTACTGCCAGAGTTATGACCCTTGATCACTTTGAAAAATCTTGTGAACGCTCTAGAGGCTAAAGTTAATATTGGATTGACTTTAAATTTATACACAGTGTTCAAGGTCATAATACGAAGAAGCCTATTGATTTTCAGCAATATCTGATAATTACTGCCAGAGTTATGACTCTTGATCACTTTGAAAAATCTTGTGAATGCTCGAGAGGCTAAAGTTAATATCCGATTGACTTTAAATTTATACACAGTGTTTAAGGTCATAAGACGAAGAAGCCTGTTGATTTTTCACGGATTTCCGATAATTAGTGCCAGAGTTATGGCCCTTGATCACTTTGAAAAATCTTGTGAACGCTCTAGAGGCTACAGTTAATATCCGATTGACCTTAAATTTATACACATTGTTTAAGGTCATGAGACGAAGAAGCCTATTGATTTTCAGCAATATCTGATAATTACTGCCAGAGTTATGACCCTTGATCACTTTGAAAAATCTTGTGAACGCTCTATAGGCTAAAGTTAATATCCGATTGACCTTAAATTTATACACAGTGTTTAAGGTCATGAGACGAAGAAGCCTATTGATTTTCAGCGATATCCAATAATTACTGCCAGAGTTATGACCCTTGATCACTTTGAAAAATCTTGTGAACGCTCTAGAGGCTAAAGTTAATATTGGATTGACTTTAAATTTATACACAGTGTTCAAGGTCATAATACGAAGAAGCCTATTGATTTTCAGCAATATCTGATAATTACTGCCAGAGTTATGACTCTTGATCACTTTGAAAAATCTTGTGAATGCTCGAGAGGCTAAAGTTAATATCCGATTGACTTTAAATTTATACACAGTGTTTAAGGTCATAAGACGAAGAAGCCTGTTGATTTTTCACGGATTTCCGATAATTAGTGCCAGAGTTATGGCCCTTGATCACTTCAAAAAATCTTGTGGATGCTCTAGAGGACAAAGATGATGTCCGATTGACTTCAAATTTATACACAGTGTTTAAGGTCATGAGACGAAGAAGCCTATTGATTTTCAGCGATTTCTGCTAATTAGTGCCAGAGTTGTGTCCCTTGATCACTTCAAAAATTCTTGTGGATGCTCCAGAGGCCAAAGTTAATATCTGATTAACTTTAAATTTATACACAGTTTTTAAGGTCATGAGACGAAGACGCCTATTGATTTTCAGCGATCTCTGATAATTATTGCCAGAGTTATGGCCCTTGATCACATCAAAAAATCCTGTGGACGCTCTAGAGGCCAAAGTTAATATCTGATTGACTTTAAATTTACACACACTGTTTAAGGTCATGAGACAAAGAAGCCTACTGATTTTCGGCGATTTCAAATAATTACTTCCAGAGTTATCTCCCTTGATCACTTCAAAAAACCTTGTGACGCTATAGATGCCAAACTTATCCGATTGACTTCAGATTGATACACAGAGTTTAAGGTGTTGAAACGAACAAGTATTTTGATTTTCAATGAATTTTGATAACTGAACAGCTAAATCCATGATGTTAAATGTTTCCTATACTAATTGTTAGCGTGGGGCAAAACTTTATAAAAAGCAAACAAATTCTAATGATTTTCAGATAATTACAAAATGAGTTGTTACTCATAATCAGATTTTAGTGTATATGTTTCATTCCTAAAAATAGTAAAAATATGCGACAACCCTTGTTGACTGCCCGGACGATTTAGCTGCTGTGGGCGTATGTTTCGTTGCCTGGCAACCTATCTTATACGTTGGTATAACAGGGCAATAGTAAGTTTTATGATTAAACTTTGGAAATTATTGAAAGGGTGAGGTGGAAGAGTCGAAGGCCTGTCGTTGAATCCAGTATAAAAGGGTAATAGTAAGTTTTATGATTAATTTGGAGGGCATGACAAGAACAGCTACCTAGTCATTCAGATGGGACGGAAAACTGAGGTCCCTTGTACACATTGGTATGCACATAAAAGATCTATGGCAGCTGCCTGGGCAAAAATTCCCTCATAGCACACTGTATGACATATGCCCATCTTCATTCTCCCAGTTCGAAGCAGACTAGCAGGACATTAAACTCCATTTCATTTTTATGATTAATTTTTGGAAATTATTGAAATGGAGGGTGGGAAAGAGCTTATGATCGAGTGGTTAACACATGCGCGTAAGATCAGTCGAAGATCTGTCGTTGAGTCAAATTGTGTGGTTTCGATTCACGCTTGTACATGACAAAGTGCAGGGTCACCTGTCCTGTCCAACCTCGAGAGTCCTCTGCATGGTTTCCTCCCTCATTGCTCTCCATCTCTTCATTAAAAGAGAGAAAGAAATGGGGTTTAACGTCCACTCGACACAAACCAGGTCATTTCAGGTCTAACATATTGTTTTTAATTTTTTTTTAATTAATCGCTTGCGCGTAGGGGTCTTTAGCAGTGGGAGGAAGGCGCCCCTATCTCCATGCCACATACGCTCACACCAGAGATTGAAACCACAGCCGCAAGCCAGAGTTGACAGGCCAGCTAGAGGTCAAAGCGCGGCACTCTAGACCATTAGGCCATACTACCCCCCCCCCCTCTCTTTATTAAGAGAGCAAACAGGATGGATTCATGATTCCAACCCCAAAAATCACAACTATCTACACGGTCTTATTGTTGGGTATCGAACAGGAATATACTGTGAAGAGAGAAAAGAACCGGAATTAGTTTTGATGTAAGCTTAGTCCGTTATCCAACCGCTGTTGAGAATTTATTGGAATATGAATATTCATTACAACCCCGCCACCACCCACCCTAAAAAAAGAGAAGAATTACAATAGTCTTATTAGCTGGTTGAAATCAGATCTTGACTGGTGGAGGACAGTAGGATGTTAAACTCCCAATTTCGTTTCATTTCGGACAAAGTCTGTTCCAAATTTACTTTAATGATATTAACTTCCCCACCCCACTCAAATAAAAAAGGAATTACAATATTATAATGGTCTCGTCAGCTGGTTTCTAATCTCTTCTGATGATAGGGTCATTATAGATGAACTCAAAGCGTGTAAAATATTCCGTTATCTGTATACTGGTTTTTATATAACCAAATTTCAAGCGTTGATGAAGAATTCTGTTATCCGTATAAAGTAGTCCTTACATAACCAAACATCAAGGTAATTACACGAAAGTGCTAAAAGTATTATAGGGTAATTACTGGGGGTTCCCCTTACCGTAATTATCAACCAATCAAATCATAAAGGAAACACTGAATCTCATCAGTACCTAATTAACCAATAAACGGTTTCAATACAGCGTTAAATGAATCATTGACCCGAGTAAATATCATGGCAAGATCCTCAAGTTATAGTCAAAGGTTCTCAAGTGGTTAGTGATTAAAAACACGAAGAAGTGATTAGGTCGTTAACTCTTGAGTAAATCGTTTTAATACATACCATATTTAACCACAGTTAATTATATTGACTCTCTGAGTAAATCCTAGAATTATTATCATTTTATATACCTCTGTTACTGTATCCATTATCATCCAGTCTGTCATTTGTGGTACCAAGGTAGTGTGTACATCAATATCTTCCCCGGCCGTCATTCATGACACCAATGTAGTGTCATTATCTTCCAGTCTCTCATTCATGGTATCAGGGTAGTGAGTAATATATTATCATCCAGTCTCTCATTACATTTGTGGGGGGGTGGATGGCTGAATGGTTGCCACGTGTATACCGTATCATAAGGTATGTCATTCGTGATAAGAAGTAGGGACGCCCTGTCCAACCTTGGGGTTTTCTCTGGGTCCTTCAGTTTCTTCACACTGCTAAAGACCCCTACGTGCAAGCTAATTATTGAAATAAAATTGAATCATGTGTTAGTCTCAAAATGACCTAGTTTGTGTTGAGTTGACGTTAAACCCATTTCTATCTCTCGCATTATAGTTTATATTGTAGAATCTGTCATTGAGTCACAGGGGCAGATCCAGGATTTTCTGAAAGAAGGGGCGTACTGCACCCACTTGGGAGTGCGAAGCCGGGCCCGTGATTTTTGAGTGGACAAAAATGCCCACAAGGACTAATTTCATACTAATACTGTAAATTACGATTTCCAACCTAAACTATTTTTGTACTCCTTTCCCTCGAGAATATATAGAGCTAAAAATTGTTCGCCACCGTAAAAAATAGAGGGGGCGTGCGCCGGGTGCGCCCCCCCTCTGGATCCGCGCCTGAGTCAAGTGGTGGGCTTTCGATTCTCCCTATGTAACAAGGAGTTTGGTCGCCTGTCCAATCTTGTGGTTTTTCTTAGGGTCCTTTGGTTTACTATCGCGGCTGAAGACTCCTATGCACAAGCCAATTATTGAAATAAAATTTGGACCAAATGTTAGTCTTAAAATGACCCTCAATCGCTTTGTCTAGAACAATTTGCTTGTCATCAATACAAGCACAACCTATCTGGGAATCAGTGGGAATCAGATTTTAGTAAAGAAAACTCTATATATTGATTTTTTGAATTAAACCCACTGCCTAAACGTTTGACATTTAATTACGATGTTTTTAGGATTATTTATTTTAATGTCAGTTATTGTCATGCATCAAGGGCAATTAAGGTATAATCCCTAATGCGTGAGCTAATCCTAGCTGGAACATATTATTGAAGACCTTAATCTACAGCTTATGTTTTTCCTTGATGGTAATTAATCATTTGTCCTAGATTTACAGGGATTTTATTTGTGATAAATGTTGAAATTGACGTCTAGCTTTACACTATTACTACAACTCGGGTATCATCTAACTCTATAACTTCTATTGTGTAACTCTATAACTCAGGTATCATCTAACTCTATAACTTGTGTATCATGTAACGCTACAACTTGGGTATCATGTAACGCTACAACCCAGGTATCATACAGTGTAATTCTACAACTCTGATATCTTTTAACCCTACAACTCAGAGGTTGTAAAATTGAAATTTAAAGCAATTACAAGGGTTTTAAAAGATATGATCAGGTGTTCATGATTTTGATCATTATCATCAAATACTCCTCAAATCCCTTACATCCCTCAAATCCATTCACCCATAACCCTTTTGACCCTACTAAATCAACACTTTTATCCCCTTCCTCTAATTCCGCCCCCTTTTCCTCTTCCAGCCTCCACCTACCCCTCCAACATCTTCTGCCCCACAACCAATCAAACCCTTTTTGCCCCACAGTCTCAAACTTGTTCTGCCTCTCCAACCCCTTCCAACCTTCAATCCCTGAATCCGCATGTATCGAAAAGGAAAATGTTCAGAAACATTATCACATGCATGACTAAACACCTCGTCGGGCTCAAGGTTCGTTCGTGTCTTTAAAACTTACAAAACCTATAGAAACAAAAACAAATCAACGAATCTTGCCAATTGTTGTTGGTTTAAATCCAATAAAAATACAAAAACCTGTAAAAACCTGCAGCAAACTAATCAGAAGTTTGTTAATTCGACAAATTTGCATCTTGGGATGCGTTCACCTGTTGTGCTGAAGTGGTGAAGGAATTTTGTGAGGTAGCAGAAGTTAATTTGTTGTCCGTAAATAACTAAACGCTGTGTTAAAGTGAGTAGATGAAATTCCATATGATTGTACGTTGATTAACTCGAGCCCAACTGTTAAACGTAGTAATGACAGAAACTGTGGTTTTTTTTTCCTCTCCTGTTAGTTTTATTTTTTTTTGACACACAAATTATACAATCTGTCCTAGAATGTCAACGTAGACAGATGACTAAACGAATTGATCCACTGCCAGAGAATTTCTCTAAACAAAAAGAATATGGAATGAAATGGGATTTAACGTTCTACTGTTCTGCTCCGACTGGGCTAATAGAAGACAGGCAGACGCCATACAGTGTGCTATGGGGAAATTAATATTATTCTGGCCCCAAGTTCACAAAGCATTCTCAGACTTAAGTTGAGAATTTACTCAAACTTGTTCGTCTTATTGTAACTAAAATATGGCCCTTTATAATAATATTGTTATTTAATACATCCAGTAGAAACTATGTGCAAAGTTTTGTATTTCTGGATCAAAGATTTTTCTCATAAACTGTGATTCAAAGTTGAGCAAATTCTCAACTTAAGTCTGAGAATGCTTTGTGAACTCGGGGCCTGGTCTCATCCTACAGTTCAATGGGAGTGAAGGGAGGTGGATGACTGAACGGTTAGCCCATGCATTTTTGATCATAAGGTCTGTTTCTGAGTCAATTGGCGTTATTTTGATTCCCCGATTGTACGTGACAAGGAGTAGGGTCACCTGTCCAACCTCATGGGTTTTCTCTAGGTCCTCCACTAGCAAATTTTTTAATTAAAATTGAAGCAGGTTATTCCCAAAATGACCTAGTTTGTGTCAAGTAGAGGTTAAACTCTATCTCTCTTTCCCCCTTAATGGGATTTTGCAGGAGCAGTACCGGCTCAGTGGGTGGGTTTGGAGCTAGTTCCCTACTAACTAAAAGAACCCAATTAAGTTTCATTTCGGTGTTGGGTTGAGAAAATTCCTGTGCATTTACCACACAGAAGGGCACGACAGAAGTCAGTTGGTGACGGCCGACTGTTATATCAAACTCAAACTGAAAAGGGTAATTATTTTACATGCAGGCCAATATGTACATAGGAACTCTTTTCATGTCCCCGGGGTTAGATGGCCGAATGGTTAATATGTCCATGCTGTATCATAAAGCCTGTCATTGAGTCAACTGGCATGGTTTCGAATCCACGGTTGTACGTGACAAGGAGTAGGGTCGCCTGTCCAACCTTTTGGGATTTGTCTGGGTCCTCTGGTTTCCTCAAACTGCTGAAGACCCCTACGCGCAAGCGAAATATTGAAATAAAATTAAACTGTATGTTAATCCCTAAATGACCTAGTTTGTGTCAAGTGGACGTTAAACCCCATTTCTCTCTCTCTCTCTTAAAATGTATGACATTAAACCGAAATGACCTAGTTTGTGTCAAGTGGACGTTAAACCCCACTTCTCTCTCTCTCTCTCTCTCTCTCTCTTAAAATGAGTTGACATTAAACCCCCTTTCTCTCTCTGTCTCTGTCTCTGTCTCTCTCTCTCTCTCTCTCTCTCTCTCTCTCTTTTTATGTCCCATCCAAATGGTTAGACAGGTTCCAGGGACTTTTTTGGGAGACAACCGAAACCTTCAAGATAGCAAACCAACGTCTTACTCGCTGAGTCCGAGGTTGTTAGATCTGTGTCTGTCATGAAATATTGAGAAATGTTACGACTCTCCAATTGTTTCAAATTTCTTAATTGAACTCCTACAATCATTAAATAGCTCGTTAATAATTAACTGACTGTCTGAGTGGTTAAGTTGCTAAGACGCTGGCTGGCTCGATATCCTAGAGGGTGTGGGCTCAATCACTTTATTGGTCGAGAAAGTTCATAAATATTTTCCGACATGGACAAGGACAGCTGTCTAGTCGTTCGAATGGAATGAAAAACTGAGGTCCAGTGTATACATTGGCATGCATGGAGAAGATGCCTTGGCAATTGGAATTCAATATAAAAGTAGGCCATAGTGCCACTGCCTGTGTAAAATTTCCCACATAGCAACATGAATGGTGTGTGCCTGTCTTCATTAGCACAGTCGGACGTTATTTGTTTCATGAAGACAAATAATAATTCTCTGATGTTTGATATAACCTCTACACCCACACAGGCTCCTATCTGTATAGTATAATCATATTTGTTTTATTATTAAATGACATTTTACACTATGTATCAAGATGTTTTAGTTGAGTCTTGGATTGAGGCCCACAAATATTTATTACATTTTTCAAAATATATAATGTATGTATGTATTTATAATGTCTAGACCAAAACCAAAACATTATTTATGAAATTAGATTTAAACTCTGAAAACTAGGATTATAAGATTTAATGCCAGGAAATACAGAAGACAATAACTCGAGTAACCATATTTAAAAGGTTGTTTGTCCAACGAATGTTTGCAGTGTTTATCTTTGGCCATTTATGACGGATGTGGGTGATTTTGTCGTCTGTTGGAGTTATGTTAGCGCTGTTTTATTTAAACAATTCATTAAGTCCACGATTGTTTGTCCAGCGTTTGTACAACGGCTCGTCTTATTTAAGTACCCTAATTACTAAATCTTCAATTCGGCACAGTAACACGTAAAATAAACCCAGGAAATTCAAGTACAGATCTCTGTTAGCTATTGGCCACATCCACGATTTGTCTTTCTTCAAGGTCATAAATACGTTATTTCTGTTTTTGAGATGTCATTCATCTTAAACCACATATTGATCATTTCCTGTCGTGTACCAGTTATTCGTAACTTATGATATATAGAGAGAGATAAATGGAGTTTAACGTCCACTCGACACAAACTAGGTCATTTCGGGACTAACACATGGTTCAATTTTATTTCAATAATTCGCTTGCGCATAGGGGTCTTTAGCAGTGGGAGGAAACCGGAGTGCCCGGAGGAAACCTACGAGGTTGAGAAGGCGCCCCTATCTCCATGCCACATACGCTCACACCAGGGCTCGAAACCACAGCCGCAAGCCACAGGTGACCGGTCAGCTAGGGGTCGACGCGGGGTGCTCTAGACCACTAGGCCATCCCAACCCCCTACTTATGATATAAGTTATTTGACTAATTCTGTTAAGATACATTATGTAGGAAAGCTGACAATTCTTGCTATAATAGATTAAAAATAGAAAATGTAAAAATGAATATATTGAAAATTTCATTCAGATTACTTTATACTGAGTGTTTGAAGTTTTGACAAGATAGTCTGGTGCTACGTTAATAAGGCTTGATTTACCACTGCTAAAGATCCCTACGCGCAAGTTAATTATTTAAATAAAATGAAACCATATGTTAGTCCAGAAATGACCAGGTTTGTGTTGAGTGGACGTTAAACCCCATTCAAGGATACACTGTGAGTTTTATTTTGATACAAACTATTATGAAAACATAAAAATCATCAGGTTTTAAAACAAACATAAACTTTATCATGTTTTTTTTTATTGAAAGATGATCGACCTCTACATTCCAGAAGTAGCTGTAGGTTTTGTTTTAATACAAACTGTTATGATGAAATGATTTGAAACACCTAGATTAATGTTATTTTGATGTTTAAACACCGCCATGAAAATATCATAAACACACAGTATAATATGTAGCATCTGTTACACATTAAAAACCAATCTAATCGTAAACTTAAGATTTAATAGCACTGATGATGAAACTATTAAACGTTTTCCTAGATGGTGGGGATTTATGGTGGGGAATTGTATGATCAATATAATACAGGGTTGTAGAGAGAGAGAGACAGAGAAATGGGGTTTAACGTCCGCTCGACACAAACTAGGTCATTTTGGGGCTAACATATGGTTTCAATTTTATTTCAATAATTCGCTTGCGCGTTGGGGTCTTTAGCAGTGGGAGGAAACCCACGAGGTTGAGAAGGCGCCCCTATCTCCAAGCCACATACGCTCACACCAGAGGGTTGTAGAGACTGTACAATTAGAATACATTCCTAAGAGTAGATATGATACAGGGATAACTGTACAACAAAATGAAGACTGGACAAACCCTACAGTAGGGACTGTACATACAGGAAGGAACTAAACTTGAGACAAAACAAAACCATACAAATTCCTGGAATACATATAATACAGGGATACCTGTTCTACAGAATAAACACAGAACAACCAAGCAACAATACAATCAGATACACATTCCTAGTAAAGAGATTTAAATTGACAAATAATTTTGTTTTCAATGTGAAAGACTTTGGATGATATTGTGTTAGTTAGTTTAATGTATTAAATCATTGTTGAGGTCGGGTTATGTATATTATGTTTATATTTTAATTAGATACACATTTTATAAAATTGACAAATAATTTGTGTTTTCATTGTGGAAGACTTGGTTTTTTTATTGTATTAAATCGTTGGTTGAGGTTAGGGTTATGTATGTAATACTTATATTTTGTTTGATGGTGTTTACATGTGCTTTATGTCAGAATATAAACACTACTACTACCAGTACATCTTGTTACCAGATGGCGCTGACATGAAACACCAGGTCCGGAAATACGGGAAAGTTCAACAAGACGACAGCCCAACATGTGTCTTAGATTCCAGAAACTTATATCATTTTCTCTCAAAGATCAAAATAACTTGTAAAAAATGTTAAATAACTTGTTTGTAAGTCAACTGACAGATTGTTATATCTTTTTATTAAACAGTTTCGTTATAGGATTGTGGCTTTTTCTAGTCTTTTTAATCAGTTTATTAATCTAAGATATAACCCAAATTACCCTTGCCTTGTCAAAAATAACCCTAAATATAACCCAAAATACCCCTGCCTAGTCAAAGTAACCTCATGCTTTTATAGATCTAATAGAGCACTGCCCTGTCAAAAATACCCGTAAACATATCATAGTTTAATCGCCCAAGCAAATAAGACACTTTCAAGGTCGTTTTATAAAAATGGAGTGCTAATTGTGAGCAGAGACTTGGGGAAGGGGAGACCTTTTAAATATGTCAGAAAACATAAGGTTGGTATGTTATAATTAAATAGGGATGTTACAATTTCAAATTGAAAAAACTTTAAATTTCACTCTTTGATTGGATGCCCGGGGATGTGGCCCCATCTGACCCCCCTCCGCCTCGCTCTATCTGCACGGAGCGCAGGTGTTTACTGTGATGTTCAGACAATCAGTAGTGTTGTATTGATGTATATCTAACAATAGGAACTGATAGTACGAACCCTGAGTTGGGAATTAACATATCAAACCTACAGACTTTATATTAACCATTTCAACAGACTTCTGCTCTTCTATATTTGTTTTTAAGGGCGAAACTAATTGAAATGTTGAACGGTGAACAACGAGTCTGAAGGTCAGCGGTATAGAGAAGTTAACTGAAGTAGGGTGGTACCAGTTACAGGCTACAATCTAACCTTTACTTATCACACAATGATTTCTCCCTATTCATTGGAGTAACTCATAAATAAGGGCAGCCTGCCGATAACCAAGGTCAAATGTTCTCCACCTCTGTAATCACTTCTGGGGCTTCTCCAAGATAAAATAGTTACCGTGGCAACTTAATTAATTGAAGTAATTAAACTGTAAGAGAAATGTTGAGGCATGATAAATGTTTTACTGACTTTGATAAGATCCAGAAAACATGAAAGTTTTCATCTAGATTACAGCCCACTGAATCTGTTTGAGTCATGTTCAGTTTCACGTCACAAAAACTCAATGCAAATTAAAGCTGCATTATGTAATAGCTAAATCTGATATTGCTGGTCTTTATATTGGCTTCAAATGTTTTAAAATTATTATGTAGACATTTAATAATTCACATGACAAGTTTATAGTCAACTCTCTAGACCACCGGGTGGTGGAGATGTAAACAGTTTGAAACACAATCATCACTTTTTGATTTAAGTAACAAAATTGGTGCTTCGAGGCTAGGTCTTTATTATTGGCCATTGCTTCAAGGATACACAATCTATGGCACAAACTGTCAAAACAGTGATAACTTGGCTCATTTTAAAGTAATTTGAATGAATACATTCATTTTCATTATCTATTTTTGAACAATTATAATTATAGCAAGCTCTCTGTCTAAATCTTACATAATGCATCTATTTTAGCAAGAAAAGGGTCAACTTGTTATCTAACTCTTAAATGATGTATCTTTAATGAAAAATGATAGAAAAAACGACCAGCTTTTATCTTAATCTTATAGTCCGTTTAGACGCTTATTTTTAAACCAGTTCATAATCGCCGGGGTTTTTAAGACAGCATCGTGTTGCGTTCACACATACTATAAGCCAAACCAGTTTAACTATTCTGACCTCTGCGGTCGGAGGTTAGAGTTAACTACGCATGGGCAGCTTCACCATCTTTATTCGGTTCTCACACGCTTTCGATAACATTGGTACTGTCTGACCCCGATATTTTCACAGGAATGTAACTTACTGCGTACTGCGCATGCTCAAAGCAAGCTGGAGCTGGGGTTTTTAAGCCAACCCGTTCAGACTGCTAAGATGAACCAGTTTAAAATAAAAAGTCTTCTCGAAGACAGGTCGCGAGCTGGGTTTTTTTAACTGGTTTATTTGCCCCATATGTGCGTTCAGACGCTTAAGTTAAACTGGTTTAATGATCAATGGGGTTTTTAAACCAGTTCAAAATAAGCGTCTGAACGGGGTATAACATAATGCATCTTTACACGACTAAAAACCACAATTCTTCTTACTTATTCATTCTACAGAGGAACAAAAACAATTAGAAAAACTCTGCGTCAATTAGCTGATTTATAAATTACCGTAGGCAGCTGATTATGGCATGCTGTGAATATATTTTTTTTCCTGGCTGAATGATTAGATTTCTGGGATATTTTTTTGTTTACGTATAAATCATAATTTGTATTTTTATCTTGCACTTTTAACTTCTATTCCTCAATTTGAGGTTAATTCAGAAATTGAATTTGTCACTAGTTCGTTGACTTGGATGTCAAAATACGATTGGCAGTTGGAATTTAATGAAGTGTAGGCGGAAGCCCCGATGCTGTGGTAAAACCAGATTTATAGAAAACACTGCATGACGTGTATCTGTTTTCATTTATATTCCACTACCATTAAACACCATTTCCAACTTTAGTAAACAAAAAAGCTAAATGTCTGTTCACATTTTCCAGAAAAATATGCTCAGGTGATACAGATGGACTCTCGTCCCATTTACCCAAGTCCCCATCGACTGTATATAAGGGACAACCTGAAAAATTCAAATAAGAAGGAAACTGGTCGCTTACTGACTGTTTGTCTCTCTACAGATTTTTAAAATTTCCACACAGATAATTTAATTTCAACTCCGTCATTGTTTGGTTTTATGAGCGAAAGGATTAATTAGTGTAAATACAACATGGCAAACTGCATGCATTTAACATGGCTGGAATATCAGGCACTGTAACCCAGGAATCATTTAATCTTATGTATCTAGCACTAATTTCTTTCACATGCGTTTAATATTAAATCTTTGTTTAAAAATTTGTAAAAATCATTTCAAATCATCCTAAATCATGTAATTTTTACTTGCGTCCAATTTAAAACTAACTGATTAATTTTGATAGCGAGTGTATTTAATAGCAAGTATTTAATTCCCTGCAACTTTTTAAAAATTAATGATTGTACATCAATAATCAGTAGGGTTGTTTTTTTTTTAACAGTGATTGAGAAATTTAACGCTTATAAATTGAAAACTCATTATAAAAATTGAACGGTCAGCTTTAAACTGGACACAAGTACAAATTACATGATTTTAGGTGATTTTAAACAATTTTTATGAATTTTTAAACAGAAATTTGTCACTAAACAAATGTGAATGAAATTAGAGCTAATTATGCAAGATTGAATAATTAATACCCAGGTTACAGCTTATAAAGATGTCTGATTGATTTGCTCAATGGTTTGCTCAATTTTCCCTACACTCTGTGCATTAATTTATAATCTGTGGTTGTCTATATTGAAGAATTTGTAACATTGAATCTCAATAAAACTGTGAACATTGAATCTCAAAAAGCAACATCCGGGCAAAAATCATTCATTTCCATTCACTATTATCAAATAAATGATAAATGGAATATTTTGTGAACAGTCACATTCGCTGATCCTATTACTTATGAGGCAAATTATAGCCACTTGTGATCCTTTTTATCTGCCCCTCCCAGCCAAATGCTCCACTGAAACCTCATAAGACTGTGTGTTTTGAATTTGCCCTATCAATTTTTTAGTCACTGACTCTTGGTCTATGATGTGATATAATATGTTGTCTGCATCATCCTCTGTAGACATATAACTGAGATGGAATCAAATTCCAGCATCTTTGATAAAATCTTTTGATGAGCCAATTGGACCAGAAGATAATCTACCATCGATTGATATTTTGATTTTATTTTCTTAATTAAATTTTGATAAATAATCCATTTGAGAACAATTTAGTGTGAATCAAGGCATGAAAAATTTGATATTTTCCTTGAAACTCAAATGCGGCATCACAGACGCTTTAAGCGATAACTGTTATTTTATAATCATTTCATGTTATTTTTAAAATCAAGGACGACTTGTTTTCAGATTAGGACCTCATTTTATAATAAGCTAATACAATTCTAAAATTGATCTAATCAGAACAGAAACGAACGATTTCCTTTTTAGGGCGTGAACTCATTTCGTAAACCTTTGTGGAATAAATTGAGTTGGTCTGACTTTATGAATGGAAGAAATTTATTGATAGTGAAACGGAAGATGAAACAACTGTATCTGGCCTTCTATTTCTATTCTGTTAAATAAATTGCCTCCACGAAATTGAAAATCTTGAGTCTAATTTAATTTGCTTTGTAAAGATTTACGAAGGTAATCAACAACAAGTTTGGGGTTTTGTTTTGTTTTTATTGCTCGATTCATCCAGTTACAACGACAAGTATTAAAACATTTTTGTGAATCTGTAGAATTATGGAGCGTTCTGAGGGCCGAATGGTTACCATGTGCACGCTGAATCAATCATAAGTCAACTAGCGTGGTTTTGATTCCCCAGTTGTGCCTGACAAGGAGTAGGGTTGCCTATCCAATCTCACTTGTGGCTTTTCTCCAGGTGCATGTGTTAGTCTCGAAATGATTTCTCTCTCTCTCTCTCTCAATCTCTCTCTTTCTATCTCTCTTTCTTTCGCTCTCTCTTTCTATCTCTCTCATTCTTTCTATCTCACTCTCTGTTTCTATCTCTCTCACACTCTCTTTCTATCCCCCTTTCTCTCTCTCTCTGTAGAATCATACTTCACATATCTGAATATATCATCATTTTGAAGAATATCGGGAATACTATACACATTTCTCTGAATATGTCATCATTGTTGCTGAAATTACGAATACTAGATATTTCTATACTAGATATTTCTATTCCTGTGTCTAAATATATCATCATTGTAACAGTTTTTAGGAATGCTGTACATTTCTCAGTTCTGTAATCCTTGAAAAATGGCAAAAAATTGTAAAAGTGACTAATTTACTGAACTTATTTACTACAGACTGAGACGTCAAAATTAGCCAAGAAGCAAAAACATGTACGAACAACATAGACTGATAATCTATTATTGGATTGTAGAAGTTGAATAATAGGTTGTAAAAATGTTCACGACAAAAACTCCTATGTATATTTATATATATATTATGTCGTACAGACAGAAAGTCGACTTGCTTAATAGGTGCATCTTATTATTATAGGTCAGCCGTAAAAACATTTAACTACCGTTTGCCAGACGGACATATTTAAAACCAGAAATCTGTGACTGCCCCTGTTTTTAAATGTTTAAAATGTCTCCCTTTCTGACATTTCTCGGTACTATGCAACCTCACCAAACCTTTGTGTGTCACTGGTTGTTTTGCTGATTATATGTTCGGCCAGATTTATCTGAGACGCTGATTACATCCCAAACCGGTCTCCTTTTGGGGTTGTGTGGCCGAATGGTTAGCATGTGCGTGCTGTATCATAAGGTCTGTCATTGAGTCAACGGACGTGGTTTGGATAACCTGGTTGTACTTGACAAAGAGTAGGGTCGCCTGTCTAACCCAATGGGTTTTCTCCAGGTCCTCCGGTTTCCTCCTACTGCGAATTATTGAAATAAAATTGAGGTACGGGTACTTTGTGTCGAGTGGATCTTAACCCCATCTCTCTCTCTCTCTCTTTTTCTCTCTATCGCTCACTCTCTCCCTGAATTTTGGCATAATTGAACCATGTGTTAGTTCCAAAAGACGTGTGTGTCTCTCTCTCTCTCTCTCTCTATCTCTCCCTCTCTCGGTGTTGCTCCCTCCCTCTCTCTGTGTTGCTGAATGTTGGCATAATTATTGAAACTTCAGGCTGGTTTTTGTTTGCTGATTATTGGGCAGATTGTTGTGCCAAATAACTATTTTATTTATTGAAAATTCATGGCTAAGTGTTTATATATAATTTCAACATCATTTATAATAATAGTCTATGACATTTTCATTTTGATCAGATGGCATTGTGTTTTTTAATATTGGAGGATAGGGAACACAAGAACTATTATCAACGGACCATAATCTACAATAATTTGACTGACCGTCCAATTTGTCTAATGGAGGTTTTGTCGTTGGCTGATATAAATGGGTGAAAGGAAATTTAATATAAATAATCAGATACATTCATACATGGTGGCTAAGTGGGTAGGATGCTGGCTTGCTAGCCTGAAGTTCAGGTGTTTGATCCCTGCATTAACTGGGAAAGTTCATCCAAATTTTCTGGCATAGTTTCCCTTTGTCAGTATTGCAGGACAGAGGGCCGGGGTCATGTGTATACATTGCCATGTGCATTAAAGATCCCTTGGCAGTTAAAATTCGATATAAGAGTAGGCCTTAGCACCGCTGCCAAGGAAAAGTTTTCCCTCATAGCACACTGTATGGAGGATGGCCGTCTTCATTAGCCTGGTAGGACGTTAAACCCCATTTCATTTCATTTCATTTCCTTCTTGGAAAAAATACAATTATAATATTATAGATTAACTCTCCGGTTTGGTATGTTGGTTGGAATTCAATAAAAAAAGCACTAGGCCTTAATGCCGCTGCCCAGACAAAATTCCCCTCACAGCAAACTGTATGACGTATGCCCGTCCACATTAGCCCAGTCAGAGCAAAAGAGTAGGGCATTGTAAACCCCATTACATTAGCCTATTTGAAGCAGAAGGATGTTGAAAACCCCATTACATTACATTACATTTCACTTCTCTCCTCTCATATGAGTCGACTCCAATTTCACCAAATGATTAAAGTCATCCGCATGTGATGTCAGGTAAAGTAGGCTTCTAATGTAAGTGGATGGAATATTTGTGAAAACAATTTACTGATTTGGCACAGCATATAATGAGATTCCTGATAGTTTTGTTTCCATGATAACCGTAATTTTTACACCGGATGGGTTTTTAATTTGAAGATAGCGGCAAAATAGTAATTGACGATTTTGGCAGCAGTGAATCATTTACACAAACTCATTAACCAATATTTGTTATTTATAAACAACAACAAAATTCTCTAAATTTCTTTAACATGTTTAAGATGTATGCTTTATTTATTATCTGTTGTCAAGTGGTCTGATGCATGCCTGTGGATACAGACCACAAGTCTTTTATATGTCCAGGTTATACTTTATTTTTCATCTGCTGTGAAGTAGTAGACCATAAATCTTTAACCTGTTCAGTATAAGTTATTTTTCTTCTGCTGTCAAGTGGTCTGATACCTGGGATACAGACCACTGGTCTTAAGCAACTTCAGGAGCTACTTTATTTTTCAGCAGTGGTCAAGTGGTCTGATCCCTGGGATACAGACCACAAATCGTAAAATTTTTATTGATTTTAAAATTGTACCATGACAAGGAGTAGGGTCGTCTTTGTAAGCTCGTGGGTTATCACCCCAAACTGAAAACCGTGCTTGCAATAGAATTATCAATGTTAGTCCCGAAATTATGTAGTTTGTGTTGTATGGGCATCAAACCCCATATCTCTTTCTCTTTTTTTATGATTCGTGAATATTACTGGCATCAGTTGGCGTAACAAGGGAATTAACTGACAGAGGTCCGATGTTCTTTCCATCATCCTATGTTACAATTAGCCACAAATTGCGCTTCACTGGAGGCCTAATTATCTTTAGTAGCTGTTTATTTCTATTGCCAATGAAACTAATCTTGTTTATATTATTATCTCCACGGTAACATGAATTTCTGTTGTTTTGGTTACGCAGGCTTTTCGTGATAATCAGTCATTACCATGCTAAGCATCAATGACAGCCTGCACAGATGTGAGGCTGAGATGGATACCCGGGTTGTTTTCACACTAATTCTAGAGAAGATAGAGTTTTATTGACAGCCAATTAGGATAAAAGTGATAATAGATATGATTTGAATCATTCAACGATGTTCTCTCTTCCTCACTACTCTTTATTATTTCTACCCAGATTATAATGAGGGAGGGTGGATGGCCGAATGGTTAGCACATGAGCGCTGTATCATAAGGTCTGTCATTGAGTCACAGATGTTCTGTCTTGGTTACTACATGTTATTTATTACTTCTACCCAGATTATTGCCCGTATTATTGTTAGATTTTTTGAGGTTAATGACTCTTGATGTCAACTGACAGACTATCGCTATACAGAAGACATGGATATGTCCATCAAGACTGGTTGCAATACGTCTTTCTTTTAAATCATTATTTTCATTTTAAGTGACGCCTGTATCATTACAGGCCTTTAACTGTATAGAGCAATGAAGTAGTCAGTTATATATTTCATTCTGTCATATACAATATTCAATTATATATTTCATTCTATCGTATACAATATTCAGTTACATATATTTGCTAAATATATGCACAACATTTCTATTATACTTTTGTAAGTATTCCAAATCCATATAATAGTGACAATAGGCATCTTTAAAGCCTATATATTGAGAATCCGTATAATACATATCGACTATATCTGATAGATCCTGTGCAGGATATGATGTTATATACAATCAGTTTCTACGGTTTCTCCTGCTATTCTTGATAACACTATTAACCTCTTTATCACAAGAAACCAGTTAATTAATATATATATATATATATATATATATATATTACTACAAGAGCACATGTTCTCTTTAAAGATACATTATGGGCAATTAGATAACGAGTTGGCAGTTCTTACTATATAACAGTTAAAAACTACGTAATTTAAAGGCAATTTGCTGAAAATTTCAGTCAAATTGATCCACTATAAACTGAGAACTAAGCGAATGAAAGTTCCGCTTAGCCTAGATGATCATTACTAAAGTTGGTAAGACAAAACTAGTAGTCTCAATTATCCAATTAATCAATAAATCACAAAGGAATATTTTGCAGCAAATTGAACTATAATCCAACAAATATCGCAGGCTAGCCTTGACACGAAGAGTTGATTATGGTCTTGATAAGTTAATTTTAAAATGTCTAAATAATAGTTTTTATAACATTTCAGGCCTAAAGAAAGACAGATTTTACTCTTGCATATTATATGTTTAACCCTTAGAACCCGAAATGCCGCAAAACCGGCTTGACGTTGTATCGCATATACCCGAAATGTCGGTTTTGCGGCTTGGGGCGTGTTCAAGCTCCAATTACGTTGACGTCATAATTAAGATGACGTCCTGTAAATCCAGTGAGGGACGTGCAACACCCCATGTAAAGTCAGTGTTCAAAGGGTTAAAAAATCTAAAAACATCTTTCTACTCCGACTTGGCTCATGATGACAGGCATATACAGTGTGCTATGTGGAAAATCTTGCCTAGGCAGTGGTGCTACGGCCTACTCTTATATCAAATTTTAACTGTTAATGGTTTTTTACATGCATGCCAATATGTACATGGAACCTTGTATGTGAAATGTGATACATCGTATTTCATAGAGTAACCCATTGGTAGCTGTGTCGAACAGATTATATTGTTGCCGAGAAAAGCTCGCAAGTATTTACCACATATATACTGGATTTATTTTGCAGTAGATATCTTTGAATGAAAAAAAGAAACAATTATCTTTTAATGACATTCAAACATTCATCAAAAAGTCATTTGTGTCCTAATGTTAAAATATTCCGTTCTCTTTTATTTACGTGTTTTGTCGCTTCATTGATATCGAGGTCTTTATTAAAAAAAACCTCAAAAACTAAGCCTATAATTGAAGTGATGCGGTGATAAATGTTAGAAAATTGTGAAAAAGGTTTCTTTGTTTTTATCAATCATGAAGTTGATTTGAAAATCAGATGTTGAAGATCTTGATTTTGTTTTGTCTGAAATTTAGCTCAGTGCCTTGAGGGGGTTGGGTGGCCAAATGGTTTGCACACGCGCGCTGTATCATACGGTCTGTCATTTAGTCAACTGGCTGGGTTTCGATTTCCTGGTTGTATGTGACAATGAGTAGGGTCGCCTGTCCAACCTCATGGGTTTTCTCCGGGTCCTTGGGTTTCCT
This sequence comes from Patella ulyssiponensis, assembly GCA_963678685.1. Lineage (NCBI taxonomy): Eukaryota > Metazoa > Mollusca > Gastropoda > Patellidae > Patella > Patella ulyssiponensis. The sequence goes on from OY783225.1 coordinate 94,088,960, forward strand.
CCCACTGCTAAAGACCTATGCACAACCAAATTACTGAAATGAAATTGAACCATGTGTTAGTCCCATATTGACCCAGTTTGTGTGTCTCTCTCACTCTCTCTATTTACTGCAATTTTAAATGCACATTGATGTTCACGTAAAACATCCCTTCCCACACTGCACTCTGTATAGATTGTCAGACCAGAACATAGAACGTTAAACCCCATTTGTGAGCGTATGTGGCATGGAGATAAGGGCGCCTTCTGAACCTCGTGGGTTTCCTCCGTGTACTCCGGTTTCCTCCCACTGCTAAATACCCCTACGCACATGCGAAATGACCGTATGTTAGTCCCAAAATGACCTAGTTTGTGTCGAGTGGACGTTCAATCCCATTTCTCTCTCTCTCTCTTTCTGAATGGAGAGAAATTCTTTCATTTCGATTTCAATGAGTTTGTTTAACATTTTGTAGCATTGGGTATAGTATTGGGTAAATCATCCAGTCGTTCAGTGAAATATAAAAAACATTGATTTGTTATTTAATATTCCCTGGTTATTGATGTAAATAAGTTTCCGACTGATTTTATAATATTCTTTTCTTTTGTTTCAGGTAAGAGCTATAAAGGTTACAGTTGAAGTTTAATCCAGTGGTAATGTAAAACACATAAATAAAAACATATAAAACAATACGGGAACCCAACACCCAACCCCAATCCCACCCAATCACATAAATACAACAATAAACATGTAAAAACCCCAACCCCCAGCCCACCGAAACACATTAATCCACAGTAAAAACTAACACATAAAAAAATATTGGAACCCAGCCCCAAACCCCCCACCCACCCAAACACATAATTCCACAATAAAAACAAACACGTAAAACAATGTTGGAACCCAACCCCTAACCCCCAGCCCACCCAAACACATAATTCCACAATAAAAACATGTAAAACAATACTGTATCCCTTCCCTCCCAACAATAAAACACATGAAAACAATAAACCAATACAGTATATTAAACCTGCGACACACCTCAAGTCACAATCCTAATGGATCATAAAAGAGAAATGGTATAGGTGGCAGCAACAAATTCTGAAGAATCATACATGAGGCAGAGCATGCTTACCATTTGTAGGACACCTGATACAACCTACAGTCTAGATATTTAGTTTTGATAGGTGTTGTACATGAAACAGGGTATGCTTAATCTTACTAGAACATCTGATATCACTTCCCATTTCCGAACTCTGATAACTTAACAAATGTTTGTTGCAGCACTTTTAAGTGTAAACGAAACCCCTCAAACCTTATTATATTTAGAGATTGAAGATGATATCCTCATGAGAAATGTACATGTCATGCAAATACAGAAATAGACTTAGATAAAGACGTCAAATTCTCATGTTGGACTATTTTTAGTCTATCATCTGAATCAAATAGTCATTTTACCGATAAACATGACACACACACACACACTCATATAAGGATAAAAAAAAGTTAAATTACTCAAATATGATTGAACATTAATAAGTTACGTGAGGAATACTCGTTATTCGTGTGTAGAAATTCGATGCTGTAAATTATAGATTGATGGCACTAATTGAAAACTGAAATATGACGAGCGTTGGGTGTTGTTCGGGATATTAACGGATGTTCAGATGGTCAGAGATGTGACGTTACACTGATCAGCTGATCTCGTTACTTGTTCAGATATAATTTAATCATGTGTTTCATTGTTTATTGAATGAATACATTTGTTAAGATTTAATAACAGTTTGTCAGGAATTGTGAGAAGTTTGGTGTCCTGTTCATCTTGATTTAGCTAAGTTCGTGATTTAATTATCCTCTTATTTAGAAATATTTGTTTGTGATGTAAGAAATGATGAATTGATACCAGAGATGATGATGTTTGTTTTTATTAGTGAGTTTAAGTAAAGGTTGAAGTTTGATCTAACATTAAAAGTAGGGGTCATTTGGAAGGGACAGAAATCCAACGCCCACTAGTGGGAGGTTGTGTAGGTTTATTAATGGGAGGTTTATATTGGGAGAAAACTGGGGAATCAAACTTCAACTGTCAAAGGATATTTTACCCGAGAAAATCCTGATGATCTTCCTTGGGTGTTGAGTATAATACCACAGTCAAATGGGCTAATTCAACAACAGCTAGCAGTATATTTAGAAACTATATAATTGAACAAAAACGTGAGCACATGACTTAATTTGTAAAAAACGTATATCTCAGGAATGTCTGAGTACGATGCCAAGGTTAATAGATTGTATTTCTGTATTTAGTGTAATCTGAGCAGCTGATCAAAACCAGGAAATTGTTTTTTTAGTATTTAATTTGTTGGTAAATAACCCCAACAATTTCTTTTTATCTTTAAATTGAGGATGGAATTTTTGAGCAGATGTTTCCGAATAGGCTGCCAGATTTTGTCACATATCGTTGGTTCCAGTTAGTTCTGATAGTGGATTCTTAATCTATATATAATAGGTATAAGTACATGTACCTTCTTGCCTCCAAAGTGTGAGGAATATAGTCTGACCAGACAGATTAAAATCAAATTCAAGTCATATATTAGTTGTTTGGAAACATGAGTGGTAACCCAGATTTAATAAGCCATATATCTGTCAAAATAATGTGAGAATCATATATAACTCAACAGTTTTTATAACAGTTTATATGTACTATAACATAACTTTCATAATTTCCTGAAGGGATATCACCCAACAAACACTGGTTCACAATAATTTAAGAGAGTGGAGCATCCAGGGAGCAAGGAAGCAAGCAGAGATGGAGAGAGAGAAAATTGAGGTTTAACTTCCGCTTGATACACACTAGGTCATTGTGAGACTAACACATGGTTCAATTTGATTTCAATAATTCACTTGCACAGGGATCTTTAGCAGTGGGAGGAAATTGGGGGACCAGGAGAAAACCCAATGGTTTGCATAGGCGACCCTACTCCTTGTCATGTATAACAGGGCCCACAGGGGAATCAATTCCACACCAGTTGACTCATTGCAGACAGACCTTGTTACAAGGGGGGTGGGGTGGTCTAAAGTGCCGCGCTTCGACCTCCAGCTGGCCGGTCACCTCTGGCTTGCGGCTGTGGTTTCGATCCCAGGTGTGAGCGTATGTGGCATGGAGATAGGGGCGCCTTCTTAACCTTGTGGGTTTCCTCCGGGCACTCCTCCCACTGCTAAAGACCCCTACGCGCAAGCGAATTATGGAAATAAAATTGAAACCATATGTTAGTCCCAAAATTACCTAGTTTGTGTCGAGTGGACGTTAAACCCCATTTCTCTCTCTTTTTCACCTTGTGACAAAGCACACACGCTAACCATTCTGCCATCAAACACAGGTTTTGGAGACGGAGAAAGAGAGAGGACCATCCAGGGAGGGAGCTTGAATAGGATGTCAATGTGAAATAATGAAATCTATTTATCAATTGTGAATATTGGTAGAAAACCCTGTTGTTATTATAACCTGACCCCTATAATACTTAACCTGAGGTTAATCTGGTATAGGTTTAAGGTCAAGATATTTTATAGAATTAAAGGGGTCAGTACAGGGGGTTGAAGTAGGGTTTGTTTGAACATGTTATAAGTGTTGTGGTATATTGACCTCAAGGAGTTATGTTAAATAGCATTACTTAAAGTAACGCTCACATTCCTGGAAAACAGGCTTTTAATTAGCGGCTATTTCAAAATTTTATATCTGAAACATTTTCAGTTAATACAGTCTAGAATTAGGTCACCAGAATTCACTAGCATCCATTTCCTTTAATGAATTTCAACTAGAAATATTTCTTATATTGTGTTCTGAATAATGTTCACAATTAGTACAAACAGATTAGGAGGTTCTTGCTACTTTTCATATTTATTTAATTCCCCGACCGTGTTAGCAGAAAAAGTTCATTAGGATTTTTCTGTGTGGTTTCGCAATATCAGTGGTGCAGAATGGAGGACCAGAAGGACACCTTTCTAGTTGACCGGATGATATGAATAACCGAGGTCTTGTGTACAGATTGGTGTGTGCAAAAAGATGTCTTGGTAGTTGGAAATCGATATAAGAGTTAGGCTGTAGCGTCTGTCATCCTAAGTTTTTGTTGCAACGCAATAGGAATAGTTAAACTGAGAGCTTTCGTTTGTAAAAAAAAGAAAACTTAAAAATAGAATATTCACTTTAATATTTAGTGGTCATCTTCATTAACCATGTTAGAGTAGAGCAGTAGGATGTTAAACCACGCTTCATTTCATTTCAGATATATCGAGTAAGCTAGTATAACAACCCACATATTTTCCTGTTTCTTAATCCGATAAGCGTGACGTTTTAAAACGTTAACTAGCCCCTATTGTGTAATTGATTTGACGAAAAACATCATTTTTGGAGCTTTTTATTCCTGATTGGGGAATAGGTTGGGGAAAATACCTCCAAGGTGTTATATTACACTCTACCCACAGTACATGGCAGTTGTCCAGGACGTTATATAACGACCTATGCACTTAACGGGTTAATTAGCGTAACTTTTGTTTATTATTATGAATAAATTGATTTATTTCTTCTTAGAGTTAAACTGATGTGTCAGCACTTTACAACTTACTCATTGCGCCTGAAATAATTCAATGTAATCAGCATTTTCAACTTGGTAACTCTATTTAATAAAAGTTCAAGATGTCTCATTAATGGATTATTTAAGGTTATTTTAGTTTATTTCATTTTCTATTTTATCGACCCAATCTAGAATGTCTTACCATTGCAATAATCGGCTAGATTCATTTATTAAGGATAGTTTGTAGGCTTACCAGTAATCTTTGAAGTACCATCAGACTGTTACCAGCCCAACTTGTGTTAAATAATCTCTGAAATGGTAGTGCATAATCTCAGAGTCACTAGCCCAACTTGTGCAAGATAATCTCTTTATTACCATCAGTGATATCAGCCCCAGTTGTGCTAGATAATCTATTAGGCACCATCAGAGTCACTAGCCCAAGTTGTGCAAGATAATCCCTGAGGTACCGTCAGTGTTACCGGCATAAATTATGCTAGATAATCCCTGTGGCAGTGTTAATGAGCGACCTAAAATGTGCTAAATAATCTATTAGACACCATCAGGGTTACCATCTCCAGAGGTAGAGGACAATCTCAGTGTCACCAGCCCAAGTAGTTATAGTAGTTGGTAACCCTGGAACCATCAGCAGACACCAGCTCCAGTCAAAACTCACCAGCCATGGTTTTGTTCACTCAACATTTCTACTATTCTAAAGAGTAAAAGTTGACATCAATCCCTTTGAAATGAAATGGGGTTTAACGTCCTACTATTCTTCTCCGAACTAAGCTAATAAAGACGGGGCCCCACTAAACGGATGGTTACATACTGACCTATATCTGTATCTTGTATTGCTCTCTCGATTTCAGATCAGGCAGGGCTTTTCGGAGATTGATAGGTTCCATTTTCTGTAGTCCTTGGATCAGAGAACTCAAATCTTGTAATGACATAATTTATCTTCATTTGTCATCATTGTCTCTAAAACAGATTCCAGTAAAGTTGTTCACCATCAAGAGACAAGGTTTTACGCCATCATCAACTGTCATAGGAGTCCATATCCCTGAAACTCATTAACTGTAATACATGTTAACAAGGTATTACAATGTTACAAAAGTTCAAATAAATGTCAGTTAAGCATACATTATGCAAGAGCTAAATCTGCCTATTGTAGGTCTTTCTTTAGGCCTGAAATGTTATCTGAATTATTAATTAGACATTAATTAACTGATCACGATCATAAACAATTCTTGATGCCATCTTTAGCCTGGGATATTTAGTGTATTTGAATATATTTTGTGAAGAATTATCCCATGCGTATTGCCCACATCATATCTTTATGTCACAATATAGATGTTTATAAATGATTCCTCAATCACTCAAATGATATTCAGAGAGAGAGAGAGAGATCAGGACTAACATATGGTTTAATTTTATTGCAATAATTTGCTTGCGCCTAGGCATCTTCAGCAGTGGGAGGAAAACGGAGGACCCGTAGAAAACCCCCGAGGTTGGACAGACGACCTTACTCCTTGTCACATACAACCAGGGATTCGAAACCATGCCAGTTGACTCAATGACAGGCTTTACGATACAGCAAGCATGTGCTAACCATTCGGTCATCCCCCCCCCCCCCCCCCCCCAAGATATTCAGAATTATTGAAATAGAATTAAACCATATGTTAGTCCCGAAATGACCAGTTTGTGTCAAGTGGACATTAAACCCCATTTCTCTCTCTCTCTCTCACACTTTTGATAGATTAAGAACTATTTACCACAAGATTTATAACGATGTAATTGAACAAAATGATTTTTTATGTGGATTATGGATATTTTTTTTTTAACGCTTGAGTAAAAACCTACGATAAGAAGGTTTCTGATGGACAGGTTTTATCGTAGCTGGCGGGGAAATATCTGATTGTGTAATAATCACTTGGCTTATACTGTTTCCCCTGAGGATGTCATAAAACTGACAGTTGGCATGTCGTCATGACAGGCACCTGGTAACCACGGTCTCTATATTATATTAACTATGAAATATTAAACCACCTGCTCATCAGTTGTGATATATCATTTCCTGTACGAGGATGTTTGTTTTTACAGTTTTACTTATTTCATTTTGATGTCTGCCGTTTTCTTTTTTTGAATTTTTTTTTAGATTCAGGTTAATTAGGCGTTAAGCACTTTTTGTAGAATTTAAACGGCCTGTAATGAATAATGTATAAATAGAATATACTTTAAGAGTAAAGTTGTGACAGAACAGAACTTAAATGCAACCAAAAGCTTTAGATATGAGTTGCTTAACCATTATGGTCTAATTTGCTATGGGTATGGGTTTGTGATTTCTGTCTCCTCCATTTGTACTCACCACTAAGAAGCCATAACTTCTTCGTCACAGTAACTCCATGACTACACCTCCTAACAGACACAAACATTTCTCCTAAATATTTAACGGCTTTGGGAAGGGGGTGTTTTTATAGCCTCATATCCGATGACTTTTATCAGTTGCTCTGCAATATATGGTTATAACTGGACGATATTTTTAATGTGTATTTACGATGTTGAAACCCTGGAATGATTATTATGCGGGGGGGGGGGGGGGAGGGGAAATGTTTATATCATTAAATTAATGGCAGTCAATCAGTGTAAGGGTAGAAATATATTTGTCTGAAAATCATCCAACCAGTTAAAACACTTTAATAATTCTACTTCTGCTGGATAATGTTTATTCCTTTACTGTATTAATTAGCAATAAAGTTGTGTTTTGATCCTCATCATCATAGAGATAGAGAGAGAGGGGTGAGAGGGAGAGGGAGGGAAGAGAAGAGAGAGAGAGAGAGAGAGAGAGAGAGAGAGAGAGAGAGAGAGAGAGAGAGAGAGAGAGAGATCTTGTTGGTATATCAGTTGAAAAATTAGTGAAAATTTTATGCCAGATCGAGCAAGGGGGCATTTAGGGTATCATCCACTAGATAGAAACTCTCTCTCTCTCTCTCTCTCTCTCTCTCTCTCTCTAGTTCCAACTGCCACCCCAGTGTGTACACAGGACCTTGTTTTTCATACGATCCCGACAACTAGACAGTGTTCCTTGTTGAATATACTCGGCTATAACACAGATTCTATACGGTACTCTCTTCAACAGATGTTAAACCTCCTTTCGTGGAGTATTCTTGTAATTTGTATCAAATAACCGCCCAGTGATGCAAACAAAAAATTCTTAAAAAAACATTTAATATGTTTTAAACGCACTTTAAGATATTTGCCCTAAACAGAATTCCTTAATGTAAAATAAATGTGGGGTAAAGAACTTGGGATCTGTCCAAATTTGTTTGAACATTTTTTATGGCATGCCAAAGTACAGTAGTAGTGTGGTTTTAAAGCTACTAATTATCATATTGAGGAAATATTACTTTTCACATCTTTATCCCCGTTTAATTCAGATGGTATGATAAACCAAGGTCCTGTGTACACATGGCATGCATGTAAACGATCCCCTGGCAGTTGGAATGCTATATAAGAGAAGGCTATAGTGCAGCTGCCCTGGCAAAATTTCCCTCAAAGCACTTTGTATGGTGTATGCCCAACTTCATTAGCTCAGTCGGAGCAGAACAGAGGGACTTTAAACCCCATTTCATTTTATTTCGTTAAAACAAAATCATAAAAAAATATCAAGGTTCATAATCTCCTCTCTTGCATTCATTGAGATTAAAAAGATGGCCATCAAAGATTTTTCATCAAGATTATCATCTGGGTAACTAACTACTGAACAGATTAACCAAACATATATAATATAGACATTATATGATCATTTTATTTCAAATCCTCTTAGTCATGCATAATTCTTTGGCAGCAACTCTGTGCAGCTCATCTTCTTTTAGTTCATTTAACGATAACTCCACTCGTTAAGCAATTTAACGACAAGAGATGTAGAAAACGTGAGCAGAATGTGCTAGCTAAATTACCCAGAAACTTCAAGATCTTAATTACGTGTGCGACAATCTCTCATTGGCTAAACATCTGGTATTTCATTGGGAATTTTAAAAAAACAGGTGAATTACCAGAATTTTTAAAAAATGTTTAAAAGTATGTATTTTGAAATTATAGACACTTCATAAAAGTGCAAGCTGTTTTTTGGTTTCCTCATATTCCAGTAAATGTGACTTTTAAATAACTTTATGCTCATAACGAAAGAATAAGAAAGAACTTTTACTGTGAAAAAAAACATACTAGATTGTGGTCATACATGAATGATAATCTGTACAGTGAAGTAAGAAATATATATATAGTTATAGGAACACAGCTAGAGGGGGGTGTTGGGGAGGGGGTGTAGGAACACAGGGAGCGGGGTGTTGGGGAGTGGGTGTAGGAACACAGGGAGAGGGGAGGGGGTGCTGGGGAGTCTGCGTTCAATGATCAGATCTGTCATTGAGTCAACTGCGGTGGTTTCAATTCTCCGCTTGTATGTGACGAGGAGTAGTGTCGCGTGTACACTCTCATGGGTTTTTTCCCTGATCCTTCCGCCGGTTTCTAGGCCTTATAGCACACTGAATGCCGTCTTCATTTGCCCAGTTGGAGCAGAACAGTAGGATATTAAACCCCATTTCATGTCATTAAAGTCCTGGTTTTTTTTTGAGTAAATGATTTATTGAGAATACGGAGCTGTAATGAAGAGCTAATAACTTGCATGTTGTCTATAGTACAGGAAATCTGGTAACTGGTAATAAGGGACTCACTCTCCATTATTGTCTTAACATTTATTACATTGTGATGTCGAAGACTATCAACAAAGAGCAGCAGACTTGACAATTTATTGAGTCAATAAGAATATTATCAAGTTATGTTCGTTCAATGCCGTGCTATATGCAGATTTGCGTTTTGTATCCGTCCCATCTAAAGGAAATATGTATGTGGTGTATTCATTTCATTATGAAATAAAATAAGAGGAATTTAACAGCTCAAATTTCCACAGCTTGCGGTGTATATTGGATATTGAGAACAAGACTCCACATAATGTTTGGTAGCCAGTTAGATATTTTATGACTTGTCTCTTGATGTAGACCTTCAAGAATAATGTATTCTTTTTAATGGGACTGGCTATATGACACATTACACCAGTCCACACACCAAGATGCGTAAAATTTAACGTAAATTGTTTTTAGCCAATGATGAGACATCATTTGTCACATGACCTTCAGACTTCTAGCCATAATAAGGAAATGACTTGTAAAAAAAATTGATTAAAAGTTGTCCATTTTGTCTCTAAAGTGAAAGATTCAAGGAATTTTTGATTTGTAATTTCATCAAACTGTCTGCCCGACTCTCTCTGTAACTGGGGTAACGTTATTATAACGTCTAGCTTCAAACATCCAATCACTATTTCACAATATATCTTGTCAAAAATATATAGAAAATTAAAAAGAATATGGTATTAAAGGGTTTATAAATATCCTTGTTTTATTGATATTGGACTTTATTGAAATGGGGGTTGGATAGCGGAATGGTAGCATGTGTCATTGAATCAACTGGCATGGAGCTTATTGAAAGGGGAGGTGGATGGCTGAACAATTAGCGTGTGCATGTTTTATTCTAAGGTCTGTCATTGTGTCGATCAACTAGCGTGATTTCGATTCCTCATTTGTACATGACAAAGAGCAGGGTCACCTGTCCAACCTCTTAGGTTCTCTCCAGAGTCCTCTGGTTTTCTCTCACTGCTAATAAATATTCCTGTGCACAAGCGAATCATTGATATAAAAACGAACCTCATGTTAGTCCCAAAATGACCTACTTTGTGTGGAGTGGATGTTTAAACCCATTTCTCTCTCTCTCTGATTCTTTTCTCTCGCTCCCTCTGATCCCTGGTGTGAGCGTATGTGGCATGGAGATAGGGGCGCCTTCTCAACCTCATGGGTTTCTTCCCACTGCTAAAGACCCCTACGCACAAGCGAATTATTGAAAAAAAATTGAAACCATATGTTACTCCCAAAATGACCTAGTTTGTGTTGAGTGGACGTTAAACCCCATTTCTCTCTCTCTCTCTGATCCCTCTCTCTCTGATCCGTCTCTCTCTCTCTGATCTCTCTCTGATCCCCCTCTCTCTCTCTCTCTGTGATCTCTCTCTCTCTCTCTCTCTCTTTATCTGAACCCTCTCTCTCTCTCTCTCTCTCTCTCTCTCACTCTGTTGGTTTTTATAAAATGATAACAATATTGCTAGATTAATAATAATTTGAGAGGTTTTTTTTATAAATGAGTATATGATGTAGAAATTCAATGAAATACATTATTTTTATTTGGCTTTATTTTCCTATTTTTGTCACATTAGATAAATAATTTCTGGGAATAATATTATGACATGATAACGACCTGATAACGACCTGACGTGTGTCATAACAGGAAGTCACTGACAAATACATTTTTATTGTAAAACTTTAAAAATGATTTCCTTGAAATTGACGACATATGTAATTTTTTTTTTCAATCTGTGTAGAATCTGTGTAAAACATATGATGGATTTAATGTGTTATATATGATGTATTTAATTGTTGAAGTTGGGGTGTGTAAGGTGCGCAGAGACGATTAATGGGGACTATATAATTTGAGGAGTGGGTTCAGAATCCAAACCAAACTCTATCACTTGCTTGCTGAATGTGAGATGGGGAGGTCGTGTGGGAGGACTGGGAGACAACCCACGAGGTTGGACAGGCGACCCTACTCCTTGTCGCGTACAAGCAGGGAAAAAACCCAGCGCAATCCCCCTATCACTTCTTTGTCTTCTTGGGTGATGCTCTTTAAAGAAAAAAAAAACATAGATGGTGATCATTTGCATTAAATTTTGACATTTTCTGTAATCAAGTGTTCATATGATCATGCAACTTACAAGGGTGGTGGCATCCCTAGTAATGAGGTGCCGTATTGATCCTATGTTTCGTAGGTGATTGTGTGAAACCTTGCATAAATAGCTGATGTGGGTTTCCATTGTAAGAGAAGAGTCCAGAGGAATACCAATGTTTTTTTTTACAGATGAATTGAAAGGGATAATTGAATCGTTGACATTATAAAGGAAGTGATTTCACATTTCTGGAGTCAAGCAGAAAGTGAAAAAAGGACATAGAGCCTCCATGTTTCTGTGTTTAATTTCAGCATATTTTGATCCTTCCATCAGTGAATGTTTAGGATACATTTAAAAAGTAGACTTGTAGTTGTATGTGATGGGGAGGAGCTGTCAATTTATAAAACCTTAAAAACTGACCTTTAAGGATACATGCCGATTGCAGGTCTTTCTTTAAGACTGAAATATAATACAAACTATTATTTAGACATTAATTCACATCAAAAGTCTATAATCAATTCTCTAGATCATCAGATGGCCGAGATATAAATAGATTCGAACATCTACGAGATTTTAAAATTAAAACAATAAAATGGATAATTAAGTCTAAGTCTTGGTTGTCAAGTGACACGATAATTAACAGTGTATGCTATAAAGAATTATGCCTTTGCCCAAGATTAAGTGTGAGAGAGAAATGGGGTTTAACATCCACTCGACACAAACTAGGTCATTTCGGGACTATCATGGTTTTAATTTTATTTCAATGATTTGCTTGCACATAGGTGTCTTTAGCAGTGGGGGACCCAGAGGTTGGATGACATTATACAGCTGTAAGACATTACAATCCAAGAAAATCATCTAATATTATCAATATTCTTCAAAAAGTTTTGTATCCTATACCGTGATATAATACAGTTAAAAAAAATATAGAAATTTGGGCATCCCAACTTGTGTCCCTATCCAAAGTCATGATGGCCTATAATGCTTATTTCCCTCAATGTTGATAAATTATTGGTCGGTGATTACTGGAAATAGTTTTAAAAATTTAAAGATTTATTTATTCTCAGACAAACACCCTATGCATGGTAACAAGGGTCACGGTAAAACGGAATAATTGATAACAAGGGTTGTAGAATAATAAAATGCGTCTGTCGATTGACGTCATTCAACTGACTGGGGGTATATGTAAATTAATTTTAACTCAATAATATTATTGTATGACAGTAGAATGACAATATGGTCTATTAAACAAGATAGGCCAGCTTTCATATATATATTTGATTGGTGTCCGGGTGAAACTTCCCTCGTGGTGTAGACTAATCTTCTTTAGATCCTTTGGTGCAGAAAGGTTTGATATCAAACGCCTTAATTGTTATTTTCATTTCATATTATTTAGTGTAATGTTGGCCCGAAGTTGTTGCTGAGAAGTTGGATATTAAACCACTCCATTTTATTTCACTTACAAAATGAAAGAAAATCTAACCAGCATGTCATTACAATTTGTGCATCATGCACACCTGTAATTACAGATTACCACCTGGGGGATCACTGTGGCTAAGTGGGTAAGACGCTGGTTCGCTAGCCTGGAGGTCGGGTGTTCGATCCCTGCATTGGCCGATAAAGTTTGTCCAGATTTTCCGGCGTGGAGGGCCTGACAAGGACAGCTGTCTAGTCGTTCAGATGTGACGAAAAAAAACAAGGTCCTGTGTACACGTTGGCGTGCACTTAAAAGATCCCTTGGCAGTTGGAATTTGATATAAGAGTAGGCCGTAGGCAAACTTTCCCCTCATACTACACGGTGTGGCGTATGCTCGTCTTCCATTAGCCCAGTTTAGGAGCTAAACAGTAGGACGTTAAACTCCATTTCATTTCATTTATTTCACAGATTACCTGTATTTACAGATTACCTAGTCCCGAAATAACCTAGTTGTGTCGAGTGGACGTTAAACCCCATTTCTCTCTCTCTCTTACAGATTACCTATATTTTACCTGTAATTAACATGATGACATACCTGTATATTATTACCTGTTATGTTAAAATGTTTAGGGTGAGAATGGGGTTGCAGGTTCCCTTTTATCAAATTACCTTGAAAGGAGTTAAGTTGTAAGTTGTACCTGAGTCCCACATCCAAGGTAGATTTTGCCGAAATTCAATAGGATCTACCTTTGGAGTGTTTAAAGTAGCGATATATTTATACATTTATAAAAACCAGCCATAACCAGTCGCGCATGGAGTTATAGTGCATCATGGTCATCAACAGCCTTAGTGAATCATACAAACTGCCACATTTCTCAAAGATATTTGAAAACTCTAATTCTTTAATTGCTCCAAAAATAATATTTATTTACAGTAAAGACTATTGTAACAGTTTGTTGTCTTGGATTTATCAATCAAGACTCTACAAACTACAGAAGATATAGAATACAGCAGCCAGAATCATATCACGAACCAAAACATCATCTCACATAACAACTATTCTAAAATCCTTACATTGGCTCCCAATTTCAGCTTGCATCATCTTTAAGAAGAATACAAACAACAGAGTTTAAACTGTAGACAATTTATCAGTTAAATGTATTATGCATTCGCTAAATCTGCCTATTGCAGGTGTTTGTTTAGGCATGAAATATTATCTAATAATTATTGAATATAATTTAACTTATCCAGACCATAATCAACTCCAATGCCATCAAATATTTGATTTAATTTAAGAATGGAGAAATGAAGCTGAACTTCAAACAACCAGTATGGTGGTTACAATCAATGCACACATCTTGTCAAACCTTAACCCTTAGAACCCAAAATGCCGCAAAACCGGCTTGACGTTGTATCGCATATACCCGAAATGTCGGTTTTGCGGCTTGGGGCATGTCAAGCTCCAATTACGTTGACGTCATAATTAATATGACGTCCTGTAAATCCAGGAAGGGACGTGCAACACCCCATGTATAGTCAGTGTTCAAAGGGTTAAAAGACTAATATCGTTGCTCGCAATATATTCATTTTGTATTATCTACTTATATATAAATATTATAGCAAGAACAGCCAGCCCTTTGTCTAATTCTTACGCAATATATCTTTAATAAATCAACAAATATATAATACATCTTGGTAAATTTGGTCGCATGTTCAATCCCTGCATTGGCCGAGAAAGTTCATTAGATTTTCCCACATGGTTTCCCCATGTCACAGGTGCAGAATGGGAGTTAATCTGACATGGAGATCTGGCTAAACTTAGGCCTCGTGTATACATTGGCATGCAGGTAAAAGACCCTTGGCAATGGGAATTCTTTGTATTCTCAACAATTACTATGATTTATGACTACAGATTTATTGCTGCGTTCCTTGAAATGTGTGGGTGAAGCCTTGCATTTTGTATTCAGCCCTAAATCTAAAAACGATCCTCCATTCCAAATTCTGTAACACATTTAATCTGTTGCAAACATTGAGTGCAATAAAGGTTTTCTCCCGGATAATGTTCGTAGTTTTGACAATAGAGAAGCTTTGGTCGTAAAGCTTGAATAACGACACACAAAAACCCATTTACGTACACACCATGCTGGCTTATTATAACAATAATAGCTACATAATATTTCTTTGATACAACTAACATGTCAATATGAAAAGGGCTCAGGTGGGGGAATCCTTAACCCAGTTTATTTTGTAAAGATAATTTCGGGCACCACTGCTGCACACGACTACCTGTGTGTTTATATGATAAGATATCGTACTTGTACTTGATATATCTGACCGATTATAATATTTTATATAATGGGTGCAGATTGTACACGCGTCAATCATATGACTTTATTTATTCACCGAAAAGTACGCAAGAAGATGGGGGGACTGCAAGAAAGAAATTTATTTTTAAGGGAAAAAAGTAACAGAAAATATTATAAAGAGAGAGAAATGGGGTTGAATGCTCACTTGACTAGATTATTTATGAGACTAGCATATGTTTTGTTTTTTTTATTTCTATAATTCACTTGCGGGTAAGGGTCTTTAACAGTGGGAGTTAACTGGATGTTGTTCAGTGTTCACAGGTCTATGACTTCATTTATTTAGAGACCTGGAGCACTGCAAGGGCACAATATATCTTTAAGGAAAAATCAACCCAAGCTTTTAAGTAATAATATTAGGAACCCAAATTTTCTGGATTTTGATAATGTTCATATGTAACCGTTGTGTTTTGGAACCGTTCCTGGTATGCTTTAGATCATTATCAGAACCAATCTTTTATATGGACCAAAAAGGGAAAGAAGGGTGGGGATTGTTGATGACAGTTAAAAATAAACCTTATATAGATAATCTTACTTCGTTTTGCCCAACTGTTGTTTATTGGACAAGTGGAGCAACAGTAGCTAAGTGGGTAAGGCGCTGGCTCGCTAGTCTGGAGGTCGGAATGTGCGATCCCCGCTTTGGCGAAGTAAGTTCATCAGGTTTTTCCCCTTGTCAGTGGTGCAGGACGGATTGCTATTTAAGGACAGGCAAATTTCCTTCATGCATCATGGCGCATGTCTGTCGTCAGTCATTTGCCCAGTCGTAGCAGAACAGTAGGACATTTTAATTAAACCCCTTTTCATTTCATGGTATATTTTTTGGATAGTTTTCTCATTTAATTAAGGTTATTTATCAGAATTCAGAAAAACATTTTTGTTTGGCCTCAAATGTCAGCATCAGCATTTGGCCAGTTATTGAAGTTAAACTTGGATTGATGTCAAATTGCCTAGATTTGAAGCTACTGATGACGTGGTATTGATAACTGTATACCGGTACTCACATTAATAAAATATAAAGTTTTCTGTTTTTTTTGCTCTGGCTGTCTTTCAGGTAAAAACAGCTGTTAAGATCCATTAGGTATCAATTAATTTGAATGGTTTGCCAGTCTGTTTTAAAATGTATATCTGTTTAAGTTTGTATGTAGATTGCTGTAATTCTGTAGTACCTGTGTTTCTGACAATCAAGGGGGTTGCGGCCATGTCCTTCAGAACCTTTCACAGTTACAATTCAGTTAAGAAATGAAATGGAGTTTTATGTTCTACTGTTCTGCTCCCACTGGGCTAATCAAGATCCGCATATACGCCATGCATAGAGCTAT
The DNA here is from genome assembly GCA_963678685.1 of Patella ulyssiponensis. Taxonomy (NCBI): domain Eukaryota; kingdom Metazoa; phylum Mollusca; class Gastropoda; family Patellidae; genus Patella; species Patella ulyssiponensis. The sequence goes on from OY783225.1 coordinate 94,105,411, forward strand.
GAAGGAAATTTTTCCCTGACAGCGTCTTTACAGCTAACAGTACTTATTTCGAATTCCATCTCCTAGGAGCTATTTTACGTGTACGCAAATGTGTACTTGGACCTAGCTTTTTTTCCTACCAGAACGACTGTACATTGTCTCTGACCAGGTTCTCCGTCATATCAGAACTGCACATTCATAGAGAATTGAAAACAGGAACATAACAAAAAATGACCAAAGTATTAAGTGAACACCGAAGCAATTTTTTACACGCAAACTTAAAGATACTGATTTTATTTTAGGTTTAAAATGTAAAACGAAACTTTGGAAATGAAATACAATACGGATGTCAACAAATTTTTTCACACAGAATGATTTTATATTGAAGATGTAAAACGAAACATTGAAAAGGTTTTTTATTTCATTCAATTCCCAAATCTCTTTTTACCTAATGCCCTAACTTGGATCTATTCAGTATTTATATTCATGATATCTTGTCCCTGCTGAATTAATTGTCAAGTCTTTTTTTAAGGGTCACAGCCCCTTTTATATAAACAGGATGTATGAAGTGTATATAATCCTTATATTATAATCTGTACACACCAGCTGATAACCCTGGGTTTTCATCTAAAGGGGTTTTCCGAGAAATATACCTGACCAGATTACGGATGTCAGACAATGTCAGTAGACATTCATGAATGAAATAAAACTTGTGCGAATGTGACACAAAAATTCATTCATAAAATAAAATCACAAGATAGTTTTATGAGGAATATTATAAATAAATGTCAAACATTTCTATTCTTTCCTTTACAAAGCTATTTTATCATTTTACAAAAAAACGTTCATTCTATATCTAACTTTAATAAATTGATTTTGAATGACAAGAACATGATTGTATAACGGAAAATATGTTGGCAAATGAATAAGAAGTGATGATATGAGGTGTTATAGACCAAGTAAGCATACCCTGTCTCATGTACAATATATATCAATATACTATCTATCTACACTACGTTGTATCAGGTGTTCTATACCAAGTAAGCATACCCTATCTCATGTACAACACATATCAATACTGTATCTAGACTAGGTGGTAGCAGGTATTCTAGAGAAAGTAAGCATACTCTGTCTCATGTACAATATCTATCAATATACTATATATCTTGACTAGGTGGTATCATGTGTTCTATAAGCATACCCAGTATCATGTACAATATCTATCAATACTATGTATCTAGATTAGGTGGTATCAGGTGTTCTATAAGCATACCCTGTCTCATGTACAACATCTATTAATACTATATATCTATACTAGGTGGTAGCAGGTATTCTAGAAACAGTAAGCACACCCACCATTAAAATCATTATGAGGTCATCAAGGCCACGTCAATTAATAATATTTCTTCTTTCAATTTTTCTTTCAAAAGCTTTTATTTCAGTTTTTTAAGTTTGGAAAAATTTAACCAAATATGGTACGTTATTTATTATTAAGGCCTGAGTCCTGACAAGCTCTTTAGTTACCAATCATCCAAAATACTTTTCAATTAAATTGATTTGTTTTAATATTTCATTTAATAATCAAATTCGTATCGAAAACATTCAAAATTTTGTTATTTTGTAGATGTCAAATCAAAGTTGTAAGTATAGCATTCATCTGATATTCTCGTCTGATTCATCCCACTGCTAAAGACCCCTACGCGCAAGCGAATTATTGAAGTGAAATTAAACCATAAGTTAGTCCTGAAATGACCAAGTTTGTGTCGAGTGGATGTTAAACACCATTTTCCTCTCTCATCTGATATTTGAGTGTATATTCAATATTTTGTTATTATGAATATGTCAAATCAAAGTTGTAAGTATAGGTTTCATCTGATATTCTCGCCTGTCCAACCTCATGGGTTTTCTCCAGGTCCTCCGGTTTCCTCCCACTGCTAAAGACCCCTACGCGCAAGTGAATTATTGAAATAAAATTAAACTGTAAGTTAGTCCTGAAGAAATGACCAAGTTTGTGTCGAGTGGACGTTAAACGCCATTTTCCTCTCTCATCTGATATTTGAGTGAATTGGAGTCCACTGACGAGTTTTGACACTAATGTTTCGTTATCTAAAAGGATTGTCTGTTTTCACTGAGTTTAATAGTTTGGTTTGTGGTTTTCAATGTCTCGTCTTACTTCAAGGATTGGTGTATACAATCAACGAGTCTTCGGGATGACATTTTTATGATCACTTCTGTTTCGCTTTGTGGTCACCTTTTGTTGAAGTTTTATTGAGGGATGGGTTAACTTCTATACTCATTTAGAAATCGTACGCCAGCTCGTGTGGATAATGATACGTGGTTAATTGGTTAACGTGATTAAAAAAGTTATTTTATATAAAATAGTTTAGACTCTTCCATGCAGTGAAAGTTTGAATAACAGGCAAGGGATGGTTGAAGTGAGCCTGTTAACAAAAACAGGTTCATCTAGAACGAAAACAGTTTAAAGAGATCATTGTTATGTTAATTAATAAATATCATATTGCTGTAAAAAAGAAACTTTTAAAATTTATTTCTTATGTCTTGAAATGGATCATTTTGAAACGTTTATCAGATGTGAATAAAAATTGAAAAAACATTCCGGTAAAATATGATTATAGATAATGTGTAGGCGAAAGTGCTGCTGTCTGTGCTAAATGTCCTTCATCGCATGCAACATGACATGTGTCTGTTGTCATAATCCCGGATCAGTAGCGCTGGACGATGACATTTATTCGTTTAGATGTTACGGAAAACCAAGGTCCCATGTTCCAGAGCATATCTCATGTTAAAGACATTTCTAGAACACACATCAACCTATAGTTATTAAAATGGATCTCAAATTACAATTCAGTCCCCTGTTATAATAACTATAGAAAAAAAGGGAGTCCTTCCATTCCTAAATTATATGCTTGAAATGTATGTTATGATTTCCTCAAATGTTATTTTATAGACCCTAACCCCCTGTAGTTTACTACATACTGTACCTAGATGATTTTTATCTTGAACTGGGATACATCATAAATCACTGTGGTATTATAACTTCTATTGTCTCCCCTGGTTGGAGAAATGATTTATATCATAAATATTTATTACCTTTTAAAGTCGACTTTCAGAGATTTCGTTAAATAAACAAGATTTGAAGGACTGTAATCTGATATTGCGTTTAGTGGGTAGGTAAATAAGGGATTACGTTGACCTGTTTAGATAAAATAATGAGTCATCCCGGTACAGCAGATCAGCTGGGGGGAAACAATATAATCTAAGAACCTCAGTCACTTATGATTGAAATAACATTTTTATCTATTTTATTCAGGACATCGAACAAATAGAGGTAACATCGAGTATTAATATTATTTACAATGCGTCCACATTTTGTACCTGTGCAATCATGACTAGTTACTTGTATATTGTCAAGTTACCGCTCCCGAGTACTCGCTACAGACCTCTGTGTACATAGACTCTAGGCCGGAGATATGAATTTTATCCAATCAAATCATTTCCTGCACATGGTTAGCTACCGGTACTTCACTGATAATTTATGTTTTTCTCCTGCATGCAATGGCCTTTGAACTGTGTTGTTTTTTATTGTTGTTTTTTTTTGTACACAATACAGATATAGTACCATGTTGTCTAGAGAGAAAAAGGGAGAAATGGGGTTTAACGTCCACTCGACACAAACTAGGTTAATTTGGGACTAACATATGGTTTTCTATGCTCGCGCATAGGGGTCTTTAGCAGTGGGAGAAAACCAGAGTACTTGGAGAAAACCCACGAGGCTGGACAGGCGGATTTGAAACCACGCCAGTTGACTCAATGACAGCCTTTACAGCATGCACATGCTAACCATTCGGACATCCAACCCCCCATGAGGTCTAGAACAACTGAAGCGGATTGGGACTAATTCTAGGTAGTAATAAATCAAATGAAATAAATTTTAACGCCCAAACAGCATTGTTGTTGCCTTTCATTGGGTCTTTTAATTAGACAATAACACGCACACAGGAACTCAATTTTTCATTCTATCTGAAGTACTAGATATGGGTCTGCAAAACTGACCAATATAATGCTGCAAAAGTGGTTATACTGAATCAGAAAATGTGGACAATAGAGAACCCTGGGTAAATCAAGTTCGTAATTTTAACGGAGTGTCAATAAAATGTTTGTATTGCGAACTTTTGTTTCTCCGAATAACACTGATACCAAGAAACAGAAGTATTTTATATGCGTCATCCGTGGGTTGTATAAATGGATGGATCCAATGAATAGAAAAACTCAACAAGAGTCAATATATCATATTATATATACCTCACGAAATTTCGCGAAAAAACTTGAAAATTCTACGATATTTCAATAAACTTGTTCAAACATACTTCAACCTTACTAAAATGATAGATGGTAGATTTGTAAGCATGTCATCAAGGGGAGAGAATGGCCAGTTGAGCTCAGCGTTACATACACACGTTATGCAAACATCGCTTCATTACAACCTGTCATGCACAATATTTGCATTATAATTCAAAAATTGAAAAAGCAAAAAAAGGGTGCAAAATTTCTAGTTCTCGACTTAAAGTGACTGGTGATATTCTTTGAAAAGTCACAAGGCTTCATTGAAAACTAATTGGTTGTTATAGCTATATATATACAACATTAAAGGCAAGCAGAGGACCTGGAGAAAACCCATGTGGTTGAACAAGGGACCCTTCTCCTTGTCACGTACAACCAGGGAATCAAAACCATGCCAGTTAATGACTCAATGGCAGACTTTATAATACAGCGTGCACACGCTAACCATTTAGCTACCCAAATCTGCTGCTGCCAACCACCCCTGCTGTTCCTATATTTGTAGTAAAACAGGATGTACAGGTATTTCATAGAAAAGAGGGTCACATGTATATAGCGGTTCGTGAAGGAAACCCCAGGATATTTGATTATTTCCCAGGTGTTGCACGATAAATATAAGTCACCGGGAAGGGTCCTAAACTAATAAGGGGCTTCCTTCCGGTGTATTTATTAAACTAAAAAGCATGATTCCGAATCAAAGGTCTTATTGAATCGGAGTGTAAGGGATCACCTTGAGGTTTTTCCCCCCCGTCTGTTGTGCCTTATATAATAGACACAGAAATATATTCAGAAGAAGTCATGAATAAATGATAGAAATAGAAGAAATGTTTATTCGACATGTCATTCTCGTAAATAGTTCAAAAGCCGAGTGGTTAGTTGTAAAGATCTGGTTCATAATTGTTTAAACAGTAAAGTATATTCGGTGGACCCCGTCCGTTGGTCGCGTCAGCTGGTTAAGTCAAGTGCCAAATCGTATAGAAAAACATAGGTTAATAAAGCTTTGACACGCTTGTTGATCTTTTTAACTTGTGTTTACTCCTTTATATAGTCGTGTTCCTGCTCGGTGAAGCGTGTGCTTCAGGTTTGAGGAATGCCGTCTGTCAACAGAGTGACCCGGACTAACATCGCCAATTTACACATCTGTATGAATACAGTACTGGGTAACCATGACTACTATATATATATATATTTTTTCAGCAATAAAATACGTCTGGGTAACCTAAACTCCTAACTTCTTTTTAACTTTTTCGAGTTCGCTACTAATTTCCAAAGATTTACTGGAAAATCTTTCTCATAAAGATCAATGGAAAAAAGGGCTTGATGTTAGAAAATGGTTTGTTTACTCTTTTTAGGTGTCGATGTCCGTTTATATTGATAGCGATGATCTCTTTACTAACTGCGGTTTGATTTATGGGTTTTTTATTGTTAGTCATGAATTAATTTTATAGTCAAGTGAAGATAAAGCTGAATATAAATGTCTGTTTACTGTAGTATTAGTACTATAGAAATAGTCCCTTAAACTTTCACGAAATTAAACTCGGTACTACAACTGTTGTATTAGTACACTACTACGTCACTAGTGTTGAACAAGAACTATAGAAATAGTCCCTTGGACCTTGAAAGAATTAAACTTGGTACTACTGTAAGCCCTAGTACAAGTATACTACTAGTGTTAAAAGAGAACTATAGAAATAGTCCCTCAGGCTTTCACAGAATAAAATTAGGTACAAATGTACTCCCTATAAATGATTTTAGGGGGTCAAAGTTGCCTCAAACTCAAATAAATTGGAAACATATTAGAACTGTATTCTCTGACCCAATGATATCATTGCTTCTCTTCCCTCCCTCATCTTTTCATTCCCCTCACCCCTTAATTAGAAGATTGTCAAATCGGGTAGAAAATTTCAGTCAAATTGTTCCACTCAGAACCAAGATATTTTTTTGAATTTTACACTTAGCCACAATCATCATTACTAAATTCGATACGATAAATAAACATAGTCTTGCAGATTAACCATATTTGGATAAAATCAACTATGAGCATTGAGCAGCAAATCGGATTCAAATCCAGTAAATATCGTATGGTCTGGTTAAGTTAATGTCTAATTGATAATTTAGATAACATTTCAGGTCTAAAGCAAGACCTGCAATAGACAGATTTAGTTCTTACATAATATATGTTTAATTGTAAGGTAGAATTCATTACCTTTCTTCATGGTGAACAAAAAATATCCAACCTGGTTGTCTTTTTTACAAAATTTGACGCAGATTTCTATTTTTTTTCCGACCAGATGGTAAAATAACAGACATTTGTGAAACATCTCCAGTGTATATACGTTATATCAAGACACAATTGTTACAGAGCACAAGGATATTTTAACTTCTAAATAATGAGAAGGCTTTTTATGTTTCGAGACAAAAACAATAGATATAAGATTTTTAAGACATTTTTTTCTTCAGCACAAGGAATTCTGATGTTGCGTAACAGTAAGTCAAGAAAAGGAAGAAATATTTGGTTTGAAAGAAAAAGATATTATGATATACCAGATGTGTATGGTAATAAACATGATTCCCTCTGACATGGGTAACATCTGCACTCGGCTAGTTCTACTGCTCTAAAGAGTGGGTATACGCCACACAGTGTGCTTTAAGGGAGATCACTCCCACTGTCTGGAGGTAATGAAGAGGGGGTATATGCCACATAATTTGCTTTAAAACGGCAATTTCATATTTTTTAGTTATATTTTTGAAATATATTAAAATAAAGCCTTAAAATAGATGGTATCTATAAACAGGCCTACATTGTTAAAGAATAATCCTATTAATCCTCTAATTCACTGTTGCCAGTTGAGAAATTGGCAAAAATATCATTTTCAACTTCAAATTCAAACGTTTGAAGATCGCCATTGCATGGAGGGGAATGGGAAAACAAAAGAGGTAATTGTGTTATTATTTTCTGTGTCAACAATTTTAATCCCTCTGAAATATTGCCCATGATGGTATAATAGTGAGTTGACAACCTTTTGAGCAAAAGACATAGAAATATATATGTTTTGACTCTCTTAGAAAATATGAAATTATCACTTTAAAAGGGAGGTTGTTAATCTGACCATTAATTAAAACAAAAGCAACTATATCTTAGTCTCAAAATGACCAACGATGCAAAATGAGGAAAATGCAAAATTTGCAAAATGAAGGTTTTGAGAAATATAAGCTTCTTCTTTGACAAATTCCATGCTTCCCCACAGAGCATTAAAATCCTCAGACTTTTTTTTTAAATTGCTGGCTGACTGACGTGTAGAAATTAGCAAAATTAATTAGGTTTCTACTCTAATAATTAAATAGAATAAATTGTTGCGTGTTGTAACAAAAACAGTTTAATAATCTTACATGATCGGAATGTCGCATGTTCTGCATGATCGGAATGTCGCATTTCTGCGTGATCGGAATGTCACATGTTCACCACGGTAAAACTGATAATTTATAAATTAAACAATTAAATGGGTAATTCCATGGAGATTGTTTTATTGGTGCAGTGTTCTGGAATGTTAAGTTCACTAAGGCGATAAGAAGCAGGTAGTGAGAGAAGAGGAGCTACAGCCCTCCTATATCTCTCGAAAGATTTGTTTTGGGGATTTTTGATAATTTATAAATTAAACAATTAAATGGGTAATTATGTGGAGACTATTTTATTGGTGCTGTGTGATATAAAATTGAGCCACTGGGGTAGTGGTGATTTTCTCAATCGAAAATTTTTGTTAAGTTTTACCGTGAACGTGCATGCTTATTAATGTGCTTTTCAATGTTCAATTTGTGTTCCATGTTAAATTGGTGTTCTATGTTGAATTGGTGATCTATGTTAAATTGGTGTTCTATGTTGAATTGGTTAGCTGTGTAAAATTGGTGTTCTGTATAAAATTTATGTTCTATGTTGAATTGGTGTTCTGTATGAAATTGGTGTTCTATGTTAAATTTGTGTTCTATGTTGAATTGGTGGTCTATGTTAAAATTGGTGTTCTGTATAAAATTGGTGTTCTATCTTGAATTGTGTTCCGTATAAAATTGGTGTTTTATCTTGAATAGGTGTATAAAATTTATCTCGAATAGGTGTTCCATGTTGAATTGGTATTATATGTTGAATTGGTGTTCTATATGAAATTGATGTTCTGTACTGAATGGGTGTTCCATACATGTAAATGATGTTCCATATATGTAATTGATGCTCCATGTTAAATTGGTGTTCTATGGACAATTGATATTCCACATACATATTTCCGTATGATACACCATATGCCTACCATTTGTTATGAAGGGAGTTCCATATAAAACATTTGTATTAAATTCACATGTTACATTTAACTAAACAGTAATTCATTTTGGAATTGAGGAATTTGAAGGGTATACATTTTAAAATTCCAGCCTCATATAAATTAGATAAATAACTTCTACTCACGTTAATTTAAACGAGAAAACTCATGTGTTTGCGACATTCCTAATTTATGTAGTTGTACTCCGTGTACTTGTAATTAGGGAGAAGTTATTGTAGACTTGATTAAATCTCTTGGGGGAAATTGTATAACTAAACACTAATTGCTGTTAATGTCACATAAGGAAGAATTCAAATATTTAAAATACGATTCACTGATTGAGTGAAGGGTTGGAAATTGGCCGACTCATTATGGTTGGATGTGGGTAGAATGTTGTTAAAGGAGATTGGTTGGAGACTAGTCATCGTTACATCCGGCCAGGCTGGAACTGGTGCTATCTAGAGTACCAGTAGAGAGAGAGAGAAATGGGGTTTAACGTCCACTCTACACAAACTAGGTCATTTTGGGACTAACATATGGTTTCAATTTTATTTCAATAATTCGCTTGCGCGTAGGGGTCTTTAGCAGTGGGAGGAAACCAGAGTGCCTGGAGGAAACCCACGAGGTTGAGAAGGCGCCCCTATCTCCATGCCACATACGCTCACACCAGGGATCGAAACCACAGCCGCAAGCCAGAGGTGACCAGCCAGCTAGAGGTCGAAGCGCGGCACTCTAGACCACTAGACCATCCCAACCCCCCTAGAGTACCAGTATATCCTGAGTATATCCTCAGCTTGCTTTGCTTACCAAGACTGAAAAGCCCCTCCCCCTTCCCCCCTCGGTCCTCCGCAATGTTCAGTTTCATGCTCAAGGCACTGCACAGTCTTATGCTCAAGGCTGTACATAGATGAGTTTTTAATTTAGTTTTGAACATTTGCACACGGGATGCAAGTTCAATGTCGAGGGATAAAAAAAAATCCACAGAACCGGCAGAATGTGAACAAACAATCTGCATTTGAATGATTTGAGTTTATATTTTGGAATGATAATTAAGAAGGTGTTCTTTTTGAGAACAAAGTACAAAGTATATCTTGTCTACGATATCACCCTTTGAGGAAGGGGGTGGATGGCTTAATGATTACTGTATCATACGGCCTGCCATTGAGTCAACTGGTGTGGTTTTGAATCCCGGGTTGTACCTGGAAAGGAGTAGGGTCACCTGTCCAGCCTTGTAGGTTTTCTCCAGGTACTCCGGTTTCCTCCCACTGCTAAAGACCCCTACGCGCAAGCCAATTATTGAAATAAAATTAAACCATATGTTAGTCCCGAAATGACCTAGTTTGTGTCAAGTGGATGTTAAACTCCATTTCTCTCTCTCTCTCTCTCCTTTAGGGAAATGGATGTAAAACTCCAGTAATGACCAAATGAACAAAGTCTATCTGGTTTGTTTATAACACAATCTTAAACAGTGTAAGAAAAGTCTCTGGTTTCACAGTACAGTGTAAATAAAACTTGCCTGGAATTAGAGAACACCCTCTATCTCTCCAGGTACGCTACTCCAGATTTGTTACACTATAAATGTTGGTGTCAACTTTGACCCCTAACAAAAAACCAGAGTTTTATTTACACCTCGGGTAAAACCTGTTGGATGTAATTTACATATTAAACGATTTATATATTTGTTTTTATGCGTCTGTGTTTAAATAGAGTTATCTAACCTGTATGGGGTATCATTAGGTTGTGTAAACTGATTAGGTCATAGTAATCGTCTCGTTAATTATTAAAAAAAAAGAATTTTAAAGAGAATTTAAAGGTAGATGTCAGTTATGAAATATTTTGTGTTTTCTTGTTCTCCTTGCAAGATATGTCAATTTTGGTTTTAGTAGAAAATCCTTAATTTCAAATCCAAGTAAAGGTATATGTCAAGCTCATGCAATCAAGGTCATACAAATTTTGTCTACTCCTATTCTTTTATCGAATTCTAAGTTTCAAAGGTACTTTTTGGTGCACGCCAATATACACAGGACTTCAAGCTATACACTTTCCTTACCAAGCCCTCCGTCCTCCTTCCCTGACAAAGAGGAACCACACGATTGGAAGAAAAGGCATTCAGGTGTTCTGCCAGTTCCCTTTAAATTTTATGTTTGTTTAACGAGAGAGAGAGAAGGTGTGACGAGAATCAGCTGATGAATCTGAAGGTAAATAAAGGTAAATACATGATTACCATGACAACTTGACTCATCTAATATTCATCATTATACTGCCATATATATACACAGAATACTAGACACTTGACTCTTTTACGTTAAATAAAACTTTTTATTTTCAAAGATGAAACAGAAAAGACGTAATAAGACTATATATCAAGGACATGCACCCAATGTTTAATCCATTAAATTGATGATTCACTCATCATTATTATTTTGCTTGCATGTAGCAAATCTTTAGCAGTAGGAGGGGGCCCGGAAAAAAATTCTTCTTTTTAAAAAAGATTAAAAGAGAGTAATGGCCTGTGTATCAAGGACTTGTACATAAAGTTATATCTACTGAATTAATGATTCATTCATCATTTGTCGAATCTCGCTGTGCATCGTCAACATTTCTAGAAAAATATCAAACTTTCTATGGCTAATTAATCAAGGCTAAAATGTACTTCAGTTGATCATAAGTTTAATTATTAAAATAAAATCAAAATATTGACACAAGATAATCTCCAATTTGTACATGACAAGGAGTAGGGTCGTCTGTCCAACCTCGTTGGTTTTCTCTGGGTCCTCCAGTTTCCTGTCACTGCTTAAGACCCCTCAGCGGAAGCGAATTATTGATGTATAATTGAACCATGTGTTAGTCCCGAAATGACCTATATGTTTACTGGATTAACTGGACAAGAGGTGATGATTTATGAAACAATGCTCCCATAATCTGGAAAAACGTAGCAAGTAAAATTTTGGTGAAAATTGAGTTAGACCCATATTTGGACTCAGTACACATGTATATAATAATAGGTATTTTTCTCCTTCACCGAATGGGCTTCTAATTATCTTCATCTAAAAAGACAAAATAGCTAGAATTGGTTTTATATTCAGTAGCTTAACAAAAACAGTTTTCCTTTGTTTATACTCAAATCAACATTCAACAGCTAGGTTTTTCCAAATTACCGGAGAACATCTCTCTAATATAATTACATAGTTGACTTTAATTAGGCTTCATGCTAATCTGTAATGCCGGTGTAGTTTCCCCTTGTCAGTGATGCAGGACAGAGGGCCTGACAAGGACAGCTGTCTAGTCAGTCAGATGGGACAAAAAACCGAGGTCCCGTGTACACATTGACATCCACGTAAAATATCCCTTGGCAGTTGGAATTCGATATAAGAGTAGGCTGTATAGCGCTGCTGCCCGGGCAAAATTTCCCTCATTGCACACAGTATGGGAGTATGTCCTTCTTCATTAGCCCAGTTTAGGAGCAAAGCAATAGGACGTTATATATAAACCCCATTTGATTTAATCTGTAATGGCTGGGACCTCAGTTTAACTATGTTCTAATTCTACAAGGTCATATTTCTATTGTAAAAATACTTCACTTTCTTGTTGATATTTTGTTTCACTTTATTCAATAATTTCATTACATTTATCAAATCGCAGAATCTTTAAATCAGATTTCTCGCGAGACCGTGTTGTGATGAATTAGTCTTTCACTTTGGCGTCTGATACGGTTTTTAAATTGTTCAGAGTGATTAAAGGTCTTACATGACGTCAATTACAATCGCTGAAAGAATTCACTGGAGGTCGTAGAATCTGATTATGAGGCGTTATTGCTGGAAGTTTTATGCGTAACTGATAACACTGTGATGAGTGTGTGGGTTCAGTTTTAAGCGTTGATATTGTCCAGTCGGCATTATTGCTCTTGAGACTGTTTCTACAGTCCGCAGTAAATGAATAGGATTATCGTTGTCCAGTCGCTATTTGCTCTTGAGACTGTAGAAACAGTCCTGCTGTAAATGAATAGGATTATCGTTACTTGATGTTATTAGATATAGTTAATAAATCTTGTGCTATACGAGACGACAGATAACGTTAGAATGGTAAATTTATAGCCGTCTCTCGATTCGTGTTGTTTACCAGGCCGGACCGATCATCGCAATTGAATTAACTTGCTGATGATTTGCCCGTCAGTAAATTTAGAATGATCGAAGTTGGTTAACAAATTACACCTTTTAAGACATCAGAAATAAAGTTACGTTTCCTGATTTCTCCTTTAAAATTCAAGATTGCTAAGAATTGTCCTATTGTTTGGACTGAACGCTTTAACAATTGTTAACTGTATTTTATGGGATTTGACCATTAATTAGTTAACCATAAGCAAGTAAAGCTGTCATTAAATTTAATTATGACAGACTGATCTATAAGTGAACTCTCTGTTAATGATTTTAATTGTATTCATTTCTAATACTTTGAGAATATCCCCATCTACGATTTTCACATTCCAAATGAAGTTCTTCCTTCTTGCTTTTTAAGTCATTAAATATTCTAAAATGATATCTCTAAAAAAGACCAGTTGCCTTCAATTTTATCTTGGTTTAAAATATTTCTCTGTAACAAGCAATTAACGACAAAAATAGGCCTTTAAATATCACTTGACAGATAACAGGAAATCTTCTAACTTGTTTTTACGTGCAATATTAGCATCTGAAGATTTTCTCAAGTTTGTGGAAAAGAATCAAATTGGCGCCCGAATCAAAATCTTTGACAAAAGAGAACCTAGAATCTGCATTGAGAATAGATAATAAAACCACCACAGCAAATTTTCTCATGCAATAGAGGAAATAATGAACTTATGGTTTTAAGATTTATGAAAATAGAAAAAAAAATACAAATAGGGAAATGATAGTTTATTTTGGGATTTTGATGATGAAGACTTTTAGTGAAACAGCTTAGTTTGAGTTTTAGAAAAAGAAACATTTAAAACAAATTGATTGTCTCCCTTCCTTTTGAAGAAAGCAGATGAATATTAAAATTGGTTTGTCCATCTGTTTCCAGATGTAATGTTTATTATGTAAATGTCGTCTTGTTTTAAATCGCACCTAATTGCTAATTGAAATCCCTCAACCAATGTGCCTCCTGCCCACCACTCTCCACTCCTGATGTCTATTAAAATGGGTTCCTGCCTCCATCCTCCCATCCATCTGTTCCTGCCTCCTTCCTCTCTACACCCGTCCATCCATCTGTTCCTGCCCCCCTCCCTCCTCCCATCCATCTGTTCCTGCCTCCCTCCATCCTCCCATCCATCTGTTCCTGCCTCCTTCCTCTCTACGCCTGTTCATCCATCTGTTCCTGTTTCCCCCATCCTGTCCATCTGTTCCTGCCTCCCCTCCATCCTCCCATCCATCTGTTCCTGCCCCCCTCCATCCTCCCATCCATCTGTTCCTGCCTCCTTCCTCCCTTGACCTGTCCGTCTATCTGTTTTTGCCTCCCTTCACCTGTCCATCCATCTGTTTGTGTCTCTCCTCCAGTCCATTTGTTACTATGTAATTTCTCTCTCTCTTACAGTCAGTATATGTGTTGAGTAGATATTGAATCATGTTGTTTTGATCATCTCATGGAACCTAATATCTGTAATCTTTATTTTATTATATTATCACGGAAATAACATTTGTATTTACATACGTTCACATGAGAGAAGCATGAAACCCATACCGTAGGCAGACGGTGAAAACATTTGAATATTAATCATATACATATTTGATGTGGGCAATACAAATGTCTTGAATTCACGACTTCTTACTTTAACATGACTCATAACCAGAGCTTACAATTCTATTAATCAGTCTCGATTGACTGGCTGGGAAATTGGTGGCTGGAGAGGGAGATTAATGACCACTGGACACATACTAGGTCATTTTGGGTCCCTTTTATTTAAATAATGTGCCAGTGTTTACGAATGGCAGGAAACTGTTTTCCTTAACCTCAGCTATAATGATTGAAGTATTGAAATAAAATTCAACTGTATGTTAGACCCAAATGTTTCCTCCCATTGCTAAAAAAAACTTATGCGCAACTGTATGTTAGTCTTGAAGTGAGATTGTTTGTGTCAAGTCTCTCTCTCTCTCTCTCTCTTTCTCTTTCTCTTTCTCTCTCTCAGGCAATAATCTTGAGATGCCTGATATATTATGTGATTGTGACATCATCTTGCTACATGCTATGATGTTGATTGGTCCCAGAAAACCACCACAAGTACACCATGTAGTAATCTACACCCTCTTCGTGTTTGCTGTCATTTATCGTAATATTATCACCTGTATTTATTACATGGTAACATTGTATCAATCCATTTCTTTCTTGATGATGACACAATCTTTTATATGGAGCACAAATAAAAAAATCAAATCATTCTTCATGATACCATAATCATTCATACCAGCACAAAGGTCAAGTTGTAATTGCCAACAATGTCTAGTATCCTGTCTCGGAGTCTAATAGTCAACAATGTCTAGTATCGTGTCTCAGAGTCTAATAGTTAGCAATGTCTTGTATCGTGTCTCAGAGTCTAATAGTCAACAATGTCTAGTATCGTGTCTCAGAGTCTAATAGTTAACAATGTCTATAGTATCTTGTCTCAGAGTCTAATAGTCAGCAATGTCTAGTATCGTGACTCAGAGTCTAATAGTTAACGATGTCTAGTATTGTGTCTCAGAGTCTAAAAGTCAACTATGTCTAGTATCGTGACTCAGAGTCTAATAGTTAACAATGTATATGTTTAGGTTTTGATTTTCGGCGGATTTAAACACGATTGCCAGTTAATAATTTAATTAGAAATTGATAATAGATACTATGTTTATTTATTATCGTTACAACAAAAGTAATCACAACCAAGTCTAAACCTTTTTCAAACAACCGAAATTCTGGCGTTTAAGTAAAAGTTCCCTTGACAGTTGAAATTCGATAGAAGAGTAGCGCTGCTGTCTGTGTAAAATTTCCCTCACAGCACACTTCATCACATGTCTTTATTAGCCTAGTTTAGAAGCAGAACATTAAGAAATTAAAACCTATTTCATTTCAGTATATTTGCAATATTAATGTTTACCTTTAAGCTAGCAGACATGTGATATATTACGACTGGTAATTTACATGATGGGTACAATAATGATAGAGTGATAATGTAATATCCCCCCCACCCTCTCTCTCTCTCTTTTGCGTTATCAAAAGCGATTCTGTAATCTCTGATTACAATTTAAGAGGAAAATGTCAATTTCCAATATGACAGCAATTATTGAACAATTTGTCACTGATAGCCGTCTGTAACATGTCGTCTATATCCGGCGTGAAAATCATCGTGATTTAAAGTTGTCAATGGCTTCCAGGAGAATATGTCTAGATATCCAGGTGCGGATCCAGAGGGGGGGTCCAGGGGGTCCGGACCCCCCCTGCTCAGGCTTGAAAATTTGAAACTTAAATCTATGCGATTTTATTGGCGATATTTAGACCTGTAATTTTGGAATTTACCTTCCGGAAATACGTCAGAATGCACCAAATTGAATCTAATTTACCAAATTTTTCTGGGGGAGGGCCCCCAAACCCCCCGTTAATTGGTTGAGCGCAATTAGTTAAGAAATTATCAAACCTAGACCCCCCCCTGCAAAAAATCCTGGATCCGCGCCTGATATCATTTATACTTCAATTCATCCCTTGATAAAAACCAATTCATTTATACTTCAAAAAAACCAATTCATACAATTCATTTATATTTCAATTTATTCCCGGGTAAAACAATTCATTTATATTTCAATTTATTCCCGGGTAAAACCAATACATTGATACTTCAATTTATTCCCGGGTAAAACCAATACATTTATACTTCAATTTATTCCTGGGTAAAACCAATTCATTATACTTCAATTCATCCCCTGATAGAATCATTTTATCCCCGGATAAAACCAATACATTTATTCATCCCTGGTCAAAACCAATCCGTTTATTCTTCGATTCATCCCTGGTCAAAACAAATATGTTTGTTCCCTGACTGATCCCCGAATTGATTCCCAGATAACACTTACCCATTTATATATACATGTACACCAAACAAACCGTGGACAAGGAAAACACCTATAATGAAAGCTTGGAGGGGGTGGGATGGCCTAGTGGTCTAGGGTGCCGCGCTTCGACCTCTAGCTGGCCGGTCACCCCTGGTGTGAGCGTATGTGGCATGGAGATAGGGGGGCCTTCTCAACCTCATGGGTTTCCTCCAGGCACTCCGGTTTCCTCCCACTGCTAAAGACCCCTACATGCAAGCGAATTATTGAAATAAAATTGAAACCATATGTTAGTCCCAATATGACCTAGTTTGTGTCGAGTGGACGTTACACCCCATTTCTCTCTCTCTCTCTCTCTCTCTCTCTCTCTCTCTCTCTCACAATGAATAAGCTCTTACTACATGTATATACTATTGGTGGAGCCATGATGACTAAGTGAGTAAAATGCTGGCTCGCTGGCCTGGATGTCACATGTTCGATCCTGATGTCGGCCAAGAAAGTTCATTGGGTTTTCACTTGTCAGTGCAGGACTGAGGACCTAACAAGGACAGCTGTCTAGCGTGCCCGTAAAAAATCCCGGGGCAGCTGGGATTTGCTATAAGAATAGGCCGTAGTCACACTGTCTGGGCATGATTTCTCCAACAGCATGCACAATAGATGAATTCAAACCCTGCAAGTGACAACACCCATTCAAACTCATAAACAAGGAAATTTAGATTTAAAAATAAATGATAATAAAATGACCTTGTGTGATATCCAATGATGTCGATAAAAACTAATCATGACATATTGTTACCGTATAAAAACATGTCTTCGTTGTATTTTATTGTTTTCTATAATTTAAAAAGAAGCCACCAAACGTATACTTAAAAATCAATCAATCAGAAAATATCTTCTCTGCGTTTTTTTATTGACTTGTCGTCTGCAAGGATGTGTTAAAGGGATCATTCCAGATATATTTTAGTCAATATGGCCTCATCGATCGAACTGGAATAGGTCCAACCTTGTGGGGTTTCTCTGGGTCATCAGGTTTCCTCCCAATGCTAAAAACCCATAGATGCAAGTGAATTATTGAAATAAAATGATGTGTTAGTCCCAAAATTAACTGCTTTATATTGAGTGGATGTTAAACCCCATTTCTACACAGGGTAAGCACAGAACATTAAGCAACTTGCTGATTTGCTCATTTTTATTAAATATACATTATGCAAGAGCAAAATCTGCCTATTGCAGGTCTTTCTTTAGACCTGAAGAGTTATCTAAATTATCAATTAGATATTAATTAACTTATCTAGACCATAATCAACCCTCGATGTCATCGCTAGTCTGCAATATTACACAAATTGGAATAAATTTTGTGAAGGATGATTAAACATAAAAACTGATGATCGAGACTTTGCTTTTAATCGTACCCTCTATAGTAATGATGATTGTGGCTAGCCTAAAATTCAAAAGCTATATTCAGAGTGAAGCAATTTGACTGACATTTTCAGCATATTCTATTTACGTTAATCTCATTTTTAATTATTATCGTTAGCTTCTTATCTTATCTCCCATAATGCTCCTTTAATGTTTTTTGGTATTTTGGTATCGGGTCTTCTAGAAAGACAAGGGGGGTTGGATGGGTGCGCTGTATCGTACGGCCTGCCATTGAGTT
This sequence comes from Patella ulyssiponensis, assembly GCA_963678685.1. Lineage (NCBI taxonomy): Eukaryota > Metazoa > Mollusca > Gastropoda > Patellidae > Patella > Patella ulyssiponensis. Next base: position 94,123,740 of record OY783225.1, read on the forward strand.
AACTGGCGTGGTTTTGAATCCCCAGTTGTACGTGGCAAGGAGTCAGGTCACCTGTCCAGCCTCAGGGTTTTCTCCGGGTACTCTGGTTTCCTCCCACTGCTAAAGACCCATACGCACAAGCAAATTATTGAAATAAAATTAAACCATATGATAGTCCCGAAATGACCTAGTTTGTGTCGAGTGGACATTAAACCCTATTTCTCTCTCTCTCTCTTTAATGTTTTTATTGTAATTTTGTTATTATTTTAATAAATGCCATTTTACACCAGATTGAAATGTTTTAGTTGATTTCTTGGATTGAGGCGCACAATATCTTTATCTACTATTCACTGTAGATAATATTTATTCAGATATTAACGAGTGGCCATATTGTTGTAAATTGCAATATTTCATAAAGATCATTCCGCATTATGTTTCGTCTCGATTGGGCTCTAACCAGAAATCTCATTCTTCTGATGGCCATCTTGTCAAACTGCGAGAGTAATGTAAGCCGTCGGAGCTTGATCCTTGTAATTATTCCATTACCGAACTTCGTAACTTGAACCCCCCATTCCACAACTGGACAATCAAGCCAACAATGAAAAGACCATCAAGTGGGATCATTAGGTCTTATTTGTCAATCAAGATATTATGATTGGAGGTTTACCACTAGTTTAACGGAAAGCTTAAATCAATGAAAACACTTGCTTTGATGTCAGACATGATTTGTCTACTTGCATGTGATTGGTTGAGTTATTCTGACATTTCTTGTCGTAATCCTTTATATAGACAATATGTTTCTAATGGAAAGAAAAATAGAACAAAATTTGTTACACATGTGCACTCCTCAATTACTGTATAACTGAACAAGTGGTATAAGGTGTTCTATAAGCATACCCTGTCTCATGTATAACATCTATCAATATACTACATATCTACACTAGGTGGTAACAGATGTTCTAGTAAGAGTAAGCATACCCTGTATCATGTACAACACCTATCAATACTAGAAAGAATAAGGATATCCTGTCTCATGGATATCTATTTCACTCTAATTTCGGGATGAGTTGAGAATAACATACAGAACATTTTATTTCCGTCATTCACTGGAAGTTTGGACTGACAAAGAAAGTGTCTCCATCAATCCATGTAGGCCTTAACTCAATTACTAAAGACTCCCTACTCACAGGCCAATTATTGAAATAAAATTGAACCAGGAATGAATAAAACCCTGTTCTAATAAAAAAAGTGTCACCAAGGGAGAGAACTGTTGACAGTAAATGAATATTTCTGGTTGATTAAAGATACTGTTGTGATGAAACTCTGCTCCTGGGAAATTAAGATGATTGAATTGTCAGACATTCATTGTTTTATTGTCGTTGTACTGCAAATTGTTCTGATATATAACTATCTTTTGGTGCAATTATGTAGCTACATGTATCATGACACATTTGTTGTTTTCTTGTTTTTGTAACGTAAAATGTTCAGATTTGTAAACCTTGAGGGTATTCTCCAGGTCCAACAGTTTCCTCCTACTTCTAAAGACGCCTTATTAAGTTCAAGCAAATTATGAAAAATAAAATTGAAACATATGTTAGTCCCGAAATGACCTAGTTTGTGTTGAATGGATGATAAATCCCATTTCTCTCTGTACATTTCATCTTTTGGTATTTTTCTTCATTTTTGCTAGCTATATCCATGTCACGTGTGTAGACTTTATTTTTATTTCAGCCTACAATATCGACTGAAACAGAAATTGGGTTATCACTGATAAAAGTTATGTCATTTTGGGACTAACATGTGGTTTGTTACATGTATTTCCATGGTTTTAATAGCAGTGGGAGAAATGTGGACGACTTGGTATGGTTAGTTGATATGCCATGGTCTGCAATGCCACTTGGGAACCGTAAACGGAAAACTCGGATTTATTTACTTTTTATGATGAACCGTTTTATCTCTATATTGTTTATGTCCAGGGAGGTAAGTCAATCTTCATGCTCTTGGAACAAAAATCACAATTTCGTCCTCCCCTCAATCTTGTTTTAAATTTGATTGCAGGAATGAAAAACTCCTGGGAAATCGGAGATAAAATCCAAAAACCATGTGCATTTAAACTGGAAATCAGATTAGAGTAAAAAATGTTTCATGATGGACACTTGCGTAAAATGTAGTCATTATTTGACTTTAATCTCTGAAATTAAATTCAGATTTTCTGATCTAGACGAAGTCTGTCCCGGAGGTCTTGTACTAACTTCGTCAATATTTCTCGTCCAGTTTTTAGCGGCGCGAAACCCCTCCAGAGATAAAAGCAATCTGATTAGGAGAGTTTCTTCTTTTGTGGTTATTTTATCTAAAACAGGGGTTATAATAGAACACTAGAGGCAAACGTATAATTGAATCATTCATCATCAGATAATTAAATACATCGCTTAAGTAGATTTCATATAACTGGACATTCTGTACAAAGAAAAATTACCATATTCAGACTGCCACGCGTGTTCTACTTCTATAGATGTACAAGTTCGAAATGTTAGCAGTATCAGCAGTGCGTGTTCCTAATTTTGATCTGTCGCCATATGCCGTGGGTAAAAATGGGGCCACACAGTGCTAAATAATTAAAATCTCATAAATAGTAACCTTAATCCCCATTAAGTTCAGATTGGTTTTTTTCCCCCCAAAACAGGAACATATACCTATAGCGGACAGGTTCACAGGATTTTCTTCTGAGTTAATCCCCTGTTTCAGTGGTGTAGGGCGTAGGGTCAGACAAGGGACAAAGTACAATCATTCGGAAAGGCTCAGTAGCTGAGGTCCCATGTACACATTGGAACTCACGTAAAAGAACAATTAACTGTTGGAATTTGATGTAAGAGTAACCCATTACTTCCCCGGGTATTTGTCACAAGGAATGGGGTCGCTTGTCCAACCTCGTGGGTTTTCTTTAGATCGTCTGGTTTCCTCCCACTGCTTAAAGGAATAATCCCAGTTACATTTTGGGGCTTAAAATTGCTTAATTTTGTATGAAAGGCCTTTAATAACTTATAACTTAGCCCCTAGTAACTACCTCAAGCGTTGTGATACGTTTTCAAAAAATTTCTAATTGTCGGTATTGCTCTGTGTTTGAAGACCGGCGTCTTGGTTGCATCCTAAAAAGTGCCTGGATAATACGCGTCTACATGCTGAGTGTGCGCAGTGGCATTTCTTATGTTATCGCTTACCGCAAGCTCTCTATTTATGAAGTGTACAATAGGTATCGCATGTAGTCGCATTTATCAAGTTCAACTATTTAAAAAGTCTAGTGTCCGGATATTTGATTGTGGTGCGATTTTGACGTTCACGTCCAAACGACCGAATATTTTGAACTGAACTTTTCAGACAAGGTAAATACACAATTCCTCTGTATTTTGGCGTTAAAATTTCATACGTATACGAACTTGTAATTTTCAGATTCTATGAAATTCGGGATTCGCACTTTAAGACCCTACGCAATAACAATTGAACCATATTTGAGTCCTTAATTGAACTTGTTTGTGTTGAGTGGACGTTAAACCCCCATCCTCTCTCTCTTATCCCTCTCAGTGTGGTTAAAGACATATTAAAGTATGATGTCTCCATCTGGCCTTCAAGTTGCGTACTCATGTTCAACCTTTTCTCTAAGGTTTTACAAATAAATACCAAAACAAAACAAGAGGATTTCTTTGAACATCGACATATTTAACTTTTACATGCAAGTGCGATGTTGATCAGAATTTATCATCCACATTTTATTTAACTTCCATGAATCATTGTTCATATGCTTTCTGCAAAGTTAAAAAAAAACAACCATTCTTTGAAGTTCCATATTTTTGACTTTTGCATGTAAGTTCGTTGTTGATTAGAGTCTGTGATCCATGTTTTGTGAACTTTTCAAGAATTATTGTCCATACTTTGTTGTATGTTGGGGAATTCCTTCATGAAATGCTGAGATCATTGATGGTGGAGACATTAAAGCTTTAGAAAGATTCAGGGAGCCTGGGTTTGATATCGTTCCATGCTAACATTCCATCTTTCTATCTCAACATCTTTACATATCTGATAATATTTTTTTTTCCTGTTCGCAATGATCACAGACTTGAGCAGGTCGATGTGATTGGAGAAAGGATGGGGGTCGACGGGAGGTTAAGGGTTTCCATGTTTTTCACTTCTGTGATATCCGGACACCTGAGGAATTGTCAGCAGATGACATATTGTTTATAATTCCAAGGTGGTTCCTCTCAAGTTGTTTATAACACTTACATGTCTTCAACATCTCAGTTTTCAAAACATGTCCACCATATCTACTGCAAATTCCTTCAAATTTTTTTACAAATTTTCTTTTCTCATTGTTTTACAATGTTAATTGTTTTGAACATTAAAAGCACAGAGGTCTGAAAAATGTTGACCGTGATACAGCGTCAGGTGAAAGTCCACCAACATCTTCCAATGAAATTAAAGTGTTACGGCAGGTGCATTGTTCACTCAGGGTTTCCTTTCATTTTTTTCCAACTTCAATTTTAATATAAATTCTATAAGTGTGTATTTTTATTATAAACATGTACCTATACGTTCTATTTATGTCACAATTACCAGAAATGGCAATTGACAATCCGAGTACTGGATAGGTAGGAAGGTGGGCAGTCCCCCATGGTATTGTGCCTTTAGGTATAGATATGTTACAGTCCTGTAATGTTTCTGTCTTGCTGACTATATCATCTTGATTTTATGCCTTAATCAAACATGAAAAATGTTGAATTGTGTTGCATAGTCCTATGGATAGGACAGAAAAAAACATTGCACTTCCCGGAAAAAAATTCTTATTCTTATTTGTGATGAGGTGGCCGATGGGTGGTTTGAGTGTTGCTATAATTGTTAGCTGGTTTAGGAGGTCAAAGAATTTCCAGACAGCACAATGGCTGCTTTATATAAATGTGTATTATGGGAGAATACTAACCTTAGCCCTAACCCTGTCAAGTGGGGTGAAAGGTAAATTGGATCCAAGTTTAGTCTTTTAGAAAGGGTTAGGGCTAGTTTTCCCCAAAATACTCATTCTCAAACTTCCTCAGTCAGCCTACAATTACCCAGTAGCTTTACCTGGATGGTTTAGCTTGATTCAATTTTCTTCTTAATATGTTGTCATTTAGTTTTTTATCAAAGCAATGCTGGATTTTTTGTTTTATTTCAAAAGTTATGATTCTGTTTTCTTCTGAATATAATTTCACTTATTCCATTTATCAAAGCAGTGCTGGATTTTTCTTTTCATTTTGTTTTTGGAAGCAAAAACAGTCAAGATCTCAATAGGGGTATATGATGCCAATTTAAGAGTCTTCATTGAGCCATGATAATCTCATCTATCAAACTTGTCATATTTCCACTTTCACCCAGACACAATCCCTAACTTTATTTCAAAGCTGATGTCTCGATTTCTTATATAACTGTAAAAATTTTGCCCTCTCGCTTCAGTGATTTTGTCTGAAGTTAAGAGCCATGTTTCTTTTTGTTAAATAATAATATTTTCTTCCCGCTATCATCTATGATGATTCCTAAAGAATTAATGACCAGTTGTAATTTAGATTCATTAATTCTTGTTTTCGTTGGTTTGACTGATTTTGCTTCGAATGATTATCAAAGGCCTGATGTTTGAGATTAGATTTGTAATGTTTGTCTTTTTGGCCCGACAGCTCCTTATTATGGTTGCACAAAGGGAACATTTTCTAGTGCATTCTGTAGTGGATTGACTAGTTGTGCGATACAAGTATCATTATTATTAATATTGGTCATGTCATCTGTCATTGATTCAAGTGGTGTTGGTTTGTAGGGATTTTTTTTGATTCTCCAGTATATATCCTCCCACTGCTAAAGACCTTTACATGTATGTGAATCTCTCTCTCTCTCTCTCTCTCTCTCTCTCTCTCTCTCTCTCTCTCTGGTAATTGACAACCTTTTTATACTACTTGTAGACTGGGGTGATGGTTCAAAAGGGTAGCTTCTTACCAGCATTTAACCACAAAATTTTACTGCCACTTATTTTCATTTTATTTACTTCAGAATAGCAAGTAATTGATTCCATGGTGTATGATGGTTCATATCATCAGTTTATCTTCTAAATATTTTCTTGCAGTGTATGAATGTTATTGCACTGCTCTTGAACAATTTAATATATTGTCTTTTTTTATATAATTTCATCAATATACTTTTATGTTCACCTATTTTTACAATTATTATCTTTTACATGCTCCATGGACTTAATACCCTATAATCTTATGTTATTTTTACGAAAATGGCTTCTCTACTCCAATTGCCCTCACTTACAGGTTCCTCTTTGTGTAAGCATAGTCACCACCCAATCTATTAGTCTATATCATATGGCTTCTCTATGCCAATTGCAGTCTCTTATATATAGGTTCCTCTTGTGTAAGGATATTCACCCCCCCCCCCCCCATTGTAGCGGTCTATATTATCATGTTTTCTTTATACACTGTTCATTACTACCCTACTCTCAGTGGCTTCCCACCCCTTTCATGGTTTCTTACTGAATATATCTGATTGTATATAAATGTTTGTCTTTGTTCCTCCGTATTTTGATTGTCTACAATATCACCCTAGGTGAAAGAGAACGAACGAACCATATTTTGTATATTATATCTTTTTATTGTACTATGGTTGTCATTTTTTGCTTGATAAAGACAGGAGAACTGTCGTTGTAACGTCACCAGATGTAAATCCCTGAAGTAACTTGTATTCCATGAAATTGTGTCCTGTTGTGTTTTAAAGTGTTTATAGGTTTAAGATCGAAGAATCTTTCTCTACTCCCATTTTAATTGCAACTTATCTCAGCTTTGTTTAATTTGATAACAAATGTGTCTCAATGGACATTATTGTACGGAATGTCACAAGACAGGGAAACATGAGAACCGTCAAACTTAAAACAATAACAAACAAACCCTTGAATAATTATTGACAAGATCCTTAATCGCATCTGGTATCTATATTAGGGAACAGATGGGAACAGAAACATGAGTACCATCAAACTTAAAACACTGAAGAACAAACCGTAAAACACAAACAAGCTCCTTAAACCACATCTGGTATACATATTTGAGAACTGTAGATGGGGTTGGGAACTCAGTTACTGTAGGTGGGAATAGAATGAAGGTTCTGGTTAGGGTCTTGGCAGGGTTTTTTATTTGCAGAAGATCTTTCTGTCAACCAATTTACATGCTGTAACATTTTAAATTTAAAGAATTTAACCTAAATACACAATAAATGCAATTAAAACACTTAAGAATCTAGGGAGAGAAATCTATCACCGGAATCAACCCCCAGGGATGTGGTATCAAATTAACCATCATGTTCCCATAATTGTTTTAAGTCATGATTCTGTTCAATGGGGGCCCCATGAACAGCCGGGCAACCCACCGGGCCGGAAAAGATAAGAGGAGAGGTTTTTCAGCCAACGCCTGCTGGTTATTGAGCCAGCGTCTTACACATTGAACCACTGCAGCTCCTCCCACATTGACAAACGCATATAAATCATGTTACATAAACACAATCCAATAAAATCTGTAACAAATGCAACCATAGAGAACTCCTCAACGTCCCCTCCTCCCCCCCCCCACACACACACTGCCCTCTCCCCCCACCACCACACCGCAACCTACAGTAACAAACTCATCACAATATTAACACCCTAAAATAACAAGTGACACCAGATGTTTATGGACAGATAAGTTATATTGACAAAAGCAATCTATAATGATAGCCGACGCGGCACCAATTAATTTACATTTTGTTTTGTCATTTCAGTTTGTAAAGGAACGAGTCAGGGATTGGTTGCAAGGGGAGACCCCAAGTTCCGCTACAATAAACTGCAAGATCAGTACACCAACTGTACCTATATAGAAGGGAATTTAGAGATTGTGTTTTTAGAAGATATTTCTATTCAATATAATTTTGAGTTTTTAAAAGACATCAAGGAAGTGACTGGATACATATTAATTGTGAGTGTTTACGCGGATTATGTGAACTTAGATAGTTTACGGATTATTCGTGGGAAGACATTGTGGGAGAATAAATACAGTTTATACGTGGCATTAAATTCACACGTGGGAACGGAGCGTGGATTACGAGAGTTACGCTTTAAATCTTTGTTTGGTAAGTATGTAAATTAATTTTAAAAGAAATGAATTGGGATTCAATGTCCTACTGTTCTGCGCCAACGTGCTAATGAAAACATTTGTACGCCATTAAATGTGTCATGGGGAAATTTGTCAAGACGGGAAATGATGAAATGAAATTGGGTTTGATGTCCTACTGTATGGCTCTAGCTAGACAAAATTGCACGATAAAATAGCAGCTCGAATTACGTAAATAGTGTAAAAGTATGTAATAGGCCAAGGTTGTAGACATGCTAGAGGTCACAATTTGTATCCGATTTAGATTGGAGTCATTTCCATACTTGCACTTACACATGTAGCACCTTAACTTTCTGGATTATGGCCCTTGATTGTGGGAAAACTTTCTTTTTTTTAGTTTGTTTTCTGTCCATCTCCAAAGACAATCCCCTTCCTGCTCTGAAACTCAACACATAATTGCACCAGTCGTTGTTGTTTGTATTTTAGAGGAGAGCTAAAAAGAGCTCATGTTAATCAACATATTGAAAACATCCCTCCCCTAAAAAGCACTCCTAGTTTTGATAATAAGGAGAGTGATTTATAAATTAAAGAGAGTGATCTGACAATAAGGAGAGTAATTATGGTTATGGGAAATGGTCCTGAAGATCAATTTAAACTGCTTGCATGTAATGGGTCATTCCTGGTTTCATAATTGATAATAAATGCCCCCATGACTTTGTAAAGAAGAGCAATTTTCAATTCTGAGGGTCTGTCGACATTCAAGTGAGTGAGGGGCACTCGAGAATGGTTGCTCACCTTAAAAAACAATGACTGATTGCACAACAGTAGACTTAAGATATTTTAAAATATTTGTACATTTTGTTTATGACAGAAATCTTGAGAGGAAAAGTTTATTTTCAAAACAATAATAAACTGTGCTTCGCGGAAACCGTTCAATGGAGTGATATCAACCCACGAGAAGTACCACCGGTTGAATTCAACCGGACTGGAATAAGAAGAAAGTGTAAGTATTATTATCTCCCTTTAGTGTGCCAAGGGAAATAACCCACATGCAATCACCTCCCTTGAATGTGTCAAGGGAGCTCACACTTTTTTAAGCCAAAAGGATAGGGATCATAACGGCCCAGTGAACTTAACTCTGGATCCTTCCACACCTACATTCTAATGTGTTTGGAGGGAGGCAACTCTATTTAATGCTTTCAGGGCTCAGACTAGTAATTATTTGCCCATTGACTTCAATGTTAAATGCCTGTAACATCACAGGCTGTAGTTTTTTTCTCAACATTCTGTTGCTTCCAATCTTTTTAGGCACAATGGGGACCACATTTGGCAATCTCTTCATCATAAATTTGTAGGGGGTTGACCGTTTAGATTTTTTGCTACGGGGATTTGAAGTTGATTGGGGTGAAAATCTCACTTCCGACACAATGATTGCTCCGCAGAAAGACATTTTACACCCCCTATCCCTCTGCTGTAATATCCTCAGTATTACCCAAAACTGCTATGAAATTGAAAATTTGATGCCTTTTCTCTAATTCTAGACCAAAAAGTCAACCCAAAAATGCAGGAAGAGGGGAGAAAAAAAATAAGGGAAAAATTGTCTATTTATAACTCGCACTACATTCGTCCATCATGAAATACGGGGAAATAATTACTAGTCTTAGTCCATAATATGGAGATTTGAAGAGCTTGATTCAGTTATGGATTTTCAGACAAGTTTTTATCGTAGATCTTAAATTTAGTAGAATTTAATGAACTGTTTATGGAAAGTTGTTTCTTATTTTTATTCTACCTTGCTTGACTTAATACTTGTGTTTACCGCTAGTTCTAAACTGGATAAACACAATTTTGAATCCAAATTTGAACCTAATCGAATAACTTCCATTCTGAATATCAGAACCAAGCTCTTTTGCTAAAACTGAAGATCACATTTCTAAAGACCCTTTGAGCAAATAATAAATAGTAAAGGTAAAGGTATATATACCAGTTGTATGAAGGGGATCTTAAACCTCATATCTCTATTTGTGGAGGGTGGGGGGCAGAATGGTTAAAACCTTGCATCATAAGGCGTGTCATTGAGTCAACTGGCTTGGTTTTGATTCCCCTGTTGTATGTGACAAAGATAAGGGTCACCTGTCTAACGTTATAAGTTTTCACTAGGTTCTCTGGCTTCCACCCACTGCTAAGGAGCTCTACGTGCATGCAAATTATTGATATAAAATTGAACCATATGTTAGTCCCAAAATGACCTAACTACCATATAAATTAGATTGATTTCCTTTTTTCTTATCCATCTATGTCAGATTTTGTTCATCATGTTGTTAATCTAATTCTATATGTTACTAGTCGTCTCCCCTTTTATTTAAACAATTTAAAAGGATTTCAAGTCAGGCGACAAAAACTGAATTTCCTCTTGCATCATCCCACACTTTGCCATTTAACCATCAAACCTGTCGATACTCGGAGGCAAGCAGGAATTACTTTAAAAACAGACGTGTAATGGAAAGATTAATGAAACAATTCAAGCGTGGAGGAAATCGTAAAAATCGTGTACGATGCTCAATAAACCAGAAACTGTAGTCAACAAATTGCAAAATAATTAGATTTGTTGGTAAGGCCAGCAAGTTTGTGTGTAGGTTGAGTTTTGATTATTCATGGATGACTAGTCTGTCGTTCTAATTTAATGAATAATTAAAGAACATGAAAGGTTTTATCCTGCGATTTTTTTTTTGCGGAGGATGAATCGATAGATGAATGTAGAAACAAAATGTGGGGATAGACGGCCGCGGTAAGATATTTGACAATTATTTATTTATAAATGTCAGCCAGATTTAAATATCGTAACATTGATTAGATAAAGAAATAAAGTTAAAGGGTTTTTAGGGTATCCATAGTATAAATAAATCTTTCAAAATAAACAAATATATTTTTTTATTGCTTACTTAAGGTACTAATATGCATTATGTAAGATTTAGATAAAAAGCTGACAGTGTTCTTGCTATAATAGTTGACAGAGAGTAGTGTCGCTTGTTCAACCGCGTGGGTTTTCTCAGCATCCTGCGGTTTCCTCCCACTGCTAAAAACCCCTACACGCAAGCAAATAAAATAATTGAATCATGTGTTAGTCCTGAAATGACCTAGTTTGTGTCGAGTGTATGTTAAACCCCATTTCCCTCCCTCTCTCTGCTATAACAGTCAAAAACTAGGTTATGGAAAGGCTCTATTAGAGCGGTTTTGTCATTGCTACTGTTATTTGGATTCACCTCTTGTGGGTGACAAGAAACAGGATCACCTGTACGGCCTCATGGGTTTTTCAGAGCTTTCCGGTTTCCTCTCATCTTTAAAGACATATACGCTCTATCAAATTATTATGATAAGATTGAACCATATGTTAGTGCCAAAATGACCTAATTATGTAATGACCTGCTTTATAAAATGAGCCAGTTTATGCAATGACCTAGTTAGCTCTTTTAAGAGGTTAAAACCTCTCTCTCTCTCTCTCTCTCTCTCTCTCTCTCTCTCTGCCTCAGGTTGATCAACTTTCAGAATGATAATTGTATATATATTTTACAGGCCCTGAATGTGATGATGCTTGTATTCAACCAACTACGTTACAGAAGACATGTTGGGGAGAAGGACCCAAAATGTGTCAACGATGTATGTATAATCTTATTCTCATATTTTAAAGAGTAAGACAGACCTATTTTATGTTAAACTATGGGACTGGGATGATCTTGTATAGAAATAAATCATCAGGTCTACCATTGAGTCTATTGGTGTAGTTTAGATTTCCTGGTTGTATGTGATAGAAGAGTTAGATCGCATGTCTTATCTAGTGAGTTGTCTGTGGGTCCTTCAGTTTTCTCCCACTGCTAAAGACCCATTCTCTCTAGCGAATTGTTTAAATTAAATTTAACCATGTGTTAGCCCCAGAATGTCCAAATGGATGTTCCTATTAGTATTGTTACATTTGACTGAAGTCTGTCTGTTGGTAAGTTTGCCATTAAGAAGCCTATATTTAAACCAGTTTAATAGCACCAGGGTTTCTAAAACGAGGTTAGTTTGTTCGCCGAGAAAATTCATCAGATTTTCTGACATGGCGCCCCCTTGTCTGTGGTGCAGAACGGAGGGCCTGACAAGGAAAGCTGTCTAGTCATTTTGATGTACACATTGATCCCTTGACTATTAGAATTCACTGTGTGAAAATCTCCAGCCACTTTGAACTGGTTTAAATATATGCACCTGAACAGGTTGTAAGGATACATACGACCAGTGGGGGGGTTGGGATGGCCTAGTGGTCTAGAGCGCCGCGCTTCGACCTCTAGCTGACCGGTCACCTCTGGCTTGCGGCTGTGGTTTCGAACCCTGGTGTGAGCGTATGTGGCATGGAGATAGGGGCGCCTTCTCAACCTCGTGGGTTTCCTCCGGGCACTCCGGTTTCCTCCCACTGCTAAAGACCCCTACGCGCAAGCGAATTATTGAAATAAAATTGAAACCACATGTTAGTCCCAAAATGACCTAGTTTGTGTCGAGTGGACGTTAAATCCCATTTCTCTCTCTCTCACATACGACCAGTGATTTATTCTATTTTAGTCCCAAAATCACCTGATTTCTCTGGATTTGTTTTTAAATGCTATAAATGTTTTCTACTTGTAGTGAGTCACGGTGATGTCTGTCACGGTTCCTGCGATGGTCGTTGCTATGGTAAATTACCCAATCAATGCTGTCATCCTCAATGTGCGGCGCTATGTAATGGACCAAAGAAAACTGATTGCTTGGTAAGCTAATTATTTTCTAGAATTACTAAAGTATGTGAAAATCATTTATGTGAAGTTGTTCGGAGGTGCTGCGTGCATGATGGTGTGCATATAAAAGAACCGTTGGCAGTTGCAATTTGAGATATGAAATATAAAGTGTATTTGATGGGGGAATGGCTTGAGGTGTCATTGAGTAGGGTTTGGTGGTCGTATCATTAGAACGTGTGCACTGTATCATAAGGTCTGTCATCAACTTGCACATGACAAGTAGTAGGGTCGCATGTCCTCTGGTTTTCTCCAACTGCTAAAGACCCATAAGTAAATTCTTGAAACAAAAAAATGAAACGTGTTAGTCTGGAAATGACATAGTTTGCTTCAAGGAGATGTTAAACCCCATTTTTTCTTTCTATATAAAGTGTTTGACTGTTTTGTTTATTAACAGGGTTGTCGTAATTTCAATGATAACGGAGCATGTGTTGCATACTGTCCACCAATAGAAATCTACGATGTTAATTTATACAAGAAAGTACCAAACCCGGACGCCAAGTTTACGTACGGATCTCTGTGTGTCAAGGAATGTCCACAAGGTAAGAAAATGTTTATGTTACAGAGTTTATCTGAGGCTGTCTTGAGTAACAAAGCCACGGTGGCTAAGTGAGTAAGACGCTTGCTTGGAGGTTTCAGGGTGTTTGCCAAGAAAGTTCATCTGCATTTTCCAGCAGTTTTTTCCCTTGTCACTGTGGAGCAGTACGAAGGGCCTGATAAGGACAGCTGTCTAGTCATTTGGAAGGGACAAAAAACTAAGGTTCTGTTTACAAATTGGTGTGCATTTAAAAGATCCCTTGGCAGTTGGAATTTATATTAGGGTAGACAGTAGTGCCGCTGTCCAGGAAAAATTTACCTCTTAACATACTGTAATAGGCGTGATTAATTAAGTAATCTAGTGATCAAACCCTTTTATGGTGTTAGACATCTACCTACTTAACCCTTGTGCGGACACGTGGCGAGAAAAACATTGTGTCGGAAGCAAGGGGTAATCTAAAACTCCAGACATAACTAGGTTTTTGGATGTTTAATTTTATTCATATACGATCAAACTGCAGCCTACTAATAAAGACTGAGTAATAATCAATCAGAGTAACAAATATATTTGAGGTATTATCAGTGACGATATTGATTATAAAGTATTTTTGAAACCATGCAAATCTACAAATAACGCAATTGTCATGTTCTATGTAGAATCATCTTTTAATGGGATGGGTAGGGGTCCAGGATTTGCTGTCAGATCTAGATTACTAGAATCACCAAAACAATATCATCAGTAAAAAAGATTCCAAATACAAAAGCTAGCACTGAGCGCAGAACAGATTAGACACATGTAACCAGTGAAACATTGAAAGGAAAGGGGAGGGGAGTCCACAAGAATCCTTGTGTCCGATAATGTAATAATTTATAGTCTTGTGTCAAATGATGAATGTTGCCACTGCCTCACGTCCATTCTATTTGCAGCATTGTAATCGGCATTAAGTAGCTGACAATGTTTAAAATTCTCGCTCGACAAATATGAACCAGGTCCTCTCAAGGATATGGTTGTTGGGTCCCAAAATACATTTTGTATACGCACAGGGTTTAATCTGCGCTGATTGACTTTATATCTTAATCCTGAAAACGTTTCGTGGTTTCACCTTTGTCAGACATGTTAACTTTGTGTGGCTGTAAAGATTGTTTGGGTTTTTTTCAGGTATGTTAAAAGAAGATGGGGCATGTGTCGTGGAATGTCGGAAGGGAAAGACAGATGATAAAAATGGAAACTGTGTCCGGTGTTCTGGAGCTTGTCCGAGAGGTATGTGGATATTTGATCTGCTTGAATTCAAAGTGGGAGATTATCTAGAAATGTTCAATGGATAACTTTCTTCACAGTGAATAGGTCGGGGATCACATTGGCTAAGTGGGAAAGACGCTGGCTCGCTAGCCTGGAGGTCGGGTGTTCGATCCCTGCATTGCCCGAGAAAGTTTGTCCAGATTTTCCGAAGTGATTCCCCTTGTCAGTAATGCAGGATGGAGGGCCTGATAAAGACAGCTGTCTAGTTGTTAGGATGGGACTAAAAACCGAGGTCCTGTGTACACATTGGCATGCACGTAAAAGATCCCTTGGCAGTTGGAATTCGATATAAGAGTATAGGTTGTAGTGCCGCTGCCCGGGCAAAATTTCTCTCAATGCACACTGTGTGGCGTATGTGCGTCTTCCATGAGCCCAGGTTAGGAGCAGAACAGTAGGACGTTAAACCCCATTTCATTTCATTTACAGAGAATAGATCACTGCCTTAAATGGCCTTAAGGGAGAGAGTGAGAGAAATGGGGTTTAACATCCACTCGACACAAACTAGGTCATTTCGGGACTAACATATGGTTTTTTTTGAAATTTTATTTCAATAATTCCTTGCGCTGAGGGGTCTTTAGCAGTGGGAGGAAACCGGAGTGCCCGGAGGAAACCCACGAGGTTGAGAAGGCGTCCCTATCTCCATGCCACATACGCTCACTCCGGGAATCGAAACCACAGCCGCAAGCCAGAGGTGACCGGCCAGCTAGGTCGAAGCGCGGCACTCTAGACCACTAGGCCATCCCAACCCCTGCAAATTGCCTTAAACATATATGTACCATTAACAAATAAACATGTGTATTTACAGTATGTCTGGGAACACCTGATAACACCTGGTTAACAGCCGAGAATATTCATGACTTTGCAGCTTGTACCAAGATACAGGGAACACTCAGAATTTTTACTGCAAGTTTTCAAGGGTGAGTAACAAAGGCTGTTGGTCATCACCAATATGTATACTGGATCCCTGTTTTTAATCTGAATAACTGTCTATTGGTTGTCCCTTGCCAGGCATCCGTCCTCAAGGGTGTAAATGTGTGTGTGGTTGGGAGGGGGGGAGGTGTCCACAAACAAAATGGGAATATGTCCACAGTCCACCAGATTTGAAAAGAATCTGCTAACGAAACTCTTGCCTAGCTCAAACAAGCTAACAAAGGTTTAGCAAAAAAGGAGACATAACGCTAAAAATATTGATCCGACATCAACGACAATAACGAATCCTCATTTGATCATTATACAAGCTTCCGTAAAGTTTTTGTAAAATCTGATGAACACTCTAGTCTATATGGTACTGACAAGAATTACTAGCAGTATGGATAGTTTTCAGCAAACAAGGGGCATAACTCTATATATCCTATTTTGATGAAATAGAATATGGATACTCATCACATCATAATAACAGCTTCCAGAAATATCTGATACAAACTGTAGCCTTTATTACATTGACAAGTATTACAGGCAGTGTAAACAGGTTTTGAAAAAAGGGGTATAACTCTTCAAAGTCAACAGCACTCAATGTGAGAGAGGGAGGGAGAGAGAAATGGGATTTAACGTCCACTCGACACAAACTAGGACATTTCGGAACTAACATATGGTTTAATTTTATTTCAATAATTCGCTTGCGCGTAGGGGTCTTTAGCAGTGGGAGGAAACCAGATGACCCAGAGAAAACCCACGAGGTTGGACAAGCGACCCTACTCCTTGTCACATACAACTGGGGATTCGAAACCACGCCAGTTGACTCAATGACAGGCTTTATGATACAGCACGCACATGCTAACCATTCGGCCATCCAACCCCCCAGCACTCAATGTACGTAGAAGCACCATCGTTTTATCCTCCTTGTTTGTTGGCTCTCAGTGGGACAGGAAACCAGGTAAAAACGCTGCTTGTGATCAACTGATTGTGGCTGGTATCCGAATTTCTCTGATTTCAGTTACAGCTTTAAATAGTTTATCATGGCGGAGGCTATACTATTTTAAGGGCCCTCTTTCATGGGAGGGGGGGGGCATCTGGATTGATGATTTTTATGCCAGTGCAATGACTGCATTCTCATTCAGTAATGGATTCGACAGTAACAGTGTAGTATAGAAAACAATTTACTCGGTCTCGGGGGCCCTTTCCATTGGCCAGAGGGAGCCTTTTGTCAGACATGGGACCCTTTTGTCTGCCTTTAAGGCCCTCCTAACTAGGGTACATTTTCATTTTTCTCATCGGTTTTAGCATTTTTCTCCCATTTTATTTTTCCATCTTCTTTGATTTTTTTCGCGTCTCGGCTATTAAAGCCCTTTTGTGGTCACAGACTCAAAAAATTGAGGACAGTGACACTACAGTCAATTAGGAACTAGCTTTGATTTCATGTTGTGTATATGATCAATTAACTCTGGAACACTATGTTGGTTAATTATGTTCTTATATCTTTATAACATCCATAATACAAAGGTTATATACAGGAACCTACATACACACAGCTATGACATTAAATATAAGCTAAATATATAAGTTCTCTATCCCCTAGGCCCTGTAGTATTATACAATTTGCAACCCAAGCAAGTGTCCAGAAAAGGGTGGGGGCAGGGCTCACACTGGCTCTGTGCCGCCAAAATGTAAAAAAAAGGTTCATATTTTTTCCCGCCAACTCAAATATTTTATCTGTGAAAAATGTGTGATAAGAATGACAACATGTAACATTTTTATTTCTCCAGCAATCCTATTGAAAATAATTACCGATTTTATAATTACAATATACAGCAACTTTATTCGTCTTTACATTATACATGGGGGGTTGGGATGGCCTAGTGGCCTAGAGTGCCGCGCTTCGACCTCTAGCTGGCTGGTCACCTATGGCTTGCGGCTGTGGTTTCGAGCCCTGGTGTGAGCGTATGTGGCATGGAGATAGGGGCGCCTTCTCAACCTCGTGGGTTTCCTCCGGGCACTCCGGTTTCCTCCCACTGCTAAAGACCCCTACGCGCAAGCGAATTATTGAAATAAAATTAAAAAAAACCATATGTTAGTCCCGAAATGACCTAGTTGTGTCGAGTGGACGTTAAACCCCATTTCTCTCTCTCTCTCTCACATTATACATAATACATAAGCTCAGTTTTTTTTAGTCAATTTACTAGAATCAGATTTTATTTTGGGTCACTTTAGTCCATTTGCACACCATATCAAAAGATATACAGAACATTTTTTTTCACTCATGGAACTAACGTCATAAAGAAGACTAATATTTTGCGGTTTGGACTCACTCATTGTAAACCTATAAATGTGTGCACCTAAATGAGCCGAAATATTGTCTCCAAGTCTTGTCACAATTGTAAATAATGTATACAAGATTTGAAGCCATAAAAGACCTACAGTATTCAGTTGTAGAACTGTTATTATGCATATTTTACTAAGTTAACTTCATGAGAAGTGGTATTAGATGTTTTAGAAAGACTAAATATCTATCACCTTCACACAACACTTATAGTTATGTACATTGTTCCGTCCTAACCAGATATCGGATATCGCTACATCACATGTAGCTCTGTAAATATCTTACCTACATGAAATTTGCACTGATTTGAACACACAATAATTACTAAAATTTAGAGGAGGCATCACATCAACATAATCAGTTACACAATATATATGGACACCTCAAGCAACAAACAACAAACGTATATATCACATCATATGAAAGGATCAGTTGACAGTTACATACTATAACATGTTGACATTGTGTAGTTTATCCTATTATTGTTTATCACATAATCATCTGTTTATTATATGACTTGGTCTTCAATATTGTTTTTTTATATCACCCCTATCGTTTTATATCAGTTACATGTACAGTAGCCTCTACAGTGAATGTCTTGTTATCATCAATAAAACCATTCTTTATATCTTCTAGTTCATTCCAGTCTATAGATACACGAGTATACGAGTATACGTATGATCACCTAATTGTCCAACTAGTGATTTACTCTCATCATTGATATTTAACAGTTTTACTGTATAACTAGCTGTAACAGATTCAATAGTGTTATCTTCTACTTCCTTCAATACCAGCTCAATAAATAATACTGATGAATAACGTCTAACACTTACACACCATGGTAATCCTTGTATTATTACATCACCACTATCTTGCAACTCATCTGGCTTCACTATCTGGTTCAAACTAAAACTACTGGTAAATATTGTTGGTGTTTGTACTTCACCCAGTAGTTGTTTCAAACGGTCTACATCAACCTCCACCATAGAATAATATGGATGTCTGATTACAGGTTTCTGTAAATTTGTTGATATGTTGTATTCTGTTTTGGTTTGAATATCTGTTAATCCATCTTTATCTACAGCTGTAATTATAGATCTATGTTGTAACATACGATCAGCATATTCACACCATTCTTTCATTTTAGATGTCATCTTGTCATCATCTTCTACTAGTTTGGTCAGTTTACTGTTTTCATCTTCACCAATTTTATTGAAGTTATCTTTAATTGTTCCTCCAATCTTCCTGACTTTTGCACAAATATTGTCTATTTGTTTATCAACTTTATCACATGCTGTCTTACACGAATTGCTCAAGTCAGATATTTTGGTCTTTAGAAAGTCAGAATTTTTTTGTAACTTTTTTATCTTATTTTCTGATTCTGTTTTCAATTTCCTGACGATTTCTCTCATTTCATGATCTACGTCATCTAAATCAGCCGATGTGTGGTCTTTATGATCTACCATAACACAAACAGAACAACATGGTTTTCGACAATCTCGACAATAAACTTCTATTTCTTTCTTCTTGTGTTTTGTACAATACTCTTTCTTATCATCATCATCGTCATCTTCTAGATAAAAGTTGGTGACAAACTGACTGGCACCGCCTGATGGTACCACTGTTTCTTGTCTACAGATAGGACAGTTAAACTTGTTCAAGCGAGCATGAGTCTTGATGTGGTCAGCTATACATTGTTCACAAAACATGTGGTGACAACATGGCAGTAGCTTGGGTTTGGTAAAGTTGTTTAAACATATAGAACAGGTATGTTTAGAAGCCATCTTCTAATCCAAGGAAGTCAGAATAATAAATAATTACCGTTATATTAAATCAATTGTAGAAAACATCTGTTGATTAGCCAAAGCTACAGTTAAAATAAGATATATTCTGGTAGGTGACAATGTATGAATAATCCGATTAGATCATATGTCAGTTGATGTTTACTTATCACCATGGTTTGGTTTCTTGGCTCATTGTGTAATCTATATATATGATTGTATACTTTATGGTCATGTGACAATATTTGAATAATAAGATATCAGTTAAATAATATGTCACTTGATGTTTACTAAATCTAACCACCATGTATTTGGTCTATTCACTCACATCGTCTTTATTATATAATAAGAAATGAAAGATAACCCCAACACTACAACGTAACATGTCTCTCATACCACCATAGTATGGAAGGGGGTGTTTCCCAGGAAACATAACCTGTCTATGATACCACCATAGTAAGGAAGTGGATGTTTTCCAGGTAACCTAACATGTCAAACATACCACCAAAATATGGAAGCGGATGTTGAGTCTCACATGAAGGAGAGAGCATCATAGATAGCAATTGTTTTAGACACTACAATACAGTGTAACAAAACAGGTTGACTGGGGTGGGGTGGGCTCATGGGTGTTACAGAAAATTCTTATTTTATTTAAATTAGACTAATGATTATTGAATAATTTTTATACACCCACATTGAAATGTGGTCGTATATTGTCGTCGCCCCCGTCGGTCCGTCGGTCCGACGTTCACAATGCTCTAGAGGCTAAAGTTAATATCCGATTGACTTTAAATTTATACACAGTGTTTAAGGTCATGAGACGAAGAAGCCTATTGTTTTTCAGCGATTTCCGATTATAACTACCAGAGTTATGGCCCTTTATCACCTCAAAATATCTTGTGGACGCTCTAGAGGCCAAAGTTAATATCCGATTGGCTTTAAATTTACACACAGTGTTTAAGGTCATAAGGCAAAGAAGCTTATTCATTTTCAGCAATTTCCGATAATTAGTGCCAGAGTTATGGCCCTTGATCACTTCAAAAAACCTTGTGGACGCTCTAAAAGCCAAAGTTAATATCCGATTGACTTTAAATTTATACACAGTGTTTAAGGTCATAAGATGAAGAATCCTATTGATTTTCAGCGATTTCCGATAATTAGTGCCAGAGTTATGGCCCTTGATCACTTCAAAAAATCTTGTGGACACTGTAAAAGCCACAGTTAATATCCGATTGACTTTAAATATATACACAGTGTTAAAAGTCATAAGACGAAGAAGCCTATTGATTTTCAGCGATTTCTGATAATTAGTGCCAGAGTTATGGCCCTTGATCACTTCACAAAATCTTGTGGATGCTCTAGAGGCCAAAGTTGATATCCGATTGACTTCAAATTTATACACAGTGTTTAAGGTCATGAGACGAAGAAGCCTATTGATTTTCAGCGATTTCCGATAATTAGTGCCAGAGTTGTGGACCTTGATCACTTCAAATAATATCTGATTGACTTTAAATTTATACACAGTGTTTATGGTCATTAGACGAAGAAGCCTATTGATTTTCAGCGATCTCTGATAATTATTGCCAGAGTTATGGCCCTTGATCACATCAAAAAATCCTGTGGATGCTCTAGAGGCCAAAGTTAATATCCGATTGACTTTTAATTTACACACACTGTTTAAGGTCATGAGATGAAGAAGCCTACTGATTTTCAGCGATTTCAAATAATTACTTCCAGAGTTATCTCCCTTGATCACTTCAAAAAACCTTGTGACGCTATAGATGCCAAACTTATCATCCGCTTGACTTCAGATTGATACACAGAGTTTAAGGTGTTGAAACGAACAAGTATTTTGATTTTCAATGAATTTTGATAACTGAACAGCTAAATCCATGATGTTAAATGTTTCCTATACTAATTGTTAGCGTGGGGCAAAACTTTATAAAAAGCAAACAAATTCTAATGATTTTCAGATAATTACATAATGAGTTGTTACTCTTAATCAGATTTTAGTGTATTACAAATGTTTCATTACCCAAAAAAGTAAAAATATGCAACAACCCTTGTTGACTGCCCGGACGATTTAGCTGCTGTGGGCGTATGTTTCGTTGCCTGGCAACCTATCTTTAAATCTCACAGAGGTTTAATAAAAAAAAATCCATTTAAATCTCGGCCATCAGAGTTGACAATAGGCTTGTCATGTGAATAAATGTACAAATAAAACATTTCAAGCTAAAATACAAACCTGTAATAGATAGGGGGCAGATGGCCAAATGGTAAGCACGTTTAACAGGAAGTCTGTTATTGAGTCAACTGGTGGCAAGGAGTAGGGTAGCCTGTTCAACCTTGTGGGTTTCCTCGAGGTTTCCTCCCACTGCTAAAGAAATGACCTAGTTTGTATCGAGTAAACGTGAAACTCCATTTCTCTCCTTTCTAATGGACAGATTTAGCTTTTAAATAATGTATCTTTAATAAATATGTTTTGGTGATTTAATTTCAGGGATCCTCATTTGAAGATACCTCCCATTCACCCATCCAATCTTTCCGTCTTTGAAGATGTGGAGGAGATATCGGGCAACTTAATTATCCAATCAAATCACACAGAATTCAGAAATCTCTCATATTTTAAGAGTCTGAAATATATTTCTGGTCGGGAACCAAATGGGTGAGTAAAATATTGAATATATTTTCATATAATAATGTGGATTCATTGAGGGAAATACAAGAGGATTAACTGTTCCCATTTCATACAAGGGGTTATAACTGACCTCAATAGGAACTCTGTTCACTCCACACATTGAAGAACAGCATCACTGACTAAACAAGTATAGAGTTGTGCAGATGAGATAAAAAACCTGAGGTCCCATGTATACGTTGACATGCCTGTAATAAGTGTAGGCCGTTGTCAGGGCAAAATTTCCCTCATGGCACACACTGTATGGCATCTGCCTGTCTTCATTCGCCCAGTTGGAAGAGAACAGTAGAACGTTAAACCCTATTTCATTTCTTTTCTCTTTCTCAAACAGTGCCCTAGCTCTTAATATTATGATGACACATTTGGAATCGTTGGAATTGGTGAAGTTGAAGAAGATACGTCAGGGTGGTATCCTGATAGCGGGCAACAGTAATCTGTGTTATGTCAGTAGTATGAACTGGAGGTTACTCATATTAAACGATGATCAACGAATCAAGATTCAACCCAATGCTAAACCTGAAGATTGTGGTGAGTTGGTACAATAGAAACCACAGCTGGCTTCTGTTTCAGTTATTTTATACCGGCTATGATGGAATGACTATGACAATGTCCATCTGGAAAACCTTTGTGTCGGTACAGTAAATATATGCACCATGATATTAGAATTTCAAGAATCCTTAAGAAATAATAATTTTAAGATGAACAACAATTTAAAATATGCAAAAAATTGCTATTTTATTTGGGGAGATATTTTCCCAACTAACTGACTGGTCATTAAAATGAACAGCTAGAAAACCAACATGTCAGTATGAGATTATCAGGCCTGTTGTTTGAGTTACATGTACCATATATAAGTTTTATAGATAATAAGAACTTAAACATTATGGGAGATTAGATAAAGACTAAATCATGCAAAGGGAATTTGCTGAAAATTTCAGTCAAATTGATCCACCCTGAACAGAGTATTTGGCGATTGAATTTGGGGTCTAGCCTCGATCATCATTACTAAAGTCAGTACGACAAAAATCATAGTCTTGATTATGCATTTAATCATTAAATTGTGAAGGAAAGTTATGCAGCAAATCGGATCATAATCCAACAAATATCGCAGGCTAGCGGATTTAGCTCTTGCATAATGTATGTTTGATGTAGCAAAGCAATACTTGTACCTGTCGTTGTATTGAACATTTCCAAATTTCACTCATTTTGAGACCACCGCACGATCCAAGATGAAGACACGTTGATAATTTAGCCTTGACAAAGCTTATTCTGTCCACACAACTTTTAATTTTAAATTTCTGTTACCTGTAATTACTTTGGTTGTTATTGTAGTTCGTGGTGGTCACATATGCGATGATGAATGTTCCCTGGATGGTTGCTGGGGAAAAGGAAAAGACAAATGTCTCAAATGTCGAAATTACCGTGTTGAAGAAGAAAATATGTGTGTTAAATCCTGTTCTCATATAAATCTTCATTACCATGCTGGAAATAAGATTTGTAAACCTTGTCATGCTCAATGTAAAAACAATTGTACTGGACCGGTAAGTATTTTACAATAAGGAACCAATGATCGGTTGTGAAGTGACCATTGGTCATCTCGTAACCAACAGTCAGAAAGGGTCAGACGGTCGCACAGGGTCAGACTGTCATAAAGTGACCAACAGTCAGAAAGGGACAATTGGTCGTGAAAAAAACCCATTTAGTACCATCAATTGTCAAGAGAATTTAAATTCAAGGTCTGTAACTATAAAACGATAAGCACATTCTATAGAAAACTGAATTCTTTAGTTAAGTGACTGTTTTCTGTAGCAAAGTGACTGTCTTCCATTGCAAAGTGACTGTCTTCATTTGCAAAATGACTGATTTACATGAACAAGTGGCTACTGTCCATGAGAAAGTGACTGTTTTCCTTGTGCATGAGAAAATGACTGTTTTCCATGAGAAATGATTGTTTCCAGAAGAACGTGACTGTTGTCCATAAGAAAGTGACTGTTTTCCATTAGAAAGTGGCTGTTTTCCATGAGAATGTGACTGTTTTCAACATAACCCATGTCTGTTTTCAATCGCAATGTTACTGGGGGTTTTTTTTATAGAAAAGTGACTGCTGTCCATTGACAAAGTGACTGTTGTCCATTGACAAAGTGACTGTTGTCCATAAGAAAGTGACTGTTGTCCATAAGAAAGTGGCTGTTGTCCATAACAAAATGGTATCACATGTTCCAGCAAGGTATTGTTGTATATTTCAGGAACCGAATCAATGTGACAGTTGTAAGAATGTTACTATTCTAGATAACAACAATGTCGCCATATGTCTAGCCGAGTGTCCAAGCATCATGTACCCGGATGAAAATAATATCTGTAGAAAATGTCATAAAAACTGTGCCGATGGGTGAGTAGCCATCTTCTCATAATCGTAAAGTAAAGAGCCGTAAAGCATCTTGAAGTTTATCATGGATCCTGTTATATAGACTGTAGCCTTATCCTTTAAGCCATGTGGGGAAGCAGCAGTTCATCTGTATTTTGCAGCATGGGTATCCCCTTGTCTAGTGCCCATAAAAGATCCCTTAAACATTGGAATTTGATATAAGAGTAGGCAAAATTTCCTACATAAGACACTGTATGGTGTATGCCTGTCTTTATTAGCCCGATCGGAGCAGAACAGTAGGACGTTAAACTCACTTTGGATATTGTGGTCTACATTAACTAAAACCAGGTCCCTGATTGTATTCATTTTACATTTCGGGTGGTCCAGGTGTTGAAGGCTTCATTCGGGTTATTTATACGTTTCATAATTCTATGTGTTTCAGGTGTACAGGAAATTCCGATATTGTGGGTCCAGGGGGATGTAACTCTTGTGAAGTTGGTTTTCGAAAGTCTCGTTTTATGGAAACTATAAGATGTTTACCAACAGATACTAATTCCTGCCCCGACAGCCATCATCTAACTCCCGTTAAAATAGACGATAATAATCTCCTAGGTGGAAAAAGGGTAAGATTGTGGTTTGGTCATTTAGAGGCTGTAGTCTTAAAGGGATAATGTCCTAGGCTTTGGTCATTTAGGGACTGTTGTGTTAAAGGTATAATGTCCTAGGTTTTGGTCATTTATGGACTGTGGAGTTAAGGACTTAAGGGGATAATGTCCTAGGTTTTGGGAGCTCAGTATGTAAGGTGTTGGCTCGCTAACCTGGAGGTTCCGTTTTCTATCCCAGTGTTGACCAAGAATGGTCATCAGGGTTTTTTGGTGTGGTTCCCCATAGTCAGACAGGAAGGGACACCTGGCAAGGTACTATGTATAGTTGTTTGGATGGGACTGAAATCTGAGGTCCCATGTACATATTAGAGTGCACGTATATTAGAAATAAGAGTAGGCACTAGTGCTGCTGCCAGTTGAAATTTTCCCCATTACACGCTCTAAGGTGTATACTTGTTTTCATGAGCCCAGTTGCTGCAGAACAGTAGGACATTAAACGCTATTTTATCCGTCGAAAACAACATATATTTCAAATTGTTTTTTATTTTAAAAAAATAATATATATTCCAAATTGTTTTTTATTTGCCATAAATCATATATTCCAAATTTTTTTTTATCAAATAAAAATAATATATATTGCAAATTGGGTTTTTTTTTTTTCCACAAATAATGTATATTGCAAATATTGTTAATTTTATTTTAGATGTGTGAACCGTGTCATCGACTGTGTCAGACATGCAATGGGGCCAGTAATATGCATTGTATTAAATGTAAATTTTTCGAGGACGATAATTCGTGCGTAGAATTCTGCCCAACAATGACGTTCGGCAATAAAGTGACACAGAGGTGTGAGCCATGTTTTGACGAGTGTCGAAGTGGATGTCTAGGATCAGAAAGTACAGATTGCTTGGCATGTAAAAACTTTAAAATCTACATCGGTGAAGATGATACAAGGGTGAGTGGTTGAATTCATCTGGGTAGATGGAGAGAGGGAGGGAGAGAGGGAGGGAGGGAGGAGGGAGAGAGAGAGAGAGATTGGGTTTAACGTCTACTCGACACAAACTAGGTCATTTCGGGACTAACATATGGTTTAATTTTATTTCAATAATTTGCTTGCAGGTAGGGGTCTTTAGCAGTGGGAGGAAATGGGAGTGCGCGGAGGAAACCCACGAGGTTGTGAAGGCGCCCCTATCTCCATGCCACATACGATCACACCAGGGATAGAAACCACGGCGGCAAGCCAGAGGTGACCGGCCAACTAGAGGTCGAAGTGCGGCACTCTAGACCACTAGGCCATCCCAACCCCCCTCTGGTAGATGGTGATAGAATTTATCTAGTAGGGTGTTGGTTGGGAACATGGCAATGATACTATGGGGGTAAATGGTAGAATTTAATTGGGCGTGCGAGAGTAGCAAAGATGTTAGTTGTAGCATTTATTTGTGAGAGTAGGTAGTTGGCAATGATAACATAGTTTCTTGTAGAATTTATACGGTACAATTGAACATTTTGAAAGGGTAGGGAAGAAGGCAATGATAAATTGGGCAGTTGTTAAGCAAGTGAGAGGCCTTTGTCTATGATATATAAACCCCATTCCATTCATCTTCATGGTTTGAGTTTAGTAAATATATTTTATTGATTTATAGTTTAACTGTACGGATGAATGTCCACAGCATCTACCATATTCCGTGTTGGATAACAATGCAAATAGTGAAACAGCATCTAGAACAGTTTGTGCTGATAATACACATCCAGAAGTCATAGCATTATTATCACGTAACGCTGAGTAAGTACACAGCTTTATTATCACGAAACACTGAGTAAGTACACAGCTTTATTAACACGTAATGCTAAGTAAGCACATGTCTTTAAATTATCATGTAACGCTGAGTAAGCACATGTCTTTAAATTATCACGTAACGCTGAGTAAGCACATGTTTTTAAATTATCACGTAATGCTGAGTAAGTACATGTCTTTACTATCACGAAACGCTGAGTAAGTACATGTCTTTATTATCACGTAATGCTGAGTAAGTACATAGCTTTATAGTTTGTATCTCTCTGATATTGGTGGACCTATTCAATCTGACATTTCTATTACAACATGTTTTCTTACTATTATCATATTGAACATGTGTTTTAAAGATAGGAATAGGGAGCCACGATAGGGAAGTTGGAATTTCCCCTTGTCCATGATTCAGGACGGAAGGCCTGACAAGAATAGCTGTATGGTTGTTCAGATGGGTTGGAAAACTGAGGCTCTGTGTATACATTGGCATTCTCTCTAATAAAAGTTTCCTTGAATTGGGAATTTGATATAAGAGTTAGCTGAAACGCATTATAGTACAGGAGTCGTAAAATGAATATTTTGTTTTAAATATTAGATATCAGGAGCATGTCTAGATTTAAATTGAAAAATAATTCATGTTTTCAATGTCAAACACCATGGATGATATTAAATTAGAAACTTAGCCATTTTAATGTTAAATAATCATCTCTATGTTAAGTACATATTGATGTAGGATTGAGCCGTAAAAAATTTGATATTTTAATGTATACTATTCAAAAAAAGTAGGGGATATTTGATTTTTAAGAGTCATTCCACGAGAAAACCATGCAGAAGGTGGGAAGGTGGGGGTCGGCAGATCGAGTTCATCTCGGGGGGATTTTATCGACTGCTCTGGACTACTTCACAGCCAGAACAGCCGATCTCAAAATTTAATCGTTATTGAGATATAGCCTCAGATTGATTTTTGGACATTTTTGCCCTTTTTCGCGTCATTTTTGGTCAATTTTCAGCCACCTATTCTGACGAGTCTAGGGTTTGGATGAAAATAGTGGTGGTTGGTGATGTTAGTGGGGGTCTTCCTGTGCCCCAATGTAAAGACCTTATGATCGCATCTATTCTCTGGGAGTAATGGTCAGCAAAATTGTATCATATGGCGAACAAAATAGAAAATATACACCTTCGAAGATTAGCCCTATTTTCTATGATGCGGGGGTAGGTTAAAATATCGAAATGGTTTTATGCACAGCTCGACCCCCTCTATCGATATAAGAAATAAAATATCTGTCACCTCGTTTCATTCAATGCGAAATCATGAGTCAAAGTTGGTGAATTTTCCATATTATAAATCTCCGATTCTCTTGAAATGACCAACTACTTTCATACAGGGTAAGCCAGCTTTCTCCAATTCTTCGCCAAATCATTCGCCCATGCTCGCTGGTAGCAGCAATAAACCGGTTCGAGCAAAACTGGTCACTTTGATGAAGCTTGGTATCCAATCTAAGATGGCCGCGCCCGGGATCGCAGAAAATTGAGGTTTTTCTTCATTTTTGGCCATTGAATGTGGCACATATCCCAACATATGAGAACTAAAATGACTGCATACACTTGAAAGACTGTACTTGAAACATTAAAGTCGACTCTTTAGCACATTACATAGCAATAAGTTATGTGAGAGCCGAATATGAGCTAATTTCTTGACGAAGTGGAAATTTTGATCTTATTGTGCTTCCAGTCACTACCGCCTGGATCTCAAATGAAAAAGGGCGTAAATATTCCCTGCATGGTACCACACCTATGGGGAATCCATACAAAGACTGTGCTGTGTACTAAGAGTGTACTAATATAAGAACATCACATTAAGGTCCACCCTTTAGCACATTACATAGCATTAAGTGATGTGACAACCGCATGGGAGCTGCAGATTTCTTGACGAAGTGTATTTTTCTTATCTTGATTCGTCGAGTTTAGACGGAAAGGTGATATGTGCTGCCCATCGCTACCGCCTCGGTTTCAAACGGAATATTCCATAAGGGGAATCCTTACAAAGACCTTGATGTGTCACTTAGAATCTGTTTATTCCTATTGCATGGGGTAAGTGAAATATCGATAAAAAGATCTTGTATGTGTGATCGACAACAATTGAGTTAAGTGATGGACTACAGAAGTCCTCAAACTAGCTGTAATACCTTTACTGGAGGCTAGCTTGTTAATTTTAGAATTTTTTCTTCTGTTCTATGTATATGCTGAAAATGTTATAATGTCAATAATGAGGAAATGAACTGTAAAAAGAGCCAGGTTAGTTCTTCAAATAAATAATATGGTATAGGGTCAAAAATTCAACTTCATCATGTGATCATTTCCAGAGCCCAAAATGGATCTTGACAGGCCTTTTAAAACTAAATTATTTCACGTGGTTTGATATTACTGTGGGAACTGATGACATCCACCCCACTGCTACATCATCTGCAGCTACTGGTAGTGCCTCTAACACCCATTATCAATCTACTGCTACTACATCATCTGCCACTATGGGTAGTAGAATTGAAACACCGCCTCCACTTCCTGTAACAGCTACTAGTACATTGAACTGTCAAAAGTGGGAGGGATGTCATCAGTTCCAACAGTAATTTCAAACCACATAAAACAATTTTCTAAACTTATTCCATATAAAATAATTTACTAAATTTATTTTCTAAGTATCTCCATGGATCAAAATTTGAAAAATTTTCTTTACAAATCAAGTGTCCAACTGATCAACTAGCCTGGTCCCTGTTACCAGCCGGTCCATCATTCGGAGACTAGATACAAGAAAATTTTCCATGGCAAATATACGTTGCGTTTGATATTTTGAGAGGTGGCCCCTGATAGAAATATCGTGGGTGGGGAGTCAAAAGGTCGTATCTGGATTTGGGGAAATTGTCCAGGAGAGCCTAAAACAGCACAGGACAAGCATAAGAATCAAAAATCCTCGTCAAAATGTTGTATGTAAAAGGTCATATTTCTGAAGCTTTTCTCAAATATGTATTTACAAAATGTAAGTGTAGCCATTTAAGCAGTATGTAACTATCTGCACATATCAAGCTCAACATCTAGTACAGAAATAATGAGTGAAAGCTCGTCATTTGCAATTCTATACAGCAAAGACGTATCTCCGAAAAATTTTATTGGACTTCGAATTTTGACTAATGGTTTGGATTGTTCGTACTTGTTTTTATTTTATTCACCTTTACCTGCTTCAATTTCATAGATTTCACAAAGAAAAGCCTCAACAATAATTTCAATAATAGGTATTTAATCATAAAACACTACTGGCTATATTTCATTTGATTGTAATACATTTTCGCTCTTAATAATTTCTTTTTTTGGAACACCCCATATACGACATTTTGAAACAGTATCTATAAACCCTCTTTTTATTGGCTTAAAATACGACAACCAGATGAAAAGATGCGCCAGAAAATTCTCATTCTGACGAAGCAAAAAAGTGAATTTTGCAAAATATGCTTGATACAACATTTTGACTCCCATTCATGTACACATGTAGTTTTACAAGGTCTGGCCAGATCCATTTTGGGCTCTGAAAATGATCATATGATGAAGTTGAATTTTTGGACCCCATGCCATATTATTTATTTGAAGAACTAGCCTGTTTTTTTTCACGGTCCATTTCCTCACTATGGACAGCATAAAATTTCCGGTATGTACCTAGAATAGAAGAAAAAAATCTAAAACTAACAAGAATTTTTTAATGCTGCCAGGTTAAAAAAAACCAACACCTTCAGTAAAGGTATTACAGCTATATCACACTCAAGGCAGCACGTTTGGGGACTTCTAAAGCCCATGGCTTTACCCAGTCAACTCGAGGTTCACCGCACAACTCTTTTCGGCCAATTGTGTATATACCGCACAACTCTTTTCTGCTAAATTAGTTGTGGTCAAGCACACATAGAAGGTTCTTATTGATATTTCAGAGACACAGTTTTATTCCTTCCTTTTTTCAATAGTATTTTATTTCACTTAGCTGATTCTAAGTGACACGGCATGGTTTTTCTATGTATTTCCCTCAGGTGTGGTACCATGCAGGGGATGTTTACATCCTTTGGGAATATTGCGTTTGAAATCCAAGCGGTAGCAATAGGCAGCACATTAAGATCAAAATTTCCACTATACGTCAAGAAATCAGTTCCAATTCGGTTCTCACATAACTTATTGCTACGTAATGTGCTAAAGAGTGGACTTTAATATTTTTAGTACAGTCTTTCAATTGGATGAAGTCATTTTAGTTCTCATGTCTGGGATATGTGCCACATTCAATGGCCAAAAATGAAGAAAAACCTCAATTTTCTGCGGTCCCGGGCGCGGCCATCTTGCACTGGATACCAAGCTTCATCAAAGTGACCAGTTTTGCTCGAACCGGTTTACTGCTGCTACCAGCGAGCATGGGCGAATGATTTGGCGAAGAATTGGAGCAAGCTGGCTTACCCTGTATGAAGGTAGTTGGTCATTTCATAGAGAATCGGAGATTTATAATATGGAAAATTCACCAACTTTGACTCATGATTTCGCATTGAATGAAACGAGGTGACAGAGATTTTATTTCTTATATCAATAGAGGGGGTCGAGCTGTGCATAAAACCATTTCGATATTTTGACCTACCCCCGCATCATAGAAAATAGGGCTAATCGTTGAAGGTGTATATTTTCTTATTTATTCGCCATATGTTACAATTTTGCTGACCATGTGACCTTAAGGTCTGTATATTGGGGCACAGGAAGACCCCCACTAACATCACCAACCACCACTATTTTCATCCAAACCCTAGACTCACCAGAATAAGTGGCTGAAAATTGACCAAAAATGACCTGAAAAAGGGCAAAATTGGCCAAAAATCAGCCCGAGGCTGTATCTCAATAACGGTTAAATTTTGAGATCGGTTCTTCTGGCTGTGAAGTAGTCTTGAGGAGTCCATAAAATCCCCCCAAGATGAACTCGATCTGCCGACCCCCCACCTTCCCGATTCTGCATGATTTTGCATGGTTTTCTCATGGAATGACACTTAAGTGTTATTAAAGTCACCTAATGAAACTGACGAAGAAACAAATGACAAAATGAAATGAAGTTCACATTCATCGATTTATTCCAAATGATCGTTAGACTAAGTAAGGCACAGACTGACCATTATAAGGGTAAAATGATACCCGGGGTCAAACAGAAAAGTTACCACAGCATCACAACAAAGTCAGTAACGGGTAAATCCTCCTCTGTTTGCCAAACAAGCATTGATCCGACGTGGCATACTCCTAATGAGACGTCTAAGGTCATTTTGGTCCAGATTGTCCCATTCCTGTTGCAACGCAGCAGCAAGTTCTTGGACATTGGCAGGACGTTGTTGACGTTGACGTAACCTCTGTCCAAGCATGTCCCAGACATGCTCGATGGGGGAGAGGTCGGGACTCAGTGCTGGCCAAGGTAATGTGGTGATGTTCTGTTGTTGGAGGTAACTTGTAACGATCCTGGCCCTGTAACATCTTGCGTTGTCATCCTGGAAGATGAAACGGCGGCCATGACGTCGTGCGAACGGCACAACATGGACTGCCAAGATGTTGTCCCAATAGTACTGGCCTGTAACACGCCCTGCAACAACATGTAAAGCCATTCTTCCAGCAACAGTGATGCCTCCCCACACCATATAACAGAACCACCCCCAAATTGATCATGTCTGATGACGTTAACGTCTTGGAAGCGCTCGTTTCGACGACGCCACACCCTCCTACGTCTGTCCAAAAAATCAACAGTGAACCTTGACTCATCTGAAAACATCACATTGCTCCAGCGTCGATTATCCCAGTGTTGACGATCCCTACACCAACGACGTCTTGCCTGAATGTGATGATCTCTCAAACAAGGGATCACGCGAGGACGTCGGGCGCGAAGGTGACCCCTATGCAGTCGATTCTGAATCATCTGGCCACTCACTCTCACACCAGTGTCTGTTTGAAGACGAGCGCTGATCTGATTTGCTGTGATGACACGATTTCTCAAGGCCAAGGTATGGATAAATCGATCCTGGGCTTGAGTTGTCGCCCTTGGTCGACCTGAGCGTGGTCTGTCCTGTACAGATTGTGTATCACGGTATCTGGACCATAGCCTGCTTATGACAGACTGAGAAACATTCATCGTCCGCGCCACAACCGCCTGTGTTGTGCCGATCTGTAGCATGCCAAGGGCACGTAACCTTTCATTTTGGGTAAGCCGACGCATATCAAAATTTGTTTTCTGGTCACTAAAACAATTAAACTGATGTTTCCACCCTGGAATTCAATGCCACAATGACTGTAACATTCAAAGTCAGAGTCGTGCAAATCTTGGGTTGGACCCCCATGATGATCCCAAGCATCACCTGCATTAATGCGGTAGCTATTGGTGTGTTTGGGCGTCACTGGAAATGTTTCTTCTGTTAGGATCTATAGTGACTTTTTTCGTAGTCATTTGCATATTTTAGTATTATGCCCCCAAAATCAAATCCTTTTTTTGAATAGTATATGTTAAGTACATATTAGTGAGGGGTTAAACTGCAAGAAATTTGATATTTTAATCACATATGTATGTTAAGAAATTTGATATTTTAGCAAAAAGTACCAAGTTATAAATTTAGTTATTAGGTAATGTGCTTTTATAATAAAAAAAACATAGAAAATACTCAATCGGCATCCCCATCGACGGTTTAAATTTTCAGTTGATTGTGTTTTTTGTTTTCTCTGTTGATGAAATAAATTGGTATATTTGTTTTTTTGTGTAGAGATGAAAAGAAGAAAATGGCGATAATTGTTGCTCCATCTGTAGCCGGTGTACTGATTGTAGCCGTTCTGATCGCTTGTATTGCTTGGTGCTGTCAGAAACGAGCTAAGGCCAAGGAAAAAACAGCAAAACTTACGGCCAAGATGACTGGTTGGGACGAAGAAGTCGTGAGTATTTATTTAATGATGTACTACACCAAATGGCGTGCACCTAAAAGAACCCTGATTAAATCTTCAAAGAGTAGACCATTATCCGAGAAATGTTTCCCGCATAGCACACTGCACACATGCCCATCTTAATTATCCCAGGGCATCACAATAGTACATTAAACTCCCTTTCATTTTATTTATTTGATGACAATTTACAACATATGAATAACTGAATTATGCAAATGGTTTTTATACAGCCAAATAGAAACATGGTTGTTTATTGCCTCTGTTCATACAGGCATTGTCTGGCAACGCATCTTTAATAGATGAATTAAATAAAAAAAAAGAGAAAAATAGTGAACATACAAATTGTATTATGTAAATTTCCTTCTAAACCAATTCTTTGAAGATTTGATCAAATTTTCCTTCTAAACCGATTCTTTGAAGATTTGATCAAATGTGACATTTGGAATGAAATCATAGCTAAAGGGGAATAACTCCATTTAATCAATTTATATAAACATTTGTCACTGTGTTCATTTGGAGAAATGAAATGGGGTTTAACGTCCTACATATGTGAACTAACTGGGATAATAAGAACAGTGTTCATTTTATATATAAACAATACTAATTTACTGTAATAACTACTGTTTTTAAAAGAATTAAATCTTTGCAATAAATTCAAGTTTGTGTGAGGCCAATTCAAATTTTTGTAACTTTTTTTTCAGCCTCTTACACCAACGACCGCTAAACCTGACCTTGCTCAGTTAAAATTGATAAAGGAATATGATTTACGGCGTGGAGGTATTATTGGGTCGGGAGCATTTGGTACTGTCTATAAAGTAAGTTATTATTCCTTTAAAGGGACAATAACGCTCTTGCTGGCTTGGCAGCTCTAGAAAAAAAATACTAGTCTTATTCTAAGTACCAGGTGTTTATGTGTCCTACCTGTTGTGTAAATTATCCATTACATCATATTTTACTTGTCCAGAGGGTTCGAAAATATTTTAAAATCCAAGTCACATTTGAAAAGGTTTACGTTAACCTTTTCAAATCATGTAGTTGAATTTTTCCAATTTTTTAAATTAGGTGTGTTACGATGAAATTTGTATCATCAATTTTTTTGAATATTGTAAAATAATACAATTTGTTGACCAGAATAAAGATTGGGACATATTATTCAATTACAACAAGAGTGTTATTGGGGCTTTAACTGTCAAACGTTTCTTATGGAATGTTAATCAGGAGGCCATTTTGCAGGTTATGACCTATAAGTAAAAATGACAAAAAATGTGAAATATTTTATACCAATAAATGGGGAATTCACGATCTTTCAAAAGATATATACATTAACTGCGACAGTTAGAATTTGAAAAAGTGTAGATAAAAATGCCACTGTTGGGGAAAAATTCTACCCCTTGAATTGTACTTGTAACCATTTAAAGTATTACAATACCCATTTGTTAGTCTTAAAATAACCAAAGTATTGTATTGATGATACATTAACCATATGCTAGTCCCGTTATAACCAAAGTATTGTATTTATGAGACATTAACCATATGCTAGTCTCATAATAACCAGTATTGTGTTGATGATACATTAACCATATGTTAGTCCCAAAATAACCAAAGTATTTTATTGAGGATACATTGACCATATGCTAGTCTAAAAATATCCAAAGTACTGCATTGATGATACATTAACCATATGCGAGTCTCAAAATATCCAAAGTACCATATTGATGATACATTAACCATATATATGTTTGTCCCCAAATAACTAAATTATCATGTTGATGAGACATTAACCATATGTTAGTCTCAAAATGGTCAAGGTATTGTGTTGAGTAGACATTAACCATATGTTAGTCTCAAAATAACCCAATTATTGTGTTGATGATACATTAACCATATGCTAGTCTCAAATTGACAAGATGTCAAAAGTCCACCCAGATAAAAAAAAATTTAAATCATTTGTTTTTCTTTTTTTTCTAGGGATTTTGGATTCCAGAAGGTGAAAATGTTAAAATTCCTGTAGCTATAAAGGTTTTACAGGAAGGAACATCACCAAATCAGAATAAAGAATTGTTGGAAGAGGCTCGTGTCATGTCGTCAGTAGAACATCAGTATTGTGTCAGAATCTTGGCAGTCTGTATGACGGCACAAATGATGTTAATAACGCAGCTCATGCCTCTGGGATGTCTTCTGGATTACGTGCGAAAAAACAAAGATCACATTGGATCGAAGGTTCTGTTGAATTGGTGTACACAAATAGCCAAGGTGAGTGCTATCAAGGTTTTATGTGGAAAAACACCCTTTTTATTCCCGGAAAAATCAATCCTTAAGATGCAACACTGACGAGGAGAAGTCACAACTAAAAAGCCAGAGGAACTTTCATGGTTAACCAGCTACCACCTACCCACTGAGCCACAAAAACATCCTTGGCCAACACCATATTTAGAAACCTGGTACCTTAAGGTTAATGAGCCACTACCTAACCCCCTGAGCCACAGATATTTTCAGGCTGATATTTGGTTTATATTTTTAGGGTATGGTTTATTTGGAAGAGAGAGGTATTGTTCACAGAGATTTGGCAGCTAGAAATGTTCTGCGTAAGTTTTAATATTGCTTATTTTATTTTTGTATATTTTGTTGAAAGTAGTAAACATATTAGTAAATATGAAACTGTCCGTCCTGTTATGTTTACACATTTGAATTATGACTTATCACCAAAACCTGACAGAAAATGTCAATTTAATTCAATACAATCCCATTAAAATTATCCCTTAGTGATTGGATTACCTCCCTTTAGTGTGTCAAGGGAGATAACCCATACCAAAGAATTAAAACATTCTCCAGAATGTTAAATGTAGAAATTTTGCATATTTCTTTACTACTTTTAGAGATGCCAAGAAACTTTCTCGCTTAATTTTTAAAATGGCACCACTGACAAACGGGGAACTAGGCAGAATAATCCTGAAAGATTTTGGATAAAAAAATTAAATCTGAGTAACCAATGGAACATAAAAAGATGTAATTAACAGATAGTGTTGAATATTTAATGATTGTTTTGATTTTGTTTTATTTCAGTACATACGCCAACCCAGGTAAAGATTACAGATTTTGGATTAGCAAAATTATTGGATTATGATGAAGAAGTCTATCAGGCAGCTGGTGGGAAGGTGAGAAGACAGAATAATTATCTCCCTTGATGAAATACATTTCATGCCCATAACTTTTATTTGAAGAAATGTCAGCGGGATACATTTTAGTATTGAAGGGCCAGGCTTGTTATGAAATGAAATAGAAATCTAATGAAGACTGACTTACACTATACAATGTGCTATGAAGGAAACTTTACCAGGCAGTAGCACTATGGCCTACTCTTATGTCGAAATTGGTAGGCCATAGTGCTACTGCCTGGAAAAATTTGCTTCGTAGCACACTGTATGGCGTATGTCAGTCTTCATTATCACAGTCAGAGCAGAACAGTAGGAAGTTAAACCCAATTTATTTCTATTTGATAATTTCAGATGCCTATAAAATGGCTGGCGTTAGAATGTATACAACACAGAATATTCACGCATAAAAGTGACGTCTGGAGTTATGGTGTGACCGTCTGGGAATTAATGACGTATGGACAGAAACCGTACGACAGTATTCGTGCCCGGGATGTTCCCGATCTGTTAGAGAAAGGGGAACGACTCCCACAACCACATTGTTGTACTATTGACGTTTATATGATCATGATTAAATGTAAGTACCGGGATATTGAACTATTCTGAGAGGGGGTGGGGTCGAATGAGTTAACATGTGCACTTGACAAGATTTGTCATTGAGTCAACTGCCATATGTTACAAGGAGTAGGGTCGTCTGTCCAACCTCGTGGGTTTTCTCCGGGTCCTCCTGTTTCCTCCCACTACTAAAGACCCCTACGCGCAAGCTGATTATTGAAATAGAATTTTAAATAACTTAGCTTACCAATTATTGAAATACAATTGAACCATATGTTAGTCCTGAAATCACCTAGTTTGCTAGTTTACCTTGTCATAGCTGCACAAACAAGAAAGCTTTTGCAGAAAGAAGCTATGTACTATCGATTTGAACACTTGCTTTTGAAAAAATATGAAAAAAAATTAAATGCCATAATATCATGCTATAGGTTGGATGTTGGATGCCGAAAGTCGACCATCTTTCTTGGAGTTGCAGGAAGAATTTTCTAAGATGGCTCGAGATCCTGGTCGCTATCTTGTGATTCAGGTAAGATGCTATTTACATTTAATATCCTTTTATAAACTTATACATCAATATTTCCTCTCAGTTAGTCTCTACAGATCTTTTATTATTTTATTTTTTTGTTTGTAATTTAGATGTAATTTGTAAATAAGATAGATTTCTGTGGCTATAAACAGTGTTTTAATTGTCTCTTCTGCTATTTAAACTATGTTTTTTAAGCCTAGTTCACAACCTGCCGTACATGCTTTCTACGCGGACAATTTAAGTAAGACTTAACGCATTGCTTGCGTGTATTCATCACCATAAAAGATCGAAGACTTGCTCTAGAGACTTTAGGTACTGCACATACAAAATTTTGACCAAGGGTTGTGAGCTAGGCTTTAGATGAAAAAAAAACAAAATAGGATAAAATTTGTCAGTTGACAGTTTTATTACCATACATCATTTATGAATTCTTTTTTGAGATATTTTTTATTGTTCAATATTTTTTGAGTTATTATTATCTATCATTTATCATTTAAGTATCAAAAAAATACAAAATGTTAATTTTTTTAATCATGCTTAAAATTTTGAGTTATTGTGATTTATGATTTTTCATTTAAATGTTAAAAAAAATGTTAATTTTTGAATTATGCTTAAAATTCCTGACTGGTCATTGTTTTCAGTTATTTTATGATTTATCAGTTGAATTATGATTAATATGTCCAGTGTTCAATCATACACATTTTAAATATAGGATTATATAAATTAACTTTAAAGGGTGACGTTCTAAAACGCCTATCAGGAGTGTCCAATGGGGCGGAAGCAGACAATAATGCGCAAAATTCTGCTGATACTTCTCTTCAGGTAGACTTGATCATCTGGTTTGTTGGCATGTTGTATCGTGAATGTTGTAGTTACCTCCCCTTTCATCGTATCCCATCATGCACTACATCATTTTCATTTATTTTTTTAGTAGAGGAGTTTTGTCTGTCATTTAATTGGGAACTAATTTCTTAAAAAATGTGATATTGGCAGTTATTTTTCTTTTTAGAGTCTTGTTATTTCATTGGTTGAGGTTGGGAGACAAAATATATATGTTTTAGCATCTCTATTCGCAACCAATCAAAATGCTATATCCTTAAAATTTACTGATTTGAATTTTAAATTGCCATTGTACACCTGAGGCGCGGAGGGAAAAATGATGTTTAACATCCACTTAACACAATCTAAATCATTTTGGGACTAACACATTGTAGAATTTTAATTCAATAATTCGCTTATTGTGTGTGGAGGTCTGGAGAAAACCCGTTAGATTAGGCAAATAACCATGTACTCCATTTCTGATCGAAACAGCACAGCTTGATTTAAATAACTACCAAGCTCGTGAAAGACGTGTAAATAGGCCTATAATGTTTTTGATAAAATGAAAAAGGAATTAATATAAGCTTCTGCTTATTTTCAAATCCATGGTATCGGTATTGTATATACTCATGTTGTACGCGAAATGAACTGTATGAGATCTATAAACCAAAATGAAATTAGAATAATACACACAGTGGCTTGTATTTGAACGAATAGATGCATTCTGAATACAGGGATATCCATTCATCTACAGACATAGAGATTGATCGACCTGATGGGTCGTTTCTAGCTAGGGAATGATTGATCGACCTGATGGATTGTTTCTAGCTAGGGAATGATTGATCGACCTGATGGATCGTTTCTAGCTAGGGAATGATTGATGGATTGTTTCTAGCTAGGGAATGATTGTAATCTGTATTTAAATCAATCCTGCATGAATTGTAGAAATTTACAAGTTATCTATATTTAAACACTATAACATCAAAATAAAAAGATACACTTATATCAAATTGTTAATTTTATCTGCACTATAAATATCAAGTTCCCAAAATTACCCCCAAATGATAATGTGTCATATAACATTCCTGAAAATACTGGACACCAAAAAATGGCTCTATGTTGAAAGTGTTTATTATACCCTAAACCAATTTTTGATGCAAAAATCTAGAGCTTGAATTTGGGAGAGTTCACTTTAAACCCCTTTTTTATACTACCCCCCCCCCCCAACAAAAAAACCCTCTACATATTTATTTTGGAAGAGTTTACCGAACCCCTTTAAATTTTTGATAAGAAAAATCCCTCTAGATATTTTTTTTGAGGACAGTACACTCTAAATCACTCTTTGATAAAACAAAATTAACCCAACATAAAGAAGAGAAGAGAATGTTTTGCATGTGTTAATATTTAGGATTAAGATATGAATATGAACAGCATGTTGACGAACTGGATATGATGACATGATGAATTATTCTGTTGTTAATACAAGTTGTGTAATACAAGTTGTCCACAGTCAAGTTTCATTCAATCGTCTTTATTTTGATTTCTTGTTAACGAGCATGTGCATCGTGACTAGATGTAGGTTGTTATAGAATGACGGCCAGGCAGCTACAAATGTTTAAATCAAATGAGGGTTAACAGTGGTTGCTGTGGCAGCCATATATGCATGAAATGTCTGACACTAGTTGCCAAAAGTTCGACCTGGAATATGCCCAATCGGACATCTAGATATGGTGAATCATATTCCAAATTCAAAAAACTATTGACTGTGAATTAAGTGTATAACTATTGCGTATCCGAATGACCTGCCATGACAGAAAATCCTGATGAACTTTCTCAGCCAAACAGGGGCTGAACAAGCAACATCCAGGCTAGCGAGCCAGCGTCATACCCACTGAGCCAATGTGCCCCCCCCCCCGCATAATATTATCATTATTCATTAATATATTGGTTATCTTCGTGGTTCAGTTGCTTCTTTTATTTTGCTTCGGCACTAAGAAGGTTTTTATGTTTGCGATTAGGAGTTTTTTTTTTATTTGTTTCATAATACTGTTTTTGTTCTATTTGTTGATTATTTTTTCCTGCTTTCTGTTTGTTTTTGATTTGTTTTGTTTTTAGATTTCCTAAGGTGGTGGCAGTTTCCTGTATAAAATATACATTTTTGTAGCAAAATGAAGAAAACCTTAAAAATAGTTAAATTGTTCCTTTTAAGTGACACTGTTACTCTGTTAAAGAAAAGGGAAAAAATTAGAAATTTTTTTTGATATCCTCACTCGGCAATCTTGTATTTTTTGAACAATATCTTATTTCCTCGGTTTAATCCATGATTATTTTATATTTGATTAATCAATCAGAATATCCAACAATCACGATTCCAGCTACGATTGAAATCGTTGAGAGAGAGAAATGGGTTTAATGTCCACTCGACACAAACTAGGTCATTTCAGGACTAACATATGGTTTAATTTTATTTCAATAATTCGCTTGTGCGTAGGGGTCTTTAGCAGTGGGAGAAAACCGGAGTACCCTGAGAAAACCCACGAGGTGGGACAGGTGACCCTA
Organism: Patella ulyssiponensis; assembly: GCA_963678685.1. Lineage (NCBI taxonomy): Eukaryota > Metazoa > Mollusca > Gastropoda > Patellidae > Patella > Patella ulyssiponensis. The sequence goes on from OY783225.1 coordinate 94,165,582, forward strand.
CTCCTTGCCACGTATAACCAGGGATTTGAAACAAAGCTAGTTGAGTCAATGGCATGCTGTATGATACAGCGAGCGCATGCTGACCATTTGGCCATCCAACCATGTGTTAAATATTGTGGTCAGTCATAGCAATTGTGTTGATCGTGGACTCACGTAGCAATCCTATCGTAACACTCGACAATGGGAATCTAGCATAATCAATGAGGCCCATGAAAAGATTTACAAATCCAAGTTTCAGCAGATTTCTATATGTATTTACTATGTGTGTATTTATATCTGTTATGTTGAAAGTCGTGGGTTTAGCTGTGAAATATTAGATATTATCCAAAGAATGCAAGATTACCGAGACTTTAAACTTCTGTATTTGTCATGATGTGTAGATTTACAAATCCAACGTCTGTCAGATTTCTCTCTCTATATATATATATATATTTGTATCTGTGATGTTTTATTAAAGGGAGACAAACTGATGCGTCTGCCCAGCGAAACATACGACAAACATGATCTGATGAGGAGCATGAGCGTGGCCATCGACGGACCGGAAGAGGTCGTTGAAGCAGATGATTATTTACAACCGCACTTGAACTCGGATGAGTCTCATGATAATAATAATGCACAAGTCAAGGTAGATAACTCTAGCACATGACTGGACAAAAACAAAAAACAACAAGTCTCAAGATCTTTGCGATTCGATAATGAATAAGTTTGTTTTATAATGTATCAATGCCTTCTATTTGGAACTTTGTGTAAAGTACCTTAAACTGAGACTGTATGGGTGCGTTCAAAAGTTGAGCAGTAGGGGACAGAGGGCTGGGCGTGTTCTGGGTAGAAATAGCATCTAGTTTAACGGTAATGTTTTTCAAGGTCGTTAATTGTTTCATGATTAATCCCAGAAAGAAATATACTGTGGAAAACGCGTGTGAACAAAGATGATATTAAATATATACCTGCTACTCAAAAACGTTAAATTGACAGGTAATTTGCTAAGCTCGTTAGTGAGGTAATTATGATTAACGTTTGAATGACTACACCTGAATGTTGACACACCTGAATGTCGGTGTTTAGTCGGCACAGAAATTGATGTCGTAACCTTTTTGTACTTGTTGTTTTTTGTTGTTACCAGACCTGATTGTTGTGAAAATGATCGACGAAAGAAAGTTTTTGTTAAAATTCGATCAATCTGATTAAAATACAGATCAATATTTTGTTTCGTTTTTTTATACTTTCCATGGCCTACACTACAAGAAGATCTCACTGGTTGTAGTGGAAGGTTGCTTCAGGCGTATCACTAGCGCCTTTAACCCTGTGACCTCAGACTTTTGATTAACAAATTGGCATTGATGTTTCTAACTTGCTGCAACAGACTGTTTCATTGGCTAATCCTTCACGTGGGTTATAGTGTCGTGATGACAAGTAAAACGAAATTTTGAAATATGAAAAAACGAAACAAAATAGGATCTGTGTTTTGTTCAAATTGTAATATTGTACAATATCCATTATAAATTACATGAAATGAAAGGGAATGGGGTTTACCATCCCACTGTTATTTCTCCAACTGGTCTACTAGATATTGTCAAGGGTTCTTTTACGTGTACACAAATGTGTACATGGGACCTGAGTTTTACATCCCATCTGAAAAACTAGACAAATACATCCGTCTTGTACCATTAACAAGAGGGAAACTACCTGAACAACCAGAGGAACTATCTCTGCCTACAATGGGAGCAAACCCAAGACTTCTGTGTTAGAGAAACACTGTCTCCCTATAACCATAAGATAATTTGTATATGTGTGTCCTCTATGGCTGAACCCAGGGGTAAGTGGAATGGAGCGGATTGAGACCACTGGACATACTGAGGCATCCCATGTGGAGTGGAATGGAATCAGACCACTGGGATTATAGAGGATGGTCCTATACATTGCGTGAAGATATTCCTAATAATGGGAAGATATTATAAAGGAAGAAGAGAAAGATATTCCCCCCGTCTTTACTATCCTCCTGATTAATTCATCAGTATATAGTTCCAGATATATAAATACAACTGTCTCATTGACAACTGTCTTATCGCCTTCCTTTATTTAAATACCAACGTTTGACTTGGCGTCACTAAAACTCGTATGTCTTAACTAATTTGACCGTACTGACACAAAAAAAAATAATTTCTGCCAACCACATCGTTATAGAATTACCTCACTTATTCAGTACCTATTACAATGAAACAATTAATACAAGAGATGTTCATAAAGTATAGATTGTAGTCATTGTCTCTAAACACCAAAACTTAAAAACTGCCTTTGAAAACAATGTTGGCTGGCATAGTTGTTGATTGGCAACTCTGTATTTTCAAGTCACCTTCAAGAACATTGTTGGTCAGCATGTGTTTGTTGACTGGTAACTCTGTATATTCAAGTCACATATAATATAATTATCATATTTGATAGGTTCCTTTATTGGAAGGAGCATCACAAATAGATGGAAAGTTTCCTGGAGCCAGCAAACCTCGACGAGAAAAGCGCTATGCCCATCTTGATAACGCTGTTCAAGCACGTCAACAGCGACAGACGTCCCCCACCAGAGGGCGTGGTGATAGCATCAATTCACGGTATAGTTCAGATCCTGTCAAATTCTTAAAAGATAAAGGTAATTGAAATATTGTTATATTTTAATTTGGGGGGGGTAAAGAAATGTTGATCATCTTCTACAAAAGGAGTAAAGACTTGTCCTTTAACACTAGGTTTTCAACCAGCTAGTTTGACACAATTATATACAAGGCCATAATCATGATGAAGATATTAAGAAAGAATATATCCCTCAAGACCCGAACAAAACACAATAGGTTTTACAGGCGACCCTACCCCTTGTCACTCCTTGTCATGTACAACCGGAGGAAATGAAGCCACGCTAGTTGACTCAATGACAGACTTTATGACACAGCGCGCACCTCTTAACCCTTCGGCCATCCCCCATATGGCATATTGGACCTACCTATGTGGCATATTACACTATTGTCTGTGGCACAGTATACCATTCTTTGTGACATATTGGACCTTTCCATGCGGTATATTGGACCATTCCATGTGGCATATTATACCATTCTCTGTGGCATTGTCTACCATTCATGGAGGCATCTTAGATCATTTTTTTTATGTGGCATATTGCCCCTCATTGTAATGATGATTTGATATAAAAATGATGTGTAGTATTTTGGGTTGACAACTGAGATTGAGGCTATACAAGATAATATTTGACACAAGGAACGTTAAATGCTGGTCGTCCCTGCTTTAAAAGGGAAAGTAAATTTCGGTAACAATGCGATCGATAGGAAAATACAGATTAGTTGACACGTCTAGTCTACTATGATCTGTTTTCAGATGACGTAGAATTGGGTTTACCGATGTTGTTGTTAAATGGTGGCGATGAGAGGAATGGAGGATTGCCTTACAAACGAGATGTGCCTTTACACCTACCAGTGGATGAAGATGATTACTTGCAACCCAAATCACAGATACCACCTGCTTATATGGACCTTAACGATAAAGGTAAGGCATATTAAATGAAACCTGGGTTTAGCATCTTGCTTTCCTACATAAACCTGACTAATGAAACAGGGATAATCCATGCAGGTATGTGTTCTATGATGGACATTTCCCCCTCGGTTTTTGATTTACTAGTTGCAGTCCACTGCACTTCGTTCTGCACCACTGACAAAGAGAGTGTATGTTGGAAAATGCCAAGGAACTTTCTCAGGACCTCCTGGTTAGTGGCTCCCTAAAGGTTATTGTCAGAGTATGCGTTACATTACAGGTTATTACCAGACTGTGTTGTATTACAGGTTATTACCAGAGTGTGTTATATATTTACAGGTTATTGTCAGAGTATGTGTTTTATTTACAGGTTATTATCAGAGTATGTGTTATATTTACAGGTTATTATCAGAGTATGTGTTTTATTTACAGGTTATTATCAGAGTGTGTTATATATTTACAGGTTATTATCAGAGTATGTGTTATATTTACAGGTTATTATCAGATCATGTCTTATATTTACAGGTTATTATCAGAGTGTGTTATATATTTACAGGTTATTATCAGAGTGTGTATTATATTTAAAGGTTATTATCAGAGTATGTGTTATATTTACAGGTTATTATCAGAGTATGTATTATATTTACTGGTTATTATCAGAGTGTGTATTATATTTACAGGTTATTATCGGGGTATGTGTTATATTTACAGGTTATTATCAGTGTATGTCTTATAATTACAGGCTTTTATCATAATATGTTATATTTACAGGTTATTATCAGAGTATGTGTTATAATTACAGGTTATTATCAGAATGAAAGAGATGTGTTTGATGAAGAAGAAGAATATGAAGCTACGGAAGAGGAGGCTGTAAATAAACCATTGACACAGGCCATAGATAATCCTGAATATTTCGATACACCCAAGCAAAATGGCGTTAATAAATCGGGGATACCGGCTCCGTTACCTAAACCCAGAAATCTAAACTATTATAATGACATTAATCAGTTGTCTCCCTTGGAGAAAAAACAATTAATATTAAGAGTGAATAGTAATGAGGGTGGTGTTGAAACAAGTATTTAGCCCAGAGTTATCTACCCTCGCCCTCCGTTAATGTTTTATTTTTAGTGATGTCTGCTGATGTATGTTCGTATACTTCCCATCAGGGGAAATTGTGTTGAGAAATAAAACTGCTCATGTACAGAATAGGCCTAGGCTCTTCGGGAAGTTCAGTGAATCTGGTCACATGATTTCATATAAAGTGAACTGTGTGACCTAGTCACGTGATTAGTGAAAGTTGATGTGTGAACTATTTTATGTTATGAGTTAGGTCTAAATGTGAAACAACAGGATCATGTGAATTTGGAAGAATCATGTGACATGACATGTGACTAAGGAAGAATCATGTGACACACCATGTGACCAGTCACATGATTTTACTGTTGCTGTGTTATAAGCTTATTCATGTTGTGCTTTCGGTTATCGTGAGGCAAAATGGATGTTGGAGTGTTATCAGACAACTCATTGAATGGAAAAAGTATAGGCCAGTACAGTATCCAAATAGTATAGGCCTACGGTATCCAACTTAACAAACCAATTTGAGTGTGAATATTAGGCCTATTAACTGATCCTACAAATAGTGTCGGAACGAAGAACAGTAATCCGATTCTCACTCGTTGGTTGAAGAGATAACATATGTGCTGATATATCTTGCGACTCATGACTCATACATTCTCTGGACAAAACGATGTTATAGTTTACCACTAGGTTAAATAAGTGCTGACGAATTTGTTATAACTATATGGGGTGGGGGGCAAATAAAGTCCAGTGTTGAGGTGTTGTAATGTTTAACATAGGCGTAAATACCTGCTGTAAACATCTGTTGAGTTGATAATAAAGTCCAGTGTCAAGGTGTTGAGTTGACAATGACTTCTTGTAGTCAGAGTTTGCGTTACAACCAACCTGGGGCGAAAAACATGATATTAGACACTGCCAAAACACAAGCTTGAATCAAACAGAACACAGAATTGAAGTACAATCTCGAGTCTGGACCATGATGATACCAGTACTGTCTCGAGTATCGTCCATGATGATTAAGATAGAGATGCGCCTTTACCACGATGATTCAAGTACCATCTCGAGTCTCGTCCATGATGATTAAAATAGAGACGCGCCTCTACCACGATGATTCAAGTACTGTATTGTAGAGAAAGACTAACATTGAGATAGAAACTGAAAGATGGAAGCTATGAAATGTACGATGATTCGTCAGCATAAGAAGCATACACCTAAGATTGTTATTTGTTGCAAAAAATAGGGCAAATTGTTGATTAAATAAAATACAAACAACTATACCCAAAATATCATACACCAGTATTTATAGCGTGAAGACGGATGGAGAGAACAAAGCTCAATGCAAAAGAACATTTTTCAGTTAACCAATACACAATCATGTGATATGCAGCATTTATCCAATGTGATAAAACTATGGTGACATCATCATTATCCAATGAAATGCTGATAAACTGATCATATGATATGTGGCAGTCATGGGACATTATGATTATCCAATGAAATTCTGGTGAATTGATTATATGATATATTATGGCAGTCATGTGACATTATGATTATCCTATGAAATCTGATGAATTGATCATATGACATATAAACTGATCATGTGACAGAACATATCATGTGACACTATGATTAAGCAATAGTTTAGTTAGAAATTGTGAAATCAGTCAGTTTGAAAATGGTGTCCAATGATGGTTAGCCAATCTAAGTACTGCATCAGTTAACTTCAACAACTAAAGCTTTGTTTATATAAATGATGTAATTTAAAAATATCTGTTATGATCACTGTAACAATTTCTTCCATGTATCTGATTGGTTAGTGATATATATAGACCAATCACATTTTGATTTTGCTTAGTTAATGAGTATGCATGCCACTTTAATTTCTTTAATAATCGAATGTAGTGGTTGTGATTTTATTTTAGACTTGATAATAGAGTTTCATAATATGAAAGGTTAGATCAACCAGCCTCCTTTTATACGAAAAACAAGAAAAATGACTGCTTTTCTTTCTTTGTGCCAAATCAAAATCTCCATGTTTAAAAAAAAAATCCATCAACGCTTTTTTTTTTAATTTATGAATGTGCTTTGTTCAAGGCAGATGATTATTAAATGTGTTTTTTTAAGAGGATGAAAAGAAATTCAGGCTTATCCAATCACATGGAATTAATGATAATGGCTTAGTCTATTTGCAGGCATTATAGGAAGATTAGGCTTGATGGGGTTGGGATCAGACCGCTTAGGGAGGGGTTGAGACATGAGAGGTAGGAATTTCCATATGGAAAACTCATTGATCGCAAAGTCTTTTGGGAAGGTAAGCCTTGATGGGGTTGAGATCAGACCTGATTGAGGTAGGAATTTCCATATGGGAAACTAAATTTGGAAGATTAAACTAGTTGGTGAGGAGATCTGGTGTGTCTGGAGGTCCTTTTATGGAAGTCTTCACCTCACCATCTGGCTCTCCTTTAGGTGACAAGGCATTGTTTTATGTAAGAAGGTTTACGAAAGAAGAATTAATAGAAAGTGATATGAGAATTTTGTGGTGGACGTTAAACTCCATTTTCCTCTCTCCTCTCTATAAATAACCTCCATAAGACAACAATAGCCCAGTCCATACCCCATTTCTCTCTCTCTAGATGATCTGATCTACATCAGACAATTATAACCTAATACATACCAGCAGTAGACAACTCTATCGCAGTGAAAGGCTCGAATGGTATCAGCCCACTTGCTAAAAAAACTTGAGTCAATATTTGAAAGTTTTACACTTTGTTGATTAAATTTATTTTTAAAAATAATATGAAAAATTGTAGAAAATAACAATTTTAATGAATTTATGTAATAATATATAGATTTTAATGATGGAAATTTGAATGTCCCACATTTCCTATTTTTATTGTTTGTTGTATTGTAAATATCAATTGTATATAATGTAAAGTAGCCTATATGGTAGCGTACTGGCAGTGTGCATAGTTATATTTAAACATTTATATTTAAACATTTGTATTTAGAAATTTGTTAAATTATTTTCAAAATGGGATAATTCAGTCCTGGTAATAATGACCATTTTTAGTGGTACCTGACATAATATCAGATTTGGAAATAACGGTTTTAGAGGCACCTGACGAAATATCAGGCCCGATAAAACGATTTCTAGTGGACAAAAAAAAAACAGGCACTACTCAACTAGTGCTTTGCGCTGGACAAATATGGAATAAAGATAAATCCACGATGGGCACAGGAGGAAGTATACCTGACAGTCTGAATTTCTCCCTGAAAATGTCTGTGATCAATTTAATAAGAGATTTAGGTTTCTAAAGTCAAGCTTCTCTTCTTTAAAGCTGAAAAGAAAATATTTGTTACAATGAGCTTAGATTGAAACATGAAAAATCTGTTGGTTAAACTTGCCAGGAAGATTGTTGAATTGTATTTGAATATGATGAGATAATTATATAATAATCTTGTATTGGAAATTATAATCAGGCTCTAACTGCCTAGTGCATGATGCCTGCCAGTAGAAAGTTATATACACAAGACTCTAACTGCCTAGTGCATGATATCCGTGTGTAGAAAGTTATATACTCCAGCCTTCAGTATCTGTAAAAATATACAGAGAATTAAAGATGATCTGAAAAGAGTGACCATGCTCTAACTGCCTGGTGCATGACAACTGTTAATACCTATACTCCTGGTATCCCATTAAAAAAAAGAAACTGTATGTTTTTGTGGAAAGGTGTACAAAGTGATACACTCCAGGGAGCCTGTGTTCACTAAAATACTTTAAGAATGCAGCCTTTTCATTGGTTAATAGCTAAAATTTGCACTAGGATTTTAAGCCTCAGCCAATGAGAAGCTTGCATCCTGAAGGATGTTACAATTTCATGAATGAAACCCGAAGACTGAGGTATCCCATTTTAAAAATGAACTTTTTGTTTTTGTAGAAAGAAATTGTTTTCTCATTTTTAATCTCACATAATATTAAATGCTATCAGGTGGAGATGTTAATAAAATAAAATTCTGTATACTTGTAAATAATTGTAATAAAGAGTATATTAATTCAATATATCATAGGCCTAATATCAGTAATAATCCAAATATGGCACATAACAAATATTTTAATTTATTAAAAAAAGAATTCCATATCATTTTTTTTCTTTTACATTTTTTTTTGTTTAGTAGCTTAGAGTTTCTAATCAAATTGTTGAAAACATGACGTTTTAAAATCAACTGGTTCAAATAAATCATCAAAAAGGTAAACAAAAATTAACCGAAATCATAATTTCTATTCTTGAACTATATGTTCAGTCTTATTTCTCTATAGCCATTTTAAAAGGGTACAATTGTCAGCCATGTTTTGCATAGTCTTGGACACTCAGAGACTATCTGAATGTATTGTACAACCAGAACCTTTTTGAATGATAGAGACTTTATGTATTGTAGGTTTCATTTGCCTGTAATAAATGTTTTTTTCAAAATTATGCTTTTAGGGGCCAGAATACAAATGTAAATTCAATAATTTTCAATTTTGTGAAATTTTTGGACCTTAAATTATTTTAAGGACGCAGCCATTTCATTGGTTGAGAGTTGAAATCATAGTACAAATTTGAAATCTTAGCCAATCAAAAGCCACCATTCTTAAAAATATTTTTTTTTAATTTTTTGTGAATAAGACCCTAGATGTTAATTACAAAATATGTTAAATAAGATATGTTGAAAAATGGACAAAAGCCCAATTAGAATTTAAAAATTTATGAAAATAAATAAATTAGCTATGGTCATATGATAACTGAGGCATGCAGGATTGATAATGGTGACTTAGTCTTTATTGTCAAGTACTCTTGCTACGACATTAAATTCTTTACACTTCAACTTTTTAGTAGTGATAACTTTGCTCAGAATAAAGTACTTTGATTGAAATTTTCAATATATTATTTTTTTCCTTATCTATTTATGAACTGGTATATCAAGGAAGCCAAGCTTTTTTTTGTATCTAAATCTTACATCAGAAGAAGTCAACAACATAGCCATTTTTATCCAAATTTTAAATATATTTTTAGCTTATATATATTTATCCACAGAGTCTGTAAGATATTTATCATTTTAACCTGGAATTAGACAAAATGGTTCTAAAAGCACACATCAAAGTAATATGAATGTATATAGAATGATTTCAAAATTAGCCCCAAACCATAGAGTAGAGTGCACGACTCGTGTACCTAATTTAAAATGTTCATTAGGATCCCATATTTTCAAGGTAAGACAACAACATCAATATTGATTGAAATGGACCAATATTGAATTCTACTTAGTTTTTTTAATTTCAAATATTATAAAAATAGTTAGAGGTTTAGCCACTTTAATGTATTTGAATGAAAAGAAAATATATATAGATATACCCAAAAGCTATATCACGTGATTTAAACAGATTAATTATCATACTTAACCTTCGCTGTCGCTCTACAAGTATCCCCGTTTGATAACAGAAACGAAGTACACTCGGCAAACCTCGACAGATTCCGGAACCTACATCTATAGTCTCGGCTGTATGACAGTAAGTGATATGTACCCACGGCCATACATTTGCGATGCGGCTACCGGTTTGCTTTAACAGAGGAAACTTGATGCTATTACATACAAACAAGCCACCATGGGCGCAGCCATGTTTCATCTGGGACCTTTAAAGTAGTTCCAATATGGCGGAATTCGTCATACAGACGAGGCTAGATGTAGGTTCCGGAATCTGTCGAGGTTTTCCGAGTGACATGAAGTAGATTAGAATGCGAGCCGAATGAAGAATAATTATAAGCTGTTACTTCCTGTGATGTATTTGATTTCAGTAAGTTGTTAGTTCTTGTATAACCTGTTATATACACCTGTTGTTATATATATATATATAACTACCTGATATACCCCAAGTAAATATCATGATCGTGTCAGATGTATAATATACAAATTAATGATAATAAAAATATTTCTTTCAAACACTAGAAACTCACAGTTCTTATTTTTTTGTATTCAGCTCAGTTACAGTACGGTAGCTGTTACGTTTCCATTGCCCTCATCTTGATGTTTGTAGCAGAATACATTGATAAAAACCGGGGCCTAACATTGAGCAAGTGGTACTCCAGCATTCGTATTTGTAATCAGGGGCGCACATTACGATTTCGTTTGGGGGGGCGGGTAGCCAAAATGTGACCGACTGATGCACATACCCCCAGTAAGAGCGACACAGCTAGGTGCCGTGCATCACAGGTGCGAGTTTTCTAAGGTCCGTTTGCAGTAGCGGATCTAGAAGCTAGGAATAGGGTGCCCTCCACAATCCCACCTATAACATTAAGGATCCCAGTAAAAATAAATAGTATTGTCTCGCCAGAAAGCACTATGTCCCTTTAACTCGTTAGTCGCGGTTGGGGGCGATTATTTTACCGAACCAAACTATGTCTAGAGACAAAGGAGCGTATGAGGGATAGTATAACACCGTATACAGCCCTATCAGGGGCTCCAAATGCTACCCGCGTAACAGGAAAATAACCTCCACAAAACAGTTCCGTGCACCGCATGCACAGAACTCGCTACAACAGACTGTTTCATTGGCTTATCCTTCACATCAACCAGAATGCGGGTAAATAACAACTCTTCACCTTAGCCCCTCCCCCAACTCTGCTCAAATTCTCGAACAATGTACTGGACTGAATTGTATTGGAGAACGGTGTCGGCAGATGCGAAGCTTCCAAGTGTTCGGATCGTTGACGGCATGTTTAACCTTGTAATGTTCTGCCCCGACTGAGTTAATGAAGACAGACATACACAAGGCAGTGCTATGTGGACATTTTGCCCGTACAGCGGCGTTACAGCCTACTCTTATATCGAATTCTAAGCGCCAAGGGATCTTTTATGTGCACGTCAATGTTTACATGGGACCTCGGTTTTTTGTCCCATCCAAACAAAAAGACATCTTTCCTCGTCAGCCCCCCCCCCGTCCGACACCTCTGACAAGTGGAAACGGAATGATATTTAACACCCTACTGTTCTGCTCCAACAGGAACAATGATATACAATCGTCTATATTACAATATTTAAATTAACATCTCTTTCTGTAAAAGTCTAACCAGGGAGGCAACCACTACATCGTGAACTGGTCGTCTCAAGAACCCAATGCGTTGCAGATCTTCTAAAGCATCTGCATGATCTCCGAAATTATTCAGCCCCACTCTCCCTCTTATAGGAAAGACAGACAATACAAATTAAAACTGTGTTCGGTGCTCAGGAGCTTGTCAGGCAGGTATGCTGATATTTGATCTGCTTGAATCCAAAGTGGTAGATTATCGACCGTCTGCAATTTGAAACCCAGGCATGTCTCCAGAAAAGGACAGAAATATTGTCTCCAAGTCTTGTCCTGTGAATAAATATCTAAATAATAATTTATACAACGTTTGAAGCTAACACAAGACCTGTAGTAGGCGTATTTACTAAATTAACTTCATGAGATGTAGTATTAAATGTTCCAGAAAGATTAAGTATATCTCACTTACAGTTATGTAAGTAGTTCCTCCTAGCCAGATATTGGTACATCACATAAAAAGTTCCTAATATAACTTTACATATCTTACCTACGAGAAATTTGAACACCACATGATTTGTGCATACACTAATTACTAACATTGAGAGGATGCATTTGTTCTATCAGTACATGCAGGGGGACCACACCACACACAAGACAAACCTACGGACCTGACACACAATATATACAGACACCATAAACAACACACGTAAATATCAGATCAAGTGAATTAAAGCATCAGTTGTCAGTTAAATTAACAATAACATGTACGGACAGTAACAGAATATATTTGTTTACATTGTGCAGTTTATACTTTTATTGTTTATGACTATAGACTACCATATTCCTGAAGCAATGGCCCGAGAAATCCCTCTCTGGCCATTGCTGGATTAGCTTCTGATTCTTCAATTTTTGCGGGAGTATGTCTATTCTTCCCGTTCAATCAAAGCTATCACTTAAATACAGGAACATGACAGTCCTTCGTTTAATCTGGGTCTTCCCAAAAACTTTGGACAGTGATTTACAGGAGTCGTGTGTACAACAAAGAATATGTTCTCTTTGAGTCCTCCACGGCCTTGCTTGTGTCGAGAATAGTAGGTCTTTGTAAAGGGACGTCAAATATGGTGTGTCTTTGTAAAGGGAACTGACGTCAAGAAAAGTGTGTCCTTGTAAAGGGACCTGATGTCAAGTATAGGGTGTCCTTGTAAAGGGACCTGACGTCAAGTATAGGGTGTCCTTGTAAAGGGACTGGGATCACGTGGCTAAGTAGGTAAAGCGCTGGCTCGCTAGCCTGGAGGTCGGGTGTTCGATCCCTGCATTGGCCGAGAAAGTTCATCTTGATTTTCCGACGTGATTTCCCCTTGTCAGTGATGCAGAACGGAGGGCCTGACAGCTGTCTAGTCGTTCGGATTGGACGTAAAACCGAGGTCCCGTGTACACATTGGCGTACATGTAAAAGATATCTTGGCAGTTGGAATTCGATATAAGAGTAGGCCGAAGTGCCGATGCCCGGGCAAATTTCCCTCATAGCACACTGTATGGCGTATGCCCGTCTTCCATTAGCCCAGGTTGTGTGCAGAAGAGTAGGACGTTAAACCCCATTTCATTTCATTTCATTTGTAAAGGGACCTGACGTCGAATACAGGGTGTCCTTGTAAAGGAAAATGATGTTAAGCATAGAGTGTCATTGTGAAGAGAACGGATGTCGAGTGTAAAAGGAAATCACGTCGATTGTAGGAGGTCCCTAAAAAGAGGAAGGGCGTCAAGTGTAGAACGTCGCTGTAAACGGAATGTTCATAAAACGAGGAATAGTATTCTGTGTAATTATAGTCGGATAGACTGCTTAGTGTTTTCCAACTTGTTCGGAAACAAATTTAGGTCAAAACGTGAACAGTTCGTCACCTGCTAACAAACCCTGATCAAGTTTAAAATAGTATATCTTGCCAGAAATAATGGCTGCATCAACATCAGTGTGTAACCAATATCGTGACTTCGACTTCATGTGAAGGTTTAGAAATGGGAGCCGATGTTCCTCAGTGAGTAAGACTCTGACTAGATAACCAGCGTATCTAGTGTTCGCTACCTGTGTTGGCCGAGAAAGTTATTCGGTATTTTCCGCGGAGGTTTCCTTTTGTGTTGGAGAACGGGAGGCCTGGCAAGGATGTTTCTTAATCGTTCCTGTGTCGCGAAAAACCGAGGTTCCGTGTACTCAAGGGCATGCACGTAAAAGAACCTCGCTGTAGCGCTGATCTTAGCCCTGTCTCTACAGGTTGTAGCGCTGATCTTAGCCCTGTCTCTACAGACTGTAGCGCTGATCTTAGTCCTGTCTCTACAGGCTGTAGCGCTGATCTTAGCCCTGTCGGTGCAAAAATTGGCAGGTTAATCCCCATTTCATTTCACTTCAAGTTTAGAAATAAAACTGTTTAATGTAAAGCATTGGGTTGGCAGTAAAAGCCAAGAGATAAAAGAGGTAAAGCTACTTCAGTTAATTCATAAACTTTATTTATCTCTGTAAATGACTTCATTATGGATATGATATATATGGACCTCACGTTTTCTAGATCGAACATGATAACGATAAGATGATACTTGTCGAAACATGTTCTAGTAGAATAAAACCAGTGATTCATATCCCATGTTAGACAATGTCTTACCAACGGATTTGTGAAGACAATATTATTATGCATGTGTGTATTAAGTTAAATAATTGATACTCTGTAAATATTTATATGAGTGTCCATTTCATATCATATATTTTGATTTCAAGTTCACTAGACTGATAACGATAGGTATCCCATAAGTATCACATTTGTAATGTGTCCTGTTTGGAAATGAAATGGGGTTTCACATCCTACTGTTCTGCTCCGAACGTCCTATTTGGAAAAAATGATTCTCCAGAAAACGTTTGGTGATGACAATGTGCATGCCCACATTGATGACAATGTGCATGCCCACATTGTGTTATTAAACTAAAACTGAAAATGGTGAAGGGCATACGCAATGCAGGACACTGTGGCCTACTCTTAACCAATGAACTTTCTCTGCCAACGTAGGGATTGAACACGGAAAAACCAGTTTAGCGAGCCAACGTCTTACTCACTGAGCCACCGTGGCAGTGACACTACAGTCAATTAGGAACTAGCTTTGATTTCATGTTGTATATATGATCAATTAACTCTGGAACACTGTGTTGGTTAATTATGTTCTTATATAACATCCATAATACAAAGGTTATATACAGGAACCTACATACACACAGCTATGACATTAAATATAAGCTAAATATATAAGTTCTCTATCCCCTAGGCCCTCTAGTATTATACAATTTGCAACCCAAGCAAGTGTCCAGAAAAGGGTGGGGGCAGGGCTCGCACTGGCTCTGTTCCGCCAAAATGTACAATAAAGATTTATATTTTTTCCCGCCAACTCAAATATTTTATCTGAAAAATGTGTGATAAGAATGACAACATGTAACATTTTTATTTCTCCGGCAGGCCTATTGAAAATAATTACCGATTTTATAATTACAATATACAGCAACTTTATTCGTCTTTACATTATACATAATACATAAGCTCAGTTTTGTTTAATCAATTTACTAAAATCAGATTTTATTTTGGGTCACTTTAGTCTATTTGCACACCATATCAAAAGATATACAGAACATTTTTTTTCACTCATGGAAATAACGTCATAAAGAAGACTAATATTTTGCGGTTTGGACTCACTCATTGTAAACCTATAAATGTCTGCACCTAAATCAGTATTCAGATGTAGAACTGTTATTATGCATATTTTACTAAGTTAACTTCATGAGAAGTGGTATTAAATGTTCTAGAAAGACTAAGTATCTATCACCTTTACACGACACTTATAGTTATGTACATTGTTCCGTCCTAACCAGATATCAGATATCGCTATCCATCACATATAGTGATATAGCTGTAAATATCTTACCTACATGATATTTGCACACCACATGATTTGAACACACAATAATTACTAAAATTTAGAGGAGGCATCACATCAACATAATCAGTTACACAATATATATGGACACCTCAAGCAACAAACAACAAACGTATATATCACATCAAGTGAAAGGATCCGTTGTCAGTTACATATACTATAATATGTTGACATTGTGTAGTTTATCCTATTATTGTTTATCCTATTATTGTTTATCACATAGTCATCTGTTTATTATATGACTTGG
Source organism: Patella ulyssiponensis (assembly GCA_963678685.1). NCBI lineage: Eukaryota > Metazoa > Mollusca > Gastropoda > Patellidae > Patella > Patella ulyssiponensis. The sequence goes on from OY783225.1 coordinate 94,181,457, forward strand.
TCTTCAATATCGTTTTTTTATATCACCCCTATGGTTTTATACCAGTTACATGTACAGTAGCCTCTACAGTCAATGTCTTGTTATCATCAATAAAACCGTTTGCCATATCTTGTAGTATATTCCAGTCTAAACCTACACCATACATAAAACTACCAGGCGTAAATGTAGGGGTATCTTGTTTAACTAGTGATTTACTCTCATCATTGATATTTAACAGTTTTACTGTACAAATAGCTGTAACAGATTCAATAGTGTTATCTTCTACTCTCTTTAATACCAGGCCAATAAATAATATTGATGGATAACGTTCAACATATACACACCATGGTAATCCTTGTATTATTACAACATCACTATGGTAACACTCATATGGCTTCACTATTTGGTTCAAACTAAAACTACTGTCAAATGTTGTTGGTGTTTGTACTTGTACTTCGCCCAGTGGTTGTTTTAAACAGTCTACATCAACCTCCACCATAGAATAATATGGATGTCTAACTACAGGTTTCTGTAAAGTTGTTGATATGTTGTAATCTGTTTTGGTTTGAACATCTGTTAATCCATCTTTATCTACAGCTGTAATTATAGATCTATGTTGTAACATACGATCAGCATATTCACACCATTCTTTCATTGTCGATGTCATCTTGTCAACATCTTCTACTAGTTTGGTCAGTTTACTGTTTTCATCTTCACCAATTTTATTGATGTCATCTTTAATTGTCCCTCCAATCTGTTTGACTTTTTTACAAATATTGTCTATTTGTTTGTCAACTTTATCACAAGCTGTCTTACACGAGTTGTTCATGTCAGATATTTTGGTCTTCAGAAAGTCAGAATGTTTCTGAAACTGTTTTATCTTCTTTCCTGATTCAGTTTTCAGTTTCATGACAATTTCTCTCATTTCCTGGTCTACGTCATCCAAATCGGCTTTCGTATGATTTTCATGATCCACCATAACACAAACAGAACAGCATGGTTTGCGACAATCTCGACAATAAACTTTAATTTCTTCCTTCTTGTGTTTTGTACAATACTGTTTACCATCATCGTCGTCTTCTAGATAAAAGTTGTTGACAAACTGACTGGCACCACCTGATGGTACCGCGGTTTCTTGTCTACAGACAGGACAGTTAAACTTGTTGACAAAAAGTGTGGTGACAACATGGCAGTAGCTTGGGTTTAGTAAAGTTGTTTAAACATATAGAACAGGTATGTTTAGAAGCCATCTTCTAATCCAAGGAAGTCAGAATAATAAATAATTACCATTATATTAAATTAATTGTAGAAAACATCCTTTGTTTAGCCAAAGCTCCAGTTAAAATAAGATATATTCTGGTAGGTGTGTCAACTGTATGTTGTAATTTCAAGTGACAATGTATGAATAATCCGATTAGATTATATGTCAGTTGATGTTTACTTATCACCATGGATTTGGTTTCTTGGCTCATGTCATATTGTGTAATCTATATATATGATTGTATACTTTATGGTCATGCTACTATATTTGAATAATAAAATAAGATATCTAGGGGTGACTATTGTTGGTAATTTTCACTATTGCGATAGTATTGCTATTGGGTAGTACAGCTATTGCAATACTATTACTATTGGGGATTCAATATTGCGATACTATTGGACTATCGCGATAATTTGATCTGTTTATTAGTTCAGGTTTTAAACACTCTATCAGGTATACATTTATTATAACATTTAATCAAACTAAAAATTTTGAAACACTAGAAAGTTCCAGGTAATGTTAGATAATTATATAATACAAGTAAACTCCGAATAATACAACACAATCGCTTATACGTATACGGACACAACAGTTTAGTCCTGATTTTTGTAATAAAATTTCTCGTTTTCAACGTCTTTTTATAACGGACACTCTATAACGGACAATCGTTTATAACAGACGATTTTCACTGGTCCCTAATCGACAAATCACTCTCGAATAAGCAGAACAAAATAATGATATTACTGATTATATTATCGATGACCGGAATACTTTTCCCAGAAAATAACCATACTGATTTTTAGTGTTGTCACAATTACAAAATTCTTCAATCGGGTAATCGCCTCGCCAAACATCGTGTCGGTTGGGCCCTGTAAGACATTCCCGCATTCTGACTTAACCCTACTGCTTTAACTGCTAATTAAAAATCCAGTACTGGCAATAGATTACAATTCACTTGTTCAACATCTCCCGCCCGTAAATCAGTACGTAATATTTTAACACGGATATCGATAGTCTTATCGACAAAAAACAAAACAAACCCAAAACCCGTCAGAAGCGACACAAGACAGAGAAGATAAAAACAAAAACAACATGTGTCTTCTAAAGGTGCGGCAAAAAGGGTGGGGCGAATGGAAGAGCCTCCTAGCTGGTATCTCAGGTACACGGTAACGTCACATTCGATTGTGAATTAAATAATAAAGTACATTGGGTTTTTTTCTTTATATTATATAAAATTTTATTTTATTAATATTACATTGGTAGTTTAGTAACTTGTATAAAAACATAGCCAACTTTCCTGTCATATGCGGCATGCTTTCAGCATGTCTGCTATTGGCGTACGTGACCATTTTCAGCTTTTTCGAGCCAAAATCAACCATTTTACACATTTCTTAGTAAGCCATGCCTAATATGGAAGACGAAGATTTCCATGTGACATTGAGATCGTGTAACGCTATTTTAGTGATAACAGAGCTCTTTGTTAAAAATCCAGAGTAATTATTCGACAAATACGAGCAGGGGCAGATTGGGTCCGGGAACCGGCCCGGGCTCCCGTGTCGGAGCGGCCCAGTTTACTGACCGCGGAGCCCGGATGGGGGGGGGCCCTCCCTCTGGAATTTTTTTTGAAAAATGAATCTCAAACAGGGGCGGATTGGGTCCGGGAACCGGCCCGGGCTCCCGTGTCGGAGCGGTCCATTTTACTGACCGCGGAGCCCGGATGGGGGCGTGGGGGCTCACCCTCTGGAAATTTTTGTGAAAAATGAACCCCCAATATGCGATTTGGTGGTATATCTGATTATAATCTCTGTGAAATAATACTTCATAAATCGATTAACTTAGGCCAAAACCTCGACCTGCAAGTAATTAATAACCATCAACCTGTGAAATTATCATATCGTCATATTATGAATTAACGTATCATCATTTTATCGTCAATGATAATACGTTAATTAATATCCCCACAAACAGGGTGCAGGTGACTTAATCATTATAAATTTGCGGGCGACAATGTCGGGTGAATCCGATGAAATCTTCGGATGAAATTCGAAATCCCCTTTGCAGGATTCCGAATTCTTGCCCACACCCACCACAGTGACCACACCCGACCCAGAAAGTCTATTATACCAGCCCATTCCAGACTCCACTGATGGCGTGGCGGCCCGTTAAAGCCACCGTCCACATACAACATAATCTTCATCGCTCCATGGCCGGTCCAATACCTCCTCCCCCATATAATGTGTTCAGCAGAAAAAGTTTTTTTTAGATGAATTGGACAAAATTATTTTTTTCAATTTTTGTCCAACCGGCCCATCGCCCGATGGCCCAATCCACCCCTGAATACGCGTGAATTTGAGCCATTTTACTTTCGCTATTACAAACTATCGAAACTATCGATAGTTTGCTTGACTATCGCAATTTTTATCAATACCGGGTAGTTTCTTTTTACTATCGATACATACTATCGACAGTCAAACTATCGCGATGCATCGATTGATCGATGTATCGTTACACCCCTAAAGATATCAGTTAAATAATGTCACTTAATGTTTAGTAAATCTAACCACCATGTATTTGGTCTGTTCACTCACATCGCCTTTATTGTATGTGACAAAGAGTAAGATCGCCTGTCTGTTTTCTCCCACTGCTAAAGACCCATACTCTCTAGCGAATTGTTTACTCGCTAGAGAGTATGGGTCTTTAGCAGTTGGAGAAAACTGAAGGACCCACCGACAACTCACTAGGTTAGATAGGCGATCTTACTCTTTGTCCAAATGGATGTTCCTATATATAAGTATTGTTAGATTTAGCTGAAGTTTGTCTGTTGGTAAGTTTGCCATTAAGAAGCCTATATTTAAACCAGTTTAATAGTGTTTCTAAGACGAGGTTAGTCTGGTGGCTGAGAAAATTCATCAGATTTTCTGACATGGCGCCCCCTTGTCTGTGGAGCAGGACGAAGGGCCTGATAAGGACAGCTGTCTAGTCATTTGGAAGGGACAAAAAACTAAGGTTCTGTTTACAAATTGGTGTGCAGGTAAAAGATCCCTTGGCAGTTGGAATTTATATTAGAGTAGGCAGTAGCGCCGCTGTCCAGGAAAAATTTACCACCTAACATACTGTAATAAGCGTGATTAATTAAGTAATCTGCGGACACGTGGCAAAAAAAAACGCTGTCTCGACAGCAAGGGGGAATCTAAGACTCCAGACATAACTAGGTTTTTGGATGCTTAATTTTATTCAAATACGATCAAACTGCAGCTTTATAATAAAGACTGAGTAATAATCAATGATATTTGAGGTATTATCAGTGAAGATATTGATTATAAAGTATTTTTGAAACCATGCAAGTCTACAAATAACGCAATTGTCACGTTCTATGTAGAATCATCTTTTGATGGGGTTGGTAGGGTACCTAGATTTGCTGTCAGATTTGGAGTACTAGAATCACCAAAACAATATCATCAGTAAAAAAGATTCCAAATACAAAAGCTAGCACTGAGCGTAGAACAGATTAGACACTTGTAACCAGTGAAATGTTGAAAGGAAAGGGGAAGGGAGTCCACAAGAATCCTTGTGTCCGATAATGTAATATATAGTCTTGTGTCAAATGATGAATGTTGCCACTGCCTCACGTCCATTCTATTTGCAGCATTATAATCGACATTAAGTAGCTGACAATGTATAAAATTCTCGCTCGACAAATATGAATCAGTTCCTCTCAAGGATTATGGTTGTGGGGTCCCAAAATACAATTTGTATACGCACAAGGTTTAATCTGCCTTGATTGACTTTATATCTTAATCCTGAAAATGTTTCGTGGTTTCACCTTTGTCAGACAAGTTAACTTCGTGTGGCTGTAAAGATTGTTTGGGTTTTTTTCAGGTATGTTAAAAGAAGATGGGGCATGTGTCGTGGAATGTCGGAAGGGAAAGACAGATGATAAAAATGGAAACTGTGTCCGGTGTTCTGGAGCTTGTCCGAGAGGTGTGTGGATATTTGATCTGCTTGAATTCAAAGTGGGAGATTATCTAGAAATGTTCAATGGACAACTTTCTTCAAAGAGAATAGGTCGGGGATCACATTGGCTAAGTGGGAAAGACGCTGGCTCGCTTGCCTGGAGGTCGGGTGTTCGATCCCTGCATTGGCCGAGAAAGTTCGTCCAGATTTTCCGAAGTGATTCTCCTTGTCAGTGATGCAGGATGGAGGGCCGGATAAGAACAGCTGTCTAGTTGTTAGGATGGGACTAAAAACCAAGGTCCTGTGTACACATTGGCGTGCACGTAAAAAATCCCTTGGCAGTTGGAATTCGATATAAGAGTATAGGTTGTAGCGCCGCTGCCCGGGCAAAATTTCTCTCAATACACACTGTATGGCGTATGCCCGTGTTCATTAGCCCATGTTAGGAGCAGAAGAGTAGGACGTTAAATCCCATTTCATTTCATTTCATTTCAGAGAGAGAGAGAGAGAGAGAGAGAGAAGAGAGAAGAGAGAAGAGAGAGAGAGAAGAGAGAGAGAGAGAAGAGAGAGAGAGAGAGAGAGAGAGAGAGAGAGAGAGAGAGAGAGAGAGAGAGAGAGATGGGGTTTAACATCCACTCGACACAAACTATGTCATTTCGGGACTAACATATGTTTTTTTTTAAATTTTATTTCAACAATTCGCTTGCGCGAAGGGGTCTTTAGCAGTAGGGGGAAACCTGAGTGCCCGGAGAAAACCCACGAGGTTGAGAAGGCGCCCCTATCTCCATGCCACATACGCTCACTCCGGGGATCGAAACCACAACCGTAAGCCAAAGGTGACCGGCCAGCTAGAGGTCGAAGCGCGGCACTCTAGACCACTAGGCCATCCCAACCACCGCAAATGGCCTTAAACATTTATGTACCATTAACAAATAAATTTGTGTATTTACAGTATGTCTGGGAACACCTGATAACACCTGGTTAACAGCCGAGAATATTCATGATTTTGCAGCTTGTACCAAGATACAGGGAACACTCAGAATTTTTACTGTGAGTTTTCAAGGGTGACTAACGAAGGCTGTTGTTCAACACCAATATGTATACTGGATCCCTGTTTTTATTTTAATCTGAATAACTACCTATTGGTTGTCCTTTGCCAGGCATCTGTCCTCAAGGGGGTAAATGTGTGTGTGGTTGGGGGTGGGGGGAGGTGTCCACAAACAAAACGGGAATATGTCCCCCGTCCACCAGATTTGAAAAGAATCTGCTAACGAAACTCTTGCCTAGATCAAACAAGCTAACAAAGGTTTAGCAAAAAAAGGAGGCATAACGCTAAAAATATTGATCCGACATCAACGAATCCTCATTTGATCATAATACAAGCTTCCGTAAAGTTTGAGTAAAATCTGATGAACACTCTAGTCTATATGGTACTGACAAGAATTACTAGCAGTATGGATAGGTTTCAACAAACAAGGGGAATAACTCTATACATCCTATTTTGATGAAATGGAATATGGATACTCATCACATTTTAATAACAGCTTCCAGAAATATCTGATACAAACTGTAGCCTTTATTACATTGACAAGTGTTACAGGCAGTGTAAACAGGTTTTGAAAAAAGGGGTATAACTCTTCAAAGTCAACAGCACTCAATGTGAGAGAGAGAGGGAGAGAGAAATGGGATTTAACGTCCACTCGACACAAACTAAGACATTTCGGAACTAACATATGGTTTAATTTTATTTAAATAATTCACTTGCGCGTAGGGGTCTTTAGAAGTGGGAGGAAACCAGATGACCTGGAGAAAACCCACGCCAGTATCAATGACAGGCTTTATGATACAGCACGCACATGCTAACCATTCGACCATCCACCCCCCCAGCACTCAATGTACGTAGAAGCACCATCGTTTTATCCTCCTTGTTTGTTGGCTCTCAGTGGGACAGGAAACCAGGTAAAAACGCTGCTTGTGATCAACTGATTGTGGCTTGTATCCGAATTTCTTTGATTTCAGTTACAGCTTAAAATAGTTTATCATGGTGGAGGCTATACTATTTTGAGGGCCCTCTTCCATGGGGGGGGGGGGGGTGCGTCTGGATTGATGATTTTTATGCCAATGCAACGACTGCATTCTCATTCAGTAATGGATTCGACAGTAACAGTGTATAGAAAGTGATTGACTCGGTCTCGGGGGCCCTTTCCATTGGCCAGAGGGACCCTTTTGTCAGACATGGGACCCTTTTGTCTGCCTTTAGGGCCCCCTAACTAGGGTACATTTTCATTTTTCTCATCGGTTTTAGCATTTTTCTGCCGTTTTATTTTCCAACTTATTTGATTTTTTTCGTGTCTCAGCTTATAAAATGCTTTTGTGGTCACAGACTCAAAAAATTGAGGACAGTGACACTGCAGTCAATTAGGAACTAGCTTTGATTTCATGTTGTGTATATGATCAATTAACTCTGGAACACTATGTTGGTTAATTATGTTCTTATATCTTTATAACATCCATAATACAAAGGTTATATACAGGAACCTACATACACACAACTATGACATTAAATATAAGCTAAATATATAAGTTCTCTTTCCCCTAGGCCCTACAGTATTATACAATTTGCAATCCAAGCAAGTGTCCAGAAAAGGTTGGGGACAGGGCTCACACTGGCTCTGTGCCGCCAAAATGTACAAAAAAGGTTCATATTTTTTCCCGCCAACTCAAATATTTTATCTGTGAAAAATGTGTGATAAGAATGACAACATGTAACATTTTTATTTCTCCGGCAGGCCTATTAAAAATAATTACCGATTCTATAATTACAATATACAGCAACTTTATTCGTCTTTACATTATACATAATACATAAGCTCAGTTTTGTTTAGTCAATTTACTAAAATCAGATTTTATTTTGGGTCACTTTAGTCTATTTGCACACCATATCAAAAGATATACAGAACATTTTTTTTCACTCATGGAAATAAAGTAATAAAGAAGACTAATATTTCTGCGGTTTGGACCCACTCATTGTAAACCTATAAATGTCTGCACCTAAATCAGTATTCAGATGTAGAACTGTTATTATGCATATTTTACTAAGTTAACTTCATGAGAAGTGGTATTAAATGTTCTAGAAAGACTAAGTATCTATCACCTTTACACGACACTTATAGTTATGTACATTGTTCCATCCTAACCAGATATCAGATATCGCTACATCACATATAGTGATATAGCTGTAAATATCTTACCTACATGATATTTGCACACCACATGATTTGAACACTCAATAATTACTAAAATTTAGAGGAGGCATCACATCAACATAATCAATTACACAATATATATGGACACCTCAAGCAACAAACAACAAACGTATATATCACATCAAGTGAAAGGATCAGTTGTCAGTTACATATACTATAACATGTTGACATTGTGTAGTTTATCCTATTATTGTTTATCACATAGTCATCTGTTTATTATATGACTTGGTCTTCAATATCGTTTTTTTTATATCACCCCTATCATTTTGTACCAGTTACATGTACAGTAGCCTCTACTGTGAATGTCTTGTTATCATCAATAAAACCGTTTGTCATATCTTGTAGTTTATCCCAGCCTATACATACACCATACCAATAACCACCAGGTGTAAATGTATCTGTATCTTGTCTAACTAGTGATTTACTCTCATCATTGATATTTAACAGTTTTACTGTACAACTAGCTTTAACATATTTAATAGTTTTATCTTCTACTCTTTTTAATACCAGGCCAATAAATAATACTGGTGTTTGATGTCTAACACGTACACACCATGGTAATCCTTGTATTATTACAACATCACTATGGTAAAACTCATCTGGCTTCACTATCTGGTGCAAACTAAAACTGATGGTAAATGTTGTTGGTGTTTGTACTTCACCCAGTAGTTGTTTTAAACATTCTACATCAGCCCCCACCATAGAATAATATGGATGTCTGACTACAGGTTTCTGTAAATTTGTTGATATGTTGTATTCTGTTTTGGTTTGAATATCTGTTAATCCATCTTTATCTACAGCTGTAATTATAGATCTATGTTGTAATATACGATCAGCATATTCACACCATTCTTTCATTTTAGATGCCATCTTGTCACCATCTTCTACTAGTTTGGTCAGTTTACTGTTTTCATTTTCACTAATTTTATTGATGTCATCTTTAATTATTCCTCCAATCTTCCTGACTTTTTCACAAATATTGTCTATTTGTTTCTGAACTTGATCACAAGCTGTCTTACACGAATTGTTCATGTCAGATATTTTGGTCTTCAGAAAGTCAGAATGTTTCTGTAACTGTTTTATCTTCTTTTCTGATTCTGTTTTCAGTTTCATGCCAATTTCTCTCATTTCCTGGTCTACGTCATCCAAATCGGCTTTCGTATGATTTTCATGATCCACCATAACACAAACAGAACAGCATGGTTTGCGACAATCTCGACAATAAACTTTAATTTCTTCCTTCTTGTGTTTTGTACAATACTGTTTACCATCATCGTCGTCTTCGAGATAAAAGTTGTTGACAAACTGACTGGCACCGCCTGATGGTACCGCTGTTTCTTGTCTACAGACAGGGCAGTTAAACTTATTACAATGAGCGTGCGCCTTGATGTAGCCATCTATACATTGTTGACAAAACGTGTGATGACAACTTGGCAGCAGCTTGGGTTTGGTAAAGTTATTTAAACAAATAGAACAGGTATGTTTAGAAGCCATCTTAAAATCCCAGGAAATCAGAATGATAAATAATTGCCATTAATAAATCAATTGTAGAAAACATCCGTTGATTGAACTAAGCTCCGGTTAAAATAAGATATATTCTGGTAGATGTATGTTATAATATCGAAGCATCACGTGATAATATTTGCATAATCTGATTAGATATGTCGAATTTGGTTTGTTGACTCACGTTGTATGTAATCTATATACATGATTGTATACTTTATGGTCATATGACAATATTTGAATAATAAGATAAATAATATATCACTTGATGTTTACTTATTCTAACCACCATGTATTTGGTCTGTTCACTCACATCGTCTTTATCATATATAAGAATAAACTCCAATCATAAGCAAAAATAAAAATGAAAATGCAACTTTCAAAACACAACCCCAACCCTACAAAACAGAAAACGGGCAACTCTCCCAGGAAACATAACACGTCTCTCATACCACCATAGTATGGCAGAGGATGTTTCCTAGGAAACATAACCTGTGTATGGTACCACTATAGTATGGCAGAGGATGTTTCCCAGGAAACATAACCTGTATATGGTACCACTATAGTATGGCAGAGGATGTTTCCTAGGAAACAAAACCTGTGTATGGTACCACTATAGTATGGCAGAGGATGTTTCCCAGGAAACATAACATGTATATGGTACCACCATAGTATGTCTAAAATACCAACGTAGTATGGATGCTGATTCTCACAAGAAGGGGTGGGGGCGGTGTTACAGAAAATTCTAATTTTATTTAAATTAGAATGATGATTAATGAAAAATTTTTGAATCTTTAAATCTCACAGAGGTTTATAAAGAATCCATTTAAATCTCGGCCATCAGAGTTGATTAAAAGCATGTCATGTGAATAAATGAGTAAATGAAAATTTATTTATCATTTGAAGCTAAAATAAAAACCTGTAATAGACAGGGGGTTGCGGTTTGGTGGTTGGGGGATAGATGGTCGAATGGTTAGCAATATGTGTATCATTCATGAGGTCTGTCATTGAGTCAACTGGTGTTGTTTCGAATACCGGTGGCAAGGAGTAGGGTAGCCTGTTCAACCTCGTGGATTTTCTCCAGGTCTTCCTGTTTCCTCCCACTGCTAAAGAAATGACCTAGTTTGTATCGAGTAGACGTCAAACTCCATTTCTCTCCATTCTAATGGACAGATTTAGCTTATAAATAATGTATCTTTAATAGATATGTTTTGGTGTTTTAATTTCAGGGATCCTCATTTGAAGATACCTCCCATTCACCCATCCAATCTTTCCGTCTTTGAAGATGTGGAGGAGATATCGGGCAACTTAATTATCCAATCAAATCACACAGAATTCCGAAATCTCTCATATTTTAAGAGTCTGAAATATATTTCTGGTCGGGAACCGAATGGGTGAGTAAAATATTGAATATATTTTCCTATAATAATGTGGATTCATTGAGGGAAATACAAGAGGATTAACTGACCCCATTTTATACAAGGGGTTATAACTGACCCCAATAGGAACTCTATTCACTCCACACTTTGAAGAACAGCATCACTGACTAAACAAATATATAGTTGTACAGATGAGATAAAAAAAACCTGAGGTCCCATGTATACGTTGACATGCCTGTAATAAGTGTAGGCCGTTGTCATGGCACACACTGTATGGCGTCTGCCTGTCTTCATTAGGCCAGTTGGAAGAGAACAGTAGAACGTTTAACTCCATTTCATTTCATTTCTTTTCTCTTTCTAAAACAGTGCCCTAGCTCTTAATATTATGATGACACATTTGGAATCGTTGGAATTGGTGAAGTTGAAGAAGATACGTCAGGGTGGTATCCTGATAGCGGGCAACAGTAATCTGTGTTACGTCAGTAGTATGAACTGGAGGTTACTTATATTAAACGATGATCCACGAATCAACATTAAATCCAATGCTAAACCTGAAGATTGTGGTGAGTTGGTACAATAGAAACCACAGCTGGCTTCTATTTCTGTTATTTTATACCGGCCATGACTGAATGACTATGACAATGTCCATCTGGAAAACCTTTCTGTCAGTACAGTAAATATATGCACCATAATATTAGAATTTCAAGAATCCTTAAGAAATAATAATTTTAAGATGAAAAATGATTTAAAATATGCAGAAAATTGCTCTTTTATTTGGGGAGATATTTTTCCAACTAACTGACTGGTCATTAAAATGAACAGCTAGAAAACCAACATGTCTGTATGAGATTATCAGGGCTGTTGTTTGAGTTACATGGACCATATATAAGTTTTATAGATAATAAGAACTTAAAGATACATTATGGGAGATTAGATAAAGACTAAATCATGCAAAGGGAATTTGCTGAAAATTTCAGTCAAATTGATCCACCCTGAACAGAGTATTTGGCGATTGAATCTGGGGTCTAGCCTCGATCATCATTACTAAAGTCAGTACGACAGAAATCATACTCTTGATTATGCATTTAATCATTAAATCGTGAAGGAAAGTTATGCAGCAAATCGGATCATAATCCAACAAATATCGCAGGCTAGCAGATTTAGCTCTTGCATAATGTATGTTTAATGTTCCAACTTTCACTCATTTTGAGACCACCATACAATCCAATATGAAGACACGTTGATAATTTAGCCTTGACAAAGCTTATTCTGCCCACACAACTTTTAATTTCAAATTTCTGTTACCTGTAATTACTTTGGTTGTTATTGTAGTTCGTGATGGTCACATATGCGATGATGAATGTTCCCTGGATGGTTGCTGGGGAAAAGGAAAAGACAAATGTCTCAAATGTCGAAATTACCGTGTTGAAGAAGAAAATATGTGTGTTAAATCCTGTTCTCATATAAATCTTCATTACCATGCTGGAAATAAGATTTGTAAACCTTGTCATGCTCAATGTAAAAACAATTGTACTGGACCGGTAAGTATTTTACAATAAGGAACCAGTGATCGGTTGTGAAGTGACCATTGGTCATCTCGTAACCAACAGTCAGAAAGGGTCAGACGGTCGCACAGGGTCAGACTGTCATAAAGTGACCAACAGTCAGAAAGGGACAATTGGTCGTGAAAAAAACCCATTTAGTACCATCAATTGTCAAGAGAAATTAAATTCAAAGTCTGTAACTATAAAACGATAAGCACATTCTATAGACAACTGAATTCTTTAGTTAAGTGTTTTCTGTAGCAAAGTAACTGTCTTCCATTGCAAAGTGACTGTCTTCATTTGCAAAATGACTAATTTACATGAACAAGTGGCTGCTGTCCATGAGAAAGTGTCTGTTTTCAGTAGCAATGTTACTGGGGTTTTTTTTTTATAGAAAAGTGACTGTTGTCCATTGACAAAGTGACTGTTGTCCATAAGTAAGTGGCTGTTGTCCATAACAAAATGGTATCATGTGTTCCAGCAAGGTATTGTTGTATATTTCAGGAACCGAATCAATGTGACAGTTGTAAGAATGTTACTATTCTAGATAACAACAATGTCGCCATATGTCTAGCCGAGTGTCCAAGCATCATGTACCCGGATGAAAATAATATCTGTAGAAAATGTCATAAAAACTGTGCTGATGGGTGAGTAGCCATCTTCTCGTAATCGTAAAATAAAGAGCCGTAAAGCATCTTGAAGTTTATCATGGATCCTGTTATATAGACTGTAGCTTATCCTTTAGGCCATGTGGGGAAGCAGCAGTGGCTCAGTTAGTAAGACACTTGCTAGCCTCCAGGTTGCAGGTTCAATCCGGGTGTGAGCCAAGCAGTGGCGGCACCAAGGGGGGGGCAAGGAGGGGCATTTGCCCCCCCAAAAATCTTGCCTGCCCTCTGTTTGCCCCCCCAATAATTTTCGGAAAAAAAAATGTCTGAAATGCTACCTGGCTGCGTTCTATTTTACAAAATATAGTGGCAAAAATATTCATTCACTTTGAGTCACTCTTACTCCGCCCGCTCGACACTTTCTTCTCTGATCGGATAAACTAGTGATTTGGCGACAGACGGTATCTGTTAAGCTCTATTTATCTCGAAGATCAATGCCTGAAATACTGCCAGACTGCATTTCGGGCCGTCTACTTATCAAATTTTCGTTGAGGTTCGCAAGTCCGTTTATTTCACAAAATATAGTGGCGAAAATATTCATTCACTTTGAGTCACTCACTCCGCCCGTTTGTCACTTTCTTCTCTGGTCGGATAAACTAGTAATTTGGCGACAGGCGGTATCTTTATCTCGACGATCAATGCCTGAAATACTGCCAGACTGCATTTCGGGCAGTCTACTTTTCAAATTATTGGGGACTTCATTGAGTTTCATGTGGCACTTTCCTCTCTAGGGTCGGAAAGACTAGTGATCAGGCCAGAGGTGACATCCGATCAGCTCTATTTATCTCTACGATTGGTGCCTGAATACTGTAAGGCAGCATTTCCAACAGTCTATTTTTCAAAATTTTGGGGAGGAGGTCGTCAAAACCCCCACAAGGACTCGCTACTTTAGCGCACACAAAGGTACTTCGTTGAGGTTCGCAAGTCGGTTCGTTTGCCATTTTGGTTTCTGATCGTATGAATTAGTGATCAGACTACGCACAGTATGTGGTCAGATTTATTTATCTCGACGATCAGTGCCTGACTGAATACTCTGTTAGAGAGCATTTCCGAGAGTCTATTTTTCAAAATTTTCTGGGGGAGGTCCATACCCTCCATAAATACTCCCGACATTGGCGCTCGAGAGTGGGATTCGCCGAGTCCGTTCGTTTGACACTTTACCTTAACGGTCATTGCCTGAAATACTGCCAGGCTGCATTTCTGGCAGCCTGTTTTTCAAAATTTTCTTGGGGAGACCCCCCCCCCCCATAGTTGATACTCGTGACTTTGCCCCCTTAACCTTGGACTTTGCCCCAGCTTTGCCCCTCCAACCACCGACGGCTGGCGCCGCCACTGGAGCCAAGAAAGTTCATCTGTCTTAGACAGCTGTCTAATCTTCGGATGGGACAAAAAACCCAAGGTCCTTTGAAGCATTATATATTACCGTGACTATAAAAGATCCCTTAAACATTGGAATTTGATATAAGAGTAGGCAAAATTTCCTACATAAGACACTGTATGGTGTATTCCTGTCTTTATTTTCCCGATCGCAGCAGAACAGTAGGACGTTAAACCCCATTGGATATTGTAGTCTACATTAACTAAAACCAGGTCCCTGATTGTATTCATTTTACATTTCGGGTGGTCCAGGTGTTGAAGACTTCATTCGGGTTATTTATACGTTTCATAATTCTATGTGTTTCAGGTGTACCGGAAATTCCGATATCGTGGGTCCAGGGGGATGTAACTCTTGTGAAGTTGGTTTTCGAAAGTCTCGTTTTATGGAAACTATAAGATGTTTACCAACAGATACTAATTCCTGCCCCGACAGCCATCATCTAACTCCTGTTAAAATAGACGATAATAATCTCCTAGGTGGAAAAAGGGTAAGATTGTGGTTTGGTCATTTAGGGGCTGTGGTCTTAAAGGCATAATGTCCTAGGCTTTGGTCATTTAGGGACTGTTGTGTTAAAGCTATAATGTCCTAGGTTTTGGTCATTTATGGACTGTGGAGTTAAGGTCTTAAAGGGATAATGTCCTAGGTTTTGGGAGCTCAGTATGTAAGGTGTTGGCTCGCTAACCTGGAGGTTCCGTTTTCTATCCCAGTGTTGACCAAGAATATTCATCAGGGTTTTTTGGTGTGGTTCCCCATAGTCAGACAGGAAGGAACACCTGGCAAGGTACTATGTATAGTTGTTTGGATGGGACTGAAATCTGAGGTCCCATGTACATATTAGAGTGCACGTATATTAGAAATAAGAGTAGGCACTAATGCTGCTGCCAGTTGAAATTTTCCCCATTACACGCTCTAAGGTGTATACTTGTCTTCATTAGCCCAGTTGCTGCAGAACAGTAGGACATTAAACGCTATTTTATCCGTCGAAAACAACATATATTTCAAATTGTTTTTATACGCCCACATTTTCATGTGGACGTATTATGTCGTCGCCCCTGTCCGTCCGGACGTCCGTCCGGACGTCCGTCCGTCCGTCCACAATTCTTATCCGATTTTGACGAAACTTGAAATATAGGTTTATCCCCATAAGATCTCGGCTGCTTTCGATATTGGCATGTATCGGATGGAAACTTCATGGATTATGGCCCCTGATTGTACGAAATATCATGTTTTTAGCTTGTGGACCCTATAGAGGTCACAATTTTGAACCGATTTTGATGAAACTTGACATGCATGTTTATAACCCAAAGATCTTGGTTCCTTTCGATATTTGCGCCCATCGGATCGTAACTTCCTGAATTATGGCCCCTGATTGTCCGAAAAATCGCCCTTTTTAGCTTGTGGTCCGTCTGGAGGTCAAAATTATTATCCGATTTAAAAAACCGTTCGATTATATCACCGTTACATGGTAATGAAGGTTGAATTCGAATTTCGTGAAAATCGGACCAAAATTGATATACAAAATGGCCGCCGTTTGTACGCGAATAGTGTGAAAATATGTTATTTCAAGGTTGTGGACCCTATAGAGGTCACAATTTTGAACCGATTTTGATGAAACTTGACATGCATGTTTATAAGCCCAAGATCTTGGTTCCTTTTGATATTTGCGCCCATCGGATCATAACTTCCTGAATTATGGCCCCTGATTGTCCGAAAAATCGCCCTTTTTAGCTTGAGGTCCCTCTGGAGGTCAAAATTATTATCCAATTTAAAAAACCGTTTGATAATATCACCGTTACATGGTAATGAAGGTTGAGTTCGAATTTCGTGAAAATCGGACCCAAATTGACATACAAAATGGCTGCCGTTTATACGCGAATAGTGTGAAAATATGTTATTTCAAGGTTGTGGACCCTACAGAGGTCACAATTTTGAACCGATTGTGATGAAACTTGACAAGTATGTTTATAAGCTAAAGATCTTGGTTCCTTTCTATATTTGCGGCCATCGGATCGTAACTTCCTGAATTATGGCCCCTGATTGTCCGAAAAATCGCCCTTTTTAGCTTGTGGTGGCTCTGGAGGTCAAAATTATCATCCGATTTAAAAAACCGTTTGATTATATCACCGTTACATGGTAATGAAGGTTGAGTTCAAATTTTGTGAAAATCGGACCCAAATGGACAGACAAAATGGCCCCTGTTTGTACGCGATCAGTGTGAAAATATGTTATATCAAGGTTGTGGACCCTATATATAATAGAGGTCACAATTTTGAACTGATTTTGATGAAACTTGACATGCATGTTTATAACCCGAAGATCTTGGTTCCTTTCGATATTTGCACCCATTGGTTCGTAACTTCCTGAATTATGGCCCCTGATTGAACGAAAAATCACCCTTTTTAGCTTGTGGTCCCTCGGAGGTCAAAATTATTATCCGATTTAAAAAAACGTTTGATTATATCACCGTTACATGGTAATGCAGATTGAGTTCAAATTTTGTGAAAATTGAACCAAAATTGACAGCTGTCTTGTCAGGATATCCATCCTTCATCACTAACAAGGGGAAACCATGCCAGAAAATCTAGATGAACTTTGTCACCCAATGCAGGGATCAAACACCCAACCTCAAGGCTGCCGAGCCAGCATCTTACCCACTTAGCAACATGATTCCCAGTCGAATTTGAAGCCTACTGAAATGCACCTTTATAACCCAAAGATCTTAATTCATTTCGATATTTGCACATATCATATTGTAACTTAATGATGTAGGAAAAATCACTTTCGGTATTGCTTGTTCTCTATCCATCTCTCGAAAATGTGGGCGTATCCTGCCTGGCAGTGCCAGCCTATCTTTTATTTTAAAAAAATAATATATATTCCAAATTGTTTTTTATTTGCCATAAATCATATATTCCAAATTTTTTTTTATCAAATAAAAATAATATATATTGCAAATTGTTTTTTTTTTTTTTCCACAAATATACTATTCAAAAAAAGTAGGGGATATTTGATTTTTATACGCCCACATTGAAATGTGGTCGTATATTGTCGTCACCTCCATCCGTCCGTCCGTCCGTCCGTCCGTCGCTCCGGCGTCCACAATTGCTTGTGGACGCTCTAGAGGCTAAAGTTAATATCCGATTGACTTTAAATTTATACACAGTGTTTAAGGTCATGAGACGAAGAAGCCTATTGTTTTTCAGCGATTTCCGATTATAACTACCAGAGTTATGGCCCTTGACGACTTCAAAAAATCTTGTGGACGCTCTAGAGGCCAAAGTTAATATCCGATTGGCTTTAAATTTATACACAGTGTTTAAGGTCATAAGACGAAGAAGCCTATTGATTTTCAGCGATTTCCGATAATTAGTGCCAGAGTTATGGCCCTTGATCACTTCAAAAAATCTTGTGGACGCTCTAAAAGCCAAAGTTAATATCCGATTGACTTTAAATTTATACACAGTGTTTAAGGTCATAAGACGAAGAAGCCTATTGATTTTCAGCGATTTCCAATAATTAGTGCCAGAGTTATGGCCCTTGATCACTTCAAAAAATCTTGTGAACGCCCTAAAAGCCACAGTTAATATCCGATTGACTTTAAATTTATACACAGTGTTTAAGGTCATAAGACGAAGAAGCTTATTGATTTTCAGCGATTTCCGATAATTAGTGCCAGAGTTATGGCCCTTGATCATTTCAAAAAATCTTGTGGATGCTATAAAAACCGAAGTTAATATCGAATGACTTTAAATTTATACACAGTGTTTAAGGTCATAAGACGAAGAAGCCTATTGATTTTCAGCGGTTTCCGATAATTAGTGCCAGAGTTATCTCCCTTGATCACTTCAAAAAATCTTGTGGACGCTCTAAAAGCCAAAATTAATATCCGATTGACTTTAAATTTATACACAGTGTTTAAGGTCATAAGACGAAGAAGCCTATTGATTTGCATCAATTTCCGATAATTAGTACCAGAGTTATGGCCCTTGATCACATCAAAAAATCCTGTGGACGCTCTAGAGGCCAAAGTTCATATTCGATTGACTTAAAATTTACACACACTGTTTAAGGTCCTGAGAGGAAGAAGCCTACTGATTTTCAGAGTTATCTCCCTTGATTACTTCAAAAAACCTTGTGGCGCTGTAGATGCCAAACTTATCATCCGATTGACTTCAGATTGATACACAGAGTTGAAGGTGTTGAAACGAACAAGTATTTTGATTTTCAATGAATTTTGATAACTGAACAGCTAATTCCATGATATTAAATGTTTCCTATACTAATTGTTAGCGTGGGGCAAAACTTTATAAAAAGCAAACAAATTCTAATGATTTTCTGATAATTACATAATGAGTTGTTACTCAGATTTTAGTGTATTACAAATGTTTCATTACCAAAAAAAGTAAAAATATGCAACAACCCTTGTTGACTGCCCGGACGATTTAGCTGCTGTGGGCGTATGTTTCGTTGCCTGGCAACCTATCTTTAAGTGTTATTAAAGTCACATAATGAAACTGACGAAGAAACAAATGACAAAATGAAATGAAGTTCACATTCATCGATTTATTCCAAATGATCGTTAGACTAAGTAAGGCACAGACTGACCATTATAAGGGTAAAATGATACCCGGGCTCAAACAGCAAAGTTACCACAGCATCACAACAAAGTCAGTAACGGGTAAATCCTCCTCTGTTTGCCAAACAAGCATTGATCCGACATGGCATACTCCTAATGAGACGTCTAAGGTCATTTTGGTCCAGATTGTCCCATTCCTGTTGCAACGCAGCAGCAAGTTCTTGGACATTGGCAGGACGTTGTTGACGTTGACGTAACCTCTGTCCAAGCATGTCCCAGACATGTTCGATGGGGGAGAGGTCGGGACTCAGTGCTGGCCAAGGTAATGTGGTGATGTTCTGTTGTTGGAGGTAACCTGTAACGATCCTGGCCCTGTGACATCTTGCGTTGTCATCCTGGAAGATGAAACGGCGGCCATGACGTCGTGCGAACGGCACAACATGGACTGCCAAGATGTTGTCCCGGTAGTACTGGCCTGTAACACGCCCTGCAACAACATGTAAAGCCGTTCTTCCAGCAACAGTGATGCCTCCCCACACCATAACAGAACCACCCCCAAATCGATCATGTCTGATGACGTTAACGTCTTGGAAGCGCTCGTTTCGACGACGCCACACCCTCCTACGTCTGTCCAAAAAATCAACAGTGAACCTTGACTCATCTGAAAACATCACATTGCTCCAGCGTCGATTATCCCAGTGTTGACGATCCCTACACCAACGACGTCTTGCCTGAATGTGATGATCTCTCAAACAAGGGATCACGCGAGGACGTCGGGCGCGAAGGTGACCCCTATGCAGTCGATTCCGAATCGTCTGGCCACTCACTCTCACGCCAGTGTCTGTTTGAAGACGAACGCTGATCTGATTTGCTGTGATGACACGATTTCTCAAGGCCAAGGTACGGATAAATCGATCCTGGGCTTGAGTTGTCGCCCTTGGTCGACCTGAGCATGGTCTGTCCTGTACAGATTGTGTATCACGGTATCTGGACCATAGCCTGCTTATGACAGACTGAGAAACATTCATCGTCCGCGCCACAACCGCCTGTGTTGTGCCGATCTGTAGCATGCCAAGGGCACGTAACCTTTCATTTTGGGTAAGCCGACGCATATCAAAATTTGTTTTCTGGTCACTAAAACAATTAAACTGATGTTTCCACCCTGGAATTCAATGACTGTAACATTCAAAGTCAGAGTCGTGCAAATCTTGGGTTGGACCCCCATGATGATCCCAAACATCACCTGCATTCCATGCGGTAGCTATTGGTGCGTTTGGGCGTCACATGTAACTGGAAATGTTTCTTCTGTTAGGTTCTATAGTGACTTTTTTCGTAGTCATTTGCATATTTTAGTATTATGCCCCCAAAATCAAATATCCCCTACTTTTTTTGAATAGTATAATATATATTGCAAATATTGTTAATTTTATTTTAGATGTGTGAACCGTGTCATCGACTGTGTCAGACATGCAATGGGGCCAGTAATATGCATTGTATTAAATGTAAATTTTTCGAGGACGATAATTCGTGCGTAGAATTCTGCCCAACAATGACGTTCGGCAATAAAGTGACACAGAGGTGTGAGCCATGTTTTGACGAGTGTCGAAGTGGATGTCTAGGATCAGAAAGTACAGATTGCTTTGCATGTAAAAACTTTAAAATCTACATCGGTGAAGATGATACAAGGGTGAGTGGTTGAATTCATCTGGGTAGATGGAGAGAGAGAGAGAGAGAGGGAGGGAGGGGAGAGAGGGAGAGAGAGAGAGATTGGGTTTAACGTCCGCTCGACACAAACTAGGTCATTTCGGGACTAACATATGGTTTAATTTCATTTCAATAATTTGCTTGCAGGTAGGGGTCTTTAGCAGTGGGAGGAAATGGGAGTGCGCGGAGGAAACCCACGAGGTTGCGAAGGCGCCCCTATCTCCATGCCACATACGATCACACCAGGGATCGAAACCATGGCGGCAAGCCAGAGGTGACCGGCCAACTAGAGGTCGAAGTGCGGCACTCTAGACCACTAGGCCATCCCAACCCCCCTCTGGTAGATGGTGATAGAATTTATCTAGTAGGGTGTTGGTTGGGAACATGGCAATGATACTATGGGGGTAAATGGTAGAATTTAATTGGGCGTGTGAGAGTAGCAAAGATGTTAGTTGTAGCATTTATTTGTGAGAGTAGGTAGTTGGCAATGATAAAATAGTTTCTTGTAAAATTTATACGGTACAATTGAACATTTTGAAAGGGTAGGGAAGAAGGCAATGATAAATTGGGCAGTTGTTAAGTAAGTGAGAGGCCTTTGTCTATGATATATAAACCCCATTCCATTCATCTTCATGGTTTGAGTTTAGTAAATATATTTTATTGATTTATAGTTTAACTGTACGGATGAATGTCCACAGCATCTACCATATTCCGTGTTGGATAACAATGCAAATAGTGAAACAGCATCTAGAACAGTTTGTGCTGATAATACACATCCAGAAGTCATAGCATTATTATCACGTAACGCTGAGTAAGTACACAGCTTTATTATCACGAAACACTGAGTAAGTACACAGCTTTATTAACACGTAATGTTAAGTAAGCACATGTCTATTATCACGTAACGCTGAGTAAGCACATGTCTTTAAATTATCACGTAACGCTGAGTAAGCACATGTTTTTAAATTATCACGTAACGCTGAGTAAGCACATGTTTTTAAATTATCACGTAATGCTGAGTAAGTACATGTCTTTACTATCACGAAACGCTGAGTAAGTACATGTCTTTATTATCACGTAATGCTGAGTAAGTACATAGCTTTATAGTTTGTATCTCTCTGATATTGGTGGACCTATTCAATCTGACATTTCTATTACAACATGTTTTCTTATTATTATCATATTGAACATGTGTTTTAAAGATAGGAATAGGGAGCCACGATGGGGAAGTGGGAATTTCCCCTTGTCCATGGTTCAGGACGGAAGGCCTGACAAGAATAGCTGTATGGTTGTTCAGATGGGTTGGAAAACTGAGGCTCTGTGTATACATTGGCATTCTCTCTAATAAAAGTTTCCTTGAAATTGGGAATTTGATATAAGAGTTAGCTGAAACGCATTATAGTACAGGAGTCGTAAAATGAATATTTTGTTTTAAATATTAGATATCAGGAGCATGTCTAGATTTAAATTGAAAAATAATTCATGTTTTCAATGTCAAACACCATGGATGATATTGAATTAGAAACTTAGCCATTTTAATGTTAAATAATCATCTCTATGTTAAGTACATATTGATGTAGGATTGAGCCGTAAAAAATTTGATATTTTAATGTATACTATTCAAAAAAAGTAGGGGATATTTGATTTTTAAGTGTTATTAAAGTCACCTAATGAAACTGACGAAGAAACAATGAAAAAATGAAATGAAGTTCACATTCATCTATTTATTCCAAATGATCGTTAGACTAAGTAAGGCACAGACTGACCATTATAAGGGTAAAATGATACCCGGGGTCAAACAGAAAAGTTACCACAGCATCACAACAAAGTCAGTAACGGGTAAATCCTCCTCTGTTTGCCAAACAAGCATTGATCCGACGTGGCATACTCCTAATGAGACGTCTAAGGTCATTTTGGTCCAGATTGTCCCATTCCTGTTGCAACGCCACACCCTCCTACGTCTGTCCAAAAAATCAACAGTGAACCTTGACTCATCTGAAAACATCACATTGCTCCAGCGTCGATTATCCCAGTGTTGACGATCCCTACACCACAACGCCTTGCCTGAATGTGATGATCTCTCAAACAAGGGATCACGCGAGGACGTCGGGCGCGAAGGTGACCCCTATGCAGTCGATTCTGAATCGTCTGGCCACTCACTCTCACACCAGTGTCTGTTTGAAGACGAGCGCTGATCTGATTTGCTGTGATGACACGATTTCTCAAGGCCAAGGTATGGATAAATCGATCCTGGGCTTGAGTTGTCGCCCTTGGTCGACCTGAGCGTGATCTGTCCTGTACAGATTGTGTATCACGGTATCTGGACCATAGCCTGCTTATGACAGACTGAGAAACATTCATCGTCCTCGCCACAACCGCCTGTGTTGTGCCGATCTGTAGCATGCCAAGGGCACGTAACCTTTCATTTTGGGTAAGCCGACGCATATCAAAATTTGTTTTCTGGTCACTAAAACAATTAAACTGATGTTTCACTCTGGAATTCATTGCCACAATGACTGTAACATTCAAAGTCAGAGTCGTGCAAATCTCGGGTTGGACCCCCATGATGATCCCAAGCATCACCTGCATTCCATGCGTTAGCTATTGGTGCGTTTGGGCGTCACATGTGACTGGAAATGTTTCTTCCGTTAGGATCTATAGTGACTTTTTTCGTAGTCATTTGCATATTTTAGTATTATGCCCCCAAAATCAAATATCCCCTACTTTTTTTGAATAGTATATGTTAAGTATATATTAGTGAGGGGTTAAACTGCAAGAAATTTGATATTTTAATCACATATGTATGTTAAGAAATTTGATATTTTAGCGAAAAGTTCCAAGTTATAAATTTAGTTATTAGGTAATGTGCTTTTATAATAAAAAAAACATAGAAAATACTCAATCGGCATCCCCATCGACGGTTTAAATTTTCAGTTGATTGTGTTTTTTGTTTTCTCTGTCGATGAAATAAATTGGTATATTTGTTTTTTTGTGTAGAGATGAAAAGAAGAAAATGGCGATAATTGTTGCTCCATCTGTAGCCGGTGTACTGATTGTAGCCGTTCTGATCGCTTGTATTGCTTGGTGCTGTCAGAAACGAGCTAAGGCCAAGGAAAAAACAGCAAAACTTACGGCCAAGATGACTGGTTGGGACGAAGAAGTCGTGAGTATTTATTTAATGATGTACACCAAATGGCGTGCACCTAAAAGAACCCTGATTAAATCTTCAAAGAGTAGACCATTATCCGGGAAATGTTTCCCGCATAGCACACTGCACACATGCCCATCTTCATTATCCCAGGGCATCACAATAGTACATTAAACCGCCCCCTTTCATTTTATTTATTTGATGATAATTTACAACACATGAATAACTGAATTATGTAAATGGTTTTTATACAGCCAAATAGAAACATGGTTGTTTATTGCCTCTGTTCATACAGGCATTGTCTGGCAACACATCTTTAATGGATGAATTAAATAAAAAAAAGAGAAAAATAGTGAACATACAAATTGTATTATGTAATTTTCTTTCTAAACCAATTCTTTGAAGATTTGATCAAATTTTCCTTCTAAACCGATTCTTTGAAGATTTGATCAAATGTGACATTTGGAATGAAATTATAGCTAAAGGGGAATAACTCCATTTAATCAATTTATATAAACATTTGTCACTGGGTTGATTTGGAGAAATGAAATGGGGTTTAATGTCCTACATATGTGAACCAACTGGGATAATAAGAACAGTGTTCATTTTATATATAAACAATACTAATTTACTGTAATAACTACTGTTTTTAAAAGAATTAAATCTTTGCAATAAATTCAAGTTTGTGTGAGGCCAATTCAAATTTTTGTAACTTTTTTTTCAGCCTCTTACACCAACGACAGCTAAACCTGACCTTGCTCAGTTAAAATTGATAAAGGAATATGATTTACGGCGTGGAGGTATTATTGGGTCGGGAGCATTTGGTACTGTCTATAAAGTAAGTTACATGTATTATTCCTTTAACTGTCAAACTGACAAAAAATGTGAAATATTTTATACCAATAAATGGGGAATTCACGATCTTTCAAAAGATATATACATTAACTGCGACAGTTAGAATTTGAAAAAGTGTAGATAAAAATGCCACTGTTGGGGAAAAATTCTACCCCTTGAATTGTACTTGTAACCATTTAAAGTATTACAATACCCATTTGTTAGTCTTAAAATAACCAAAGTATTGTATTGATGATACATTAACCATATGCTAGTCCCGTTATAACCAAAGTATTGTATTTATGAGACATTAACCATATGCTAGTCTCATAATAACCAGTATTGTGTTGATGATACATTAACCATATGTTAGTCCCAAAATAACCAAAGTATTTTATTGAGGATACATTGACCATATGCTAGTCTAAAAATATCCAAAGTACTGCATTGATGATACATTAACCATATGCGAGTCTCAAAATATCCAAAGTACCATATTGATGATACATTAACCATATATATGTTTGTCCCCAAATAACTAAATTATCATGTTGATGAGACATTAACCATATGTTAGTCTCAAAATGGTCAAGGTATTGTGTTGAGTAGACATTAACCATATGTTAGTCTCAAAATAACCCAATTATTGTGTTGATGATACATTAACCATATGCTAGTCTCAAATTGACAAGATGTCAAAAGTCCACCCAGATAAAAAAAAATTTATAATCATTTGTTTTTCTTTTTTTTCTAGGGATTTTGGATTCCAGAAGGTGAAAATGTTAAAATTCCTGTAGCTATAAAGGTTTTACAGGAAGGAACATCACCAAATCAGAATAAAGAATTGTTGGAAGAG
Source organism: Patella ulyssiponensis (assembly GCA_963678685.1). Taxonomy (NCBI): domain Eukaryota; kingdom Metazoa; phylum Mollusca; class Gastropoda; family Patellidae; genus Patella; species Patella ulyssiponensis. The sequence goes on from OY783225.1 coordinate 94,207,504, forward strand.
GCTCGTGTCATGTCGTCAGTAGAACATCAGTATTGTGTCAGAATCTTGGCAGTCTGTATGACGGCACAAATGATGTTAATAACGCAGCTCATGCCTCTGGGATGTCTTCTGGATTACGTGCGAAAAAACAAAGATCACATTGGATCGAAGGTTCTGTTGAATTGGTGTACACAAATAGCCAAGGTGAGTGCTATCAAGGTTTTATGTGGAAAAACACCCTTTTTATTCCCGGAAAAATCAATCCTTAAGATGCAACACTGACGAGGAGAAGTCACAACTAAAAAGCCAGAGGAACTTTCATGGTTAACCAGCTACCACCTACCCACTGAGCCACAAAAACATCCTTGGCCAACACCATATTTAGAAACCTGGTACCTTAAGGTTAATGAGCCACTACCTAACCCCCTGAGCCACAGATATTTTCAGGCTGATATTTGGTTTATATTTTTAGGGTATGGTTTATTTGGAAGAGAGAGGTATTGTTCACAGAGATTTGGCAGCTAGAAATGTTCTGCGTAAGTTTTAATATTGCTTATTTTATTTTTGTATATTTTGTTGAAAGTAGTAAACATATTAGTAAATATGAAACTGTCCGTCCTGTTATGTTTACACATTTGAATTATGACTTATCACCAAAACCTGACAGAAAATGTCAATTTAATTCAATACAATCCCATTAAAATTATCCCTTAGTGATTGGATTACCTCCCTTTAGTGTGTCAAGGGAGATAACCCATACCAAAGAATTAAAAACATTCTCCAGAATGTTAAATGTAGAAATTTTGCATATTTCTTTACTACTTTTAGAGATGCCAAGAAACTTTCTCGCTTAATTTTTAAAACGGCACCACTGACAAACGGGGAACTAGGCAGAATAATCCTGAAAGATTTTGGATAAAAAAATTAAATCTGAGTAACCAATGGAACATAAAAAGATGTAATTAACAGATAGTGTTGAATATTTAATGATTGTTTTGATTTTGTTTTATTTCAGTACATACGCCAACCCAGGTAAAGATTACAGATTTTGGATTAGCAAAATTATTGGATTATGATGAAGAAGTCTATCAGGCAGCTGGTGGGAAGGTGAGAAGACAGAATAATTATCTCCCTTGATGAAATACATTTCATGCCCATAACTTTTATTTGAAGAAATGTCAGCGGGATACATTTTAGTATTGAAGGGCCAGGCTTGTTATGAAATGAAATAGAAATCTAATGAAGACTGACTTACACTATACAATGTGCTATGAAGGAAACTTTACCAGGCAGTAGCACTATGGCCTACTCTTATGTCGAAATTGGTAGGCCATAGTGCTACTGCCTGGAAAAATTTGCTTCGTAGCACACTGTATGGCGTATGTCAGTCTTCATTATCACAGTCAGAGCAGAACAGTAGGAAGTTAAACCCAATTTATTTCTATTTGATAATTTCAGATGCCTATAAAATGGCTGGCGTTAGAATGTATACAACACAGAATATTCACGCATAAAAGTGACGTCTGGAGTTATGGTGTGACCGTCTGGGAATTAATGACGTATGGACAGAAACCGTACGACAGTATTCGTGCCCGGGATGTTCCCGATCTGTTAGAGAAAGGGGAACGACTCCCACAACCACATTGTTGTACTATTGACGTTTATATGATCATGATTAAATGTAAGTACCGGGATATTGAACTATTCTGAGAGGGGGTGGGGTCGAATGAGTTAACATGTGCACTTGACAAGATTTGTCATTGAGTCAACTGCCATATGTTACAAGGAGTAGGGTCGTCTGTCCAACCTCGTGGGTTTTCTCCGGGTCCTTCTGTTTCCTCCCACTACTAAAGACCCCTACGCGCAAGCTGATTATTGAAATAGAATTTTAAATAACTTAGCTTACCAATTATTGAAATACAATTGAACCATATGTTAGTCCTGAAATCACCTAGTTTGCCAGTTTACCTTGTCATAGCTGCACAAACAAGAAAGCTTTTGCAGAAAGAAGCTATGTACTATCGATTTGAACACTTGCTTTTGAAAAAATATGAAAAAAAATTAAATGCCATAATATCATGCTATAGGTTGGATGTTGGATGCCGAAAGTCGACCATCTTTCTTGGAGTTGCAGGAAGAATTTTCTAAGATGGCTCGAGATCCTGGTCGCTATCTTGTGATTCAGGTAAGATGCTATTTACATTTAATATCCTTTTATAAACTTATACATCAATATTTCCTCTCAGTTAGTCTCTACAGATCTTTTATTATTTTATTTTTTTGTTTGTAATTTAGATGTAATTTGTAAATAAGATAGATTTCTGTGGCTATAAACAGTGTTTTAATTGTCTCTTCTGCTATTTAAACTATGTTTTTTAAGCCTAGTTCACAACCTGCCGTACATGCTTTCTACGCGGACAATTTAAGTAAGACTTAACGCATTGCTTGCGTGTATTCATCACCATAAAAGATCGAAGACTTGCTCTAGAGACTTTAGGTACTGCACATACAAAATTTTGACCAAGGGTTGTGAGCTAGGCTTTAGATGAAAAAAAAACAAAATAGGATAAAATTTGTCAGTTGACAGTTTTATTACCATACATCATTTATGAATTCTTTTTTGAGACATTTTTTATTGTTCAATATTTTTTGAGTTATTATTATCTATCATTTATCATTTAAGTATCAAAAAAATACAAAATGTTAATTTTTTTAATCATGCTTAAAATTTTGAGTTATTGTGATTTATGATTTTTCATTTAAATGTAAAAAAAAAGGTTAATTTTTGAATTATGCTTAAAATTCCTGACTGGTCATTGTTTTCAGTTATTTTATGATTTATCAGTTGAATTATGATTAATATGTCCAGTGTTCAATCATACACATTTTAAATATAGGATTATATAAATTAACTTTAAAGGGTGACGTTCTAAAACGCCTATCAGGAGTGTCCAATGGGGCGGAAGCAGACAATAATGCGCAAAATTCTGCTGATACTTCTCTTCAGGTAGACTTGATCATCTGGTTTGTTGGCATGTTGTATCGTGAATGTTGTAGTTACCTCCCCTTTCATCGTATCCCATCATGCACTACATCATTTTCATTTATTTTTTTAGTAGAGGAGTTTTGTCTGTCATTTAATTGGGAACTAATTTCTTAAAAAATGTGATATTGGCAGTTATTTTTCTTTTTAGAGTCTTGTTATTTCATTGGTTGAGGTTGGGAGACAAAATATATATGTTTTAGCATCTCTATTCGCAACCAATCAAAATGCTATATCCTTAAAATTTACTGATTTGAATTTTAAATTGCCATTGTACACCTGAGGCGCGGAGGGAAAAATGATGTTTAACATCCACTTAACACAATCTAAATCATTTTGGGACTAACACATTGTAGAATTTTAATTCAATAATTCGCTTATTGTGTGTGGAGGTCTGGAGAAAACCCGTTAGATTAGGCAAATAACCATGTACTCCATTTCTGATCGAAACAGCACAGCTTGATTTAAATAACTACCAAGCTCGTGAAAGACGTGTAAATAGGCCTATAATGTTTTTGATAAAATGAAAAAGGAATTAATATAAGCTTCTGCTTATTTTCAAATCCATGGTATCGGTATTGTATATACTCATGTTGTACGCGAAATGAACTGTATGAGATCTATAAACCAAAATGAAATTAGAATAATACACACAGTGGCTTGTATTTGAACGGATAGATGCATTCTGAATACAGGAATATCCATTCATCTACAGACATAGAGATTGATCGACCTGATGGGTCGTTTCTAGCTAGGGAATGATTGATCGACCTGATGGGTCGTTTCTAGCTAGGGAATGATTGATCGACCTGATGGGTCGTTTCTAGCTAGGGAATAATTGATCGACCTGATGGATCATTTCTAACTAGGGAAAGACTGAAGTGCCTGATGGATTGTTTCCAGCTAGGGAATGATTGATGTGCCTGATGGATTGTTTCTAGCTAGGGAATGATTGATGTGCCTGATGGATTGTTTCTAGCTGGGGAATGATTGATCAACCTGATGGATCATTTCTAGCTAGGGAATGATTGATCGACCTGATGGATCATTTCTAGCTAGGGAATGATTGATGTGCCTGATGGATTGTTTCCAGCTAGGGAATGATTGATGTGCCTGATGGATTGTTTCTAGCTAGGGAATGATTGATGTGTCTGATGGGTCTTTTCTAGCTAGGGAATGATTGATGGATTGTTTCTAGATAGGGAATGATTGTAATCTGTATTTAAATCAATCCTGCATGAATTGTAGAAATTTACAAGTTATCTATATATAAACACTATAACATCAAAATATAAAGATACACTTATATCAAATTGTTAATTAAATGCACTATAAATATCAAGTTCCCAAAATTACCCCCAAATGATAATGTGTCATATAACATTCCTGAAAATACTGGACACCAAAAAATGGCTCTATGTTGAAAGTGTTTATTACACCCTAAACCAATTTTTGATGCAAAAATCTAGAGCTTGAATTTGGGAGAGTTCACTTTAAACCCCTTTTTTTATACTACCCCCCCCCCCCAACAAAAAAAACCCCTCTACATATTCATTTTGGAAGAGTTTACCGAACCCCTTTAAATTTTTGATAAGAAAAATCCCTCTAGATATTTTTTTTGAGGACAGTACACTCTAAATCACTCTTTGATAAAACAAAATTAACCCAACATAAAGAAGAGAAGAGAATGTTTTGCATGTGTTAATATTTAGGATTAAGATATGAATATGAACAGCATGTTGACGAACTGGATATGATGACATGATGAATTATTCTGTTGTTAATACAAGTTGTGTAATACAAGTTATCCACAGTCAAGTTGCATTCAATCGTCTTTATTTTGATTTCTTGTTAAAGAGCATGTGCATCGTGACTAGATGTAGGTTGTTATAGAATGACGGCCAGGCAGCTAGAAATGTTTAAATCAAATGAGGGTTAACAATGGTTGCTGTGGCAGCCATATATGCATGAAATGTCTGACACAAGTTGCCAAAAGTTCGACCTGGAATATGCCCACCAATCGGACAGTGAATTAAGTGTATAACTATTGCGTATCCGAATGACCTGCCATGACAGAAAATCCTGATGAACTTTCTCAGCCAAACAGGGGCTGAACAAGCAACATCCAGGCTAGCGAGCCAGCGTCATACCCACTGAGCCAATGTGCCCCCCCCCCCCCCCGCATAATATTATCATTATTCATTAATATATTGGTTATCTTCATGGTTCAGTTGCTTCTTTTATTTTGCTTCGGCACTAAGAAGGTTTTTATGTTTGCGATTAGGAGGTTTTTTTTATTTGTTTCATAATACTGTTTTTGTTCTATTTGTTGATTATTTTTTCCTGCTTTCTGTTTGTTTTTGATTCGTTTTGTTTTTAGATTTCCTAAGGTGGTGGCAGTTTCCTGTATAAAATATACATTTTTGTAGCAAAATGAAGAAAACCATAAAAATAGTTGAATTGTTCCTTTAAAGTGACACTGTTACTCTGTTAAAGAAAAGGGAAAAAATTAGAAATTTTTTTTGATATCCTCACTCGGCAATCTTGCATTTTTTTAACAATATCTTATTTCCTCGGTTTAATCCATGATTATTTTATATTTGATTAATCAATCAGAATAACCAACAATCACGATTCCAGCTACCATTGAAATCGTGGAGAGAGAGAAATGGGGTTTAATGTCCACTCGACACAAACTAGATCATTTCAGGACCAACATATGGATTAATTTTATTTCAATAATTCGCTTGTGCGTAGGGGTCTTTAGCAGTGGGAGGAAACCGGAGTACCCTGAGAAAACCCTCGAGGTTGGACAGGTGACCCTACTCCTTGCCACGTAAAATCCAGGGATTTGAAACAAAGCCAGTTGACTCAATGGCATGCAGTATGATACAGCGCGCGCACGCTAACCATTCGGCCATCCAACTACGTGTTAAATATTGTCGTCAGTTGTAGCAATTGTGTTGATCGTATTGAAACGTATAACCACAGATCGTCGACTCACGTAACAATCGTATCGTAACACTCGACTATGGGAGTCTAGCATAATCAAAGAGACCAATGAAAAGATTTACAAATCCAAGTTTCAACAGATTTCTATATGTATTTACTATGTGTGTATTTATATCTTTTATGTTGAAAGTCATGGGTTTAGCTGTGAAATATTAGATATTATCCAAAGAATGCAAGATTACCGAGACTTTAAACTTCTGTATTTGTCATGATGTGTAGATTTACAAATCCAACGTCTGTCAGATTTCTCTCTCTCTATATATATATATTTGTATCTGTGATGTTTTATTAAAGGGAGACAAACTGATGCGTCTGCCCAGCGAAACATACGACAAACATGATCTGATGAGGAGCATGAGCGTGGCCATCGACGGACCGGAAGAGGTCGTTGAAGCAGATGATTATTTACAACCGCACTTGAACTCGGATGAGTCTCATGATAATAATAATGCACAAGTCAAGGTAGATAACTCTAGTACATGGCTGGACAAAAACAAAAAACAACAAGTCTCAAGATCTTTGCGATTCAATAATGAATAAGTTTGTTTCATAATGTATCAATGCCTTCTATTTGGAACTTTGTGTAAAGTACCTTAAACTGAGACTGCATGGGTGCGTTCAAAAGTTGAGCAGTAGGGGACAGAGGGCTGGGCGTGTTCTGGGTAGTGACAGCATCTAGTTTAACGCCATTAACGGTAATGTGTTTCAAGGTCGTTTGTTTCATGATTAATCCCAGAAAGAAATATACTGTGGAAAACGCGTGTGAACGAAGATAATATTAAATATATACCTGCTACTCAAAAACGGTAAATTGACAGGTAATTTGCTAAGCTCGTTAGGGAGGTAATTATGATTAACGTTTGAATGACTACACCTGAATGTTGACACACCTGAATGTCGGTGTTTAGTCGGCACAGAAATTGATGTCGTAACCTTTTTGTACTTGTTGTTTTTTGTTGTTACCAGACCTGATTGTTGTGAAAATGATCGACGAAAGAAAGTTTTTGTTAAAATTCGATCAATCTGATTAAAATACAGATCAATATTTTGTTTCGTTTTTTTATACTTTCGATGGCCTACACTACAAGAAGATCTCACTGGTTGTATTGGAAGGTTGCTTCAGGCGTATCACTAGCGCCTTTAACCCTGTGACCTCAGACTTTTGATTAACAAATTGGCATTGATGTTTCTAACTTGCTGCAACAGACTGTTTCATTGGCTAATCCTTCACGTGGGTTATAGTGTCGTGATGACAAGTAAAACGAAATTTTGAAATATGAAAAAACGAAACAAAATAGGATCTGTGTTTTGTTCAAATTGTAATATTGTACAATATCCATTATAAATTGCATGAAATGAAATGGAATGGGGTTTACCATCCCACTGTTATTTCTCCAACTGGTCTACTAGATATTGTCAAGGGTTCTTTTACGTGTACACAAATGTGTACATGGGACCTGAGTTTTACATCCCATCTGAAAAACTAGACAAATCCATCCGTCTTGTACCATTGACAAGAGGGAAACCACCTGAACAACCAGAGGAACTATCTCTGCCTACAATGGGAGCAAACCCAAGACTTCTGTGTTAGCGAAACACTGTCTCCCTATAACCATAAGATAATTTGAATATGTGTGTCCTCTATGGCTGAACCCAGGGGTAAGTGGAGTGGAGCGGATTGAGACCACTGGACATACTGAGGCATCCCATGTGAAGTGGAATGGAATCAGACCACTGGGATTATAGAGGATGGTCCTATACGTTGCGTGCAGATATTCCTAATAATGGGAAGATATTATAAAGGAAGAAGAGAAAGATATTCCACCCGTCTTTACTATCCTTCTGATTAATTCATCAGTATATAGTTCCAGATATATAAATACAACTGTCTCATTGTCAACTGTCTTATCGCCTTCCTTTATTTAAATACCAACGTTTGACTTGGCGTCACTAAAACTCGTATGTCTTAACTAATTTGACCGTACTGACACAAAAAAAAATAATTTCTGCCAACCACATCGTTATAGAATTACCTCCCTTATGTAGAATTCAGTACCTGTTACAATGAAACAATTAATACAAGAGATGTTCATAAAGTATAGATTGTAGTCATTGTCTCTAAACACCAAAACTTAAAAACTACCTTTGAAAACAATGTTGGCTGGCATATAGTTGTTGATTGGCAACTCTGTATTTTCAAGTCACCTTCAAGAACATTGTTGGTCAACATGTGTTTGTTGACTGGTAACTCTGTATATTCAAGTCACCTTTAATATAATTATCATATTTGATAGGTTCCTTTATTGGAAGGAGCATCACAAATAGATGGAAAGTTTCCAGGAGCCAGCAAACCCCGACGAGAAAAGCGCTATGCTCATCTTGATAACGCTGTTCAAGCACGTCAACAGCGACAGACGTCCCCCACCAGAGGGCGTGGTGATAGCATCAATTCACGGTATAGTTCAGATCCTGTCAAATTCTTAAAAGATAAAGGTAATTGAAATATTGTTATATTTTAATTTGGGGGGGGGGGTAAAGATATGTTGATCACATTCTACAAAAGGAGTAAAGACTTGTCCTTTAACACTAGGTTTTCAACCAGCTAGTTTGACACAATTATATACAAGGCCATAATCATGATGAAGATATTAAGAAAGAATATATCCCTCAAGACCCGAACAAAACACAATAGGTTTTACAGGCGACCCTACCCCTTGTTACTCCTTGTCATGTACAACCGGAGGAAATGAAGCCACGCTAGTTGACTCAATGACAGACTTTATGACACAGTGCGCACCTCTTAACCCTTCGGCCATCCCCCATATGGCATATTGGACCTACCTATGTGGCATATTAGACTATTGTCTGTGGCACAGTATACCATTCTTTGTGACATATTGGACCATTCCATGAGGTATATTGGACCATTCCATATGGCATATTATACCATTCTCTGTGGCATTGTCTACCATTCTTGGAGGCATCTTAGATCATTTTTATACGCCCACATTGAAATGTGGTCGTATATTGCCGTCGCCCCCGTCCGTCCGTCTGTCGGTCCGTCCGTCCGTCGTCCACAATTTCTTGTGAACGCTCTAGAGGCTAAAGTTAATATCCGATTGACTTTAAATTTATACACGGTGTTTAAGGTCGTGAGACGAAGAAGCCTATTGATTTTCAGCGATATCCGATAATTACTACAAGAGTTATGACCCTTGATCACTTTGAAAGATCTTGTGAACGCTCTAGAGGCTATAGTTAATATCCGATTGACTTTAAATTTATACACAGTGTTTAAGGTCACGAGACACAGAAGCCTATTGATTTTCGGTGATATCCAATAATTACTGCCAGAGTTATGACCCTTGATCACTTTGAAAAATCTTGTGAACGCTTTAGGGGCTAAAGTTAATATCCGATTGACTTTAAATTTATACACGGTGTTTAAGGGCATGAGACGAAGAAGTCTATTGATTTTCTGTGATATCCGATAATTACTACCAGAGTTATGACCCTTGATCACTTTGAAAAATCTTGTGAACGCTCTAGAGGCTAAAGTTAATATCCGATTGACTTTAAATTTATACACGGTGTTTAAAGTCATGATACAAAGAATCTTATTGATTTTCAGCAATATCCGATAATTACTGCTAGAGTTATGACCTTTGATCACTTTGAAAAATCTAAAGTTAATATCCGATTGACTTTAAATTTATACACACTATTTACGGTCATGATACAAAATAGCCTATTTATTTTCAGCGATATCCGATAATTACTGCCAGAGTTATGATCCTTGATCACTTTGAAAAACCCTGTGAATGCTCTAAAGGTTAAAGTTAATATCCGATTGACTTTAAATTTGTACACAGTGTTTAGGGTCATAAGACGAAGACGCCCATTGATTTTCAGCAATTTCTGATAATTAGTGCCAGAGTTATGGCCCTTGATCACTTCAAAAAATCTTGTGGACGCTCTAGAGGCCAAAGTTAATATCCGATTGACTTTAAATTTATACACAGTGTTTACAGTCATGAGACAAATAGGTATATTCATTTTCAGCGATGTCCATTATTTACTGCCAGAGTTATGGCCCTTGACCACTTCAAAAAATCCTGTTGTCGCTCTAGAGGCCAAAGTTAATATCCGATTGTCTTTAAATTTACACACAATGTGTAAGGTCATGAGACGAAGAAGCCTATTAATTTTCAGCGATTTCAAATAATTACTTCCAGAGTTATCTCCCTTGATCACTTCAAAAAACCTTGTGACACTATAGAGGCCAAACTTACCATTCGATTGACTTCAGATTGATACACAGAGTTTAAGGTGTTGAAACGAATAAGTATTTTGATTTTCAAAGAATTTTGATAACTGAACAGCTAAATCCATGATATTAAATGTTTCGTATACTAATTGTTAGCGTGGGGCAAAACTTTATAAAAAGCAAACAAATTCTAATGATTTTCTGATAATTACGTAATGAGTTGTTACTCTTAATCAGATTTTAGTGTATTACAAATGTTTCATTACCGAAAAAAGTAAAAATATGCGACAACCCTTGTTGACTGCCCGGACGATTTAGCTGCTGTGGGCGTATATTTCGTTGCCTGGCAACCTATCTTTTTTCTATGTGGCATATTGCCCCTCATTGTAATGATGATTTGATATAAAAATGATGTGTAGTATTTTGGGTTGACAACTGAGATTAAGGCTATACAAGATAATATTTGACACAAGGAATGTTAAATGCTGGTCGTCCCTGCTTTAAAAGGGAAAGTAAATTTCGGTAACAATGCGATCGATAGGAAAATACAGATTAGTTGACACGTCTAGTCTACTATGATCTGTTTTCAGATGACGTAGAATTGGGTTTACCGATGTTGTTGTTAAATGGTGGCGATGAGAGGAATGGAGGATTGCCTTACAAACGAGATGTGCCTTTACACCTACCAGTGGATGAAGATGATTACTTGCAACCCAAATCACAGATACCACCTGCTTATATGGACCTTAACGATAAAGGTAAGGCATATTAAATGAAACCTGGGTTTAGCATCTTACTTTCCTACATAAACCTGACTAATGAAACAGGGATAATCCATGCAGGTATGTGTTCTATGAGGGACATTTCCCCCTCGGTTTTTGATTTACTAGTTGCAGTCCACTGCACTTCGTTCTGCACCACTGACAAAGAGAGTGTTATAACCTCCTGGTTAGTGGCTCCCTAAAGGTTATTGTCAGAGTATGCGTTACATTACAGGTTATTACCAGACTGTGTTATATTACAGGTTATTACCAGAGTGTGTTATATATTTACAGGTTATTGTCAGAGTATGTGTTTTATTTACAGGTTATTATCAGAGTATGTGTTATATTTACAGGTTATTATCAGAGTATGTGTTTTATTTACAGGTTATTATCAGAGTGTGTTATATATTTACAGGTTATTATCAGAGTATGTGTTATATTTACAGGTTATTATCAGATCATGTCTTATATTTACAAGTTATTATCAGAGTGTGTTATATATTTACAGGTTATTATCAGAGTGTGTATTATATTTACAGGTTATTATCGGAGTATGTGTTATATTTACAGGTTATTATCAGAGTATGTCTTATAATTACAGGCTTTTATCATAATATGTTATATTACAGGTTATTATCAGATTATGTGTTATAATTACAGGTTATTATCAGAGTATGTATTATATTTACAGGTTATTATCAGAGTGTGTATTATATTTACAGGTTATTATCGGAGTATGTGTTATATTTACAGGTTATTATCCGAGTATGTCTTATAATTACAGGCTTTTATCATAATATGTTATATTACAGGTTATTATCAGATTATGTGTTATAATTACAGGTTATTATCAGACTATGTGTTATATTTACAGGTTATTATCAGAGTGTGTATTATATTTACAGGTTATTATCGGAGTATGTGTTATATTTACATGTTATTATCAGAGTATGTCTTATAATTACAGGCTTTTATCATAATATGTTATATTTACAGGTTATTATCAGAGTATGTGTTATAATTACAGGTTATTATCAGAATGAAAGAGATGTTTTTGATGAAGAAGAAGAATATGAAGCTACAGAAGAGGAGGCTGTAAATAAACCATTGACACAGGCCATAGATAATCCTGAATATTTCGATACACCCAAGCAAAATGGCGTTAATAAATCGGGGATACCGGCTCCGTTACCTAAACCCAGAAATCTAAACTATTATAATGACATTAATCAGTTGTCTCCCTTGGAGAAAAAACAATTAATATTAAGAGTGAATAGTAATGAGGGTGGTGTTGAAACAAGTATTTAGCCCAGAGTTATCTACCCTCGCCCTCCGTTAATGTTTTATTTTTAGTGATGTCTGCTGATGTATGTTCGTATACTTCCCATCAGGGGAAATTGTGTTGAGAAATAAAACTGCTCATGAACAGAATAGGCCTAGGCTCTTCGGGAAGTTCAGTGAATCTGGTCACATGATTTCATATAAAGTGAACTGTGTGATGCATCATGTGACTAGGTCATGTGATTAGTGAAAGTTGATGTGTGAACTATTTTATGTTATGAGTTAGGTCTAAATGTGAAACAACAGGATCATGTGAATTTGGAAGAATCATGTGACATGACATGTGACTAAGGAAGAATCATGTGACACACCATGTGACCAGTCACATGATTTTACTGTTGCTGTGTTATAAGCTTATTCATGTTGTGCTTTCGGTTATCGTGAGGCAAAATGGATGTTGGAGTGTTATCAGACAACTCATTGAATGGAAAAAGTATAGGCCTGTACAGTATCCAAATAGTATAGGCCTACGGTATCCAACTTAAACCAATTTGAGTGTGAATATTAGGCCTATTAACTGATCCTACAAATAGTGTTGGAACGAAGAACAGTAATCTGATTCTCACTCGTTGGTTGAAGAGATAACATATGTGCTGATATATCTTGTGACTCATGACTCGTACATTCTCTGGACAAAACGATGTTATAGTTTACCACTAGGTTAAATAAGTGCTGACGAATTTGTTATGACTATATGGGGTGGGGGCAAATAAAGTCCAGTGTTGAGGTGTTGTGATGTTTAACATAGGCGTAAATACCTGCTCTAAACATCTGTTGAGTTGATAATAAAGTCCAGTGTCAAGGTGTTGAGTTGACAATGGCTTCTTGTAGTCAGAGCTTGCGTTACAACCAACCTGGGGCAAAAAACATGATATTAATTAGACACTGCCAAAACACAAGCTTGAATCAAACAGAACACAGAATTGAAGTACAATCTCGAGTCTGGACCATGATGATACCAGTACCGCCTCGTGTCTCGTCCATGATGATTAAAATAGAGACGCGCCTCTACCACGATGATTCAAGTACCGCCTCGAATCTCGTCCATGATGATTAAAATAGAGACGCGTCTCTACCACGATGATTCAAGTACCATCTCGAGTCTCGTCCATGATGATTAAGATAGAGATGCACCTCTACCACGATGATTCGAGTACCATCTCCAGTCTCGTCCAGGATGATTAAAATAGAGATGCGTCTCTACCACGATGATTCAAGTACCATCTCGAGTCTCGTCCATGATGATTAAGATAGATGCGCCTCTACCATGATGATTCAAGTACCATCTCGAGTCTCGTCCATGATGATTAAGATAGAGATGCGCCTCTACCACGATGATTCAAGTACCATCTCGAGTCTTGTCCATGATGATTAAAATAGAGACGAGTCTCTACCACGATGATTCAATTACTGTATTGTAGAGAAAGACAGATATTGAGATAGAAACTGAAAGATGGAAGCTATGAAATGTACGATGATTCGTCAGCATAAGAAGCATACACCTAAGATTGTTATTTGTTGTAAAAAAATAGGGCAAATTGTTGATTAAATAAAATACAAACAACTATACCCAAAATATCATACACCAGTATTTATAGCGTGAAAACGGATGGAGAGAACAAAGCTCAATGCAAAAGAACATTTTTCAGTTAACCAATACACAATCATGTGATATGCAGCATTTATCCAATGCGATAAAACTATGGTGACATCATTATCCAATGAAATGCTAATAAACTGATCATCTGATATGTGGCAGTCATGTGACATTATGATTATCCAATGAAATTCTGGTGAATTGATGATATATATGGAAGTCATGTGACATTATGATTATCCAATGAAATCTGATGAATTGATCATATGACATATAAACTGATCATGTGACAGAACATATCATGTGACACTATGATTAAGCAATAGTTTAGTTAGAAATTATGAAATCAGTCAGTTTGAAAATGGTGTCCAATGATGGTTAGCCAATCTAAGTACTGCATCAGTTAACTTCAACAACTAAAGCTTTGTTTATATAAATGATGTAATTTAAGAATATCTGTTATGATCACTGTAACAATTTCTTCCATGTATCTGATTGGTTAGTGATATATATATAGACCAATCACATTTTGATTTTGCTTAGTTAATGAGTATGCATGTCACTTTAATTTCTTTAATAATCGAATGTAGTGGTTGTGATTTTATTTTAGACTTGATAATAGAGTTTCATAATATGAAAGGTTAGATCAACCAGCCTCCTTTTATACGAAAAACAAGAAAAATGACTGCTTTTCTTTCTTTGTGCCAAATCAAAATCTCCATGTTTGAAAAAAAAATCCATCAATGTTTTTTTTTTTAATTTATGAATGTGCTTTGTTCAAGGCAGATGATTATTAAATGTGTTTTTTTAAGAGGATGTAAAGAAATTCGGGCTTCATCCAGTCACATGGAATTAATGATAATGGCTTAGTCTATTTGCAGGATTATAGGAAGATTAGGCTTGATGGGGTTGGGATCAGACCACTTAGCGAGGGGATGAGACAATGAGAGGTAGGAATTTCCATATGGAAAACTCATTGATTGCAAAGTCTTTTGGGAAGGTAAGCCTTGATGGGGTTGAGATCAGACCTGATTGTAGTAGGAATTTCCATATGGAAAACTAATTTTGGAAGATTAGACTAGTTGGTGAGGAGATCTGGTGTGTCTGGAGGTCCTTTTATGGAAGTCTCCACCTCACCATCTGGCTCTCCTTTAGGTGACAAAGCATTGTTTTATGTAAGAAGGTTTACGAAAGCAGAATTAATAGAAAGTGATATGAGAATATTTTGGTGGACGTTAAACCCCATTTCCCTCTCTCCTCTCTATAAGTAACCTCCATAAGACAACAATAGCCCAGTCCATACCACAGCAGTAGACAACTCTATCACAGTGAAAGGCTCGAATGGTATCAGCCCACTTGCTAAAAAAACTTGAGTCAATATTTGAAAGTTTTACACTTTGTTGATTAAATTTATTTTTAAAAATGATATGAAAAATTGTAGAAAATAACAATTTTAATGAATTTATGTAATAATATATAGATTTTAATGATGGAAATTTGAATGTCCCACATTTCCTATTTTTATTGTTTGTTGTATTGTAAATATCAATTGTATATAATGTAAAGTAGCCTATATGGTAGCGTACTGGCAGTGTGCATAGTTATATTTAAACATTTATATTTAAACATTTGTATTTAATTTAGAAATTTGTTAAATTATTTTCAAAATGGGATAATTCAGTCCTGGTAATAATGACCATTTTTAGTGGTACCTGACATAATATCAGATTTGGAAATAACGGTTTTAGAGGTACCTGACGAAATATCAGGCCTGATAAAACGATTTCTAGTGGACAAAAAAAAAAACAGGCACTACTCAACTAGTGCTTTGCACTGGACAAATATGGAATAAAGATAAATCCATGATGGGCACAGGAGGAAGTATACCTGATAAAGTCTGAATTTCTCCCTGAAAATGTCTGTGATCAATTTTAGGGATTTAGGGATCTAAAGTCAAGCTTCTCTTCTGTAAAGCTGAAAAGAAAATATTTGTTACAATGAGCATAGATTGAAACATGAAAAATCTGTTGGTTAAACTTGCCAGGAAGATTGTTGAATTGTATATGAATATGATGAGATAATTATATAATAAACTTGTAATGGAAATTGTAATCAGGCTCTAACTGCCTAGTGCATGATGCCTGCCAGTAGAAAGTTATATACACAAGACTCTAACTGCCTAATGCATGATATCCGTGTGTAGAAAGTTATATACTCCACCCTTCAGTATCTGTAAAAATATACAGAGAATTAAAGATGATCTGAAAAGAGTGATCATGCTCTAACTGCCTGGTGCATGACAACTGTTAATACCTATACTCCTGGTATCCCATTAAAAAAAAGAAACTGTATGTTTTTGTAGAAAGGTGTACAAAGTGATACACTCCAGGGAGCCTGTGTTCACTAAAATACTTTAAGAATGCAGCCTTTTCATTGGTTAATAGCTAAAATTTGCACTAGGATTTTAAGCCTCAGCCAATGAGAAGCTTGCATCCTGAAGTTATTATAGTGTTACAATTTCATGGATGAAACCCGAAGACTGAGGTATCCCATTTTAAAAATAACTTTCTGTTTTTGTAGAAAGAAATTGTTTTCTCATTTTTAATCTCACATAATATTAAATGCTATCAGGTGGAGATGTTAATAAAATAAAATTCTGTATACTTGTAAATAATTGTAATAAAGAGTATATTAATTCAATATATCATAGGCCTAATATCAGTAATAATCCAAATATGGCACATAACAAATATTTTAATTTATTAAAAAAAGAATTCCATATCATTTTTTTTCTTTTACATTTTTTTTGTTTAGTAGCTTAGAGTTTCTAATCAAATTGTTGAAAACATGACGTTTTAAAATCAACTGGTTCAAATAAATCATCAAAAAGGTAAACAAAAATTAACCGAAATCATAATTTCTATTCTTGGAACTATATGTTCAGCCTTGTTTCTCTATATAATAAAATGGGGTTTAAAAGTTCTTTTTTCCTGCAACAACTAGGATAATGAAAACAGGCATACATCGTACACTGTGTTATGAAGGGAATTTTACCTGGACAGTGGTACTACAACCTACTCTGTTTTAATTTACAACTGTCAATGACTCTTTTAGTTTACCTGCTGTCCATTGTATCCACAGGACCTTGGTCTTTTGTCCCATCCGGCCAACTAGACACATGTTCTGTTTATATTTAAATACAATTTTAATCCTGTTTTATTTGTATATTTACCAAAAGGTTTATGAATTTTATCAGTTAATTTACTCAATTGTCTTTGAAAAAATTAATCAAACATATTGAAATTTTATAAATGGAAATTCCAATACTTAAGGTTTTGTTTTAAGAAAAAAATATATATTTTGAATGAATGTTTTAATTTCATACAGCGATTTTAAAGTAGCCATTTTAAAAGGGTACAATTGTCAGCCATGTTTTGCATAGTCTTGGACACTCAGAGACTATCTGAATGTATTGTACAACCAGAACCTGTCTGAATGATAGAGACTATGTGTATTGTAGGTTTCATTTGCCTATAATAAATGTTTTTTTTAAAATTATGTTTTTAGGGGCCAGAATACAAATGTAAATTCAATAATTTTCAATTTTGTGAAATTTTTTGACCTTATTCTCAAGAACTTAAATTATATTATTTTAAGGACACAGCCATTTCATTGGTTGAGAGTTGAAATCATAGTACAAATTTGAAATCTTAGCCAATCAAAAGCCACCATTCTTAAAAATATTTTTTTAAAATTTTTTGTGAATAAGACCCTAGATGTTAATTACAAAATATGTTAAATAAAATATGTTGAAAAATGGACAAAAGCCCACTTAGAATTTAAAGATTTATGAAAATAAATAAATTAGCTATGGTCATACGATAACTGAGGCATGCAGGATTGATAATGGTGACTTAGTCTTGATTGTCAAGTACTCTTGCTACGACATTCAATTCTTTACACTACAACTTTTAAGTAGTGATAACTTTGGTCAGAATAAAGTACTTTGAATGAAATTTTCAATATATTATTTTTTTCCTTATCTATTTATCAACTGGTATATCAAGGAAGCCAAGCTTTTTTTTGTATCTAAATCTTACGTCAGAAGAAGTCAACAACATAGCCATTTTTATCCAAATTTTAAATATATTTTTAGCTTATATATATTTATCCACAGAGTCTGTAAGATATTTATCATTTTAACCTGGAATTAGACAAAATGGTTCTAGAAGCACACATCAAAGTAATATGAATGTATATAGAATGATTTCAAAATTAGCCCCAAACCATAGAGTAGAGTGCACGACTCGTGTACCTAATTTAAAATGTTCATTAGGATCCCATATTTTCAAAGTAAGACAACAACATCAATATTGATTGAAATGGACCAATATTGAATTCTACTTAGTGTTTTTAATTTCAAATATTATAAAAATAGTTAGAGGTTTAGCCCTTTTAATGTATTTGAATGAAAAGAAAATATATATAGATATACCCAAACGCTATATCACGTGATTTAAACAGATTAATTATCATACTTAACCTTCGCTGTCGCTCTACAAGTATCCCCGTTTGATAACAGAAACGAAGTACACTCGGCAAACCTCGACAGATTCCGGAACCAACATCTAGTCTCGGCTGTATGACAGTAAGTGATATGTACCTACGGCCATACATTTGCGATGCGGCTACCTGTTTGTTTTAACAGAGGAAAATTGACGCTATTACATACAAACAAGACACCATGGGCGCAGCCATGTTTCATCCGGGACCTTTAAAGTAGTTCCAATATGGCGGAATTACGGAATCTGCCGAGGGTTGCCGAGTGACACAAAGTAGAACACAGAGATCTCGGTGTGCCGAATGAATAATTATAACCTGTTACTTCCTGTGATGTATTTGATTTCAGTAAGTTGTTAGTTCTTGTATAACCTGTTATATATACACCTGTTGTTATATATATATAACTACCTGATATACCCCGAGTAAATATGATGATCGTGTCAGATGTATAATATACAAATTAATAATAATAAAAATATTTCTTTCAAACACTAGAAACTCACAGTTCTTATTTTTTTGTATTCAGCTCAGTTACAGTAGCTGTTACGTTTCCATTGCCCTCATCTTGATGTTTGTAGCAGAATACATTGATAAAAACCGGGGCCTAACATTGAGCAAGTGGTACTCCAGCATTCGTATTTGTAATCAGGGGCGCACATTACGATTTCGTTTGGGGGGGGGGGGCGGGTCGCCAAAATGTGACCGACTGATGCACATACCCCCAGTAAGAGCGACACAGCTAGGTGCCGTGCATCACAGGTGCGAGTTTTCTAAGGTCCGTTTGCAGTGGCGGATCTAGAAGCTAGGAAGTGAATAGGGGGTGGGGTGCAGCGGTTCCAAATCTAGGGTGCCCTCCACAATCCCACCTATAACATTAAGGATCCCAGTAAAAATAAATAGTATTGTCTCGCCTGAAAGCACTATGTCCCTTTAACTCGTTAGTCGCGGTCGGAGGCGATTATTTTACCGAACCAAACTATGTCTAGAGACAAAGGAGCGTATGAAGGATAGTATAACACCGTATACAGCCCTATCAGGGGCTCCAAATGCTACCCGCAAAACAGGAAAATAACCTCCACAAAACAGTTCCGTGCACCGCATGCACAGAACTCGCCACAACAGACTGTTTCATTGGCTCATCCTTCACATCGACCAGAACGTTGGTATATAACAACTCTTTCAGATCCTAGTGTAGTAAAGACAAGTAAAACGATATTTTGAACTAATAAAAACTAAACGAAATAGAATATGTATTCTAATCAGGTTGGGATAAACCCACAGAACTCCCACCTGATTTGTCGATGTCTTCACCTTAGCCCCCCTCCCACTCTGCTCAAATTCGAGAGAGAGAGAGAGAAATGGGGTTTAACGTCCACTTGACACAAACTAGGTAATTTTTTTGGACTAACATATTTTTTCAATTTTATTTCAGTAATTCGGTTGCGCGTAGGGGTCTTTAGCAGTGGGAGGAAACCGGAGTGCCCCGAGGAAAACTTCACTGGCTCCCAATCAAGTACAGAATTGAATTCAAGATTTTATCCGTGACCTATGCAACTCTAAACTGTGAATTTGTCCCAGAATACCTAAAAGATCTCCTGATCCCATATACTCCATCCAGAACCCTGCGCTCATCTTCAAGTAACCTGCTTGTTAAACCAAAAAATAAGACAATAGCCGGAACAAGAACATTCAGCTATGCTGCTCCTGAATTATGAAATGGTTTAAATGAATCCCTGAAAAATGCATCATCAATAACCACATTTCGAAAAAACCTTTAAACCGTCCTTTTCCAGAGAGCTTTCAAGTGTTGATTTTTTGAGTGCCTTACATGTGCTGTAATCGCTTGTCTCTGTTTGTAAAATGTACTATGTTTATTTTATCATTTCGATTTTTCGTTTTTACGAATTGTGTTTGTTTGTAAAGCGCCACTGAGCAACACTTGTGTTGGATACTCTGCGCTATATAAATGATAAATTTTTATTAAATTATTATATAGTGCTAATTTCACCAACGGTGTTCAGAAGCGCTTTACAAAAGAATGAGTACAATCATATACCAGTAAAACAAAATAAAAAACAACTAAAAGACTACATAAAGATGCAATATAATAAAATAACATAAATCCAACTAAAAGCGTTTTTTTGAATAAGTTAGTTTTAAGAGCACATTTAAAAGATTGTACTGGGGGGGCTGGAACGAATATCAGTAACAGAACCAGACGATTTTAAAACATTACACAAAGAGTAAAATTATATACCAGTGAAGCAAAATAAAACAACTAAAAGACCACAAAAAGATGCAATATAATAAAATAATATATATCTAAGTAAAAGCTTTTTTGAATAAGTAAGTTTTAAGAGCACATTTAAAAGATTGTACAGAGGGGCTGGAACGAATATCAGTATCAGAACCAGACGGTTTCAAATCATTCCACAGGTTTGGGGCTAAAAATGAAAACGATCTTGGTTTGAGACGATAAATGTCATTTGAGACGATAAATGTCATCTGTTTATTATATAACTTGGTCTTCAATATCGTTTTTTTATATCACCCCTATCGTTTTATATCAGTTATATGTATAGTTGTCTCTACAGTAAATGTCTTGTTATCATCAATAAAACCATTTGTCATATCTTGTAGTTTATCCCAGGTTATATATACATCAGAATTCTTATGAAAACCAGGTGTAAATGTATATGTATCTTGTTCAACTAGTGATTTACTATCATCATTGATATTTAACAGTTTTACTGTATAACTGACTGCAACACTTTTAATAGTTTTATCTTCTACTTCCTTCAATACCAGCTTAATAATTAATATTGATAGATAATGTTTAACACATACACACCATTGTAATCCTTGTAATATTACAACATCACTATAGTCCAACTCATCTGGCTTCACTATCTGGTTCAAACTAAAACTACTGGTAAATGTTGGTGGTGGTTGTACTTCACCCAGTAGTTGTTTTAAACATTCTACATCAACCTTCACCATAGAATAATATGGATGTCTGACTACAGGTTTCTGTAAATTTGTTGATATGTTGTATACTGTTTTGGTTTGAATATCTGTTAATCCATCTTTATCTACAGCTGTAATTATAGATCTATGTTGTAATATACCATCAGCATATTGTGACAGTATTGGTTCTTAAATCGGGTTCTTGGATGACAACACTGGTATAACTTCAAACAATGGTTTTATTTCTTCTTTTTCACATATACAATAGTTCTACTACATTACTTATATAGACCGGGTTTTTCGTCTGGTTGCCGTCTTGTTCCCAGCTCGGCTCTCTGGCCTCGACTGATTCTCAAACGGTTTGTCTCATCTTTTAATTACTGGGCCGAATCTATGTCCAGCCTTGCAGTCTCGATACCACACCCATGCACCGTAACCTGATTGGTCAGTATCCGGTCGGGGTGGGTTAATAGCCTGGACGGACATATAGTTATTGGCCAATCAACTAATTCCAGGTATTATATTTCAGATTATATTATGACCGGGATTGGCAGCTGGTCATTATATAATAACAGATTAAGCTTCCCGTGCAGATTGCTTTACTATTCAAGATCTTGCGTAACTCGGGACAGCTGTGATGATTAATGACTTCCTAACGACCTTTGTCTGTCTGTTAGACTTATCATGTTTACTGCCATCTTTTGACCACCTGTGATCTGTCTGCTAGCCCTGTGATAAGATTGCTAATTGATTTCGTGAGGGTATGCAATTATAGGTCCCCCCAATTTTGTAACATTCCTCACATTGCCAAAGAAAAGTTATTTTGCATAACTTTTTTAAACTGTTTACAATATTAATTACAATATGAATAAAATCGAACAAAAAAATAGAAAGAAAAAAGAAGATAAACATTTGTAAAATGTATACAAAAATGTTTAGAAAAACAAAGGAAATGTAAATGAAACACACAAATTTAAAAGTTATATATGCATTTGTAAAATGTCATAATATCCAAAATTGTCTATAAACAAAAGGAAAATGTAAATGAACACACGAATTTAAAAGTTATATATGCATTTGTAAAATGTCATAATATCCAAAAATGTCTATAAACAAAAGGAAAATGATAAACACACGAACGTAAAAGTTATATATACAACACCCGTCACTCACGTGGGTCGATGCAAAAAAAAACAAAAAAATCAAACGAGATCCTTGAATCACACAACACAAACTACTCTAATTATTCACATATATGGTGGAGTCTGGAATCTATAACACAAACTACTTTGCACTCTGGAACCACGAACACACACTATTCTAATTATTCACATATTATGCGGTACTCTGGTCTGATGTTCACACACGCAGATAGATGCGCGAATAAGGCGCAAAACACCATCCTGCAAGCCAACTGTAGGGAGAAGTATGCTTCTTTATTCACTACTTCACTTGCTAATTGCAGGGAAGTACACAGAGTATTCGTCTTCTTTGACCGCTACTTCGCTGTCGTAGCTAACTGTAGGGAAGGGTACAAGTGATGCCCTTCCTCTTTTACTTCTACTTCTTCTGTTCCAGGTTCCGGTTCCGGTAATGGCGAGGGGTCAGAATTTTCCCTGCTTGGTGTAGATCCACTATTAGCATTATTTGCCACCATTTGTTTTGTCCGGTAGTCCTTTCTTTTTTCATACCGTTTGGCCAGACGGTGTTTACTGACATGTCGTGCTATGAAAAACATAATAACCCCTATCCCTATAGTGATCCCCATCCCCGTTAATAATATAGGCTAATGTACCCAGGGTTTATCATCTACTTGTACATTATGGAGTGAACTCAATTGGTTTATTAAACTAACAAGTGGAACAGATTTAAGATCCCGCAGGTGATGCGGCAGTGGGGGAAAGGAGTGGTTGGGAAACGCAACCGTTAGAGGACGCCATAAATGAAGATTAGTTAAATTGAATCGGTATTTCAAATTTCGAAAGGATTGGGTCGAATGAAAACGGCTTTCTTTTTGAAAATAAGGCAATAAGGTGATGAAAGTGTTAGATGCTGAACAGGTCATGTTCAGTTTGAGCAGATCAATCGGAGGATTTGCAGTGACGTGAAAGTCAGAGGTAGAATGTTTATTATGGTAACAGACCAAAGAAAAATGGAGCGTCTCGCGAGACGTAATGGCCCAAACCCCGTCCATCAAATAGTTTGCTATCGGAAGAATAGTTTTTGGCTGAACAGTTACGACACAAACACGTTTTATTAATTTGTGATTTCTCATAAAGAGGGATGTAATACATAGTTGGCTAAGATTAATTGGATAGAGGGAGCTCCTAATTGAACAAAAATGGACCACCTTATGGGAGCATCGGTCGACTTCACTCTGGGAAAGAAGGGCGAATTGGGTTCGCTCGGCATTAATTGCTAAATATTGACTTTCTAACTTGTAATTTGCCACCATTTGATTGAGATTATGATCATCGGTAATTGAGTGATTAGAGATGAATGGGACAGGCAAATTATGAGCCTCGAAAATTTGAAGTTTGCGATTGGAATCAAGAAGTGGGATGTTTAATATAATAAGAATTTTTGAGTCCGAAATTAAAGCGGAACAAGTTAGGAGTTTATAGTATTGCCAAAGGTTCGAAATAAGAGCGGGAAGATGTACGCTACGCGGTAGATGGGATCGAATAGTGAATAGTAATGACTTAAGGTCAGATGGGGATATAGTACTGGGAGAAATATGTCCCAGCGATAGCATATTAAGCTGCAAGCTAAGTTGGTCGAAATAGTTTGAGCCCTGAGTGATAACATTTTGTAGTTCTGCCAATAAATATTGGATCTTGTATGAAAGGTGGAGAAAATTTTTGATTCTTATCACCTCATTCGTGACATTTTGAAACATTAGTTGAGCCTGTGTCTCGAACGATTTGAAGTTGTAGATCAAATTATTAATTGTGGCTCTATTTTTAGCAATCGCGATCCGGGAAGTATTTAAAATGGATAAACTTTTAGAAACAATATGGATGACATTATTCTGGTTTGCAGCAAGTTTATTTATATTAGATTTGATTGCATTAAAATCTGATTGGGAGACGGTACCAAAAAGGAAACTTAAGGCTTTGCCAATTATGGGAAGTAATGCGCGTTTTGAACGTTTACTTTTTAATAAGGGAAACTGGGAAGATTGCGAAATCAAGTTATAATAGTGTTGTTCCACAATGCGCACCTTTTGGAAATCATTTGCCAACAGTTTCGTAAAAAATATATCGTCGGAAGCGCGGGAATAATTATTTATAGTGTCATATAAAGTAGTGAACACCCTTTTTGCATCCTTTTTAAGAGAAGCGATGAAAATTTGGGACGGTTTTAAATCCACCATAAACGTAACTAACCAACGAGACCGGGAAGTCGAAAAATCACTAACAGGTCTAAAAATGACATTTTCATACACGTGATATCCAATCGTAAGGCCAAACAGTAATACAAGAAGAAAATGGAAACTACGCATCTAGGATGAAAATAAACAAAAGAAAAAATTAATTAAACAACATTAAACATCTATTAATAACCTATTTACACATAGTTTGTAAAAGGGGAGACTTAATTTCCAAGCATTCCTAGTATGCCTGATAAAAGATTTTTCAAATCCGAGTTCTTGTTAGTTTGGGTTTTAAGGAGTGGGTCATCGGAATTAGAGATGGGCAGGGGATCAGTTTGTTGAGAATTGGCAATTATGTCGGGTTCGCGCTCCGTTTGTGCAGATTCGTCTGTCGTGTGGACAGGTTCTCGCGTCACAGCGTCAACGTCCATGGGGTGTTCTTTGTCGGGGGACTGGGTTTGTTTGGCGCGAATTCTATTGGCTAATTCCATTAAAGGAATATCATCTTCTGAGGATGAATCGTCACGTGCTTGGCGAGTATTTTCGATAATTTGTTCGATAATTCTAAAATAAGGTTTCTATTTGCCCTGAAGTTTACTAGAGCGCATGTGATTTTTAACATAGATCGGATCGCCTACTTGAAAATTAACTACTTTCGAATTTCTGTCCGCATAATGTGCCTGGCGACGTTTGGCTTGCTTCATGTGTTTGTGCACGAGCATGAATGACTTGTGCTGGTTTTCTAGAGCAATTTTATGGAAATCATCACCAAGGTACTTTCGACGCGGTTTAAGTAAGTTATCAATCGGCAAAACAACATCGCGATTATATAATAAGTAAAATGGAGAAAATCGTGAACTTTCGCTGATATTAAAGCGAATTGCTGCCAAAGTTTGATTGATATATAAGTCCCAAGTTTCAAGATTGTCTGCCATTTTCTTTGAAAGAATATCATGTAACGTTCTGTGAAATCTTTCAACACGGGCGTTTGATTGTGGACGGTAGAACGAAGTAGTCACATGTTTGATGTTTAATTCAGCCAGTGTCTCATGCATCATTTTGTTTTCATTTTCGGTACCGTTATCACTGACCAATTGAAGCGGTGTGCCAAAACGCGGAAAAATTTCTTCCAAAAGAAGGTGTGCTACATTTGCAGCCGATTTATCCTTAACCGGGAAACTTTCAGGCCAACCACTATACCAGTCGACAAACGAGATTATGTATTTATTTCCGGAAAGGCTGATTGGATATGGGCCGGAAAGATCAAGTGAGATTTTTGCAAACGGGTAAGGCGGTATGTCGGTCTCTTGGAGTGGAGGTTTGACTTTCTGTAAACAACGTGTTTGACAGGGTACACATTCAGCGACGTATTGGTAAATTTGTTTGTATAAGTTAGGCCAATAATATTTTTGCGCTACCATGCTATATGTCTTATCAATACCAAGGTGAAAATAATCATGATATTGCTTAAGGACTTCATTTTTGATGTGAATTGGTACGTACAAACGAGGATTAGGTTCATCATAGGTGTTAGAGATATAATGTAATATATTATTAATTAACATAAATTTCTTGTGAATACCGGGAAGGTCTTTATCACTTTTCAATTGCGAAATAATTTTTGAAATTTCTTTGTCTTTACATTGTTCTTGATACATGTCATAACCGTCTACCGAGATGTCGTCCTGGGGACGTACTTCCGGAACAACCTCGCACTTTGCAAATTCGGCAGGGGAAAATTTGTTGGAGTTAATAACATTAATTTCGAAAGTATGGTCGTTAATATCGGGCTCTACGGGAACTTCAGGTGAATTATTTGGTTTGTATGTCATTCGGCTGAGAAAATCGGCTATTACGTTCTGTTTTCCGGGAAGATATTCAATAGAGCAGTTGTAGCCGGTGATGTTTAATGCCCAAAGTTGGATTTTTTTATTTTGCATTGGGGAGTCCAAAATGTATTTGAGTGGTTTATGATCAGTGCGAATAACAAAACTGGCGTCATGGAGATAGTAATCAAACTTTTGGAGTGCGTAGTGAATAGCAACACATTCTTTTTCGATAGTTGACCATCGTGTTTGCGTATCCGACAGTTTGTGCGAAAGCAAATAAATTGGGGCTTCAAATTCGTCGCCACTTGCGGACATCTGCTTCTGGACTAAACAAGCACCTATGCTATAATTACTAGCATCCGTATACAGAAGATACGGTTTGTTGGGATCAGGGTAAACAAGCAGGGGTATTGAAGCTAAATGATCTTTTAACTTGTTAAAGGACAAACGACATTTTTGGGTCCAATCAAATTTTGCGTGTTTCTTAGTAAGTGCGATTAAGGGGTCTGCAATGAAAGAAAAATTTGGGATAAAGCGCCTGTAATATCCACACATACCTATAAAAACTTCGAATATCGGTGACTGTTTTAGGTTCAGTCATGTTATTAATAGCTGACACCTTTTCTGGATCAGGCTTAATCCCATTCGGGGTACTTACAAAACCTAGATAATTGGTCTCCCGCTGAAGAAATTTACATTTGGATAATTTCAATTTTAAATTATGATCACGGAGACGCTGAAAGACGGTCTCGATATGTGCATAATGCTCGTCCAAACTAGAGGAAAAAATTAGAATATCATCTATGTACACGATAGCAAACGCATTAAGGTCTTTAAGAACGACTTGCATAAGATGTTGAAAAATTCCAGGCGCATTGGCGATCCCGAAAGGCATGGCATTAAATTCAAATAGGCCACGATGACATGTAAATGCGGTTTTTTCGCGATCTGCCTCGTCCATCTTTACTTGCCAATATCCGGACTTAAGATCAAGGGTAGAAAAATGAGTCTTATTATGCAATTGCGAAAGAATATCGTCTATTAATGGTAGGGGGTATGAATTAGGTTTAGTGACTTGATTTAGTTTCCGAAAATCGACACAAAAACGCTTTGAGCCGTCCTTTTTTGATACAATGACAATGGGAAAACTCCAGGGCGATTGAGATGGACGGATGACCTTGGCGTCAAGCATTTCGTTAATTGCTCTGTCAACAGTATCACGTTGGTTTAGAGGAGTACGGTATGGGCGGAGCTTAATGGGAGGGTGGGAACCGGTGTCGATTTTCATTTTGACGGTGTCGGTTTGAGTTAAATCTTGATCTGTTTTGGCAAATAAATCTAAATTTTTTTCAAGAAACTGTCGCATAACTGAATTGTGTTCTTGTGGAACATTAATATTATCTAACGTATCTTCCGAGGTAGAGATGTGAGGGAGAGTTGACGTGTCACTGATAGAATTAATATTATTCGACTCAAGTGCCGCGACGTGACCTACAACACAGCCTTTACGTAAATAATAGTTTCGATTAGTATTATTTGTAATTGCGATAGAAAATGTGTTATTGGATTTTGCGACATTGATACTGTCATGTAACTTTAAACCAGGTTGATAACTCATAAAACCCTGAGTGACAGGTGCCACTGCATAAATACCAGCTACGATCAGATTAGCTGAATTTTTGACACGTGCGGGACAAAGAACGGACGCCTGCGGCTTAACTTTGACGGATTTAGTCAGGCGTAGAATTGATGACACATGTGCATCTTGAACGAATGGGATATACTCATTTTGAACTTTAAAATGACCGTTATTGTAGCAAAGTTGTATACCATGGCCTACTAGCCAATCTCTACCTAATATAAAATTTCGATTAATATTAGAGACGACGTAAAATTTTTGATTTAACAGGACACTACCGACGCGAAAAGATAATAAAACATACCCGTGTATTTGCAAGGAGCCCCCACTGACGGATTGTAAATTAATATCTGGCTGTTGCAGTGGTGGTTGGCTACGGAGCCTCTTGTATACTTTAAAATTAATAATACTACAATCAGCGCCACTATCTATTAAGGCACGATAACGCTGTTTTTGGAGCATATTAGACAAGAACTAGGATTTGAAGACAAATTTAAGTTAAATAAAGGCGTACTAGGAATTATGTGGGAGCCGGCGTCACTAGCCTCGAAGCGAGTCGGCGCTATTAGTTTAAACGTGCTCGTGTGTTGAAATTATTTCCTTGACGTCTTTGATTAAAGTTTGGTCTTGATTCACGGTACGGGTTTGATTGTGGAACATTACAATCCCTACGAATATGACTTGGTTTCTGACAGTTCCAGCAGATTATACTGTGATTATTGTTTGAAAAACGTGAGTCTTGACGATTTGGTTGAAAACGGTGATTCTGATTATATTGTTGAAAAGATGATTCGTCTGAATTTGGGCGGTACCGTTGGGAGTTATAAGGGGAACGCGTATTACTTGAAAATGCATTAATATCAGCACGTTCACGTGGTTTCGATCGACAATTATCTGAATGGTGACCTAATTTATGGCAATATGAACAACGGTGTTGGGGGCGGACATGGTCAATTTCCATGGGAACAGGATAATTTTGGGTTTCTCTAGGGAAAGCATCAGAACGTAATGCGAATCTAGACCTAATATTTTGTTCTGCCATAGCGATGACAACAGCTGCCTGAAGTGTGGTGGGATTATCACGTAATAATTTGAGCTTTAAATAGTCTTTGTTCAAGCCATTTGCAAATGTGGTAACTAGTTGACGCTGAATTGGGGCGAGATCCATTTCCGCTGTGGAGAAAGCTTTCGTAGCCAAAGAGATAATTCTTTCGGCGAAGATTTGTACGTTTTCATCACCTAATTGCCTAGCTGATTGTAAAACACTTAGGGCGAATTGAGCATCATTTACAACGTCATAACGGGTAGCTAATTCTTTTTTTACGTCATTCCAGGGGGCCTGAGGGTGTAGAGGGATATAACGGGATAAATAATCACTGACTGTGCCACTGCTAGCTTGATATGCAACATATTTAATTTTTTCGTCAGGGACATCCGCTAAAAGGGCATATTTCTCAATACTTTTGATCCAACTAGTAAATAATTCGGGATTTCCAGAAAATGTTGGAACCAATTGAGTTACTCCATGATGCTTAAGTGTTGAAGACAACCCGCTTATTTCCCCAGTTAAATTGTTAAACATAGCACTTATGTCAGCATTCACCGTAGCCATGGTTAGAATTTAGAAAGAGACTCACCTTTTTTTTTATTTACAAATAGCTGTGACCTGTGAACTTCTAGTGGTTAGGACTTCAATCGTTGCTCTGATCAGACGGCATCAATTAATATGTGACAGTATTGGTTCTTAAATCGGGTTCTTGGATGACAACACTGGTATAACTTCAAACAATGGTTTTATTTCTTCTTTTTCACATATACAATAGTTCTACTACATTACTTATATAGACCGGGTTTTTCGTCTGGTTGCCGTCTTGTTCCCAGCTCTGCTCTCTGGCCTCGACTGATTCTCAAACGGTTTGTCTCATCTTTTAATTACTGGGCCGAATCTATGTCCAGCCTTGCAGTCTCGATACCACACCCATGCACCGTAACCTGATTGGTCAGTATCCGGTCGGGGTGGGTTAATAGCCTGGACGGACATATAGTTATTGGCCAATCAACTAATTCCAGGTATTATATTTCAGATTATATTATGACCGGGATTGGCAGCTGGTCATTATATAATAACAGATTAAGCTTCCCGTGCAGATTGCTTTACTATTCAAGATCTTGCGTAACTCGGGACAGCTGTGATGATTAATGACTTCCTAACGACCTTTGTCTGTCTGTTAGACTTATCATGTTTACTGCCATCTTTTGACCACCTGTGATCTGTCTGCTAGCCCTGTGATAAGATTGCTAATTGATTTCGTGAGGGTATGCAATTATAGGTCCCCCCAATTTTGTAACAATATTCACACCATTGTTTCATTTTAGATTTCATCTTGTCATCATCTTCTACTAGTTTGGTCAGTTTACTGTTTTCATCTTCACCAATTTTATTGATGTCATCTTTAATTGTTCCTCCCATCTTCCTGGCTTTTTCACAAATATTGTCTATTTGTTTATCAACTTTATCACAAGCTGTCTTACATGAGTTGTTCATGTCAGATATGTTGGTCTTCAGAAAGTCAGAATGTTTCTGTAACTGTTTTATCTTATTTTCTGATTCTGTTTTCAGTTTCATGACAATTTCTCTCATTTCCTGGTCTACTTCATCTAAATCAGCCAATGTGTGGTCTTTATGATCTACCATAACACAAACAGAACAACATGGTTTACGACAATCTCGACAATAGACTTCTATTTCTTTCTTCTTGTGTTTTGTACAATACTCTTTATCATCATCGTCATCTTCTAGATAAAAGTTGTTGACAAA
Organism: Patella ulyssiponensis; assembly: GCA_963678685.1. NCBI lineage: Eukaryota > Metazoa > Mollusca > Gastropoda > Patellidae > Patella > Patella ulyssiponensis. The sequence goes on from OY783225.1 coordinate 94,238,699, forward strand.
CTGACTGGCACCGCCTGATGGTACCACTGTTTCTTGTCTACAGACAGGACAGTTAAACTTGTTCAAGCGAGCATGAGTCTTGATGTGGTCATCTATACATTGTTCACAAAACGTGTGGTGACAACATGGCAGTAGCTTGGGTTTGGTAAAGTTGTTTAAACATATAGAACAGGTATGTTTAGAAGCCATCTTCTAATCCAAGGAAGTCAGAATAATAAATAATTACCGTTATATTAAATCCCTTGTAGAAAACATCTGTTGATTAGCCAAGGCTACAGTTAAAATAAGATATATTCTGGTAGGTGACAATGTATGAATAATCCGATTAGATCATATGTCAGTTGATGTTTACTTATCACCATGGTTTGGTTTCTTGGCTCATTGTGTAATCTAGATATATGATTGTATACTTTATGGTCATGTGACAATATTTGAATAATAAGATATCAGTTAAAGGGACAATAACACTCTTGCTGGCTTGGCAGCTCTAGAAAATAAATAATTATAGTCTTATTCTAAGTACCAGATGTTTATGTGTCCTTCCTACCTGTTGTGTAAATTAATTATCCATTACATCATATTTTACTTGTCCAGAATGTTCGAAAATATTTTAAAATCCAAATCACATTTGAAAAAAGGTTTACGTTAACCTTTTCAAATCATGTAGTTGAATTTTTCCATTTTTTTAAATTAGGTGTGTTACGATGAAATTTGTATCATCAATTTATTTGAATATTGTAAAATAATACAATTTGTTGACCAGAATAAAGATTGGGACATATTATTCAATTACAACAAGAGTGTTATTGGGGCTTTAAATAATATGTCACTAGATGTTTACTAAATCTAACCACTATGTATTTGGTCTATTCACTCACATCGTCTTTATTATATAATAAGAAATGAAAGACAACCCCAACACTACAACGTAACATGTCTCTCATACCACCATAGTATGGAAGGGGGTGTTTCCCAGGAAACATAACCTGTCTATGATACCACCATAGTAAGGAAGTGGATGTTTTCCAGGTAACCTAACATGTCTATGATACCACCAAAATATGGAAGCGGATGTTGAGTCTCACATGAAGGAGAGAGCATCATAGATAGCAATTGTTTTAGACACTACAATACAGTGTAACAAAACAGGTTGACTGGGGTGGGGTGGGCTCATGGGTGTTACAGAAAATTCTTATTTTATTTAAATTAGACTAATGATTATTGAATAATTCTTATACACCCACATTGAAATGTGGTCGTATATTGTCGTCGCCCCCGTCCGTCTGTCGGTCCGTCCGTCGGTCCGGCGTCCACAATTGCTTGTGGACGCTCTAGAGGCTAAAGTTAATATTCGATTGACTTTAAATTTATACACAGTGTTTAAGGTCATGAGACGAAGAAGCCTATTGTTTTTCAGCGATTTCCGATAATTAGTGCCAGAGTTATGGCCCTTGATCACTTCAAAAAATCTTGTGGACGCTCTAAAAGCCAAAGTTAATATCCGATAGACTTTAAATTTATACACAGTGTTTAAGGTCATAAGATGAAGAATCCTATGGATTTTCAGCGATTTCCGATAATTAGTGCCAGAGTTATGGCCCTTGATCACTTCAAAAAATCTTGTGGACACTGTAAAAGCCACAGTTAATATCCGATTGACTTTAAATATATACACAGTGTTAAAAGTCATCAGACGAAGAATCCTATTGATTTTCAGCGATTTCCGATAATTAGTGCCAGAGTTATGGCCCTTGATCACTTCAAAAAATCTTGTGGATGCTCTAGAGGCCAAAGTTGATATCCGATTGACTTCAAATTTATACACAGTGTTTAAGGTCATGAGACGAAGAAGCCTATTGATTTTCAGCGATTTCCGATAATTAGTGCCAGAGTTGTGGCCCTTGATCACTTCAAAAAATCTTGTGGATGCTCTAGAGGCCAAAAAGTTAATATCTGATTGACTTTAAATTTATACACAGTGTTTAAGGTCATGAGACGAAGAAGCCTATTGATTTGCAGCGATCTCTGATAATTATTGCCAGAGTTATGGCCCTTGATCACATCAAAAAATCCTGTGGGTGCTCTAGAGGCCAAAGTTAATATCCGATTGACTTTAAATTTACACACACTGTTTAAGGTCATGAGACGAAGAAGCCTACTGATTTTCAGCGATTTTAAATAATTACTTCCAGAGTTATCTCCCTTGATCATTTCATAAAACCCTGTGACGCTATAGATTCCAAACTTATCATCCGCTTGACTTCAGATTGATACACAGAGTTTAAGGTGTTGAAACGAACAAGTATTTTGATTTTCAATGAATTTTGATAACTGAACAGCTAAATCCATGATGTTAAATGTTTCCTATACTAATTGTTAGCGTGGGGCAAAACTTTATAAAAAGCAAACAAATTCTAATGATTTTCAGATAATTACATAATGAGTTGTTATTCTTAATCAGATTTTCGTGTATTACAAATGTTTCATTACCAAAAAAAGTAAAAATATGCGACAACCCTTGTTGACTGCCCGGACGATTTAGCTGCTGTTGGCGTATGTTTCGTTGCCTGGCAACCTATCTTCAGTACATTCGTTAACACCATTTACGTAAGCGCGAGCCGCTATTTTAACTGGAAGTTTTGGTCAGATTTACATGCCATTTGTCATTTGCGATATATTAAAAAGGGTTCTAAAGTCGGATAAAACTTGTGACACCCTAGAAGGTCCTCAAGCTAGAACGTGATTTCTCGTACAAAGGCCATAATCCATGATATTACTTCCAGTATTTTAAGTTTGGAATAAAATTATGATCTCTAGAGGGTTCACAACCTTGGCATTGCATATTTTTACATTATTTGCGTGCAGGGAGTGGTCCGATATGTGCTATGCGCTAATATTGACAGTAACTGGGATATTGGGATAAAAAGATATACTGGCAAGGACGTTTCTTAATCGTTCCTGTGTCACGAAAAACCGAGGTTCCGTGTACTCAAGGGCATGCACGTAAACGAACCTCTCTGCAGGCTGTAGCGCTGATCTTAGCCCTGTCGGTGCAGGCTGTAGCCCTGATCTTAGCCCTGTCTCTACAGGCTGTAGCGCTGATCTTGGCCCTGTCTCTACAGACTGTAGCGCTGATCTTAGGCCTGTCTCTACAGGCTGTAGCGCTGATCTTAGCCCTGTCGGTGCAAAAATTGGCAGGTTAATCCCCATTTCATTTCACTTCAAGTTTAGAAATAAAACTGTTTTATGTAAAGCATTGGGTTGGCAGTAAAAGCCAAGAGATAAAAGGGGTTAAGCTACTTCAGTTAATTCATAAACTTTATTTATCTCTGTAAATGACTTCATTATGGATATGATATATAATATGGACCTCACGTGTTCTAGATCGTACATGATAACGATAAGATGATACTTGTCGAAACATGTTCTAGTAGAATAAAACCAGTGATTCATATCCCATGTTAGACAATGTCTTACCAACGGATTTGTGAAGACAATATTATTATGCATGTGTGTATTAAGTTAAATAATTGATACTCTGTAAATATTTATATGAGTTTGCAATTCATATCATATATTTTGATTTCTAGTTCACTAGACTGATAACGATAAGTATCCCATAAAACATTTGTTATGTTTAATGTGTCCTGTTTGGAAATGAAATGGGGTTTCACATCCTACTGTTCTGCTCCGAACATCCTGTTTGGAAAAAACGATTCTCCAGAAAACGTTTGGTGATGACAATGTGCATGCCCACATTGTGTTATTAAACTAAACCTGAAAATGGTGAAGGGCATACGCAATGCAGGGCATACGCAATGCAGGGCATACGCAATGCAGGACACTGTGATCTACTCTTAACCAATGAACTTTCTCTGCCAATGTAGGGATTGAACACGGAAAAACCAGTTTAGCGAGCCAATGTTTTACTCATTGAGCCACCGTGGCAGTGACACTACAGTCAATTAGGAACTAGCTTTGATTTCATGTTGTATATATGATCAATTAACTCTGGAACACTGTGTTGGTTAATTATGTTCTTATATCTTTATAACATCCATAATACAAAGGTTATATACAGGAACCTACATACACACAGCTATGACATTAAATATAAGCTAAATATATAAGTTCTCTATCCCCTAGGCCCTGTAGTATTATACAATTTGCAATCCAAGCAAGTGTCCAGAAAAGGTTGTGGACAGGGCTCACACTGGCTCTGTGTCGCCAAAATGTACAAAGGATGGTTCATATTTTTTCCCACCAACTCAAATATTTTATCTGTGAAAAATGTGTGATAAGAATGACAACATGTAACATTTTTATTTCTCCGGCAGGCCTATTGAAAATAATTACCGATTTTATAATTACAATATACAGCAACATAAAACATTCGTCTTTACATTATACATAATACATAAGCTCAGTTTTGTTTGGTCAATTTACTAAAATCAGATTTTATTTTGGGTCACTTTAGTCCATTTGCACACCATATCAAAAGATATACAGAACATTTTTTTTCGCTCATGGAAATAACGTCATAAAGAAGACTAATATTTTGCGGTTTGGACTCACTCATTGTAAACCTATAAATGTGTGCACCTAAATGAGCAGAAATATTGTCTCCAAGTCTTGTCACAATTGTAAATAATGTATACAAGATTTGAAGCCAACAAAAGACCTACAGTATTCAGTTGTAGAACTGTTATTATGCATATTTTACTAAGTTAACTTCATGAGAAGTGGTATTAGATGTTTTAGAAAGACTAAATATCTATCACCTTCACACAACACTTATAGTTATGTACATTGTTCCGTCCTAACCAGATATCGGATATCGCTACATCACATGTAGCTGTGTAAATATCTTACCTACATGAAATTTGCACTGATTTGAACACACAATAATTTTATTACTAAAATTTAGAGGAGGCATCACATCAACATAATCAGTTACACAATATATATGGACACCTCAAGCAACAAACAACAAACGTATATATCACATCATATGAAAGGATCAGTTGACAGTTACATACTATAACATGTTGACATAGTGTAGTTTATCCTATTATTGTTTATCACATAGTCATCTGTTTATTATATGACTTGGTCTTCAATATCGTTTTATATCAGTTACATGTACAGTAGCCTCTACAGTGAATGTCTTGTTATCATCAATATAACCGTTTGTTATATCTTCTAGTTCATTCCAGTCTATATATACACCATACATAGAACTACCGGGGTTAAATGTATGTGTATCTTGTTTAACTCGTGATTTACTATCATCATTGATATTTAACAGTTTTACTGTACAACTAGCTGTAACAGTTTTAATAGTTGTATCTTCTACTCTCTTTAATACCAGCTCAATAAATAATAGTGATGTATAATGCATAACATGTACACACCATTATAATCCTTGTATTATTAGAACATCACTATCGTAAAACTTATCTGGCTTCACTATCTGGTTCAAACTAAAACTGCTGGTGAATGTTGTTTGTGTTTGTACTTCACCCAGTAGTTGTTTTAAACAGTCTACATCAACCTCCACCATAGAATAATATGGATGTCTGATTACAGGTTTCTGTAAATTTGTTGATATGTTGTATTCTGTTTTGGTTTGAATATCTGTTAATCCATCTTTATCTACAGCTGTAATTATAGATCTATGTTGTAATATACGATCAGCATATTCACACCATTCTTTCATTTTAGATGCCATCTTGTCACCATCTTCTACTAGTTTGGTCAGTTTACTGTTTTCATCTTCACCAATTTTATTGATGTCATCTTTAATTATTCCTCCAATCTTCCTGACTTTTTCACAAATATTGTCTATTTGTTTCTGAACTTGATCACATGCTGTCTTGCACGAATTGTTCATGTCAGATATTTTGGTCTTCAGAAAGTCAGAATATTTCTGTAACTGTTTTATCTTCTTTCCTGATTCAGTTTTCAGTTTCATGACAATTTCTCTCATTTCCTGGTCTACGTCATCCAAATCGGCTTTCGTATGATTTTCATGATCCACCATAACACAAACAGAACAGCATGGTTTGCGACAATCTCGACAATAAACTTTAATTTCTTCCTTCTTGTGTTTTGTACAATACTGTTTACCATCATCGTCGTCTTCTAGATAAAAGTTGGTGACAAACTGACTGGCACCGCCTGATGGTACCGCTGTTTCTTGTCTACAGACAGGACAGTTAAACTTATTACAATGAGCATGAGACTTGATGTAGCCATCTATACATTGTTGACAGAAAGTGTGATGACATGGCAGTAATTTGGGTTTGGTAAAGTTATTTAAACAAATAGAACAGGTATATTTAGAAGCCATCTTAAAATCCCAGGAAATCAGAATGATAAATAATTGCCATTAATAAATCAATTGTAGAAAACATCCGTTGATTAAACTAAGCTCCAGTTAAAATAAGATATATTCTGGTAGATGTATGTTATAATATCGAAGCATCACGTGATAATATTTGCATAATCTGATTAGATATGTCGGATTTGGTTTGTTGACTCACGTTGCATGTAATCTATATACATGATTGTATACTTTATGGTCATGTGACAATATTTGAATAATAAGATAAATAATATATCACTTGATGTTTACTTCTTCATGTATTAGGTCTGTTCTCTCACATCATCTTTATTATATATAGAGAATCTCCTACGAGTGTTTTTTGATATCAAAAAATATCAACACAAGTTGATAATGTAAAAAAAACGAGGCTCTGCCGAGTTTTTTTACTTTATCAACGAGTGTTGATATTTTTTGATATCAAAAAACACGAGTTGGAGATTTTATTTATCACCCAATCCTTTCTTACATGCAGAAATAAATAAATATAATTCTTTGGTATAGATTTCACCTGTACTGGGTCTAATTTCATTACTGCGTAGTAATACATCAGTTTTTTGACTGCAGTTTAGCTATTGCAAAGTCCTATATATTGACCCAGTATTTCCTTCAAAGTCAAAAAAATAAAAACAGTTTCTTTTTCACAAAAAAAAGTCACTTTTATTTAAAATAAGTGGTTTCTTTAAAATAAAAGAAAGTAGTTCCTTTTTGATTGACCAATCAAATTCATGTAAAGCGATATCTCCTAAGGAGATATCGCAGTAGATTATGTAATTTATCATACAAGCGATATCTACTGTCAACTAAGATATTGGATGATAAATAAGAATAAACTCCAATCATAAGCAAAAAATGAAAGTGTACAAAACAGAAAACGGGCAACTCTCCCAGGAAACATAACATGTCTCTCATACCACCATAGTATGGCAGAGGATGTTTCCCAGGAAACATAACCTGTATATGGTACCACTATAGTATGGCAGAGGATGTTTCCCATGAAACATAACCTGTATATGGTACCACTATAGTATGGCAGAGGATGTTTCCCAGGAAACATAACATGTCTCTCACGCCACCATAGTATGGCAGAGGATGTTTCCCAGGAAACATAACCTGTATATGGTACCACTATAGTATGGCAGAGGATGTTTCCCAGAAAACATAACCTGTATATGGTACCACTATAGTATGGCAGAGGATGTTTCCCAGGAAACATAACATGTCTCTTAGGGCGGTCCACTTTGCAAAATAGTTTCGGAAATCGTTCCGGCTATGTTTCTTACGTTTCTATAGAAGTCTAAGAGGAAGCATGCAACTTTCCAGAATTTTCCCGCCCAAACTGTAGTTTTGCCGCCATTTTTTCAAAATGGCGGAATATTTACTAGAATCAGTATTTCAGTAATCCCGAGTGTACACCACCCCATCGTGTGATATATCGTTTTATAGGTTTTGGGGGTCGCTGAGTTCAAATATGCATTGAAAAATGTGTTAACACTAACTATAGTGTCGATAGGTGTATATGACATGCTAATTTAGCATGATATTTTGTGTGAAATCTAGTGTAAAATGCTGCTGACAGTCTTTTTTTCAGAACAATGGAACTACATCATTTATTATGATTTTGAGTACCAAGGAAGAAGAAGATTACCTAGATCATCTTCTTCCCTGATACCACAAACAAACAAACTCTGTCCATGACCTTGTATGGGCTAGGGATATGAAACTCTTTACGATACAGTGAGGTTTACTCAGATCAGAGTTTGTTCGGATTATAATCGAGCTATATTTTCAGACACACATGGTTTATATGTACCTAACAACGTAACGTATAACCAGAACGTAACGCACCTAACAACGTAACATAACGTATAACTTATAACATAACAACACTACACTAGTATGGAAACGAGGAACCAGGGTCAAGTAAACGGGGACGTCCAAAGGGCGTCAAAAGCAAGAACGAAGTTCAAATGTTGGGAAAGGTCACTAAGACCACTCGAAGAAGGGACCCCTCTGCTCCCGTGAATTGGCGTGCTCCACCATGGAATTACTTTCTTCATCATGTCGTAGTTGTGTGGTTGAATACGAAATGGCAGTGTTAGTGAACAGATAGGTTCAAATGTGTTGACTGAACGAAGTTAATATTGGTGAGATTTAAGGACAGACAGTGGTGGTATATTTCGTTTCTCGCCTTTTAATATCATCCTCGTTTCGCTTTCCAAAAATCAAGCCCAAACCAAAGTGGTGCTTCCAAACATTCTTTATATCGTCACGGACCATTCCTACAGCATTTTTTACTGATACATCAGTGTTGTGAATAAAAAGAAGATGGGCAAGTACGGCGCCAACTTTTGGAAGCTTTGAAACGGCAAACTTAACAACGCCATTTCCAACAATGTAGTATTTCTTCCGGGCGGATGATGGCGTTTTCTGTGTTTTGCTCGTGTCAGGAGCTGTAGACGTAGACTTACTTCTGGTTCTATGTGGAGGAACTGGTGGAGCACACCGATTCACGGGAGCAGAGGAGTCCCTTCTTCGAGCGGTCTTAGTGACCTTTCCCAACAGGTCCCCGTTTACTTGGCCCTGGTTCCTCGTTTCCATACTAGTGTAGTGATGTTATGTTATAAGTTATACGTTATGTTACGTTGTCGGGTGCGTTACGTTCTGGTTATACGTTACGTTAAGTTGTTAGGTACATATAAACAATGTGTGTCTGAAAATATAACTCGATTATAATCCGAACAAACTCTGATCTGAGTAAACCTCACTGTATCGGAAAGAGTTTCATATCCCTAACCCATACAAGGTCATGGACAGAGTTTGTTTGTTTGTGGTATCAGGGAAGAAGATGATCTAGGTAATCTTCTTCTTCCTTGGTACTCAAAATCATAATAAATGATCTAGTTCCAGTGTTCTGAAAAAAAGATTGTCAGCAGCATTTTACACTAGATTTCACACAAAATATCATGCTAAATTAGCATGTCATATACACCTATCGACACTATAGTTAGTGTTAACACATTTTTCAATGCATATTTGAACTCAGTGACCCCCAAAACCTATAAAACGATATATCACACGATGGGGTGGTGTACACTCGGGATTACTGAAATAGGTACATATAAACCATGTGTGTCTGAAAATATAGCTCGATTATAATCCGAACAAACTCTGATCTGAGTAAACCTCACTGTATCGTAAAGAGTTTCATATCCCTAGCCCATACAAGGTCATGGACAGAGTTTGTTTGTTTGTGGTATCAGGGAAGAAGATGATCTAGGTAATCTTCTTCTTCCTTGGTACTCAAAATCATAATAAATGATGTAGTTCCATTGTTCTGAAAAAAAGATTGTCAGCAGCATTTTACACTAGATTTCACACAAAATATCATGCTAAATTAGCATGTCATATACACCTATCGACACTATAGTTAGTGTTAACACATTTTTCAATGCATATTTGAACTCAGCGACCCCCAAAACCTATAAAGCGATATATCACACGATGGGGTGGTGTACACTCGGGATTACTGAAATACTGATTCTAGTAAATATTCCGCCATTTTGAAAAAATGGCGGCAAAACTACAGTTTGGGCGGGAAAATTCTGGAAAGTTGCATGCTTCCTCTTAGACTTATATACAAACGTAAGGAATATAGCCGGAACGATTTCCGAAACTTTTTTGCAAAGTGGACCGCCCTAATGTCTCTCATACCACCATAGTATGGCAGAGGATGTTTCCCAGGAAACGTAACCTGTGTATGATACCACCATAGTATGGCAGAGGATGTTTCCTAGGAAACATAACCTGCATATGGTGCCACCATAGTATGGCAGAGGATGTTTCCTAGGAAACATAACATGTATATGGTACCACCATAGTATGTCTAAAATACCAATGTAGTATGGATGCTGATTCTCACAAGAAGGGGTGGGGGGTGTTACAGAAAATTCTAATTTTATTTAAATTAGAATGATGATTGATGAAAAATTTTTGAATTTTTAATTCTCACAGAGGTTTATAAAGAATCCATTTAATTAAAATCTTGTCGTGTGAATAAATGAGTAAATGAAAATTTATTTTATCATTTGAAGCTAAAATAAAAACCTGTAATAGACAGGGGGTGGGGGTTTGATGGTTGGGGGATAGATGGTCGAATGGTTAGCAATATGTGTATCATTCATGAGGTCTGTCATTGAGTCAACTGGTGTTGTGTCGAATACCGGTGGCAAGGAGTAGGGTAGTCTGTTCAACCTCATGGATTTTCTCCGGGTCTTCCTGTTTCCTCCCACTGCTAAAGAAATGACCTAGTTTGTATCGAGTAGACGTCAAACTCCATTCCTCTCCTTTCTAATGGACAGATTTAGCTTTTAAATAATGTATCTTTAATAGATATGTTTTGGTGTTTTAATTTCAGGGATCCTCATTTGAAGATACCTCCCATTCACTCATCCAATCTTTCCGTCTTTGAAGATGTGGAGGAGAAATCGGGCAACTTAATTATCCAATCAAATCACACAGAATTCAGAAATCTCTCATATTTTTAGAGTCTGAAATATATTTCTGGTCGGGAACCGCATGGGTGAGTAAAATATTGGATATATTTTCATATGATAATGTGGATTCATTGAGGGAAATACAAGAGGATTAACTGACCCCATTTTATACAAGGGGTTATAACTGACCCCAATAGGAACTCTGTTCACTCCACACTTTGAAGAACAGCATCACTGGCTAAACAAATATATAGTTGTACAGATGAGATAAAAAAACCCCCTGAGGTCCTATGTATACGTTGACATGCCTGTAATAAGTGTAGGCCGTTGTCAGGGCAAAATTCCCCTCATGGCACACACTGCATGGTGCATGTCTGTCTTCATTAGCCCAGTTGGAAGAGAACAGTAGAACGTTTAACTCCATTTCATTTCATTTCTTTTCTCTTTCTCAAACAGTGCCCTAGCTCTTAATATTATGATGACACATTTGGAATCGTTGGAATTGGTGAAGTTGAAGAAGATACGTCAGGGTGGTATCCTGATAGCGGGCAACAGTAATCTGTGTTACGTCAGTAGTACGAACTGGAGGTTACTTATATTAAACGATGATCCACGAATCAACATTAAATCCAATGCTAAACCTGAAGATTGTGGTGAGTTGGTACAATAGAAACCACAGCTGGCTTCTATTTCTGTTATTTTATACTGGCCATGACTGAATGACTATGACAATGTCCATCTGGAAAACCTTTCTGTCAGTACAGTAAATATATGCACCATAATATTAGAATTTCAAGAATCCTTAAGAAATAATAATTTTAAGATGAAAAATGATTTAAAATATGCAGAAAATTGCTCTTTTATTTGGGGAGATATTTTTCCAACTAACTGACTGGTCATTAAAATGAACAGCTAGAAAACCAACATGTCTGTATGAGATTATCAGGGCTGTTGTTTGAGTTACATGGACCATATATAAGTTTTATAGATAATAAGAACTTAAAGATACATTATGGGAGATTAGATAAAGACTAAATCATGCAAAGGGAATTTGCTGAAAATTTCAGTCAAATTGATCCACCCTGAACAGAGTATTTGGCGATTGAATCTGGGGTCTAGCCTCGATTATCATTACTAAAGTCAGTACGACAAAAATCATAGTCTTGATTATGCATTTAATCATTAAATCGTGAAGGAAAGTTATGCAGCAAATCGGATCATAATCCAACAAATATCGCAGGCTAGCAGATTTAGCTCTTGCATAATGTATGTTTAATGTTCCAACTTTCACTCATTTTGAGACCACCGCACGATCCAATATGAAGACACGTTGATAATTTAGCCTTGACAAAGCTTATTCTGCCCACACAACTTTTAATTTCAAATTTCTGTTACCTGTAATTACTTTGGTTGTTATTGTAGTTCGTGATGGTCACATATGCGATGATGAATGTTCCCTGGATGGTTGCTGGGGAAAGGGAAAAGACAAATGTCTCAAATGTCGAAATTACCGTGTTGAAGAAGAAAATATGTGTGTTAAATCCTGTTCTCATATAAATCTTCATTACCATGCTGGAAATAAGATTTGTAAACCTTGTCATGCTCAATGTAAAAACAATTGTACTGGACCGGTAAGTATTTTACAATAAGGAACCAATGATCGGTTGTGAAGTGACCATTGGTCATCTCGTAACCAACAGTCAGAAAGGGTCAGACGGTCGCACAGGGTCAGACTGTCATAAAGTGACCAACAGTCAGAAAGGGACAATTGGTCGTGAAAAAAACCCATTTAGTACCATCAATTGTCAAGAGAAATTAAATTCAAAGTCTGTAACTATAAAACGATAAGCACATTCTATAGACAACTGAATTCTTTAGTTAAGTGTTTTCTGTAGCAAAGTAACTGTCTTCCATTGCAAAGTGACTGTCTTCATTTGCAAAATGACTAATTTACATGAACAAGTGGCTGCTGTCCATGAGAAAGTGTCTGTTTTCAGTAGCTATGTTACTGGGTTTTTTTTTTTATAGAAAAGTGACTGTTGTCCATTGACAAAGTGACTGTTGTCCATAAGTAAGTGGCTGTTGTCCATAACAAAATGGTATCATGTGTTCCAGCAAGGTATTGTTGTATATTTCAGGAACCGAATCAATGTGACAGTTGTAAGAATGTTACTATTCTAGATAACAACAATGTCGCCATATGTCTAGCCGAGTGTCCAAGCATCATGTACCCGGATGAAAATAATATCTGTAGAAAATGTCATAAAAACTGTGCTGATGGGTGAGTAGCCATCTTCTCGTAATCGTAAAATAAAGAGCCGTAAAGCATCTTGAAGTTTATCATGGATCCTGTTATATAGACTGTAGCTTATCCTTTAGGCCATGTGGGGAAGCAGCAGTGGCTCAGTTAGTAAGACACTTGCTAGCCTCCAGGTTGCAGGTTCAATCCGGGTGTGAGCCAAGCAGTGGCGGCACCAAGGGGGGGGCAAGGAGGGGCATTTGCCCCCCAAAAAATTTTGCCTGCCCTCTGTTTGCCCCCCCAATAATTTTCGGAAAAAAAAATGTCTGAAATGCTACCTGGCTGCGTTCTATTTTACAAAATATAGTGGCAAAAATATTCATTCACTTTGAGTCACTCTTACTCCGCCCGCTCGACACTTTCTTCTCTGATCGGATAAACTAGTGATTTGGCGACAGGCGGTATCTGTTAAGCTCTATTTATCTCGAAGATCAATGCCTGAAATACTGCCAGACTGCATTTCGGGCCGTCTACTTATCAAATTTTCGTTGAGGTTCGCAAGTCCGTTTATTTCACAAAATATAGTGGCGAAAATATTCATTCACTTTGAGTCACTCACTCCGCCCGTTTGTCACTTTCTTCTCTGGTCGGATAAACTAGTAATTTGGCGACAGGCGGTATCTTTATCTCGACGATCAATGCCTGAAATACTGCCAGACTGCATTTCGGGCAGTCTACTTTTCAAATTATTGGGGACTTCATTGAGTTTCATGTGGCACTTTCCTCTCTAGGGTCGGAAAGACTAGTGATCAGGCCAGAGGTGACATCCGATCAGCTCTATTTATCTCTACGATTGGTGCCTGAATACTGTAAGGCAGCATTTCCAACAGTCTATTTTTCAAAATTTTGGGGAGGAGGTCGTCAAAACCCCCACAAGGACTCGCTACTTTAGCGCACACAAAGGTACTTCGTTGAGGTTCGCAAGTCGGTTCGTTTGCCATTTTGGTTTCTGATCGTATAAATTAGTGATCAGACTACGCACAGTATGTGGTCAGATTTATTTATCTCGACGATCAGTGCCTGACTGAATACTCTGTTAGAGAGCATTTCCGAGAGTCTATTTTTCAAAATTTTCTGGGGGAGGTCCATACCCTCCATAAATACTCCCGACATTGGCGCTCGAGAGTGGGATTCGCCGAGTCCGTTCGTTTGACACTTTACCTTAACGGTCATTGCCTGAAATACTGCCAGGCTGCATTTCTGGCAGCCTGTTTTTCAAAATTTTCTTGGGGAGACCCCCCCCCCCATAGTTGATACTCGTGACTTTGCCCCCTTAACCTTGGACTTTGCCCCAGCTTTGCCCCTCCAACCACCGACGGCTGGCGCCGCCACTGGAGCCAAGAAAGTTCATCTGTCTTAGACAGCTGTCTAATCTTCGGATGGGACAAAAAACCCAAGGTCCTTTGAAGCATTATATATTACCGTGACTATAAAAGATCCCTTAAACATTGGAATTTGATATAAGAGTAGGCAAAATTTCCTACATAAGACACTGTATGGTGTATTCCTGTCTTTATTTTCCCGATCGCAGCAGAACAGTAGGACGTTAAACCCCATTGGATATTGTAGTCTACATTAACTAAAACCAGGTCCCTGATTGTATTCATTTTACATTTCGGGTGGTCCAGGTGTTGAAGACTTCATTCGGGTTATTTATACGTTTCATAATTCTATGTGTTTCAGGTGTACCGGAAATTCCGATATCGTGGGTCCAGGGGGATGTAACTCTTGTGAAGTTGGTTTTCGAAAGTCTCGTTTTATGGAAACTATAAGATGTTTACCAACAGATACTAATTCCTGCCCCGACAGCCATCATCTAACTCCTGTTAAAATAGACGATAATAATCTCCTAGGTGGAAAAAGGGTAAGATTGTGGTTTGGTCATTTAGGGGCTGTGGTCTTAAAGGCATAATGTCCTAGGCTTTGGTCATTTAGGGACTGTTGTGTTAAAGCTATAATGTCCTAGGTTTTGGTCATTTATGGACTGTGGAGTTAAGGTCTTAAAGGGATAATGTCCTAGGTTTTGGGAGCTCAGTATGTAAGGTGTTGGCTCGCTAACCTGGAGGTTCCGTTTTCTATCCCAGTGTTGACCAAGAATATTCATCAGGGTTTTTTGGTGTGGTTCCCCATAGTCAGACAGGAAGGAACACCTGGCAAGGTACTATGTATAGTTGTTTGGATGGGACTGAAATCTGAGGTCCCATGTACATATTAGAGTGCACGTATATTAGAAATAAGAGTAGGCACTAGTGCTGCTGCCAGTTGAAATTTTCCCCATTACACGCTCTAAGGTGTATACTTGTCTTCATTAGCCCAGTTGCTGCAGAACAGTAGGACATTAAACGCTATTTTATCCGTCGAAAACAACATATATTTCAAATTGTTTTTTATTTTAAAAAAATAATATATATTCCAAATTGTTTTTTATTTGCCATAAATCATATATTCCAAATTTTTTTTTATCAAATAAAAATAATATATATTGCAAATTGTTTTTTTTTTTTCCACAAATATACTATTCAAAAAAAGTAGGGGATATTTGATTTTTATACGCCCACATTGAAATGTGGTCGTATATTGTCGTCGCCTCCATCCGTCCGTCCGTCCGTCCGTCCGTCCGTCGGTCCGGCGTCCACAATTGCTTGTGGACGCTCTAGAGGCTAAAGTTAATATCCGATTGACTTTAAATTTATACACAGTGTTTAAGGTCATGAGACGAAGAAGCCTATTGTTTTTCAGCGATTTCCGATTATAACTACCAGAGTTATGGCCCTTGACGACTTCAAAAAATCTTGTGGACGCTCTAGAGGCCAAAGTTAATATCCGATTGGCTTTAAATTTATACACAGTGTTTAAGGTCATAAGACGAAGAAGCCTATTGATTTTCAGCGATTTCCGATAATTAGTGCCAGAGTTATGGCCCTTGATCACTTCAAAAAATCTTGTGGACGCTCTAAAAGCCAAAGTTAATATCCGATTGACTTTAAATTTATACACAGTGTTTAAGGTCATAAGACGAAGAAGCCTATTGATTTTCAGCGATTTCCAATAATTAGTGCCAGAGTTATGGCCCTTGATCACTTCAAAAAATCTTGTGAACGCCCTAAAAGCCACAGTTAATATCCGATTGACTTTAAATTTATACACAGTGTTTAAGGTCATAAGACGAAGAAGCTTATTGATTTTCAGCGATTTCCGATAATTAGTGCCAGAGTTATGGCCCTTGATCATTTCAAAAAATCTTGTGGATGCTATAAAAACCGAAGTTAATATCGAATGACTTTAAATTTATACACAGTGTTTAAGGTCATAAGACGAAGAAGCCTATTGATTTTCAGCGGTTTCCGATAATTAGTGCCAGAGTTATCTCCCTTGATCACTTCAAAAAATCTTGTGGACGCTCTAAAAGCCAAAATTAATATCCGATTGACTTTAAATTTATACACAGTGTTTAAGGTCATAAGACGAAGAAGCCTATTGATTTGCATCAATTTCCGATAATTAGTGCCAGAGTTATGGCCCTTGATCACATCAAAAAATCCTGTGGACGCTCTAGAGGCCAAAGTTCATATCCGATTGACTTAAAATTTACACACACTGTTTAAGGTCCTGAGAGGAAGAAGCCTACTGATTTTCAGAGTTATCTCCCTTGATTACTTCAAAAAACCTTGTGGCGCTGTAGATGCCAAACTTATCATCGGATTGACTTCAGATTGATACACAGAGTTGAAGGTGTTGAAACGAACAAGTATTTTGATTTTCAATGAATTTTGATAACTGAACAGCTAATTCCATGATATTAAATGTTTCCTATACTAATTGTTAGCGTGGGGCAAAACTTTATAAAAAGCAAACAAATTCTAATGATTTTCTGATAATTACATAATGAGTTGTTACTCAGATTTTAGTGTATTACAAATGTTTCATTACCAAAAAAAGTAAAAATATGCAACAACCCTTGTTGACTGCCCGGACGATTTAGCTGCTGTGGGCGTATGTTTCGTTGCCTGGCAACCTATCTTTAAGTGTTATTAAAGTCACATAATGAAACTGACGAAGAAACAAATGACAAAATGAAATGAAGTTCACATTCATCGATTTATTCCAAATGATCGTTAGACTAAGTAAGGCACAGACTGACCATTATAAGGGTAAAATGATACCCGGGCTCAAACAGCAAAGTTACCACAGCATCACAACAAAGTCAGTAACGGGTAAATCCTCCTCTGTTTGCCAAACAAGCATTGATCCGACATGGCATACTCCTAATGAGACGTCTAAGGTCATTTTGGTCCAGATTGTCCCATTCCTGTTGCAACGCAGCAGCAAGTTCTTGGACATTGGCAGGACGTTGTTGACGTTGACGTAACCTCTGTCCAAGCATGTCCCAGACATGTTCGATGGGGGAGAGGTCGGGACTCAGTGCTGGCCAAGGTAATGTGGTGATGTTCTGTTGTTGGAGGTAACCTGTAACGATCCTGGCCCTGTGACATCTTGCGTTGTCATCCTGGAAGATGAAACGGCGGCCATGACGTCGTGCGAACGGCACAACATGGACTGCCAAGATGTTGTCCCGGTAGTACTGGCCTGTAACACGCCCTGCAACAACATGTAAAGCCGTTCTTCCAGCAACAGTGATGCCTCCCCACACCATAACAGAACCACCCCCAAATCGATCATGTCTGATGACGTTAACGTCTTGGAAGCGCTCGTTTCGACGACGCCACACCCTCCTACGTCTGTCCAAAAAATCAACAGTGAACCTTGACTCATCTGAAAACATCACATTGCTCCAGCGTCGATTATCCCAGTGTTGACGATCCCTACACCAACGACGTCTTGCCTGAATGTGATGATCTCTCAAACAAGGGATCACGCGAGGACGTCGGGCGCGAAGGTGACCCCTATGCAGTCGATTCCGAATCGTCTGGCCACTCACTCTCACACCAGTGTCTGTTTGAAGACGAACGCTGATCTGATTTGCTGTGATGACACGATTTCTCAAGGCCAAGGTACGGATAAATCGATCCTGGGCTTGAGTTGTCGCCCTTGGTCGACCTGAGCATGGTCTGTCCTGTACAGATTGTGTATCACGGTATCTGGACCATAGCCTGCTTATGACAGACTGAGAAACATTCATCGTCCGCGCCACAACCGCCTGTGTTGTGCCGATCTGTAGCATGCCAAGGGCACGTAACCTTTCATTTTGGGTAAGCCGACGCATATCAAAACAATTAAACTGATGTTTCCACCCTGGAATTCAATGACTGTAACATTCAAAGTCAGAGTCGTGCAAATCTTGGGTTGGACCCCCATGATGATCCCAAACATCACCTGCATTCCATGCGGTAGCTATTGGTGCGTTTGGGCGTCACATGTAACTGGAAATGTTTCTTCTGTTAGGTTCTATAGTGACTTTTTTCGTAGTCATTTGCATATTTTAGTATTATGCCCCCAAAATCAAATATCCCCTACTTTTTTTGAATAGTATAATATATATTGCAAATATTGTTAATTTTATTTTAGATGTGTGAACCGTGTCATCGACTGTGTCAGACATGCAATGGGGCCAGTAATATGCATTGTATTAAATGTAAATTTTTCGAGGACGATAATTCGTGCGTAGAATTCTGCCCAACAATGACGTTCGGCAATAAAGTGACACAGAGGTGTGAGCCATGTTTTGACGAGTGTCGAAGTGGATGTCTAGGATCAGAAAGTACAGATTGCTTTGCATGTAAAAACTTTAAAATCTACATTGGTGAAGATGATACAAGGGTGAGTGGTTGAATTCATCTGGGTAGATGGAGAGAGAGAGAGAGAGAGAGGGAGGGAGGGGAGAGAGGGAGAGAGAGAGAGAGATTGGGTTTAACGTCCGCTCGACACAAACTAGGTCATTTCGGGACTAACATATGGTTTAATTTCATTTCAATAATTTGCTTGCAGGTAGGGGTCTTTAGCAGTGGGAGGAAATGGGAGTGCGCGGAGGAAACCCACGAGGTTGCGAAGGCGCCCCTATCTCCATGCCACATACGATCACACCAGGGATCGAAACCATGGCGGCAAGCCAGAGGTGACCGGCCAACTAGAGGTCGAAGTGCGGCACTCTAGACCACTAGGCCATCCCAACCCCCCTCTGGTAGATGGTGATAGAATTTATCTAGTAGGGTGTTGGTTGGGAACATGGCAATGATACTATGGGGGTAAATGGTAGAATTTAATTGGGCGTGTGAGAGTAGCAAAGATGTTAGTTGTAGCATTTATTTGTGAGAGTAGGTAGTTGGCAATGATAAAATAGTTTCTTGTAAAATTTATACGGTACAATTGAACATTTTGAAAGGGTAGGGAAGAAGGCAATGATAAATTGGGCAGTTGTTAAGTAAGTGAGAGGCCTTTGTCTATGATATATAAACCCCATTCCATTCATCTTCATGGTTTGAGTTTAGTAAATATATTTTATTGATTTATAGTTTAACTGTACGGATGAATGTCCACAGCATCTACCATATTCCGTGTTGGATAACAATGCAAATAGTGAAACAGCATCTAGAACAGTTTGTGCTGATAATACACATCCAGAAGTCATAGCATTATTATCACGTAACGCTGAGTAAGTACACAGCTTTATTATCACGAAACACTGAGTAAGTAAACAGCTTTATTAACACGTAATGTTAAGTAAGCACATGTCTATTATCACGTAACGCTGAGTAAGCACATGTCTTTAAATTATCACGTAACGCTGAGTAAGCACATGTTTTTAAATTATCACGTAACGCTGAGTAAGCACATGTTTTTAAATTATCACGTAATGCTGAGTAAGTACATGTCTTTACTATCACGAAACGCTGAGTAAGTACATGTCTTTATTATCACGTAATGCTGAGTAAGTACATAGCTTTATAGTTTGTATCTCTCTGATATTGGTGGACCTATTCAATCTGACATTTCTATTACAACATGTTTTCTTATTATTATCATATTGAACATGTGTTTTAAAGATAGGAATAGGGAGCCACGATGGGGAAGTGGGAATTTCCCCTTGTCCATGGTTCAGGACGGAAGGCCTGACAAGAATAGCTGTATGGTTGTTCAGATGGGTTGGAAAACTGAGGCTCTGTGTATACATTGGCATTCTCTCTAATAAAAGTTTCCTTGAAATTGGGAATTTGATATAAGAGTTAGCTGAAACGCATTATAGTACAGGAGTCGTAAAATGAATATTTTGTTTTAAATATTAGATATCAGGAGCATGTCTAGATTTAAATTGAAAAATAATTCATGTTTTCAATGTCAAACACCATGGATGATATTGAATTAGAAACTTAGCCATTTTAATGTTAAATAATCATCTCTATGTTAAGTACATATTGATGTAGGATTGAGCCGTAAAAAATTTGATATTTTAATGTATACTATTCAAAAAAAGTAGGGGATATTTGATTTTTAAGTGTTATTAAAGTCACCTAATGAAACTGACGAAGAAACAATGAAAAAATGAAATGAAGTTCACATTCATCTATTTATTCCAAATGATCGTTAGACTAAGTAAGGCACAGACTGACCATTATAAGGGTAAAATGATACCCGGGGTCAAACAGAAAAGTTACCACAGCATCACAACAAAGTCAGTAACGGGTAAATCCTCCTCTGTTTGCCAAACAAGCATTGATCCGACGTGGCATACTCCTAATGAGACGTCTAAGGTCATTTTGGTCCAGATTGTCCCATTCCTGTTGCAACGCCACACCCTCCTACGTCTGTCCAAAAAATCAACAGTGAACCTTGACTCATCTGAAAACATCACATTGCTCCAGCGTCGATTATCCCAGTGTTGACGATCCCTACACCACAACGCCTTGCCTGAATGTGATGATCTCTCAAACAAGGGATCACGCGAGGACGTCGGGCGCGAAGGTGACCCCTATGCAGTCGATTCTGAATCGTCTGGCCACTCACTCTCACACCAGTGTCTGTTTGAAGACGAGCGCTGATCTGATTTGCTGTGATGACACGATTTCTCAAGGCCAAGGTATGGATAAATCGATCCTGGGCTTGAGTTGTCGCCCTTGGTCGACCTGAGCGTGATCTGTCCTGTACAGATTGTGTATCACGGTATCTGGACCATAGCCTGCTTATGACAGACTGAGAAACATTCATCGTCCTCGCCACAACCGCCTGTGTTGTGCCGATCTGTAGCATGCCAAGGGCACGTAACCTTTCATTTTGGGTAAGCCGACGCATATCAAAATTTGTTTTCTGGTCACTAAAACAATTAAACTGATGTTTCACTCTGGAATTCATTGCCACAATGACTGTAACATTCAAAGTCAGAGTCGTGCAAATCTCGGGTTGGACCCCCATGATGATCCCAAGCATCACCTGCATTCCATGCGTTAGCTATTGGTGCGTTTGGGCGTCACATGTGACTGGAAATGTTTCTTCCGTTAGGATCTATAGTGACTTTTTTCGTAGTCATTTGCATATTTTAGTATTATGCCCCCAAAATCAAATATCCCCTACTTTTTTTGAATAGTATATGTTAAGTATATATTAGTGAGGGGTTAAACTGCAAGAAATTTGATATTTTAATCACATATGTATGTTAAGAAATTTGATATTTTAGCGAAAAGTTCCAAGTTATAAATTTAGTTATTAGGTAATGTGCTTTTATAATAAAAAAAACATAGAAAATACTCAATCGGCATCCCCATCGACGGTTTAAATTTTCAGTTGATTGTGTTTTTTGTTTTCTCTGTCGATGAAATAAATTGGTATATTTGTTTTTTTGTGTAGAGATGAAAAGAAGAAAATGGCGATAATTGTTGCTCCATCTGTAGCCGGTGTACTGATTGTAGCCGTTCTGATCGCTTGTATTGCTTGGTGCTGTCAGAAACGAGCTAAGGCCAAGGAAAAAACAGCAAAACTTACGGCCAAGATGACTGGTTGGGACGAAGAAGTCGTGAGTATTTATTTAATGATGTACACCAAATGGCGTGCACCTAAAAGAACCCTGATTAAATCTTCAAAGAGTAGACCATTATCCGGGAAATGTTTCCCGCATAGCACACTGCACACATGCCCATCTTCATTATCCCAGGGCATCACAATAGTACATTAAACCGCCCCCTTTCATTTTATTTATTTGATGATAATTTACAACACATGAATAACTGAATTATGTAAATGGTTTTTATACAGCCAAATAGAAACATGGTTGTTTATTGCCTCTGTTCATTGTCTGGCAACACATCTTTAATGGATGAATTAAATAAAAAAAAGAGAAAAATAGTGAACATACAAATTGTATTATGTAAATTTCCTTCTAAACCAATTCTTTGAAGATTTGATCAAATTTTCCTTCTAAACCGATTCTTTGAAGATTTGATCAAATGTGACATTTGGAATGAAATTATAGCTAAAGGGGAATAACTCCATTTAATCAATTTATATAAACATTTGTCACTGGGTTGATTTGGAGAAATGAAATGGGGTTTAATGTCCTACATATGTGAACCAACTGGGATAATAAGAACAGTGTTCATTTTATATATAAACAATACTAATTTACTGTAATAACTACTGTTTTTAAAAGAATTAAATCTTTGCAATAAATTCAAGTTTGTGTGAGGCCAATTCAAATTTTTGTAACTTTTTTTTCAGCCTCTTACACCAACGACAGCTAAACCTGACCTTGCTCAGTTAAAATTGATAAAGGAATATGATTTACGGCGTGGAGGTATTATTGGGTCGGGAGCATTTGGTACTGTCTATAAAGTAAGTTACATGTATTATTCCTTTAACTGTCAAACTGACAAAAAATGTGAAATATTTTATACCAATAAATGGGGAATTCACGATCTTTCAAAAGATATATACATTAACTGCGACAGTTAGAATTTGAAAAAGTGTAGATAAAAATGCCACTGTTGGGGAAAAATTCTACCCCTTGAATTGTACTTGTAACCATTTAAAGTATTACAATACCCATTTGTTAGTCTTAAAATAACCAAAGTATTGTATTGATGATACATTAACCATATGCTAGTCCCGTTATAACCAAAGTATTGTATTTATGAGACATTAACCATATGCTAGTCTCATAATAACCAGTATTGTGTTGATGATACATTAACCATATGTTAGTCCCAAAATAACCAAAGTATTTTATTGAGGATACATTGACCATATGCTAGTCTAAAAATATCCAAAGTACTGCATTGATGATACATTAACCATATGCGAGTCTCAAAATATCCAAAGTACCGTATTGATGATACATTAACCATATATATGTTTGTCCCCAAATAACTAAATTATCGTGTTGACGAGACATTAACCATATGTTAGTCTCAAAATGGTCAAGGTATTGTGTTGAGTAGACATTAACCATATGTTAGTCTCAAAATAACCCAATTATTGTGTTGATGATACATTAACCATATGCTAGTCTCAAATTGACAAGATGTCAAAAGTCCACCCAGATAAAAAAAAATTTATAATCATTTGTTTTTCTTTTTTTTCTAGGGATTTTGGATTCCAGAAGGTGAAAATGTTAAAATTCCTGTAGCTATAAAGGTTTTACAGGAAGGAACATCACCAAATCAGAATAAAGAATTGTTGGAAGAGGCTCGTGTCATGTCGTCAGTAGAACATCAGTATTGTGTCAGAATCTTGGCAGTCTGTATGACGGCACAAATGATGTTAATAACGCAGCTCATGCCTCTGGGATGTCTTCTGGATTACGTGCGAAAAAACAAAGATCACATTGGATCGAAGGTTCTGTTGAATTGGTGTACACAAATAGCCAAGGTGAGTGCTATCAAGGTTTTATGTGGAAAAACACCCTTTTTATTCCCGGAAAAATCAATCCTTAAGATGCAACACTGACAAGAGGGAGTCACAACTAAAAAGCCAGAGGTTAACAAGCTACCACCTACCCACTGAGCCACAAAAACATCCTTGGCCAACACCATATTTAAAAACCTGGTACCTTAAGGTTAATGAGCCACTACCTAACCCCCTGAGCCACAGATATTTTAAGGCTGATATTTGGTTTATATTTTTAGGGTATGGTTTATTTAGAAGAGAGAGGTATTGTTCACAGAGATTTGGCAGCTAGAAATGTTCTGCGTGAGTTTTAATATTGCTTATTTTATTTTTGTATATTTTGTTGAAAGTAGTAAACATATTAGTAAATATGAAACTGTCCGTCCTGTTATGTTTACACATTTGAATTATGACTTATCACCAAAACCGGACAGAAAATGTCAATTTAATTCAATACAATCCCATGAAAATTATCCTTTAGTGATCGGATTACCTCCCTTTAGTGTGTCAAGGGAGATAACCCATACCAAAGAATTAAAACATTCTTCAGAATGTTAAATGTAGAAATTTTGCATATTTCTTTACTACTTTTAGAGATGCCAAGAAACTTTCTCGCTTAATTTTTAAAACGGCACCACTGACAAACGGGGAACTAGGCAGAATAATCCTGAAAGATTTTGGATAAAGAAATTAAATCTGAGTAACTAATGGAACATAAAAAGATGTAATTAACAGATAGTTTTGAATATTTAATGATTGTTTTGATTTTGGTTTATTTCAGTACATACGCCAACCCAGGTAAAGATTACAGATTTTGGATTAGCGAAATTATTGGATTATGATGAAGAAGTCTATCAGGCAGCTGGTGGGAAGGTGAGAAGACAATAATTATCTCCTTTGATTAAATACATTTCATACCCGTAACTTTTATTTGAAGAAATGTCAGCGGGATACATTTTAGTATTGAAGGGCCACGCTTGTTATGAAATGAAATAGAAATCTAATGAAGACTGACTTACACTATACAGTGTGCTATGAAGGAAACTTTACCAGGCAGTGGCCTACTCTTATGTCGAAATTGATAGGCCATAGTGCTACTGCCTAGAAAAATTTCCTTCATAGTACACTGTATGGCGTATGTCAGTCTTGATTATCCCAGTCAGAGCAGAACAGTAGGAAGTTAAACCCAATTTATTTCTATTTGATTATTTCAGATGCCTATAAAATGGCTGGCGTTAGAATGTATACAACACAGAATATTCACGCATAAAAGTGACGTCTGGAGTTACGGTGTGACCGTCTGGGAATTAATGACGTATGGACAGAAACCGTACGACAGTATTCGTGCCCGGGATGTTCCCGATCTGTTAGAGAAAGGGGAACGACTCCCACAACCACATTGTTGTACTATTGACGTTTATATGATCATGATTAAATGTAAGTACCGGGGTATTGAACTATTCTGGGAGGGGGTGGGGTCGAATGAGTTAACATGTGCACTTGACAAGATTTGTCATTGAGTCAACTGCCGTATGTTACAAGGAGTAGGGTCGCCTGTCCAACCTAGTGGGTTTTCTCTGTGTCCTCCTGTTTCCTCCCAATCTGATTAAAACACAGATCCTATTTCGTTTCGTTTTTATAGTTCAAAATTTAGTTTTACTTGTCTTTACTACATTAGAATCTGAAAGACCTGTTATTTAACTCATGTTCTGCTTGAAATGAGGGGTCAGCCAATCAAATTGTCTGTCGATTCCAGGGTTTGACCTTTTTTGCGCGGAATTGTGGGTAGGCATTATCAGTGATAGTAATCAAAACAAAGCAACAACGATTCTGATTGGTTAATCGAATGACTGAGGTTATAGGGTCAAATGTCGCGTGCTTGACATCTGAACTGGCTGAACGTGACCTGCCGCTATAACCTGTTAGATCTACATGTAGTGTAGGCCATCGAAATTATAAAAACCGAAACGAAGTATAGATCTGAATTTTAATTAGATTGGTTTCCTCCCACTACTAAAGACCCCTACGCGCAAGCTGATTATTGAAATAGAATTTTAAATAACTTAGCTTACCAATTATTGAAATACAATTGAACCATATGTTAGTCCTGAAATCACCTAGTTTGCCAGTTTACCTTGTCATAGCTGCACAAACAAGAAAGCTTTTGCAGAAAGAAGCTATGTACTATCGATTTGAACACTTGCTTTTGAAAAAATATGAAAAAAAATTAAATGCCATAATATCTTGCTATAGGTTGGATGTTGGATGCCGAAAGTCGACCATCTTTCTTGGAGTTGCAGGAAGAATTTTCCAAGATGGCTCGAGATCCTGGTCGCTATCTTGTGATTCAGGTAAGATGCTATTTACATTTAATATCCTTTTATAAACTTATACATCAATATTTCCTCTCAGTTAGTCTCTACAGATCTTTTATTATTTTATTTTTTTGTTTGTAATTTAGATGTAATTTGTAAATAAGATAGATTTCTGTGGCTATAAACAGTGTTTTAATTGTCTCTTCTGCAATTTAAACTATGTTTTTTAAGCCTAGTTCACAACCTGCCGTACATGCTTTCTACGGGGACAATTTAAGTAAGACTTAACGCATTGCTTGCATGTATTCATCACCATAAAAGATCGAAGACTTGCTCTAGAGACTTTAGGTACTGCACATACAAAATTTTGACCAGGGTTGTGAGCTAGGCTTTAGATGAAAAAAAAACAAAATAGAATAAAATTTGTCAGTTGACAGTTTTATTACCATACATCATTTATGAATTCTTTTTTGAGATATTTTTTATTGTTCAATATTTTTTGAGTTATTATTATCTATCATTTATCATTTAAGTATCAAAAAAACACAAAATGTTAATTTTTTTAATCATGCTTAAAATTTTGAGTTATTGTGATTTATGATTTTTCATTTAAATGTTAAAAAAATGTTAATTTTTGAATTATGCTTAAAATTCGTGACTGGTCATTGTTTTCAGTTATTTTATGATTTATCAGTTGAATTATGATTGATATGTCCAGTGTTCAATCATACACATTTTAAATATAGGATTATATAAATTAACTTTAAAGGGTGACGTTCTAAAACGCCTATCAGGAGTGTCCAATGGGGCGGAAGCGGACAATAATGCGCAAAATTCTGCTGATACTTCTCTTCAGGTAGACTTGATCATCTGGTTTGTTGGCATGTTGTATCGTGAATGTTGTAGTTACCTCCCCTTTCATCGTATCCCATCATGCACTACATCATTTTCATTTATTTTTTTAGTAGAGGAGTTTTGTCTGTCATTTAATTGGGAACTAATTTCTTAAAAAATGTGATATTGGCAGTTATTTTTCTTTTTAGAGTCTTGTTATTTCATTGGTTGAGGTTGGGAGACAAAATATATATGTTTTAGCATTTCTATTCGCAACCAATCAAAATGCCATATCCTTAAAATTTACTGATTTGAATTTTAAATTGCGGAGGGAAAAATGATGTTTAACATCCACTTAACACAATCTAAATCATTTTGGGACTAACACATTGTAGAATTTTAATTCAATAATTCGCTTATTGTGTGTGGAGGTCTGGAGAAAACCCGTTAGATTAGGCAAATAACCATGTACTCCATTTCTGATCGAAACAACACCGCTTGATTTAAATAACTACCAAGCTCGTGAAAGATGTGTAAATAGGCCTATAATGTTTTTGATAAAATGAAAAAGGAATTAATATAAGCTTCTGCTAATTTTCAAATCCATTGTATCGGTATTGTATATACTCATGTTGTATGAGAAATGAACTGTATGAGATCTATAAACCAAAATGAAATTAGAATAATACACACAGTGGCTTGTATTTGAACGGATAGATGCATTCTGAATACAGGGATATCCATTCATCTACAGACATAGAGATTGATCGACCTGATGGGTCGTTTCTAGCTAGGGAATGATTGATCGACCTGATGGGTCGTTTCTAGCTAGGGAATGATTGATCGACCTGATTGGTCATTTCTAACTAGGGAAAGATTGAAGTGCCTGATGGATTGTTTCTAGCTAGGGAATGATTGATGTGCCTGATGGATTGTTTCTATCTAGGGAATGATTGATGTGCCTGATGGGTCTTTTCTAGCTAGGGAATGATTAATGGATTGTTTCTGGCTAGGGAATGATTGTAATCTGTATTTAAATCAATCGTGCATGAATTGTAGAAATTTACAAGTTATCTATATATAAACACTATAACATCAAAATAAAAAGATACACTTATATCAAATTGTTAATTTTATCTGCACTATAAATATCAAGTTCCCAAAATTACCCCCAAATGATAATGTGTCATATAACATTCCTGAAAATACTGGACACCAAAAAATGGCTCTATGTTGAAAGTGTCTATTACACCCTAAACCAATTTTTGATGCAAAAATCTAGAGCTTGAATTTGGGAGAGTTCACTTTAAACCCCTTTTTTATACTACCCCCCCCCAACAAAAAAACCCTCTACATATTTATTTTGGAAACACCGAACCCCTTTAAATTTTTGATAAGAAAAATCCCTCTAGATATTTTTTTTGAGGACAGTACACTCTAAATCACTCTTTGATAAAACAAAATTAACCCAACATAAAGAAGAGAAGAGAATGTTTTGCATGTGTTAATATTTAGGATTAAGATATGAATATGAACAGCATGTTGATGAACTGGATATGATGACATGATGAATTATTCTGTTGTTAATACAAGTTGTGTAATACAAGTTGTCCACAGTCAAGTTGCATTCAATCGTCTTTATTTTGATTTCTTGTTAAAGAGCATGTGCATCGTGACTAGATGTAGGTTGTTATAGAATGACGGCCAGGCAGCTAGAAATGTTTAAATCAAATGAGGGTTAACAATGGTTGCTGTGGCAGCCATATATGCATGAAATGTCTGACACAAGTTGCCAAAAGTTCGACCTGGAATATGCCCAATCGGACATCTAGATATGGTGAATCATATTCCAAATTCAAAAAACTATTGACTGTGAATTAAGTGTATAACTATTGCGTATCCGAATGACCTGCCATGACAGAAAATCCCGATGAACTTTCTCAGCCAAACAGGGGCTGAACAAGCAACATCCAGGCTAGCGAGCCAGCGTCATACCCACTGAGCCAATGTGCCCCCCCCCCCCGCATAATATTATCATTATTCATTAATATATTGGTTATCTTCATGGTTCAGTTGCTTCTTTTATTTTGCTTCGGCACTAAGAAGGTTTTTATGTTTGCGATTAGGAGGTTTTTTTTATTTGTTTCATAATACTGTTTTTGTTCTATTTGTTGATTATTTTTTCCTGCTTTCTGTTTGTTTTTGATTCGTTTTGTTTTTAGATTTCCTAAGGTGGTGGCAGTTTCCTGTATAAAATATACATTTTTGTAGCAAAATGAAGAAAACCTTAAAAATAGTTGAATTGTTCCTTTAAAGTGACACTGTTACTCTGTTGAAGAAAAGGGAAAAAATTAGAAATTTTTTTTGATATCCTCACTCGGCAATCTTGCATTTTTTTTAACAATATCTTATTTCCTCGGTTTAATCCATGATTATTTTATATTTGATTAATCAATCAGAATAACCAACAATCACGATTCCAGCTACCATTGAAATCGTGGAGAGAGAGAAATGGGGTTTAATGTCCACTCGACACAAACTAGGTCATTTCAGGACCAACATATGGATTAATTTTATTTCAATAATTCGCTTGTGCGTAGGGGTCTTTAGCAGTGAGAGGAAACCGGAGTACCCTTAGAAAACCCTCGAGGTTGGACAGGTGACCCTACTCCTTGCCACGTAAAATCCAGGGATTTGAAACAGAGCCAGTTGACTCAATGGCATGCAGTATGATAAAGCGCGCGCACGCTAACCATTCGGCCATCCAACTACGTGTTAAATATTGTCGTCAGTTGTAGCAATTGTGTTGATCGTATTGAAACGTATAACCACAGATCGTCGACTTACGTAACAATCGTATCGTAACACTCGACTATGGGAGTCTAGCATAATCAATGAGACCCATGAAAAGATTTACAAATCCAAGTTTCAACAGATTTCTATATGTATTTACTATGTGTGTATTTATATCTGTTATGTTGAAAGTCGTGGGTTTAGCTGTGAAATATTAGATATTATCCAAAGAATGCAAGATTACCGAGACTTTAAACTTCTGTATTTGTCATGATGTGTAGATTTACAAATCCAACGTCTGTCAGATTTCTCTCTCTCTATATATATATATTTGTATCTGTGATGTTTTATTAAAGGGAGACAAACTGATGCGTCTGCCCAGCGAAACATACGACAAACATGATCTGATGAGGAGCATGAGCGTGGCCATCGACGGACCGGAAGAGGTCGTTGAAGCAGATGATTATTTACAACCGCACTTGAACTCGGATGAGTCTCATGATAATAATAATGCACAAGTCAAGGTAGATAACTCTAGTACATGGCTGGACAAAAACAAAAAACAACAAGTCTCAAGATCTTTGCGATTCGATAATGAATAAGTTTGTTTTATAATGTATCAATGCCTTCTATTTGGAACTTTGTGTAAAGTACTTTAAACTGAGACTGCATGGGTGCGTTCAAAAGTTGAGCAGTAGGGGACAGAGGGCTGGGCGTGTTCTGGGTAGAGACAGCATCTAGTTTAACGGTAATGTTTTTCACGGTCGTTTGTCTCATGATTAATCCCAGAAAGAAATATACTGTGGAAAACGCGTCTTAACGAAGATAATATTAAATATATACCGGCTACTCAAAAACGGTAAATTGACAGGTAATTTGCTAAGCTCGTTAGTGAGGTAATTATGATTAACGTTTGAATGACTACACCTGAATGTTGACACACCTGAATGTCGGTGTTTAGTCGGCACAGAAATTGATGTCGTAACCTTTTTGTACTTGTTGTTTTTTGTTGTTACCAGACCTGATTGTTGTGAAAATGATCGACGAAAGAAAGTTTTTGTTAAAATTCGATCAATCTGATTAAAATACAGATCAATATTTTGTTTCGTTTTTTTATACTTTCGATGGCCTACACTACAAGAAGATCTCACTGGTTGTAGTGGAAGGTTGCTTCAGGCGTATCACTAGCGCCTTTAACCCTGTGACCTCAGACTTTTGATTAACAAATTGGCATTGATGTTTCTAACTTGCTGCAACAGACTGTTTCATTGGCTAATCCTTCACGTGGGTTATAGTGTCGTGATGACAAGTAAAACGAAATTTTGAAATATGAAAAAACGAAACAAAATAGGATCTGTGTTTTGTTCAAATTGTAATATTGTACAATATCCATTATAAATTACATGAAATGAAAGGGAATGGGGTTTACCATCCCACTGTTATTTCTCCAACTGGTCTACTAGATATTGTCAAGGGTTCTTTTACGTGTACACAAATGTGTACATGGGACCTGAGTTTTACATCCCATCTGAAAAACTAGACAAATACATCCGTCTTGTACCATTAACAAGAGGGAAACTACCTGAACAACCAGAGGAACTATCTCTGCCTACAATGGGAGCAAACCCAAGACTTCTGTGTTAGAGAAACACTGTCTCCCTATAACCATAAGATAATTTGTATATGTGTGTCCTCTATGGCTGAACCCAGGGGTAAGTGGAATGGAGCGGATTGAGACCACTGGACATACTGAGGCATCCCATGTGGAGTGGAATGGAATCAGACCACTGGGATTATAGAGGATGGTCCTATACATTGCGTGAAGATATTCCTAATAATGGGAAGATATTATAAAGGAAGAAGAGAAAGATATTCCCCCCGTCTTTACTATCCTCCTGATTAATTCATCAGTATATAGTTCCAGATATATAAATACAACTGTCTCATTGACAACTGTCTTATCGCCTTCCTTTATTTAAATACCAACGTTTGACTTGGCGTCACTAAAACTCGTATGTCTTAACTAATTTGACCGTACTGACACAAAAAAAAATAATTTCTGCCAACCACATCGTTATAGAATTACCTCACTTATTCAGTACCTATTACAATGAAACAATTAATACAAGAGATGTTCATAAAGTATAGATTGTAGTCATTGTCTCTAAACACCAAAACTTAAAAACTGCCTTTGAAAACAATGTTGGCTGGCATAGTTGTTGATTGGCAACTCTGTATTTTCAAGTCACCTTCAAGAACATTGTTGGTCAGCATGTGTTTGTTGACTGGTAACTCTGTATATTCAAGTCACATATAATATAATTATCATATTTGATAGGTTCCTTTATTGGAAGGAGCATCACAAATAGATGGAAAGTTTCCTGGAGCCAGCAAACCTCGACGAGAAAAGCGCTATGCCCATCTTGATAACGCTGTTCAAGCACGTCAACAGCGACAGACGTCCCCCACCAGAGGGCGTGGTGATAGCATCAATTCACGGTATAGTTCAGATCCTGTCAAATTCTTAAAAGATAAAGGTAATTGAAATATTGTTATATTTTAATTTGGGGGGGGTAAAGAAATGTTGATCATCTTCTACAAAAGGAGTAAAGACTTGTCCTTTAACACTAGGTTTTCAACCAGCTAGTTTGACACAATTATATACAAGGCCATAATCATGATGAAGATATTAAGAAAGAATATATCCCTCAAGACCCGAACAAAACACAATAGGTTTTACAGGCGACCCTACCCCTTGTCACTCCTTGTCATGTACAACCGGAGGAAATGAAGCCACGCTAGTTGACTCAATGACAGACTTTATGACACAGCGCGCACCTCTTAACCCTTCGGCCATCCCCCATATGGCATATTGGACCTACCTATGTGGCATATTACACTATTGTCTGTGGCACAGTATACCATTCTTTGTGACATATTGGACCTTTCCATGCGGTATATTGGACCATTCCATGTGGCATATTATACCATTCTCTGTGGCATTGTCTACCATTCATGGAGGCATCTTAGATCATTTTTTTTATGTGGCATATTGCCCCTCATTGTAATGATGATTTGATATAAAAATGATGTGTAGTATTTTGGGTTGACAACTGAGATTGAGGCTATACAAGATAATATTTGACACAAGGAACGTTAAATGCTGGTCGTCCCTGCTTTAAAAGGGAAAGTAAATTTCGGTAACAATGCGATCGATAGGAAAATACAGATTAGTTGACACGTCTAGTCTACTATGATCTGTTTTCAGATGACGTAGAATTGGGTTTACCGATGTTGTTGTTAAATGGTGGCGATGAGAGGAATGGAGGATTGCCTTACAAACGAGATGTGCCTTTACACCTACCAGTGGATGAAGATGATTACTTGCAACCCAAATCACAGATACCACCTGCTTATATGGACCTTAACGATAAAGGTAAGGCATATTAAATGAAACCTGGGTTTAGCATCTTGCTTTCCTACATAAACCTGACTAATGAAACAGGGATAATCCATGCAGGTATGTGTTCTATGATGGACATTTCCCCCTCGGTTTTTGATTTACTAGTTGCAGTCCACTGCACTTCGTTCTGCACCACTGACAAAGAGAGTGTATGTTGGAAAATGCCAAGGAACTTTCTCAGGACCTCCTGGTTAGTGGCTCCCTAAAGGTTATTGTCAGAGTATGCGTTACATTACAGGTTATTACCAGACTGTGTTGTATTACAGGTTATTACCAGAGTGTGTTATATATTTACAGGTTATTGTCAGAGTATGTGTTTTATTTACAGGTTATTATCAGAGTATGTGTTATATTTACAGGTTATTATCAGAGTATGTGTTTTATTTACAGGTTATTATCAGAGTGTGTTATATATTTACAGGTTATTATCAGAGTATGTGTTATATTTACAGGTTATTATCAGATCATGTCTTATATTTACAGGTTATTATCAGAGTGTGTTATATATTTACAGGTTATTATCAGAGTGTGTATTATATTTAAAGGTTATTATCAGAGTATGTGTTATATTTACAGGTTATTATCAGAGTATGTATTATATTTACTGGTTATTATCAGAGTGTGTATTATATTTACAGGTTATTATCGGGGTATGTGTTATATTTACAGGTTATTATCAGTGTATGTCTTATAATTACAGGCTTTTATCATAATATGTTATATTTACAGGTTATTATCAGAGTATGTGTTATAATTACAGGTTATTATCAGAATGAAAGAGATGTGTTTGATGAAGAAGAAGAATATGAAGCTACGGAAGAGGAGGCTGTAAATAAACCATTGACACAGGCCATAGATAATCCTGAATATTTCGATACACCCAAGCAAAATGGCGTTAATAAATCGGGGATACCGGCTCCGTTACCTAAACCCAGAAATCTAAACTATTATAATGACATTAATCAGTTGTCTCCCTTGGAGAAAAAACAATTAATATTAAGAGTGAATAGTAATGAGGGTGGTGTTGAAACAAGTATTTAGCCCAGAGTTATCTACCCTCGCCCTCCGTTAATGTTTTATTTTTAGTGATGTCTGCTGATGTATGTTCGTATACTTCCCATCAGGGGAAATTGTGTTGAGAAATAAAACTGCTCATGTACAGAATAGGCCTAGGCTCTTCGGGAAGTTCAGTGAATCTGGTCACATGATTTCATATAAAGTGAACTGTGTGACCTAGTCACGTGATTAGTGAAAGTTGATGTGTGAAC
Source organism: Patella ulyssiponensis (assembly GCA_963678685.1). Lineage (NCBI taxonomy): Eukaryota > Metazoa > Mollusca > Gastropoda > Patellidae > Patella > Patella ulyssiponensis. The sequence goes on from OY783225.1 coordinate 94,273,382, forward strand.
TATTTTATGTTATGAGTTAGGTCTAAATGTGAAACAACAGGATCATGTGAATTTGGAAGAATCATGTGACATGACATGTGACTAAGGAAGAATCATGTGACACACCATGTGACCAGTCACATGATTTTACTGTTGCTGTGTTATAAGCTTATTCATGTTGTGCTTTCGGTTATCGTGAGGCAAAATGGATGTTGGAGTGTTATCAGACAACTCATTGAATGGAAAAAGTATAGGCCAGTACAGTATCCAAATAGTATAGGCCTACGGTATCCAACTTAACAAACCAATTTGAGTGTGAATATTAGGCCTATTAACTGATCCTACAAATAGTGTCGGAACGAAGAACAGTAATCCGATTCTCACTCGTTGGTTGAAGAGATAACATATGTGCTGATATATCTTGCGACTCATGACTCATACATTCTCTGGACAAAACGATGTTATAGTTTACCACTAGGTTAAATAAGTGCTGACGAATTTGTTATAACTATATGGGGTGGGGGGCAAATAAAGTCCAGTGTTGAGTTGTTGTAATGTTTAACATAGGCGTAAATACCTGCTGTAAACATCTGTTGAGTTGATAATAAAGTCCAGTGTCAAGGTGTTGAGTTGACAATGACTTCTTGTAGTCAGAGTTTGCGTTACAACCAACCTGGGGCGAAAAACATGATATTAGACACTGCCAAAACACAAGCTTGAATCAAACAGAACACAGAATTGAAGTACAATCTCGAGTCTGGACCATGATGATACCAGTACCGTCTCGAGTATCGTCCATGATGATTAAGATAGAGATGCGCCTTTACCACGATGATTCAAGTACCATCTCGAGTCTCGTCCATGATGATTAAAATAGAGACGCGCCTCTACCACGATGATTCAAGTACTGTATTGTAGAGAAAGACTAACATTGAGATAGAAACTGAAAGATGGAAGCTATGAAATGTACGATGATTCGTCAGCATAAGAAGCATACACCTAAGATTGTTATTTGTTGCAAAAAATAGGGCAAATTGTTGATTAAATAAAATACAAACAACTATACCCAAAATATCATACACCAGTATTTATAGCGTGAAGACGGATGGAGAGAACAAAGCTCAATGCAAAAGAACATTTTTCAGTTAACCAATACACAATCATGTGATATGCAGCATTTATCCAATGTGATAAAACTATGGTGACATCATCATTATCCAATGAAATGCTGATAAACTGATCATATGATATGTGGCAGTCATGGGACATTATGATTATCCAATGAAATTCTGGTGAATTGATTATATGATATATTATGGCAGTCATGTGACATTATGATTATCCTATGAAATCTGATGAATTGATCATATGACATATAAACTGATCATGTGACAGAACATATCATGTGACACTATGATTAAGCAATAGTTTAGTTAGAAATTGTGAAATCAGTCAGTTTGAAAATGGTGTCCAATGATGGTTAGCCAATCTAAGTACTGCATCAGTTAACTTCAACAACTAAAGCTTTGTTTATATAAATGATGTAATTTAAAAATATCTGTTATGATCACTGTAACAATTTCTTCCATGTATCTGATTGGTTAGTGATATATATAGACCAATCACATTTTGATTTTGCTTAGTTAATGAGTATGCATGCCACTTTAATTTCTTTAATAATCGAATGTAGTGGTTGTGATTTTATTTTAGACTTGATAATAGAGTTTCATAATATGAAAGGTTAGATCAACCAGCCTCCTTTTATACGAAAAACAAGAAAAATGACTGCTTTTCTTTCTTTGTGCCAAATCAAAATCTCCATGTTTAAAAAAAAAATCCATCAACGCTTTTTTTTTTAATTTATGAATGTGCTTTGTTCAAGGCAGATGATTATTAAATGTGTTTTTTTAAGAGGATGAAAAGAAATTCAGGCTTATCCAATCACATGGAATTAATGATAATGGCTTAGTCTATTTGCAGGCATTATAGGAAGATTAGGCTTGATGGGGTTGGGATCAGACCGCTTAGCGAGGGGTTGAGACATGAGAGGTAGGAATTTCCATATGGAAAACTCATTGATCGCAAAGTCTTTTGGGAAGGTAAGCCTTGATGGGGTTGAGATCAGACCTGATTGAGGTAGGAATTTCCATATGGGAAACTAAATTTGGAAGATTAAACTAGTTGGTGAGGAGATCTGGTGTGTCTGGAGGTCCTTTTATGGAAGTCTTCACCTCACCATCTGGCTCTCCTTTAGGTGACAAGGCATTGTTTTATGTAAGAAGGTTTACGAAAGAAGAATTAATAGAAAGTGATATGAGAATTTTGTGGTGGACGTTAAACTCCATTTTCCTCTCTCCTCTCTATAAATAACCTCCATAAGACAACAATAGCCCAGTCCATACCCCATTTCTCTCTCTCTAGATGATCTGATCTACATCAGACAATTATAACCTAATACATACCAGCAGTAGACAACTCTATCGCAGTGAAAGGCTCGAATGGTATCAGCCCACTTGCTAAAAAAACTTGAGTCAATATTTGAAAGTTTTACACTTTGTTGATTAAATTTATTTTTAAAAATAATATGAAAAATTGTAGAAAATAACAATTTTAATGAATTTATGTAATAATATATAGATTTTAATGATGGAAATTTGAATGTCCCACATTTCCTATTTTTATTGTTTGTTGTATTGTAAATATCAATTGTATATAATGTAAAGTAGCCTATATGGTAGCGTACTGGCAGTGTGCATAGTTATATTTAAACATTTATATTTAAACATTTGTATTTAGAAATTTGTTAAATTATTTTCAAAATGGGATAATTCAGTCCTGGTAATAATGACCATTTTTAGTGGTACCTGACATAATATCAGATTTGGAAATAACGGTTTTAGAGGCACCTGACGAAATATCAGGCCCGATAAAACGATTTCTAGTGGACAAAAAAAAAACAGGCACTACTCAACTAGTGCTTTGCGCTGGACAAATATGGAATAAAGATAAATCCACGATGGGCACAGGAGGAAGTATACCTGACAGTCTGAATTTCTCCCTGAAAATGTCTGTGATCAATTTAATAAGAGATTTAGGTTTCTAAAGTCAAGCTTCTCTTCTTTAAAGCTGAAAAGAAAATATTTGTTACAATGAGCTTAGATTGAAACATGAAAAATCTGTTGGTTAAACTTGCCAGGAAGATTGTTGAATTGTATTTGAATATGATGAGATAATTATATAATAATCTTGTATTGGAAATTATAATCAGGCTCTAACTGCCTAGTGCATGATGCCTGCCAGTAGAAAGTTATATACACAAGACTCTAACTGCCTAGTGCATGATATCCGTGTGTAGAAAGTTATATACTCCAGCCTTCAGTATCTGTAAAAATATACAGAGAATTAAAGATGATCTGAAAAGAGTGACCATGCTCTAACTGCCTGGTGCATGACAACTGTTAATACCTATACTCCTGGTATCCCATTAAAAAAAAGAAACTGTATGTTTTTGTGGAAAGGTGTACAAAGTGATACACTCCAGGGAGCCTGTGTTCACTAAAATACTTTAAGAATGCAGCCTTTTCATTGGTTAATAGCTAAAATTTGCACAAGGATTTTAAGCCTCAGCCAATGAGAAGCTTGCATCCTGAAGGATTTTACAATTTCATGAATGAAACCCGAAGACTGAGGTATCCCATTTTAAAAATGAACTTTTTGTTTTTGTAGAAAGAAATTGTTTTCTCATTTTTAATCTCACATAATATTAAATGCTATCAGGTGGAGATGTTAATAAAATAAAATTCTGTATACTTGTAAATAATTGTAATAAAGAGTATATTAATTCAATATATCATAGGCCTAATATCAGTAATAATCCAAATATGGCACATAACAAATATTTTAATTTATTAAAAAAAGAATTCCATATCATTTTTTTTCTTTTACATTTTTTTTTGTTTAGTAGCTTAGAGTTTCTAATCAAATTGTTGAAAACATGACGTTTTAAAATCAACTGGTTCAAATAAATCATCAAAAAGGTAAACAAAAATTAACCGAAATCATAATTTCTATTCTTGAACTATATGTTCAGTCTTATTTCTCTATAGCCATTTTAAAAGGGTACAATTGTCAGCCATGTTTTGCATAGTCTTGGACACTCAGAGACTATCTGAATGTATTGTACAACCAGAACCTTTTTGAATGATAGAGACTTTATGTATTGTAGGTTTCATTTGCCTGTAATAAATGTTTTTTTCAAAATTATGCTTTTAGGGGCCAGAATACAAATGTAAATTCAATAATTTTCAATTTTGTGAAATTTTTGGACCTTAAATTATTTTAAGGACGCAGCCATTTCATTGGTTGAGAGTTGAAATCATAGTACAAATTTGAAATCTTAGCCAATCAAAAGCCACCATTCTTAAAAATATTTTTTTTTAATTTTTTGTGAATAAGACCCTAGATGTTAATTACAAAATATGTTAAATAAGATATGTTGAAAAATGGACAAAAGCCCAATTAGAATTTAAAAATTTATGAAAATAAATAAATTAGCTATGGTCATATGATAACTGAGGCATGCAGGATTGATAATGGTGACTTAGTCTTTATTGTCAAGTACTCTTGCTACGACATTAAATTCTTTACACTTCAACTTTTTAGTAGTGATAACTTTGCTCAGAATAAAGTACTTTGATTGAAATTTTCAATATATTATTTTTTTCCTTATCTATTTATGAACTGGTATATCAAGGAAGCCAAGCTTTTTTTTGTATCTAAATCTTACATCAGAAGAAGTCAACAACATAGCCATTTTTATCCAAATTTTAAATATATTTTTAGCTTATATATATTTATCCACAGAGTCTGTAAGATATTTATCATTTTAACCTGGAATTAGACAAAATGGTTCTAAAAGCACACATCAAAGTAATATGAATGTATATAGAATGATTTCAAAATTAGCCCCAAACCATAGAGTAGAGTGCACGACTCGTGTACCTAATTTAAAATGTTCATTAGGATCCCATATTTTCAAGGTAAGACAACAACATCAATATTGATTGAAATGGACCAATATTGAATTCTACTTAGTTTTTTTAATTTCAAATATTATAAAAATAGTTAGAGGTTTAGCCACTTTAATGTATTTGAATGAAAAGAAAATATATATAGATATACCCAAAAGCTATATCACGTGATTTAAACAGATTAATTATCATACTTAACCTTCGCTGTCGCTCTACAAGTATCCCCGTTTGATAACAGAAACGAAGTACACTCGGCAAACCTCGACAGATTCCGGAACCTACATCTATAGTCTCGGCTGTATGACAGTAAGTGATATGTACCCACGGCCATACATTTGCGATGCGGCTACCGGTTTGCTTTAACAGAGGAAACTTGATGCTATTACATACAAACAAGCCACCATGGGCGCAGCCATGTTTCATCTGGGACCTTTAAAGTAGTTCCAATATGGCGGAATTCGTCATACAGACGAGGCTAGATGTAGGTTCCGGAATCTGTCGAGGTTTTCCGAGTGACATGAAGTAGATTAGAATGCGAGCCGAATGAAGAATAATTATAAGCTGTTACTTCCTGTGATGTATTTGATTTCAGTAAGTTGTTAGTTCTTGTATAACCTGTTATATACACCTGTTGTTATATATATATATATAACTACCTGATATACCCCAAGTAAATATCATGATCGTGTCAGATGTATAATATACAAATTAATGATAATAAAAATATTTCTTTCAAACACTAGAAACTCACAGTTCTTATTTTTTTGTATTCAGCTCAGTTACAGTACGGTAGCTGTTACGTTTCCATTGCCCTCATCTTGATGTTTGTAGCAGAATACATTGATAAAAACCGGGGCCTAACATTGAGCAAGTGGTACTCCAGCATTCGTATTTGTAATCAGGGGCGCACATTACGATTTCGTTTGGGGGGGCGGGTAGCCAAAATGTGACCGACTGATGCACATACCCCCAGTAAGAGCGACACAGCTAGGTGCCGTGCATCACAGGTGCGAGTTTTCTAAGGTCCGTTTGCAGTAGCGGATCTAGAAGCTAGGAATAGGGGGTGGGGTGGAGTGGCGGCTGTTCCAAATCTAGGGTGCCCTCCACAATCCCACCTATAACATTAAGGATCCCAGTAAAAATAAATAGTATTGTCTCGCCAGAAAGCACTATGTCCCTTTAACTCGTTAGTCGCGGTTGGGGGCGATTATTTTACCGAACCAAACTATGTCTAGAGACAAAGGAGCGTATGAGGGATAGTATAACACCGTATACAGCCCTATCAGGGGCTCCAAATGCTACCCGCGTAACAGGAAAATAACCTCCACAAAACAGTTCCGTGCACCGCATGCACAGAACTCGCTACAACAGACTGTTTCATTGGCTCATCCTTCACATCAACCAGAATGCGGGTAAATAACAACTCTTCACCTTAGCCCCTCCCCCAACTCTGCTCAAATTCTCGAACAATGTACTGGACTGAATTGTATTGGAGAACGGTGTCGGCAGATGCGAAGCTTCCAAGTGTTCGGATCGTTGACGGCACCATGAAATAAAAATTTACATGTTTAACCTTGTAATGTTCTGCCCCGACTGAGTTAATGAAGACAGACATACACAAGGCAGTGCTATGTGGACATTTTGCCCGTACAGCGGCGTTACAGCCTACTCTTATATCGAATTCTAAGCGCCAAGGGATCTTTTATGTGCACGTCAATGTTTACATGGGACCTCGGTTTTTTGTCCCATCCAAACAAAAAGACATCTTTCCTCGTCAGCCCCCCCCCCCGTCCGACACCTCTGACAAGTGGAAACGGAATGATATTTAACACCCTACTGTTCTGCTCCAACAGGAACAATGATATACAATCGTCTATATTACAATATTTAAATTAACATCTCTTTCTGTAAAAGTCTAACCAGGGAGGCAACCACTACATCGTGAACTGGTCGTCTCAAGAACCCAATGCGTTGCAGATCTTCTAAAGCATCTGCATGATCTCCGAAATTATTCAGCCCCACTCTCCCTCTTATAGGAAAGACAGACAATACAAATTAAAACTGTGTTCGGTGCTCAGGAGCTTGTCAGGCAGGTATGCTGATATTTGATCTGCTTGAATCCAAAGTGGTAGATTATCGACCGTCTGCAATTTGAAACCCAGGCATGTCTCCAGAAAAGGACAGAAATATTGTCTCCAAGTCTTGTCCTGTGAATAAATATCTAAATAATAATTTATACAACGTTTGAAGCTAACACAAGACCTGTAGTAGGCGTATTTACTAAATTAACTTCATGAGATGTAGTATTAAATGTTCCAGAAAGATTAAGTATATCTCACTTACAGTTATGTAAGTAGTTCCTCCTAGCCAGATATTGGTACATCACATAAAAAGTTCCTAATATAACTTTACATATCTTACCTACGAGAAATTTGAACACCACATGATTTGTGCATACACTAATTACTAACATTGAGAGGATGCATTTGTTCTATCAGTACATGCAGGGGGACCACACCACACACAAGACAAACCTACGGACCTGACACACAATATATACAGACACCATAAACAACACACGTAAATATCAGATCAAGTGAATTAAAGCATCAGTTGTCAGTTAAATTAACAATAACATGTACGGACAGTAACAGAATATATTTGTTTACATTGTGCAGTTTATACTTTTATTGTTTATGACTATAGACTACCATATTCCTGAAGCAATGGCCCGAGAAATCCCTCTCTGGCCATTGCTGGATTAGCTTCTGATTCTTCAATTTTTGCGGGAGTATGTCTATTCTTCCCGTTCAATCAAAGCTATCACTTAAATACAGGAACATGACAGTCCTTCGTTTAATCTGGGTCTTCCCAAAAACTTTGGACAGTGATTTACAGGAGTCGTGTGTACAACAAAGAATATGTTCTCTTTGAGTCCTCCACGGCCTTGCTTGTGTCGAGAATAGTAGGTCTTTGTAAAGGGACGTCAAATATGGTGTGTCTTTGTAAAGGGAACTGACGTCAAGAAAAGTGTGTCCTTGTAAAGGGACCTGATGTCAAGTATAGGGTGTCCTTGTAAAGGGACCTGACGTCAAGTATAGGGTGTCCTTGTAAAGGGACTGGGATCACGTGGCTAAGTAGGTAAAGCGCTGGCTCGCTAGCCTGGAGGTCGGGTGTTCGATCCCTGCATTGGCCGAGAAAGTTCATCTTGATTTTCCGACGTGATTTCCCCTTGTCAGTGATGCAGAACGGAGGGCCTGACAGCTGTCTAGTCGTTCGGATTGGACGTAAAACCGAGGTCCCGTGTACACATTGGCGTACATGTAAAAGATATCTTGGCAGTTGGAATTCGATATAAGAGTAGGCCGAAGTGCCGATGCCCGGGCAAATTTCCCTCATAGCACACTGTATGGCGTATGCCCGTCTTCCATTAGCCCAGGTTGTGTGCAGAAGAGTAGGACGTTAAACCCCATTTCATTTCATTTCATTTGTAAAGGGACCTGACGTCGAATACAGGGTGTCCTTGTAAAGGAAAATGATGTTAAGCATAGAGTGTCATTGTGAAGAGAACGGATGTCGAGTGTAAAAGGAAATCACGTCGATTGTAGGAGGTCCCTAAAAAGAGGAAGGGCGTCAAGTGTAGAACGTCGCTGTAAACGGAATGTTCATAAAACGAGGAATAGTATTCTGTGTAATTATAGTCGGATAGACTGCTTAGTGTTTTCCAACTTGTTCGGAAACAAATTTAGGTCAAAACGTGAACAGTTCGTCACCTGCTAACAAACCCTGATCAAGTTTAAAATAGTATATCTTGCCAGAAATAATGGCTGCATCAACATCAGTGTGTAACCAATATCGTGACTTCGACTTCATGTGAAGGTTTAGAAATGGGAGCCGATGTTCCTCAGTGAGTAAGACTCTGACTAGATAACCAGCGTATCTAGTGTTCGCTACCTGTGTTGGCCGAGAAAGTTATTCGGTATTTTCCGCGGAGGTTTCCTTTTGTGTTGGAGAACGGGAGGCCTGGCAAGGATGTTTCTTAATCGTTCCTGTGTCGCGAAAAACCGAGGTTCCGTGTACTCAAGGGCATGCACGTAAAAGAACCTCGCTGTAGCGCTGATCTTAGCCCTGTCTCTACAGGTTGTAGCGCTGATCTTAGCCCTGTCTCTACAGACTGTAGCGCTGATCTTAGTCCTGTCTCTATAGGCTGTAGCGCTGATCTTAGCCCTGTCGGTGCAAAAATTGGCAGGTTAATCCCCATTTCATTTCACTTCAAGTTTAGAAATAAAACTGTTTAATGTAAAGCATTGGGTTGGCAGTAAAAGCCAAGAGATAAAAGAGGTAAAGCTACTTCAGTTAATTCATAAACTTTATTTATCTCTGTAAATGACTTCATTATGGATATGATATATATGGACCTCACGTTTTCTAGATCGAACATGATAACGATAAGATGATACTTGTCGAAACATGTTCTAGTAGAATAAAACCAGTGATTCATATCCCATGTTAGACAATGTCTTACCAACGGATTTGTGAAGACAATATTATTATGCATGTGTGTATTAAGTTAAATAATTGATACTCTGTAAATATTTATATGAGTGTCCATTTCATATCATATATTTTGATTTCAAGTTCACTAGACTGATAACGATAGGTATCCCATAAGTATCACATTTGTAATGTGTCCTGTTTGGAAATGAAATGGGGTTTCACATCCTACTGTTCTGCTCCGAACGTCCTATTTGGAAAAAATGATTCTCCAGAAAACGTTTGGTGATGACAATGTGCATGCCCACATTGATGACAATGTGCATGCCCACATTGTGTTATTAAACTAAAACTGAAAATGGTGAAGGGCATACGCAATGCAGGACACTGTGGCCTACTCTTAACCAATGAACTTTCTCTGCCAACGTAGGGATTGAACACGGAAAAACCAGTTTAGCGAGCCAACGTCTTACTCACTGAGCCACCGTGGCAGTGACACTACAGTCAATTAGGAACTAGCTTTGATTTCATGTTGTATATATGATCAATTAACTCTGGAACACTGTGTTGGTTAATTATGTTCTTATATAACATCCATAATACAAAGGTTATATACAGGAACCTACATACACACAGCTATGACATTAAATATAAGCTAAATATATAAGTTCTCTATCCCCTAGGCCCTCTAGTATTATACAATTTGCAACCCAAGCAAGTGTCCAGAAAAGGGTGGGGGCAGGGCTCGCACTGGCTCTGTTCCGCCAAAATGTACAATAAAGATTTATATTTTTTCCCGCCAACTCAAATATTTTATCTGAAAAATGTGTGATAAGAATGACAACATGTAACATTTTTATTTCTCCGGCAGGCCTATTGAAAATAATTACCGATTTTATAATTACAATATACAGCAACTTTATTCGTCTTTACATTATACATAATACATAAGCTCAGTTTTGTTTAATCAATTTACTAAAATCAGATTTTATTTTGGGTCACTTTAGTCTATTTGCACACCATATCAAAAGATATACAGAACATTTTTTTTCACTCATGGAAATAACGTCATAAAGAAGACTAATATTTTGCGGTTTGGACTCACTCATTGTAAACCTATAAATGTCTGCACCTAAATCAGTATTCAGATGTAGAACTGTTATTATGCATATTTTACTAAGTTAACTTCATGAGAAGTGGTATTAAATGTTCTAGAAAGACTAAGTATCTATCACCTTTACACGACACTTATAGTTATGTACATTGTTCCGTCCTAACCAGATATCAGATATCGCTATCCATCACATATAGTGATATAGCTGTAAATATCTTACCTACATGATATTTGCACACCACATGATTTGAACACACAATAATTACTAAAATTTAGAGGAGGCATCACATCAACATAATCAGTTACACAATATATATGGACACCTCAAGCAACAAACAACAAACGTATATATCACATCAAGTGAAAGGATCCGTTGTCAGTTACATATACTATAATATGTTGACATTGTGTAGTTTATCCTATTATTGTTTATCCTATTATTGTTTATCACATAGTCATCTGTTTATTATATGACTTGGTCTTCAATATCGTTTTTTTATATCACCCCTATGGTTTTATACCAGTTACATGTACAGTAGCCTCTACAGTCAATGTCTTGTTATCATCAATAAAACCGTTTGCCATATCTTGTAGTATATTCCAGTCTAAACCTACACCATACATAAAACTACCAGGCGTAAATGTAGGGGTATCTTGTTTAACTAGTGATTTACTCTCATCATTGATATTTAACAGTTTTACTGTACAAATAGCTGTAACAGATTCAATAGTGTTATCTTCTACTCTCTTTAATACCAGGCCAATAAATAATATTGATGGATAACGTTCAACATATACACACCATGGTAATCCTTGTATTATTACAACATCACTATGGTAACACTCATATGGCTTCACTATTTGGTTCAAACTAAAACTACTGTCAAATGTTGTTGGTGTTTGTACTTGTACTTCGCCCAGTGGTTGTTTTAAACAGTCTACATCAACCTCCACCATAGAATAATATGGATGTCTAACTACAGGTTTCTGTAAAGTTGTTGATATGTTGTAATCTGTTTTGGTTTGAACATCTGTTAATCCATCTTTATCTACAGCTGTAATTATAGATCTATGTTGTAACATACGATCAGCATATTCACACCATTCTTTCATTGTCGATGTCATCTTGTCAACATCTTCTACTAGTTTGGTCAGTTTACTGTTTTCATCTTCACCAATTTTATTGATGTCATCTTTAATTGTCCCTCCAATCTGTTTGACTTTTTTACAAATATTGTCTATTTGTTTGTCAACTTTATCACAAGCTGTCTTACACGAGTTGTTCATGTCAGATATTTTGGTCTTCAGAAAGTCAGAATGTTTCTGAAACTGTTTTATCTTCTTTCCTGATTCAGTTTTCAGTTTCATGACAATTTCTCTCATTTCCTGGTCTACGTCATCCAAATCGGCTTTCGTATGATTTTCATGATCCACCATAACACAAACAGAACAGCATGGTTTGCGACAATCTCGACAATAAACTTTAATTTCTTCCTTCTTGTGTTTTGTACAATACTGTTTACCATCATCGTCGTCTTCTAGATAAAAGTTGTTGACAAACTGACTGGCACCACCTGATGGTACCGCGGTTTCTTGTCTACAGACAGGACAGTTAAACTTGTTTAAATGAGCATGAGCCTTGATGTATCCATCTATACATTGTTGACAAAAAGTGTGGTGACAACATGGCAGTAGCTTGGGTTTAGTAAAGTTGTTTAAACATATAGAACAGGTATGTTTAGAAGCCATCTTCTAATCCAAGGAAGTCAGAATAATAAATAATTACCATTATATTAAATTAATTGTAGAAAACATCCTTTGTTTAGCCAAAGCTCCAGTTAAAATAAGATATATTCTGGTAGGTGTGTCAACTGTATGTTGTAATTTCAAGTGACAATGTATGAATAATCCGATTAGATTATATGTCAGTTGATGTTTACTTATCACCATGGATTTGGTTTCTTGGCTCATGTCATATTGTGTAATCTATATATATGATTGTATACTTTATGGTCATGCTACTATATTTGAATAATAAAATAAGATATCTAGGGGTGACTATTGTTGGTAATTTTCACTATTGCGATAGTATTGCTATTGGGTAGTACAGCTATTGCAATACTATTACTATTGGGGATTCAATATTGCGATACTATTGGACTATCGCGATAATTTGATCTGTTTATTAGTTCAGGTTTTAAACACTCTATCAGGTATACATTTATTATAACATTTAATCAAACTAAAAATTTTGAAACACTAGAAAGTTCCAGGTAATGTTAGATAATTATATAATACAAGTAAACTCCGAATAATACAACACAATCGCTTATACGTATACGGACACAACAGTTTAGTCCTGATTTTTGTAATAAAATTTCTCGTTTTCAACGTCTTTTTATAACGGACACTCTATAACGGACAATCGTTTATAACAGACGATTTTCACTGGTCCCTAATCGACAAATCACTCTCGAATAAGCAGAACAAAATAATGATATTACTGATTATATTATCGATGACCGGAATACTTTTCCCAGAAAATAACCATACTGATTTTTAGTGTTGTCACAATTACAAAATTCTTCAATCGGGTAATCGCCTCGCCAAACATCGTGTCGGTTGGGCCCTGTAAGACATTCCCGCATTCTGACTTAACCCTACTGCTTTAACTGCTAATTAAAAATCCAGTACTGGCAATAGATTACAATTCACTTGTTCAACATCTCCCGCCCGTAAATCAGTACGTAATATTTTAACACGGATATCGATAGTCTTATCGACAAAAAACAAAACAAACCCAAAACCCGTCAGAAGCGACACAAGACAGAGAAGATAAAAACAAAAACAACATGTGTCTTCTAAAGGTGCGGCAAAAAGGGTGGGGCGAATGGAAGAGCCTCCTAGCTGGTATCTCAGGTACACGGTAACGTCACATTCGATTGTGAATTAAATAATAAAGTACATTGGGTTTTTTTCTTTATATTATATAAAATTTTATTTTATTAATATTACATTGGTAGTTTAGTAACTTGTATAAAAACATAGCCAACTTTCCTGTCATATGCGGCATGCTTTCAGCATGTCTGCTATTGGCGTACGTGACCATTTTCAGCTTTTTCGAGCCAAAATCAACCATTTTACACATTTCTTAGTAAGCCATGCCTAATATGGAAGACGAAGATTTCCATGTGACATTGAGATCGTGTAACGCTATTTTAGTGATAACAGAGCTCTTTGTTAAAAATCCAGAGTAATTATTCGACAAATACGAGCAGGGGCAGATTGGGTCCGGGAACCGGCCCGGGCTCCCGTGTCGGAGCGGCCCAGTTTACTGACCGCGGAGCCCGGATGGGGGGGGGCCCTCCCTCTGGAATTTTTTTTGAAAAATGAATCTCAAACAGGGGCGGATTGGGTCCGGGAACCGGCCCGGGCTCCCGTGTCGGAGCGGTCCATTTTACTGACCGCGGAGCCCGGATGGGGGCGTGGGGGCTCACCCTCTGGAAATTTTTGTGAAAAATGAACCCCCAATATGCGATTTGGTGGTATATCTGATTATAATCTCTGTGAAATAATACTTCATAAATCGATTAACTTAGGCCAAAACCTCGACCTGCAAGTAATTAATAACCATCAACCTGTGAAATTATCATATCGTCATATTATGAATTAACGTATCATCATTTTATCGTCAATGATAATACGTTAATTAATATCCCCACAAACAGGGTGCAGGTGACTTAATCATTATAAATTTGCGGGCGACAATGTCGGGTGAATCCGATGAAATCTTCGGATGAAATTCGAAATCCCCTTTGCAGGATTCCGAATTCTTGCCCACACCCACCACAGTGACCACACCCGACCCAGAAAGTCTATTATACCAGCCCATTCCAGACTCCACTGATGGCGTGGCGGCCCGTTAAAGCCACCGTCCACATACAACATAATCTTCATCGCTCCATGGCCGGTCCAATACCTCCTCCCCCATATAATGTGTTCAGCAGAAAAAGTTTTTTTTAGATGAATTGGACAAAATTATTTTTTTCAATTTTTGTCCAACCGGCCCATCGCCCGATGGCCCAATCCACCCCTGAATACGCGTGAATTTGAGCCATTTTACTTTCGCTATTACAAACTATCGAAACTATCGATAGTTTGCTTGACTATCGCAATTTTTATCAATACCGGGTAGTTTCTTTTTACTATCGATACATACTATCGACAGTCAAACTATCGCGATGCATCGATTGATCGATGTATCGTTACACCCCTAAAGATATCAGTTAAATAATGTCACTTAATGTTTAGTAAATCTAACCACCATGTATTTGGTCTGTTCACTCACATCGCCTTTATTGTATGTGACAAAGAGTAAGATCGCCTGTCTGTTTTCTCCCACTGCTAAAGACCCATACTCTCTAGCGAATTGTTTACTCGCTAGAGAGTATGGGTCTTTAGCAGTTGGAGAAAACTGAAGGACCCACCGACAACTCACTAGGTTAGATAGGCGATCTTACTCTTTGTCCAAATGGATGTTCCTATATATAAGTATTGTTAGATTTAGCTGAAGTTTGTCTGTTGGTAAGTTTGCCATTAAGAAGCCTATATTTAAACCAGTTTAATAGTGTTTCTAAGACGAGGTTAGTCTGGTGGCTGAGAAAATTCATCAGATTTTCTGACATGGCGCCCCCTTGTCTGTGGAGCAGGACGAAGGGCCTGATAAGGACAGCTGTCTAGTCATTTGGAAGGGACAAAAAACTAAGGTTCTGTTTACAAATTGGTGTGCAGGTAAAAGATCCCTTGGCAGTTGGAATTTATATTAGAGTAGGCAGTAGCGCCGCTGTCCAGGAAAAATTTACCACCTAACATACTGTAATAAGCGTGATTAATTAAGTAATCTGCGGACACGTGGCAAAAAAAAACGCTGTCTCGACAGCAAGGGGGAATCTAAGACTCCAGACATAACTAGGTTTTTGGATGCTTAATTTTATTCAAATACGATCAAACTGCAGCTTTATAATAAAGACTGAGTAATAATCAATGATATTTGAGGTATTATCAGTGAAGATATTGATTATAAAGTATTTTTGAAACCATGCAAGTCTACAAATAACGCAATTGTCACGTTCTATGTAGAATCATCTTTTGATGGGGTTGGTAGGGTACCTAGATTTGCTGTCAGATTTGGAGTACTAGAATCACCAAAACAATATCATCAGTAAAAAAGATTCCAAATACAAAAGCTAGCACTGAGCGTAGAACAGATTAGACACTTGTAACCAGTGAAATGTTGAAAGGAAAGGGGAAGGGAGTCCACAAGAATCCTTGTGTCCGATAATGTAATATATAGTCTTGTGTCAAATGATGAATGTTGCCACTGCCTCACGTCCATTCTATTTGCAGCATTATAATCGACATTAAGTAGCTGACAATGTATAAAATTCTCGCTCGACAAATATGAATCAGTTCCTCTCAAGGATTATGGTTGTGGGGTCCCAAAATACAATTTGTATACGCACAAGGTTTAATCTGCCTTGATTGACTTTATATCTTAATCCTGAAAATGTTTCGTGGTTTCACCTTTGTCAGACAAGTTAACTTCGTGTGGCTGTAAAGATTGTTTGGGTTTTTTTCAGGTATGTTAAAAGAAGATGGGGCATGTGTCGTGGAATGTCGGAAGGGAAAGACAGATGATAAAAATGGAAACTGTGTCCGGTGTTCTGGAGCTTGTCCGAGAGGTGTGTGGATATTTGATCTGCTTGAATTCAAAGTGGGAGATTATCTAGAAATGTTCAATGGACAACTTTCTTCAAAGAGAATAGGTCGGGGATCACATTGGCTAAGTGGGAAAGACGCTGGCTCGCTTGCCTGGAGGTCGGGTGTTCGATCCCTGCATTGGCCGAGAAAGTTCGTCCAGATTTTCCGAAGTGATTCTCCTTGTCAGTGATGCAGGATGGAGGGCCGGATAAGAACAGCTGTCTAGTTGTTAGGATGGGACTAAAAACCAAGGTCCTGTGTACACATTGGCGTGCACGTAAAAAATCCCTTGGCAGTTGGAATTCGATATAAGAGTATAGGTTGTAGCGCCGCTGCCCGGGCAAAATTTCTCTCAATACACACTGTATGGCGTATGCCCGTGTTCATTAGCCCATGTTAGGAGCAGAAGAGTAGGACGTTAAATCCCATTTCATTTCATTTCATTTCAGAGAGAGAGAGAGAGAGAGAGAGAGAGAGAGAGAAGAGAGAAGAGAGAGAGAGAGAGAGAGAGAGAGAGAAGAGAGAGAGAGAGAGAGAGAGAGAGAGAGAGAGAGAGAGAGAGAGAGAGAGAGAGAGATGGGGTTTAACATCCACTCGACACAAACTATGTCATTTCGGGACTAACATATGTTTTTTTTTAAATTTTATTTCAACAATTCGCTTGCGCGAAGGGGTCTTTAGCAGTAGGGGGAAACCTGAGTGCCCGGAGAAAACCCACGAGGTTGAGAAGGCGCCCCTATCTCCATGCCACATACGCTCACTCCGGGGATCGAAACCACAACCGTAAGCCAAAGGTGACCGGCCAGCTAGAGGTCGAAGCGCGGCACTCTAGACCACTAGGCCATCCCAACCACCGCAAATGGCCTTAAACATTTATGTACCATTAACAAATAAATTTGTGTATTTACAGTATGTCTGGGAACACCTGATAACACCTGGTTAACAGCCGAGAATATTCATGATTTTGCAGCTTGTACCAAGATACAGGGAACACTCAGAATTTTTACTGTGAGTTTTCAAGGGTGACTAACGAAGGCTGTTGTTCAACACCAATATGTATACTGGATCCCTGTTTTTATTTTAATCTGAATAACTACCTATTGGTTGTCCTTTGCCAGGCATCTGTCCTCAAGGGGGTAAATGTGTGTGTGGTTGGGGGTGGGGGGAGGTGTCCACAAACAAAACGGGAATATGTCCCCCGTCCACCAGATTTGAAAAGAATCTGCTAACGAAACTCTTGCCTAGATCAAACAAGCTAACAAAGGTTTAGCAAAAAAAGGAGGCATAACGCTAAAAATATTGATCCGACATCAACGAATCCTCATTTGATCATAATACAAGCTTCCGTAAAGTTTGAGTAAAATCTGATGAACACTCTAGTCTATATGGTACTGACAAGAATTACTAGCAGTATGGATAGGTTTCAACAAACAAGGGGAATAACTCTATACATCCTATTTTGATGAAATGGAATATGGATACTCATCACATTTTAATAACAGCTTCCAGAAATATCTGATACAAACTGTAGCCTTTATTACATTGACAAGTGTTACAGGCAGTGTAAACAGGTTTTGAAAAAAGGGGTATAACTCTTCAAAGTCAACAGCACTCAATGTGAGAGAGAGAGGGAGAGAGAAATGGGATTTAACGTCCACTCGACACAAACTAAGACATTTCGGAACTAACATATGGTTTAATTTTATTTAAATAATTCACTTGCGCGTAGGGGTCTTTAGAAGTGGGAGGAAACCAGATGACCTGGAGAAAACCCACGCCAGTATCAATGACAGGCTTTATGATACAGCACGCACATGCTAACCATTCGACCATCCACCCCCCCAGCACTCAATGTACGTAGAAGCACCATCGTTTTATCCTCCTTGTTTGTTGGCTCTCAGTGGGACAGGAAACCAGGTAAAAACGCTGCTTGTGATCAACTGATTGTGGCTTGTATCCGAATTTCTTTGATTTCAGTTACAGCTTAAAATAGTTTATCATGGTGGAGGCTATACTATTTTGAGGGCCCTCTTCCATGGGGGGGGGGGGGGTGCGTCTGGATTGATGATTTTTATGCCAATGCAACGACTGCATTCTCATTCAGTAATGGATTCGACAGTAACAGTGTATAGAAAGTGATTGACTCGGTCTCGGGGGCCCTTTCCATTGGCCAGAGGGACCCTTTTGTCAGACATGGGACCCTTTTGTCTGCCTTTAGGGCCCCCTAACTAGGGTACATTTTCATTTTTCTCATCGGTTTTAGCATTTTTCTGCCGTTTTATTTTCCAACTTATTTGATTTTTTTCGTGTCTCAGCTTATAAAATGCTTTTGTGGTCACAGACTCAAAAAATTGAGGACAGTGACACTGCAGTCAATTAGGAACTAGCTTTGATTTCATGTTGTGTATATGATCAATTAACTCTGGAACACTATGTTGGTTAATTATGTTCTTATATCTTTATAACATCCATAATACAAAGGTTATATACAGGAACCTACATACACACAACTATGACATTAAATATAAGCTAAATATATAAGTTCTCTTTCCCCTAGGCCCTACAGTATTATACAATTTGCAATCCAAGCAAGTGTCCAGAAAAGGTTGGGGACAGGGCTCACACTGGCTCTGTGCCGCCAAAATGTACAAAAAAGGTTCATATTTTTTCCCGCCAACTCAAATATTTTATCTGTGAAAAATGTGTGATAAGAATGACAACATGTAACATTTTTATTTCTCCGGCAGGCCTATTAAAAATAATTACCGATTCTATAATTACAATATACAGCAACTTTATTCGTCTTTACATTATACATAATACATAAGCTCAGTTTTGTTTAGTCAATTTACTAAAATCAGATTTTATTTTGGGTCACTTTAGTCTATTTGCACACCATATCAAAAGATATACAGAACATTTTTTTTCACTCATGGAAATAAAGTAATAAAGAAGACTAATATTTCTGCGGTTTGGACCCACTCATTGTAAACCTATAAATGTCTGCACCTAAATCAGTATTCAGATGTAGAACTGTTATTATGCATATTTTACTAAGTTAACTTCATGAGAAGTGGTATTAAATGTTCTAGAAAGACTAAGTATCTATCACCTTTACACGACACTTATAGTTATGTACATTGTTCCATCCTAACCAGATATCAGATATCGCTACATCACATATAGTGATATAGCTGTAAATATCTTACCTACATGATATTTGCACACCACATGATTTGAACACTCAATAATTACTAAAATTTAGAGGAGGCATCACATCAACATAATCAATTACACAATATATATGGACACCTCAAGCAACAAACAACAAACGTATATATCACATCAAGTGAAAGGATCAGTTGTCAGTTACATATACTATAACATGTTGACATTGTGTAGTTTATCCTATTATTGTTTATCACATAGTCATCTGTTTATTATATGACTTGGTCTTCAATATCGTTTTTTTTATATCACCCCTATCATTTTGTACCAGTTACATGTACAGTAGCCTCTACTGTGAATGTCTTGTTATCATCAATAAAACCGTTTGTCATATCTTGTAGTTTATCCCAGCCTATACATACACCATACCAATAACCACCAGGTGTAAATGTATCTGTATCTTGTCTAACTAGTGATTTACTCTCATCATTGATATTTAACAGTTTTACTGTACAACTAGCTTTAACATATTTAATAGTTTTATCTTCTACTCTTTTTAATACCAGGCCAATAAATAATACTGGTGTTTGATGTCTAACACGTACACACCATGGTAATCCTTGTATTATTACAACATCACTATGGTAAAACTCATCTGGCTTCACTATCTGGTGCAAACTAAAACTGATGGTAAATGTTGTTGGTGTTTGTACTTCACCCAGTAGTTGTTTTAAACATTCTACATCAGCCCCCACCATAGAATAATATGGATGTCTGACTACAGGTTTCTGTAAATTTGTTGATATGTTGTATTCTGTTTTGGTTTGAATATCTGTTAATCCATCTTTATCTACAGCTGTAATTATAGATCTATGTTGTAATATACGATCAGCATATTCACACCATTCTTTCATTTTAGATGCCATCTTGTCACCATCTTCTACTAGTTTGGTCAGTTTACTGTTTTCATTTTCACTAATTTTATTGATGTCATCTTTAATTATTCCTCCAATCTTCCTGACTTTTTCACAAATATTGTCTATTTGTTTCTGAACTTGATCACAAGCTGTCTTACACGAATTGTTCATGTCAGATATTTTGGTCTTCAGAAAGTCAGAATGTTTCTGTAACTGTTTTATCTTCTTTTCTGATTCTGTTTTCAGTTTCATGCCAATTTCTCTCATTTCCTGGTCTACGTCATCCAAATCGGCTTTCGTATGATTTTCATGATCCACCATAACACAAACAGAACAGCATGGTTTGCGACAATCTCGACAATAAACTTTAATTTCTTCCTTCTTGTGTTTTGTACAATACTGTTTACCATCATCGTCGTCTTCGAGATAAAAGTTGTTGACAAACTGACTGGCACCGCCTGATGGTACCGCTGTTTCTTGTCTACAGACAGGGCAGTTAAACTTATTACAATGAGCGTGCGCCTTGATGTAGCCATCTATACATTGTTGACAAAACGTGTGATGACAACTTGGCAGCAGCTTGGGTTTGGTAAAGTTATTTAAACAAATAGAACAGGTATGTTTAGAAGCCATCTTAAAATCCCAGGAAATCAGAATGATAAATAATTGCCATTAATAAATCAATTGTAGAAAACATCCGTTGATTGAACTAAGCTCCGGTTAAAATAAGATATATTCTGGTAGATGTATGTTATAATATCGAAGCATCACGTGATAATATTTGCATAATCTGATTAGATATGTCGAATTTGGTTTGTTGACTCACGTTGTATGTAATCTATATACATGATTGTATACTTTATGGTCATATGACAATATTTGAATAATAAGATAAATAATATATCACTTGATGTTTACTTATTCTAACCACCATGTATTTGGTCTGTTCACTCACATCGTCTTTATCATATATAAGAATAAACTCCAATCATAAGCAAAAATAAAAATGAAAATGCAACTTTCAAAACACAACCCCAACCCTACAAAACAGAAAACGGGCAACTCTCCCAGGAAACATAACACGTCTCTCATACCACCATAGTATGGCAGAGGATGTTTCCTAGGAAACATAACCTGTGTATGGTACCACTATAGTATGGCAGAGGATGTTTCCCAGGAAACATAACCTGTATATGGTACCACTATAGTATGGCAGAGGATGTTTCCTAGGAAACAAAACCTGTGTATGGTACCACTATAGTATGGCAGAGGATGTTTCCCAGGAAACATAACATGTATATGGTACCACCATAGTATGTCTAAAATACCAACGTAGTATGGATGCTGATTCTCACAAGAAGGGGTGGGGGGCGGTGTTACAGAAAATTCTAATTTTATTTAAATTAGAATGATGATTAATGAAAAATTTTTGAATCTTTAAATCTCACAGAGGTTTATAAAGAATCCATTTAAATCTCGGCCATCAGAGTTGATTAAAAGCATGTCATGTGAATAAATGAGTAAATGAAAATTTATTTATCATTTGAAGCTAAAATAAAAACCTGTAATAGACAGGGGGTTGCGGTTTGGTGGTTGGGGGATAGATGGTCGAATGGTTAGCAATATGTGTATCATTCATGAGGTCTGTCATTGAGTCAACTGGTGTTGTTTCGAATACCGGTGGCAAGGAGTAGGGTAGCCTGTTCAACCTCGTGGATTTTCTCCAGGTCTTCCTGTTTCCTCCCACTGCTAAAGAAATGACCTAGTTTGTATCGAGTAGACGTCAAACTCCATTTCTCTCCATTCTAATGGACAGATTTAGCTTATAAATAATGTATCTTTAATAGATATGTTTTGGTGTTTTAATTTCAGGGATCCTCATTTGAAGATACCTCCCATTCACCCATCCAATCTTTCCGTCTTTGAAGATGTGGAGGAGATATCGGGCAACTTAATTATCCAATCAAATCACACAGAATTCCGAAATCTCTCATATTTTAAGAGTCTGAAATATATTTCTGGTCGGGAACCAAATGGGTGAGTAAAATATTGGATATATTTTCCTATAATAATGTGGATTCATTGAGGGAAATACAAGAGGATTAACTGACCCCATTTTATACAAGGGGTTATAACTGACCCCAATAGGAACTCTATTCACTCCACACTTTGAAGAACAGCATCACTGACTAAACAAATATATAGTTGTACAGATGAGATAAAAAACCCCCCTGAGGTCCTATGTATACGTTGACATGCCTGTAATAAGTGTAGGCCGTTGTCAGGGCAAAATTCCCCTCATGGCACACACTGCATGGTGCATGTCTGTCTTCATTAGGCCAGTTGGAAGAGAACAGTAGAACGTTTAACTCCATTTCATTTCATTTCTTTTCTCTTTCTAAAACAGTGCCCTAGCTCTTAATATTATGATGACACATTTGGAATCGTTGGAATTGGTGAAGTTGAAGAAGATACGTCAGGGTGGTATCCTGATAGCGGGCAACAGTAATCTGTGTTACGTCAGTAGTATGAACTGGAGGTTACTTATATTAAACGATGATCCACGAATCAACATTAAATCCAATGCTAAACCTGAAGATTGTGGTGAGTTGGTACAATAGAAACCACAGCTGGCTTCTATTTCTGTTATTTTATACCGGCCATGACTGAATGACTATGACAATGTCCATCTGGAAAACCTTTCTGTCAGTACAGTAAATATATGCACCATAATATTAGAATTTCAAGAATCCTTAAGAAATAATAATTTTAAGATGAAAAATGATTTAAAATATGCAGAAAATTGCTCTTTTATTTGGGGAGATATTTTTCCAACTAACTGACTGGTCATTAAAATGAACAGCTAGAAAACCAACATGTCTGTATGAGATTATCAGGGCTGTTGTTTGAGTTACATGGACCATATATAAGTTTTATAGATAATAAGAACTTAAAGATACATTATGGGAGATTAGATAAAGACTAAATCATGCAAAGGGAATTTGCTGAAAATTTCAGTCAAATTGATCCACCCTGAACAGAGTATTTGGCGATTGAATCTGGGGTCTAGCCTCGATCATCATTACTAAAGTCAGTACGACAGAAATCATACTCTTGATTATGCATTTAATCATTAAATCGTGAAGGAAAGTTATGCAGCAAATCGGATCATAATCCAACAAATATTGCAGGCTAGCAGATTTAGCTCTTGCATAATGTATGTTTAATGTAGCAAAGCAATACTTGTACCTGTCGTTCTATTGAACATTTCCAACTTTCACTCATTTTGAGACCACCGTACAATCCAATATGAAGACACGTTGATAATTTAGCCTTGACAAAGCTTATTCTGCCCACACAACTTTTAATTTTAAATTTCTGTTACCTGTAATTACTTTGGTTGTTATTGTAGTTCGTGATGGTCACATATGCGATGATGAATGTTCCCTGGATGGTTGCTGGGGAAAGGGAAAAGACAAATGTCTCAAATGTCGAAATTACCGTGTTGAAGAAGAAAATATGTGTGTTAAATCCTGTTCTCATATAAATCTTCATTACCATGCTGGAAATAAGATTTGTAAACCTTGTCATGCTCAATGTAAAAACAATTGTACTGGACCGGTAAGTATTTTACAATAAGGAACCAGTGATCGGTTGTGAAGTGACCATTGGTCATCTCGTAACCAACAGTCAGAAAGGGTCAGACGGTCGCACAGGGTCAGACTGTCATAAAGTGACCAACAGTCAGAAAGGGACAATTGGTCGTGAAAAAAACCCATTTAGTACCATCAATTGTCAAGAGAAATTAAATTCAAAGTCTGTAACTATAAAACGATAAGCACATTCTATAGACAACTGAATTCTTTAGTTAAGTGTTTTCTGTAGCAAAGTAACTGTCTTCCATTGCAAAGTGACTGTCTTCATTTGCAAAATGACTAATTTACATGAACAAGTGGCTGCTGTCCATGAGAAAGTGTCTGTTTTCAGTAGCTATGTTACTGGGGTTTTTTTTTTATAGAAAAGTGACTGTTGTCCATTGACAAAGTGACTGTTGTCCATAAGTAAGTGGCTGTTGTCCATAACAAAATGGTATCATGTGTTCCAGCAAGGTATTGTTGTATATTTCAGGAACCGAATCAATGTGACAGTTGTAAGAATGTTACTATTCTAGATAACAACAATGTCGCCATATGTCTAGCCGAGTGTCCAAGCATCATGTACCCGGATGAAAATAATATCTGTAGAAAATGTCATAAAAACTGTGCTGATGGGTGAGTAGCCATCTTCTCGTAATCGTAAAATAAAGAGCCGTAAAGCATCTTGAAGTTTATCATGGATCCTGTTATATAGACTGTAGCTTATCCTTTAGGCCATGTGGGGAAGCAGCAGTGGCTCAGTTAGTAAGACACTTGCTAGCCTCCAGGTTGCAGGTTCAATCCGGGTGTGAGCCAAGCAGTGGCGGCACCAAGGGGGGGGGGCAAGGAGGGGCATTTGCCCCCCAAAAAATCTTGCCTGCCCTCTGTTTGCCCCCCCAATAATTTTCGGAAAAAAAAATGTCTGAAATGCTACCTGGCTGCGTTCTATTTTACAAAATATAGTGGCAAAAATATTCATTCACTTTGAGTCACTCTTACTCCGCCCGCTCGACACTTTCTTCTCTGATCGGATAAACTAGTGATTTGGCGACAGGCGGTATCTGTTAAGCTCTATTTATCTCGAAGATCAATGCCTGAAATACTGCCAGACTGCATTTCGGGCCGTCTACTTATCAAATTTTCGTTGAGGTTCGCAAGTCCGTTTATTTCACAAAATATAGTGGCGAAAATATTCATTCACTTTGAGTCACTCACTCCGCCCGTTTGTCACTTTCTTCTCTGGTCGGATAAACTAGTAATTTGGCGACAGGCGGTATCTTTATCTCGACGATCAATGCCTGAAATACTGCCAGACTGCATTTCGGGCAGTCTACTTTTCAAATTATTGGGGACTTCATTGAGTTTCATGTGGCACTTTCCTCTCTAGGGTCGGAAAAACTAGTGATCAGGCCAGAGGTGACATCCGATCAGCTCTATTTATCTCTACGATTGGTGCCTGAATACTGTAAGGCAGCATTTCCAACAGTCTATTTTTCAAAATTTTGGGGAGGAGGTCGTCAAAACCCCCACAAGGACTCGCTACTTTAGCGCACACAAAGGTACTTCGTTGAGGTTCGCAAGTCGGTTCGTTTGCCATTTTGGTTTCTGATCGTATAAATTAGTGATCAGACTACGCACAGTATGTGGTCAGATTTATTTATCTCGACGATCAGTGCCTGACTGAATACTCTGTTAGAGAGCATTTCCGAGAGTCTATTTTTCAAAATTTTCTGGGGGAGGTCCATACCCTCCATAAATACTCCCGACATTGGCGCTCGAGAGTGGGATTCGCCGAGTCCGTTCGTTTGACACTTTACCTTAACGGTCATTGCCTGAAATACTGCCAGGCTGCATTTCTGGCAGCCTGTTTTTCAAAATTTTCTTGGGGAGACCCCCCCCCCCATAGTTGATACTCGTGACTTTGCCCCCTTAACCTTGGACTTTGCCCCAGCTTTGCCCCTCCAACCACCGACGGCTGGCGCCGCCACTGGAGCCAAGAAAGTTCATCTGTCTTAGACAGCTGTCTAATCTTCGGATGGGACAAAAAACCCAAGGTCCTTTGAAGCATTATATATTACCGTGACTATAAAAGATCCCTTAAACATTGGAATTTGATATAAGAGTAGGCAAAATTTCCTACATAAGACACTGTATGGTGTATTCCTGTCTTTATTTTCCCGATCGCAGCAGAACAGTAGGACGTTAAACCCCATTGGATATTGTAGTCTACATTAACTAAAACCAGGTCCCTGATTGTATTCATTTTACATTTCGGGTGGTCCAGGTGTTGAAGACTTCATTCGGGTTATTTATACGTTTCATAATTCTATGTGTTTCAGGTGTACCGGAAATTCCGATATCGTGGGTCCAGGGGGATGTAACTCTTGTGAAGTTGGTTTTCGAAAGTCTCGTTTTATGGAAACTATAAGATGTTTACCAACAGATACTAATTCCTGCCCCGACAGCCATCATCTAACTCCTGTTAAAATAGACGATAATAATCTCCTAGGTGGAAAAAGGGTAAGATTGTGGTTTGGTCATTTAGGGGCTGTGGTCTTAAAGGCATAATGTCCTAGGCTTTGGTCATTTAGGGACTGTTGTGTTAAAGCTATAATGTCCTAGGTTTTGGTCATTTATGGACTGTGGAGTTAAGGTCTTAAAGGGATAATGTCCTAGGTTTTGGGAGCTCAGTATGTAAGGTGTTGGCTCGCTAACCTGGAGGTTCCGTTTTCTATCCCAGTGTTGACCAAGAATATTCATCAGGGTTTTTTGGTGTGGTTCCCCATAGTCAGACAGGAAGGAACACCTGGCAAGGTACTATGTATAGTTGTTTGGATGGGACTGAAATCTGAGGTCCCATGTACATATTAGAGTGCACGTATATTAGAAATAAGAGTAGGCACTAGTGCTGCTGCCAGTTGAAATTTTCCCCATTACACGCTCTAAGGTGTATACTTGTCTTCATTAGCCCAGTTGCTGCAGAACAGTAGGACATTAAACGCTATTTTATCCGTCGAAAACAACATATATTTCAAATTGTTTTTTATTTTAAAAAAATAATATATATTCCAAATTGTTTTTTATTTGCCATAAATCATATATTCCAAATTTTTTTTTATCAAATAAAAATAATATATATTGCAAATTGTTTTTTTTTTTTTTCCACAAATATACTATTCAAAAAAAGTAGGGGATATTTGATTTTTATACGCCCACATTGAAATGTGGTCGTATATTGTCGTCGCCTCCATCCGTCCGTCCGTCCGTCCGTCCGTCGGTCCGGCGTCCACAATTGCTTGTGGACGCTCTAGAGGCTAAAGTTAATATCCGATTGACTTTAAATTTATACACAGTGTTTAAGGTCATGAGACGAAGAAGCCTATTGTTTTTCAGCGATTTCCGATTATAACTACCAGAGTTATGGCCCTTGACGACTTCAAAAAATCTTGTGGACGCTCTAAAACCCAAAGTTAATATCCGATTGGCTTTAAATTTATACACAGTGTTTAAGGTCATAAGACGAAGAAGCCTATTGATTTTCAGCGATTTCCGATAATTAGTGCCAGAGTTATGGCCCTTGATCACTTCAAAAAATCTTGTGGACGCTCTAAAAGCCAAAGTTAATATCCGATTGACTTTAAATTTATACACAGTGTTTAAGGTCATAAGACGAAGAAGCCTATTGATTTTCAGCGATTTCCAATAATTAGTGCCAGAGTTATGGCCCTTGATCACTTCAAAAAATCTTGTGAACGCCCTAAAAGCCACAGTTAATATCCGATTGACTTTAAATTTATACACAGTGTTTAAGGTCATAAGACGAAGAAGCTTATTGATTTTCAGCGATTTCCGATAATTAGTGCCAGAGTTATGGCCCTTGATCATTTCAAAAAATCTTGTGGATGCTATAAAAACCGAAGTTAATATCGAATGACTTTAAATTTATACACAGTGTTTAAGGTCATAAGACGAAGAAGCCTATTGATTTTCAGCGGTTTCCGATAATTAGTGCCAGAGTTATCTCCCTTGATCACTTCAAAAAATCTTGTGGACGCTCTAAAAGCCAAAATTAATATCCGATTGACTTTAAATTTATACACAGTGTTTAAGGTCATAAGACGAAGAAGCCTATTGATTTGCATCAATTTCCGATAATTAGTGCCAGAGTTATGGCCCTTGATCACATCAAAAAATCCTGTGGACGCTCTAGAGGCCAAAGTTCATATCCGATTGACTTAAAATTTACACACACTGTTTAAGGTCCTGAGAGGAAGAAGCCTACTGATTTTCAGAGTTATCTCCCTTGATTACTTCAAAAAACCTTGTGGCGCTGTAGATGCCAAACTTATCATCGGATTGACTTCAGATTGATACACAGAGTTGAAGGTGTTGAAACGAACAAGTATTTTGATTTTCAATGAATTTTGATAACTGAACAGCTAATTCCATGATATTAAATGTTTCCTATACTAATTGTTAGCGTGGGGCAAAACTTTATAAAAAGCAAACAAATTCTAATGATTTTCTGATAATTACATAATGAGTTGTTACTCAGATTTTAGTGTATTACAAATGTTTCATTACCAAAAAAAGTAAAAATATGCAACAACCCTTGTTGACTGCCCGGACGATTTAGCTGCTGTGGGCGTATGTTTCGTTGCCTGGCAACCTATCTTTAAGTGTTATTAAAGTCACATAATGAAACTGACGAAGAAACAAATGACAAAATGAAATGAAGTTCACATTCATCGATTTATTCCAAATGATCGTTAGACTAAGTAAGGCACAGACTGACCATTATAAGGGTAAAATGATACCCGGGCTCAAACAGCAAAGTTACCACAGCATCACAACAAAGTCAGTAACGGGTAAATCCTCCTCTGTTTGCCAAACAAGCATTGATCCGACATGGCATACTCCTAATGAGACGTCTAAGGTCATTTTGGTCCAGATTGTCCCATTCCTGTTGCAACGCAGCAGCAAGTTCTTGGACATTGGCAGGACGTTGTTGACGTTGACGTAACCTCTGTCCAAGCATGTCCCAGACATGTTCGATGGGGGAGAGGTCGGGACTCAGTGCTGGCCAAGGTAATGTGGTGATGTTCTGTTGTTGGAGGTAACCTGTAACGATCCTGGCCCTGTGACATCTTGCGTTGTCATCCTGGAAGATGAAACGGCGGCCATGACGTCGTGCGAACGGCACAACATGGACTGCCAAGATGTTGTCCCGGTAGTACTGGCCTGTAACACGCCCTGCAACAACATGTAAAGCCGTTCTTCCAGCAACAGTGATGCCTCCCCACACCATAACAGAACCACCCCCAAATCGATCATGTCTGATGACGTTAACGTCTTGGAAGCGCTCGTTTCGACGACGCCACACCCTCCTACGTCTGTCCAAAAAATCAACAGTGAACCTTGACTCATCTGAAAACATCACATTGCTCCAGCGTCGATTATCCCAGTGTTGACGATCCCTACACCAACGACGTCTTGCCTGAATGTGATGATCTCTCAAACAAGGGATCACGCGAGGACGTCGGGCGCGAAGGTGACCCCTATGCAGTCGATTCCGAATCGTCTGGCCACTCACTC
The DNA here is from genome assembly GCA_963678685.1 of Patella ulyssiponensis. Classification (NCBI taxonomy): domain Eukaryota; kingdom Metazoa; phylum Mollusca; class Gastropoda; family Patellidae; genus Patella; species Patella ulyssiponensis. The sequence continues at coordinate 94,303,074 of OY783225.1, forward strand.
TCACACCAGTGTCTGTTTGAAGACGAACGCTGATCTGATTTGCTGTGATGACACGATTTCTCAAGGCCAAGGTACGGATAAATCGATCCTGGGCTTGAGTTGTCGCCCTTGGTCGACCTGAGCATGGTCTGTCCTGTACAGATTGTGTATCACGGTATCTGGACCATAGCCTGCTTATGACAGACTGAGAAACATTCATCGTCCGCGCCACAACCGCCTGTGTTGTGCCGATCTGTAGCATGCCAAGGGCACGTAACCTTTCATTTTGGGTAAGCCGACGCATATCAAAATTTGTTTTCTGGTCACTAAAACAATTAAACTGATGTTTCCACCCTGGAATTCAATGACTGTAACATTCAAAGTCAGAGTCGTGCAAATCTTGGGTTGGACCCCAATGATGATCCCAAACATCACCTGCATTCCATGCGGTAGCTATTGGTGCGTTTGGGCGTCACATGTAACTGGAAATGTTTCTTCTGTTAGGTTCTATAGTGACTTTTTTCGTAGTCATTTGCATATTTTAGTATTATGCCCCCAAAATCAAATATCCCCTACTTTTTTTGAATAGTATAATATATATTGCAAATATTGTTAATTTTATTTTAGATGTGTGAACCGTGTCATCGACTGTGTCAGACATGCAATGGGGCCAGTAATATGCATTGTATTAAATGTAAATTTTTCGAGGACGATAATTCGTGCGTAGAATTCTGCCCAACAATGACGTTCGGCAATAAAGTGACACAGAGGTGTGAGCCATGTTTTGACGAGTGTCGAAGTGGATGTCTAGGATCAGAAAGTACAGATTGCTTTGCATGTAAAAACTTTAAAATCTACATCGGTGAAGATGATACAAGGGTGAGTGGTTGAATTCATCTGGGTAGATGGAGAGAGAGAGAGAGAGAGGGAGGGAGGGGAGAGAGGGAGAGAGAGAGAGAGATTGGGTTTAACGTCCGCTCGACACAAACTAGGTCATTTCGGGACTAACATATGGTTTAATTTCATTTCAATAATTTGCTTGCAGGTAGGGGTCTTTAGCAGTGGGAGGAAATGGGAGTGCGCGGAGGAAACCCACGAGGTTGCGAAGGCGCCCCTATCTCCATGCCACATACGATCACACCAGGGATCGAAACCATGGCGGCAAGCCAGAGGTGACCGGCCAACTAGAGGTCGAAGTGCGGCACTCTAGACCACTAGGCCATCCCAACCCCCCTCTGGTAGATGGTGATAGAATTTATCTAGTAGGGTGTTGGTTGGGAACATGGCAATGATACTATGGGGGTAAATGGTAGAATTTAATTGGGCGTGTGAGAGTAGCAAAGATGTTAGTTGTAGCATTTATTTGTGAGAGTAGGTAGTTGGCAATGATAAAATAGTTTCTTGTAAAATTTATACGGTACAATTGAACATTTTGAAAGGGTAGGGAAGAAGGCAATGATAAATTGGGCAGTTGTTAAGTGAGTGAGAGGCCTTTGTCTATGATATATAAACCCCATTCCATTCATCTTCATGGTTTGAGTTTAGTAAATATATTTTATTGATTTATAGTTTAACTGTACGGATGAATGTCCACAGCATCTACCATATTCCGTGTTGGATAACAATGCAAATAGTGAAACAGCATCTAGAACAGTTTGTGCTGATAATACACATCCAGAAGTCATAGCATTATTATCACGTAACGCTGAGTAAGTACACAGCTTTATTATCACGAAACACTGAGTAAGTACACAGCTTTATTAACACGTAATGTTAAGTAAGCACATGTTTATTATCACGTAACGCTGAGTAAGCACATGTCTTTAAATTATCACGTAACGCTGAGTAAGCACATGTTTTTAAATTATCACGTAACGCTGAGTAAGCACATGTTTTTAAATTATCACGTAATGCTGAGTAAGTACATGTCTTTACTATCACGAAACGCTGAGTAAGTACATGTCTTTATTATCACGTAATGCTGAGTAAGTACATAGCTTTATAGTTTGTATCTCTCTGATATTGGTGGACCTATTCAATCTGACATTTCTATTACAACATGTTTTCTTATTATTATCATATTGAACATGTGTTTTAAAGATAGGAATAGGGAGCCACGATGGGGAAGTGGGAATTTCCCCTTGTCCATGGTTCAGGACGGAAGGCCTGACAAGAATAGCTGTATGGTTGTTCAGATGGGTTGGAAAACTGAGGCTCTGTGTATACATTGGCATTCTCTCTAATAAAAGTTTCCTTGAAATTGGGAATTTGATATAAGAGTTAGCTGAAACGCATTATAGTACAGGAGTCGTAAAATGAATATTTTGTTTTAAATATTAGATATCAGGAGCATGTCTAGATTTAAATTGAAAAATAATTCATGTTTTCAATGTCAAACACCATGGATGATATTGAATTAGAAACTTAGCCATTTTAATGTTAAATAATCATCTCTATGTTAAGTACATATTGATGTAGGATTGAGCCGTAAAAAATTTGATATTTTAATGTATACTATTCAAAAAAAGTAGGGGATATTTGATTTTTAAGTGTTATTAAAGTCACCTAATGAAACTGACGAAGAAACAATGAAAAAATGAAATGAAGTTCACATTCATCTATTTATTCCAAATGATCGTTAGACTAAGTAAGGCACAGACTGACCATTATAAGGGTAAAATGATACCCGGGGTCAAACAGAAAAGTTACCACAGCATCACAACAAAGTCAGTAACGGGTAAATCCTCCTCTGTTTGCCAAACAAGCATTGATCCGACGTGGCATACTCCTAATGAGACGTCTAAGGTCATTTTGGTCCAGATTGTCCCATTCCTGTTGCAACGCCACACCCTCCTACGTCTGTCCAAAAAATCAACAGTGAACCTTGACTCATCTGAAAACATCACATTGCTCCAGCGTCGATTATCCCAGTGTTGACGATCCCTACACCACAACGCCTTGCCTGAATGTGATGATCTCTCAAACAAGGGATCACGCGAGGACGTCGGGCGCGAAGGTGACCCCTATGCAGTCGATTCTGAATCGTCTGGCCACTCACTCTCACACCAGTGTCTGTTTGAAGACGAGCGCTGATCTGATTTGCTGTGATGACACGATTTCTCAAGGCCAAGGTATGGATAAATCGATCCTGGGCTTGAGTTGTCGCCCTTGGTCGACCTGAGCGTGATCTGTCCTGTACAGATTGTGTATCACGGTATCTGGACCATAGCCTGCTTATGACAGACTGAGAAACATTCATCGTCCTCGCCACAACCGCCTGTGTTGTGCCGATCTGTAGCATGCCAAGGGCACGTAACCTTTCATTTTGGGTAAGCCGACGCATATCAAAATTTGTTTTCTGGTCACTAAAACAATTAAACTGATGTTTCACTCTGGAATTCATTGCCACAATGACTGTAACGTTCAAAGTCAGAGTCGTGCAAATCTCGGGTTGGACCCCCATGATGATCCCAAGCATCACCTGCATTCCATGCGTTAGCTATTGGTGCGTTTGGGCGTCACATGTGACTGGAAATGTTTCTTCCGTTAGGATCTATAGTGACTTTTTTCGTAGTCATTTGCATATTTTAGTATTATGCCCCCAAAATCAAATATCCCCTACTTTTTTTGAATAGTATATGTTAAGTATATATTAGTGAGGGGTTAAACTGCAAGAAATTTGATATTTTAATCACATATGTATGTTAAGAAATTTGATATTTTAGCGAAAAGTTCCAAGTTATAAATTTAGTTATTAGGTAATGTGCTTTTATAATAAAAAAAACATAGAAAATACTCAATCGGCATCCCCATCGACGGTTTAAATTTTCAGTTGATTGTGTTTTTTGTTTTCTCTGTCGATGAAATAAATTGGTATATTTGTTTTTTTGTGTAGAGATGAAAAGAAGAAAATGGCGATAATTGTTGCTCCATCTGTAGCCGGTGTACTGATTGTAGCCGTTCTGATCGCTTGTATTGCTTGGTGCTGTCAGAAACGAGCTAAGGCCAAGGAAAAAACAGCAAAACTTACGGCCAAGATGACTGGTTGGGACGAAGAAGTCGTGAGTATTTATTTAATGATGTACACCAAATGGCGTGCACCTAAAAGAACCCTGATTAAATCTTCAAAGAGTAGACCATTATCCGGGAAATGTTTCCCGCATAGCACACTGCACACATGCCCATCTTCATTATCCCAGGGCATCACAATAGTACATTAAACCGCCCCCTTTCATTTTATTTATTTGATGATAATTTACAACACATGAATAACTGAATTATGTAAATGGTTTTTATACAGCCAAATAGAAACATGGTTGTTTATTGCCTCTGTTCATACAGGCATTGTCTGGCAACACATCTTTAATGGATGAATTAAATAAAAAAAAGAGAAAAATAGTGAACATACAAATTGTATTATGTAAATTTCCTTCTAAACCAATTCTTTGAAGATTTGATCAAATTTTCCTTCTAAACCGATTCTTTGAAGATTTGATCAAATGTGACATTTGGAATGAAATTATAGCTAAAGGGGAATAACTCCATTTAATCAATTTATATAAACATTTGTCACTGGGTTGATTTGGAGAAATGAAATGGGGTTTAATGTCCTACATATGTGAACCAACTGGGATAATAAGAACAGTGTTCATTTTATATATAAACAATACTAATTTACTGTAATAACTACTGTTTTTAAAAGAATTAAATCTTTGCAATAAATTCAAGTTTGTGTGAGGCCAATTCAAATTTTTGTAACTTTTTTTTCAGCCTCTTACACCAACGACAGCTAAACCTGACCTTGCTCAGTTAAAATTGATAAAGGAATATGATTTACGGCGTGGAGGTATTATTGGGTCGGGAGCATTTGGTACTGTCTATAAAGTAAGTTACATGTATTATTCCTTTAACTGTCAAACTGACAAAAAATGTGAAATATTTTATACCAATAAATGGGGAATTCACGATCTTTCAAAAGATATATACATTAACTGCGACAGTTAGAATTTGAAAAAGTGTAGATAAAAATGCCACTGTTGGGGAAAAATTCTACCCCTTGAATTGTACTTGTAACCATTTAAAGTATTACAATACCCATTTGTTAGTCTTAAAATAACCAAAGTATTGTATTGATGATACATTAACCATATGCTAGTCCCGTTATAACCAAAGTATTGTATTTATGAGACATTAACCATATGCTAGTCTCATAATAACCAGTATTGTGTTGATGATACATTAACCATATGTTAGTCCCAAAATAACCAAAGTATTTTATTGAGGATACATTGACCATATGCTAGTCTAAAAATATCCAAAGTACTGCATTGATGATACATTAACCATATGCGAGTCTCAAAATATCCAAAGTACCATATTGATGATACATTAACCATATATATGTTTGTCCCCAAATAACTAAATTATCATGTTGATGAGACATTAACCATATGTTAGTCTCAAAATGGTCAAGGTATTGTGTTGAGTAGACATTAACCATATGTTAGTCTCAAAATAACCCAATTATTGTGTTGATGATACATTAACCATATGCTAGTCTCAAATTGACAAGATGTCAAAAGTCCACCCAGATAAAAAAAAATTTATAATCATTTGTTTTTCTTTTTTTTCTAGGGATTTTGGATTCCAGAAGGTGAAAATGTTAAAATTCCTGTAGCTATAAAGGTTTTACAGGAAGGAACATCACCAAATCAGAATAAAGAATTGTTGGAAGAGGCTCGTGTCATGTCGTCAGTAGAACATCAGTATTGTGTCAGAATCTTGGCAGTCTGTATGACGGCACAAATGATGTTAATAACGCAGCTCATGCCTCTGGGATGTCTTCTGGATTACGTGCGAAAAAACAAAGATCACATTGGATCGAAGGTTCTGTTGAATTGGTGTACACAAATAGCCAAGGTGAGTGCTATCAAGGTTTTATGTGGAAAAACACCCTTTTTATTCCCGGAAAAATCAATCCTTAAGATGCAACACTGACGAGGAGAAGTCACAACTAAAAAGCCAGAGGAACTTTCATGGTTAACCAGCTACCACCTACCCACTGAGCCACAAAAACATCCTTGGCCAACACCATATTTAGAAACCTGGTACCTTAAGGTTAATGAGCCACTACCTAACCCCCTGAGCCACAGATATTTTCAGGCTGATATTTGGTTTATATTTTTAGGGTATGGTTTATTTGGAAGAGAGAGGTATTGTTCACAGAGATTTGGCAGCTAGAAATGTTCTGCGTAAGTTTTAATATTGCTTATTTTATTTTTGTATATTTTGTTGAAAGTAGTAAACATATTAGTAAATATGAAACTGTCCGTCCTGTTATGTTTACACATTTGAATTATGACTTATCACCAAAACCTGACAGAAAATGTCAATTTAATTCAATACAATCCCATTAAAATTATCCCTTAGTGATTGGATTACCTCCCTTTAGTGTGTCAAGGGAGATAACCCATACCAAAGAATTAAAAACATTCTCCAGAATGTTAAATGTAGAAATTTTGCATATTTCTTTACTACTTTTAGAGATGCCAAGAAACTTTCTCGCTTAATTTTTAAAACGGCACCACTGACAAACGGGGAACTAGGCAGAATAATCCTGAAAGATTTTGGATAAAAAAATTAAATCTGAGTAACCAATGGAACATAAAAAGATGTAATTAACAGATAGTGTTGAATATTTAATGATTGTTTTGATTTTGTTTTATTTCAGTACATACGCCAACCCAGGTAAAGATTACAGATTTTGGATTAGCAAAATTATTGGATTATGATGAAGAAGTCTATCAGGCAGCTGGTGGGAAGGTGAGAAGACAGAATAATTATCTCCCTTGATGAAATACATTTCATGCCCATAACTTTTATTTGAAGAAATGTCAGCGGGATACATTTTAGTATTGAAGGGCCACGCTTGTTATGAAATGAAATAGAAATCTAATGAAGACTGACTTACACTATACAGTGTGCTATGAAGGAAACTTTACCAGGCAGTGGCCTACTCTTATGTCGAAATTGATAGGCCATAGTGCTACTGCCTGGAAAAATTTGCTTCGTAGCACACTGTATGGCGTATGTCAGTCTTCATTATCACAGTCAGAGCAGAACAGTAGGAAGTTAAACCCAATTTATTTCTATTTGATAATTTCAGATGCCTATAAAATGGCTGGCGTTAGAATGTATACAACACAGAATATTCACGCATAAAAGTGACGTCTGGAGTTATGGTGTGACCGTCTGGGAATTAATGACGTATGGACAGAAACCGTACGACAGTATTCGTGCCCGGGATGTTCCCGATCTGTTAGAGAAAGGGGAACGACTCCCACAACCACATTGTTGTACTATTGACGTTTATATGATCATGATTAAATGTAAGTACCGGGATATTGAACTATTCTGAGAGGGGGTGGGGTCGAATGAGTTAACATGTGCACTTGACAAGATTTGTCATTGAGTCAACTGCCATATGTTACAAGGAGTAGGGTCGTCTGTCCAACCTCGTGGGTTTTCTCCGGGTCCTTCTGTTTCCTCCCACTACTAAAGACCCCTACGCGCAAGCTGATTATTGAAATAGAATTTTAAATAACTTAGCTTACCAATTATTGAAATACAATTGAACCATATGTTAGTCCTGAAATCACCTAGTTTGCCAGTTTACCTTGTCATAGCTGCACAAACAAGAAAGCTTTTGCAGAAAGAAGCTATGTACTATCGATTTGAACACTTGCTTTTGAAAAAATATGAAAAAAAATTAAATGCCATAATATCATGCTATAGGTTGGATGTTGGATGCCGAAAGTCGACCATCTTTCTTGGAGTTGCAGGAAGAATTTTCTAAGATGGCTCGAGATCCTGGTCGCTATCTTGTGATTCAGGTAAGATGCTATTTACATTTAATATCCTTTTATAAACTTATACATCAATATTTCCTCTCAGTTAGTCTCTACAGATCTTTTATTATTTTATTTTTTTGTTTGTAATTTAGATGTAATTTGTAAATAAGATAGATTTCTGTGGCTATAAACAGTGTTTTAATTGTCTCTTCTGCTATTTAAACTATGTTTTTTAAGCCTAGTTCACAACCTGCCGTACATGCTTTCTACGCGGACAATTTAAGTAAGACTTAACGCATTGCTTGCGTGTATTCATCACCATAAAAGATCGAAGACTTGCTCTAGAGACTTTAGGTACTGCACATACAAAATTTTGACCAAGGGTTGTGAGCTAGGCTTTAGATGAAAAAAAAACAAAATAGGATAAAATTTGTCAGTTGACAGTTTTATTACCATACATCATTTATGAATTCTTTTTTGAGACATTTTTTATTGTTCAATATTTTTTGAGTTATTATTATCTATCATTTATCATTTAAGTATCAAAAAAATACAAAATGTTAATTTTTTTAATCATGCTTAAAATTTTGAGTTATTGTGATTTATGATTTTTCATTTAAATGTTAAAAAAAATGTTAATTTTTGAATTATGCTTAAAATTCCTGACTGGTCATTGTTTTCAGTTATTTTATGATTTATCAGTTGAATTATGATTAATATGTCCAGTGTTCAATCATACACATTTTAAATATAGGATTATATAAATTAACTTTAAAGGGTGACGTTCTAAAACGCCTATCAGGAGTGTCCAATGGGGCGGAAGCAGACAATAATGCGCAAAATTCTGCTGATACTTCTCTTCAGGTAGACTTGATCATCTGGTTTGTTGGCATGTTGTATCGTGAATGTTGTAGTTACCTCCCCTTTCATCGTATCCCATCATGCACTACATCATTTTCATTTATTTTTTTAGTAGAGGAGTTTTGTCTGTCATTTAATTGGGAACTAATTGTCCCCCGCCTTTCGAAGAAAGTTGGGGGACTATTAAAATGGGTTCGTCCGTCCGTCTGTCTGTCTGTCTGTCTGTCTGTCCGTCTGTCCGTCACACTTTTTGGGACACAATAACTCTCTTCCTAATTGAGCTAGAATGTTCAAACTTGGTGTATGTGTTTATTAGGTCAATGCCTTGATGGAGTTCGAAGATGAACATTTTCCGCTTAGGGTAAGCACAGATAAGCAATTTGATTGGTTGATGCTTTGGGACACGATAACTTTAGTTCTAATTAAGTGAGAGTTATGAAACTTGGTGTGTAGTTTCATTACAGTAATACCTTGGCTAAGTTCGATAATGAGCATTTTCTGCTCAGGGTAAGCAGAGCGCTACGCAATTTGATTGGTCGAGACTTTGGAACACAATAACTCTCCTTCTAATTGAGTTAAAATGTTCAAACTTGGTGTATATGCTTATTAGGTCAATGCCTTGATGAAGTTCGAAGATGAGCATTTTCTGCTTAGGGTAAGCAGAGATAAGCAATTTGATTGGTTGATGCTTTGGGACACGATACACACTTTTTGGGACACAATAACTCTTTTCCTAATTGAGCTAGAATGTTCAAACTTGGTGTATGTGTTTATTAGGTCAATGCCTTGATGGAGTTCGAAGATGAGCATTTTCCGCTTAGGGTAAGCAGAGATAAGCAATTTGATTGGTTGATGCTTTGGGACACGATAACTTTAGTTCTAATTAAGTGAGAGTGATGAAACTTGGTGTATAGTTTCATTACAGTAATCCCTTGACCAAGTTTGATAATTAGCATTTTCTGCTCAGGGTAAGCAGAGCGATACGCAATTTGATTGGTCGAGACTTCGGAACACAATAACTCTCCTTCTAATTGAGTTAAAATGTTCAAACTTGGTGTATATGCTTATTAGGTCAATGCCTTGATGTAGTTCGAAGATGAGCATTTTCCGCTTAGGGTAAGCAATTTGATTGGTTGATGCTTTGGGACACGATAACCTTAGTTCTAATTAAGTGAGAGTGATGAAACTTGGTGTATAGTTTCATTACAGTAATGCCTTGACTAAGATCGATAATGAGTATTTTCTGCTCAGGGTAAGCAGAGCGATAAGCAATTTGATTTGCCGGGACTTTGGAACACAATAACTCTCCTTCTAATTGAGTTAAAATGTTCAAAATTTGTGTGTATGCTTATTAGGTCAATGCCTTGATGGAGTTCGAAGATGAGCATTTTCTGCTTAGGGTAGGCAGAGATAAGCAATTTGATTGGTTGATACTTTGGGACAAGATAATTTAGGTTCACCTTGATTAATGATTTTTATGCCAATACAATGACTGCATTCTCATTCAGTAATGGATTCGACAGTAACAGTGTATAGAAACGATTGACTCGGACACGAGGGCCCTTTCCCTTGGCCAGAGGAGCCCTTTTGTCAAGCGTGGGGGTCCTTTTGTCAAGCGTGGGGGCACTTTTGTCTGCCTTTAGGGTCCCCCTAACTAGGGTACATTTTCATTTTTCTCGTCGGTTTTAGCATTTTTCTTTATAAAACACTTTGGGTGACACTTCGTGTACAGTTTGATTGCTCGATATGTTTGAAAAAAATAAATGTGCGATTAATTAATATGTGTCATCTATTTATTTTGGGATTTCGGCGGGGGACATCAGCCTCACTGTTGGCTTGTTTCTTAAAAAATGTGATATTGGCAGTTATTTTTCTTTTTAGAGTCTTGTTATTTCATTGGTTGAGGTTGGGAGACAAAATATATATGTTTTAGCATCTCTATTCGCAACCAATCAAAATGCTATATCCTTAAAATTTACTGATTTGAATTTTAAATTGCCATTGTACACCTGAGGCGCGGAGGGAAAAATGATGTTTAACATCCACTTAACACAATCTAAATCATTTTGGGACTAACACATTGTAGAATTTTAATTCAATAATTCGCTTATTGTGTGTGGAGGTCTGGAGAAAACCCGTTAGATTAGGCAAATAACCATGTACTCCATTTCTGATCGAAACAGCACAGCTTGATTTAAATAACTACCAAGCTCGTGAAAGACGTGTAAATAGGCCTATAATGTTTTTGATAAAATGAAAAAGGAATTAATATAAGCTTCTGCTTATTTTCAAATCCATGGTATCGGTATTGTATATACTCATGTTGTACGCGAAATGAACTGTATGAGATCTATAAACCAAAATGAAATTAGAATAATACACACAGTGGCTTGTATTTGAACGGATAGATGCATTCTGAATACAGGGATATCCATTCATCTACAGACATAGAGATTGATCGACCTGATGGGTCGTTTCTAGCTAGGGAATGATTGATCGACCTGATGGGTCGTTTCTAGCTAGGGAATGATTGATCGACCTGATGGGTCGTTTCTAGCTAGGGAATAATTGATCGACCTGATGGATCATTTCTAACTAGGGAAAGACTGAAGTGCCTGATGGATTGTTTCCAGCTAGGGAATGATTGATGTGCCTGATGGATTGTTTCTAGCTAGGGAATGATTGATGTGCCTGATGGATTGTTTCTAGCTAGGGAATGATTGATCAACCTGATGGATCATTTCTAGCTAGGGAATGATTGATCGACCTGATGGATCATTTCTAGCTAGGGAATGATTGATGTGCCTGATGGATTGTTTCCAGCTAGGGAATGATTGATGTGCCTGATGGATTGTTTCTAGCTAGGGAATGATTGATGTGTCTGATGGGTCTTTTCTAGCTAGGGAATGATTGATGGATTGTTTCTAGATAGGGAATGATTGTAATCTGTATTTAAATCAATCCTGCATGAATTGTAGAAATTTATATAAACACTATAACATCAAAATATAAAGATACACTTATATCAAATTGTTAATTAAATGCACTATAAATATCAAGTTCCCAAAATTACCCCCAAATGATAATGTGTCATATAACATTCCTGAAAATACTGGACACCAAAAAATGGCTCTATGTTGAAAGTGTTTATTACACCCTAAACCAATTTTTGATGCAAAAATCTAGAGCTTGAATTTGGGAGAGTTCACTTTAAACCCCTTTTTTTATACTACCCCCCCCCCCCCCAACAAAAAAAAACCCTCTACATATTCATTTTGGAAGAGTTTACCGAACCCCTTTAAATTTTTGATAAGAAAAATCCCTCTAGATATTTTTTTTGAGGACAGTACACTCTAAATCACTCTTTGATAAAACAAAATTAACCCAACATAAAGAAGAGAAGAGAATGTTTTGCATGTGTTAATATTTAGGATTAAGATATGAATATGAACAGCATGTTGACGAACTGGATATGATGACATGATGAATTATTCTGTTGTTAATACAAGTTGTGTAATACAAGTTATCCACAGTCAAGTTGCATTCAATCGTCTTTATTTTGATTTCTTGTTAAAGAGCATGTGCATCGTGACTAGATGTAGGTTGTTATAGAATGACGGCCAGGCAGCTAGAAATGTTTAAATCAAATGAGGGTTAACAATGGTTGCTGTGGCAGCCATATATGCATGAAATGTCTGACACAAGTTGCCAAAAGTTCGACCTGGAATATGCCCACCAATCGGACAGTGAATTAAGTGTATAACTATTGCGTATCCGAATGACCTGCCATGACAGAAAATCCTGATGAACTTTCTCAGCCAAACAGGGGCTGAACAAGCAACATCCAGGCTAGCGAGCCAGCGTCATACCCACTGAGCCAATGTGCCCCCCCCCCCGCATAATATTATCATTATTCATTAATATATTGGTTATCTTCATGGTTCAGTTGCTTCTTTTATTTTGCTTCGGCACTAAGAAGGTTTTTATGTTTGCGATTAGGAGGTTTTTTTTATTTGTTTCATAATACTGTTTTTGTTCTATTTGTTGATTATTTTTTCCTGCTTTCTGTTTGTTTTTGATTCGTTTTGTTTTTAGATTTCCTAAGGTGGTGGCAGTTTCCTGTATAAAATATACATTTTTGTAGCAAAATGAAGAAAACCATAAAAATAGTTGAATTGTTCCTTTAAAGTGACACTGTTACTCTGTTAAAGAAAAGGGAAAAAATTAGAAATTTTTTTTGATATCCTCACTCGGCAATCTTGCATTTTTTTAACAATATCTTATTTCCTCGGTTTAATCCATGATTATTTTATATTTGATTAATCAATCAGAATAACCAACAATCACGATTCCAGCTACCATTGAAATCGTGGAGAGAGAGAAATGGGGTTTAATGTCCACTCGACACAAACTAGGTCATTTCAGGACCAACATATGGATTAATTTTATTTCAATAATTCGCTTGTGCGTAGGGGTCTTTAGCAGTGGGAGGAAACCGGAGTACCCTGAGAAAACCCTCGAGGTTGGACAGGTGACCCTACTCCTTGCCACGTAAAATCCAGGGATTTGAAACAAAGCCAGTTGACTCAATGGCATGCAGTATGATACAGCGCGCGCACGCTAACCATTCGGCCATCCAACTACGTGTTAAATATTGTCGTCAGTTGTAGCAATTGTGTTGATCGTATTGAAACGTATAACCACAGATCGTCGACTCACGTAACAATCGTATCGTAACACTCGACTATGGGAGTCTAGCATAATCAAAGAGACCAATGAAAAGATTTACAAATCCAAGTTTCAACAGATTTCTATATGTATTTACTATGTGTGTATTTATATCTTTTATGTTGAAAGTCATGGGTTTAGCTGTGAAATATTAGATATTATCCAAAGAATGCAAGATTACCGAGACTTTAAACTTCTGTATTTGTCATGATGTGTAGATTTACAAATCCAACGTCTGTCAGATTTCTCTCTCTCTATATATATATATTTGTATCTGTGATGTTTTATTAAAGGGAGACAAACTGATGCGTCTGCCCAGCGAAACATACGACAAACATGATCTGATGAGGAGCATGAGCGTGGCCATCGACGGACCGGAAGAGGTCGTTGAAGCAGATGATTATTTACAACCGCACTTGAACTCGGATGAGTCTCATGATAATAATAATGCACAAGTCAAGGTAGATAACTCTAGTACATGGCTGGACAAAAACAAAAAACAACAAGTCTCAAGATCTTTGCGATTCAATAATGAATAAGTTTGTTTCATAATGTATCAATGCCTTCTATTTGGAACTTTGTGTAAAGTACCTTAAACTGAGACTGCATGGGTGCGTTCAAAAGTTGAGCAGTAGGGGACAGAGGGCTGGGCGTGTTCTGGGTAGTGACAGCATCTAGTTTAACGCCATTAACGGTAATGTTTTTCAAGGTCGTTTGTTTCATGATTAATCCCAGAAAGAAATATACTGTGGAAAACGCGTGTGAACGAAGATAATATTAAATATATACCTGCTACTCAAAAACGGTAAATTGACAGGTAATTTGCTAAGCTCGTTAGGGAGGTAATTATGATTAACGTTTGAATGACTACACCTGAATGTTGACACACCTGAATGTCGGTGTTTAGTCGGCACAGAAATTGATGTCGTAACCTTTTTGTACTTGTTGTTTTTTGTTGTTACCAGACCTGATTGTTGTGAAAATGATCGACGAAAGAAAGTTTTTGTTAAAATTCGATCAATCTGATTAAAATACAGATCAATATTTTGTTTCGTTTTTTTATACTTTCGATGGCCTACACTACAAGAAGATCTCACTGGTTGTAGTGGAAGGTTGCTTCAGGCGTATCACTAGCGCCTTTAACCCTGTGACCTCAGACTTTTGATTAACAAATTGGCATTGATGTTTCTAACTTGCTGCAACAGACTGTTTCATTGGCTAATCCTTCACGTGGGTTATAGTGTCGTGATGACAAGTAAAACGAAATTTTGAAATATGAAAAAACGAAACAAAATAGGATCTGTGTTTTGTTCAAATTGTAATATTGTACAATATCCATTATAAATTGCATGAAATGAAATGGAATGGGGTTTACCATCCCACTGTTATTTCTCCAACTGGTCTACTAGATATTGTCAAGGGTTCTTTTACGTGTACACAAATGTGTACATGGGACCTGAGTTTTACATCCCATCTGAAAAACTAGACAAATCCATCCGTCTTGTACCATTGACAAGAGGGAAACCACCTGAACAACCAGAGGAACTATCTCTGCCTACAATGGGAGCAAACCCAAGACTTCTGTGTTAGCGAAACACTGTCTCCCTATAACCATAAGATAATTTGAATATGTGTGTCCTCTATGGCTGAACCCAGGGGTAAGTGGAGTGGAGCGGATTGAGACCACTGGACATACTGAGGCATCCCATGTGAAGTGGAATGGAATCAGACCACTGGGATTATAGAGGATGGTCCTATACGTTGCGTGCAGATATTCCTAATAATGGGAAGATATTATAAAGGAAGAAGAGAAAGATATTCCACCCGTCTTTACTATCCTTCTGATTAATTCATCAGTATATAGTTCCAGATATATAAATACAACTGTCTCATTGTCAACTGTCTTATCGCCTTCCTTTATTTAAATACCAACGTTTGACTTGGCGTCACTAAAACTCGTATGTCTTAACTAATTTGACCGTACTGACACAAAAAAAAATAATTTCTGCCAACCACATCGTTATAGAATTACCTCCCTTATGTAGAATTCAGTACCTGTTACAATGAAACAATTAATACAAGAGATGTTCATAAAGTATAGATTGTAGTCATTGTCTCTAAACACCAAAACTTAAAAACTGCCTTTGAAAACAATGTTGGCTGGCATATAGTTGTTGATTGGCAACTCTGTATTTTCAAGTCACCTTCAAGAACATTGTTGGTCAACATGTGTTTGTTGACTGGTAACTCTGTATATTCAAGTCACCTTTAATATAATTATCATATTTGATAGGTTCCTTTATTGGAAGGAGCATCACAAATAGATGGAAAGTTTCCAGGAGCCAGCAAACCCCGACGAGAAAAGCGCTATGCTCATCTTGATAACGCTGTTCAAGCACGTCAACAGCGACAGACGTCCCCCACCAGAGGGCGTGGTGATAGCATCAATTCACGGTATAGTTCAGATCCTGTCAAATTCTTAAAAGATAAAGGTAATTGAAATATTGTTATATTTTAATTTGGGGGGGGGGGGGTAAAGATATGTTGATCACATTCTACAAAAGGAGTAAAGACTTGTCCTAACACTAGGTTTTCAACCAGCTAGTTTGACACAATTATATACAAGGCCATAATCATGATATTAAGAAAGAATATATCCCTCAAGACCCGAACAAAACACAATAGGTTTTACAGGCGACCCTACCCCTTGTTACTCCTTGTCATGTACAACCGGAGGAAATGAAGCCACGCTAGTTGACTCAATGACAGACTTTATGACACAGTGCGCACCTCTTAACCCTTCGGCCATCCCCCATATGGCATATTGGACCTACCTATGTGGCATATTAGACTATTGTCTGTGGCACAGTATACCATTCTTTGTGACATATTGGACCATTCCATGAGGTATATTGGACCATTCCATATGGCATATTATACCATTCTCTGTGGCATTGTCTACCATTCTTGGAGGCATCTTAGATCATTTTTATACGCCCACATTGAAATGTGGTCGTATATTGCCGTCGCCCCCGTCCGTCCGTCTGTCGGTCCGTCCGTCCGTCGTCCACAATTTCTTGTGAACGCTCTAGAGGCTAAAGTTAATATCCGATTGACTTTAAATTTATACACGGTGTTTAAGGTCGTGAGACGAAGAAGCCTATTGATTTTCAGCGATATCCGATAATTACTACAAGAGTTATGACCCTTGATCACTTTGAAAGATCTTGTGAACGCTCTAGAGGCTATAGTTAATATCCAATTGACTTTAAATTTATACACAGTGTTTAAGGTCACGAGACACAGAAGCCTATTGATTTTCGGTGATATCCAATAATTACTGCCAGAGTTATGACCCTTGATCACTTTGAAAAATCTTGTGAACGCTTTAGGGGCTAAAGTTAATATCCGATTGACTTTAAATTTATACACGGTGTTTAAGGGCATGAGACGAAGAAGTCTATTGATTTTCTGTGATATCCGATAATTACTACCAGAGTTATGACCCTTGATCACTTTGAAAAATCTTGTGAACGCTCTAGAGGCTAAAGTTAATATCCGATTGACTTTAAATTTATACACGGTGTTTAAAGTCATGATACAAAGAATCTTATTGATTTTCAGCAATATCCGATAATTACTGCTAGAGTTATGACCTTTGATCACTTTGAAAAATCTAAAGTTAATATCCGATTGACTTTAAACTTATACACACTATTTACGGTCATGATACAAAATAGCCTATTTATTTTCAGCGATATCCGATAATTACTGCCAGAGTTATGATCCTTGATCACTTTGAAAAACCCTGTGAATGCTCTAAAGGTTAAAGTTAATATCCGATTGACTTTAAATTTGTACACAGTGTTTAGGGTCATAAGACGAAGAAGCCCATTGATTTTCAGCAATTTCTGATAATTAGTGCCAGAGTTATGGCCCTTGATCACTTCAAAAAATCTTGTGGACGCTCTAGAGGCCAAAGTTAATATCCGATTGACTTTAAATTTATACACAGTGTTTACAGTCATGAGACAAATAGGTATATTCATTTTCAGCGATGTCCATTATTTACTGCCAGAGTTATGGCCCTTGACCACTTCAAAAAATCCTGTTGTCGCTCTAGAGGCCAAAGTTAATATCCGATTGTCTTTAAATTTACACACAATGTGTAAGGTCATGAGACGAAGAAGCCTATTAATTTTCAGCGATTTCAAATAATTACTTCCAGAGTTATCTCCCTTGATCACTTCAAAAAACCTTGTGACACTATAGAGGCCAAACTTACCATTCGATTGACTTCAGATTGATACACAGAGTTTAAGGTGTTGAAACGAATAAGTATTTTGATTTTCAAAGAATTTTGATAACTGAACAGCTAAATCCATGATATTAAATGTTTCGTATACTAATTGTTAGCGTGGGGCAAAACTTTATAAAAAGCAAACAAATTCTAATGATTTTCTGATAATTACGTAATGAGTTGTTACTCTTAATCAGATTTTAGTGTATTACAAATGTTTCATTACCGAAAAAAGTAAAAATATGCGACAACCCTTGTTGACTGCCCGGACGATTTAGCTGCTGTGGGCGTATATTTCGTTGCCTGGCAACCTATCTTTTTTCTATGTGGCATATTGCCCCTCATTGTAATGATGATTTGATATAAAAATGATGTGTAGTATTTTGGGTTGACAACTGAGATTAAGGCTATACAAGATAATATTTGACACAAGGAATGTTAAATGCTGGTCGTCCCTGCTTTAAAAGGGAAAGTAAATTTCGGTAACAATGCGATCGATAGGAAAATACAGATTAGTTGACACGTCTAGTCTACTATGATCTGTTTTCAGATGACGTAGAATTGGGTTTACCGATGTTGTTGTTAAATGGTGGCGATGAGAGGAATGGAGGATTGCCTTACAAACGAGATGTGCCTTTACACCTACCAGTGGATGAAGATGATTACTTGCAACCCAAATCACAGATACCACCTGCTTATATGGACCTTAACGATAAAGGTAAGGCATATTAAATGAAACCTGGGTTTAGCATCTTACTTTCCTACATAAACCTGACTAATGAAACAGGGATAATCCATGCAGGTATGTGTTCTATGAGGGACATTTCCCCCTCGGTTTTTGATTTACTAGTTGCAGTCCACTGCACTTCGTTCTGCACCACTGACAAAGAGAGTGTTATAACCTCCTGGTTAGTGGCTCCCTAAAGGTTATTGTCAGAGTATGCGTTACATTACAGGTTATTACCAGACTGTGTTATATTACAGGTTATTACCAGAGTGTGTTATATATTTACAGGTTATTGTCAGAGTATGTGTTTTATTTACAGGTTATTATCAGAGTATGTGTTATATTTACAGGTTATTATCAGAGTGTGTTTTATTTACAGGTTATTATCAGAGTGTGTTATATATTTACAGGTTATTATCAGAGTATGTGTTATATTTACAGGTTATTATCAGATCATGTCTTATATTTACAAGTTATTATCAGAGTGTGTTATATATTTACAGGTTATTATCAGAGTGTGTATTATATTTACAGGTTATTATCGGAGTATGTGTTATATTTACAGGTTATTATCAGAGTATGTCTTATAATTACAGGCTTTTATCATAATATGTTATATTACAGGTTATTATCAGATTATGTGTTATAATTACAGGTTATTATCAGAGTATGTATTATATTTACAGGTTATTATCAGAGTGTGTATTATATTTACAGGTTATTATCGGA
This sequence comes from Patella ulyssiponensis, assembly GCA_963678685.1. NCBI lineage: Eukaryota > Metazoa > Mollusca > Gastropoda > Patellidae > Patella > Patella ulyssiponensis. The sequence continues at coordinate 94,322,248 of OY783225.1, forward strand.
GTATGTGTTATATTTACAGGTTATTATCCGAGTATGTCTTATAATTACAGGCTTTTATCATATGTTATATTACAGGTTATTATCAGATTATGTGTTATAATTACAGGTTATTATCAGACTATGTCTTATATTTACAGGTTATTATCAGAGTGTGTATTATATTTACAGGTTATTATCGGAGTATGTGTTATATATACAGGTTATTATCAGAGTATGTCTTATAATTACAGGCTTTTATCATAATATGTTATATTTACAGGTTATTATCAGAGTATGTGTTGTAATTACAGGTTATTATCAGAATGAAAGAGATGTTTTTGATGAAGAAGAAGAATATGAAGCTACAGAAGAGGAGGCTGTAAATAAACCATTGACACAGGCCATAGATAATCCTGAATATTTCGATACACCCAAGCAAAATGGCGTTAATAAATCGGGGATACCGGCTCCGTTACCTAAACCCAGAAATCTAAACTATTATAATGACATTAATCAGTTGTCTCCCTTGGAGAAAAAACAATTAATATTAAGAGTGAATAGTAATGAGGGTGGTGTTGAAACAAGTATTTAGCCCAGAGTTATCTACCCTCGCCCTCCGTTAATGTTTTATTTTTAGTGATGTCTGCTGATGTATGTTCGTATACTTCCCATCAGGGGAAATTGTGTTGAGAAATAAAACTGCTCATGTACAGAATAGGCCTAGGCTCTTCGGGAAGTTCAGTGAATCTGGTCACATGATTTCATATAAAGTGAAGTGTGTGACCTAGTCACGTGATTAGTGAAAGTTGATGTGTGAACTATTTTATGTTATGAGTTAGGTCTAAATGTGAAACAACAGGATCATGTGAATTTGGAAGAATCATGTGACATGACATGTGACTAAGGAAGAATCATGTAACACACCATGTGACCAGTCTCATGATTTTACTGTTGCTGTGTTATAAGCTTATTCATGTTGTGCTTTCCGTTATCGTGAGACAAAATGGATGTTGGAGTGTTATCAGACAACTCATTGAATGGAAAAAGTATAGGCCTGTATGGTATCCAAATAGTATAGGCCTACGGTATCCAACTTAACAAACCAATTTGAGTGTGAATATTAGGCCTATTAACTGATCCTACAAATAGTGTCGGAACGAAGAACAGTAATCCGATTCTCACTCGTTGGTTGAAGAGATAAAATATGTGCTGATATATCTTGTGACTCTTGACTCGTACATTCTCTGGACAAAACGATGTTATAGTTTACCACTAGGTTAAATAAGTGCTGACGAATTTGTTATAAATATATGGGGTGGGGGGCAAATAAAGTCCAGTGTTGAGGTGTTGTAATGTTTAACATAGGCGTAAATACCTGCTGTAAACATCTGTTGAGTTGATAATAAAGTCCAGTGTCAAGGTGTTGAGTTGATAATGGCTTCTTGTAGTCGAAGCTTGTGTTACAACTAACCTGGGGCGAAAACATGATATTAGACACTGCCAAAACACAAGCTTGAATCAAACTGAACACAGAATTGAAGTACAATCTCGAGTCTGGACCATGATGATACCAGTACCGTCTCGAGTCTCGTGCATGTCGATTAAGATAGAGACGAGTCTCTACCACGATGATTCTTGTACCGTCTCGAGTATCGTCCATTATGATTAAAATAGAGACGCGCCTCTACCACGATGATACCAGTACCATCTCGAGTATCGTGCATGATGATTAAAATAGAGACGAGTCTCTACCACGATGATTCAATTACTGTATTGTAGAGAAAGACTGATATTGAGATAGAAACTGAAAGATTGAAGCTATGAAATGTACGATGATTCGTCAGCATAAAAAGCATACACCTAAGATTGTTATTTGTTGCAAAAAATAGGGCAAATAAATAAAATACAAACAACTATACCCAAAATATCATATACCAGTATTTATAGCGTGAAGACGGATGGAGAGAACAAAGCTCAATGCAAAAGAACATTTTTAAGTTAACCAATACACAATCATGTGATATGCAGCATTTATCCAATGTGATAAAACTATGGTGACATCATCATTATCCAATGAAATGCTGATAAACTGATCATATGATATGTGGCAGTCATGTGACATTATGATTGTCCAATGAAATTCTGGGGAATTGATGATATGATATATGGCAGTCATGTGACATTATGATTATCAATGAAATCTGATGAATTGATCATATGACATATAAACTGATCATGTGACAGAACATATCATGTGACACTATGATTAAGCAATAGTTTAGTTAGAAATTGTGAAATCAGTCAGTTTGAAAATGGTGTCCAATGATGGTTAGCTAATCTAAGTACTGCATCAGTTAACTTCAACAACTAAAGCTTTGTTTATATAAATGATGTAATTTAAAAATATCTGTTATGATCACTGTAACAATTTCTTCCATGTATCTGATTGGTTAGTGATATATATATATATATATATATATATAGACCAATCACATTTTGATTTTGCTTAGTTAATGAGTATGCATGCCACTTTAATTTCTTTAATAATCGAATGTAGTGGTTGTGATTTTATTTTAGACTTGATAATAGAGTTTCATAATATAAAAAGGTTAGATCAACCAGCCTCCTTTTATACGAAAAACAAGAAAAATGACTGCTTTTCTTTCTTTGTGCCAAATCAAAATCTCCATGTTTGAAAAAAAAATCCATCAATGTTTTTTTTTTAATTTATGAATGTGCTTTGTTCAAGGCAGATGATTATTAAATGTGTTTTTTTAAGAGGATGAAAAGAAATTCAGGCTTATCCAGTCACATGGAATTAATGATAATGGCTTAGTCTATTTGCAGGCATTATAGGAAGATTAGGCTTGATGGGGTTGGGATCAGACCACTTAGCGAGGGGATGAGACATGAGAGGTAGGAATTTCCATATGGAAAACTCATTGATCGCAAAGTCTTTTGGGAAGGTAAGCCTTGATGGGGTTGAGATCAGACCTGATTGTGGTAGGAATTTCCATATGGAAAACTAATTTTGGAAGATTAAACTAGTTGGTGAGGAGATCTGGTGTGTCTGGAGGTCCTTTTATGGAAGTCTTCACCTCACCATCTGGCTCTCCTTTAGGTGACAAGGCATTGTTTTATGTAAGAAGGTTTACGAAAGCAGAATTAATAGAAAGTGATATGTGAATTTTTGGGTGGACGTTAAACCCCATTTCCCTCTCTCCTCTCTATAAGTAACCTCCATAAGACAACAATAGCCCAGTCCATACCCCATTTCTCTCTCTCTAGATGATCTGATCTACATCAGACAAATATAACCTAATACATACCAGCAGTAGACAACTCTATCGCAGTGAAAGGCTCGAATGGTATCATCCCACTTGCTAAAAGAACTTGAGTCAATATTTGAAAGTTTTACACTTTTGTTGATTAAATTTATTTTTAAAAATGATATGAAAAATTGTAGAAAATAACAATTTTAATGAATTTATGTAATAATATATAGATTTTAATGATGGAAATTTGAATGTCCCACATTTCCTATTTTTATTGTTTGTTGTATTGTAAATATCAATTGTATATAATGTAAAGTAGCCTATATGGTAGCGTACTGGCAGTGTGCATAGTTATATTTAAACATTTATATTTAAACATTTGTATTTAGAAATTTGTTAAATTATTTTCAAAATGGGATAATTCAGTCCTGGTAATAATGACCATTTTTAGTGGTACCTGACATAATATCAGATTTGGAAATAACGGTTTTAGAGGTACCTGACGAAATATCAGGCCTGATAAAACGATTTCTAGTGGACAAAAAAAAAACAGGCACTGCTCAACTAGTGCTTTGCACTGGACAAATATGGAATAAAAATAAATCCATGATGGGCACAGGAGGGAGTATGGCTGACAAAGTCTGAATTTCTCCCTGAAAATGTCTGTGATCAATTTAAGAGATTTAGGTTTCTAAAGTCAAGCTTCTCTTCTTTAAAGCTGAAAAGAAAATAATTGTTACAATGAGCTTAGATTGAAACATGAAAAATCTGTTGGTTAAACTTGCAAGGAAGATTGTTGAATTGTATATGAATATGATGAGATAATTATATAATAAACTTGTATTGGAAATTATAATCAGGCTCTAACTGCCTAGTGCATGATGCCTGCCAGTAGAAAGTTATATACCCAAGACTCTAACTGCCTAGTGCATGATATCCGTGTGTAGAAAGTTATATACTCCAGCCTTCAGTATCTGTAAAAATATACAGAGAATTAAAGATGATCTGAAAAGAGTGATCATGCTCTAACTGCCTGGTGTATGACAACTGTTAATACCTATACTCCTGGTATCCCATTAAAAAAAAGAAACTGTATGTTTTTGTGGAAAGGTGTACAAAGCGATACACTCCAGGGAGTCTGTGTTCACTAAAATACTTTAAGAATGCAGCCTTTTCATTGGTTAATAGCTAAAATTTGCACTAGGATTTTAAGCCTCAGCCAATGAGAAGCTTGCATCCTGAAGTTATTATAGTGTTACAATTTCATGAATGAAACCCGAAGACTGAGGTATCCCATTTTAAAAATAACTTTTTGTTTTTGTAGAAAGAAATTGTTTTCTCATTTTTAATCTCACATAATATAAAATGCTATCAGGTGGAGATGTTAATAAAATAAAATTCTGTATACTTGTAAATAATTGTAATAAAGAGTATATTAATTCAATATATCATAGGCCTAATATCAGTAATAATCCAAATATGGCACATAACAAATATTTTAATTTATTAAAAAAAGAATTCCATATCATTTTTTTTCTTTTACATTTTTTTTTGTTTAGTAGCTTAGAGTTTCTAATCAAATTGTTGAAAACATGATGTTTTAAAATCAACTGGTTCAAATAAATCATCAAAAAGGTAAACAAAAATTAACCGAAATCATAATTTCTATTCTTGAACTATATGTTCAGTCTTATTTCTCTATAGCCATTTTAAAAGGGTACAATTGTCAGCCATGTTTTGCATAGTCTTGGACACTCAGAGACTATCTGAATGTATTGTACAACCAGAACCTTTCTGAATGATAGAGACTTTATGTATTGTAGGTTTCATTTGCCTATAATAAATGTTTTTTTTCAAAATTATGTTTTTAGGGGCCAGAATACAAATGTAAATTCAATAATTTTCAATTTTGTGAAATTTTTGGACCTTAAATTATTTTAAGGACGCAGCCATTTCATTGGTTGAGAGTTGAAATCATAATACAAATTTGAAATCTTAGCCAATCAAAAGTCACCATTCTTAAAAATATTTTTTTTTAATTTTTTGTGAATAAGACCCTAGATGTTAATTACAAAATATGTTAAATAAGATATGTTGAAAAATAGACAAAAGCCCAATTAGAATTTAAAAATTTATGAAAATAAATAAATTAGCTATGGTCATATGATAACTGAGGCATGCAGGATTGATAATGGTGACTTAGTCTTTATTGTCAAGTACTCTTGCTACCACATTAAATTCTTTACACTTCAACTTTTAAGTAGTGATAACTTTGCTCAGAATAAAGTACTTTGAATGAAATTTTCAATATATTATTTTTTTCCTTATCTATTTATCAACTGGTATATCAAGGAAGCCAAGCTTTTTTTTGTATCTAAATCTTACATCAGAAGAAGTCAACAACATAGCCATTTTTATCCAAATTTTAAATATATTTTTAGCTTATATATATTTATCCACAGAGTCTGTAAGATATTTATCATTTTAACCTGGAATTAGACAAAATGGTTCTAAAAGCACACATCAAAGTAATATGAATGTATATAGAATGATTTCAAAATTAGCCCCAAACCATAGAGTAGAGTGCACGACTGGTGTACCTAATTTAAAATGTTCATTAGGATCCCATATTTTCAAGGTAAGACAACAATATCAATATTGATTGAAATGGACCAATATTGAATTCTACTTAGTGTTTTTAATTTCAAATATTATAAAAATAGTTAGAGGTTTAGCCCTTTTAATGTATTTGAATGAAAAGAAAATATATATATAGATATACCCAAAAGCTATATCACGTGATTTAGACAGATTAATAATCATACTTAACCTTCGCAGTCGCTCTACAAGTAGCCCCGTTTGATAACAGACTCGAAGCTCACTCGGCAAACGTCGACAGATTCCGGAACCTACATCTAGTCTCGGCTGTATGACAGTAAGTGATATGTACCTACGGCCATACATTTGCGATGCGGCTACCGGTTTGCTTTAACAGAGGAAACTTGACGCTATTACATACAAACATGCCACCATGGGCGCAGCCATGTTTCAATATGGCGGAATTCGTCATACTGACGAGGCTAGATGTGGGTTCCGGAATCTGTCGAGGGTTGCCGAGTGACACCAAGTTGAGTAGACAGATCTCGGTGTGCCGAATGAATAATTATAAGCTGTTACTTCCTGTGATGTATTTGATTTCAGTAAGTTGTTAGTTCTTGTATAACCTGTTATGTATACACCTGTTGTTATATATATATAACTACCTGATATACCCTGAGTAAATATGATGATCGTGTCAGATGTATAATATACAAATTAATAATAATAAAAATATTTCTTTCAAACACTAGATACTCACAGTTCTTATTTTGGTGTATTCAGCTCAGTTACAGTAGCTGTTACGTTTCCATTGCCCTCATCTTGATGTTTGTAGCAGAATACATTGATAAAAACCGGGGCCTAACACTGAGCAAGTGGTACTCCAGCTTTCGTATTTGTAATCAGGGGCGTACATTACGATTTCGTTTGGGCGGGGGGGGGGGTAGCCAAAATGTGACCGACTGATGCACATACCCCCAGTAAGAGCGACACAGCTAGTAGCCGCGCATCACAGGTGCGAGTTTTCTAGGGTCCGTTTGCAGTAGCGGATCTAAAAGCTAGGAATAGGGGGTGGGGTGGTGGCGGTTCCAAATCTAGGGTGCCCTCCACAATCCCACCCCACAATGGCTATAACATTAAGGATCCCAGTAAAAATAAATAGTATTGTCTCGCCGGAAAGCACTATGTCCCTTTAACACGATAGTCGCGGTTGGGGGCAATTATTTTACCGAACCAAACTATGTCTAGAGACAAAGGAGCGTATGAGGGATAGTATAACACCGTATACAGCCCTATCAGGGGCTCCAAATGCTACCCGCAAAACAGGAAAATAACCTCCACAAAACAGTTCCGTGCACCGCATGCAGAGAACTCGTTACAACAGACTGTTTCATTGGCTCATCCTTCACATCAACCAGAATGCGGGTTATATTAACAACTCTTTCAGATCCTAGTGTAGTAAAGACAAGTAAAACGACATTTTGAACTAATAAAAACTACACGAAATAGAATCTGTATTTTAATCAGGTTGGGATAAACCCACAGAACTCCCACCTGATTTGGCGATGTCTTCACCTTAGCCCCCCCCACCCCACTCTGCTCAAATTCTCGAACAATATACTGGACTGAATTTTATTGGAGAACGGTGTCGGCAGATGCGAAGCTTCCAAGTGTTTGGGTCGTTGTCGGCAGAGTGAAATAAAAAATTACATGTTTAACCTCGTAATGTTCTGCCCCGATTGAGTTAATGAAGCAAGGCAGTGTGCTATGTGGACATTTTGCCTGTACAGCGGCGTTACAGCCTACTCTTATATCGAATTCTAAGCGACAAGGGATCTTTTATGTGCACGCCAATGTTTACATGGGACCTCGTTTTTTTGTCCCATCCAAACAAAAAGACATCTTTCCTCGTCAGCCCCGCCCCCCCCCGTCCGACACCTCTGACAAGTGGAAACCATGTTGTAAATTAATTTTAAACGGAATGATATTTAACACCCTACTGTTCTGCTCCAACAGGAACAATGATATACAATCGTCTATATTACAATATTTAAATTAACATCTCTTTCTGTAAAAGTCTAACCAGCTGGAGGCAACCACTACATCGTGAACTGGTCGTCTCAAGAACCCAATGCGTTGCTGATAGTAGTTAGGGGGCTTGTTGAGGGACGCACGTGCGCGCATGCGCGTGCGTGCATGTGCGTGCACGTGACCCTTGCACGTGCGTGACCCCTGGCACGTGCGTGACCCCTTGCATGACCCCTTGCACGTGCGTGACCCCTTGCACGTGCATGACGTACGAAGAGGGGCGCGCGCGCGCGCGGGAAAAGAGAGAGAGAGAGAGAGAGAGAGAGAGAAGAAGAAGACAAAGAAGAAGAAGAAGAAGAAGAAGAAGAGGGAAGGGGAAACAACTCTTTTCCATTGATTAAGTTGGCCCTGAAAAGGGCCGTTGGTTGGCCCTGAAAAGGGCCGTTGTCCTCACTCAAATGTGAGGGTACGACGCACTTTATGTCGGTTGCGTCTAATGGCCTCCACTAATTCGGGAGGAGGTCTTTTCCTGGGAGGTGTTTTTAATACCTCGTCAGGTAAGACAAAGATATCGTCAGGGGTAATCACGGCAAGCGTGTGACCCCTGAGATACACGAGAGTATCCGTGCTGTGGTTGTCTTCGATGCGTAACACCGGAGCATCCATTCTGATACTGATAGAGAGACAGATGTTGTGTCGTTTTAAAACCGTAAGGACGAGTCCATTTGAGTGGTATGACGTCACGGACGAGTCCATTCATGGAGTGACGTCAAAGTACTGAGCATAATGTTATGCATCGTAGGTTGAACGTTGTGGGCTAAATATAGACGTGATGCAACGTTATGCGTACGTTGGAGGCTAAATATAGACGCGATGTAACGTTATACAGCGCATGTGTGTACGTTTGATGCTAAAAATAGACGTATGGAAAATCCAGTATTACACAACCGCATGTAACCTGACGTTAAGTATTGCACATGTGTAATAGCATGGATATGACGTCACGGACGAGTCCATTTGTAGGGTATGACGTCATGGACGAGTCCATTCATGGTGACAGGAATAAAAGGCCTGGAAGCGACAGCTTCGGTCATTTTTAAGCGATCAGCGAGCAAATCAAGATGAGTTTTACATTACGACCCGTGGATAGACGATACAGCCGATTATTTAGAACCGAATCACTGTGTGTGGAGATAGACTTTTTGGAAGATTGGTCCCACGTTCCAGCCAACGATGTACCACAACAACTACACGACACTTTTGAGGCCATCATCGAGGAAATTCGCCGAACCTTGGACGCCAGAGAAAGTGACTACGTTAGAATTGCCATTAGTCACCCAGGACTCAAAACACCGATCTGGTTACCCTTCCGTGAACATCGTTTGTTGAAAGCCGAAGACGTTTTGCAGAAAGTGGCAGCCGTGTTACAGAGTAACGAAGAATTTAGATTGGATCAACGCATGTCCATGAGTATCTGTCACGTGTCCCCTCCCGATGGTAGAGGTAGCGGTGGAACAAACATGAAGAAGAGACACTGCGCAAATTTTGACGAATATTTGAAGAGAAAGAAATGTTTGGTCACCATAAAGAATGCCGACGACTTATGTTTTCAGCGAGCCATTGTCGTCGCTCGTCATTATGCCAACAAAAAAGACACGCCTGAATGGGAAAGAGAACGGAACAGACTACAGAGGAGGGCAGGACCCCATTCGTGGCAGACGAAGAAAACCGAAGCCCTTATCGATGCCGTCGGTGGAGCCAGGCAAGCCTGTACGGGGATGGAAACCTGGGAATTGTACGCCAAGTATTTGGGAGAGCAAGGTTATCAGCTCAACGTTTTCTCTCGGGTCATCTTTGGGAAGGCGATCTATCGGGGAACAAAACACGTCACCGGGACCCCAAAACATCTGAACCTGTATTTACACGACAGGCATTATGACGTCATTACCTCCATGCCCGCTTTTGTGGAGAGGTCGTATTTTTGTGAGACCTGTCAGGTGGGATACAATGCTGCAGAGAAACACTCGTGTCACGTGATGTGTCAAGGATGTAAGACAATGGGTCCACCCTGTCCACCTGAACCCAACACAAAGACGTGTTACCGATGTCATCGCGTGTTTGTGAGCCGCCAGTGTTTCGACAATCATCTCGCCACCCGTTCCAGAGCCAAGTGCAGTGTGTGTTATCGATGGAAGAAATGTGAGAAATGTCAAAAAGAGTGGGACGTCATCAAGGCCAAGCGTAATTTGGAAGAACACCGATGCGGAGAATACGAGTGTTCCATCTGCCGAGAGTGGCACACGGCCGAGAAACAGTTTTGCTACATCCAACCACTGAAATCACCCATCGACATGAACAAAGACCGAAAGACCCAAATCGACAAACTACAGCAGACAACATTAACCCGCTTCGTCTTCTTTGACTTTGAATGCCAGCAAGATACCGGTGAACACATTCCCAACCTATGTGTCCTGCAAACCTGCTGTCACTTTTGTATCGACAACCAAGATCCCTGCGATCATTGCGACATGTACTGGAATCACCAACGAGAAATTGTGTTTAAAGGCCCAGACACACTGGACGATGTGGGAAAATGGTTTCTACAACTCGCTGCTCACGGTACGGTGGTAGATGGTCTGAAACATGACAGTCACGAATCGAGTCCCGTGATTGCCGTGGCTCACAACTTTAAAGGTTACGACGGACTGCTGATTTTACAGACGCTGCACAAACATTCCGTGGCGCAACCCGAAGTGATTATGAATGGTGGTAAAGCGATGACGATCACTGTCGGTACGGTAAAATTCATCGATTCCCTCAACTTTCTACCGATGGCTTTACGGGACATGCCCAAGACCTTTGGCCTGCAAGAACTCAAGAAAGGTTACTTCCCTCACCACTTTAACAGACCGGAGAACGAAGAATACGTGGGCACCTATCCTCCCGACACCGATTACGATCCGGATGGCATGAGTGTATCGGAACGAGAAAAATTTCACCAGTGGTACCAACAACACAGTCACGACGTCTTTGATTTTCGTCAGGAAATTCTCGCCTACTGTAAAAGTGACGTCGATGTCCTCCGCCGATGCTGTGGTGTGTTTCGCGAGATATTTCTCATGGACACGGGAATCGATCCCTTTGAAAAAAGTTTGACCCTGGCCTCTGCCTGCAGTCGCGTGTTACGCACACACTACCTACAGAAAGATACCCTCGTCGTCATTCCTCGAGCCCTGATGCAACAGCCGAAACCTGGTAAGGACTGGCACCGCTTCCAGCCTCGACAACAGTCCAACAAAGCTCTTCGATGGTTGGAATGGGAACAACACCGACAGACCATGGCTGCATTCCGAAACCAGACGCCACTACCCAACATTCGACACGGCCGCAACGGTAATGAATGCCGAGTTGGCCCTTACAGTTTAGATGGCATGGACACGACCACGGGTACGGTGTACGAGTTTCACGGGTGTGCCTTTCACGGTTGTCCCAAATGTTATCCGGGTCCCGTCCAAGACCTTCAGCATAAACATCCCTACGATCCATCTCGCAGTATGAGGGACTTGTACCAGAAGACCCAAGAACGTCACCGTCGACTCCAGGAGCAGTACGGTATGCAGACCATCCGCGTCATGTGGGAGTGTGAGCTGGAGGAAGAACGACGCCACGATCCCGAGATGAACGAATTTTTACAAGGCTTGGAAGATCAGCAATGGCCCGCTCCCGAACCTCTGATGCCCCGCAACGCTTTCTTCGGCGGAAGAACCAATGCCATTCAACTGTTGGTGAACGAGTCGGTGGAAGACATGCGCTACATCGACGTGGTGTCCCTGTACCCCTACATCTGCAAGTACGGTACCTTTCCCATCAAGGAACCCACGATCGTCACACAGCCCGATCAAGACCAGTGGCAGCAGTACGAAGGATTGATCCAGTGTTCCGTCTTGCCACCCCGTGGCCTGTTCCACCCGGTGCTCCCGTTTCGGCGCAAACAGAAATTGGTGTTTGCCCTGTGTCGAAGCTGCGTCGACGAACACATGCAACAAGGGGAGATTGCGGAATACCAACCGTGTGAGCACACTGACGAACAGCGAGCCTGGGTGGGTACATTTGTCACCCTGGAACTGAAGAAAGCGGTGGCCCTAGGATACAAAGTACTGAAAGTCTACGAAGTCTGGCACTGGAAAGAATTCAGCACTTACGATCCCGAGGCCAAAACGGGTGGTCTGTTTACGGGGTACATTAACCACTACCTCAAGAAGAAGATGGAAAGCAGCGGTTATCCCGACACCTGCCACACCGAAGAAGACAAGGCCCGCTTCGTCAACGAAGTGTACGACACAGAAGGTATTCGTCTGGATCCCGCGTCGATAAAACCCAACAAAGGAATGCGGGCGTTTAGCAAGTTACAACTCAACACAGCATGGGGTAAATTCGGACAGAGAGACAACTTTCCCAAGACCGAGTACATCACGGAGCCCAGCGTCTACTTTGAAAAAATGTTGGACGTGACCCAGACCGTCCGAGATGTGCAGTTAGTCAACGACAACATGGTCTTGATGGAAACGCTGAAGAAAGAAGAACACGTGGCACCCTGTCCCATCACCAACGTGGTTATCGCCGCCTTTGTCACTGCCCAGGCCCGTTTAAAACTCTATTCCGTCTTGGAAAAGTTGGGAGAGCGTGTATGCTATTTTGACACCGATAGCGTCATCTACCAATACCACCCCACGTCATGGAATCCCCCGGAAGGTTCGAGTTTGGGCCAGTGGAAGAACGAGTTGCCCGAAGATGTCACCATTCGAGAATTTGTTAGCGGAGGACCAAAGAATTACGCGTACCGTCAGAGCGATGGTAAAACTGTATGCAAAGTCCGGGGATTCACCTTGAATTATCGTGCCTCCCAACAGCTGAATTACGCCATCATGAAGGAGAATGTACGGCACGTCAATCAAAACGAACCTCTGGTCATAGCCAATCCGTTCAAGATTACCAGATCACGTGACCGCCGTCTTTGGACACGCCCCGAGAACAAACGGTATAAAATCGTGTATGACAAGCGGTTTGTTCAATTCAATGACGATGGCCAACCGAGCAACACTTACCCCTATGGATACTGACTTTCGGGTCTCAGGACGATGGCGATCAAACAAAGAAGATGACGAACCGGCAGAAAATACGGAGATGATCGAGAAACTTAGACGACGATGGCTCAACTTTCGAGTGTTGAAATGTTTCCTACCCATTATAGAAGAAAGGCAACACGAAGAGTGTATCGGCTGCAAGTACGAACATCCCAGTCAGAGATACCACTCGTGTCTGGGACTAGGCGTTTCTTCCATAACGGGTCAACCCTCACACCCCGTGGACGATTACAATCACTACCTCTGGGTGGACGAGCCGAAACTGCAAGACATCGATAGCGTGCTAGGCAGTATGATGGACGATCCACGGGATCAAGTCAAGACGTGGGAGGACGAACAACGATGGCGAGAAGACGTCGAGAAAGCCTTGAAAAAGTTCTGGACGGTGGTACCGGGCTTTAAGACCGCGTTGATCAAACGCAAAGACGAGTTCGTCGAACAGAAAGAAGACCCCATACGCCAGTGGATGGACGACTTGCCGAAGAAAAAGAAACGATGGTCTCTGGATCAAATGGATATCAATGTCATGTCCGGTAAACTGGGAGAAGGCTGGGAATGTATTGGCAGACAACTGGGGATCAGAGAAGCGCGAATCAGTCAAGCCAAGATGAGTCATCCTAACAGCGCACGCATGCAAATTTTCACCGTGTTCAACCATTGGCGACAAAAACACGGTAATCGAGCCGACCTGATGACGTTTTTGGAAGCCTGTCACGTGAGTGAAGCCTTGGTCGATTGGGACGAAGTGAAAAAGTACGTGGAAAGCCTGGAAATCATAGACTAAACAACGAACCAATCAAAACGAAGGTAAAGAAAGAACCAATCAAAAGCCAGTGACGTCACGACCAGGACTATAAGAAGCGAAGTGTCACACTGCAATTTCATTCTGCTCTCGATGGCTAGTCAAGCTTGTTTCTCCTGTAACAATGTCGGACACTGGTATAGAGACTGCCCTGCTCGTTCCCAACAACAACAGCAACGAAAACCAAGACAAGACAGACCAGCCTATGGTTCCTATGGAAATTGTTACCTCTGTGGAGAACCAGGACACTGGGCACCCCAGTGTGGAAAACGAGCCGAAGCCCAAAAAGCGAAGAGTGATGAAGAAAGAAAAGAAACTGTCAAAAGAAAGTGTTATGGAATCAAGAGACCCACCGACGAAAATCACAAGTGCCTCAACTGTGGACAGCTCGGACACGGCCTGCTCGAGTGCCAAGAAGAAATCCAAACAGAAAACAACTTTGAAGCCGTTGCCGGTCGCATGTTCGACAACAACATCGACATGCCCAGAGACAACACCCGCAGTCAGCGATACTGGTACTGGTGTGGAGAAGCGTTCGAGCTCTACAGACGATACAAAGAGAAAAAGAAAACAGCCGACGAAGCTTTCCATCCCATCTCCTATTCTCCCAACTACCAGTGAAAACGATGAAACTTCGAACGGTGAAATCCCGAAGCCGGCTGTCCTCTTGTTGGCAGAGAAGGAAGCAGAAAGTTTTTCCCGAGCACTCATCCAATATGCGGGTCCGAGAGATATGACCGAAGTCTTGTCGTATCCCCCTTGTTTCGATATGAGTGAATGGATACCCGTCGTCGTCACGTTTGCTGAAGTGGAAGACTGGCACCCACACGACACGATGCAGAAGCTTTTGGGACACGTGTATTGGATTCCTCGCGTCCTGAGAAATGTACCCTGGGTGAGACAAGAGATCCTGAAGAGAGAACGCGATAACTAACAGTTTTTTCTTTTCCTTTGTATGATATGTTTTTTGAATTGTTGTATTGAATGTTTTTTTTGTATTTTTTGTAAAATAAATTGTGTTCTAATTTCATTCCATGTCTGTTGTTCTGTCGCGAAGGTATAAAAGGCAGGGGAAAAGGGAATGGGGGGAAACAGTGCAAGATGGATGTGACGTTCAAACATCCCTTTACCATGTTAGTCAGTGGTCCAACGGGTGTTGGAAAGACGGTCTTTGTGCAGAAATTTCTTCAAGCGTCCCTGTTCGACGTCCCTCCCCAACGTATCGTGTGGGCTTATGGCGAATGGCAAGAGAGTTACGATCGCTTTCCCTACACCTATGTCAAAGGCTTGACGGATATTGACGACGTGATGGGTCAAGTCAAAGGTCCACAAGTCTTGGTCGTGGATGATTTGATGGGAGAAGACACGGAGATATTGCAAAAGTGGTTCACGAAAAAGAGTCATCACCACGACACGAGTGTCATTTACATTGTGCAAAACTTGTTTGACAAGCAACAGCGTACCATCAGTCTGAATGCCCATTACCTGGTCTTGTTCAAAAATCCCCGAGACGCCTCGCAAATTGGTGTGTTGGCCCGTCAGATGTACCCTTCCCGCTCCAAGTATATGCAAGAAGCTTATGAAGATGCGACGAGTACCCCTCGCAGTTACTTACTCGTTGATTTGAAGCCCGACACTCCCGAAACATTGCGACTGAGATCCAACATTTTACCCCAAGAGGAACCACCCATCGTCTACGTCCAAAAAGTATAAAAGGGGGGCCTGTACCTCGAAATGACTCTTGTTTGTCACGATGGCTCGCACGAAGAATACGCAGAGGAAACACCCACCTCCCACCCTTCCCAGGGCGACGTTCCCGACCCTGGCACCGGACCTTCGTGATCCCACGGTACGAAGTCAGACTCGCCCGAGAATGAGGGCCCCCAGAACACAATGGTTACCCCCGTCGTTGACACCACCCACGAGTCCCATGTCTCCCTTACCGGCCACACCACCACGCCGTACCTTACCGGTTACACCTCCACGCCTCACCTTACCGGTCACACCTCCACGTCCCACGTCACCACCCTCCGCTTCTCGGTCTCCCTCTCCGATCTTTCGCAGACCACGAAGAGAAAAGAAGAATTCTATGAAAGGACTCAAGTCCTTCATTCGCAAATTACAACATCTGACTCCCGATATGGCTTATGGACAGTTGGTCAAGAATACGGGCCGCGCACGTATTGGATTGTTGCAGTGGTTCAAGTTGGCGGCCAACCATTTGCTGAAGGGTAACATTCAACCACTACATGCCCAGCACAAGAAATGGGTGGAACGAAATCGACAAGTGTTGACCCAACTGACGGAGAGAAACATGCCGACGACCGAAAAACTCTCCCTGATCATGAAACCCGGGGGACGTGGGTTTTTTGGGGGTGTGCTGATTCGTATCTTGCTGCGATGGAAGGAAAGACTGCAAGAGGAAAGAAACAAAAAACGAAATCAATTCGTTCGACGGGCCGCCCAGCGCGGAAGGGGTCTGAGTACCGAAGAATTGAACCAGCATCGAGCGTTGCTTCGCAAACTGAGTAATCCACGAACATCCCCCAACGTCAAACGACGACTTGTCGATCAACAGGGTGGTGCCATCGGGGCATTGCTGGCCATGGCCCTCCCGGCTTTGGCCCCCTTGGTATCTAATCTATTGGGTGGACAAAAGGGTGGTAAACATCCCTTCCTTAGAAGGCGCGATAGAGCGAACGCTATGGCTACCGAGCTATCTAAACTATTTGGTGGATAACCCCGTGGACAGAAAGGTATAAAAAGGGAACCGGAGAACGGCCCCGAGCTCAGTCATGGAGACACTGCGGTATCTATTGAACACTGCACCGAAAGACCGTCCTCTTTTACTCGAGACCCAACCCATCGTCGACGGTGTGTGTGAGTGTATTGGAAACCTGATTCGCGGCAACGTTCCTGTGACCGACAAAGAAGTCAAGCGCTTGAAAAAGGACGCCCCCTTGTTACGACGTTTGGGCACGTCTAAAACACCTTGGAAGACCCGTCGGCGACTTCTGAAGCAACAGAAAGGGGGATTCTATACCCGATTGTTTAGGTCCTTTCCCAAAGATGAAATTCGCCAAGAAAATGAAACTGGTACCCTTCGACGGACCCATCGACGTCAAACCCGTCGAAGTCATGCAAGTCGAACCCGCGTACGATCGCGATCCACTGCAGCAGGCCGTCGAGAATGTCCACCAAGACATGCAACACGTGTTAAACGATCCCACTCTAACCGACGAAAATAAAATGCAGCGTTACGGACAGTTGTTACATCGTTATCAAACGATGCAAAAGAAAAGAAAACAGGTCATTCCCTTGTTGGGCGAAAACATACCCGAGCCAAAAGAAGAAATTTCGGAGGCACCCATCCTGGAGTCGGTCCCCCGACCCTATCAACATCGAGCTCGCCTTTTGTTGAAACACATGAAAGAAAAGACACCTTGGTCGTGGAACGAGAACTTGGAATTGGTTCGGAATGGCTCACGCGTACCCAACACCAATGCCATTGACATTGTGAACGATTTGGTTCGTCGGCGAAAGAATACCCAGGCTCCCGTGGGATGGTTTGGCGTGATGCAAAGTTTGAAGGCCACGAACGTACCGCGCGAAGCCATTGGTAATCAAGAACGATGGAACGTGTTGTCCACACCACCGACACGGACTCCGCCGCGACGCCCGAGAAAGAAGAAAATCTCCAGCACGGATACCCCTAGTACATCTACCAGAAGATGGCTCTCCTTGCAAAAACTATAAATAGCCTGTTCATAGGGACACCTGCTGAAACATGGAACGAAAGCTGAAGAAAGTGTATTACGACCCGAATCACCCGGCCGCTTTCGGTGGAGTCCTGGGCCTTCACAAAGCTACCGGTGTGTCCTTGGACAAAGTCAAGGCATGGTTGAAACAACAAAGGGCGTACACCTTGCACAAACCATTGAAAAAGAAATTCTCGCGGTCTCCCACGGTGGTGGCCGGCATAGATCATCAGTGGCAAGCCGACTTGAGCGACATGTCCGCCTTGGCCAAACAGAATGAAGGATACCGGTATTTGCTGTGCGTCATCGACGTGTTTTCCAAGTATGCTTGGGTGTTGCCCCTCAAAAACAAGACGGGGGACAGTTTGGTGGATGCCTTTCGTCAAATCTTTCAAAGTCGACAACCCCTGCGACTTCAAACGGACAAAGGTACCGAATTCCTCAATCGAAAAATGCAAGCGTACCTGAAGAAGAAAAAAATACATTTTTTCGTGACACACAACGTCGAAACCAAAGCCAGTGTGGTCGAAAGATTTCAAAGGACACTGAAAGAGCGCATGTGGCGATACTTTACTCATCGACAAACACAACGGTACATCGACGTGCTAGACGACCTGGTTCGGGCTTACAATGCTAGACGACATCGGACCATCGGCATGGCGCCCAAAGATGTTCGCCCCGAACACGAATGGATGTTGACAACACCGCCTCCACGTTCCCCGAAAAAGAAAAAATCAATGAACATTGGTACGACCGTACGTTTGGCTTTACCGAAACATGGTGCCTTCGACAAAGGTTACTGGCCCAACTGGACTCTGGAAACGTTCAACGTCGCACCCAACGTCGGTCCCGGTTACAAACTGTTGGACGAAAGAGGTGAACCCATACAGGGCACCTTCTATCCCGAAGAATTGCAAGCGGTCCAAGTCAACGACGATGAGATCTTTCCCATCGAAAGAGTACTCGAAAGAAAAAAAGACAAAGTATTGGTGAAATGGTTGGGCTATCCGGCGAGTTTTAATTCGTGGATCGACAGGACCAGTCTCCAAAACGTATAAATAGGAGCGAGAGACGCCAACATCAGTCAACATGCAAGACGAAACCACGTCTACGTCCGCGAGTGCCCACAATTGGTCGCTCTTGGGAAAACGTGTGCCACAAGCGGAAATTGTCTTTTTCTGTCAAGTGATTTTAGTGTACGTCGTGGCGGGAGTTTCTTTGTCCCAACTGGCTTTCAAACCCGACGGATCGCAGACCACGTTGTGGACGGCCTTGCTCTCCAGTAGCTTGGGTTACCTGTTACCTTCTCCAACTTTGAAAACCAAACATAATGAACAACGACCGGCCCTTTTACCTCACGCTCCCTAGTGACAGTTCCATGTCGTGGTATCCCGACAACAAAGTCTCCACGTATCATACACATCTGGAACCGCCACTTCTCGTCGATCATCGGGAATGGGAAGTGGGTCTGTCCATGATCACGTTACCCGACCAATGGCAAAACATCGATCAACGAGACAACACGCTCGGCTTACGCATTCATCCTTGGTCGCCGCCCTCGAGCGACGAACCCGGAGTCAAGATATGCCGGGACCGCCACAGGATCGACCCGTCGAATTGTTTCAAAGGTGTAAAGGGTGGTGAGATCAAGGGATCGGTCGAAATGGAAACGCACATCAAGAGTGACGACTACGAGTCGCTGAGACATATCCTGGATGTCCTGAACACTAGACTGGATGATTTGTGGAACCTGTCTCCCATCTACAATCATTTGGCCCATAAACCCGTTCGCTTGGATCCCAATAACAAGGAAATGACCGACCACGAGAAGAAAGAGCAGAACGAGTACGAAACTCGAGAGGTGATGCGCCAAGGGGCCGTACAAAGAGGTTCCTTCGTGTCTTTCAAGAGAGACAACACCAACGATAGAGTGTATCTGAAGATCAATAACGTGCAGGCGCTTTTCTGGTTTGACGTGTTGCCGAAAATCGAACTTCGTCTGTGTGGACCCATCGTGGCCATGTTGGGATGGCCTGGAAACGAACTCTTGGTTGCCCTGCAGTCAATCGATATGACCGGCGAAGATGGCCAAAGTCTACGGTATTTCTACGCCCACCACACCCCAAATCTTCAAATCCAGTACGATCTGTTTTACATCTACACGGACATTATCGAACCCCAGATCGTGGGCGACGTGAAGGCTACTTTGCTGGACGTGATTCCCAGTCGACGATTGTATCACCGCCCCGCCAGGATTCACTACTTACCTCTGAAGTACAGTCGACTAAACTCCATTGGTCTCTATATAAGGAACGGAATGGGGAAAGCCGTGCCATTTCTCGACGGTAAGGTGGTGGTCCAACTTCATTTTCGCCGCCGATGATGATTCGAGTGTACAAAGGTGGAGTGCTCAGACAGCGAGGGGCTGGCAATGGTCTGGTGGTGTACAAGGGGGGAATTCTGAGACAACAGGGTGCCGGTCGATGGTCGGGGTTATTGAATGCCGTCAAATCGGTTGGGAAGACCTTGTGGTCGGCGGGTAAAGCTGCCGTGAAAAAGAATGTGGCCCAAGTGTTACCCAAAGTGGGGCAAAGCGTGCTCGACGCCGTCAGTGGTCGTGAAAAATGGAACTGGAAGAAAGTCGCCCAGGACACGCTTCGCCCCGCATTGTCAAACACGATGTCCGACACACTCAAGAACGTGGTCGCCCACCTGGAACCTATAAAAGACCCCTCACGAACCCCGTCCACTTCACATCGTCCGAAGAGGAAGAAGAAGACACAGGTCACTTCTCACAAGCGACGTAAACTAGATATCTTCGACCATGGCTACGCAGGTAATGCGCAATGATTCCTGTCCCTGCGCGCGAGACGAATTGCAGGATTTGTTCAGTGTACCCGACACGCAGACGGCCATAAACAAGGTGACCAAAATCCGAAAGTATCCACTGACGCCCGACTTGAACCACGACGGACCCATCGAATTTTATATTTCCAATGCCACCACCGATTTCATCGATCTGGCCAACATGACACTACACGTGGCCCTAAAGGTGACCAAGAACAACGGGGATGACCTGGATGCGGATAGTCAAGTCGCACCCATTAACAACCTGTTTCATTCGTTGTTTAAAGACGTCAAATTACGCCTGGGAAAGGATGCCGAAACCTTGGTCACCACCTCTCTGCCCACCTATCCCTACCGGGCTTACTTGGAGAATTTGTTGAGTTTCGGTAAGGGAGCCAAGAACGATCACCTGTCGAAACAAGTCTTGTGGGAAAAAGACACCGCCAGTCAGTTCAATTCCACGAAATCCGTCGCCACCGCCGGGGATGGTGGACGACAGGCTCCGAATAACAAAGGATTGGAACAACGTCAGAAAACCATCGCTGAAAGTCGCACCTTTGAATTGCAGTCGCGTCTACACTTGGACATGTGTTTACAAGATCGGTATCTGTTGGACGGTGTGGACCTGCGATTGAAATTGGAAAAGCAATCCCCGAAATTTTTTCTGATGTACGGCGAAGGCAACGATGCAGAAGATTACAAAGTCGAGTTCACCAAAGCCTACCTGGATATCCCGTTCGTCACTCTGGCTCCCAGTACCTACACACGGGTAGCCGCGCAACTTCAATCGTCCAACGCCAAGTATCCCCTGAAGCGCGTGGTGGTCCGCGACATGGTCATTCCCGACAATCGCACCAGTCACGTCCTAGACAATCTGTTTGTCAACGAAAGCCTGCCCAATAGATTAATCGTGGGTATGGTACGTAACACGGCCTACGATGGAAGAAAAAACAGAAATCCCTTCGAATTCCAACACAATCAATTGGAAAACATCAAATTGACCAAGAACGGGGAAATTGTGGACGAATACGACGTCAACTTTCCCCAGCGACAAGCCATCGCACCTTACCTAGATTTGATGAAACGGGTGGCCGTCTTAAACACCCGAGAAGACCTGGACCTCCCTTTCCACGACTATATCAATGGGTACACTCTGTATTGTTTCGATTTGACCAACGACCACGGAGCCGACGGTAACTACTTTCATCCCAAAGCGGCGGGTAACCTGTCTTTGGAACTCAAGTTCGGTGCGGCCCCGACCAATCACCTCAGTCTTGTTCTGTTTGCCGAATACGACAATGTCTTGGAAATCGACGCCAACCGACAAGTCATCACAGATTGGTGAGGCTCTCTCCAATGGACAACTGACACGGGCTTTAGAAAAACATCTCCCCGCTAACGTATTCGGGGGCGTGTGGGCTCGTAATCATCTGGATATACTGCGCCCGACCTCGTACCCCAAAGCCTATGTCATCAACACGGACGACGAAGACCAACCCGGTAGACACTGGACCGTGTTTGTGTGCGAAGGACCAGATCACATTACCTTCTTCGATTCCTACGGGTGTCCCCCTGATGTCTACGGAGAAGCCTTTCGACGTTTCGTCCAAGATCTACAACTCCACTACCAACCCCGATGGATTCAGGGACTCGAGAGTGTCGTCTGCGGCCATTATTGTTTGTATTATTTGTGTCATCGTTTTCACGTTCCCTCCCCGCACGCCCTTTCTGTGTTCGGGCACGTGTATCGTGTGAACGATATACTCGTCGAACAATGGGCTAGGGATCATTTTCCCGACTTGCAAAAAGACCAGAAGAAGGGACAACGATGTCGATGCTTTTTTGCTCTGTAAATATGTTTTTTGTGTTCAATGTGTTCAAGTTCAATTTTGTGTTCAATTTTGTGTTGAATAATATGCTTTGTAAATGTGTTCAAGTTCAATAAAATGTCGACAACATATCACGTGTCTGGTTTTTTGTGACGTCATGTGACGTCATGCTATTCTGATTGGTGGAAAATGGTATCGTCCCAACACCTTAGACTCGTCCCGTCTCGAGCCATAAATAGGAGTGTCGAAGCCAAAAGAAGTCACAAACAAAATGGATCGTAAAGATTTCAGGTTTTGTACGACTTGTGGGGGGTATTACCCTTTGTCTAAGGGGAACCGGCCAGAAGCAGATTACCTAGTCTGCTTCTGGTGTGGGGTAGATGTGTCCAACACCTACCATAGGCGGTCGAAGCATGCTGTCAAGTGTGAGAAGCGACCTGTACCACGGTACTCGGCAGAGCATCCAAGATGTTCCTGCTAACCCTCTCATTGAGAGGACCAACGGCCCTTTTCAGGGCCAACTTAATCAATGGAAAAGAGTTGTTTCCCCTCCTCCCCTTCTTCTTCTTCTTCTTCTCTCTCTCTCTCTCTCTCTCTCTCTCTCTCTCTCTTTTCCCGCGCGCGCGCGCGCCCCTCTTCGTACGTCATGCACGTGCAAGGGGTCACGCACGTGCAAGGGGTCATGCAAGGGGTCACGCACGTGCAAGGGGTCACGCACGTGCCAGGGGTCACGCACGTGCAAGGGTCACGTGCACGCACATGCACGCACGCGCATGCGCGCACGTGCGTCCCTCAACAAGCCCCCTAACTACTCTGATCTTCTAAAGCATCTGCATGATCTCCGAAATTATTCTAGCCCCACTCTCCCTCTTATAGGAAAGACAGACAATACAAATTAAAACTGTGTTCGGTGCTCAGGAGCTTGTCAGGCAGGTATGCCGATATTTGATCTGCTTGAATCCAAAGTGGTAGATTATCGACCGTCTGCAATTTGGAACCCAGGCATGTCTCCAGAAAAGGACAGAAATATTGTCTCAAAGTCTTGTCCTGTGAATAAATATCTAAATAATAATTTATACAACGTTTGAAGCTAACACAAGACCTGTAGTAGGCGTATTTGCTAAATTAACTTCATGAGATGTAGTATTAAATGTTCAAGAAAGATTAAGTATATCTCACCTATAGTTATGTAAATAGTTCCTCCTAGTCAGATATCGGTACATCACATAACAAGTTCCTAATATAACTTTACATATCTTACCTACGAGAAATTTGAACACCACATGATTTGTGCACACACTAATTACTAACATTTAGAGGATGCATTTGTTCTATTAGTACGTGCAGGGGGACCACACCACACACAAGAAAAACCTACGGACCCGACACACAATATATATACAGACACCATAAACAACACACGTAAATATCAGATCAACACACGTAAGTATTCTGTGTAATTATAGTCGGGTAGACTGTTAAGTGTTTTCCAACTTGTTCGGAAACCAATTTAGGTCAAAACGTGAACAGTTCGTCACCTGCTAACAAACCCGGATCAAATTTAAAATAGTATATCTTGCCAGAAATAATGGCTGCATCAACATCAGTGTATAACCAATATCGTGACAACTACTTCATGTGAAGGTTTAGAAATGGGAGCCGATGTTCCTCAGTGAGTAAGACTCTGACTAGATAACCAGCGTATCTAGTGTTCGCTACCTGTTTTGGCCGAGAAAGTTATTCGGTATTTTCCGCGGAGGTTTCCTTTTGTGTTGGAGAACGGGAGGCCTGGCAAGGACGTTTCTTAATCGTTCCTGTGTCACGAAAAACCGAGGTTCCGTGAACTCAAGGGCATGCACGTAAAAGAACCTCTCTGCAGGCTGTAGCGCTGATCTTAGCCCTGTCTCTACAGGCTGTAGCGCTGATCTTAGCCCTGTCTCTACAGGCTGTAGCACTGATCTTAGCCCTGCCTCTACAGGCTGTAGCGCTGATCTTAGCCCTGTCGGTACAGGCTGTAGCACTGATCTTAGCCCTGTCGGTACAGGCTGTAGCGCTGATCTTAGCCCTGTCGGTACAGACTGTAGCGCTGATCTTAGCCCTGTCTCTACAGGCTGTAGCGCTGATCTTAGCCCTGTCGGTACAGGCTGTAACGCTGATCTTAGCCCTGTCGGTACAGACTGTAGCGCTGATCTTAGCCCTGTCTCTACAGACTGTAGCGCTGATCTTAGCCCTGTCTCTGCAGGCTGTAGCACTGATCTTAGCCCTGTCGGTACAGGCTGTAGCGCTGATCTTAGTCCTGTCTCTACAGGCTGTAGCGCTGATCTTAGCCCTGTCGGTACAGGCTGTAGCGCTGATCTTAGCCCTGTCTCTACAGACTGTAGCGCTGATCTTAGCCCTGTCTCTGCAGGCTGTAGCGCTGATCTTAGCCCTGTCGGTACAGGCTGTAGCGCTGATCTTAGCCCTGTCTCTACAGACTGTAGCGCTGATCTTAGCCCTGTCTCTACAGGCTGTAGCACTGATCTTAGCCCTGTCTCTACAGACTGTAGCGCTGATCTTAGCCCTGTCAGTGCAAAAATTGGGAGGTTAATCCCCATTTCATTTCACTTCAAGTTTAGAAATAAAACTGTTTAATGTAAAGCATTGGGTTGGCAGTAAAAGCCAAGAGATAAAAGGGGTTAAGTTACTTCAGTTAATTCGAAAACTTTATTTATCTCTGTAAATGACTTCATTATGGATATGATATATAATATGGACCTCACGTTTTCTAGATCGTACATGATAACGATAAGATGATACATGTTCTAGTAGAATAAAACCAGTGATTCATATCCCATGTTAGACAATGTCTTACCAACAGATTTGTGAAGACAATATTATTATGCATGTGTGTATTAAGTTAAATAATTGATACTCTGTAAATATTTATATGAGTGTCCATTTCATATCATATATTTTGATTTCAAGTTCACTAGACTGATAACGATAAGTATCCCATAAGTTGTTGGGTAATAAACTCAACATTAGTAATATTGATGACGTTTAGTCTCAGTCCAAATATAATGCGGTACTAACTTGCTCCAAGGGAGCTAACTATACAACTTCCTGTAATCTTTTTTCCTTCATTAAAAGTCACATGGCAGATGTTTTTCCTGTCTTTCTTTCTTTATTTAATAATCCCCATCAATCGACATTAATATAATGTCACAACAACCACCAACAACACAGAATCCAACAGGTTATGGGTCCAGGAGCAGAATTCCAGTGTTTGACGGTGATGAGCGAAAATATGAGTTGTGGGAAGTCAAATTTCTCGGAGGTATGCGAGTCAGAAATCTCCAGAAAGTATTCTTGTTCCTTGAAGATAATACCAGGGTGATAGACAATAATCAAAATGAAGAAGCGTTCGCAAAACTTGTATAGGTACTGGATGATCGTTCCCTTTCATTAATTATCCGTGAGGCTAGAGATAATGGTAGAAAAGCACTTAGAATATCATTATCTACCCACAGGCAAACCTAGAATAATAACCCTGTACACAGAATTGACATCATTAGTCAAGCAAGATTCTGAAACTGTTACAGATTATATTATTAGAGCAGAATCTGCTGCTTCAGCACTGCGAAATGGAGGAGAAACTATAAGTGATAGTTTACTTGTAGCTGTTGTGGTTAGTGGTCTGAGACCCGACAGTAGACGGGACTACTTCGTTGGACATTCCTACGCTACAGGTATAGAAGCCGTAGGGATGAATGGAAGGGGGCAGAATTTATAGAGTTTACAAAGAGTAATAAGGTATTGTTGTTTGTAGTTTAGCGGACATAATCTGAAGTGGGACTTCAGGGAATTCACATTAATGGTAGTAGCCGGATAAAAATTTAAGTTTACGTTAATTGAAAAAAAGTTTTTTTTCTGTTGACGGGGAGGAGAAGAGCGTATATTATTATTCATATATTGTAATTGTTGATATTATATATATACTGACGTGGTCTATTTAGAGTAACACACGGGTGCTTGTGCATTGCACGTGCAGATTAGCAATTGTTTACATTGCGATACACCTCTGGTGTCGAACTAGTAGGCTATTGTTTATACATTGATAAATAAAGGGGTTAAATCATTTGCTGATTACACTAGTTTGCCTATAACGGTTTTTTTTTGAGGACTTGGTTTTATTTTTTAGAGATAGTTTAAAAGTATGTGGGTAGATATAAATACCGCTTCAGTCTCTGAATTATTGCGATCTCTTGATCGTTTGAAATCTTGTTCAAGATCTCCTTCTAGATCTCGCTCTCCTTCCAGGGAATCAATTGTATGCTTTCATTGCGGAAAGCCAGGTCATTATAAGCCAGACTGTCCGGAATTATATCCTAGGAATAGTAGGCCTACACCTTTGTCGGGTAAAACGGATGCCGATAAACACGTGGCTTTTGAATCGGATTTAAACTAGTAAGGATCGAACGAACGGGCGAGCGTCCGATCCCACCTAATTATGATTCGCCTTTTCCTCTTTTTGACGAGACGTACAGCGACGCCGGTTTGGACGGTACACATAAATTCAGGAGTGAGCTTCTTGTTCCGGTTTGTGATACCACCGAAGCCGTCGGTGCTACTTCTAAAAACACCGTTGCCCCGGAGGTCGGTGTCAATATTGTTCCAGCTGATACCGTTGATGAAGGTGTCATAGGTATAATTCCTGAAACTCCTGGATTCGCGCCTGCGAGTATTCGTCGCGTCAATACTGATGCAATGTATAAATTAAAAGTAAAAGTACAAGGAGAAAATATATTATCTGTTATAGATACTGGTAGTCAATGCACTATTCTTAGCGATAAACGCTATGAAATACTTAAGAAAAAGCCGCCAAAAATTATGGACGTTAAGTTGTATACTGCGAGCCGTGAAATGGATTTTCAAGGTTTTATCGTAGGCCCCGCTATAGTAGATCTTGGGTCTTTCCAAATGGAATTAGATCATTTGTATGTCACTCCAATCGAAGATGACATGTTGCTTGGATTACATTTTATGCGTGAAAATAAAGTCCGAATTGACATGTTAACGGACAAATTACAAATTGGTAATGATGATTTTGATTTGATATATAGCGAAAAGGACGAAATCAGCGAACATGCTGATATTGCTGTTGTAAAACGTACCCTTATACCACCGTTAAGTTTTGCGCGTGTGCGATGTACTTTAAGTAAAAGTCTATCGCGATATGTTATAGAACCCTTAAATCATCCTAATTTGTTGATAGCACGATCTGCTCATTCTCACGTTGAAACGGAATTTCCTCGGATATGTTTAATTAATCCATCACAAGAAACGATTGTATTAGAGACTAATCAAGCTGTTGGCAGGACAGTAGAATTCAATGAAAACGACGTCATGACACCGTTAGAGACGGATGAAGGGAATGATAATAGTAAAGTTAATTCACTTAAAATTCCAGAGCATTTAGTAGATTTATATGACAGATCAAAAGGACTGTTAACTCCAGCTGACCAATCTAAATTGTCTAAATTACTTGTTGAATACCAAGACGTATTTGCTAAAGATCAATTTGATTTGGAGAATTTTACCTCTCTTGAGCATAGCATAGAAACCAAAGATTCGAAACCCATTAAGCAAAACTTACGCAGAGTTCCTATTTGTTTCGCAGGGGAGGAGGACCACATTTTAAAAAAATGTTAGATTCAAAAGTAATTCAGCCGTCAAGTTCTGATTGAGCGTTTTGGGGTTTTGCTTATTATCACAGAACATTCATACAGCAATTTGTTGAGAAAGTCTTTCCGTTATATCAAATGACTTGGATGATAACGACGATTGCTGCAATTAAGATTCTGGTACCGGAATTTTGGCGGGTCAAAATCAAGGGGGTCGGAGGTGCTACGTTAACTTGTCGTAAGTAGGCCTAAGGGAGGGGTTACTGTATATATGTGTATATTTTTGTTGTTTGTAAGGGCGTGTTTGGATGAATGTTACGGTGTATATTAGATACCGTCGCCTGTGTGTTTGGTGTGTGATTTGATAATTTGTTTTTTGTAGCCCAGGAGATGCTAACCTCCCGAAAGTAAACGGGGAGGAGTGTTGTGGTTAGTGGTCTGAGACCCGACAGTAGACGGGACTACTTCGTTGGACATTCCTACGCCACAGGTATATAAGCCGTAGGGATGAATGGAAGGGGGCAGAATTTATAGAGTTTACAAAGAGTAATAAGGTATTGTTGTTTGTAGTTTAGCGGACATAATCTGAAGTGGGACTTCAGGGAATTCACATTATAGCTATGACAATGAAAGGTCTACCAAGTAATTACCAAGCCTTTACTACTGTGGTTACTCAAAGAAGTATAGCTATAATAACATTCTCAGAGTTCAAAGTGGCATTACGAAATTTCGAAGACACTGAAAAAATCAACGCACAGGTACAGTCATGTACCGGCACACCAATTATGAATTTATCTAACTATAAGTCAAGATGGTGTGAAAACTGAAAGTCAAATACACATGACACAGCTTATTGCCGAAGGAATTCGTCTAAACCAAAACGTTGGTGTGAAATTTGTAGAAGTAACTCTCGTGATGTAGAAATAAAAGTCAAACAAGGTGGTGCGAGATTTGCAAGTCTAATACACATCTCACTAAATCCTGTCGTAAGAAAAAGGCTGACTTAAAAAGTGTGAAAACGAACAATGATGATGATTTAATTCACAGCTTTGCATTTGTTGTTGCATCCTCTAGGCCTACTCTTAAAAATAGCAAAGCTGACAATTTACTTGTTGACAGTGGTGCGTCAACTCACATTATAATTAATAAAGACAATTTTATAAGTTTTCAGAAGAATTTTATTCCAGAAAAACATGTTATTGAATTAGCTAATGGTACTACAGCTGAAGGTGTAGCATTAGGGCGAGGTAATGCCATGGTTACACTCAATGATGCCATGGGAAAAACCCATGAGGTAACCCTTGCAAATGCCTTATATGCACCAACTTTTAGCCAAAATATATTTTCCGTCCGTGCTGCTACCCGAAAAGGAGCTCGTGTTGAATTTAGTGGAGACTCTGGTGTTATCAATTTCAAAGAGTATGACAGTGACAATTTTAATATTTATAGTTCAAATAATTTGTATTTTATCAATACATTTAATAGTAGTCGACCACGTACACTCAAAGAATGCCACCAAGTCTTAGGACATTGTAATTCAAAGAACATCACTGACTTACAAAAAGTGGTAACTGGCATGAAGATAACAGATCCAGATTCAAATTTAGATTGTGAAATATGTTCTTTAGGTAAAATGACAGAAACTCGTTCTAGAATTCCAGATGACATTCGCAAAACAACATTTTGATGTTGTACATATTAACCTTGCAGGTCCTGTTGATCCTGTAGCTAGAGACGACTTTAAATATGCATTAGTTTGTGTTGATAGTTATTCTAACCTTTCTTCTGTTTATTTTCTTAAGCAGAAAAGTGATTCTATAAATGCCTTTAAGAAATATCTTGCAGATATTGCCCCTGTAGGTAAAATTAAATCTGTGAGAAGTGATCAAGGCGGAGAATTTATATCAAAAGAATTTAGCTCTCTACTCATTGAAAATAAGATAAAACATGAGAAAACGGCCCCTTTTAGCCCACATCAGAATAGGAAAGCTGAACGCATGTGGAGAACACTATTTGAAATGGCAAGGTGTTTACTTTTGCAATCAAGTCTCCCTAAAACCTTATGGGCATATGCCGTTATGGCATCCTCCTATATTAGAAATAGGTGTTATAATAATAAATTATGTATAACTCCATTTGAGGCTGTTACTAATAAGAAACCAGATTTGAAACATATGCACATATTTGGTCAAACTTGTTTTGCTTTGATACAAAATCCAAAAAAGTTGGATGATAGGTCAGAGAAAGGTATTTTTGTTGGCTATGACAGGGATAGTCCTGCTTATTTAGTATATTTTCCTAATACTGGTTCAATTAAGAAAATTAGAGTTGTAAAGTTTCAAAATGATGATCTAGATGTCCATGATAAACCTATTGAAAATGATAGTGATGAGGAAGATTTTGTTATTCCAAAAGAAAAACAAAATATTCCAATTGATGATGATGTTGAAATTGAAATCCCTTGTTTCTAATAAAAGTTCAAAAACTAAAACTAAAACAAGATTTAAACCTAAACATCTTGATGATTATTACATTGACAAGGAAATTGATGATCATTTAAATATATCTGTCCATCATTGTTATAAGGTAAATTTAAATATTCCTAAAACATATAATGAAGCAATTTCTAGCAAAGATTCTGAAAAATGGGAAATTGCTATGGATAAGGAAATGCAGGCTCTTAGAGAGAATGAAACCTTTGAACTTTCTACTTTACCACCAGGTAGAGAAGCTGTTGGTGGAAGATGGGTTTATACCATTAAACATGGTTTAGATGATGAGAAAGAACACAAAGCAAGATTTGTTGCTAAGGGATACTCTCAAATTCCCGAAATTGACTATCAGGAAACTTTCTCTCCAACAGCTCGCATGAATTCACTTAGAATTTTAATACATTTAGCAGTACAAAATGATATGACTATACATCAAATGGATGTTAAAGCTGCATATTTGAATGCGCCTATCGATAAAGAAATTTATGTTGAACAGCCTAATGGCTATGAAATGTCAGATAAAACTGATGAAAAATTGTATCTCAAATTAAAGAAATCTTTATATGGTTTAAAGCAAAGTGGTCGGAACTGGAATCAAACTCTGCATGAATATTTGATTAATTTAAGTTTTTCTCAATCACAAAATATACATGTGTTTATGTTAAGTATTCACATAATAAGCCTTCTGTAATTCTTTTAGTATGGGTTGATGATTTGTTAATAGCGTCTCAATGCGAAGAAGAAACGAAAATGATAAAATTAAGTCTCAATGAAACTTTTCTTGGTAATGTGTCATATTTTCTTGGTATTCAGTTTCAAATTCTTAATGGAACAATTATTATGTCACAAACAAAATACATTGAAAGTCTTTTACAAGCTTTTGATATGCAAGATTGTAAACCAAGATATACCCCTTGTGAAATGAAAGTTAACAAAATAAATGATATTTTGCTAGATGAAAATAATTCTAAAATTTATAAACAGATAATTGGAGGCTTAATTTATATCATGACAAGTACAAGGCCAGACCTTGCTTACATTGTAACTTATTTATCTCAATATATGTCTAAACCAAATGTATATCACATGAGTATGGCTAAGCATGTGCTTAGATATCTTAAAGGTACTATTGATCAAAAATTAATCTTCAGTAAATCTGAAAAAAACCCTGACTGTAATTGGTTATTGTGATGCTGATTGGGCAAATGCAGACGATAGAAAAAGCATCACTGGTTTTGGATTATCAAAGGAGGGTCCTTTAATTTCTTGGAAATCAAGAAAACAACCGACAGTAGCTTTATCAACATGTGAAGCAGAATATATGGCTCTTGTTTCAAGCATGCAAGTAGGCATATACTTGCTATGGTTCATTAGTGAATTAACTGGTCAAAATTTGATCAAATTTTTACTTTATTGTGACAATCAGGGTGCAATAGCACTAGCTAAAAATCCAGTTCAACACCAAAGAACCAAACATATTGATATTAAGTATCATTTTATTAGAAATGTAATCCAAAATGGTACAGTTGAAGTTTCATATATTCCATCTGAACAAAATATTGCTGATCTGATGGGAAATTTATATGAATAATCACATTATTATGTTAATTTTGTTACTTAGCATAATCTAAATGTTTAATTGTTAACAATTATATAACTTTAATATGCTGAGTTTAAGAGGGGGTGTTGGGTAATAAACTCAACATTAATAATATTGATGGCGTTTAGTCTCAGTCCAAATATAATGCGGTACTAACTTGCTCCAAGGGAGCTAACTATACAACTTCCTGTAATCTTGTTTCCTTCATTACTATTTTCTTCCGGTTGAGTTAACATGGATGCATGAACAAAACAAGTGGAGAGAAATTTACCCCATTCGAGGGAAATTTGAGGGGATGAACATTGCTACTGCCCTTTTTTGATAGCTGTTGTTACCAGTGCTTTTTGTGACCAGCCGTTTTTATTGTCGACCGATGTGATCATTCTATTTGTCATCGACATGCCGCCGAAGAATTCAGCTAAATCCGGCAATGGTGCCAATAGTAATAATAATGGCGGGAAATTGTTTTCGGACATTTGTGTGTTCATTAAGGACAAATGTAATGACATTAAAGATGATAACATGTCAGTAAATGAGACCATGGATGTTTTGAACGAACGCTTTGTCAAGGAAAGTGATAAGCTGCAAGATACAGAGAAAACTGCTCTAAATGTAATGTCTTTACTGATTTCTGTTTTGGATGCCTTGGTTTCACGACGGGATGAAACCTTGTTGGTTCATGACACAAGGATCAACAGGTTGAAATCGGGAGTACGGAATGTTGAATATGCATTTGATGCCTTAGATCAGCAATCAAGGGGAGACAACATTAGAGTGACCGGTGTACCGGAAATGGATGGCGATGAAGTTTGTAAAAAATCTCTTATGAACCTAGCTAGAGTTATGAAGGTTGATATCGAACCGGGTAGCATAAGCGATGCTTATCGACTTGGTAAGAAGACTCCAGGCAGGAACAGACAGATGTTAGTAAAATTAAATAACCGCTCTGACCGCAGGAAGTTATTGGCAGCTAGAAAAGTTCTGAAGCAATCTGACCTTAAAGATGTGTTTATAAATGAAGATTTAACGCCGTTACGTTTCAAGCTCTTTCAGATAGTACGTAAATCCGATGATGTGAAAAATTTGTTCACACGGGACGGGAAAATACACTGTTTTTTTAAAAATGGTGATACCAGAGTAGTGGTGGAGTCTCCAGATGATCTTTTTAGATTAGGATATAATGACGTGGATTATAAGAAGTTGGGGCTCTCCGAGTTATAGGAAAGCGCGGGAAAGAAATTTTCTCAAAGGGACCAAGAAGGGACTGTGCCGGTAGATAAACAAGAGACTTATAAAGTGCTGCACGAAAATGTTTTGCCATATACACGTAATAACATTAAATTCTTAACACTTAATGTGTGTGGCCTTGTTTCAAGGTTGAACAATCCTGACTTTATAGAATTTATCTCTTTATACGATATAATTTGTCTAACTGAAACTAAAATTGATCAGTATGACGATATTGAGATTGATGGGTTTAAGCTTCTACCCACTGTTATAAGACCAAACTGTGTAGCGAAATCAGGTGGTATCTGTGTCTTTGTAAAGACATATATATGTGAATATGTTCATGTTGGTGACCCTTTAACCTGTTCTAGTCATTGCATTCTTTGGTTTACTATTGATGACAAGCTATTGTTACATAAAACTTTATTTGGGGTTGTTTATATCCCTCCTGAGAACAGTAAATACAGTAATATTGGTATGTTTAATGAAATTGAAAGTGCTGTAAATGATACAGAATTACAAGTTTGTTTACTTGGAGATTTCAATGCACATTGTAGTAATGTAAATGAATATGTTGCTATTGATAATAATATCCTTGATTTTTGCAATGTGCCAAATGTTGAGCAAGCTCTTGTTTACAATTTGCATATATTAGATGAATGCAGAATTCCTGTTAATAGAGTATCACAAGATAAACGCAAATATGGCAAGCGATTATTAGAACTTTGTAGAAGTTTAGAACTGTTCTTTGTAAATGGTAGGGTGGGCAATGACAGGGGTATTGGTCTTACTACTTGCAACGACTCTGTTATCGATTATGCCATTGTATCACCGACCTTATTTAGATCAATTGTTGATTTCAATGTTTTAGAATTTGACCCAATCCTAAGTGACGTTCACAAACCCTTTTGTTTGCAATTGTGTTCTAATTTGACCGATTCTAGCAATATAAACGCTTCCAATATAGAAAACATAAATGATACTGATCTTGTAATCACGTACCCAGGTGAATCTATTGTTAAACCGAGATGGGCCAATGACAGAGCTCCATTATTCATAGAGAAACTAGATAATGCCAACATAGGGGAATTGTTAATCGAATTAGAGAATATTGATCCCCAAAACACCAATATTGCAACTGTTAATAACGCTGTTGATGATTGTAATGCTATAATCAAGTGTGCTGCTGAGCATGCTGATATGTTTGTTAAATTTGATGTAAACCACGCAAAGAAAAGTAAACCCAAATCTTTTCATGGTAAAAAGTATTTTAACAGTGACTGTTATGTAAAACGTAGAAATTATTGCAGGTCTAAGAAGTATTATTACAGAGTGCGTTCGGCAAGTAATTATGACGACTTGGTATCTAAAAGTAGAGAGTATAAGAAAACTTTAAAACGACAATTTAATGTGTTCCAAAAGACATTTGTCAGCAAATTGCGTAGTCTAAAGGTTAATGATCCTAAGTCATATTGGTCATTATTGAATAAAGGTTGTGATAAGGGTAAAAATGGGCAGCAAAAAGTTGCTCTTGATTTATTTTATAACCATTTCAAGAATTTAAATAATGTTGAAACTGATAATGATGTTGTATTACCAGAAAATATCAGCGAGTACAATACTGTTATTAATCAGTCAATATGTGAACAGGAGGTTGTAAGTGCAATTAAGTCATTGAAAAATAACAAAGCATGTAGCGAGGACATGATACTTAATGAATTTTTGAAACACGCAGCTGATAAACTTATGCCTGTTTTTCTGAAATTATTCAATATTGTATTTGAAAGCGGTATTATACCCGTCTCCTGGTCAAAGGGTTTTATCTGCCCTATTTATAAAAAGAAAGGGGATCCTGCAAATGTAGATAATTATAGAGGCATAACAATATTAAGTTGTTTTGGTAAATTGTTTACATGTATTCTAAATAATAGATTGTTCAATTATTTGGAGAGCCTTGGGTTATTATGTGAGGAACAAGCAGGTTTCAGAAACGGGTATGGCACTGCTGACCATATCTTTAACTTGAAATGTCTCATTGACTTGTATTTGTTTAGACGGAAAAAATTGTATTGTGCCTTTGTTGATTATCGAAAGGCCTTCGATTCAGTAAACAGAGTATTATTATGGCAAAAGCTGCTACGCAACGGTATAGATGGTAAATTACTAACTGTATTGCAAAATTTGTATAATAATGCCAAATCCTGTGTAAGAGATGGTTCTAATTGTACTGATTTCTTCGCATCTAATATTGGTGTGAGGCAGGGTGACAACTTGTCGCCACTTTTATTTTCTATTTTTCTTAACGATTTGACTGAGTTTATTTCTCATGCTTATAGTGGTTTAACCGATGTTTGTAATATATCACACTTGCTATTTGACAATGACGATATTGAAGTGTATTTCAAATTGTATCTGTTATTATATGCGGACGACACAGTTATTTTTGCAGAATCCGCAGCAGAGTTGCAATCTGCACTAAATGCAATGTATTTATATTGTGAAACATGGAAACTTAAAGTTAATGTCGCCAAAACCAATGTTGTTGTATTTTCTAAAAGCCGCCAGGCTGAAGATATTCATTTTATGTACAATAGTGAGCGTTTATCAGTTATTGATGAGTTTCAGTATTTGGGAATAGTATTTTCTAGAAAGGGCACTTTTCATGTTAATAAATCTAAACTTGTCCAACAAGCCAGGAAAGCTATGTTTTATGTATTACGTAAAGCTAGAAAACTGTATTTACCAATAGATATATTATTACAATTATTTGATGCTATGATTGCTCCTATATTGTTGTATGGCACAGAGATTTGGGATTATGAAAATAATGATATAATTGAATCATTGCATTTAGAATTCTGTAAATATATAATGAAAGTAAAAAAAAGTACACCTAATTGCATTGTCTATGGAGAACTTGCTAGAGTGCCTATGTGTGTTAGTATTAAGGCGAGAATGGTTGGTTTTTGGAAACGTCTTGTCACTGGTAAAGAGGAGAAAATATCTCGTACATTATATGAAATATTGTATCAACTTGATTCGGGGGATGTTTATCACTCTAAATGGTTAAATTGTGTTAAAGATATATTAACTGAATGTGGCTTTGTTAATGCCTGGAATAATCAAAATGTTGATCCGAATTGTAACTTGTCTAAAAATGTGAAACAGTTTTACCATAATCTGTTTGTAAATGATTGGAAGGCTAAAACGTTCAATTCAGCTAAATGTTTAAACTATAGGATGTATAAATCTGAGTTTGGCATGGAAAATTATTTAACAGCATTGCCTTTTGATTTAAGACTTAATCTATGTAAATTTAGATGTGGTAGTCATAGATTACCTATTGAATGTGGTAGATTCTATAGCATTGATAGATCAGAAAGAGTTTGTGATTTATGTAACAATGAAGAGCAAGGGGACGAATTTCATTATATATTCAACTGTACCTTCTTTAATTCTGAACGACAGAAGTTTTTACCTGCAGATATATGTAAAATTAAAAATACAATGAGTTTTTCTGAATTAATGAATAGTAAAGACAAGTTTGTTCTTAGTGGTTTAGCTAAATTTTGTAAAATTGTTATGTCTGTCTTCAAAGAATGAGGTAAATTACCTTCCCACTTAATCACACATATATATATATGGTTTTCTTTTTGTTTTTTTCATGCATTATATTAACTGTTGAATTTTGTTAAATTATTGTACTATCATGCCTCATGTGAGGCCTTTAGTGAAATAAAATGTTTCAAAAATGTTTCAATGTTTCATTAAAAGTCACATGGGAGATGTTTTTCCTGTCTTTCTTTATTTAATAATCCCATCAATCGACATTAATATAATGTCACAACAACCACCAACAACACAGAATCCAACATAAGTATCACATTTGTAATGTGTCCTGTTTGGAAATGAAATGAAATGGGGTTTAACATCCTACTGTTCTGCTCCGAACGTCCTGTTTGGAAAAAACGATTCTCCAGAAAACGTTTGGTGATGACAATGTGCATGCCCACATTGTGTTATTAAACTAAAACTGAAAATGGTGAAGGGCATACGCAATTATGCAGGACACTGTGGCCTACCCCTTAACCGATGAACTTTCTCTGCCAACGTAGGGATTGAACACGGAAAAACCAGTTTAGCGAGCCAACGTCTTACTCACTGATCCACCGTGGCAGTGACATTACAGTCAATTAGGAACTAGCTTTGATTTCATGTTGTATATATGATCAATTAACTCTGGAACACTGTGTTGGTTAATTATGTTCTTATATCTTTATAACATCCATAATACAAAGGTTATATACAGGAACCTACATACACACAGCTATTACATTAAATATAAGCTAAATATATAAGTTCTCTATCCCCTAGGCCCTCTAGTATTATACAATTTGCAACCCAAGCAAGTGTCCAGAAAAGGTTGGGGGCAGGGATTGCACTGGCTTTGTTCTGCCAAAATGTACAAAAAAGATTCATATTTTTTCCCGCCAACTGAAATATTTTATCTGTGAAAAATGTGTGATAAGAATGACAACATGTAACATTTTTATTTCTCCGGCAGGCCTATTAAAAATAATTACCGATTTTATAATTACAATATACAGCAACTTTATTCGTCTTTACATTATACATAAGCTCAGTTTTGTTTAGTCAATTTACTAAAATCAGATTTTATTTCGGGTCACTTTAGTCTATTTGCACACCAAATCAAAAGATCTTTCGAAAAAAATTTTCACTCATGGAAATAACGTCATAAAGAAGACTAATATTTTGCGGTTTGGACTCACTCATTGTAAACCTATAAATGTCTGCACCTAAATCAGTATTCAGATGTATAACTGTTATTATGCATATTTTACTTAGTTAACTTCATGAGAAGTGGTATTAAATGTTCTAGAAAGACTAATTATCTATCACCTTTACACGACACTTATAGTTATGTACATTGTTCCGTCCTAACCAGATATCAGATATCGCTACATCACATATAGTGATATAGCTGTAAATATCTTACCTACATGATATTTGCACACCACATGATTTGAACACACAATAATTACTAAAATTTAGAGGAGGCATCACATCAACATAATCAGTTACACAATATATATGGACACCTCAAGCAACAAACAACAAACGTATATATCACATCAAGAGAAAGGATCAGTTGTCAGTTACATATACTATAACATGTTGACATTGTGTAGTTTATCCTATTATTGTTTATCACATAGTCATCTGTTTATTATATGACTTGGTCTTCATTATCGTTTTTTTATATCACCCCTATCGTTTTATACCAGTTACATGTACAGTAGCCTCTACAGTCAATGTCTTATCATCAATAAAACCGTTTGTCATATCTTGTAATATATCCCAGTCTATAGATACACCATACATAGAACTACCAGGTTTACATGTACTTGTATCCCCTCTAACTAGTGATTTACTCTCATCATTGATATTTAACAGTTTTACTGTATAACTGACTGTAACAGATTTAATAGTTTTATCTTCTACTTCATTCAATACCAGGCTAATATGTAATATTGATATAAGCCGTCTAACACGTACACACCATGGTAATCCTTGTATTATTACAACATCACTATGGTACATGACATAATCTGGCTTCACCTGTTTCAAACTAAAACTACTGGTAAATGTTGTTGGTGTTTGTACATGTACTTCACCCAGTAGTTGTTTTAAACATTCTACATCAGCCTCCACCATAGAATAATATGGATATCTGACTACAGGTTTTTGTAAATTTGTTGATATGTTGTGATCTGTTTTGGTTTGAATATCTGTTAATCCATGTTTATCTACAGCTGTAATTATAGATCTATGTTGTAACATACGATCAGCATATTCACACCATTCTTTCATTTTAGATGTCATCTTGTCATCATCTTCTACTAGTTTGGTCAGTTTACTGTTTTCATCTTCACCAATTTTATTGATGTCATCTTTAATTGTTCCTCCCATCTTCCTGGCTTTTTCACAAATATTGTCTATTTGTTTATCAACTTCATCACAAGCTGTCTTACATGAGATGTTCATGCCAGATATTTTGGTCTTTAGAAAGTCAGAATGTTCGTGTAACTGTTTTATCTTCTTTTCTGATTCAGTTTTCAGTTTCATGACAATTTCTCTCATTTCCTGGTCTACGTCATCCAAATCGGCTTTCGTATGATTTTCATGATCCACCATAACACAAACAGAACAGCATGGTTTGCGACAATCTCGACAATAAACTTCTATTTCTTTCTTCTTGTGTTTTGTACAATACTCTTTCTTATCATCATCATCGTCATCTTCTAGATAAAAGTTGGTGACAAACAGACTGGCACCGCCTGATGGTACCACTGTTTCTTGTCTACAGATAGGACAGTTAAACTTGTTCAAGCGAGCATGAGTCTTGATGTGGTCAGCTATACATTGTTCACAAAACGTGTGGTGACAACATGGCAGTAGCTTGGGTTTAGTAAAGTTGTTTAAACATATAGAACAGGTAAGTTTAGAAGCCATCTTCTAATCCAAGGAAGTTAGAATAATAAATAATTAACGTTAAATTAAATCCATTGTAGAAAACATCTGTTGATTAGCCAAAGCTACAGTTAAAATAAGATATATTCTGGTAGGTGACAATGTATGAATAATCCGATTAGATCATATGTCAGTTGATGTTTACTTATCACCATGGATTTGGTTTCTTGGCTCATATCGTATTGTGTAATCTATATATATGATTGTATACTTTATGGTCATGTGACAATATTTGAATGATAAGATATCAGTTAAATAATATGTCACTTGATGTTTACTAAATCTAACCACCATGTATTTGGTCTATTCACTCACATCGTCTTTATTATATAATAAGAAATGAAAGACAACCCCAACACTACAACGTAACATGTCTCTCATACCACCATAGTATGGAAGGGGGTGTTTCCCAGGAAACATAACCTGTCTATGATACCACCATAGTAAGGAAGTGGATGTTTTCCAGGTAACCTAACATGTCTATGATACCACCAAAATATGGAAGCGGATGTTGAGTCCCACAAGAAAGAGAGAGCATCATAGATAGCAATTGTTTTAGACACTACAATACAGTGTAACAAAAACAGGTTGACGGGGGTGGGGGGCATGGGTGTTACAGAAAATTCTAATTTTATTTAAATTAGACTGATGATTAATGAATAATTTTTTAATCTCACAGAGGTTTAATAAAAAAAAAATCCATTTAAATCTCGGCCATCAGAGTTGACGATAGGCTTGTCATGTGAATAGATGTACAAATAATAATTTATAAAACATCTCAAGCTAAAATACAAACCTGTAATAGATAGGGGGCAGATGGCCGAATGGTAAGCACGTTTATCAGGAAGTCTGTTATTGAGTCAACTGGTGGCAAGGAGTAGGGTAGCCTGTTCAACCTTGTGAGTTTCCTCGGGGTTTCATCCCAATGCTAAAGAAATGACCTAGTTTGTATCGAGTAAACGTCAAACTCCATTTCTCTCCATTCTAATGGACAGATTTAGCTTTTGAATAATGTATCTTTAATAAATATGTTTTGGTGTTTTAATTTCAGGGATCCTCATTTGAAGATACCTCCCATTCACCCATCCAATCTTTCCGTCTTTGAAGATGTGGAGGAGATATTGGGCAACTTAATTATCCAATCAAATCACACAGAATTCAGAAATCTCTCATATTTTAAGAGTCTGAAATATATTTCTGATCGGGAACCGAATGGGTGAGTAAAATATTGGATATATTTTCATATAATAATGTGGATTCATGGAGGGAAATACAAGAGGATTAACTGACCCCATTTCAGACAAGGGGTTATAACTGACCCCAATAGGAACTCTGTTCACTCCACACTTTGAAGAACAGCATCACTGACTAAACAAGTATATAGTTGTAAAGATGAGATAAAAAAACGAGGTCTCATGTATACGTTGACATGCCTGTAATAAGTATAGGCCGTTGTCAGGGCAAAATTTCTCTCATGGCACACACTGTATGGCGTCTGCCTGTCTTCATTAGGCCAGTTGGAAGAGAACAGTAGAACGTTTAACTCCATTTCATTTCATTTCTTTTCTCTTTCTCAAACAGTGCCCTAGCTCTTAATATTATGATGACACATTTGGAATCGTTGGAATTGGTGAAGTTGAAGAAGATACGTCAGGGTGGTATCCTGATAGCGGGCAACAGTAATCTGTGTTACGTCAGTAGTATGAACTGGAGGTTACTTATATTAAACGATGATCCACGAATCAACATTAAATCCAATGCTAAACCTGAAGATTGTGGTGAGTTGGTACAATAGAAACCACAGCTGGCTTCTATTTCTGTTATTTTATACCGGCCATGACTGAATGACTATGACAATGTCCATCTGGAAAACCTTTCTGTCAGTACAGTAAATATATGCACCATAATATTAGAATTTCAAGAATCCTTAAGAAATAATAATTTTAAGATGAAAAATGATTTAAAATATGCAGAAAATTGCTCTTTTATTTGGGGAGATATTTTTCCAACTAACTGACTGGTCATTAAAATGAACAGCTAGAAAACCAACATGTCTGTATGAGATTATCAGGGCTGTTGTTTGAGTTACATGGACCATATATAAGTTTTATAGATAATAAGAACTTAAAGATACATTATGGGAGATTAGATAAAGACTAAATCATGCAAAGGGAATTTGCTGAAAATTTCAGTCAAATTGATCCACCCTGAACAGAGTATTTGGCGATTGAATCTGGGGTCTAGCCTCGATCATCATTACTAAAGTCAGTACGACAGAAATCATACTCTTGATTATGCATTTAATCATTAAATCGTGAAGGAAAGTTATGCAGCAAATCGGATCATAATCCAACAAATATCGCAGGCTAGCAGATTTAGCTCTTGCATAATGTATGTTTAATGTTCCAACTTTCACTCATTTTGAGACCACCGCACGATCCAATATGAAGACACGTTGATAATTTAGCCTTGACAAAGCTTATTCTGCCCACACAACTTTTAATTTCAAATTTCTGTTACCTGTAATTACTTTGGTTGTTATTGTAGTTCGTGATGGTCACATATGCGATGATGAATGTTCCCTGGATGGTTGCTGGGGAAAAGGAAAAGACAAATGTCTCAAATGTCGAAATTACCGTGTTGAAGAAGAAAATATGTGTGTTAAATCCTGTTCTCATATAAATCTTCATTACCATGCTGGAAATAAGATTTGTAAACCTTGTCATGCTCAATGTAAAAACAATTGTACTGGACCGGTAAGTATTTTACAATAAGGAACCAGTGATCGGTTGTGAAGTGACCATTGGTCATCTCGTAACCAACAGTCAGAAAGGGTCAGACGGTCGCACAGGGTCAGACTGTCATAAAGTGACCAACAGTCAGAAAGGGACAATTGGTCGTGAAAAAAACCCATTTAGTACCATCAATTGTCAAGAGAAATTAAATTCAAAGTCTGTAACTATAAAACGATAAGCACATTCTAT
The DNA here is from genome assembly GCA_963678685.1 of Patella ulyssiponensis. Classification (NCBI taxonomy): domain Eukaryota; kingdom Metazoa; phylum Mollusca; class Gastropoda; family Patellidae; genus Patella; species Patella ulyssiponensis. The sequence goes on from OY783225.1 coordinate 94,365,026, forward strand.
AGACAACTGAATTCTTTAGTTAAGTGTTTTCTGTAGCAAAGTAACTGTCTTCCATTGCAAAGTGACTGTCTTCATTTGCAAAATGACTAATTTACATGAACAAGTGGCTGCTGTCCATGAGAAAGTGTCTGTTTTCAGTAGCAATGTTACTGGGTTTTTTTTTTTATAGAAAAGTGACTGTTGTCCATTGACAAAGTGACTGTTGTCCATAAGTAAGTGGCTGTTGTCCATAACAAAATGGTATCATGTGTTCCAGCAAGGTATTGTTGTATATTTCAGGAACCGAATCAATGTGACAGTTGTAAGAATGTTACTATTCTAGATAACAACAATGTCGCCATATGTCTAGCCGAGTGTCCAAGCATCATGTACCCGGATGAAAATAATATCTGTAGAAAATGTCATAAAAACTGTGCTGATGGGTGAGTAGCCATCTTCTCGTAATCGTAAAATAAAGAGCCGTAAAGCATCTTGAAGTTTATCATGGATCCTGTTATATAGACTGTAGCTTATCCTTTAGGCCATGTGGGGAAGCAGCAGTGGCTCAGTTAGTAAGACACTTGCTAGCCTCCAGGTTGCAGGTTCAATCCGGGTGTGAGCCAAGCAGTGGCGGCACCAAGGGGGGGGCAAGGAGGGGCATTTGCCCCCCCAAAAATCTTGCCTGCCCTCTGTTTGCCCCCCCAATAATTTTCGGAAAAAAAAATGTCTGAAATGCTACCTGGCTGCGTTCTATTTTACAAAATATAGTGGCAAAAATATTCATTCACTTTGAGTCACTCTTACTCCGCCCGCTCGACACTTTCTTCTCTGATCGGATAAACTAGTGATTTGGCGACAGACGGTATCTGTTAAGCTCTATTTATCTCGAAGATCAATGCCTGAAATACTGCCAGACTGCATTTCGGGCCGTCTACTTATCAAATTTTCGTTGAGGTTCGCAAGTCCGTTTATTTCACAAAATATAGTGGCGAAAATATTCATTCACTTTGAGTCACTCACTCCGCCCGTTTGTCACTTTCTTCTCTGGTCGGATAAACTAGTAATTTGGCGACAGGCGGTATCTTTATCTCGACGATCAATGCCTGAAATACTGCCAGACTGCATTTCGGGCAGTCTACTTTTCAAATTATTGGGGACTTCATTGAGTTTCATGTGGCACTTTCCTCTCTAGGGTCGGAAAGACTAGTGATCAGGCCAGAGGTGACATCCGATCAGCTCTATTTATCTCTACGATTGGTGCCTGAATACTGTAAGGCAGCATTTCCAACAGTCTATTTTTCAAAATTTTGGGGAGGAGGTCGTCAAAACCCCCACAAGGACTCGCTACTTTAGCGCACACAAAGGTACTTCGTTGAGGTTCGCAAGTCGGTTCGTTTGCCATTTTGGTTTCTGATCGTATGAATTAGTGATCAGACTACGCACAGTATGTGGTCAGATTTATTTATCTCGACGATCAGTGCCTGACTGAATACTCTGTTAGAGAGCATTTCCGAGAGTCTATTTTTCAAAATTTTCTGGGGGAGGTCCATACCCTCCATAAATACTCCCGACATTGGCGCTCGAGAGTGGGATTCGCCGAGTCCGTTCGTTTGACACTTTACCTTAACGGTCATTGCCTGAAATACTGCCAGGCTGCATTTCTGGCAGCCTGTTTTTCAAAATTTTCTTGGGGAGACCCCCCCCCCCATAGTTGATACTCGTGACTTTGCCCCCTTAACCTTGGACTTTGCCCCAGCTTTGCCCCTCCAACCACCGACGGCTGGCGCCGCCACTGGAGCCAAGAAAGTTCATCTGTCTTAGACAGCTGTCTAATCTTCGGATGGGACAAAAAACCCAAGGTCCTTTGAAGCATTATATATTACCGTGACTATAAAAGATCCCTTAAACATTGGAATTTGATATAAGAGTAGGCAAAATTTCCTACATAAGACACTGTATGGTGTATTCCTGTCTTTATTTTCCCGATCGCAGCAGAACAGTAGGACGTTAAACCCCATTGGATATTGTAGTCTACATTAACTAAAACCAGGTCCCTGATTGTATTCATTTTACATTTCGGGTGGTCCAGGTGTTGAAGACTTCATTCGGGTTATTTATACGTTTCATAATTCTATGTGTTTCAGGTGTACCGGAAATTCCGATATCGTGGGTCCAGAGGGATGTAACTCTTGTGAAGTTGGTTTTCGAAAGTCTCGTTTTATGGAAACTATAAGATGTTTACCAACAGATACTAATTCCTGCCCCGACAGCCATCATCTAACTCCTGTTAAAATAGACGATAATAATCTCCTAGGTGGAAAAAGGGTAAGATTGTGGTTTGGTCATTTAGGGGCTGTGGTCTTAAAGGCATAATGTCCTAGGCTTTGGTCATTTAGGGACTGTTGTGTTAAAGCTATAATGTCCTAGGTTTTGGTCATTTATGGACTGTGGAGTTAAGGTCTTAAAGGGATAATGTCCTAGGTTTTGGGAGCTCAGTATGTAAGGTGTTGGCTCGCTAACCTGGAGGTTCCGTTTTCTATCCCAGTGTTGACCAAGAATATTCATCAGGGTTTTTTGGTGTGGTTCCCCATAGTCAGACAGGAAGGAACACCTGGCAAGGTACTATGTATAGTTGTTTGGATGGGACTGAAATCTGAGGTCCCATGTACATATTAGAGTGCACGTATATTAGAAATAAGAGTAGGCACTAATGCTGCTGCCAGTTGAAATTTTCCCCATTACACGCTCTAAGGTGTATACTTGTCTTCATTAGCCCAGTTGCTGCAGAACAGTAGGACACTAAACGCTATTTTATCCGTCGAAAACAACATATATTTAAAATTGTTTTTATACGCCCACATTTTCATGTGGACGTATTATGTCGTCGCCCCTGTCCGTCCGTCCGTCCGTCCGTCCACAATTCTTATCCGATTTTGACGAAACTTGAAATATAGGTTTATCCCCATAAGATCTCGGCTGCTTTCGATATTGGCATGTATCGGATGGAAACTTCATGGATTATGGCCCCTGATTGTACGAAATATCATGTTTTTAGCTTGTGGACCCTATAGAGGTCACAATTTTGAACCGATTTTGATGAAACTTGACATGCATGTTTATAACCCAAAGATCTTGGTTCCTTTCGATATTTGCGCCCATCGGATCGTAACTTCCTGAATTATGGCCCCTGATTGTCCGAAAAATCGCCCTTTTTAGCTTGTGGTCCGTCTGGAGGTCAAAATTATTATCCGATTTAAAAAACCGTTCGATTATATCACCGTTACATGGTAATGAAGGTTGAATTCGAATTTCGTGAAAATCGGACCAAAATTGATATACAAAATGGCCGCCGTTTGTACGCGAATAGTGTGAAAATATGTTATTTCAAGGTTGTGGACCCTATAGAGGTCACAATTTTGAACCGATTTTGATGAAACTTGACATGCATGTTTATAAGCCCAAGATCTTGGTTCCTTTTGATATTTGCGCCCATCGGATCATAACTTCCTGAATTATGGCCCCTGATTGTCCGAAAAATCGCCCTTTTTAGCTTGAGGTCCCTCTGGAGGTCAAAATTATTATCCAATTTGAAAAACCGTTTGATAATATCACCGTTACATGGTAATGAAGGTTGAGTTCGAATTTCGTGAAAATCGGACCCAAATTGACATACAAAATGGCTGCCGTTTATACGCGAATAGTGTGAAAATATGTTATTTCAAGGTTGTGGACCCTACAGAGGTCACAATTTTGAACCGATTGTGATGAAACTTGACAAGTATGTTTATAAGCTAAAGATCTTGGTTCCTTTCTATATTTGCGGCCATCGGATCGTAACTTCCTGAATTATGGCCCCTGATTGTCCGAAAAATCGCCCTTTTTAGCTTGTGGTGGCTCTGGAGGTCAAAATTATCATCCGATTTAAAAAACCGTTTGATTATATCACCGTTACATGGTAATGAAGGTTGAGTTCAAATTTTGTGAAAATCGGACCCAAATGGACAGACAAAATGGCCCCTGTTTGTACGCGATCAGTGTGAAAATATGTTATATCAAGGTTGTGGACCCTATAGAGGTCACAATTTTGAACTGATTTTGATTCCTTTCGATATTTGCACCCATTGGTTCGTAACTTCCTGAATTATGGCCCCTGATTGAACGAAAAATCACCCTTTTTAGCTTGTGGTCCCTCGGAGGTCAAAATTATTATCCGATTTAAAAAAACGTTTGATTATATCACCGTTACATGGTAATGCAGATTGAGTTCAAATTTTGTGAAAATTGAACCAAAATTGACAGCTGTCTTGTCAGGATATCCATCCTTCATCACTAACAAGGGGAAACCATGCCAGAAAATCTAGATGAACTTTGTCACCCAATGCAGGGATCAAACACCCAACCTCAAGGCTGCCGAGCCAGCATCTTACCCACTTAGCAACATGATTCCCAGTCGAATTTGAAGCCTACTGAAATGCACCTTTATAACCCAAAGATCTTAATTCATTTCGATATTTGCACATATCATATTGTAACTTAATGATGTAGGAAAAATCACTTTCGGTATTGCTTGTTCTCTATCCATCTCTCGAAAATGTGGGCGTATCCTGCCTGGCAGTGCCAGCCTATCTTTTATTTTAAAAAAATAATATATATTCCAAATTGTTTTTTATTTGCCATAAATCATATATTCCAAATTTTTTTTTATCAAATAAAAATAATATATATTGCAAATTGTTTTTTTTTTTTTTCCACAAATATACTATTCAAAAAAAGTAGGGGATATTTGATTTTTATACGCCCACATTGAAATGTGGTCGTATATTGTCGTCACCTCCATCCGTCCGTCCGTCCGTCCGTCCGTCGCTCCGGCGTCCACAATTGCTTGTGGACGCTCTAGAGGCTAAAGTTAATATCCGATTGACTTTAAATTTATACACAGTGTTTAAGGTCATGAGACGAAGAAGCCTATTGTTTTTCAGCGATTTCCGATTATAACTACCAGAGTTATGGCCCTTGACGACTTCAAAAAATCTTGTGGACGCTCTAGAGGCCAAAGTTAATATCCGATTGGCTTTAAATTTATACACAGTGTTTAAGGTCATAAGACGAAGAAGCCTATTGATTTTCAGCGATTTCCGATAATTAGTGCCAGAGTTATGGCCCTTGATCACTTCAAAAAATCTTGTGGACGCTCTAAAAGCCAAAGTTAATATCCGATTGACTTTAAATTTATACACAGTGTTTAAGGTCATAAGACGAAGAAGCCTATTGATTTTCAGCGATTTCCAATAATTAGTGCCAGAGTTATGGCCCTTGATCACTTCAAAAAATCTTGTGAACGCCCTAAAAGCCACAGTTAATATCCGATTGACTTTAAATTTATACACAGTGTTTAAGGTCATAAGACGAAGAAGCTTATTGATTTTCAGCGATTTCCGATAATTAGTGCCAGAGTTATGGCCCTTGATCATTTCAAAAAATCTTGTGGATGCTATAAAAACCGAAGTTAATATCGAATGACTTTAAATTTATACACAGTGTTTAAGGTCATAAGACGAAGAAGCCTATTGATTTTCAGCGGTTTCCGATAATTAGTGCCAGAGTTATCTCCCTTGATCACTTCAAAAAATCTTGTGGACGCTCTAAAAGCCAAAATTAATATCCGATTGACTTTAAATTTATACACAGTGTTTAAGGTCATAAGACGAAGAAGCCTATTGATTTGCATCAATTTCCGATAATTAGTACCAGAGTTATGGCCCTTGATCACATCAAAAAATCCTGTGGACGCTCTAGAGGCCAAAGTTCATATTCGATTGACTTAAAATTTACACACACTGTTTAAGGTCCTGAGAGGAAGAAGCCTACTGATTTTCAGAGTTATCTCCCTTGATTACTTCAAAAAACCTTGTGGCGCTGTAGATGCCAAACTTATCATCCGATTGACTTCAGATTGATACACAGAGTTGAAGGTGTTGAAACGAACAAGTATTTTGATTTTCAATGAATTTTGATAACTGAACAGCTAATTCCATGATATTAAATGTTTCCTATACTAATTGTTAGCGTGGGGCAAAACTTTATAAAAAGCAAACAAATTCTAATGATTTTCTGATAATTACATAATGAGTTGTTACTCAGATTTTAGTGTATTACAAATGTTTCATTACCAAAAAAAGTAAAAATATGCAACAACCCTTGTTGACTGCCCGGACGATTTAGCTGCTGTGGGCGTATGTTTCGTTGCCTGGCAACCTATCTTTAAGTGTTATTAAAGTCACATAATGAAACTGACGAAGAAACAAATGACAAAATGAAATGAAGTTCACATTCATCGATTTATTCCAAATGATCGTTAGACTAAGTAAGGCACAGACTGACCATTATAAGGGTAAAATGATACCCAGGCTCAAACAGCAAAGTTACCACAGCATCACAACAAAGTCAGTAACGGGTAAATCCTCCTCTGTTTGCCAAACAAGCATTGATCCGACATGGCATACTCCTAATGAGACGTCTAAGGTCATTTTGGTCCAGATTGTCCCATTCCTGTTGCAACGCAGCAGCAAGTTCTTGGACATTGGCAGGACGTTGTTGACGTTGACGTAACCTCTGTCCAAGCATGTCCCAGACATGTTCGATGGGGGAGAGGTCGGGACTCAGTGCTGGCCAAGGTAATGTGGTGATGTTCTGTTGTTGGAGGTAACCTGTAACGATCCTGGCCCTGTGACATCTTGCGTTGTCATCCTGGAAGATGAAACGGCGGCCATGACGTCGTGCGAACGGCACAACATGGACTGCCAAGATGTTGTCCCGGTAGTACTGGCCTGTAACACGCCCTGCAACAACATGTAAAGCCGTTCTTCCAGCAACAGTGATGCCTCCCCACACCATAACAGAACCACCCCCAAATCGATCATGTCTGATGACGTTAACGTCTTGGAAGCGCTCGTTTCGACGACGCCACACCCTCCTACGTCTGTCCAAAAAATCAACAGTGAACCTTGACTCATCTGAAAACATCACATTGCTCCAGCGTCGATTATCCCAGTGTTGACGATCCCTACACCAACGACGTCTTGCCTGAATGTGATGATCTCTCAAACAAGGGATCACGCGAGGACGTCGGGCGCGAAGGTGACCCCTATGCAGTCGATTCCGAATCGTCTGGCCACTCACTCTCACGCCAGTGTCTGTTTGAAGACGAACGCTGATCTGATTTGCTGTGATGACACGATTTCTCAAGGCCAAGGTACGGATAAATCGATCCTGGGCTTGAGTTGTCGCCCTTGGTCGACCTGAGCATGGTCTGTCCTGTACAGATTGTGTATCACGGTATCTGGACCATAGCCTGCTTATGACAGACTGAGAAACATTCATCGTCCGCGCCACAACCGCCTGTGTTGTGCCGATCTGTAGCATGCCAAGGGCACGTAACCTTTCATTTTGGGTAAGCCGACGCATATCAAAATTTGTTTTCTGGTCACTAAAACAATTAAACTGATGTTTCCACCCTGGAATTCAATGACTGTAACATTCAAAGTCAGAGTCGTGCAAATCTTGGGTTGGACCCCCATGATGATCCCAAACATCACCTGCATTCCATGCGGTAGCTATTGGTGCGTTTGGGCGTCACATGTAACTGGAAATGTTTCTTCTGTTAGGTTCTATAGTGACTTTTTTCGTAGTCATTTGCATATTTTAGTATTATGCCCCCAAAATCAAATATCCCCTACTTTTTTTGAATAGTATAATATATATTGCAAATATTGTTAATTTTATTTTAGATGTGTGAACCGTGTCATCGACTGTGTCAGACATGCAATGGGGCCAGTAATATGCATTGTATTAAATGTAAATTTTTCGAGGACGATAATTCGTGCGTAGAATTCTGCCCAACAATGACGTTCGGCAATAAAGTGACACAGAGGTGTGAGCCATGTTTTGACGAGTGTCGAAGTGGATGTCTAGGATCAGAAAGTACAGATTGCTTTGCATGTAAAAACTTTAAAATCTACATCAGTGAAGATGATACAAGGGTGAGTGGTTGAATTCATCTGGGTAGATGGAGAGAGAGAGAGAGAGAGGGAGGGAGGGGAGAGAGGGAGAGAGAGAGAGATTGGGTTTAACGTCCGCTCGACACAAACTAGGTCATTTCGGGACTAACATATGGTTTAATTTCATTTCAATAATTTGCTTGCAGGTAGGGGTCTTTAGCAGTGGGAGGAAATGGGAGTGCGCGGAGGAAACCCACGAGGTTGCGAAGGCGCCCCTATCTCCATGCCACATACGATCACACCAGGGATCGAAACCATGGCGGCAAGCCAGAGGTGACCGGCCAACTAGAGGTCGAAGTGCGGCACTCTAGACCACTAGGCCATCCCAACCCCCCTCTGGTAGATGGTGATAGAATTTATCTAGTAGGGTGTTGGTTGGGAACATGGCAATGATACTATGGGGGTAAATGGTAGAATTTAATTGGGCGTGTGAGAGTAGCAAAGATGTTAGTTGTAGCATTTATTTGTGAGAGTAGGTAGTTGGCAATGATAAAATAGTTTCTTGTAAAATTTATACGGTACAATTGAACATTTTGAAAGGGTAGGGAAGAAGGCAATGATAAATTGGGCAGTTGTTAAGTAAGTGAGAGGCCTTTGTCTATGATATATAAACCCCATTCCATTCATCTTCATGGTTTGAGTTTAGTAAATATATTTTATTGATTTATAGTTTAACTGTACGGATGAATGTCCACAGCATCTACCATATTCCGTGTTGGATAACAATGCAAATAGTGAAACAGCATCTAGAACAGTTTGTGCTGATAATACACATCCAGAAGTCATAGCATTATTATCACGTAACGCTGAGTAAGTACACAGCTTTATTATCACGAAACACTGAGTAAGTACACAGCTTTATTAACACGTAATGTTAAGTAAGCACATGTCTATTATCACGTAACGCTGAGTAAGCACATGTCTTTAAATTATCACGTAACGCTGAGTAAGCACATGTTTTTAAATTATCACGTAACGCTGAGTAAGCACATGTTTTTAAATTATCACGTAATGCTGAGTAAGTACATGTCTTTACTATCACGAAACGCTGAGTAAGTACATGTCTTTATTATCACGTAATGCTGAGTAAGTACATAGCTTTATAGTTTGTATCTCTCTGATATTGGTGGACCTATTCAATCTGACATTTCTATTACAACATGTTTTCTTATTATTATCATATTGAACATGTGTTTTAAAGATAGGAATAGGGAGCCACGATGGGGAAGTGGGAATTTCCCCTTGTCCATGGTTCAGGACGGAAGGCCTGACAAGAATAGCTGTATGGTTGTTCAGATGGGTTGGAAAACTGAGGCTCTGTGTATACATTGGCATTCTCTCTAATAAAAGTTTCCTTGAAATTGGGAATTTGATATAAGAGTTAGCTGAAACGCATTTAGTACAGGAGTCGTAAAATGAATATTTTGTTTTAAATATTAGATATCAGGAGCATGTCTAGATTTAAATTGAAAAATAATTCATGTTTTCAATGTCAAACACCATGGATGATATTGAATTAGAAACTTAGCCATTTTAATGTTAAATAATCATCTCTATGTTAAGTACATATTGATGTAGGATTGAGCCGTAAAAAATTTGATATTTTAATGTATACTATTCAAAAAAAGTAGGGGATATTTGATTTTTAAGTGTTATTAAAGTCACCTAATGAAACTGACGAAGAAACAATGAAAAAATGAAATGAAGTTCACATTCATCTATTTATTCCAAATGATCGTTAGACTAAGTAAGGCACAGACTGACCATTATAAGGGTAAAATGATACCCGGGGTCAAACAGAAAAGTTACCACAGCATCACAACAAAGTCAGTAACGGGTAAATCCTCCTCTGTTTGCCAAACAAGCATTGATCCGACGTGGCATACTCCTAATGAGACGTCTAAGGTCATTTTGGTCCAGATTGTCCCATTCCTGTTGCAACGCCACACCCTCCTACGTCTGTCCAAAAAATCAACAGTGAACCTTGACTCATCTGAAAACATCACATTGCTCCAGCGTCGATTATCCCAGTGTTGACGATCCCTACACCACAACGCCTTGCCTGAATGTGATGATCTCTCAAACAAGGGATCACGCGAGGACGTCGGGCGCGAAGGTGACCCCTATGCAGTCGATTCTGAATCGTCTGGCCACTCACTCTCACACCAGTGTCTGTTTGAAGACGAGCGCTGATCTGATTTGCTGTGATGACACGATTTCTCAAGGCCAAGGTATGGATAAATCGATCCTGGGCTTGAGTTGTCGCCCTTGGTCGACCTGAGCGTGATCTGTCCTGTACAGATTGTGTATCACGGTATCTGGACCATAGCCTGCTTATGACAGACTGAGAAACATTCATCGTCCTCGCCACAACCGCCTGTGTTGTGCCGATCTGTAGCATGCCAAGGGCACGTAACCTTTCATTTTGGGTAAGCCGACGCATATCAAAATTTGTTTTCTGGTCACTAAAACAATTAAACTGATGTTTCACTCTGGAATTCATTGCCACAATGACTGTAACATTCAAAGTCAGAGTCGTGCAAATCTCGGGTTGGACCCCCATGATGATCCCAAGCATCACCTGCATTCCATGCGTTAGCTATTGGTGCGTTTGGGCGTCACATGTGACTGGAAATGTTTCTTCCGTTAGGATCTATAGTGACTTTTTTCGTAGTCATTTGCATATTTTAGTATTATGCCCCCAAAATCAAATATCCCCTACTTTTTTTGAATAGTATATGTTAAGTATATATTAGTGAGGGGTTAAACTGCAAGAAATTTGATATTTTAATCACATATGTATGTTAAGAAATTTGATATTTTAGCGAAAAGTTCCAAGTTATAAATTTAGTTATTAGGTAATGTGCTTTTATAATAAAAAAAACATAGAAAATACTCAATCGGCATCCCCATCGACGGTTTAAATTTTCAGTTGATTGTGTTTTTTGTTTTCTCTGTCGATGAAATAAATTGGTATATTTGTTTTTTTGTGTAGAGATGAAAAGAAGAAAATGGCGATAATTGTTGCTCCATCTGTAGCCGGTGTACTGATTGTAGCCGTTCTGATCGCTTGTATTGCTTGGTGCTGTCAGAAACGAGCTAAGGCCAAGGAAAAAACAGCAAAACTTACGGCCAAGATGACTGGTTGGGACGAAGAAGTCGTGAGTATTTATTTAATGATGTACACCAAATGGCGTGCACCTAAAAGAACCCTGATTAAATCTTCAAAGAGTAGACCATTATCCGGGAAATGTTTCCCGCATAGCACACTGCACACATGCCCATCTTCATTATCCCAGGGCATCACAATAGTACATTAAACCGCCCCCTTTCATTTTATTTATTTGATGATAATTTACAACACATGAATAACTGAATTATGTAAATGGTTTTTATACAGCCAAATAGAAACATGGTTGTTTATTGCCTCTGTTCATACAGGCATTGTCTGGCAACACATCTTTAATGGATGAATTAAATAAAAAAAAGAGAAAAATAGTGAACATACAAATTGTATTATGTAATTTTCTTTCTAAACCAATTCTTTGAAGATTTGATCAAATTTTCCTTCTAAACCGATTCTTTGAAGATTTGATCAAATGTGACATTTGGAATGAAATTATAGCTAAAGGGGAATAACTCCATTTAATCAATTTATATAAACATTTGTCACTGGGTTGATTTGGAGAAATGAAATGGGGTTTAATGTCCTACATATGTGAACCAACTGGGATAATAAGAACAGTGTTCATTTTATATATAAACAATACTAATTTACTGTAATAACTACTGTTTTTAAAAGAATTAAATCTTTGCAATAAATTCAAGTTTGTGTGAGGCCAATTCAAATTTTTGTAACTTTTTTTTCAGCCTCTTACACCAACGACAGCTAAACCTGACCTTGCTCAGTTAAAATTGATAAAGGAATATGATTTACGGCGTGGAGGTATTATTGGGTCGGGAGCATTTGGTACTGTCTATAAAGTAAGTTACATGTATTATTCCTTTAACTGTCAAACTGACAAAAAATGTGAAATATTTTATACCAATAAATGGGGAATTCACGATCTTTCAAAAGATATATACATTAACTGCGACAGTTAGAATTTGAAAAAGTGTAGATAAAAATGCCACTGTTGGGGAAAAATTCTACCCCTTGAATTGTACTTGTAACCATTTAAAGTATTACAATACCCATTTGTTAGTCTTAAAATAACCAAAGTATTGTATTGATGATACATTAACCATATGCTAGTCCCGTTATAACCAAAGTATTGTATTTATGAGACATTAACCATATGCTAGTCTCATAATAACCAGTATTGTGTTGATGATACATTAACCATATGTTAGTCCCAAAATAACCAAAGTATTTTATTGAGGATACATTGACCATATGCTAGTCTAAAAATATCCAAAGTACTGCATTGATGATACATTAACCATATGCGAGTCTCAAAATATCCAAAGTACCATATTGATGATACATTAACCATATATATGTTTGTCCCCAAATAACTAAATTATCATGTTGATGAGACATTAACCATATGTTAGTCTCAAAATGGTCAAGGTATTGTGTTGAGTAGACATTAACCATATGTTAGTCTCAAAATAACCCAATTATTGTGTTGATGATACATTAACCATATGCTAGTCTCAAATTGACAAGATGTCAAAAGTCCACCCAGATAAAAAAAAATTTATAATCATTTGTTTTTCTTTTTTTTCTAGGGATTTTGGATTCCAGAAGGTGAAAATGTTAAAATTCCTGTAGCTATAAAGGTTTTACAGGAAGGAACATCACCAAATCAGAATAAAGAATTGTTGGAAGAGGCTCGTGTCATGTCGTCAGTAGAACATCAGTATTGTGTCAGAATCTTGGCAGTCTGTATGACGGCACAAATGATGTTAATAACGCAGCTCATGCCTCTGGGATGTCTTCTGGATTACGTGCGAAAAAACAAAGATCACATTGGATCGAAGGTTCTGTTGAATTGGTGTACACAAATAGCCAAGGTGAGTGCTATCAAGGTTTTATGTGGAAAAACACCCTTTTTATTCCCGGAAAAATCAATCCTTAAGATGCAACACTGACGAGGAGAAGTCACAACTAAAAAGCCAGAGGAACTTTCATGGTTAACCAGCTACCACCTACCCACTGAGCCACAAAAACATCCTTGGCCAACACCATATTTAGAAACCTGGTACTTTAAGGTTAATGAGCCACTACCTAACCCCCTGAGCCACAGATATTTTCAGGCTGATATTTGGTTTATATTTTTAGGGTATGGTTTATTTGGAAGAGAGAGGTATTGTTCACAGAGATTTGGCAGCTAGAAATGTTCTGCGTAAGTTTTAATATTGCTTATTTTATTTTTGTATATTTTGTTGAAAGTAGTAAACATATTAGTAAATATGAAACTGTCCGTCCTGTTATGTTTACACATTTGAATTATGACTTATCACCAAAACCTGACAGAAAATGTCAATTTAATTCAATACAATCCCATTAAAATTATCCCTTAGTGATTGGATTACCTCCCTTTAGTGTGTCAAGGGAGATAACCCATACCAAAGAATTAAAACATTCTCCAGAATGTTAAATGTAGAAATTTTGCATATTTCTTTACTACTTTTAGAGATGCCAAGAAACTTTCTCGCTTAATTTTTAAAACGGCACCACTGACAAACGGGGAACTAGGCAGAATAATCCTGAAAGATTTTGGATAAAAAAATTAAATCTGAGTAACCAATGGAACATAAAAAGATGTAATTAACAGATAGTGTTGAATATTTAATGATTGTTTTGATTTTGTTTTATTTCAGTACATACGCCAACCCAGGTAAAGATTACAGATTTTGGATTAGCAAAATTATTGGATTATGATGAAGAAGTCTATCAGGCAGCTGGTGGGAAGGTGAGAAGACAGAATAATTATCTCCCTTGATGAAATACATTTCATGCCCATAACTTTTATTTGAAGAAATGTCAGCGGGATACATTTTAGTATTGAAGGGCCACGCTTGTTATGAAATGAAATAGAAATCTAATGAAGACTGACTTACACTATACAGTGTGCTATGAAGGAAACTTTACCAGGCAGTAGCACTATGGCCTACTCTTATGTCGAAATTGGTAGGCCATAGTGCTACTGCCTGGAAAAATTTGCTTCGTAGCACACTGTATGGCGTATGTCAGTCTTCATTATCACAGTCAGAGCAGAACAGTAGGAAGTTAAACCCAATTTATTTCTATTTGATAATTTCAGATGCCTATAAAATGGCTGGCGTTAGAATGTATACAACACAGAATATTCACGCATAAAAGTGACGTCTGGAGTTATGGTGTGACCGTCTGGGAATTAATGACGTATGGACAGAAACCGTACGACAGTATTCGTGCCCGGGATGTTCCCGATCTGTTAGAGAAAGGGGAACGACTCCCACAACCACATTGTTGTACTATTGACGTTTATATGATCATGATTAAATGTAAGTACCGGGATATTGAACTATTCTGAGAGGGGGTGGGGTCGAATGAGTTAACATGTGCACTTGACAAGATTTGTCATTGAGTCAACTGCCATATGTTACAAGGAGTAGGGTCGTCTGTCCAACCTCGTGGGTTTTCTCCGGGTCCTCCTGTTTCCTCCCACTACTAAAGACCCCTACGCGCAAGCTGATTATTGAAATAGAATTTTAAATAACTTAGCTTACCAATTATTGAAATACAATTGAACCATATGTTAGTCCTGAAATCACCTAGTTTGCCAGTTTACCTTGTCATAGCTGCACAAACAAGAAAGCTTTTGCAGAAAGAAGCTATGTACTATCGATTTGAACACTTGCTTTTGAAAAAATATGAAAAAAAATTAAATGCCATAATATCATGCTATAGGTTGGATGTTGGATGCCGAAAGTCGACCATCTTTCTTGGAGTTGCAGGAAGAATTTTCTAAGATGGCTCGAGATCCTGGTCGCTATCTTGTGATTCAGGTAAGATGCTATTTACATTTAATATCCTTTTATAAACTTATACATCAATATTTCCTCTCAGTTAGTCTCTACAGATCTTTTATTATTTTATTTTTTTTGTTTGTAATTTAGATGTAATTTGTAAATAAGATAGATTTCTGTGGCTATAAACAGTGTTTTAATTGTCTCTTCTGCTATTTAAACTATGTTTTTTAAGCCTAGTTCACAACCTGCCGTACATGCTTTCTACGCGGACAATTTAAGTAAGACTTAACGCATTGCTTGCGTGTATTCATCACCATAAAAGATCGAAGACTTGCTCTAGAGACTTTAGGTACTGCACATACAAAATTTTGACCAAGGGTTGTGAGCTAGGCTTTAGATGAAAAAAAAACAAAATAGGATAAAATTTGTCAGTTGACAGTTTTATTACCATACATCATTTATGAATTCTTTTTTGAGACATTTTTTATTGTTCAATATTTTTTGAGTTATTATTATCTATCATTTATCATTTAAGTATCAAAAAAATACAAAATGTTAATTTTTTTAATCATGCTTAAAATTTTGAGTTATTGTGATTTATGATTTTTCATTTAAATGTTAAAAAAAATGTTAATTTTTGAATTATGCTTAAAATTCCTGACTGGTCATTGTTTTCAGTTATTTTATGATTTATCAGTTGAATTATGATTAATATGTCCAGTGTTCAATCATACACATTTTAAATATAGGATTATATAAATTAACTTTAAAGGGTGACGTTCTAAAACGCCTATCAGGAGTGTCCAATGGGGCGGAAGCAGACAATAATGCGCAAAATTCTGCTGATACTTCTCTTCAGGTAGACTTGATCATCTGGTTTGTTGGCATGTTGTATCGTGAATGTTGTAGTTACCTCCCCTTTCATCGTATCCCATCATGCACTACATCATTTTCATTTATTTTTTTAGTAGAGGAGTTTTGTCTGTCATTTAATTGGGAACTAATTTCTTAAAAAATGTGATATTGGCAGTTATTTTTCTTTTTAGAGTCTTGTTATTTCATTGGTTGAGGTTGGGAGACAAAATATATATGTTTTAGCATCTCTATTCGCAACCAATCAAAATGCTATATCCTTAAAATTTACTGATTTGAATTTTAAATTGCCATTGTACACCTGAGGCGCGGAGGGAAAAATGATGTTTAACATCCACTTAACACAATCTAAATCATTTTGGGACTAACACATTGTAGAATTTTAATTCAATAATTCGCTTATTGTGTGTGGAGGTCTGGAGAAAACCCGTTAGATTAGGCAAATAACCATGTACTCCATTTCTGATCGAAACAGCACAGCTTGATTTAAATAACTACCAAGCTCGTGAAAGACGTGTAAATAGGCCTATAATGTTTTTGATAAAATGAAAAAGGAATTAATATAAGCTTCTGCTTATTTTCAAATCCATGGTATCGGTATTGTATATACTCATGTTGTACGCGAAATGAACTGTATGAGATCTATAAACCAAAATGAAATTAGAATAATACACACAGTGGCTTGTATTTGAACGGATAGATGCATTCTGAATACAGGGATATCCATTCATCTACAGACATAGAGATTGATCGACCTGATGGGTCGTTTCTAGCTAGGGAATGATTGATCGACCTGATGGGTCGTTTCTAGCTAGGGAATGATTGATCGACCTGATGGGTCGTTTCTAGCTAGGGAATAATTGATCGACCTGATGGATCATTTCTAACTAGGGAAAGACTGAAGTGCCTGATGGATTGTTTCCAGCTAGGGAATGATTGATGTGCCTGATGGATTGTTTCTAGCTAGGGAATGATTGATGTGCCTGATGGATTGTTTCTAGCTAGGGAATGATTGATCAACCTGATGGATCATTTCTAGCTAGGGAATGATTGATCGACCTGATGGATCATTTCTAGCTAGGGAATGATTGATGTGCCTGATGGATTGTTTCCAGCTAGGGAATGATTGATGTGCCTGATGGATTGTTTCTAGCTAGGGAATGATTGATGTGTCTGATGGGTCTTTTCTAGCTAGGGAATGATTGATGGATTGTTTCTAGATAGGGAATGATTGTAATCTGTATTTAAATCAATCCTGCATGAATTGTAGAAATTTACAAGTTATCTATATATAAACACTATAACATCAAAATATAAAGATACACTTATATCAAATTGTTAATTTTATCTGCACTATAAATATCAAGTTCCCAAAATTACCCCCAAATGATAATGTGTCATATAACATTCCTGAAAATACTGGACACCAAAAAATGGCTCTATGTTGAAAGTGTTTATTACACCCTAAACCAATTTTTGATGCAAAAATCTAGAGCTTGAATTTGGGAGAGTTCACTTTAAACCCCTTTTTTTATACTACCCCCCCCCCCCCAACAAAAAAAAACCCTCTACATATTCATTTTGGAAGAGTTTACCGAACCCCTTTAAATTTTTGATAAGAAAAATCCCTCTAGATATTTTTTTTGAGGACAGTACACTCTAAATCACTCTTTGATAAAACAAAATTAACCCAACATAAAGAAGAGAAGAGAATGTTTTGCATGTGTTAATATTTAGGATTAAGATATGAATATGAACAGCATGTTGACGAACTGGATATGATGACATGATGAATTATTCTGTTGTTAATACAAGTTGTGTAATACAAGTTATCCACAGTCAAGTTGCATTCAATCGTCTTTATTTTGATTTCTTGTTAAAGAGCATGTGCATCGTGACTAGATGTAGGTTGTTATAGAATGACGGCCAGGCAGCTAGAAATGTTTAAATCAAATGAGGGTTAACAATGGTTGCTGTGGCAGCCATATATGCATGAAATGTCTGACACAAGTTGCCAAAAGTTCGACCTGGAATATGCCCACCAATCGGACAGTGAATTAAGTGTATAACTATTGCGTATCCGAATGACCTGCCATGACAGAAAATCCTGATGAACTTTCTCAGCCAAACAGGGGCTGAACAAGCAACATCCAGGCTAGCGAGCCAGCGTCATACCCACTGAGCCAATGTGCCCCCCCCCCCGCATAATATTATCATTATTCATTAATATATTGGTTATCTTCATGGTTCAGTTGCTTCTTTTATTTTGCTTCGGCACTAAGAAGGTTTTTATGTTTGCGATTAGGAGGGTTTTTTTATTTGTTTCATAATACTGTTTTTGTTCTATTTGTTGATTATTTTTTCCTGCTTTCTGTTTGTTTTTGATTCGTTTTGTTTTTAGATTTCCTAAGGTGGTGGCAGTTTCCTGTATAAAATATACATTTTTGTAGCAAAATGAAGAAAACCATAAAAATAGTTGAATTGTTCCTTTAAAGTGACACTGTTACTCTGTTAAAGAAAAGGGAAAAAATTAGAAATTTTTTTTGATATCCTCACTCGGCAATCTTGCATTTTTTTAACAATATCTTATTTCCTCGGTTTAATCCATGATTATTTTATATTTGATTAATCAATCAGAATAACCAACAATCACGATTCCAGCTACCATTGAAATCGTGGAGAGAGAGAAATGGGGTTTAATGTCCACTCGACACAAACTAGGTCATTTCAGGACCAACATATGGATTAATTTTATTTCAATAATTCGCTTGTGCGTAGGGGTCTTTAGCAGTGGGAGGAAACCGGAGTACCCTGAGAAAACCCTCGAGGTTGGACAGGTGACCCTACTCCTTGCCACGTAAAATCCAGGGATTTGAAACAAAGCCAGTTGACTCAATGGCATGCAGTATGATACAGCGCGCGCACGCTAACCATTCGGCCATCCAACTACGTGTTAAATATTGTCGTCAGTTGTAGCAATTGTGTTGATCGTATTGAAACGTATAACCACAGATCGTCGACTCACGTAACAATCGTATCGTAACACTCGACTATGGGAGTCTAGCATAATCAAAGAGACCAATGAAAAGATTTACAAATCCAAGTTTCAACAGATTTCTATATGTATTTACTATGTGTGTATTTATATCTTTTATGTTGAAAGTCATGGGTTTAGCTGTGAAATATTAGATATTATCCAAAGAATGCAAGATTACCGAGACTTTAAACTTCTGTATTTGTCATGATGTGTAGATTTACAAATCCAACGTCTGTCAGATTTCTCTCTCTCTATATATATATATTTGTATCTGTGATGTTTTATTAAAGGGAGACAAACTGATGCGTCTGCCCAGCGAAACATACGACAAACATGATCTGATGAGGAGCATGAGCGTGGCCATCGACGGACCGGAAGAGGTCGTTGAAGCAGATGATTATTTACAACCGCACTTGAACTCGGATGAGTCTCATGATAATAATAATGCACAAGTCAAGGTAGATAACTCTAGTACATGGCTGGACAAAAACAAAAAACAACAAGTCTCAAGATCTTTGCGATTCAATAATGAATAAGTTTGTTTCATAATGTATCAATGCCTTCTATTTGGAACTTTGTGTAAAGTACCTTAAACTGAGACTGCATGGGTGCGTTCAAAAGTTGAGCAGTAGGGGACAGAGGGCTGGGCGTATTCTGGGTAGTGACAGCATCTAGTTTAACGCCATTAACGGTAATGTTTTTCAAGGTCGTTTGTTTCATGATTAATCCCAGAAAGAAATATACTGTGGAAAACGCGTGTGAACGAAGATAATATTAAATATATACCTGCTACTCAAAAACGGTAAATTGACAGGTAATTTGCTAAGCTCGTTAGTGAGGTAATTATGATTAACGTTTGAATGACTACACCTGAATGTTGACACACCTGAATGTCGGTGTTTAGTCGGCACAGAAATTGATGTCGTAACCTTTTTGTACTTGTTGTTTTTTGTTGTTACCAGACCTGATTGTTGTGAAAATGATCGACGAAAGAAAGTTTTTGTTAAAATTCGATCAATCTGATTAAAATACAGATCAATATTTTGTTTCGTTTTTTTATACTTTCCATGGCCTACACTACAAGAAGATCTCACTGGTTGTAGTGGAAGGTTGCTTCAGGCGTATCACTAGCGCCTTTAACCCTGTGACCTCAGACTTTTGATTAACCAATTGGCATTGATGTTTCTAGTGGAATACTCACTGTACCGTGCTCAGAACTTGCTGCAACAGACTGTTTCATTGGCTAATCCTTCACGTGGGTTATATAACAACTCATCCAGATCCTAGTGTCGTGATGACATGTAAAACGAAGTTTTGAACTAGATAAAAACGAAACAAAATAGGATCGGTGTTTTAATCAAATTGTAATTTTGTACAATATCCATTATAAATTGCATGAAATGAAATGGAATGGGGTTTACCATCCCACTGTTATTTCTCCAGCTGGTCTACTAGATATTGTCAAGGGTTCTTTTACGTGTACACAAATGTGTACATGGGACCTGAGTTTTACATCCCATCTGAAAAACTAGACAAATCCATCCGTCTTGTACCATTGACAAGAGGGAAACTACCTGAACAACCAGAGGAACTATCTCTGCCTACAATGGGAGCAAACCCAAGACTTCTGTGTTAGAGAAACACTGTCTCCCTATAACCATAAGATAATTTGAATATGTGTGTCCTGTATGGCTGAACCCAGGGGTAAGTGGAGTGGAGCGGATTGAGACCACTGGACATACAGAGGCATCCCATGTGGAGTGGAATGGAATCAGACCACTGGGATTATAGAGGATGGTCCTATACGTTGCGTGAAGATATTCCTAATAATGGGAAGATATTATAAAGGAAGAAGAGAAAGATATTCCACCCGTCTTTACTATCCTTCTGATTAATTCATCAGTATATAGTTCCAGATATATAAATACAACTGTCTCATTGACAACTGTCTTATCGCCTTCCTTTATTTAAATACCAACGTTTGACTTGGCGTCACTAAAACTCGTATGTCTTAACTAATTTGACCGTACTGACACAAAAAAAAAAAATTTCTGCCAACCACATCTTTATAGAATTACCTCCCTTATGTAGAATTCAGTACCTGTTACAATGAAACAATTAATACAAGAGATGTTCATAAAGTATAGATTGTAGTCATTGTCTCTAAACACCAAAACTTAAAAACTGCCTTTGAAAACAATGTTGGCTGGCATATAGTTGTTGATTGGCAACTCTGTATTTGCAAGTCACCTTCAAGAACATTGTTGGTCAGCATGTGTTTGTTGACTGGTAACTCTGTATATTCAAGTCACCTTTAATATAATTATCATATTTGATAGGTTCCTTTATTGGAAGGAGCATCACAAATAGATGGAAAGTTTCCAGGAGCCAGCAAACCTCGACGAGAAAAGCGCTATGCTCATCTTGATAACGCTGTTCAAGCACGTCAACAGCGACAGACGTCCCCCACCAGAGGGCGTGGTGATAGCATCAATTCACGGTATAGTTCAGATCCTGTCAAATTCTTAAAAGATAAAGGTAATTGAAATATTGTTATATTTTAATTGGGGGGGGGGGGTTAAAGAAATGTTGATCACATTCTACAAAAGGAGTAAAGACTTGTCCTTTAACACTAGGTTTTCAACCAGCTAGTTTGACACAATTATATACAAGTACAACCGGAGGAAATGAAGCCACGCTAGTTGACTCAATGACAGACTTTATGACACAGCGCGCACCTCTTAACCCTTCGGCCATCCCCCATTTGGCATATTGGACCTACCTATGTGGCATATTAGACTATTGTCTGTGGCACAGTATACCATTCTTTGTGACATATTGCACCATTCCATGAGGTATATTGGACCATTCCATGTGGCATATTATACCATTCTCTGTGGCATTGTCTACCATTCTTGGAGGCATATTGCCCCTCATTGTAATGATGATTTGATATAAAAATGATATGTAGTGTTTTGGGTTGACAACTGAGATTAAGGCTATACAAGATAATATTTGACACAAGGAACGTTAAATCCTGGTCGTCCCTGCTTTAAAAGGGAAAGTAAATTTCGGTAACAATGCGATCGATAGGAAAATACAGATTAGTTGACACGTCTAGTCTACTATGATCTGTTTTCAGATGACGTAGAATTGGGTTTACCGATGTTGTTGTTAAATGGTGGCGATGAGAGGAATGGAGGATTGCCTTACAAACGAGATGTGCCTTTACACCTACCAGTGGATGAAGATGATTACTTGCAACCCAAATCACAGATACCACCTGCTTATATGGACCTTAACGATAAAGGTAAGGCATTTTAAATGAAACCTGGGTTTAGCATCTTACTTTCCTACATAAACCTGACTAATGAAACAGGGATAATCCATGCAGGTATGTGTTCTATGCGAGACAATTCCCCCTCGGTTTTTGATTTACTAGTTGCAGTCCACTGCACTTCATTCTGCACCACTGACAAAAAGAGTGTATGTTGGAAAATGCCAAGAAACTTTCTCAGGACCTCCTGGTTAGTGGCTCCCTAAAAGTTATTGTCAGAGTATGTGTTACATTACAGGTTATTACCAGACTGTGCTATATTACAGGTTATTACCAGAGTGTGTTATATATTTACAGGTTATTGTCAGAGTATGTGTTTTATTTACAGGTTATTATCAGAGTATGTGTTATATTTACAGGTTATTATCAGAGTATGTGTTTTATTTACAGGTTATTATCAGAGTGTGTTATATATTTACAGGTCATTATCAGAGTGTGTGTTATATTTACAGGTTATTATCAGAGTATGTATTATATTTACTGGTTATTATCAGAGTGTGTATTATATTTACAGGTTATTATCAGAGTATGTGTTATATTTACAGGTGTTTATCAGAGTATGTCTTATAATTACAGGCTTTTATCATAATATGTTATATTTACAGGTTATTATCAGAGTATGTGTTATAATTACAGGTTATTATCAGAATGAAAGAGATGTTTTTGATGAAGAAGAAGAATATGAAGCTACAGAAGAGGAGGCTGTAAATAAACCATTGACACAGGCCATAGATAATCCTGAATATTTCGATACACCCAAGCAAAATGGCGTTAATAAATCGGGGATACCGGCTCCGTTACCTAAACCCAGAAATCTAAACTATTATAATGACATTAATCAGTTGTCTCCCTTGGAGAAAAAACAATTAATATTAAGAGTGAATAGTAATGAGGGTGGTGTTGAAACAAGTATTTAGCCCAGAGTTATCTACCCTCGCCCTCCGTTAATGTTTTATTTTTAGTGATGTCTGCTGATGTATGTTCGTATACTTCCCATCAGGGGAAATTGTGTTGAGAAATAAAACTGCTCATGTACAGAATAGGCCTAGGCTCTTCGGGAAGTTCAGTGAATCTGGTCACATGATTTCATATAAAGTGAACTGTGTGATGCATCATGTGACTAGGTTATCTGATTAGTGAAAGTTGATGTGTGAACTATTTTATGTTATGAGTTAGGTCTAAATGTGAAACAACAGGATCATGTGAATTTGGAAGAATCATGTGACATGACATGTGACTAAGGAAGAATCATGTGACACACCATATGTGACCAGTCTCATGATTTTACTGTTGCTGTGTTATAAGCTTATTCATGTTGTGCTTTCGGTTATCGTGAGGCAAAATGGATGTTGGAGTGTTATCAGACAACTCATTGAATGGAAAAAGTATAGGCCTGTACAGTATCCAAATAGTATAGGCCTACGGTATCCAACTTAACAAACCAATTTGAGTGTGAATATTAGGCCTATTAACTGATCCTACAAATAGTGTCGGAACGAAGAACAGTAATCCGATTCTCACTCGTTGGTTGAAGAGATAACATATGTGCTGATATATCTTGTGACTCTTGACTCGTACATTCTCTGGACAAAACGATGTTATAGTTTACCACTAGGTTAAATAAGTGCTGACGAATTTGTTATAAATATATGGGGTGGGGGGCAAATAAAGTCCAGTGTTGAGGTGTTGTAATGTTTAACATAGGCGTAAATACCTGCTGTAAACATCCAGTGTCAAGGTATTGAGTTTACAATGGCTTCTTGTAGTCAGAGCTTGCGTTACAACCAACCTGGGGCGAAAACATGATATTAGACACTGCCAAAACACAAGCTTGAATCAAACAGAACACAGAATTGAAGTACAATCTCGAGTCTGGACCATGATGATACCAGTACCGTCTCGAGTCTCGTTCATGATGATTAAAAAAAGAGAAGCGTCTCTACCTCGATGATTCAGGTACCGTCTCGAGTCTCGTCCATGACGATTAAAATAGAGACGCGTCTCTACCACGATGATTCAAGTACCATCTCGAGTCTCGTCCATGATGATTAAAATAGAGACGAGTCTCTACCACGATGATTCAATTACTGTATTGTAGAGAAAGACTGATATTGAGATAGAAACTGAAAGATGGAAGCTATGAAATGTACGATGATTCGTCAGCATAAGAAGCATACACCTAAGATTGTTATTTGTTGCAAAAAATAGGGCAAATCGTTGATTAAATAAAATACAAACAACTATACCCAAAATATCATACACCAGTATTTATAGCGTGAAGACGGATGGAGAGAACAAAGCTCAATGCAAAAGAACATTTTTCAGTTACACAATCATGTGATATGCAGCATTTATCCAATGTGATAAAACTATGGTGACATCATCATTATCCAATGAAATGCTGATAAACTGATCATATGATATGTGGCAGTCATGTGACATTATGATTATCCAATGAAATCTGATGAATTGATCATATGACATATAAACTGATCATGTGACAGAACATATCATGTGACACTATGATTAAGCAATAGTTTAGTTAGAAATTGTGAAATCAGTCAGTTTGAAAATGGTGTCCAATGATGGTTAGCCAATCTAAGTACTGCATCAGTTAACTTCAACAACTAAAGCTTTGTTTATATAAATGATGTAATTTAAAAATATCTGTTATGATCACTGTAACAATTTCTTCCATGTATCTGATTGGTTAGTGATATATATATAGACCAATCACATTTTGATTTTGCTTAGTTAATGAGTATGCATGCCACTTTAATTTCTTTAATAATCGAATGTAGTGGTTGTGATTTTATTTTAGACTTGATAATAGAGTTTCATAATATGAAAGGTTAGATCAACCAGCCTCCTTTTATACGAAAAACAAGAAAAATGACTGCTTTTCTTTCTTTGTGCCAAATCAAAATCTCCATGTTTGAAAAAAAAAATCCATCAATGCTTTTTTTTTTTAATTTATGAATGTCCTTTGTTCAAGGCAGATGATTATTAAATGTGTTTTTTTAAGAGGATGAAAAGAAATTCAGGCTTATCCAGTCACATGGAATTAATGATAATGGCTTAGTCTATTTGCAGGCATTATAGGAAGATTAGGCTTGATGGGGTTGGGATCAGACCACTTAGCGAGCGGATGAGACATGAGAGGAAGGGATTTCCATATGGAAAACTCATTGATCGCAAAGTCTTTTGGGAAGGTAAGCCTTGATGGGGTTGAGATCAGACCTGATTGAGGTAGGAATTTCCATATGGAAAACTAATTTTGGAAGATTAGACTAGTTGGTGAGGAGACCTGGTGTGTCTGGAGGTCCTTTTATGGGAGTCTTCACCTCACCATCTGGCTCTCCTTTAGATGACAAGGCATAGTTTTATGTAAGAAGGTTTACGAAAGCAGAATTAATAGAAAGTGATATGAGAATTTTTGGGTGGACGTTAAACTCCATTTCCCTCTCTCTTCTCTATAAGTAACCTCCATAAGACAACAATAGCCCAGTCCATACCCTATTTCTCTCTCTCTAGATCAGACAATTATAACCTAATACATACCAGCAGTAGACAACTCTATCGCAGTGAAAGGCTTGAATGGTATCATCCCACTTGCTAAAAGAACTTGAGTCAATATTTGAAAGTTATATGAGAATTTTTGGGTGGACGTTAAACTCCATTTCCCTCTCTCTTCTCTATAAGTAACCTCCATAAGACAACAATAGCCCAGTCCATACCCTATTTCTCTCTCTCTAGATCAGACAATTATAACCTAATACATACCAGCAGTAGACAACTCTATCGCAGTGAAAGGCTTGAATGGTATCATCCCACTTGCTAAAAGAACTTGAGTCAATATTTGAAAGTTTTACACTTTTGTTGATTAAATTTATTTTTAAAAATAATATGAAAAATTGTAGAAAATAACAATTTTAATGAATTTATGTAATAATATATAGATTTTAATGATGGAAATTTGAATGTCCCACATTTCCTATTTTTGTTGTTGTATTGTAAATATCAATTGTATATAATGTAAAGTAGCCTATATGGTAGCGTACTGGCAGTGTGCATAGTTATATTTAAACATTTATATTTAAACATTTGTATTTAGAAATTTGTTAAATTATTTTCAAAATGGGATAATTCAGTCCTGGTAATAATGACCATTTTTAGTGGTACCTGACATAACATCAGATTTGGAAATAACAGTTTTAGACGTACCTGACGAAATATCAGGCCTGATAAAACGATTTCTAGTGGACAAAAAAAAAACAGGCACTACTCAACTAGTGCTTTGCGCTGGACAAATATGGAATAAAGATAAATCCATGATGGGCACAGGAGGGAGTATACCTGACAAAGTCTGAATTTCTCCCTGAAAATGTCTGTGATCAATTTAAGAGATTTAGGTTTCTAAAGTCAAGCTTTTCTTCTTTAAAGCTGAAAAGAAAATATTTGTTACAATGAGCTTAGATTGAAACATGAAAAATCTGTTGGTTAAACTTGCCAGGAAGATTGTTGAATTGTATATGAATATGATGAGATAATTATATAAAAAACTTGTACTCAGGCTCTAACTGCCTAGTGCATGATGCCTGCCAGTAGAAAGTTATATACACAAGACTCTAGCTGCCTAGTGCATGATATCCGTGTGTAGAAAGTTATATACTCCAGCCTTCAGTATCTGTGAAAATATACAGAGAATTAAAGATGATCTGAAAAGAGTGATCATGCTCTAACTGCCTGGTGCATGACAACTGTTAATACCTATACTCCTGGTATCCCATTAAAAAAAAGAAACTGTATGTTTTTGTAGAAATGTGTACAAAGTGATACACTCCAGGGAGCCTGTGTTCACTAAAATACTTTAAGAATGCAGCCTTTTCATTGGTTAATAGCTAAAATTTGCACTAGGATTTAAGCCTCAGCCAATGAGAAGCTTGCATCCTGAAGGATGTTACAATTTCATGAATGAAACCCGAAGACTGAGGTATCCCATTTTAAAAATGAACTTTTTGTTTTTGTAGAAAGAAATTTTCTCATTTTTAATCTCACATAATATAAAATGCTATCAGGTGGAGATGTTAATAAAATAAAATTCTGTATACTTGTAAATAATTGTAATAAAGAGCATATTAATTCAATATATCATAGGCCTAATATCAGTAATAATCCAAATATGGCACATAACAAATATTTTAATTTATTAAAAAAAGAATTCCATATCATTTTTTTTCTTTTACATTTTTTTTTGTTTAGTAGCTTAGAGTGTCTAATCAAATTGTTGAAAACATGACGTTTTAAAATCAACTGGTTCAAATAAATCATCAAAAAGGTAAACAAAAATTAACCGAAATCATAATTTCTATTCTTGAACTATATGTTCAGTCTTGTTTCTCTATATAATAAAATGGGGTTTAAAAGTTCTTTTTTCCTGCAACAACTAGGATAATGAAAACAGGCATACATCGTACACTGTGTTATGAAGGGAATTTTACCTGGACAGTGGTACTACAACCTACTCTGTTTTAATTTACAACTGTCAATGACTCTTTTAGTTTACCTGCTGCCCATTGTATCCACAGGACCTTGGTCTTTTGACCCATCCGGCCAACTAGACACTGTTCTGTTTATATTTAAATACAATTTTAAATGCTGTTTTATTTGTATATTTACCAAAAGGTTTATGAATTTTATCAGTTAATTTACTCAATTGTCTTTGAAAAAATTAATCAAACATATTGAAATTTTATAAACGGAAATTCCAATACTTAAGGTTTTGTTTTAAGAAAAAAATATATATTTTGAATGAATGTTTTAATTTCATACAGCTATTTTAAAATAGCCATTTTAAAAGGGTACAATTGTCAGCCATGTTTTGCATAGTCTTGGACACTCAGAGACTATCTGAATGTATTGTACAACCAGAACCTGTCTGAATGATAGAGACTATATGTATTGTAGGTTTCATTTGCCTATAATAAATGTTTTTTTCAAAATTATGTTTTTAGGGGCCAGAATACAAATGTAAATTCAATAATTTTCAATTTTGTGAAATTTTTGGACCTTATTCTCAAGAACTTAAATTAAATTATTTTAAGGACGCAGCCATTTCATTGGTTGAGAGTTGAAATCATAGTACAAATTTGAAATCTTAGCCAATCAAAAGCCACCATTCTTAGAAATAGTTTTATAAAATTCTTTGTGAATAAGACCCTAGATGTTAATTACAAAATATGTTAAATGAAATATGTTGAAAAATGGACAAAAGCCCACTTACAATTTAAAGATTCATGAAAATAAATAAATTATAGCTATGGTCATATGATAACTGAGGCATTCAGGATTGATAATGGTGACTTAGTCTTGATTGTCAAGTACTCTTGCTACGACATTATATTCTTTACACTTCAGCTTTTAAGTAGTGATAACTTTGCTCAGAATAAAGTACTTTGAACGAAATTTTCAATATATTATTTTTTTCCTTATCTGTTTATCAACTGGTATATCAAGGAAGCCAAGCTTTTTTTAGTATCTAAATCTTACATCAGAAAAAGTCAACAACATAGCCATTTTTATCCAAATTTTAAATATATTTTTAGCTTATATATATTTATCCACAGAGTCTGTAAGATATTTATCATTTTAACCTGGAATTAGACAAAATGGTTCTAAAAGCACACATCAAAGTAATATGAATGTATATAGAATAATTTCAAAATTAGCCCCAAACCATAGAGTAGAGTGCACGACTCGTGTACCTAATTTAAAATGTTCATTAGGATCCCATATTTTCAAGGTAAGACAACAACATCAATATTGATTGAAATGGACCAATATTGAATTCTACTTGGTGTTTTTAATTTCAAATATTATAAAAATAGTTAGAGGTTTAGCCCCTTTAATGTATTTGAATGAAAAGAAAATATATATAGATATACCCAAAAGCTATATCACGTGATTTAGACAGACTAATTATCATACTTAACCTTCGCTGTCGCTCTACAAGTATCCCCGTTTGATAACAGAAACGAAGTACACTCAGCAAACCTCGACAGATTCCGGAACCTACATCTAGTCTCGGCTGTATGACAGTAAGTGATATGTACCTACGGCCATACATTTGCGATGCGGCTAACGGTTTGCTTTAACAGAGGAAACTTGACGCTATTACATACCAACAAGCCACCATGGGCGCAGCCATGTTTCATCTGGGACCTTTAAAGTAGTTCCAATATGGCGGAATTCGTCATACAGACGAGGCTAGATGTAGGTTCCGGAATCTGTCGAGGTTTTCCGAGTGACACGAAGTAGATTAGAATGCGAGCCGAATGAAGAATAATTATAAGCTGTTACTTCCTGTGATGTATTTGATTTCAGTAAGTTGTTAGTTCTTGTATAACCTGTTATATATACACCTGTTGTTATATATATATAACTACCTGATATACCCCGAGTAAATATGATGATCGTGTCAGATGTATAATATACAAATTAATAATAATAAAAATATTTCTTTCAAACACTAGAAACTTATTTTGTTGTATTCAGCTCAGTTACAGTAGCTGTTACATTTCCATTGCCCTCATCTTGATGTTTGTAGCAGAATACATTGATAAAAACCGGGGCCTAACACTGAGCAAGTGGTACTCCAGCTTTCGTATTTGTAATCAGGGGCGTACATTGCGATTTCGTTTGGGGGGGGGGGGTAGCCAAAATGTGACCGACTGATGCACATACCCCCAGTAAGAGCGACACAGCTAGGAGCCGCGCATCACAGGTGCGAGTTTTCTACGGTCCGTTTGCAGTAGCGGATCTAGAAGCTAGGAATAGGGGGTGGGGTGGCGGCGGTTCCAAAATCTAGGGTGCCCTCCACAATCCCACCCCACAATGGCTATAACATTAAGGATCCCAGTAAAAATAAATAGTATTGTCTCGCCGGAAAGCACTACGTCCCTTTAACTCGTTAGTCGCGGTTGGGGGCGATTATTTTACCGAACCAAACTATGTCTAGAGACAAAGGAGCGTATGAGGGATAGTATAACACCGCATACAGCCCTATCAGGGTCTCCAGGGTCACATAGGGTGGTCCTGAAAACAAATGCTACCCGCAAAACAGGAAAATAACCTCCACAAAACAGTTCCGTGCACCGCATGCAGAGAACTCGCTACAACAGACTGTTTCATTGGCTCATCCTTCACATCAACCAGAACGTGGGTATATAACAACTCTTTCAGATCCTAGTGTAGTAAAGACAAGTAAAACGACATTTTGAACTAATAAAAACTAAACGAAATAGAATCTGTATTTTAATCAGGTTGGGATAAACCCACAGAACTCCCACCTGATTTGGCGATGTCTTCACCTTACCCCCCCCCCCCACTCTGCTCAAATTCGAGAGAGAGAGAAATGGGGTTTAACGTCCACTTGACACAAACTAGGTCATTTTTTGGGACTAACATATTTTTTCAATTTTATTTCAGTAATTCGGTTGCGCGTAGGGGTCTTTAGCAGTGGGAGGAAACCGGAGTGCCCCGAGGAAAACTTCACTGGCTCCCAATCAAGTACAGAATCGAATTCAAGATTTTATCCGTGACCTATGCAACTCTAAACTGTGAATTTGTCCCAGAATACCTAAAAGATCTCCTGATCCCATATACTCCATCCAGAACCCTGCGCTCATCTTCAAGTAATCTGCTTGTTAAACCCAAAAAAAAGACAATAGCCGGAACAAGAACATTCAGCTATGCTGCTCCTGAATTATGGAATGGTTTAAATGAATCCCTGAAAAATGCATCATCAATAACCACATTTCGAAAAAACCTTTAAACCGTCCTTTTCCAGAGAGCTTTCAAGTGTTGATTTTTTGAGTGCCTTACATGTGCTGTAATCGCTTGTCTCTGTTTGTAAAATGTACTATGTTTATTTTATCATTTCGATTTTTCGTTTTTACGAATTGTGTTTGTAAAGCGCCACTGAGCAACACTTGTGTTGGATACTCTGCGCTATATAAATGATAAATTATTATTAAATTATTATATAGTGCTAATTTCACCAACGGTGTTCAGAAGCGCTTTACAAAAGAATGAGTACAATCATATACCAGTAAAACAAAATAAAAACAACTAAAAGACTACATAAAGATGCAATATAATAAAATAACATAAATCCAACTAAAAGCGTTTTTTTGAATAAGTTAGTTTTAAGAGCACATTTAAAAGATTGTACTGGGGGGCTGGAACGAATATCAGTAACAGAACCAGACGATTTTAAAACATTACACAAAGAGTAAAATTATATACCAGTGAAGCAAAATAAAACAACTAAAAGACCACAAAAAGATGCAATATAATAAAATAATATATATCTAAGTAAAAGCTTTTTTGAATAAGTAAGTTTTAAGAGCACATTTAAAAGTTTGTACAGAGGGGCTGGAACGAATATCAGTATCAGAACCAGACGGTTTCAAATCATTCCACAGGTTTGGGGCTAAAAATGAAAACGATCTTGGTTTGAGACGATAAATGTCATTTGAGACGATAAATGTCATCTGTTTATTATATAACTTGGTCTTCAATATCGTTTTTTTATATCACCCCTATCGTTTTATATCAGTTATATGTATAGTTGTCTCTACAGTAAATGTCTTGTTATCATCAATAAAACCATTTGTCATATCTTGTAGTTTATTCCAGGCTATACATACACCAGTATACTTATGAAAACCAGATGTGAATGTATATGTATCTTGTTCAACTAGTGATTTACTATCATCATTGATATTTAACAGTTTTACTGTATAACTGACTGTATCACTTTTAATAGTTTTATCTTCTACTTCCTTCAATACCAGGTTAATAATTAATACTGATGGATAAGGTTCAAAACATACACACCATGGTAATCCTTGTAATATTACAACATCACTATAGTACAACTCATCTTTCTTCACTATCTGGTTCAAACTAAAACTACTGGTAAATGTTGGTGGTGGTTGTACTTCACCCAGTAGTTGTTTTAAACATTCTACATCAACCTTCACCATAGAATAATATGGATGTCTGACTACAGGTTTCTGTAAATTTGTTGATATGTTGTATTCTGTTTTGGTTTGAATATCTGTTAATCCATCTTTATCTACAGCTGTAATTATAGATCTATGTTGTAATATACCATCAGCATATTCACACCATTCTTTCATTTTAGATTTCATCTTGTCATCATCTTCTACTAGTTTGGTCAGTTTACTGTTTTCATCTTCACCAATTTTATTGATGTCATCTTTAATTGTTCCTCCCATCTTCCTGGCTTTTTCACAAATATTGTCTATTTGTTTATCAACTTCATCACAAGCTGTCTTACATGAGTTGTTCATGCCAGATATTTTGGTCTTTAGAAAGTCAGAATGTTCGTGTAACTGTTTTATCTTCTTCTCTGATTCAGTTTTCAGTTTCTTGACAATTTCTCTCATTTCCTGGTCTACGTCATCCAAATCGGCTTTCGTATGATTTTCATGATCCACCATAACACAAACAGAACAGCATGGTTTGCGACAATCTCGACAATAAACTTCTATTTCTTTCTTCTTGTGTTTTGTACAATACTCTTTCTTATCATCATCATCGTCATCTTCTAGATAAAAGTTGGTGACAAACTGACTGGCACCACCAGATGGCACCGCCGTTTCTTGTCTACAGACAGGACAGTTAAACTTGTTCAAGCGAGCATGAGTCTTGATGTGGTCAGCTATACATTGTTCACAAAACGTGTGGTGACAACATGGCAGTAGCTTGGGTTTGGTAAAGTTGTTTAAACAAATAGAACAGGTATGTCTAGAAGCCATCTTCTAATCCAAGGAAGTCAGAATACTAAATAATTACCGTTATATTAAATCAATTGTAGAAAACATCCCTTGATTATCCAAAGCTCCAGTTAAAATAAGATATATTCTGGTAGGTGTGTGAACTGTATGTTGTAATTTCATGTGACATTGTATGAATAAGCCGATTAGATCATATGTCAGTTGATGTTTACGTATCACCATGGATTTGGTTTCTTGGCTCATATCATATTGTGTAATCTATATATATGATTGTATAATTTATGGTCATGCGACTATATTTGAATAATAAGATATCAGTTAAATAATATGTCACTAGATGTCTACTAAATCTAACCACTATGTATTTGGTCTATAATACGAAATGAAAGACAACTCCAACACTACAAAACAGAAAACGGGCAACTTTCTTAGGAAACATAACATGTCTCTCATACCACCATAGTATGGCAGAGGTGGTTTTCCAGGAAACATAACCTGTCTATGGTACCACCAAAATATGGAAGCGGATGATCCCAGGAAACATAACATGTCTATGATACTACCATAGTATGGAAGCCGATATTTAAACTCACTACAATAATGTGCAAATAATGTTTTTTTCAAATTTCAAATATCATAAAACAAATTAGTTAGAGGTTTCGCCCCTTTAATGTATTTGAATGAAAAGAAAATATATATAGATATACCCAAACGCTATATCACGTGATTTAAACAGATTAATTATCATACTTAACCTTCGCTGTCGCTCTACAAGTATCCCCGTTTGATAACAGAAACGAAGTACACTCGGCAAATCTCGACAGATTCCGGAACCTACATTTAATCTCGGCTGTATGACCGTCAGTGATATGTGCCTACGGCCATACATTTGCGATGCGGCTAGTGGTTTACTATAACAGAGGAAACTTGACGCTATAACAAACAAACATGCCACCATGGGCGCAGCCATGTTTCATCCGGGACCTTTAAAGTAGTTCCAATATGGCGGAATTCGTCATACAGACGAGGCTAGATGTAGGTTCCGGAATCTGTCGAGGTTTTCCGAGTGACACGAAGTAGATTAGAATGCAAGCCGAATGAAGAATAATTATAAGCTGTTACTTCCTGTGATGTATTTGATTTGTTAGTTCTTGTATAACCTGTTATATATACACCTGTTGTTATATATATATAACTACCTGATATACCCCGAGTAAATATGATGATCGTGTCAGATGTATAATATACAAATTAATAATAATAAAAATATTTCTTTCAAACACTAGAAACTCACAGTTCTTATTTTGGTGTATCCAGGGGTGTATTCGAAACAGTGTTCCGGTACAGAGAACGTATTGAGAACGGGTTCTTGTCGGTTTCGAACAGTCGAGAATGCGTTTGCGAACACGTTCCCGTTCTCAAATCCCACACTACCTCGTCAGCTGGTGTGAGGCGGGAACATAATGGCGGAGAAATAGAATCGCGAGTGCATTTATTGATTTTAAAGTTTAATACCATTCGAAAATTGCATGCAGGGTCGGATCCAGAGGGGGGGGGGGTACATAAAAAAATAATGCCTTGCATCAATGAACTTACATCACAAAGTGATCCTACATCAGTATAAAAACGATTTCTCTGTTTAAAAAGCTCAATTTGTATGTATGCCTATGTAATTTAGAGACGGTGATGGCAGATTTCCGTAACCGAAACCTGGCAAACCCCCTCCTGCAAAAATTCATAGATCCATCCTTGGCATGTAGTTTGTAGCCAGTATAACATCAAGTAAAATGTGATGAAATCGTGACCGAAAATATTGAAATGGAGTAAAATGAAGTCATTTATCAAATGCTCAATAGCAAAGTTATACATGCGTAATATACACAGCTTATAAAGGGCCATACCGACGTTTTTCTGAAAACTCGGGGGACAAAAATCTAACTTTCCGTCCTTTGCCGAAAACTCTGGAAAATTAATCTCGACTCTTCTTCCTGTGCCGAAAACCCCGGTTTATTTCTTCCGATTTTTCGGCATAGGATTTTTTCCTGACTTTTCCGTGTTTCGGTAAACATTGAGTCAAAACATAAAAGTCGAAAAAAAAAAAAAAAAAAAAATCCGAGGTTTTCGAGTTTTCGGTGTGGCCCTTACAAAGTTATAGTAATAGATTGTTTGAATTTAATTCAACTTGTTCAAGTTTATCTTCTATGATTTAGTGTCGGGATTGGAATATCTACCTGACGCCATGTTAACGCGGATGTGTTACCATAGATACCGTTCTCTCATGTTCGAGACTCATGAACGGGTTCTCGCGTTCTTCTGTCGTTCACAAACCTAGGCGAACACTGTTTCGAATACACCCCAGATGTTAAGATTGTATTTCCTCGTCTTGGTGTATACAGCTTTAACATCCTACTGTTCTGCTCCTAAACTGGGTTAATGAAGGCAGGCATACGCCATACAGTGTGCTATGAGGGAAATTTTGCCCAGACAGCGGCGCTAAGGCCTACTTTTATATCGAATTCATACTGCCATTTACGCGCACGCTAATGTGTACACGGCACCTCGGATTTTCGTCCCATCCGAAAAAATAGAAAGCTGTCTTTGTCAGGCCCTCTGTCCTGCATCACTGACAAGGGGAAAACCATGCCGGAAAATCTGGAGAACTTTCTCTGCCAATGTAAGGCTCGAACACCCGACCCCCCAGGCTAGTGATCCAGCGTCTTACCCACTTAGCCACCCTGATCCAAAACTAGCAAACAAGGAACGCACGGGGATAACCCCTTGCATATAATTTAGTATTTATGGTCGATTTAGTATCCAAAATTTCAAGTCTACAAAATTAGTTCATGAGAACTAGTCCACAAAGGACGCGCGCGATAAGCTCAAGCAAAAAACTTGGATTGGCCGCTGTAGGCATGTATGCACTTAAATGAGCAGAAATATTTTCTCAGAGCTTTAGATTTTATAAATTTATCAGGTAATATCAATCTGATAAAAATACAGATTTATATTTCATTTCGTTTTTTTTTGTATTTTCGATGGCCCCCACTACACGAAGAACTTTCTGATTGTAGTGGGAGATTGCGTCATGGATCATTAGAGTTGCTTTCCATCCATAGATATCAGCTATTTGATGCCAGTTATTTGATGCACCGGATGTCAAGACCGTATCATTGGCGTATCCCCCACAGACCAAAACGCGGGTTATATAACAGCTCTTCAAGATCCTGGTGTAGTAAAACAAAAATTTTAAGTATAATAAACGAAACGAAATAGAATTTGTACTTTAATCCCACAGAACTCCCACCGAATTTGGTGTTTTCTCCACTTAGCGTCCCCGCTGCTCAAATTCCATAACTTTTCTCTGGACTGGATTGGAGAACGGTGTCGACAGAGGTGAACCTTTCAAGTGGGCGTTTAGTCGTTAGGGTCGTTGACGTCACCATAAAATAAAAAATTACATGTTTGTCAATGGGGCTTAACCTCTAAAAAGATTGATAACTAAATTCAAAATATGGAATGGACATTCACCCCAAACCTGTGTATATCGACAGGGATTGTTACTAAATTTGGCCAAACAAATATAATAATTGTTGTATAACAAAGAAAAATGTAAATGACCAACGTGGTCATCAATCTATAGCATACTGTGACGATAGACAATTAAATAATCAAGGTCATAATATTATTTTGCATAATTATGTGTTCTTTAACACAAATCCCTGTCACCTATATAACTGCACAGACGATACAAATTGAAACTGTGTCCGGTGCTCAGGAGCTTGTCAGGCAGATATGCCGATATTTGATCTGCTTGAATTCAAAGTGGTAGATTATCTACCGTCTGCAGTTTGGAACCCCAGCATGTCTCCAGAAAGGGTGGGGTGGGTTCAAAAGGTCTGCAGAACATTTTTCTTTCATGGAAAACACGCCATAATGAATAATATTGTTGCTGCTTGGACTCGCTCACTGTAATTCTATAAATATGTGCACCTAAAGGAACAGAAATATTGTCTCCAAGTCTGGTCCTGTGAATAAATGTCTAAATAATAATTTATACAACGTTTGAAGCCAACACAAGACCTGTTGTAGTCAAATGCAGAACTTTTATTATACATATTCTACGAAGTTCACTTCATGAGATGTGGTATGAAATGTTCGAGAAAGGCTAAGTATATCTCACTTATAGTTAAGTACGTTGTTCCCTCCTATAGCCAGATATCGGTACATCGCATAAAAAGTTCCACATATAGCTTTAGATATCTTACCTACGAGAAATTTGAACACCACATGAATTGTGCACACACTAATTACTAACATTTAGAGGATGCATTTGTTCTATCAGTACGTACAGGGGGACCACACCACACACAAGACAAACCTACGGACCTGACACACAATATATACAGACACCATAAACAACACACGTAAATATCAGTGAACGGATCAGTTGTCAGTTATATTTACAATAACATGAACAGTAACACAATTATGTAGTTTATTATTGTTTATGACGTAATACTATAGACTACAGAGTCTACTGTTTATTGTATAACTTGGCCTTCAATATCGTTTTGTATCAGTTATATGTACAGCAGTCTGTACAATAAATGTCTTGTGGTGGCCAATAAAACCATCCAGTAGTTTATCCCAGTCTATAAATAAAACACCATAAAAACAACTGTAACGGTCAAATTTGTAGTTGTCTGTTTCCAGTGTTGCTGACACCTCGTGCTTGCATCTCAGTGAACCTGGATGATCGCGTGACGCAATGCGTAATTATTTGTCCAATTAAAAGACTGCTTAATTTAGTTTTTTGTTCTAGAATGGATGGACACGAGAACCTCAATAGATAGTTTAATAATAGTAAAGTTTCTTGTAATAAGTATAGTAAAAGTTTAGTCTTTACGGACATGATGGGCCTATAATATATGGAAGGGTATCGCTGCCAATATTAAATGCTATGCTAAAATGTCTTTTCCGTTGATTATATGTAAAAATTACAATGTACAAAGTCACAATACCGGTAATGATAAAGTCAAAATACCTCTAAAGCCAAAGTTAAATGTAAAACGACAAATGTAATGTGTCAAATGACAAATGTTTTAATGCACGATGCTGTTCTTTGACATTTCTACATTTTACATTCCTCTCATTACAAATCACATTTGCGCTCCGCCACATCTCATTTGTCAATCACGCTTTCTTTTTATCAACTTGCGCATAGCATCTTCTTAAATATGCAAATATAGTATACCACGTGACTTATTAACATAAATACGGAAAAGACCGACCTTTCTTTAAATAAAAATATGAATAATTGTTCCAAAGGAAAGATAACGCGCCATTAGTTGTTTTTCTTTTTAAATTATTTATATATGTTTGTGCTGGTAAAAGGAAAATATAACTTTTTGTTGAATCTTAAAATATGAGCATCCTGACCAATTTCTTCCCCGAATTAGTAAACATTGATGTTTGTGAAAGGTTTAAAGTTTAAAGTAGCTAAGTCTCTAACTCAATATCATCCAAAATCTTCAATATTGAAAACACGAATTATTTGTTAATTTAAATCAACAATAATTGATGCTGTGATCTTACCGGAAAAAGATGGACTTCTGATATCCAATATTTAAGACACAATAAACATTTTACCATTGGTACACGAATCGTGTACCATAAAGCGTTTCAAGCCAAGTTCTAGCAAGAGACTCGAGGAAAGAGGCTAGAAACAAATCAAACGGCGTGTATGTAGACTGGAATAACCAGACGCTAGAAATTTGCATTCGATTGAGACTACTGACTTATTTCGCCGAACATAACTGATTTGAAATAAGAGTAAAAACGGAAACCATTGAATTTAAATCAGTTTAAATACATTCATGTTACATTATTATATGCGTTGCGACTCTCTTATGTCAATTTCTATGTCCCAAATCAAATGTTAGCGATTTAGCTCCTTTAAACTAATCGCAATTTTGAAAAATAATAAATGATACTAAACAGGAACAGGATAATGAAAGGACGGAGAAGCCAGGGAATTTTTTCATCCGTTGTGATTGTCATAATATAGACCTCGGCAATATTTAGTTATTAGGCCTATACATGTATTAATTTTTCACTTACCTGTGTTATTATGTATAATACGGTATCAATAATTATATTATAAAATGTATGAATATATATGATCTGTTAGACTGGCCCAGTCTCTTCTATTTATTTTACATTTCGATTTATATAAAAGTATTAATTTTTAGTAAACCAACACTTTCGTTTCCATTTGTATAAAAAAAAAAATTGAGTAAACCTGTAACCAGCACCAGAGACTGGACAATTTGCGAACTTCACAATAAAATGGGCATTCCTGTCCTGTTTTACGTTGTTCCTTATTTGGAATGATTGACAGTTGTCAAGCAAGCCCCGAGTCACGTGACACGAATTTGTAAATAAAGTCTAGATTATCGCGGCTTCACACACACGCCGTTGTAATTGTGGAATCATGTCCGAATTAGCGGATATTGAGGAGGCGATTGCAAATGTTTTACCGGCTCTTGGTTATAAGGATCCAAAGGAGTATCAGAGGTCAATAATGACTGCTTACTTACAAAAGAAAGACGCACCTACACCAGTTTGCCAGTTAGTCGACAGCCATGTTTATTATCACGTGATGTTAGATATGTCGTGATCACGTGCACGACCTACATAATGCAGATTGACCTACTAGATGAGAATGAAGCTCTATTTGCCCAGTCTCTAGAGATTACGTTTTTTTTTGGTTTTTTTTTTGAAAAGACTGGCCAATTTTTGGTGTGTGGAGAAGACTGGCCACCAGTCTAATGATCTGTATGTCCATAGTGGCACAGCTGTAGTACTGTATTTTGTCTTTGGCCTACTTCATTTTATATATATATGATCTGTATGTCCATAGTGGCACAGCTGTAGTACTGTATTTTGTCTTTGGCCTACTTCATTTTATATAATCTTACGAAAACAAAAATTTAGAAAGTGGAATAATGATAAGAGATTCTACGCGCATGAAACCATTAGGCTTACGGATCGACCTGTATTGGCCGAGAAGGTTTCCCTTAGTGCGGGACAAACAACTGAGGTCAACTTAATTGTTAGCTAAATAAGAACCCATGAATGGTATGAGGTCAACTGAAGAATGGCAGCACGTTAACTGGGAGAAATAATTCATATTCTTATTTCAAGAAAGATCGGACGTTTCCGTATATATGTTAATAAGTCACGTGGCATACTATATTTGCATATTTAAGAAGATGCTATGCGCAAGTTGATAAAAAGAAAGCATGAATGACAAATGAGATGTTGCAGAGCGCAAATGTGATTTGTAATGAGAGAAATGTAAAATGTAAAAGAACAGCATTCTGCATTAAAACATTCGTCATTTGACACATTACATTTGTCGTTTCACATTTAACTTTGGCCTAAGAGGTATTTTGACTTTATCATTAGGGCCTACCGGTATTGTGACTTTGTACATTGTACTTTTTACGTATAATCAATGGAAAAGACATTTTAGCGGAGCATTTAATATTGGCAGCGATACCCTTCCATAATAATACGGTAAATAGTTTGTTTATCATTTATATAATTGTTTTAACATGTA
This sequence comes from Patella ulyssiponensis, assembly GCA_963678685.1. Taxonomy (NCBI): domain Eukaryota; kingdom Metazoa; phylum Mollusca; class Gastropoda; family Patellidae; genus Patella; species Patella ulyssiponensis. Next base: position 94,405,722 of record OY783225.1, read on the forward strand.
ATTTGTATGTTATAAGATATAATTATGATTTGAAAGTCTTCGCTAATCGAACTTCAGAATTGCGGTCATTTCTGGGGACCTGAACGAGCTGAGCTATGCTCGATGCATCATAATTATTATTTACAAGCTTATGCAGAGTATTTAGTTATATTATTATTAAGTATATAGTAGGTGCGAGCTTATGCATAAGAATTATTCAAGTTGCATTTGTTGTCTTTGCAAATTGTCATTGTCATGCTGTTCCGGATTCTTCCTTGTTTGTACCGTAGAGGGTTTAAGAAGATTCCTTTCAGTTTACTCGCTGCCCCTTTGAGTTGGAAGCCAACAGAAAATCAAGGATTATCGTATCAAAAGGTTTAATTACAGAGGTAAAAAGGATAATACAATACATCGTGGCTTGGATGCAAGTGTTGTATAAAATCATAACACATAAAACGAACGTATGGTAAAGTAAAATTTAACACGTAATAATTGTGACACACGAAACGAAATAATCACGATACTCCTCACTTAAAAGACGTGCCTTGTGTCTTTTACTACTGTCACTTTAAACTGGTAAGTTTGTCTATGGTCGAAACAAGAACACTAATTCACTTGTTGATCTTGTAAAAAGTTTACGAACACCATTCAGCGTTGGCTTTACAGGGTTTTTGTCCTCGTACACTTGAATGATAGCTTCGCGAACTACTCCATCTGTACTCGTGTTGACACTGACGATTCGACCTCTCGGCCACTGTCCTCGAACACATGCTTTATCGGCTATTAGAACGATGTCGTCCACTTGTAGGTTCGGGATATCCTTGGTCCATTTTCTACGGTACTGTTGTTCTTGAACAAATTCTCTTCTCCATCTTGTCCAGAATTGGTCAAGAAGGTATTGCGTCCTTCTCCATTCACGTTGACAGTAAAGATCAGGCTTTACAAATTCGCCAGGAGCTGGCAAATAAGGACGAGTTTTCATCGTTAGTATTGATGAAGGAGAAAGAGGTAGTGGTTCACTGGGGTCATTAGGTATACCAGTGATAGGTCTGCTGTTAATGATAGCAGCTGCTTCGGTCATAAGTGTGACCAGTAGATCGTGGGTTAATTGGACTCTTCCGAGACATGCTAGCATTCCTTCAAACACCCTACTTATGCTACCAATCTGCCTTTCCCACGAGCCCCCAAAGTGAGAGGCATGGGGAGGATTCATCTTCCACTCTATCTGGTTTTCAGAAAAGAATTTCTTGACTTCACCATCTTTTATTTCCTTAAGACATTCAGCTAACTCAGCTTTAGCACCCACAAAATTGGTGCCTTGATCAGACCTCAGGACTGCAACAGGACCCCGTATGGCGAGGAAACGTCTAAGAGCACAAATGAAGGCGGATGTGCTCATGGAATCGACCACCTCTGTATGGACCGCCCGGGATGACATACATGTAAAGATGATTAACCACCTCTTGGAACTTGCAGCTCCCCCTCTGGTTTTTCTGGTAACCACCTCCCAGGGTCCAAAGGCATCCAAACCAACATTGGTGAATGGTGGTGAGCTGCTGAGTCTATCAGTTGGAAGATCAGCCATTTTAGGAGTCTCAGTGGGACGTCGAAGAAAGTTGCACCTCAGACAGTTGTGTATGTAGTTACGAACCAGTTGGGAACCGGCAATTATCCAAAATCCCATTTGTCTAACTTTGCCGTGTGTTATCAGTCGACCCTGATCAAAGTTGTCACATGGTATCTCTTTGGAACTATGACTGGGTGTTTTTCAGAAAACTCGAATGGTCCATTTCTTAGTCGACCACCTACTCGAAGGAGACCATCTGTGTAGATGGAGGGGTCCAACTGGTGCAAGAAAAGTCCTCTGAGTTGGCGTTTGCCGATAATCTGTTTCTCTTTCAGTGTTGCTATTTCTTTATTGTATTCATGAATCTGTACATGTTTTAAAATAAAGACTTCAGATTCTCTCATCAGCTAAGGTATAACTTCAAATTTGTGATGTTGTTGAAACCATGTAGCAGAAATCCCCAGTAGTGTTATGGCTCTCAGAAGTTTGTACCAACTCTCAAAATGCTCGAAGTAGTTGCACCAGTGACATTTAGTAGTAACTCCATGTTGAATGTCTGTTTTCCTAACTCGAGCCTCTGGTCGAATTTCTACATCCTCCTCTATTAAAGGGAATTCGTGACTTGCCTGGTCTGGTTCGATCAAAAACTTAGGTCCACTAAACCACTGACACTTCAGGAGGTTTGCGATGGTACTTCCACGTGTAGCTATGTCTGCAGGGTTCTCATTAGATTCGACATACTTCCAGTCAGAGGTATTTGTTAAGGACCTAATTATCTCGACCCGGTTAGCAACAAACTGGTAGAATCTACGAGCATCATTAGAAATGTAGCCAAGGACTACCTTCGAATCGCTGTAGTAGGTCGTTCTTGAAACTTCGAGTTCTAGATGCTTCTTGATATCTTTAACCATATTGACTAACATAACAGAGGCACACAGCTCCATTCTGGGAATGGTTATTTGACGATGTGGTCGTACTTTAGCAGCCCCTTTAACTAATGACAGGTGGACATCACCATTGGCGTTTTTCAGGCGTAGGTAGACCACGGATCCAATGGCATCACAACTTGCGTCAGCGAAACCATGTAACTCGATATCAACAGGGATACCAAAGTCTGGTGGGGTAAAGCATCGTGAAACAGCTATTTTGTTCATATTTTTAAAGTCACTAGTCCAAGTTGACCATTGCTTGTAGTAATCATCTGTTAACGGATCATCCCAATCCAGGCATACACCATTATCCTTGTGTGAGTGGATGAGTTTATGCAGGAAGTTTCTCCCCACTATGATGTATGGGGCGAGGAACCCAAGAGGATCGAAGATAGAATGAATCGTGGACAGCACACCACGTTTTGTATATGGTCTGTCAGCATCTAATACTTTGAAGGAAAAGACGTCTTCCTCCAAATCCCAATATACTCCTAAGGAGGTTTGAGCAGGAAGTTTATCTTTGGTAAAATTGAGGTCCTTGACATTACTGGCTCTATCTTCTGGGGAAAGGCTTTAATAACTTCATGGACATTAGATACCACTTTATGTAGTCTTAACTTGTGCTCGGCTAACATGGACTGTGCTGATGAAATTAACTGTATAGCCTTTTCAGGGGTTGTAGATGAATAGATACCATCGTCAACATAAAAGTCTTCATTGACAAACTTAAAGGCTTCAACTCCATACTTTTCTCTGCCCAATTTAGCTGAGAGTTTTAAACCATAACTGGCTACAGTTGGACTTGATGTATTACCGAAGATATGGACATTCATTCGGTACTCAATGACAGGTAAGGCAGGATTGTTTTCTTTAAACCATAAAAATCTCATGAAATCACGATGTTCAGGATTTACGTGAAAACTGTGGAACATTTGTTCAACATCACACATTATGCCAACTTCATACTGTCGGAATCTTATCAAACGACCATGCAAATTGTTTATCAGGTTAGGACCTTGATATAACTGGGTGTTCAAGGAAGTTCCATCGTATTCAGTCAAAGACTACTCTGATTTGTGACTTCTTGCGCGGATGATAGACTCCGAAGTGTGGCAAGTAAAAGACTTTACCACGAGTTGTTTGAAGTTCGGCTTCTGGGACAGGTGAGGCATGTCCCCTGTGTAATATTGTCTCCATAAATTGTAGATAATCGTCTTTCATTTGTCTGTCTCTCTCGAACCTTCTTGTGAGACTATTGAGTCTTTTCTCAGCCTGCTGTCTGTTGTTAGGCAGTATGACGTCACTATATTTAAAGGGGAGGGGAGCCTCCCAATTGCCAAGGGCATTTTTATGGAATCCATTTTCCATAATATCCCAAAATTTTAAGTCTTCTTGGGATAGACCAAATTCATTATCTGTAGCAGTCATAAAGAATTCGTCTCTTGAAAGATGTTTTGTAATTTCAGGGCTGGAATGTTTCATATTCATTGGAGTGATTTGGTCCTTTCATACTAACTCGTTGGCGCAGGGCTCAATGACGTGTTGAACGCCGACTGCAGTCTTGCAGGTCTTTATATGTATGTTACCACCTTGTCGCTCCAAACATACATTGCCAGAGACGGTCCATCCTAGATCTAGACGCTGTGCCCAGGGAGCACCAACCGGACCATTAATAGATTTGCGAACTTTTAACAAGTCATTCCCATCTCTTCCAATGAGGAGTGAAATAGGTGCTGACGGATCTATTTCTGGAACATTGTTGGTAATTTCTTTGAGATGAGGAAATTTCTCAATAAGTGCAGGACTTGGTATTTCGTTCTTGTCTTCTGGTATGTTATCCGTCTCAATGACAGTTGATAGATTGAAAACACCACCATTTAACGATTTGATGACTAGACCGTTTGCTCGTCTACCAAAACATGTGTCTTTACCATGACATGTTTCTAAAGTATACTGGTAACTTTCACCACTAACTTGCAACCTGTCAAATAATTCAGATGTCCCAAGGGTGTGATTCGATTGATCATCTAACGTGACAAATGTGCGTAATACTAACGAAGGGTCATCTTTGTGGTAGATATCCGCCAGCACTATTTTACCACATGATCTGCCAAAGGATTCGCCACCACATATCTGGGTGCATGAAGTGGAAACTGAAGTGTCTACTGCAGCAGTCGTCTCCCCACCTTCCTTTGTATCACCAACCGACTCCCCACTTTGCTTCGTATCACCAACCGACTCCCCACTTTGCTTCGGAGGTTTGGTTTCCGAAACATCCTTTCGTCCTTCTCTGTAATTGTGCATGACTGTACGATGCCTGCCACCGCATTTGCTACATTTAAATACTGCAGAACATTGACTTGTTTGATGTCCCTCAGATAAGCATTGAAAACATATACCTGCTTTCTTCACAATGTTTGACTTTTCATCGTGTGATTTTGACCTGAAGTATCTACATTCTGATAAAGTATGAGGCTCATTCTCAGAATCAGGGTGTAGGATGCATTTATTGGCTGGTTTAGAAAGTGTCTGTGTAGGTTTCTGGGGTGAAGGTTTGATGTCTGTCCTCAAAGATTTTGAGCTTGGTCTATTTTGGAATAATGAGGTCGATTTATTGGCTAAAGTGTCATTAGGAACCAACGCTGGGTGGTTCTGTAATAATGATATTTCCTTCATGACCTCAACAAACTTTGTGAAAGGGGGTAATCTTCAAAGGGATTACAGTTAAGATATTTTATAAGCTTATGTTCCCATTTGGTTCTTATAGGCTTTGGCATATTTGAAACCATAGACTTCATGAAATATGATGAGTTGAGTACCTCTAAGCCTTTTAGAAAGGGTATTTGAGAGGCAATATCTTCACATTTGTCGTAAAGTCTCTGCAGGGCATCTCGATCATCAGCTCTAAAGTGTGACGCCTTCACCAAGCCTTCCAATAGTGTACCAACAACCTTTGAATTGTGACCAAATCTCTCTTTCATACACTCCCACAGCGATTCAAGTTTGACAGCAGGATCATTATGAACTCGTTTGCGGAAAGTGTTTACAAGATCTTTCGGTTTGCCAGAAGTATATTTTAGCATGTAGTTGATTTCCTGTTCAGGTGTACAACTGGCTTCAGATATCAAGGTCTTAAAAGACTGTTTCCATGGGACAAATAATGCTGAGTCACCGTTAAAAACATCTGGCTCACATTTTGGAAGCGCTTGTTTGCATAGTGAAGCCACCAGTCTCTCATTGATATCTTGTTGTGACAATTGCTGTACAGGAACTAAGTTGGCAGAATTGAATACAGGAACAAAGGGTTTGGACATAGGGTCTAGTCCTGTGAGGTTTTGTGATAGCTGTGGGGTTCATCAGATGTAACTTGAGGTTGAGCAATTCCATCATTATTAATCTCAGGGAGATTATCTACCCAATTTTGAGTATTTGAGTGTCTATTATCGTCATCATGAACTTGAATCAAGGATTCATTATCAATTATGGAATTATGCTCACTGTAAACGCTTGCACTCGCTTCAGCAATTGCCAGTTCTTGTTCACCTCTTAAAAGTTCCAGTTGTGATTCACATATTATTTTCTGTTTGTTATATTCAGCTTCTTCTAATTTTCGCTTCAATTCCAGCTCTTTGATCTTTTTGTCAAATTCGTATTTTGTTTTAATTTTGGCAAGATTTGATAGTGCTTCTAAACCTTTGGTTGACGAATTCTTCGACTTTCTGGAGCTTATAGACTGTTTATCTAAATTAACTGCTGCAGCCTGTGCTTTATTTGACTGATTAGAATTATTCTCAACACCTTGGTTAATTGTTGGTGACACTATAACTGGACCCTCACTTGATTGTAGTGTTGCATCATTGGTAGATTTTGCTGGCAAATTACGAGTTTGACCCTCATTGTTTAGTGGGTCAACTTGTTGACCTACATTGTCAGTTTGTTTGGCCATGCTTCTGGTTTGAATTCCGTCAGTTTTGGATGTAGAATCCATTGTTGTAACGGCTGTGTCGGTAGACGACATTTATTTACTTTTATTTGATTTTTATTGTGGTCTGTGTCCAACCACGACGTTTGAATGAACCTTTTTTACTGTTCCGGTTTCTTCCTTGTTTGTACCGTAGAGGGTTTAAGAAGATTCCTTTCAGTTTACTCGCTGCCCCTTTGAGTTGGAAGCCAACAGAAAATCAAGGATTATCGTATCAAAAGGTTTAATTACAGAGGTAAAAAAGGATAATACAATACATCGTGGCTTGAATGCATGTGTTGTATAAAATCATAACACATAAAACGAACGTATGGTAAAGTAAAATTTAACACGTAATAATTGTGACACACGAAACGAAATAATCACGACACATGCCATAGAATGTGTCACGGCGGCGTGCAGTTGCAGAGATCAAGGGTTAATAAGCCTTAGCGGTCAATGTGATAACAAATAACTTGTATTATAGTATAGTTAAAGGACATCATATTTATATTTTCAGTCAATCTCGACTCGATACTCGACTCGATACTCAATACTACCTCTACAGAATGATCGACTGTAAAAAAGATAGATTTAGATAGAAAGATTCTACTGTAGTCTGTAGTATAGTAATTATAGATATGTAATGTCTCAGATAGATAGAAAGAATTAAAGAAACATTGTTGAATCATTTGACATCGTTGTGGTGTTTTGTATTGTGTCGTGAATTGACGACGTAGGCCTGTGGTATCGTCATAGTTTCGCATATTGATAGTTATTTATTCCAAAGACTTAGATAGAATCATCATCATATGGTACTTTGGAGCCATATAACAACCACCACTATAGAAGTCCCCACCATTCTTCACTTTCTGGTTCAAACTAAAACTATGTACAAGATAATCCCAATAAGTGTAATATGAACATGTAAATTAAAACTTTGGGGTCGGTCATTCTTTCATTTGAAGATATATCCTGTCGTCTTAACTGGTCCGTTAAAGCGGTAAAATCTGTTAAAATCCAAGATGGCAGATATTTGCCCAATATCAACTGACCACCTACAACAATTATATTGTATTGGAGAGGACTCTTTTGTAAGTTTTAGTAACTTTTGTCCGATCCGTTTACTCTAAAGTAATAAAATATGTTTAAATACAAATCAACAAAACATCTAAAGGGTGGGGGAGGTCATGAGACCAAGTAAGCATCCTTGTAGACAAAGTTTGTTCAGGCCCAATCCCATATACTCAAAAACTCATCAGTTATTATTTGTCCATATCTTACATTTTTCGCACCTACGGCGCTCGGTTCCATAATTTCATCTTTGTTCCACTCCTCTATGGTCTTAAACTATCTTATCGCTATCATGTTTACGGTTATAGTGAAATACCCTAGTAAGTAGTACGACTAGTGAGTGGGTCATTGGAGGCGGTTGACTGTAGAAATGGTCTGTCAACTCTCACAAACAGGTAGAATTAATAGGCAGGCCCCTAGATTCCGTCTAAGTTCTTGTCCCCAGACCCAATCCAAAATAATAAAATACTCCGATATTATATGTCCATATCATAAATTTGTTCTTATCCCCTCGTGAATAAGAATTAGCCCCCATCAATAAACTCAAATTGACTAAAATTTTCAGGCTCAGCCCCAAATAATTAATCTGATATTATTCCACTACTCTGTGGTCTTATACTATCTGAGCACTATCGTATTCACGCTTATAGTGGACCGCCCTGTCAGCAGTACCGGTAGAGCGTGGGGCGACATACTGTACTACTGTTCTGTCAACTTTCACAAAACAGGCGGAATTGACTGGAATTTAAGATCCTCTCGTTCACAAGAATTTGCCCGCAACAATGATCCCAAAAGCCATGATATTGACTCAAATTTTCTTCCCTTCGGATATCTCAGTAGTATAGTTACTGCCCCAAAGGTTCACAAAAAATCCATACCAATCATAATATGAACTTTATGTCAACTTGAATAAAACTACTTTCTGATAAGATAACGAACCACAAACTTTATGGGGTGGGATTGTGGATGACACCTTAGATTTGGAACCGCCCCAGCCTATTCACACCTCCTAAATTTCGCTATTGGCATTACCTTAAGGTCCTTTGAATGTATAACAGTAAATGTGATTCAAACTTTAACACCTCATTTAATTTTACCACAATGGAGTTGATGTAGATTAATTACATACCCCAAATAATTCTATTAAAGATACATTATGAAAGATTTATATACAGATCTGATTGTTCTTGCTTTTAAACGAGTTTAAAGGTTTTAATAAATAGTCTAGGTTGTCAAGTACAATTACTACCATAATAAACAAAGTCTAGATTATCCATTTAAACTAAAACGATGCATCATCAAATATAACGATTGTTCTAATCCATTCAATATCACGGCCTTCCGATTAAATAAAGAGTTGATTATAGTTTTGCCATGTGAATAAATGCTTAATTAATAATTCATATACCATTTATATCTGGGTAAAGTGTTATTAAATGTTCTAGACAGACTAAGTATTATCTTACCTTGTGCACGACACTTATAGTTATGTGCATCGTTCTCTCCTAGCCATTGACACACATGTTTTGAACCAAGCACAGAACATTTAGGTCATACAGATCAAATAATTCAAGATGTCAGATATCACCATATCACAAAAAAAGGTTGTAAATATCTATCTCGACGTATTGTGGGCACAAAATGAGAGAGAGAGAGAAATGGGGTTTAACGTCCACTCGACACAAACTAGGCCATTTCGGGACTAACATGTATATTATATAACTATAACTGGTATTTATTATGTAACTAAAACTGATATTTATGATATAACTATAACTGGTATTTATTATATAACTATAACTGTTATTGTTTATTATATGACTATAACTGTTACTGTTTATTATATAACTATAACTGTTATTGTTTATTATATGACGTAGTATTGTTTATTATATGACTATAACTGTTATTGTTTATTATATGACTGGCTCTTCACTATTTATATCAGTTATATGTACAGTAGCCTCTACTGTAAATGTCTTGTGATCATCAATAAAACCATTCTTCATATCCTGTAGTGTATTCCAGTTTATACCTACATAATACAGAGAACTACCAGGGCCAAATACATAATCATATTGTCCAACTAGTGATTTACTCCCATCATTGATATTTAACAGTTTTGCAGTACAACTAGCTACAACATCTATAATGGTTTTATCAACGACTTCCTTCAAGTCCAGATGAATAAATAATCTTGATGTATTACGTCTAATACTTACTGATGCAGAGTGCCTTACACTTACACACCATGCTAATCCTTGTATTATTACAACATCACTATAGTAGTACTCATCTCGCTTCATCCGGTTCAAACTAAAACTACTGGTAAATGTTGTTGGTGTTTGTACTTGTACTTCACCCAGTAGTCGTTTTAAACAGTCTACATCAACCTCCACCATAGAATAATATGGATGTCTGATTACAGGTTTCTGTAAATTTGTTGATATGTTGTTTTCTGTTTTGGTTTGAATATCTGTTAATCCATCTTTATCTACAGCTGTAATTATAGATCTATGTTGTAATATACGATCAGCATATTCACACCATTCTTTCATTTTAGATGTCATCTTGTCATCATCTTCTACTAGTTTGGTCAGTTTACTGTTTTCATCTTCACCAATTTTATTGAAGTTATCTTTAATTGTTCCTCCAATCTTCCTGGCTTTTCCACAAATATTGTCTATTTGTTTATCAACTTTATCACAAGCTTTCTTACACAAATTCCTCACGTCAGATATTTTGATTTTTAGAAAGTCAGAATGTTCCTGTAACTTTATTATCTTATTTTCTGATTCTGTTTTTAGTTTCATGACAATTTCTCTCATTTCCTGGTCTACTTCATCTAAATCGGCCAATGTGTGGTCTTTATGATCCACCGTAATACAAACAGCACAACATGGTTTCCTACAATCTCGACAATAAACTTGTACTTCTTTCTTCTTGTGTTTTGTACAATACTGTTTATCGTCATCATCATCTTCTAGATAAAAGTTGTTGACGAAATGACTGGCACCGCCTGATGGTACCGTGGTTTCTTGTCGACAAACAGGACAGTTAAACTTATTACAATGAGCGTGCGCCTTGATGTAGTCACCAATACATTGTTGACAAAAAGTGTGATGACATGGCAGTAGCTTGGGTTTGGTAAAGTTATTTAAACAAATAGAACAGGTATGTTTAGAAGTCATATTGAAATTCCAGGAAATCAGAATAATAAATAATTACCGTTATAATAACTCAATTGTAGAAAACAGCCGTTGAACTAAGCTCCAGTTAAGATATAATATATTCTGGTAGATGTGTGAACGGTATGTTATAATTTACAAGGGTCACGTGATTAGATCATATATTTATTGATGTTTACTTATCACCATGTATTTGGTTTGTTGACTTGTAGGTAAGTTACATACATGATTGTATAATTTATGGTCATTTGACAATATTTGAATAATAAGATAAGATATCAGTTAAATAATATATCACTTGACGTTTACATATTCTAACTACCATGTATTTGGTCTGTTCACTCACATCGTCTTTATCATACATACGAATAAAACCTAATCATAAACAAAAAACAAAAAAAATGAAAGTGCAGTTTTTCTTAGAAAACACAACCCTAACCCTACAAATAAAAAAAACTTGCAATTTTCTCAGGAAACATAACATGTCTATGGAAATGAAATGAAATGGGGTTTAACGTCCTACTCTTTTGCACCTAACCTGGGCTAATGGAAGAAGGACATACGCCATACAGTGTGCTATGAGGGAAATTCTGCCCGGGCAGCGGCGCTACGGCCTACTCTTATATCGAATTCCAACTGCCAAGGGATCGTTTACGTGCACTCTAATGTGTACACGGGACCTCGGTTTTTCGTCCCATCCGAACGACTAGGCAGCTGTCCTCCTTCTGTATCACTGACAAGGGGAAATCACGCCGGAAAATCGAGATGAACTTTCTCGGCCAATGCAGGGATCGAACACCCGACCTCCAAGCTAGCGAACCAGCGCCTTATCCACTTAGCCACCGTGACCCCCAACATGTCTTTGGAAGCGGATGTTTCCCATACTCCCTGTAGTGTTTCATTTGATTAGAGCTAATCCCACTAATCACTGCTTTAATGCAAGCACATTTCTGTTCCAAATTATGACTGGTCAATACTCCGATTAACAACCAATAGCTAACTGCGTAACAATACAATTACTCTTTAAACAGAGCTGCAAATTGGACAAAATATGTTTACATAACGTTACGTCATGATTCACGATTTTATTATGCCCAATTAACCAGTGCATAGTAGAATATTGCAGACAAGCTAATTGCGTGACAAACGAGGCTATCAATAGGGAGAAGAACAAGACTTTCAGCGTTGTCGTCGCCCCTGTCCGTCCGCCCACAATTGTTTGTGAACACTCTGCAGGTCACAATTTTTATCTCATTTCCATGAAACTCGCATCATTGGTTTATCACACTAAAATCTCGGGTTCTTTCGATATTGGCATGCATCTGACTGTAACTTCATGGATTATGCCCCCGGATTGTACGACATATCACAATTTTAACTAGTTAATGCTTCAGAGGTCACGTTTATTTTCTGATTTGGTTTTAACTTGAATTGTATGTTTATAACCCATAGGCCTCGGTTCCTTTCGATATTCACGCATATCGGACATCATAAATTTACTGAATTATGGCCCCTGGTTGTGCGAAAAATCTCGTTTTTAGCTTCTGAACCCTATAGAGGTCACAATTTTTTTCCGATTTCAAATACCGTTTGAATATATCACCGTTACATCCTAATGGTGGCTGAGGTCGAAATCATTAAACATTGGACCGAAACTGACGGACAAAATGGCCGCCCCTCGTTCGCAAATAGTGTCCAATTATTGTTGTGTACCCTCTGGTTGACGTCACCATTTTAATCAGAGTTTAATTGGCTTGTTCTCTGTCTATCTCCTAGAAAATGTGGGCTTATCCTGTCTGGCCGTCGCTGGTTAATACAAATCACTGACCAAAGAATAAAAAGAAGTGCTGTCATGTTGTTGTACTTGGGATAGATTTGTTGAACAGGGAGAATAGACATACTCCCTCAAAAACTCAAGTATCAGAAGCCAATCCAGCAATGGCCAGAGAGGGATTTCTAGGGGCATTGCTCCAGGAACAATATTTCACAGGAAACATAACATGTCTATGATATAATCTTGAATAGCATTTAGCGATTGATCATTATATAACACAACACAGCTCTATGGGTAACAATCACTATATTATACACACACGACGTTTCGACAAGCTTTCACGGCAGCTCAAGGTACTAAGGTTCTTTTCAACTTTCGACTTTCATTTCGTGGAAAGGATCAGTACTTCAATCTACCGCTTAACAGCTTATAACTTTCCTTTACAATGTACCTAACGATAAGTGAGCTAATAATGTGAAGACTCTGACCCCCTTACGGCGAGATAACACATTATGAGGGAAAGTCAAGATAAATATAAATACACGTAACAATAAAACTACCCTTTTAGAATAATCGAGGAAACGTATCCCCTGCGCACAATGGTAAAGATAAACATGTACTGAGAATAATAAATGAATGTTAACTAAATGATTTTGAAATCATATGACATAAATATATGTACAGATGATGATAATGTAATATACTGTACGATGTACCTGTAATTGTTTTTATTAATATTAAGAGAAGCATTAAGGCTCCGTGATTTGAACAATTCTCTATCAATTTTGTGAATTAGGTTTTTGAATTTCATACAACATGATCATTCCCAGGTCCATTGTACGACGCAACACCGATCTAGTTTTCAGTCTACAAATATAGCACGATATGATCAGTTCCTGGTCCATTGTATAAAGCAACACCGATGTATTATTTCAGTCTACAAATTTAGCACTAGCCAACAATGACGCACGATGATAACCTATTGCAAATAATTTAATAACAAAACAGCGTTGTATTTTATAAAGAAAAAGAAACAAGTACAGCTTGCAAATTATGCGACAATTAATGCCAAGATTGGAGTCCAGAGCTTCGGTGTCGTCAATATACCCCATCCCTTGATTTCCCTACCCTCAGGGCCTGAATAAGACGAACGTTTCCAGTAAACACAAATGAGGAAAGGTGAGGATGATGACGGATGTCAAAAAAAGGCTTACGGTAGTGTTTAAAATATTATGCACTTTGACCTGTGGGTAAATCCAGTCCTGCCAGTATTAAAAAAATGTTGTTTAAAAAACATGTTTCTCTTTGTTCAGAGTAGTCCACAGGGTATGTGGACCTAAATGTTCGCACAGAGCATTTAATATATTTTCCTCAAACGCACGAAACATCTTCGCTATTTGGACACACTACACTATTAGCCTAGGCATGTAGGTATGCACCTAAATGAGCAGAAATATTTTCTCAGTGCTTTAGATTTAATAAATTTATCAGGTAATCCCAAACCGATTACAATACAGATTTGTATTTCATTACGTTTTTTTATACTTTCGATGGCTCCCACTACATGAAGATCTTTCCGATTGTAGTGGGAGATTGCGTCAGGGATCATAAGAGCTGCTTTTATCATTTGATGTCAGCTATTTGATTACCCAAGCAACACGGATGTTTCTAGTGGGATACCCACAGTTCTGTGCGCCGCATGCAAAGAACTCGTCGCAACAGACAGTTTATTGGCTTATCCCTCACATACCAGAATGCGAGTTATATATAACAACTCTTTCGGTTCCTAGTGTAGTAAAACGAAATTTTTAATCATAAAAAAACAAAACGAAATAGAACTTGTGTTTTACTCAGATGGGATAATCCCACAGAACTCACCGCTGACCAAATTCTTGAACATTTCCCTAGACTGGATTGAAGAATCTTCAAATCAAAGGGTCCTGAGATGAAATAAATGGGTTCAGTCGTCCTTGTCGTTGGGATTCCACTGTCCAGGCATTTTGTGCATAAAATAAAAATTGACACGTTTATCTCAGAATGAAAAGAAATGGGGTTAAACGTCATACTGTTCTGTCCCGTCTGGTCTAACAAATAGGGACATATGCCATACGGTGTGTCATGGGGGAAATTGTACCCGGACAGCCACGCTAAAGCATACTCTTGTATAGAGTTTCATTTGTAAAGGGATCTTTTACATGCACGCCAATGTATAAAAAGGACCTCGGACTTTACCTATCCGAACGACAACAAGTGGTACCGTATCAGACCCTTTGTCCTGCACCCCCGGACAAAGGGGGCGCTACACTGGGAATTCCTGATAAACTTTCTCGGCCAACACCGGGATGGAACACGGGACCCCCAGGTTAGAGAGTCAACATCTTCCACACTGATCCACCGTGGCTGCAGAACATTATACAAAACTTATCATTCAATCAAATGTCCTTCCTTTCAACAAATCAATGCATATAGACCATTCGCAAGGTTAGCCAATATTGCCGATCGATCCAATGCATTTCGATTTGTGTTGTGACTAGCGTTAATAAATAAACTATCAATAGTTGCTTAAAACATTTTGATGTGGATTTGTCTTGCATAGAGGATTAATATTGTTATGATATTTGCTGGAAGTTAAAAGTAAGAAAGACAACTCTTATTTTCATCCCAATTCTCTCAGTATCAAATCCACGAATTCCTTAGCGGAAAGAATTTGTTTGACCATTCTGATGATCAGTTGCTCCCAGTTGCCGCGACGCCAGTTGCCAGTCATTATAATTGGTAATTAACTCAATATTAAATCCATGGCATTCCTTGACGGAAAGTATTTGTTTGAACATTCCGATGATCTGCATCTTTATAACCACAAAGAGTCCAACATAAAAAATAAACACCAAAATATAATAAACTGTAGTTTAAACACAAAATACAGGTCTTTTGCGATCATTGAAGTTGTTTTGGGTAAATCTATGCCCCCCCATAGGCGTACGAGGCGGGGGGGGGGGCACATTTTCATGAAAAAAAATAGAAATCTGAAAAGAGCTCAGAATTGTGAGATCGGTCATTAGCCGCGGGGTTTTTGAAAATGGGGTGGGGGTAGGGGTATGGCCTTGTCGGGGAAGGCTATGGTCTTGTCGGGAATGAATGCTCAGTTTGTCGGGAAGCGTCGCGCCGTCTGTCGGGTTTTGAATATTTTTAATAATATGGAAGCGGAAGGAAAGCAGTCCAGTCAATGATGAACACGTACGCCATCTGAATAGAACTAGCACGTACACACGACCTTTCTCAGTTCTTGAGTACTGTGTTCCTGTATACTGGCATCCAACTCCATGCACCGGACGAGCCCAGTGATAGAAGTGAGCAGCTGAAATTTTTCTTTAATAATAATTGATAAGTTTGTAATAATATTGTACCTTGTAGTCACATATAATACACATGTACGATGGCCCAATAGGCCGTAAATAATTCGATACTGAGCCCTTTTCTTTGGAAATAAATATTCATAGATGAATGTAAAGTGCCACTGGCATAGGCGACATGTGAACTGTCATATAATGAAAAACGTAGCAAAAGTAAATCGTAATACGGAATATATAGATTGTAAATTTAAACTCTTTTAAAATGGCCATTCTTATATTAAAAGTAGATAAAGTATATACAAGTCTTCTATACATCTGAGATCTGGATACAAAATGTGAAGTCTCATAAAATGAAAAATGTGGCAAAAGTAAATCGTTCTACTTGTTCTTGTTTTCGCAGTAATAGCTAGAGCTTGTATTTTAAAGATGACTTTTTACCAGTTTTTATGCTGCAACTGACATAATTTACTACCCACTCCAAATTACTAGAAAGTATTCGAAATGCCTGGAAATCGCGTCTACGGCCGTCTGGTTTTCAAAATTTCCGGGGGGAGGCCCCCCAATCCCCCGTCGCACGCTTCGGTCCTCCGACGCTAGCGGGCGGGCGGGCTCTAAAGAAATATTTTTGTCGGGAAAATATGCTGGCCCCCCCAAACAAGTGCGGCCTCGTACGCCTATGTGCCCCCCCCCCCACCCGCCCGCTATAATTACCACAGACAATATATTATATTTGCAGTACATTTATGTCTTTAACCCATTTTAACTTCCATCTCATCTCACACCGCTTCAAAACACAAATGTCGACGGCCATCGAATCACATGCCTGCTATCCATCTAGCTCGCGCTACAAGGTTGCGCTTCCCAGCCTAAAATGGTCATCACCGTCGCCATCTTGCTCGTGAACAAGTTCTTGTTCCACCATGTAATGTTCCACTAACCGGAACAGGATGTCCATCAGCACCATGTTGCTCGTGTTGTTATGGATACACTTCAATATAAATACACCATCTGCTTGCAGATATTCACGGACGAACTTTCTCTGAAAGGATTCGTTTCTGATTAATCGCTTCACGTGACTCCTTTGTTTATCGGATAGATTCCTGAAAATATCCCTGGGGGATCTGTTTTTATCCAGAGACGTGGATGGACTGAAGGCCCTCGGTGGAGGCCAGAACTCAACAAAGTCTTGTCCGATTGTTAAATGCTTCTTTATAAAAAGGATGCGTCGATAGCGTGAGAGTTTATCAACGAACGACCTAAATATCCCGACAGACGTCAGCAGTAACATAAACAAGAACCAAACCCATTGAATCATGAAAATCTTCTCAATGAACATGTTTACAGACAACACGCACTGAACAGTGAACGTTTGGATGTTCTGTAGTTGTCGAATGTGAAAATCGCACAAAGCGATACGTGGAAACACCTCATCATCCTCCCACCGGGTCCAATCCGTCTGCTTCATGGCCGCCGTGACGCCATATTGGAAGAAGTTAATTTTTAAGAATTTGGAAAGGACAAGGAACTGCGCCACGATAACCACAGCGTACATAAGTTTAACTATTAAGAAGAAGATAGTAAGAAAATAGCCCGACGATTTACTGAAGACGTTGAGTTTAGCACAAATGCCTCCTCGTTTTTTTCTACGGAAAGTGGTTATCAAACGCCGGTCAATAAAAGCCGCCAGGGGTCCAATCTTTTTATTTTCGGTCTTCTTTTTCTCCTTCGCCTTCGGCTCATTACTAGCACCGCCTGTCCCACGTTCCTGCAATACAGACAGTAAAAAGGCGTTGCATTAATTGTTTCAAATTAAAAAAACATAACTCGTCATTTCCCAATTCTTTGGGAAGTGGTGGTATAGCTCAAAGTAAAATCGACAACTGTAAATTCACGTAGTATGTAAACTGACTGTAATGCAAGAAACGAAAATATGTCAATGGAAAGAGAGAAAGAAAACTCTTACCTGTGATTAAAAAGACCGTGTTTGCCACCATTATGGGGGATTAAAAGTCCGACAAAAGGGTCTTTTGTTTTAGTCAATCTCGCATATCCATAATTTTGTCAATGTGCAATTTTGGATATGTTCTGTCGAATGTCTATATGGTGTCTGCCACTTTTTGCAATACTTTGTGCGCTATTGATCAATGAAACGCCCCTGTAGGTGATACAAACAAAGTACAAAGAACATACGCCCCCCCCCCTTCCCCGCAGACGATCAAACCGTGAATTTACCTTCATGTCTTTATTCCTGCCGCCATCTTCATCTTCTTCCTGCTCTTCCATGTCTCCATCGGTCGCCATTTTGATAATTCTATCCGGATCCATACCTTTAAGAGGAGAATTAAAGAAAACACTTTGAGTAAATGATCAAGACCATGCGATGCAAATCGGACTAATTGGAGTCATTTTGTGTTAAATCAAATCGTCTGGATTGATCTTGCATGTTTTAAATCGAAGGACAAGACATCCACATTAAGAGAAAAATGGCCCCAAACGGATGTCCACCGACATCCCCATCCCTTTTAAGCGGAGCAGGACGAGGGACCTGGAGCGAAAAATGTCCCTAAACGGGTACCCATCAAAACAATTACAATTTCATTTTCTCACAAGTGGTGTTGACCGAGCCTGCTCCTTATCCCCCACCCTCTCCTTTTAAGAGTAGTCAGGCGAAGGGCCCCACGAGTGCAAACACAGATGTTCTGCTTGGGCTACTGACTGCACGTAGGAGATCCCATTGACAGCCAGCCAAAACCGTAATAAGGGCAGGTAGTAGTGCCGCTGTCTGAGCAAAATGTAAATGTCACTGATAGCACACCGCGTTGAAGGTTAACCCTCACACCATTTCTTTACTCCGTAACCTTCAATATCTAAAAGAAAGGACTTACCTGAAAAGCCCTTCCATGTCTTCCAAAGAACGTGAGGTAGTTTAAAGGAAAGGGCCTGCAGGAGTAAACAGACGGAAACCCATCTATAAAAACCCATAGTATAATCATTCCTGTCCTCTTCTAGTTTTGGTATCTCTTTCTCCATGGGCACGTTATACATCGGGGTGATCCAACAGTAACCCTCGATGTAATTCAAAAAATTGTCTCTTTCTTTATACTCGGTAGGTACCCAGCAATGAATCGGATCCCCCAGCAGCTGTTTCAGATACGTCGCTGTGGCCGCCAATAGCAGAAGTCCAGGCGTAACAAGGTGATTCATGACGTCAATATAATCGTCATCACGTATCTTGCCCCCAAAATCGAACTGAGCTAAAGCTATGACTGCTGCTTCGATCCTAGAATAAAGAGAAATGAAATGGAATGAAACGGGATAAACGCCCTACTGTCCTGTACCGGTTGGGCTAATACAGACGGACAAACTTCCGGGCAGCGGCGGTACGGCCTACTGTAAATTTTGTTTAAATTCCAACTGCCAAGGTTGGCCTCTTACATGCACGCCAACGTGTACACAGGACCTCGTTTTTTGGTCCATACGTACGTCTATACGTTGTTCCTTGCCAAGCCCTCTGTCCTGCACCAACGTTTTACTCACTAAGCCCCCCCCCCCCACGGCTAAGAGAATAAAATGTGTTATTGAGGAATCTTGCTAGTAACATCCATCATCCTGGGCGATTGAGACTAAACCTCAGGGGCTATCAAAATGAAAGCGATTGTCATTTCCCCACCAGTATCAGGTGTTCTAGACATATGTTGTGGGCAGCTACGACCGAACCCTAACCCATAAATTGAGAGTCCAAGAGAGCTGTAAGAACAAAAAGCCTTTCTTATAATAAAAGTCTGCCCAAACAGCCTCGTTATTGATTACTATTCTTCCAGTTCCACCTGCCAGGGGTGAAACTCATTGTTTACAAGGCATTGAATCAATCATTGGCCGCAGTCTCCTTGTCAGCCTCGCCGATAACACCACTGATAAATGAAGACCCGGCTGAAAAATTGCCAAGGTTCTTTTCAGTCACTGTTGGGATTTTTACCCGGGGAATTCTATTTGGGATCGAGTTACCACGACAACGGCTCATAATTCATTGTAAGACAAAAAATAACTTACGACATTTTCAATGTTTGTTAGGATTTCCGTAGCTGCTTTGGGTTTGTATGTGTTTATTTCATGACCTCATTCTGTAAGAAAGTAAGAAAAAAAAACAGCGGGAGTATAGTCCGATATAACAGCCCTGTTAATGAATGCCATCTGTCTTTAACAGCCCTAGTAGGTCGACAAACCTAGCATTATAGACCACGTAAAGTGTTTTAATGGATTATATATCTTCTAACTGGGACCTCGATTTGAATCTGGTTTGTATTAGAATTTGACCCTCTGTGAACCCAATGAGCTTGGATATCCCCCCCCCCCCCCGATCTCAAATTATGCGTTCAGTATACTGAAATATGGGTTTATAAGGTCACCTAATTCGGATATAATTTTTACTACTTGTAGTGTAGGCCATCGAAAGTATACAAAAAGAAACGAATTGTAGATTTGTATTTTAATGAGTTTGGGGAAACACTGAGTTAAAAATAAAGGAAATATTGAGTTAAGGATATAGTTACTCTTAATATTTATTTCGTTGCATGGCAAGCGGATAATCTTACCCAACTGTCAAGATATCTTTGATGTACACTACCAATATGACGGACTAAACACAGTTTGTTTGTCCAGTCATCGTGTTACTAATTAAAGATACATTATGGGAGATTAGATAACCTAGACATGTAAAGGCAATTTGCTGAAAATTTTAGTCAAATTGATCCACTATTAGCTTAGAACTAAGCGATTGAAATTTCCACTTAGCCTCGGTCATCATTACTAAAGTCGGTATGAAAAAAACAGTAGTCTCGGTTATCCACTTTTGGTGGTTAATCACGAAAGAAAATATTTCAGCGAATCGAACTACAATCCAACAAAAATCTCATGCTAGCCTCAACATCGAGAGTTGATTATGGTCTGAATAGGTTAATTAATGTCTAATTAATAGTTTTTATAACATTTCAGGACTAAGGAAAGACCTACAATAGGCAGATTTTGCTCTTGCATAATGCATGTTTAATATATTACTGTCTATCTATATATGTTCAGGATGTTACATAATATTTTGCCTATCAGTATGTAAACAATAATACTAATTAGAAACCCTTGGCATTAGAAGTGGGGCCGGAAAAATCCCAAAGATATTTTTTGTGTACCTCTATCCTCACTGCGTTCCCAAATAAATAAAATGGAATGGGGTTAACGTCCGACTGTTCTGCTCTGACTGGGATAATGAAGATGGGTATACGACATACAATACAGCGCTACACTGCTGCGCTACAGCCTACTCTTTCAAAGGTCCTGTTAGGTGCAAACCAATGTGTACACAGGACAACGCCCGACACTACAGACAAGTCCTACGCAGGGATTGTACACATTGCCCCCAGTTTAGCGCGCCAACTCGCCCCCCCCCCACTGGGCCACCGTGGTTCAAAATCGGATATTCACAACGCATTTTACTAATTAATATAATATTATGTATACAATAGAACTGTATATAAAAACAATCTTACCTGTTTTTAAATTATAAGATATTAGGCCTACTAGTATCTCGACAAATTCCGTAAAAAAACTTATAAAATCGCGTCGTAACAGATTGGGTTCCGCGCGTTATCTATAACGCATATTACTTAAAAAAAACTACGATGTGGTTCGAGGTGAATCAATTCATGAATTGTGTGGAGATTGTTTGTGAATAGTATTCTTTTCAATAGTCAATCGTGGTTATTTCAGTAAGGGATCGCCTATTCAATACAGAATATCCTATAGTTATTTCGGCTATTCAATAGGCTACCCGATCAAGCGTCTTACACGCATTGTATATCATATTAATTTACCCCTAATACACAGTAAGAATATAGCTGTTAATTCGGTCACTACGATATAATAACCCGTGGAAGTACAAATATAGATAGATCCCTGGCGTGTCCTTAGCCGCAATTGGATAAGGTTATATCCTTTTGTGGAAAGGAAAAACCATACTTTCATTCAACCTTCCCCGGCCTGACCATATCATACACAGAGGAAATAAGGCATGATTTTGTAGTCAATACTTTGTTTGGTTATTGTTTTTTGTGGGGGGGGGGGGTATTAAAATGTCACCTGTCTAGTCGTTCGGATTGTGCGAAAAACCAAAATACCGTATACACATTGACGTGCGCGTAACAAATCCCTTTGCAGTTGAAATTCGTTATAAAGAAAAGTAGGCCATATTGCGGCTGCCCGGGCAATATTTCCCACAGTACAGAACAGTAGGGCGTTAAACCCCCATTTCATTTCATATGATGTATTGGGAAACCAGGATGGATCAGTGCTTAAGGATAAGACAGCTAGGGTTCGTTTCCGGGAAAGTACTTCCTCATGTCACTCTGCATGTTGATCGCTCGTCATCATGAGCCCAGTTTGTGAGGACGGACAGTTGAACGCTAACACATTGTTCATTTCATATGCATGTTTAATTTACGCGATTTTGCGTCTTTGTATACGGTCTTAATGGATAACATTTGTTGTTGGTTTTTTTACAGTGTTGCGTAGAATGCTTTCATAACACGTTCGGTTCGACAAATAAAATAGAGAATGAATATATTATAATAGGGTCTGTAAACACAATAATATAATATTATATAGATGTCTATACATGTTTGTTATTGTCATCTGGTGTCAGTACCTAATAACACGGGTCACTACCTTTACACCGTTATATTTGATTAATGTAATATAAAGATCGGTGATATAGGTGTTCTGAAGGAGTCACGGCGGTGCAGTGTGTATAGCGCCTCCTCACTTTCCAGACATTCCCGATTTCTATTCCGGGATTCTCCAGTGTGGTTTCCCGTGTCAGCCCAGGAACATAGTCTAGTCTTTCGGGTAGGGCAAAAACTCAAGGTTATATCCAATACGAGTAATGGCGAAAGGCACCCATGCTCCCCGGTATCGGATTAATAACACTGTACAAGTCATTATTTCAGGGGGATGGGGCAGACAAACGTGATAACCTATAATATTTCTCGACGAACTGGCAGGATTATACACATAATATA
This sequence comes from Patella ulyssiponensis, assembly GCA_963678685.1. NCBI lineage: Eukaryota > Metazoa > Mollusca > Gastropoda > Patellidae > Patella > Patella ulyssiponensis. The sequence continues at coordinate 94,428,614 of OY783225.1, forward strand.
GATGTCTACCAGCGGAGTTCCGTCTTCGTTATAGCCCAATCGGAGCCGAAAAGTAGGACGTTAAACTCACAATCATTTACAGGGGCGGATCCAGAATTTTCAGAAAGGGGGGCGTGCTGCACGCACTTGGGAGTTCGATGTCCGGCACGTGATTTTTTAGTGGACTAAAATGCCCACAAGGACAAATTTCATACTAATACTGTAAATAACGATTTCCAACCTAAACTGTTTTTGTTCTCCTTTCCCGCGAGAATGTATGGAGCTAAAAATTGTTCGCCACCGCAAAAAATAGAGGGGGCGTGCGCCGGGTGCGCCCCCCTCTGTATCCGCGCCTGATTTATATCGCTAACACGTTAAATATGAAAATACTTAATGCAATAAATCTTTTGGATGGGGGGCGGGGTTCAAGTAACCGTGTGCACTCAAAAGAACTCTTGGCAGTTTGAATTTTAACGAAGGGTAGGATGGGTGAATGGGGGTGATTTTTCCGGCCAAATTGCTGCATTACATACATATATATCCGTCTTTATTAACTCAGTAAAAACCACTTCCATTTTATTGTTTTATTTACATGAAATACCATAATAAAAAAACAATAACAGAAACAAAAATATAAAATATATAATAACAATTTAAACTGTGCTATCTTGTAGTGAGTGAACAATTGATAATTACATATCCATGTTACTTTATCAAGAACGTAGGATAGGGAACAGGTCAGGGGTATTTAACAGGACCAAATACATAATTATAGTATATAAACAGGGCTAGCGCTAGCCCCAACTCTATCCCAAGACTTAGCCCCACGCCTTACCTTAACCCTAACTCACAATCCTCGGCAACAATCATGTGCCCTAACTCTGTATATATCTCGTGATTTTGAGGAAATATGCATTTGGCATTGTCAAGTACACCTGACCATAGGGACCAGACACCGCTTGACTTCATCGCACTTGTGTCGTCATATCAAAACATTAGTGCGCCATTGTACAAGGAAGATGTTTGGTCGTACTTGAGTGAGAAGAGACTTGGACTTTTCTTCGAATAAAGTCGGTCTCAAGACCAACAAACAATAATTGCATTGGATGGCGGGCGGACGGGCGGGGGAGGGGGTGTTAGTAAAAGGGGAGACAACCATGATTATACATGTACCTTTGGGGGCAGATCACCATTAATTTCCCCATTGACTTCAATGTTAATTCTGGACTCTTTGCCCAACTCCAAATTTTCGTTGGTCTGAATGGTTTTCACTACACACAGAAGAACAAATGATCATGTCTTTGCACTAAAATTGGTATGAGTTTGACCACCAAACATTTGAGATACACAAACTTGAAGAAGTATACTAAAAACATGTAACTATTCACTGTACATAATCACCGTACCCGATTTGTTAACACTGTGATCCCTCCGCCTTGAATATTTATCCAAAACTGACAGAAAATATTAATTCAAACCTTTCTTCCATTCTGGACCAAATACAACTTGCTATAATACGACGAACTACGATTTGTGGGTACCGAGATGGTGAAATTTAATGGTGGTCCTCCTCCAAATATGGATTAGGTCTGCTTAATTCTTCCCCGTTGATTTCGATGTCACATTATCCCATATTCGGTCCTATATTACTATTTTTATGAATATAATAAAGGGGTCAACGTGTCAAATGAGGTAGGCCCTATAATATTACACGTAAGCATCATCTTCGTCATCTTCAAAATGTACTAATCTCTTCTCCACCATAAAATGTTCCAACAACCGGAAGATGATATCAATAACAGCCATGTTGCTTGCCTTTCTATGGATACACTTCAGTATAAAGATGCCGTCTGCTTGAAGATAATCTTCAATGAACATGCGCTGAAACGAATCCTGCTGAATTAACGCAGCAATTCTATCCTTTTCCTTAGCAGACAAATGTTGGAAGATTTCTCTGGGTCGATGGAGCTTTTTGTCACTCGCTGGTTGATACTTTGGTTTTCGTGGTGGCCAGAAATGATCCACGTACTGGCCAATGGCGAGGAATTTCTTTATGAATATCTGATGTCTAGAGAATAGGATCTTGTCAAGAAAAGATTGGATGGTCCCGATGACGGTTATAACTAATAGAAAGTACATCCAGATCCACAGAAGAACGTATATCTTCTCTATAAACATGTTCATAGCTAACACGCACTGAACTGTGAACGTTTGGACGTTCTGTAACTGCCGGATGTCAAAGTCGCACATGGCGATCCGAGGAAACACGTCCTCATCACCCCAGGAGGACCAGTCGGTTTGTTTAACCGCTATATCGATTCCGTAAGTGAAGAAATTGATGTTTAAGAACTCGGAGAGCAGGCTGAACTGTAGGATGATTATGAATGGGTACATAAATTTCACGATTAGATAAAAATAGGTGAGAAAGCTGCCAGAGGATTTGTTCAAGATGTCCACTCTGCTACAAGGATTATCCTCTTTACGTCGAGCTGTAAACCGCAATCTTCTATCAATAAAGTGGACTAGAGGCTCGATCTTACTTGCCTTTGGTTCTTTTGGGGCTTTTTGGACAGGCTTCACCTCGCTCCCGGCACCCTATAATTTAAAATAGAATGATAATGATTAATAATGGACACGTAGTAGCAAAATTAACATCCGAAATGTGCTGATTTGTAAGGAGGCTCCGTCAACCTTTGGCTGACATGTGCATAGATCATACAATGGCACAGACTGTAGTCCCTTGGATGTCTTATTGTCAATATGTGATGATCATGGAAACACACGACGGAAAGTATGAATCCCCATTTTGATTGACATGCGCCTGGGTCATAAAAAGGCGCAGTCTGAAGGCGGTACAAGGTAAAATCGGCCGAAGAAGCATGGATGTAGCACGAATTGCGAGCTGGGTTGAAATCATTGAATGAAACCCGTGATTCAGAATATTATTGACATATGAAATTCATTTGGACCGGCGTATTAAGGTATCTGACATGTTTTTACCTCAACTGTAGGTTCAACATCATCTTCGTCATCATCTTCATGTAATATCTGTTCATCCATATCTCCCTCTTCAGCCATTTTGATAATTTTCTCGGGGTCCATACCTAAATAATAACAATTGCGTGTATTAGTATTAATTGATTAATAATATTTCTGTACCGAACCACTGTCAGACCACGGGCGTTATCCTTATCTTTAACAAGCTCTCGTTCATCCGCGCCTGGATGCGGGATATCTATCAATTTTAATTAAGATACATTATGGGGGATTAGATAACGAGTTGGCAGTTCTCACTATAACAGTTAAAAACTACATAATGTAATGGCAATTTGCTGAAAATTTCAGTCAAACTGATCCACTATGAACCGAGAACTAAGCGGATGAAACTTCCGCTTAGCCTCGATCATCATTACTGAAGTTGGTAGGACAAAACTAATAGTCTCGATTATCCATTTAATCGTTAAATCACGAAGAAATGTTTTTCATCGAATCGGACCACAATCCAACAAATGTTGGAGGCTAGCCGTGACATCGAGAGTTGATTATGGCCTGGATAAGTTACTTAATGTCTAATTAATAGTGTATATGTATAACATTTTATGCCCAAATAAAGACTCACAATAGGCAGATTTTGCTCTTGCATAATGTATGTTTTTCTAATTATACAGAAGGCATCTTTATCTATTCTAATTTTTGTGACTGTCGTTTGTTTGTCTGTGTGTCTGTGTGTCTGTCTGTTGAGGGTTGGTGGCTACACCAGGGCTGCCCCGAGGCTGAAATTTTGTTTTAATCAGATTGGTGTTGGTGTCTACACTAGGGATAGCTCGGACCGGAGAATAACACAGTCCTGGTCGCCGTGCCCTACCAGTTGTGCTTTCGGTACCCACCGTACATGGCTACACCCGTGTTATGTTGGGTCAACCGCTAGTTACGTACTAGAAGGCAACATTTGTTGAACTAAAACTATTTTATTAATGTCGAAATACCTGAAACTCCCTTCCACGACATCCACAAGACATGAGGTAGTTTAAACATCAACGCCTGAAGCAGAAGTAAAACTGATACCCATCTGTAAAAACCAACCAGATTCTCGCCTCTGTCTTCTTTTATTTTCGGTAGCTCCTCGTCCATTGGAACATTATACATCTCTGTAATCCAACAAAAACTATCCACATAATTCTGAAAATGGTCTTTGTCTTTGTATTCTGCTGGGGTCCAGCAGTGTATAGGTTCTCCCATCCATTGGGATAGATATGTCGCTGTAGCAGCCAATAGGAGGATTCCTGGGGTGACCACGTGATTCATGACGTCAACAAAGTCGTCATCACGTATTTTGTTTCGCAGATTCAACTGCGATAACGCGAACACAGCCGCTTCGATCCTGAAGTGTAAATAAAACATTTGTGTAATTAGGCACAGAAAATGGTTTCCCATTTTTGAAAATAAAGAAAAAATATAGTTCTGTGTCCATAAAAAATTGCTTTGAATGGATTAGGACGATCGTAAGACTTGGCCAAGTCCATGAAATGAAATGGAGTTCATCTGCCTACTTTTCTACGCCTGACTTGTCTAAAGAAGGCGGTCATACATCATACAGTGTGCTTTAAAGCAATATATACTAAAGACAACTTCAACTGCCAAGGTTCGTTTTACGTATACGTCAATATACACAGTTGACCTCGGTTTTTCGTCCCATCCGAACAACTATATGTCGTCCCTGACCACTGAAAAGGGGGAACCACGCGGGGGAATACTGATAAACTTTCTCGACCAATACCGAACACGTCTGTAGATCCGGGTACATGTGGTATTGATGGTCCGTAGTAACCGGGGCATCAATCCATCAAGGAATTAAATTAATGGGAGACAACTCATTTAACTTACAGTGAAACACGCACACTGTTTCATCGACTGGTGAGAAATAATTTTGTGTTGTTGGCCGATAAGTCCTGACGGCCCTTATTCAATTCCCTCAAGTAAACAAGATCAACTTTAAGGCACATTTTCGCGACTGTGTCGAATATATCCATTGAATTCTGCACAATGTTGTCTGATCGTGGTGGGGCGTGTTGGTGGGAATGAGGTCTGTCATTGAGTCTAGTGGCGTGATTTCGATTCTCCGTTACAAAGGGTCGGATCGTCTATGTAACTTCGTGGGTTTTCTCCGAATCCTCCGGTTTCTTTCCATAGCAAAAGACCCCTGTGCGCCATCGAATTATTCAAATAAATATAAACTATTACGATAGTCCTCATTTGACCTAGTTTAAGTTGAGTGGACGTTAAACCCCATTTCTCTGAATCTTCAGGTCAACTTACCCCATTATGATCTGTACTGTGGAACACCGACCCCGTTAAAGGCTCGAAACCTTGATTTAAATCTCCGTGTCGACAAAACCCTGTTAACACATCTGTCAAAAGATAAAGACATACTGAAATATATTTCATGAAAAGCGGAGAGGGGGAAATAAATGTGATTTAGCGGCCACGATCCAACCATAACCGATACCGAAATAATATAACAGCATAGTCATGGCTATTGATAACACAATGGCTTAACAAAAATAGGACATGAATTCGTTGGTTTGCCAATCTGATTAAAATTCACATCTATATTTCGTTTCGTTTCTTATACTTTCGATGGCCTACACTACCAATCTGTTTCACAGAGAATTACTTACGAATTAACTCTGTAACAGATGAATGTCCACAGCACGTGCGTTGACTGCTCACCGCGCCAGTCATTGTCTCAACTGCTCGTGCAATGTTTACTTAACACCTAACTGCTTCGGGCAAAATGATGCATTTTACTCATTTTAATACCCATTTACACTACATAGGAAATATTTTTTAACTTCAAATACTTCAAACGTCTTTATTTATTTTTCTTTTACCTAAAAAAAAGGTTTGAGAATTTAATTTGTCAGAGAAAAAAAGTTTATATGCCGTACTTATTAAGCCTCGTCGATGTCATGCTTATCAGTGATTGTAGTGGCCAACCGAATATTCACTGCGGGATCAGTTTGCTGCACTACATCAAGATCTGACCAGTTCCGCACACGGGTCAAACGAGAGGCTTTTGACCCCATGATGTCACACATCGATTAATCAATCAGCGTTGACGTTTCTAAGGGTTTACCTACAGTTCCGCACAGAGAACGCCAAGAAGTCGCCGTAACAGAATGTTTCATTGGTTTCTTCCCCACATCAATAAGAACGCATATTATATAACAACTCTTCCAGACAAGTAAAACGAAATTTTGGACTATAAAAACCGAAACGAAATAGGATCTGTGTTTTAATCGGATTGTTGATTTGTGATTTGGATAAATATATTTATTTCAAGAGTCGATTACCCCTCTGAATATTATAAATGCTTTCGACAGGTAACCAATGGTGGGATTTAGGTGAAGCCAATAACAGGTTTGGGTCATACCTATTGAAATTTCTGCCTCCAAATTCTTTAGATCAAAACCTGATTGAAAAACATACTTAGTTTCTTTCTCAAAAGCTTCCATTTCCAAATATCTAAATTTGAAATTTTAACAAAACATCGCACACATCTATTGAGTGGTTTATGTGTAGGATAAAGCACGAGACTGAGGCTATGCTGGGGAAAGAGAGACGGAAGAAAGTAACGCGAGACACAGAAAAGCCGAGGCATAACCGTAATCGAGGACTTTATCTTACTTGTAAACCGTCTATGTTTACGTGTCACGTACAACCGGGAATTCGAAACGACGCCAGTTGACTCAATGACAGACGAAATAGAGAGGAAGAGAAACGTCATTTTAACGTTTACTCGACACAACCTAGGTCATATCCCGACTAACATAATGGTTAAATTTTATTTCAATGACTCGGTTGTGGGAAGAGCCAGGAGATACGGCTCCCCCCGCCCCCCATGAGGTAGAACAAGCGACCCTACTCATTGCCACCTACATCGAAACCATCGCGGAGAGAGAGAAATGGGGTTTAACGTCCACTCGACACAAACCAGGTCATTTTGGGACGAACATATGGTTACAATTTTATTTCAATAATTCACTTGCGCGCAGGGGTCTTTAGCAGTGGGAGGAAGCCACGCGGTTGAGAAGGCGCCCCTATCTCCATGCCATCCCAACCCCCTAAAGTGCTGGCGGAGAACCATAAGACCTTAAAGATACATTATGGGCGATTAGATAAAGAGTTGGCAGTTCTCACTATAATAGTTAAAAACGAGATAATGTAAAGGCAATTTGTTGAAAATTTCAGGCAAATTGATCAACTATGAACCGAGAATTACGAAATTGAAAGTTTCGTCTAGCCTCGGTCATCATTACTAAAGTCGGTACGACAAAAATCATAGTCTCGATTATGCATTTAATTATCAAATCGTGAAAGAAAGTTATGCAGGAAATCGGATCACAATCCAACAGAATCACAGGCTAGCGTGGACATCGGGAGTTTATTATGGTCTGGATAAGTTAATCAATGTCTAATCAATAATTTTGATAACATTTCACACCTAAAGTTAGACCGATACAATGGGCAGATTTAGCTCTTGCATAAAGTATGTTTAAATATGTAAAATTAAACTTTACCTCCGTGGCCTCCTTAAAACTGCTGATGTACAGGTATTCCTAGACGTTTTTAAGTCAGGTCAGATGCCGAAACGGTTGATTACTGGTAGTCCTCTACGTTTAAAATTCAGGTAACATTCCTACACTGTTTATTGAAGGTAGTCCTGAACGTTTTGGATTCAGAATATTGCCGAAATTGTTGTATATAATTTTATACGTATTAAATTGAAGTAATAAACCACAATAAGCAAATCGGTAAACTATTATGGTTGTATTGTGTTTCTACCTTACATATCGCTATGGCTACTTGAAGAGCAAACAGCTTGACGGGGTCATACACAGACTATTAAGAAAGTCGGATTATCCCGGGTGACGTAATACATAATGATGTAATGCTAATTTTAATATATACAGTAGATTAAGGGTATTACTGGATTTAGAATGATAATTGAAGACACATTTTTTGTTCAGTCTGGATTATCAAATATTATCACAATCTGTTTACTGTAAGACAAATCATTGAAATATGGGGTTTAACGTCCTGTTCGTCGACTCTGGCTGGGCTAATGAAGTCGGGCATACGCCGTACAGTGTACTATGAGTGAAATTTTGCCCGGACAGCGGCATTACGGCCTACACTTATATAGAATTCCATCTGTCAAGGGATCTTTTACGTGCCCGCCAATGTGCACACGGATCTTTGTTTTTTCGTGCCGTCCGAACGACTAGACAGCTGTCCTTATCAGCTCCTGTGTCGTGCTCCACTGACAAGGAGGAGCCACGCCGGAAAATCCAGATGATTTTTTCTCGAACAACACCGGTATCGAATACGGGACCGAGCTAACGTCTTACTCAATGAGGCACCGCGACTCGCTGATGTGAGACAGCATGTCTAATCATTGCTATTAGTCAAATGATGAGTATTTTTATTGTCGAACACTGATTTACAAACACATAACAATATGTCTGTCAAGGATAAACGTACAGACATGTGAAAAACCGGGCACCCGTGTACACATTGACATGCGCATAAAAGATTCCTTCACAACTGGAATTCCAAATAAGAGTTTTGGCCGGAGTGCCGCTATCCGTGCAAAATTTTCCTTATAGCACACTGTATGGCGAATGCCCCGCCTTCATTAACCCAGCCGGTGCAGAACAGTAGGACCTTTGATTTCACTTACAAAATGGTGAAAATATCCAAATGATATAAAATAAATAAACCACAATAAGTAAATGTTTATAAGAATTTGAACTTTTATTGTATTGAATATAAAAGACTTCCAACAGATGTACTGGTATATTTGAATATTATGTATACAGTCGCATATTTTACTCGTTTATAAGCGATAATGTTAAACTGTCTATACCCTTCTCGTCTATAAACGACACCCTTCTCAAAAACATGGTCTTAACTAGGAATGGGGTTTTATGTCTTGTCAGCACAATACTTTGGTCATTTTGAGACTACCATACGGTTAATGCCTCATCAACAAAAACCTTTGGTAATATGGTTAATGTCTCTTCAAAACAAAACTTTGGCCTTTTTGAGTCTAACATATGGTTAATGTATCATCAAAACAATACTTTGGTTATTTTGAGACTAACATATGCTATTCTTCACCTCTATATTAAGGTATAGAATATTGCAACTGCCACGGATTCATTTCAATCAATCAATCAATCAATCAATCCTCCATGCCAATGTGTACATGGCGGGGGACTTCTGTTTCCTTGTTAGCTGAAAGCATATGCACCATTTTCTTTTTTGAGTCCTGAAGATACCGCTCTCACAACTCGCTGATTTGTAAAACATATACCCGACGAGAGTGGTTGTTGCCGTCGGACACAGTTGTTTGGTATTTGGTTAGTCGTCTCCAGGGCCAGATAGAGAGGGGTTGGAGCGTCTGGGCTTCCCAAACTGGTTCGTATTTAATTTAGTTTTTACAAGGGAGGCGTATAAAGTTTACGGCTACGGTAAGACGACCAGTGGAGTTGTCGAAGGGTGGGCCACTGGCATCTTGAATAAAATATATTAGCTTCAGATCACAGCCCGCGTTGTGAAGAATACTTGGATTTTTTTTTTAAAGCCTAGTTCTCACTTGTTAGGGATGGAACGAAAAACCGAGACCCTCGTTGAAGAACATTGCCCGATGCAATTCGAATACAGGTAGGCAGATACGCAATAGGTGCCACAATCTGAAGAAGTTTAGTTACGTTTTGCAAGAGATGGACGGAGAACGGAGGAAATTCGGGAGAGAGTACTCTCTCGTTGTTCCAATGCTTCACATGCTTCACATCGAATTTGGAAAAAGTTTTTTTTAAAACTTGTAGCTTTCATTTGCATTCACAACGTTTTGTCTGTTAAGGGGCATAACTCTGAGACACGTTCGTCCACTCATGGCCCAATACTCTAAGCCAAATTTAAAAAGAACCTGCTGAAAACTACAGCCTCCATCGCTATCGCGCCATAGGGTTTTCGGGAAAGGGGCATAATGCCAGATGGGACTGGCTGAAGCGCACCAAACTCAAACGCTTACGGGAACTATTTACCTATCACGTATATTTTAACTTTCATCTAGAGGTTTACATCATTCAATTTTGCGCAAAAGGATGGGACAATAAACCATGAAGTCGAGGTCTGATGCGCATCAAATTGGCACTCATACAAGATCTAGTTATCCTTAATCATAAGTTTCATCGGCATTGGACATCGGAAGGGTCCGCAAACTTTGTACATATTTCACTTTTAGCGTAAAAGGCAGGGGTATCCTCAACCTTGATATATGTATTACTTGCTTTATTTGCGTAAAGGAGCCAGTCTACCGAGATGTTTCCGGTCGATGCTCACATTGTTGGGCAATAAACATATATTTGAACGCGAGTTAAATTACAAATAAAATTTGTGACATCTAAAAGTCCCACAAGCCATAAACGCGATGTTTCGAACACTTAGGGGCAATAGTCTTTGAAATTACGATCCAATACGTTCCAAAATCATAGATATTTGCGATATAAACTGAATTTAAACGACCAAAAGAGCTGGAGCCGTGGAATGGTGTTAACGTGCAGGTTCTAAAAATATTTGGGGAGTTGGGATGGCCTTGTGGTCTACAGTGCCGCGCTTCGACCTCTAGCTGGCCGATCACCTCTGGCTTGCTGTGGTTTCGATTCCTGGTGTGAGCGTATGTGGCATGTGGCTTCGACCTCTAGCTGGCCGGTCACCTCTGGCTTGCGGCTGTGGTTTCGATCCCTGGTGTGAGCGTATGTGGCATGGAGATAGGGGCGCCTTCTCAACCTCGTGGGTTTCCTTTGGGCACTCCGGTTTCCTCCCACTGCTAAAGACCCCTACGCGCAAGCGAATTATTAAAATAAAATTAATCCATATGTTAGTCCCGAAATGACCTAGTTTGTGTCGAGTGGACGTTAAACCACATTTATCTCTCTCTCTCTTCTCTCTCTCTCTCTCTCCAAATTTTTTTATTTAATCCAGGTTCAAGAGAGGTCACTCCATATAGATTATATGGATGCAGACCACCATTAATTTCTCCATTGACTTTAATGTTAATTCTGGCCTCTTTGCCCACCTCCAACTTTTCCCCAACTTCGTTGGCCTGAAACCTTTTGGCTACAGACAGAGGAACCAAAGGTCATGTCTTTGAACTAACATTTTTATGAGGTTAACCACCAAAATTTTGAGATACACAAACTTGAAGAAGCATTCTCAAAACATGTATCTAGTTTCCGTACATATCACCGTAGCCAACCTCATAACCTCGTTATCCTTCCGCCTAAAAATCATGAATATTTACCAAAAGTTGGCAGAAAATTTCAAACCCTCTTCGTCCATTCTAGACAAAAACATCAACAAAAATGGGCATACGAAAGGGGAGAAAACAGAGAGGGCGAGAGAATTGATATAAATTTGTGGGTACGCAGATGGTGGAATTCAATTGTGGTCTGCCTTCAATTTAATATTATGCCAAGCCGGCAATTCACATATTTCCAATTTACGGTCAGTATATTTTTGTACTACAAAAGGAATTACTATCATCGTCACCTAGAAATACAACTTATTTATAATAACATCTGGGTTGCATGACAAACCACTCACAAGGAAAAGCTTCTTCAGTCCTGTTTACCGGTCTCTGTAAGGTGCATGTCGTTCTTCATTATCCCATTGAAACAGTTTTTGTTGGAGCGGGGCAAAGAAACTAGAATTAACATTGAGGATAATGGGACAATTAATGTTAATGGTGGTCTGTATCCTGGACAGTCGATTTGGACGAGTTACTTTCCCCTGGATTGACTTGAATTGATTATTTACGGGTTTTCGGGTGGTTGCGGATGTAATTTATAGCCAGTTAAGATAATAGGCTAACAATAGGCGGGGTGGGGTTGGTGTGGGTCAGTAGGGGTGACCCCCCCCCCCCCCACACACCTCCCAAAGCGACAAAGATACAAACGCGTTTTCCTGTTGCATATCTTTATATTACGATGGCTGTATTAACATCTCCCACGTCTACTGTAACACCTCACTGATTTGAACGAATAAAATGAAATAGTCAGACTTTATATGCGCCTTAACGCCGCCACATGTGTAAAATTAAAATAGATAATTGAGTAACCTCCTGGTTGAATACGTACTAATATATAATAGAAAGAAGAATGTATGTGAAAATGAACGGTCAGACCTTGAATGCTCCTTAACGCCGTCACATGTGTAAAATTAAAATAACGGTAGATATATCAGTAACGTCCTTGTTGAATAAGTTTTCAAGTTTGCTGATAATAGCATATAATATACCGAAAACAGTGTGTGAAATTGTATGAAGGATAGATATATAGTTGGTGTTGTTCGATCATTTTACACATTTGGATCACGACTTTTAAATATTTATGAAGGGTGTTAAACACGGACCCTCTCATTAAGATGATTATAGATATATCACTATAATATCAGATACATTCATGCATAAAACAACATGAATGTTAGGAGTCACGGTGGCTAAGTGGATAAAGCGTTGGATCACTAGCCTTGAGGTTGGGGGTTCGATCCCTGCATTGGCCTGACAGGGACAACTGTCGAGTCGTTCGGACGGGACGAAAAACCGAGGTCCCGTGTACACATTGGCGTGCACGCAAAAGATCCCTTGAAAGTTGGAATTCGATATAAAAGTAGGCCGTAGTCCCGATCCGGGTAAAATTTTCCCTGATATCACACTGTATGACGTATGCTCGTCTTTCATTAGCCCGGGTTCGGTGCAGAAGAGTAGGACGTTAAAACCCATTTCATTTCTACGGAAGTATAATGCAAAACCACTTGTCAATGAAGTGATAAATAAAGGCTTCATGATGGAATACAGCATCGAATTATTCATTTTTTTTATAAACAATATTTGTGTCCAGGATGTCTGAATGAGATAGGCGAACAGGCTTAGCGTATGTAACACAACTCTCGAATTCCATATTTACAGCAATATAGAGTCATAAAACCTTTTAGTGATGTTATTAATAAAGGCCTGCTATAACACTTCATATACCATCTTGACATTGATGTACACGTCATCCCTTATCTGGCCGTCACCAATCCATATTATAAAACTGGAAAATGTAATAAAAGTTATTCATAAAGTCAATACAATCAGAGGAAAGTAAAATCACACGTCTTCTTGGGGAAACGAATACATACATGTATTTTTGTCAAACAAATGCGGTTTACCATACAGTTATTTATAATATATGTCATGTAATATTGAGCCCCCTCCCTAAACTAAAGTGGCCCCAGATTCTCCCCAAAGATCCCATTGCACCCTATTCGTCTCCCCCTCTCATGTGGCAGATAACGGAAATTTTCAACATATATTTTAAATTTAAAACAGCTCTGCCCTTCTTCATTGCAATAGCAAGAATGTACAATAGAAATTTTTTCATAAAACTACATGTTCGCTTACTGAATAATATATAGGTGTAGATATTTAAATATAAACAAGCTAGAAGGGCTATATGTAAAGTATATTGTGTCATATATACTCCCTCGGCTTTTTAGTTTAAATCGTCATCCCACGCGCTGAGGTACACCAAACACCGACCAATCACACTCAACGTCATTGAAAGAAAGATGACATTCCTTAACGGGTCAAAGGTCAACATGGGCGGCGGTGACACACACTGATTCAATAAGTAATAACAGTAAAGACAGAAGTGCTGTGTTGGAGAAAGTTTTAATAGACTTACACCCAGTTCTACCATGTGCCGAATAATCGAATATTCGAACTGAGTATTCGATCAGAAAATTCGACACAAAAGACCCGGTCCTTTTTAAAGGAATAATTGAAAAATTGCCAAGTTTTATTTCTCACATCAAAAGGTAAGTGAAGTTTTTGTTGTGTTGGTATTATATGGCCATCTTGGGTGGGGAGAAAAGGACATTTTTTTTGTTCGGCATGAGAAACACGTGGAATTCTACTTGTTTATTTATCGAGAAATTAACAATATTGTTTTCTTCGCATAAATAATTTCTTTGTTTGATATCAAAATACTCGAAATTGTACCAAAATTATACCTTGTGATTTTTGTAAAATCTTAAATTTCAAATTGAACTTTAAAAGAATTTTAGGTTTTCGTATAGAATAATATTATAGTATAATCTTTCATCATGTGAGTGAATTATATTACTACAAAATTTAAACCTCTATTTTATATTCTATTTTTCGTTTTTCGCTACTAAAAGTAAGCTTCAGTTATCTATACTTGATCAACGTCAAGTTTTTTTTATTACCTGATATTATGCTGATGCGATTTGTCTTCATTAGCCCGGTAGACATAGACAAATAGGATGTTCAACCCCATTTCAATCGGGGGGGGGGGGGGTAGCACGTGCGCGCTGTATAATAAAGCCTGTCATTGAGTCAACTGGCGGGGTTTCGCATCCCCGGTTGTACGTGACAAGGAGTAGAGTCGCCTGTCCAACATCGTTTGTTATCTCCGCGTCCACCAGTTTTCTCCGACTGCGAATTATTGAAATAAAATTGAACCATGTGTTAGTCCCGAAATGGCCTAGTTTTTGTCGAGTTGTTAAACTCCACTTCTCTCTCCCATTTCAATCTGTCTATGAACTGCTCTGTTTTCATGAGCCTGGTTAGTGCATCAAGATATTTTAATCTTTCTGTGAACTCGGCTATGTGGTTGATATACAATGATGTATAGTCATCCTTTGTGTTTGATACAATGGCGTATAGAACTGTATACTCAGGTTTTTGATTGTTTTGTTGGGGTCATATTGTGTTTATTTCAATGAAAGCAGGAAGGAAGGGGGCTGGGGTCTTCCTCTAGGCTGTCATGATCTCGTGTTTGATCATTTTTAAGGTGAAATTCTTTCTCCCACTCATTGAGATAAGGTTCTTTCATCCCTCACTCTAGTCTCAATTCATTTGTCCCTCAATTCATTCGCCCCTTTCGCCATCCTCCCCCTTCATTCGTCCCTCTCAAAATTCGTCTCCTGTCATTAGTCCCTCTCGAATTTCGCCCCTCTTCATTCGTCTCTCTCGAAATTTGCTCCTATCATTCGTCCCTTCTTCATTACACTCGACATTTGTTTCCCTCTTCATTTGAGCCATCGACATTCGACCCCACCCCCTTCATTCGAGCCTCTAGGCGTTCGTCCCCTCTTCATTCGACCCGCTCCACATTCGCCCCCTCCCCATTCAACCCTCTCGACATTCGTCCACCCCCACCTCTTCACTCCTCCTTTTATTTGTGTAAAATAATCCCCGACAGGTAAGTTTCCCTCATGGCACACTGTGTATGGTGTATGGCCCATTGCCCGTCTTCATTAGCCCGGTTAGAGTAGCCTTGAACAGTAGGATGTTAAACCTATTTCATTTCGGTTTCAATTCCCTGCTTGTACGTGACGAGGGGGTCGCCTATATCCTACCCCGTGGGTCTCCGGTAGAACTTGTACGTTATAAGGAGTTGGGTCGCCTGTCCAACTTCGTGGGTTTTCTCTCTGGGTTCTACCCACTCCTAAAGACCCCTATGCGCAATGCACAGGCAAAACATATAAATAGAAATGAACCATAATATATGCTTCCATATTGTAGTCCCTACATGTCCTTGTTTGTGTATAAGTCGCGTGGACGTTAACCCCCGTCCCCCTCTCTCTCTCCCCCGCCCTCTCTCGCGTCATCGTGGGTTTACTCCAGGTGGGTCCTCTAGTTTTCTCCCATTGCTAAAGATCCTTTATGCAGCAGTGCCGAACAATTGAAAAGAACCCGTGTTAATTAGCGCATTATCGAGTAAGCGATAAATACAAAGGGTGGTCTCTACACGACACAAGTTCATGTTTGTCCATTAAAAGTTGGCTATGTCAATATGGTTCTCGGTGTCAGTCTACATGACCTAGTTTCGCATCTTAACGACCGTGATACATGTTGTAATATAAATGTTGTTTTCATCGGTACGTAAATATAACCCGTTCTAGGTCACTACACAATTTACAACGGCATTTTGTTATTTTTTTGAGAAGGTCGCTAACCAAAATTAGTATGTTTTCAATGCATAGGTGCCAAAGTTTTCAGGTGTCTTTCTTTAAGCTGTACTACTCATTTTTTTTTTTGAGAGGGACGGTTTCCTATCGAAGTTTCAAAATGTTTTTCAATAAGTTACTCTAAGATTGTTTGAAGGGACATCTTACGAAAGTGTTTTTCAGTAAGCTTCTCGTATATATATTTTCTGAACAGGTGTCTTACTTACCATAGTTTTAAACTGTTTTTATATAAAGCTATCCTCGTTACTAGATTGGTTTGTAGAGAATAGTAGTACTTTAAAATATTTGTCATCTTGTGGCATTTCATAAATATACTACTCTTATATCGAATTCCAACTGCCAAGGAACCTGTCCTTGTCAGTCCCTCCACCCGCACATTTCATTAATCGGCACTTTAAACTGTTTTCAGGTATTATCTTTCTTCCTATGAATCCATTTCTTATATTCACCAAACAATTACACATGCATTCATTTAGCTTGGAACACTGCGACTCTGGTGTCATGACAACCAACCCAAAACTTGAACCTGGAGGAAGAGTACATATGTATAATGGGTTTTAACGTCCACTTGACACAAACTAGGTCGTTTCGGGACCAACATATGGAACAATGTTATTGTGTGTAGTGGTGTTATATGTCTTTAGAAACCATTAGGACTCGGAGAAAACCCAGGGGGTTGAACAGGCGAACCCACTCTTTGTCACGTACAAGTCGAGAATCGAAACCTCGCTACTTGAGTCAAAAACAGATCGTTAATCACGTCTGATGATTAGTCCCGATAGAAAGGTGTGATAGTAATTATCATAATATTATGCAAGTTAGAGCAGGTAATTAGATGACGAGACACCTGTAATTATGGATGTATGATTTATATAGGGCGAAACTTACCTGTTGGGTATATATAACACTGTACCTGATATCTGTAATTAGGGCGAAGCTTACCTGTTGTATATAATGATCTATTTTATACCTAGTGTGTCTATCTCACGGTGAATAAAAGATTTTGAGGGAAAGATTAGGCCTGGTTGCAGATAATATTCATGTAACCCGAATCTAATACGTCTTTATTCTGAACCTAGAAATGGGATGTCCTTGCACTTTATATCGTCTCCAATATTCACCAATCTTCACCAAAACACAAAAACTACATATCTAGATATTATATAAGACCACATACTGTTATATATAATTCCGCAATAATTTATGTGAGTTCCAAGAAAATACTAAACGGAATGAAATAAAATACCTCTCTGAACGGACTTGGCTAAAGACAGACATACGCCATGCAAGTTTTCCTGGACATCAGCACCGAGGGTTCGTTAACGTACACTCCAATTTGTACACGGGGCGTCGGTTTTACTTGTCACCGAAGGACTAGACAGTTGTTCTGACAAGGGGAGACAACGCCAGACATTATTCAGTATTATTCCTGAAAGTGTTTGTCTGGAGTTGAAAGTCGCGGTGGTATATACGATCTAAATCTGTCTATTTCAGTTCGGTTTTCGGATTTCAAATTGTATATGAATTATTTCTTAGACATTATTCTAATACTCATACTCAACTCTCTTGACAATATCCGATGTTTGTGATTTTGAACGGTTTGAAACACGAACGTTATTTAATAATTTAATTTTAAAATGAGTGATCGAGACTTTGTTTGTCATTGTAACAACAGTAGCCCTGTAAATAGAGACTAAGATATTATTAAAACTTTCATAACTTCGCTCATATTGAAGTAATTTGACTGAAATTTTTAATATATTCCCTTTACGTTATCTAGTTTAAAAGTTATATAGCGAGAACTGTCGGCTCTTTATCTAAATCCTGCATAATGTATCTTTAACGAATAAAGCTGGTTGTTTAACCATCACTACCAAGTAAAATCCCCTCCAATATCTGATATATATATATATATATATATAGAACAGTAAGTAGATAAGACTAGAGTTAAAAACAAGATAATTTTATAAAATGAAAATAAAGCTGATATAATAGCCAGTGATATAGGATGTTTATTTTAACGTGTTATTGTATATAAACTGTTATTGGTATATATAAAACATGTTTACTATTTCAAGTGGAATAATTCAAGCGGTATATCTATTTCACGTGTAGTACAATATTACAGGTCCATCCTTCAAATAGTGCTAAATGAGTTTTAACTTTAAAAAAATGTCACATTATGTTTTGTCACTTGATAGTTGATATATACACATCGGGACGAAACTGTGACGAACTGTTGAATAATGACTGTATATGTTGAAAAGATGTGATTTTAAAGTAAAACAGGCTTTGAAGTATATCATAACATCCGGCTGAAGAAAGAGAGAGAGAAATGGGGTTTAACGTCCACTCGACACAAACTAGGTCATTTTGGGAGAAACATATGGTTTCAATTGTATTTCAATAATTCGCTTGCGCGTAGGGGTCTTTAGCAGTGGGAGGAAACCGGAGTGCCCGGAGGAAACCCACGAGGATGAGAAGGCGCCCCAATCGCCATGCCACATACGCTCACACCAGGGATCGAAACCACAACCGCAAGCCAGAGGTGACCGGCCAGCCAGAGGTTGAAGCGCGGCACTCTAGACCACTAGGCCATCCCAACCCCCCGACTGAAGAAATATACTAAAACTTTTACAGTCTATTTAATAAAAAGTGTATACATTGATGACAATTCAATATGAAAAGAACTTTTAAGTCACAATGCTTGTCATTACTCGTAACATCATAAAACACGGCGTGGAAAGAACTGACTTCGAGACAGGTCGACTTACTTCATTTCAGGGCCGATCACCCCACCCACTTCCAGAGAAGAATCGATTTTTTAAAAACAATATTGACTTTTTCAATTAGTGGAGTCAGCCTCCTTGGCATCTAGGGGAGTATTTCCGAAATTGGGGTGAAAGGGGTGGGGCATACTGTTAATTTTAAAGAGTGGCGAGGAGTAGACATCACCTTCTCCTACACTCACCTATAATGAATATCCGTAAAATACGTCATAACATTATGACCTACTAGGAAGTGATGTGTCAGCCCCTTTAAACAAATACCAGGTAAAACCCCAAGGACGTGATTACATAATACTTGTTTACTTTAAAAAATGATAATTAATAATCGATTATGTACGATATCTGTGACAGTTGGTTATGAAATGACATAGGGTTTAACGTCCGACTGTTCTGCTTCGAAACGGGGCTAATGAAGACGGGCATATACGCCATACAGTGTGCTATGTCCGGATAGCGGCACTGCAGTCTATACTCTTATATCGAATTCCAAATGTCAGGAGATATTTCACGTCCACGCCAATGTGTACACGACACCTCGGTTTTCCGTCCCATCTGAACGACTAGACAGCTGTATTTGTCAGGCCCTCCGTCCTGAAACCATACCGGAAAATCTAGATGAGCTTTCTCAGCCAATGCAGGGATCGAACACCCGACCTCCAGGCTACCGAGCAAGAGTTTTTATTGTGCTTTAAAGAGGATTTCCGTCGGGAGGGGGCATCATCTTTTTTCCAGGATGCACCTGGTAAATGAAATGATGTTTAGCGTCCTACTGATTCGCTCCTACTGAGCTAATGAAGACGGACATATGCCATACATTATGCTATGAGGTAAATTTTGCCCGGGCAGCGGGTGGACCACGCAGGAAAATCTGTTCCTGATAACACCGACTCCTCAACATTATTACCATTATTATTATGTACAGAGTTTAACGCCCGCTTCCACCCTTAATTATATCCGTGACAGCGTTGATCCATCATTTGGCAATAATGACAATTTTACTGTAATAGGAGGTGTGTGTTCAATCAGGGATTATAGTTTTCACGCCTACGCTTGGGGCTATTGTTTTTATAACAAGGGAATGTGAAATTCAATCATTGACACATTGATGATTATCTTACTTTCCTATCAAAACGTATCTCAGTCATAGTCCAGATCAACAAGACATTAGATAAATAGGCTAGGGCACCAGGTCGTTCGCTTGTTATCAGCAAATATATAGATCAGTAGACTAAACTGGATAACGTGTCTTAAATATACGTCACACATATCACATCCTACGTCACTTTTCTCCAAGACGTCAGTGTCACCCAACGTTAACGTGATGACCTAGACTACAAAGATTACATCACACCCGTGGTATAATGATTGTATAGAAGCATTGGGCGTAATTAGGAGGGGGGGGGGCAACACTTTCAATTGTCGTAAAGCAACTTATTGAGTATAATAGGTGTATTGTTATCTATGTGCACGTGTGATATATAAAACAATTGACCTGTAATATCGAGCTGGCTTACTCACACCGTTAAAATAGACATAAAACAAACAGCGATAACAACAATGAAGAACAGACTCCTCGAGTATTTTGTCAAGTTATTTATGACAGGCGTGACGTAAAGTCCCACACCAGCTCTACGATATAACTCATTGTGAATGTGAACCACGTTAGACCGCATCGAGTCGATCCTCCAAATAAGGGAAACAAAATGGTCGACAGCGATATTACCTTGTGTTGATGTGGATTATCATACCGAACTATATAAGGATATCGATTACCCAGGTTTAAAAAAAAACCTCAGGTGAGATTATATCAATGAATGAAAGGCCTTGGGTCATATTTACATAGACTTGTAGTAAAATATTTCAAGAATTTAACACGTCACAGGTCTAGAGGTAAAATATGTACACGGTTCTTAATTACACCGGGGCTGGAGAGCCGAATTGCTTAATTACACCGGGGCTGGATCGCAGAATCGTTAACGCCTGTGCGTTGTAGCATAACGTCTGTGATTGAGTCGAGTGGCGTACGTGGTTTCAATTCTCATTTGTACGTGACAAGGAGTACGATCGCCTGTCTAGCCCTTTCACTGCGTCTCCAGTTTCCTCGCAGTTCTAAAGACCTCTAAGCGCAAACGAATTATAAAATGAAACATATGTTAGTCCCCAAATGACCTAGTTTGTGTTGAGTGGACGTTAAACTCCATTCTCTCTTATTTTGTCTGTCCCAAAGTGGTCCTTGAAGCTCGAGCCAACTGCCACAGTGGACCTTGAAGCGTAGAGAAAATCTGGAGGTGGTTTCAAGTTGAAACACATGTTTAAAATACGGCGGGATAAATACATCAAGGTGATTTCGGTACAGAAAATATTTCCTAATTTGTCTTTTAAAAAAATCACAAACCCAACCTTGCCTAGATCTATTGACATTCTAGCATATATGTGTCAACATCCCAACATCAACCGATTTAAAAATGTTACTTTTAAACCTCTATAAGCTGATTGACTAACACAGAGGAACATGGTGATAAAATGTTGAATGGAATTATGACGACAAGATTGATACTTGTTGTTAAATGGGTTTAAATCAAACAGAAAAGAAGGGTCTTTTTTATATTAAAATTAAAACAAAGATATATAACATGTAAAAGAACGAAAGTTCATTAAAAGATCATACAACTATTATAAAGCGCGCGTGCACGAGATAGGGTGGGGGGGGGAGAATGCCGGAGGCGGTAACGTCCCCTCGACACAAACTCCTTACAATCGGGATTGAACACTCCGGGAGAGAGAGAGAAAGATAATTTCGGAACTATGAAAAGGTGCTTGCGCATAGGAGTCTTTAGCTGTAGCAGGACTCGGCAAAAACCCACGAGGTTGAACAGTCGACTCATCTTGTTGTCAGGTACAAGCGGGGAATTGAAAGCATTCCACTTGACCCACTGTATAAGTACAGTACAGACATAACATACCCTGGATCTAATTTTCCAGCGAGACCATATACAGTAAAGTAAATTGTTTCCATCGCATTTAGTAATTGAAGTGGAAGTTAATGTCTATTGTCCCATATACAACATCTATCAATATATCTAGACTAGGGGGTATCAGGTATTCTAGGTAGAGTAAGCATACCCCGCATCATATACAACATCTATCAATATTATATATCTAGACTATAGGTGGTATTAGGTATTAGGTAAGCACACCCCGCATTCGTCATAACCCCTGTTAAATGTCACCGGACGTCCTACAACGGCTAGGCCGATGTCTTCTTGCGTTGTGCTGCAGAATGGATGGCCTGGCATGAGAAAATGTATTTTCGTCGGGATGGGAGGACACCGAGGTCCAACTCGTGGGTTTTATTGTGGTCATTGCGTTCTAGTAAAAGATCCCTAACAGTTTGATCTCTTTATAAGAGTTCCGCGCTTCGACCTCTAGCTGGCCGGTCACCTCTGGATTGCGGCTGTGGTTTCGATCCCTGGTGTGAGCGTATGTGGCATGGAGATAGGGTCGCCTTCTCAACCTCGTGGGTTTCCTCCGGGCACTCCGGTTTCCTCCCACTGCTAAAGACCCCTACGCGCAAGCGAATTATTGAAATAAAATTGAAACCATATGTTAGTCCCAAAATGACCTAGTTATTGTCGAGTGGACGTTAAACCCATTTCCCTCTCTCTCTCTTTATAAGAGTAGGCTGTAGCGCCCAATAGAAAACCGAATGACGTACTAGTATGCCCGTTTTCATTAGCCTATAGTCGGGATAAAACAGTAGGTCGTTAAACCCAACATGATTTCATTGCCATGTGCATCGAGTTGTGAAAACCTGCTTTAAATAGGTGATAAATTAAGTATAATTATATGACAAGGCCTGGAGAGATACGTTTCAAGATAACTGTAACACAGAGAGAGCAGACAGGTTGCTTGTTAAAACATATTATGTGAACAACTCGAGTGCAGCCAAGCATAATGAGAGAGAAAATACAAAACCATATGATAGCTACCCTGAGAAAAACACAACTACTTTATCGTACATTATACAAGAGAGAGACAACTGGGTTTCAACACCCCCTTAATTCGAACTAGGTCATTTTGGGGTAGGCGAGCCTGGGATGGAATCCATGACTCTAGCATAGGCATCATAATTATATTGTTGTATAAAGCGTCCTAGTTTATTTGGGAGATGTGTCACGTCATAAAAGTCTATAAAGCCACGTTCATACGGCGAAATTTGCACATGTGTGTACGTATATGTTTTACATAACATGTATATGTAGATCTGCTTACGTGAGTAAGCCAGGCCGTATGAATGCAAAGTATACGGAACTTACGTGCAAAGTATACTTCTGTGTGACATATGCAACCAGTTTATATTACCTTCCAGATTGACACCAGTTTTGATTGAAATGTAGTCGTTGGGATTTGATTAAAATATGTTTTACCATTCAGTCCACTATACCGGTCACCATATTTCAGTAGTTTCACCAATAAAACAGAATATACGAGTTTTTATTTTATTATAACTATTGTTTCATGTTATCTGATTTTATTCTTGTTTCAATAATTTCACCAATAGAACAGAATCTGTTTTTATTATTTAATTTTATTCTTATTTTCTTCTCGTTTTCAGAATCAGGAATTAAATAGGCCTTCACGATGTAAGTACTGAAATTAAACTTTTAAAAATTTTAAAGCGCAACATTCGTAACGACTTTAGACCACGACTCCCGAGATTTTGCTGTATAAGAAAAGCGCTCTTAACGTCTAATAGTATTTGCTATAATAACCAGTTTTTAATGTATATGATTATACATGCCCAATTCAATTCCTTGCATCTCTACACTCTGAACCGTCCTTCAGCCCAGATTAAGAAAAGAATTGTGTGTGTGGCGGGGGGGGGGGGGCGTTTAGTATGTTGCTTGATTTTTGGTGCCGCGAAACTTTCTGGGTCAACTTCAAACTTCCAATATTTTAAAAATTCAAATTTCAAATGATCCAGTTTTATTGCATGCCATTGGATGGTGTGATGGTAATACGATCAAGATATTATATTTATATTAAGAACAACATCAATGTATATTCCGACCTCACTTCATCCCTTATAAGGCCAAAATAACAAACAACGTGTGTTTAGGGTTATTCGTCAAATCTTATTATTTTTAAAAACCAGAATCGCTGACCCTAAACTTTTTTCTCCCATTTCCCAGGCACTACAGCTCGGTCTTGAGGCAATTTTCTCTAGACAAATTCCAACACGGACATTTCGGTATTAAATAAAATTTCAAGAACCCCAATCAGTAACTAAGGTACAAATCACAGGGAATCGATAATAATACAAGCTCCAAAAATTAATCGATTATACAGACGCCAAAAATTATTTTTGAGGCGATGTAACCATAAACATAGTTTTTTCTACTTGGCTATGATATAGAATATTTACCCGACTCAACCGCTAGCTGAGGTTTTTGTCTATGTAGCCGAGGTATAATATTCATAACAACACAACTTGAAGCGGGAATTTCATATTTTCTAAGAAAAGCAAAACATAATTATACGATCGTGGGCATTATTTCCAGCCATTAAAATCAGTGACACCGGAAATAACAACACAGTTACCTCCTTTAGTTTTCCATTTACCCGCATGGAATAGCAATCTTCAAACGTTTGAATTTAAAGATGAAAATGATATGTTTGTCAATTTCTCAACTGGCAATAGTGAATTATATAGGATTAATAGGATTATTCTTTAACAAGGAAGGACTGTTTATAGATACAATCTATTTTAAGGCGTTATTTTAATAAATTGTAAAAATATAACTTAAAAATATTAAATTGTAACCTAAATAGATTTACCACTTCTTGGTTTATTACATACAACGTTTCAATACTCTTACAGCAGCAATGATAAAGATATCTGTAAGAGTATTGAAACGCTGTATGTAATAAACCAAGAAGTAGCAAATCAGTAAAGTTGTGTTATTATGATTAGTAGCCTAAGTATATAAGCGTATAAAGCCCTATATAAATAATAAGTATAACGGGTTTTACCTACATCCCGTCTAATATGTATTTACCTGTAGTTAATACATGCACACCTGGAAAATAAATAACTTGAAACTTAAAGATAAATATTGTTGAGATTTAAAAATGTGAGTTGTGTCTTAAATAATTGGATTAAATTTTTCACGGTAAGGTAATAACATCACTATTGATTGAAATAGACCAATGTTGAATTCTAATCCGTGTGTTAAATCTCCAATATTATGGATAATATTGAGTTACGGGTTTACGCCCTTTAAATGACAGTCGAAACCAGATTATATTAATGCCCTATATGAACTTATTTCACACAAAAGGCGTGGCTCTGAAATGAATTGGGGTTTTATGTCATACTGTTATACACATGTTTTGTTGATGAATACGGGTATACGGCATACAGTGTGCAATAAGAGAAATTTTGCTCAGACTGCGGCGCTACGGTCTACTTCTACATGTATATACACAATCTGTTTCACAGAGAGAATTACTTAATGAATTATCTCTGTAACAGATGACTCTTCACAACACGTGCGTTGACTGCACGTGCCGTCAGTCATTGGCTCTACGGCTCGTGCAATGTTTACATAACACCTAACTGCTTCGGGCAAAATGATGCATTTTACTCATTTTAATACTCATTTACACTAAAAAGGAAATATTTTTTAACTACAAATACTTCAAACGTCTTTATTTATTTTTGAGAATTTTTGTCGGAGTAAAAAAGTTAATATACCGAACTCATTAAGCCTCATCAGTGATTGTAGCAGCCAAGCGAATATTCACTGCGGGATCAGTTTGGTATATACATGCAAAGCATGTGTATAACAGTATGACAATTGTCAAGGGATCTTTTACGTGCAAGATAACATATACACTGGACCTCGGCGTTTCGTTCCACCCAAACGACTATGCCTTGTCCCTTGCCACAACACTGACAATGCCTTGTCCCCTGCCACACCGAACACGGGACCTCCAGGATGGGGAGCGGGCGTCTTACTCACTGAGCCATCACGACTCCCATATCGCGCCAAACTCTATAGCTTGCTTTAATAATGTTTAAATGAAAGTCTAACCCAGATTGTTATAATAACCTCTCTGTACTTATTTGACAAATATAGGCGTGTCTCTTTTCAAATAATTCAAATGACAACGAGGGCCATTATCCCTATATTTATGTATATTTTATCTACCACTGCCGAGACTAAAAACCCTTATTTAACAGGCCAGGGGTCGCATTGCATTCACCGTCGATATTAATTAGGAATTCTTCACGTGCCACAAACCCTGATTGATATTTAACTTTCATAAACTATTTTAAAAAAGCGGTTTTAAAAATAAAATAAAATGGGGTTTAATAACGTCCTACTGTTCAGCGACGACTGGGCTAATGAAGACGAGCATCCGCCATACAATGTGCGATGAGGGAAATTTTGCCCGGGCAGTGACGCTACGGCTTAAATATTCTTATATAGAATTCCAATTTCCTAGTGATCGTCTACGGGCACAACAATGTGTACATGGGACCAAGGTTTTTTGCCCGATCCGAACAAGGGACCAAGGTAAAATGCCCTGGATATTCTTGGTGTGTTTGAATCACGGACGAAATGTTTACGCTTCATTTATAAATACGATTATAAATTGTAAAATATTTCAATTTGTCCCATTTCAACATTTTCTCTGAGAAAGGCACTCAAGCATGTTTGGTTCATTTAATTAAACGTGTCGTTTATCTTTCTTTGTTCAGTCGTTTGGATAGGATGAAAAAACAAGTTCCCTTGTACATATTGTCGAGCACGTAAAATAACTCTTGACAGTTAGTATTTGAAATAAGAGTAGGTCGTTGTGTCGCTGGCCGGGAATAATTTTCTTCGTATGGCGTATATCCGTCTCCATTAGCCCAGTCGGTGCAAAAACCGTAGGACGTTAAACTCCATAATATTTTTGTCACCTTACTTTGTCGCCATTATCCATTCGAATATTAACTTTATAAAGGATCGGAAATCAAAGACCTCGTAAAATCGAACCCTTGTCACCTGTTTCGTCAAAATTTCGATATTTGGGCATCGATCGCATGGGCCGGATGCTCAGTCAATGGAACCGAACAAAAGAAAATCCTAAATTGTCTTAAGGGGTTGGAATTCCATTAGGAGTGGACGATTTCTGTGCGTCACCAAATAATATAAAATATCCCGGTATTAAAATGACAAAAGTATTGTATTAATTGAGGTTTTCTTTGTGTATTCATGCGCTGGCATGTAAACCATTATTTGAACTAGCGAGGTGTGTCTATATAAACTCAGTGTACAATAATGGCGTCTTCTAATCATCGCCTCCGTCCTTCTATGTACATATCTCAGTCGTCATTGACCTAGTTTCTACCTGCTTGTCGGCTTCTTTGATGTTTAAGGTAAATACACCTTATCACAGGTAGATGTATATCAGAAGTGGTATGATTTATATTTAGGCTACAATTTCATATTTTTAAAATATATTAAAATAAAACCTTAAAATAGAAAGCATTTATAAACAGCCCTACCTTGTTAAAGAATAATCCTATTATTCCTATAATTCACTATTGCCAGTTGAGAGATTGGCAAAAATATCATTTTTAACATCAAATTCAAACGTGTGAAGATAGCTATTGTATGGGAGGGGAGGGGTAGAAAAACAAAGGAGGTAATTTTGTTATAATTTCCGGTGTGGAAGATCTTTAAGCGAGGGAAATAATGCTCATGATCGTATAATATTGAGTTGACAACCTATTGAGCAAAAGACAGACATAATTATGTTTTGATTTTCTTAGAAAATATGAAATTCTCGCTTTAAGCAGTATTATAAGTACCCGCTATATTACACACCAAACCAAAACCATAATAAGACAAACCCGCGGACACGATATTGCAAAAAAAAAAACAACAGATATCTAATTAAGTGATGGATCCAGGGGACAGCCGTATTTAGTTTTACTTCTTCATATACATCACATCATGCGCTAGTTGTCTGCCCTAATTGAGCGCCTTCTATACACCTTTGGAATGGGGTTTAATGCTTTGCTATTGAGTTAAGTAGCGAGGTCAATGCTAAAGGCCCCTACGCGCAAGCGAATTATTGAAATAAAATTGAACCAGGTTTGTGTCGAGTGGACGTTAAACCCTAGATCTATTCAACTATGTAACATCTCTCTCTCTCTCTCTCTCCCTCTCTCCCCCCATCATTTAAGAATTTGAAAGAATGGAGACGTGAGCGACAGTAATAAATACTTATGCAGCGATTAATTTATTGAACTCAATAGAAGGTCCCAAGGTTTAATTTGCCTACAGAAATAAACCTGTGATGTGTGAAAATATTTCACATAAAAAAAATGATTGATGAAATAACATCCCCGGGCTACCATATAAAACTCATCTTGTGACGTCACGGTGATCAAATTATGATATATAAAATTTATATTCACCAGTTGACGCCTCGTAGATAGAAACATCAAAGAATTCAGCGTTGATAATATCATCACGTGATCATAATAAATAGCATTTTTCATCTTCAACGTTCAGGTGAAAATTATTAACTAGGGCTGAAATCATTTTGTATAAAACGGAAGGAATATTTTTCTTTTGCACACGTTTTAGACGAAGGGGAGTGCAGTGTCGCCCCTTAATACACACGTTTCTGGTCTCGTGTAATTCACGTGATAATTTGAGCTAAAATATTTTAAGGAAGTGACCGATGGTGGGGGGGGGGGATTCAACTATTTCATTGGTTGAAAGACAAAAATCTAGTACAGAGTTTACCTACTGGCCAATGAAAGAGCTGAATTATTCAAATATGTCAGTTTAAATTTTAAATCCGGGCTAATGAAGGTGGACAGCCATCATACCCAAAGTTATTTTGCGACAAGCATTCGGTTATATTAATTTGGCATGCTGGAGAGATGAATATTTTATCTAACCTTCGTCGGATTACTGCCGATGTTTTTTTTATTACATACGTATACGAGGGGGGGGGGGGTTTATAACATTTAACGTCGGTCCTCTCAAAACAATGTAGCTTATTTCTGTCCAATTTTATTTCAACAATTCGTTCGTGTGTAGGGGTCTTTTGCGATGGTGGGGGTGGCATGCGGGCCCGAGTTTATGACCCCACACTAATTCTTGTTTTTATTATCTCAGTCATTACATAGACTGTGAATATACAGCTAAGAGAACAGCTAGGGAACCACGGGGGTTCAGTGAGTAAGACGTTGGCTCTCTAACCTGAAGGTCCTGTGTACGATCCTTAATTGCGTTGACCAGGAATGTTCATCAGGCTTTCAGGCGTGCCCCTCCCCCCGCCCGATTTTCCAACATGGTTAATCCTTGTCCGTTGTGCAGGACGGAGGTCCTGACAAGAATAACTAGGTCCGATGTACACATTGGCATGTACGTAAAAGATCCCGTACAGTTAAAAAGCGAGAAAAGACTAAGCCCCCATAGGACACCGTATTGTCCATCTTCAATAACTAAATAGGTGACCTAGAAAATAATTCTTGCTATTTGCTCACAAGATTGCTATTAATTTGTCATGCTTCATGATTTCTTCCCTTCTCATTATAACATCGCCACGCCACGCTGGTCAACCGTGTTGCTGAGCTTTCTGCACCCATTCAAGGGAGCTTACTCTATTATGAAACTTAAAGGTTATGGATACGGACCTCTAAACATGCTGTGCCCGTCCACCAACCATTCCCCAAACTTTGTGTCTTGACTCAATGCTTTCTGCCATATAAAGAGAAGCAAGTAACTGTAAACACAATCTAATTAAAATACCCATCCATATTTTTTTTGTTTTTTTTTTATACCTTTGATTCCCTGTACTACATGATCGGTGGTAGTGGAAGGACGCGTTAGAGGTCATATGACGCGAGACTTTTGATATCCCAATTAGCGTTGATGTTTCTAGTGGGTTACCAACAATTTAGTTCACCTCGCGTCAAAAACACGTCAAACCAGACCGTTTCATTGGCTAAACCTCACATCATAAAGAACGCGGGTTATATAACACCTCTCCCAGATTCTAGTGTAGTAAAGACAAGTAAAACGAAATTTTGATCTACAAAAAACGAAACGAAATAGGAGCTGTGTTTTAATCTAATTGTTTCTGTTCATTCTATCCATAACTCAAATTTAATTTAAAAGTTGTAATTTAATTTAATATGTTACAGGTTGAAGGGTTTACTAGAGGTCTTGGGGAAACTCACCGTTTCCAAGGGAGCACGAGATGATGACGGTATCGATCAGTTCCACCATTTTGTTTCTGTCGCCATTTTTGCTGCGTTGGCGGGAGCCATTGGTATGAAACAGTATGTAGGCGACCCGATTCATTGCTGGGTGCCAGCACATTTTGCTGGGTCCCATTCAGACTACGCCGAGAATCTGTGTTGGATTTCGCGCATGTACAACATCCATATGGACGACCCCATTCCAGTGAAAATTGAAGAAAGAATTGAGAATGACGTCGGTTTCTATCGATGGGTACCGGCCATGTTTCTCTTAATGGCGCTTATGTTCAAACTTCCCAACGTTCTGTGGACGGAAGTGAGAACTTATTCGGGAATAAACGCCCAAAAGATCGTCAATATGGCCGACGAAACAGCTCTGGCACCACCCGATCAAAGAAAGAAGATGATCAGCGACATAGCCCAGTTCATCGATCGTTGGCTGGTGTCATACAGAGTTTATAAATATAACGTATTCATCCGCGCGCGGGAAAAGGTATCAGGCGTCTTTTGTTTCTGCTTTGGCAAACGTCACGGGACGTTTTTGACTGGTTTGTATTTGTTTGTAAAAGTACTAAACTGCATCAACGTCATTAGTCAATTCTTCATACTCTCTTCATTTCTGGATATGGATTTTGTCACGTACGGCTGGGAGGTCATAACCCATCTCAATACGCACGGCAACTTTGAAGACTCCGACATGTTCCCGCGAATCGCCTTGTGTGATTTCCAAATACGTCAACTGCAAAATGTACAACGCCACACTCTCCAGTGCGTCCTGTCTATTAACCTCTTTGTGGAAAAGATGTTTGCTGTCACGTGGTTTTGGCTATTCTTTCTGTCGATCGCGTCACTTTTTAATCTTGGCAAGTGGATCTACAATATCGCTTTTTCGTCCCGTAAGGAAAGATTTATACAAAAATACCTAAGCATGCTACAGATGGATATTGGTGATCACGAAAAGAAATTATTACATAAATTTATTAATGATTACTTGCGTGACGACGGCTGCTTTCTGTTGCGTACCGTCTGCAATAACACCAGTGGAGTTTTGACCTATGACCTTTTGAAGGAATTGTGGGAAGTTTTTAAGGAACAGCATGAGAAGAAAGATGAGTACGATTAGTAGATGTCCGGTCATGCGCGTTGGATTGTCTCTTAATATTTCTATCAAAGTTGATGAACGAAACAAAACTTTTTGTAAATGTGCTAAACCTATGGAACAGTGTCGGAATTAGAAACAAGTGTTAGCGTATCGTCCATTGATTCGACTTTCCTGTGATCAAATTGTCACGTCATTGCACGTGGATAAGGTGAATGTGCACGCGACACATCGCTTAATAGACGTCTATAACTACAATAAGAAAGGATGGTTTGATCCAGTGCTATAGATTGTAATCATAGGGTAGGAAAAAAGGCCACAAGGGTTTAGCGCGACTATAAACTAACTGTTTATTGACTAATAACGACTGGGCTTCCGACATTCCGACACTGGCACCGTAATCTGACTATGTTTTATATAGTTAGGTAATAATGTAATATAATAAATATATTGACGAGAAAACTGACCGTGGGTATCCCTTGCAAACTCCACTGTTGTGAACGTTGAATCTCTGGAAGAAGTATCGGGCCACAAAATAATTCAGTTCAGTTCAGTATTCACAAAGAGATGATGATTGGAAAATAGGTCAACATCCGGCATCCAACAGCAACGATCAAAAGGAAATAATCACCACAAGCCATTGTTATTCCTATTGCATTTACGGTTGATTCTGTATTCTTAATTATATGTTGAACTGGCGGCTGACCGGGCGTAGCACGGGTATAGTCAAGAACCGGAAGTAACTAAACCTCAAACCGGAAGTAGTAAATAAGCGAGAATGAGAAATGGCCACTCGACACACGCTTGGTCATTTCGGGACTAACATGGTTCAAATTAGGTATCAACACCGTACTGTTTGACTCAATGACAGACCTTTTTAGCTAAAGCCAACGCGTTTAACCATTCGGCAACCCGACTCTCGATTGACAAACATATAAAATTGCTGGTAGTTAATAAGTGCAATATTTCATTTATATTTAAGAGATTTAAAACATCTCAGCTGATAAAAAACTATTTCTTTTAGTTTATTATCCTTTGATCAATAATACAGGAATGAATCAGGAATGAATCTGTTTGGGATTTGAAATAAAGGATCAGCCTCGCCCCCCCCTACACGGGTACAATATTCATGTTATGTTTTTAATCTACAAAATAACGTTGCGAATAAATAACGAAAAATCTACTGAATAGTTATGAATAAGAATGGCAAATAGCCATTTGCCGGTGAACTTTTGATGATATTGGGGTTCAAATAGGTTTACCCACGATACACTGGGGGTTCGGGAAATTCATTGAACCCCCCCCCCCCCCGCTCCCGGATCCCCGAATGAAAACGTAATTGACAGTGATGTACTGATGTATAATAAGACAAAGGAATAGCCGATGTACATCTTGTATACTATATCTATTTGAACTAATGAATACAAATGTACAAACTGTATAATATACACAGGTTGTTTATATTATATACACAGTTGTTTATATTATATACACATTTGCTTAAATTATATACATAGTTGTTTATATTATATACACAGTTGTTTATATTATATACACATTTGTTTAAATTATATACACAGTTGTTTATATTATATACACAGTTGTTTATATTATATACACAGTTGTTTATATTATATACACAATTGTTTATATTATATACACATTTGTTTATATTATATATTATATACACATTTGTTTATATTATATACACTAGTTATTATACATGTATACACTGTTGTTTATAGAATATGCACTGTTTATAAAAAAGTATAAACTATATTATAATTATGTTAAACTACAGTATAATAATCACATATAAGGATTTTTATATTATATTCTATTTTATATAACAATTGGTCAGTAAATACCGCATAAATAATTCTATTTTTATATAAATTTAACTCTTCTTATCGACATTTGGTACAGATTCCGTTGTCTTCCATTTTGAGCATATCCTGTATTTTATATTGTTGTTAAATCGAAACGAAAACGTTGCTAAAAAAAACCCACAGAGGTATTTGATGCGGTGCTAATGTAAATACTCGATTTCTTTTTATCTCAGACTTATTGTTTATACCGTGTGGTGGCAATATAAATACTGGAACGTTTTATGTCTTAGAATTATTGTTTATATGGTGCTAGTTATTGTAAAAGCGGTGCTAATATTAATACTTGAACGTTTTGTAGTTATAAACATTCATTTATACTGCTGGATTCTTCACACCTCATATCATCTATAAATGTTTTATAGACAGAAACAATATACATTGAACAAGTTTTTTTTGTTGTTGTTTGTTTTTTGGTAGTTAACAATATATCCAACTTGTACCAGAGCCCCCCCCCCCCCTCCATTGCCATCCAACCCCCTCGCATTTAAATTTATTTTTTAAGTCAAGCCTCCTAGTTTTCTGCACCGATCTGGATAACGAAGACAATGTGATATGGCCTACTCCCATTTCGAGTTCCAACTGTCAAGGGTTTCCTATGCACAGGTTTATTTAATTTAATTATTTACAGGAGATGTTAATTTAATTAAATTATGTACAGGAGAGGTTAATTTAATTAAATTATTTACAGGAGAGGTTAATTTAATTTAATTATTTACAAGAGATGTTAATTTAATTAAATTATGTACAGGGGAGGTTAATTTAATTAAATTATGTACAGGGGAGGTTAATTTAATTAAATTATTTACATTTAACTGTTTGCTGTAAAACACAAAATAAAACAGCCCTTGTATATCAAAAACTCACTTATAAATTAGCCTTCTTGAGAAGAGAGGGCGGACAATCTTCTCCCTTTGTCATAGTAAAAACCTGTTAAAACAGGAGGTGCAGATAGAAAAGAAACACGCGAGGAAAAAAGAGTCCACTTTCGTTATGTGTAAAAGCAAAGTTATCGCGGCCCCCTCCCCCAAACATAACTGGGCCCGTGGATTATTCACACATTAAAAACCGTTCGACCAATAAGTTCACCATAGTTAAAAGTCCTTTAAAGCGATTAACAAGCTTTTTAATGTGAATCAATGGATGAAATGGGGTTTAACGTCCTACTCTTCTGCACCTAACCTGGGCTAATGGAAGACGGGCATACGCCATACAGTGTGCTATGAGGGAAATTTTGCCCGGGCAGCGGCACCACGGCCTACTCTTACATCGAATTCCAACTGCCAAGGGCTCTTTTACGTGCAGTCCAATGTGTACACGGGACCTCGGTTGTTTTTCGTCCCATCCGAACGACTAGGCAGCTATCCTTGTCAGGCCCTCCATTCTGCATCACTGACAAGGAGAAACCACGCTGGAAAATCGAGATGAACTTTCTCGGCCAGGGATCGAACACTCGACCTCCAGGCTAGCGAGCTAGCGCCTTACCCACTTAGCCACGTGATCCCCCAGTAGAGAGAGGAACAATCAATGGCTGGCTTGCCCACAGAGAACGCCAATCTGAACGACAGACTCACCCTACCTGCAGAGAAGTGACTCTGACACAGTGAATAGACATGATATGCACATGACGTTATCTAAACGTCACAGGTTGCGAGGTCAACGCACAGAACTCAACTTGTAAACAAACAAACGAAAATAAAATGACTTCGACGAACAGAAAACCTGCGTCGTATCAGGGTTGTCTGTGTAATAACACGGACACAGTTGAGATTGAATAAAAAATCCCGGAAAGAAAATGGGATTTTAACAGAATTAGCAAGTTTTAACGGATATTTGACACACGCGGGGGCCGCCCTATTTTGTGCTTCGGTCGGGTCTATTTCACATATACACAATCAATTCTGCTAATGTTTTTTTTTAGCGTGGGGATTGACTAATAGTTAATTTATTTCAGTTCTAAACAAAAATTTAAATCTTTAACGCAGTTTAAAAAATAGCCAAATTCTGCCTGGGATTACTGAGTAAAATGGCCATTCACTGTATACGTGCGAAAAAAAGCCAGCTACCATTTAATTTTCGTGCGTTAGTTACGTACGAGAGAACGCTAGTTGCGGGCTGTCACTACTGATATAGACGAGACGAGGCCCGGATGCAGGATTTTGTCGAAGGGGGTGGGGCGCAAAGGGTAATAAGTTGCAACCTTGGATTGCTTGGGCGGAGAAAATGCGAAAATCATGTTTATATCATCTATTAAGTGCAGATATGTGAAAAACAACAGTAACAAAGCAAGCGAAAATGAAAATCAACTATGTCACTGAGGCAGAGGAGGGTGGGGCTGGCCCACCTCACATAAAGCTAACTTAATCCATCATATGTTTTAAATTTGATTATGATATGCAACATGGCAGCCATGCGAATAAGTCAATGATTTAAACATGCTCATAGCTTACATAAATTTTATTTCCCCAATGTACAAAAATTTGTTTAAGATATGCAACATGTCAGCTGTTACAGTATTGGATCTTTATGTCAGGTTTGTGACTATAAAACTGGTTTAAACTCCATATAATACTTTTATTCTTCTTTAAACATGTCATGTTGAGGGAACCATGGTTCTAACTTCACTCGACACCTTTGTTTGGGTGCTAACTCCCGACTAACTTACATGATCGCTGTTCGGTCTTAACTCGAGACCTGTCTGATCCCATTTTAACTTATAGACACCCTGTCTAGCCTCGTCTCCAGGCGCAGATCTAGCCCCCACCCCTCCCCCTCTGCCTCAGTGACATAGTTAATTTCATTTTCGTTTGCTTTGTTACTGTTGTATTTCACATATCTGCTCTTTAATAGATGATATAAACATGATTTTCACATTGTCCCCGCCCACGCAACCCAAGTTTGCAACGTGTGTGCCCCCCCCCCCTCGACAAAATCCTGCATCGTCTCGCCTGAATCACCTCAGATCCACTTCTAGACAAAGGATGATGTAAGGGATTGTGCGGATGCCTATTATTGCACGATAACTCAGGCCAGGGGTAGTAATTAATGTCTTCTACGTGGCAGTTGGCCGTGTCAGACTAGTGCCAGTATCGACTATCTGTGGAAAATAACCTGATAAGGTGTTAAAGAGAGAATTCCATACTTATTCCATACTTATTTCTATGTCTTGAAAGAGGAAACATTAACAAAACAAATTACTTAAAGTACATTATGGGAGATAAAATAAAGAGATGACAGTTCTCACTATAATAGTTAAAAACTAGATAGTGTAAAGGTAATTTGCTGAAAATTTCAGTCAAATTGATCCACTATTAGCCGATATAAAAGCGTTTGAAATATTCACATAGCTTCGGTCATCATTACTCAAATCATTAATACAAACAGCATAGTCTCGATTATCCACTTGATTGATTTAATTATCAACGGCCATTAAGCGGCATATATGATTTTAATCCGCCAACATCGAAGGCTAGCCTTGACATCAAGAGTTTATTATGGTCTGGATATGTTAATTAATGTCTAATTGATTATTTAGATAACATTTCAGGCCTAAAGAAAGACCTGTAATAATCAGATTTTGCTCTTGCATAATGCTATTTTAAAGAATTGAACTGAATTTGTTTCCTGTTATTCATACAGTCATTAGCCTGGGTATACCGTGCCTCGTGCATGGACAATAACCATCGTTAAGCCACGTTTATCTTCAATAACCAATCACCACAGGCACTTGAAGGGATTAAAATAAATTAAAATAAAACGTCTTACCACTGCTTAATACAAGAAGGTATTTCAGACGCCATCTTTGTTTTGACTGATTTACCATGAATCGTCTGATATCATCTCACAATACTCACTAGTTCTAACACTTCATGTCATTTTTATTGCTAACGAGACTTTATTTGATTATTATTCACCTTCCGATGTAATTAAATTGGTCATTTAAAACTGTTATTGATAACAAATCAAACTTGAACCGCTATCATTTATCGACAATCAACTTCCCGAGACCGGACGTAATCCGAAAATAGGTCAAAAGAAGTCTGTATCACCCAGTTCCTTTATAAACCTATCATTACTCTATATGTGCATAGGAACTGGGTGATCGAGTCTCGCTCATCAGCGGCCTCGCTTCTCAAGTTCTATCACGTGATAAAGCCTACGAAGCGAGGCCGCTGTTGAGCGAGACTCGATCACCCACTTCCTATGCACTAGAGTAATGATAGGTTTATAAAGGAACTGGGTGATACAGACTTCTTTTGACCTATTTTCGGATTACTTCCGGTCTCGGGAAGTTGATTGTCGATAAATGATAGCGGTTTAAGTTTGATTTGTTATCAATAACAGTGTTAAATGACCAATTTAATTACATCGGAAGGTGAATAATAATCAAATAAAGTCTCGTTAGCAATAAAAATGACATGAAGTGTTAGAACTAGTGAGTATTGTGAGATAATATCAGACGATTCATGGTAAATCAGTCAAAACAAAGATGGCGTCTGAAATACCTTCTTGTATTAAGCAATGGTAAGAAGTTTTATTTTAATTTATTTTAATCCCTTCAAGTGCCTGTGCCAATCACGACCAAGGAGGAAAACACTAACAACGAAATGTAAAATATTATTTCCGAGAATAAAATGAAAGTATCATGTCGACAAGAAGTTGATTGCTAAAAACTTTAGATCTAAAATTAACGACCAAATAAAACTTACTGATTTTATTTCCAAACACAGCTGATGCATATAATTTGTTTGGATAAATCCCCAAAAACATAATGTTCAAAAGAACACCTGTGGTATTTGTGTATAAAACAAACGATAAACTCCGTGTTCAACAATATAATTGTTTCACGTATTCTAACGCTATAGCATAGTGTAGTATTATACAATATTATCATCATGCGTATTATGTTGTGGATTGCAGTTGTCTTGACCACTGTCGTGACTATTTCTGGACAAAGGAACGGGTTGCCTTGGTTACGATATGGAGGAACGCGAAACCCAAGATGCATCAGTTGTTCTGAGGTTAATGAGGCAAATCTGTGTGAATCCTGCTGCCAAAGTGAGCTTTTATTATTTTTAAATATTTATTTTCCATTTTTAAAGATTTGTTATTTTCCACTACACTGTACAGGTGGACTGGACCACAGGTACTAGAAGAGATTAACAATTCTTACATTATCTTGTCTAGCATACCAAAATATATACAGGGTATATCACGCTCCATTTTGTTTCGAATCAGTGAAGACATTTCATGTCCGATTATTTCACAATTTTCACTACATATAACACGCTCCATCCGTTTTATTGGACACTAGACTTTATTTAATTTTTATACAATCCCCAATGTCACCAAATTGATCATTTCATAGCGATATTATTTACATATCCAGCTTTAAGCGATATTAGTTTCTGAATGCTGACTTCGTTGGACCGGAAGAGTTAAGGCTGTGGATGGACGAATGGTTAGCGCGTGCGCCTTGTATCATAAGGTCTGACATTGAGTCAACTGACGTGGTTTCGATTCCCCAGTGGTACGTGACAAGAAGTAGGGTCACCTGTCCAACCTAGTGGGTTTTCTCCGGGTCCCCTTGTTTCCTCCCGCTGCTAAAGACCCTTACTCGTAAGCGCATTATTGAAATAAAATTGAACCATATGTAAGTCCAGAAATGACACGGTTTGTGTCGAGTGGACATTCAACCCCTTTTTTTGCTCTCCCCGGAAGACGTGGCGTGGTGAGAACCGCTTATTTCTGATTGGTTATCGCAAATTTAGTTACTGATGTACCACTATGCGGTGATATGTGTCGATGGTTTGATGTGGAAAGCCAAACATGGCACCCCCCCATTATTAATAATAATAATAATAATAATGAGTCTTATAATGCGCTAAAATCCACGTCACAATAAGGAAATGCTCTAAGCGCTGACCACACACAAAACACACTACAATACAAAATGCAAATGATAATGTCCTATTCAAATATAACGTTTGAAAAGATGGTTCTTTAGGTTTGATTTAAATGAAGTTCATGTTTCAGCAGACTTCATTTTAAGAGGCAATGAATTCCAAAGCGTTGCAGAGATATGCGAAAAGGCTTTGTGTGCAGTTTAATATTATATTTTATATTTCACTTAATTATGGTCCAACTATTTAAATCCCTATTTAGTTTATATTTCAGTTTTTTTTTACTTTAATTTGATGTACCCTGACCTCATGTATGGCTTTTGACTGGTCATTATTGACCCCTATGATTAATTATTAATATCTTCAATGTTGATTAATGACAATCACAAGTTGGGTGTGGAATACCT
The DNA here is from genome assembly GCA_963678685.1 of Patella ulyssiponensis. Classification (NCBI taxonomy): domain Eukaryota; kingdom Metazoa; phylum Mollusca; class Gastropoda; family Patellidae; genus Patella; species Patella ulyssiponensis. The sequence goes on from OY783225.1 coordinate 94,468,062, forward strand.
TTATCTAACGTCCGCATCCACCCAGGTGATATTGCAGACAGAATCACCAGTTGGCTCACTAATCCTTTATATACACCTTGCCTTTGATTGAGGGAACGACGAGACGGATAGTCTCGCCCTCAAAGGGTCACAACTGGGAGAGAAGGAAAAACTCCCTCGTGGAGCTCAACACATACAGATTCAGAAGCGACGAGTCCTTAAATGCTAAGTTAACTGTAAATCATTCCTGCAGAAAAATCTGCCAGGTACCGTACCTTTAAGCCCATGAGGTGCGGCTGCGGCACGGACGTATCTCCAGTCCATATATTAGTAGATTGTGCTCGCCCCACAGCCGAAAGGAAACCCCTCACGATAAACCTACTCTACCATAAACAAGAGATCTATGAGTTAATCTACTAATTCCTAGAAATTATGAGGAACGAAAACGTTTTGGCTCTGTGAAGACTTGAGGTTTACCCCAAGACCCAACCGACGGGATGTACAAGCGATCACCCTGAGGGATATTGGCAGTCGGACGTCCCTAAGTGAATGGATGTCTTTTACCATTGGTGGGGACGAGGCCAATGGCAGTACAATGCCTGACCCGGGGTACTTTGCTGACATACCCAAACCTAGGTCGGACCGGCGACGTATCTTTTGGCCCAGCTGACGGTCATACCTAAAGTTACCTAACATACCTCGAACCCAGATCGGACAGGCGGCAGGCCCTAGGGCCGACTGACGGTCAAACCCAATTTTTACTCGCATCCTTGAACCTAAGGCTGGACACCTGGCGGGCCATTGGGCCACGATCTTAGCATTGTGGCAAAGTACGTCAGATCGCGTATGCTTGCCACTATTACTTTCTTAAACTTGGAGGCCCTCCTTTTGATGAGACATACCTTTGGTGCTGGACCAAGTCTATTTTGTGGCTTCCTCTGGCATGTTACCCGGAAACGATTGTCTACGATGTCACCCCTGGTGGAAGTGGGCGTTGAACCCCAGAAACGAACGAAACACGATTGATCTTGTTATCGGCATGCCTTTGATCCGGTTGTTTCCTATTACACTTAAATGGATAGTGGGAATATTACTCTCATATTGAATTTATCCTTGACCTTAGACCACAAGGCCTGTTATCTTAATATTTCATAAACAATTTAATTTGAGTTTCAAATAGACTCATACCATAGCGTATATTTTGAAAATGGAGAATGATTAGTCAAGGCCAAAATATTATTATACCCACGTGTTCTTTGGCACAACTCTCGCCTAATATACTACTACACTGAGTCTGGATCACACAGTCCCGTCCCTTCGTTGTACTTAATTTAGCCAGGGACTGGGTAATCAAATAAAGGAAAATTCCATTGACCCAACATGCGGGTCACGTGCAGTTCAACGAAGCTGAGCTTCACAGGGCTTAACATTATATTTGTAAATAAAGCCGATATTAAATGATCGCTTTAGTGACATTGGGGGTTGTATGAGAATAAAATAAAGTCTAGAGTCCAATAAAACGAAACAATAATGCTTCTTATGTTGTGAGAGAGTCAAAACAATATGGCGAGTGATATACTTTGTATATATTGTAGTAAGCTAGACATGATAATGTAAAAAATCCCCCCCCCCAAGTACCTATGAGGTGGGCTGTCGACCAATGCGGCCCATGATATAACATCTACCATGTTTTATCAAATTAACGACAACAATCCAATCCATTGTTTGTCGGGGCGGACTGGATAGCTCCGAGTCCTCGGACCATTCCCGCACTCATGCAATTATGTTTCTCAGTGGGTGCAAAGTTTAAAGAACACTTTTCTATTTATTAATGGATTTCAAAATGAGCTCTATGGTGGTAATCAAATATTTTTACTACGGTGCAAATGTGTAACTGTGTAATAATGTAATAGAAAAACTATCAAAGTTATTACTTTAGTTAATAATATTTCTAGGATCCACCTGTACTCCAAATCCATGTACAAATAATGGTACTTGCTCAATAATTGATAACGATTACAGCTGTAGTTGTACTCCGGGGTATTTAGGAGAACATTGTGATGGTAAGATACATTGCATATCGTATTAATAATTTCCTCTGCGCTTGAGCGTGTGTGTGTGAAGAGAGAGACAGGGAGAGAGAGAGAGAAGGGGAGAGGGGTAAAATGTGTTTAAACTGATTGTATTTACAGATGGTAAGATACATTGTATATCGTATTAATAGCTTCATCTGTGTGTACGTGTGTGTGTGTGAGAGAGAGAGAGAGAGAGAGAGAGAGGGGGATGTGTTTAAGCTGATTATGTTTACAAACATACAGGGAACGATTTCGGTAAAGGATCCTGGATTAAAAACTGCGCATGTCATCGTTTTAATTTACTTTCGAATGTGTACGAGTAACTGAGCCCCGTGATTTTGTTTATCATTATGGTTGCTAAGACCGATTCTGTATAAGTTGGTATTAATAGCAAAATCAAAAAATTAAATACAAATAGTGAGCATATTTAATTGTAGTGAATGTGTGTCTGCCTAACCCATGTAAAAATAAAGGTACTTGTACACCAGTCGATAAAGGTTACAGCTGCAATTGTGCTGCAGGATATCTAGGGGAAAACTGTGACGGTAAGTTACATACATTCAATATTGTCATAATAATTAAGTCAGCCTTGATTGACCAGCTAACAAGCTCATTTATGAACAAAACAAACCTGAAAGGACCAAAGATGCAGCCTTGTGTGACACCAGATTTACATAAGAATTTAGTTGTTACATCTGAATTAAATCTTTACATTAACGTAAATACTGTGTAACACACCAATGGGCGAGGGTTAATATGCTACCACACAGGGGAACACAGACAGAACCAACCAACACTCGGGAAGGGTGGGATTCAAGGATCAAGTATTCAGTTGTTAAAGCTCATCCAAATGTTTTTGAAATGATCGCATTTTTACAACAAGAGCAAAATATTAATGAAATTTAATTAGAATCGTACAGTATGCTGGTGGACAGGAACCACCAAGGGAGAGATGTACATATGTCCAAATCCAAAGTCAGCTCCAGAAATTAAACAGTAAACACGAAGAAGATGAATTCACTTCAGTCGAGTATTGGACAGGGTACCTTATTTGGAGCAATTACATTAATTTTTCATTTCTTAAAGTCATATGCCAAACATGTTAAAATGTTAGTCACATTGGGGACCATGAAAGTGTAAATTCTTATCATAACAATCTGTAACCCTATTGTTGCATTTTCAATCAATTTTAATCCCTAAAAGCCGGATTCCCACAAAGGCGTCGAAAACGACCTCCTTTTATTCGTTATGTCCAATAACTGCGCCTTCGTGGGAATAATCTGTGAGGTCTACATTTCTTAAAGATACATTATGGGAGATTAGATAAAGAGCTGGCAATTCGTTTTATAATAGTTAAAATGTAATTAATGTAAAGGGAATTTGCTGAAAATTTCAGTCAAATTGATCACTCTTAGCTGAGATTTTAGCGATTGGATCGTTGACATCGAGAGTGGATTATGGTCTAATTAATAATCAAGATAACATATCAGACCCACAGAAAGACCTACAATAGGCATAAATGGTTCTTGCATTGTGTATGTTTAAATTTAATTTTAGTAAATCCTTGTGATATATACAACCCCTGTATAAGTAATGGCACGTGTTATCCATCAGAATTTGGTGTGAATTGTAGCTGTCCTCCTGGATTTATAGGAACATTTTGCCACGGTAAGCATGTACTAACTTGTTCCCTTAGTAACTTGCATATATCGCTGCACTGTAAAATTATAGTTTTATGCTCACAGAAAAAAAGTTAAGATGAATTTTGTGTTGCTGTACTGTCGCCTTTAGATGAATTCGGGGGACTATTACCTATTTTAGTCACACATTGTAGACACAATAGCCTTGTTATTTAATTGAGACTTAATTCGATTAGCTTGATATTCACACACAGTAGTCCAGTCAATTTACGACAAAACGGGGTCTACCGCCAACAAATTGCAAGACACGGTTTTTTGATTGTTGTTGGTAGTGTTGGGTGTACTGAATGCCATCCTAAAAGTTTACCAAAATTGGACTTCCGGAAAGATCCTAATTTTGAATCACACCCCAAATGTTTACCAGAACTGGCGTACTGGAAAGTGGCAAATTTTGAGTGTAATTGCTAAATTCTTTTAATTATTTTCCTGTAAAAGGGAAAACATCAGATAAGCATAAAGTAGTCAACGGTAACTGGTCCCTTACACCATTTTCAGATGTATCCCTAACGCCACAAACTACGACCGAAACGACACAAAATCTGACCAAAATCCCAAATTTACGAATAGGCAAAACTCTGCACTGCTTCGTCATAATATAGTAAATTTGGTATCTGAACTTTTGTTTTTGGGGTCAGTATTTTATTTGAAGAATTGCTCAGTGGTATTAACTGGCCCCTTATACCATTTTCTGGGTTCTTCATCGCATATTGGTATGTACATGTTTTGAGGGGCTACCCATACCCCAATCAAATGCTGTCGAAGAAAATAGGTAAAGCAAGACAAGCAAATAGATGCGTAAGGAATTATTTACCAATTTGATCTACATCGAATAAGGAACGTGGTCATCTAAATGATTTCTAAGACACATGGGTTGCTTTTCATTAAATGTGAAACTTTACCTAAAATACGCCTAAATATCCGACTGCTGGGCTATACAACCTTACAGTTCTTATCGGAATAACTGTTATACATCCGTAGAAACTATAGGCAAGGCAAAAGTTCAATACCTGTGGCTGCTGCTTCATGTGATGAATTTAAGTTAAGAGGGGTGGGTGGGTGAAATGTTGTACAGACATCCGCAGACGCTTGTGGACATGGTAAAGGTGGCTATTGAAGTTGTAGATTTGCAGTCCATGAAATTGTTTGGGAAGGAGACATATCTACTGATACTGCAGGAGCAAATACTAACATTCACGCAAAAAGATTATATTTTCGGTCAGACAAACAGAGCGAAAAATCTGTGTATGAGAAACTTCTGACATCTAGAGTATGTTTCCAAGCCCTGACTTTTCACACGTTAAGTGGGTGTGATAGCACATCTAGGATCCATGGCATTGGCCAAAAATTGTTGTTCCAAAAGCTTATTACCGGAGATCCTGTAACAATAACAAAATGTGCAATATAGACCGTTTATTTCGTACTATTACGTCATGTCTTTCTGTGGTTGCCATCTTATAGTTGGGACTGATAATGCTGCGCTACAAGCACATTTCTCTCGTCCCCAAAGGAACTGTTTTCAAGAACTGTCATGATAGTATTTCCAGGACAGTTTACAATAGCTATAAAATGACAACAAATCTTAAGAGACTTCCATTGTTTGTCTGGATAGCTCCAAGCCCTATGACCATTCCCGCACTCAGGCAATTATGTTCTTCAGTGGGTGCTAAGATTAAATTAAAGAACACTTTTCTATTTATTAATCGATTTCAAAATGAGCTCCATCGTGGTAAACAAATGGTTAATTTGTAGTGAATGTGTGTCTACCTAACCCATGTAAAAATAATGGAGCTTGTTCACCAGTCGATAAAGGTTACAGCTGTAATTGTGCTGCAGGATTTCGAGGGGAAAACTGTGGAGGTAAGTTATATACATTCTTTATTGTCATAATAATTAAGTCAGCCTTGAAATTATCGCATTTTTACAACCAGATCAAAATATGAATGAAATTAGAATCGTACAGTATGCCGAGTGACAGGAACCACCAAGGGAGAGTTATACATATGACCGATTCCAAACCTAGCTCCAGGAATTAAAAAGTAAACAGAGACTGGGTACCTTATTTGAAGCAATTAAATTAATTTGTTTTTATTTCTTAAAGTCATGTTCCAAACATGTTAAAATGTTAGTTAATTAGTCACATTGGGGACTATGAAAGTGTAAATTCTTATGAAGTGTAAATTCTTATGATAACACTCTATAACAATCTGTTGCATTTACAATCCATTTTAATCTCTAAAAGCCGGATTCCCACAAAGGCCTCGAAAACGAACTCCTTTAATTCGTTATGGTCAATAACTGCGCCTTCGTGGGAATAAACTGTTAGGTCTACATTTCTTAAAGATACATTATGGGAATTCTCACTATAATTATAGTTAAAAACTAAATAATGTAAAGGGAATTTGCTGAAAATTTCAGTCAAATTGATCCACTCTAAATCGAGATTTTAGCGATTGAATTTTTGGCCTAAATAACGTTAATAGCCTCAGATCAGTTCATATATACAAAAATCCTCCGTCTCGATCGAAACCGCCTATTCCACCATGAATTCGGAATTCTTATTTCATCTGAGCTTATTTTGTACGAATTATAAATTTCAGTGCATATTACTTAAATGGTTTCGTGCGTCCTTTCTAAACGTTATCTGAGAGCCCAGTGAGTAGGAAGACGGTTCGCTAATCTGGGGACCTCGTGTTCAATCCCTGCGTTGACCTAGAAAGTTCATTGGGATTGTCCGGCATGCTTGCACCTTGTCACTGGTTATATAATTTACATTTGTTAACTGTTAAATATCGAAGTGATTTTAAGAATACACGTATGTTGCTTTTAAAAGTTATAATGGTTTAGCTACTGTTTACCTGTTAACGTTGTATTTGGCGATAGCATCGTGATAGAGATTAAATAATCTAATTTGACCACTTGTTTTTTACAAATTGATACATATAAATACGATTATTGCTTTTGTGAAATCGGAATTTTGGATATTGGCCTCATTGTCACACCATATGATCTTTTTTTGTATGTGAACAATATACGAAACCAATTGTCAGTGTCTATTTAACGTTTTCAAAATACATTTTAGTAGAAAAATTTAAATCTAATATACATATCTGCTACTTCTGGATGCCTTTTGAAATGTTTCATTTGGAAGGGATATGATGTTATTTATAGGCTTAAAAGGACCGATGAAACCATTAAAAGCTGCATCGCTGGTCAATATATTTCCATTATATTTTACACAATTCGGCATTTCTTTAAACAAAATTAAATGGTAAAAGTTTTGATATTTGCGGATTTGATGAAAAAGTGGATTTTTTTTTTTAGATCAAAATGCGTGTCCGCGAGATGCACCATGCATATTAGGTTGATTCAATTGATACCAACCTGGCAAATTGGAAAAAATATTTTTTAATAGAAAAATACCCAATAACACTCGAATTTGGAACTAAATTTGTATGATCTGTTATTCGAAAAATAATGGATTTGGAAGGACAAAATTTTAGGCATTAGTAAGACCACCCGGCTCCTCCTACACACAGAGTTTCAAGTTTCTATTGTCAATGATATATTGGAACAGATACTCAACTCGCTCTGAAAATTGAATTTAATGAAAACAAAAGGTTGGAGAGGCTATTCTTTGTTCTAAGCAGGGACTAGGACCAAAGTCGAATGTTACCCTTAACTAGCAACCTTCCTACTAACAAAATAAAAATGACCGACAACAGGCATAAGAAGCATGACGATGCCCTAAACACGGACAACACATGATATTAAATCGCACTCTTTGAACACTTGAAAATATTTCTTCTTGTGGTTTTTACACGACAATGTGGATAATAGTCATGGCAACCCATACATCTATTAGATGATCTGCTCCTAAGTACAGATCATACCATGGACAGACAACATCCACGTGTAACACTATGGCGTAGATGTGACATTTTCGTGATCACTTATCGTCTAGGCCTTTCTTTGACTTCACGGCGTGGATTCAATTATTTCCAATGATCAATTAAGTCTGAAACATTGTTTATGTTGTTACTATGTTTATATATCGAAAAAGTCCGACCTGTAAGCCAGGGCAGCTCACAGTATCATCTCCCCCTTGGATCTTTCGAATGATGTCTGAGGTAAATCACACCCGCTCTTTCCTATATGGAAAAATAATGCGTCAGCTATTATGGCTGGACGATGCCATGACTAGATAAAAGAGACAATTGCGTGTATGACCATGAGTTTTATCTATTATCCGAAGGTATTTAACGAGGAGTTTACTCACAGTTAGAGAGACGAGGGGAGGGGAGAAGAGGGGCCTGGATAAGCGCATGAACTCACCCGAGTTCAGCCACTGCCTTGGCAGACGGGCGGAGTGGTGGATTTAATATAGCTATGTACGGTTCTGATGTGTTCCTGTCTTAGTCTAGTTTCTGTTTAATATATGTTGTAGTTTTAGACCATGTTGTAATGAGGATCAATAGGGCGTATTCTGGACGTATTGGGACTTCAAAACTATTCCATCGTCAATATGTTGGTAAAAAAGGATTGACTATTCGTATTACTATCCATTCTGTTTAGCTTTCAAATCAATTACTCCAAAATGGCGACGTAAAAACAGAAATATGTATGTATTATTTGGCGAAAACTATCGAACAATTATCCAATCAGTGTTGCCTTTTAATAGAAGAGCCTATTAAATTTAAGGATGAAATGCCGTTGTATATGTCGGCTTCAAACCTACTCCCCCTCGGATTGAAATGTTACAGAACACTAAGACTTCGCCCGCGTGTTCTCTATCATATCAAACCTCGGAAAGGTTAATATCCTATACATTAGAATGATTGATACATGTCTATCAACAAGAGAGAGAGAGAAATGGGGTTTAACGTCCACTCGACACAAACTAGGTCATTTTGGGACTAACATATGGTTTCATTTTATTTCAATAATTCGCTTGCGCGTAGGGGTCTTTAGCAGTGGGAGGAAACCGGAGTGCCCGGAGGAAACCCACGAGGTTGAGAAGGCGCCCCTATCTCCATGCCACATACGCTCACACCAGGGCTCGAAACCACAGCCGCAAGCCAGAGGTGACCGGCCAGCTAGAGGTCGAAGCGCGGCACTCTAGACCACTAGGCCATCCCAACCCCCGCCGTGTCTATCAACAAACAACTGTGGTTGATATATATGTGGCTACCTTTTTACTTTCAAATATGGGCATTATTATTATTATTATGAATCCTGTGTTAGGTTACCTTATTCTGTAATTAGAGTCGGGACTGTGCAAGTCTACGTTTGGTTGCTAGAGCAACGTTTCCGCTTGGGTAAAAGATGGCCATGCGGTTGACAGTTTGAGGCCGAATTTGACTTTGTTTTTGCATTTGGATCGCTAGGTAGCGGTTGAACCTTTTGATATGTATTATAATTTTATACATCGATAGATCCTAAACTAATCACAACCGATGTCATGATGTTTATATCGGTCCATGTTGATGTCATTGACGATGTCTTGCCAGTATTGATGTAATGATTGTGATGATGTACATTGCCGCACTGTTCATGGATAATAAATTTGTTTGATTAACTCTATCGTAGTGTGCCGATATATATATAAGCACAATATATAGATGCATGCCTCGCAACAAACCACTCTGTGATAGATATATAGATACATTACGAATATTATATCTATTTTACAGCCCTATACTGTAACAGAACTGAGTGTGATCCTAAACCCGGACAATGCCGAGAGTTACTATGTTACGGTAAGTTGATTAGTTCTCCGGTTATTTCTCTATTAAATATCAAATGTCAAAATTAGATAGGTAAACAAGTCAATCGTAAAAATTATCATTTGCTGTACTGAACTATCTACACCTTAGTTAACAATCTTCTGACCTGTAATTTGTTTTTATTCAGGTGACATGTGTAATGGTGCGCAATGTTCTGATGATCAAGTTTGTTTTGATGGTATCTGTAAGGACGGTAAATATACCATGTTACAGATCTGTTTTTTAATGTATATAAAATTTAATACACGTAGTTCAGCTTTAGACCAAAACTGTCAATCGAATGAAAGGTGGTATCAGGTATACTGGTGTAAGCATACCCTGCCTTTTGCACTACACTTGTTATTATTTATAGGCAACTTTGTTAACAGATATAAACCTTAGATTGTTCTTGCAATACACCTTTGTTTTATAGTTTCATAATTTTTCAAAATAATTTTATTTCTGGTGCCAGTTATATTCCTTAGTTGGGTTCCTAAAATGGGATTGTGACAAAAGATTGAATGGGTAAGGTAGAATGTGATTTTTAATTGCTGTTCCACATATCTTTTATTTCAAAGCTGGTTCGTGTAATGATATAGTGGATAACAGGCGTTACCACTGTGATGAGAAAGGTGTGTTCATTTTTGTAATTAAAGATAACAGATTATGCAAAGTTCAAAACCAGATAATGACAAATGAATATACTTAAACAGTTTATTCCAATTATTTTATTCTGTGTGAAGTCATGGCTGTTCGAAGAAGAAACCCAGGCGGTACTTGACTACCGAGACTTAGTCTTGATTATCCATTTCATCGTTTCAATTTCGGTCATCCCATGGTCCAGAGAGTTCATTTGATACTAATCTAGATTTGAGGCCTTAAATTACCTGCAATAGTCAGATTTAGCTCTCACATGATTCATCTTTAACTTATAAATATTATTTACTTCCCCAGTAGTCACGTGTGTTACAATAATATAATCTGAGGTTCTATTGTTTTATGTTGGCCTCTTCTTAAGAATTTTATGATTATGTCATATCTATGAAAACTGGAAAACTGAATTTATTTAAGGATTATTCCTTATTTAGTACATCGGGAGAGAACTATAAATAAAACAGAAACACATTGTAATAGAGTCTAACCCTCTAATAGTTCAATTGTTTCAGGTGAAATGTGTGGGAACGGTCAATTCTGTACTACTTCCCCTGAATGTATAAATGGCACATGCTGGCGTAAGTATAATACAGATACTGTTTCTATTATTGACATTTGCCAGTGTTTGTACTTTGTCAATCTGATCATGAAAGATAATCTTAAACACAGTTATATATTGATCCCCTTACTCCCGTAGATTGTAAATTATCTTTATTACAGCTAAAGATGGATGTTCAGATCGTAATAATACTGATGGCCAAACATGTGATGACGGTCATGGCAAATGTTCTGGCGGTATTTGTCTCTGTAAATATGATTCATATTATATAAAACCTATATAAACATGATTAGCTAGAGCCGAGAGGATGTTACCCCCTCCATACACCATATTACCGGGAACGGTGACAGCGTATATCACAATTATTAAACAAAAGAATTGCTTGTTTTGCACGATGTTCTAGAAGATGCTAGATTTTCATTCTGAATAGAACCTTCTATCAGTATTCTTGACTACAATATTATAATTTTGTCGACTTGTCGGTTAAAAGCGTCAGATATATCTTTGTGTATTGTTAATATTGTGAATAGTGGATACCTTACAGTCAAAAATACAATTCCAATAGTACAATAGGAGCAAACGTTGATGTAACTGGAAGAAAACAACATTAACAGAAGTACCTACCTGTCAAAGCGCGACGCCATCTTGCCATCTTTGTTCCGTATTGTCTCTGCTGTTTAACAGATGCTGGTAATAGAATGTTCCCCCCACAATCCTATTTTTACATCTTGCAATCATTGTTATTGTCAACTATAATAATTTATTATTTTTTTTATAGTGGGCTGTAGTAATGACATGGACTGTGATGGACTGCCATGTGTTGATGGACATTGTGCATGTAAATATTCACGATTCTATTTATAATCACCCATCATTTTATTATATATAAACACGTTGAGCGTCTTTATATAAATAATGTAATAAAGGGATTTAACTCGAACACCCTATGCCAAATTAACAGAGAAGCTAGTTATTGGATCCTGTCTACTATGACGAGAAACAACCGTAGTCTCGTTTAGTTTCTGTACTTATCTTCACCTTATTATCACATGTACATGGGGACAGGAACGCCCTTATTAGACTATGTGATTTTTCAAAATTTGATGACCAGGATGTGTCCATTTGCCACTAAATTGATCGCATGTGATTTTCCCGTATTTTTCATTCGGCCTACCTTTTAGTAATGCCGATGAATTCCAAGAAATCGTAAATAAAGGTGTGTCGAATGAGTCGTTCGGGTTATTTTAATTGACAGAGTTGCCTCCCTTACCACCACTTCCGTCATTTCTACTCAAATGTCGATAAAATGTAAAAAATCTCGAGTGATTTGTGGCAAATAAATTGACTTTACATTTTTAAAAAATCTGAAACATGTATTTTTATCGAAAGAAATATATATAGAAAGGAACTGGGTGGTTGATTTGTATTGTAACCCAATTTTATTCACTATTTTGAAGTAAATAGCGACAGAGGTACCTCACGGAAGAGAAACGTCAACAGAAAAGTGTCGTACCTTTCTCTTTTATAAATACATCAGAAGGTATTTTTTTTAAAAATATGAATTACATGTTTGATAGTAAATATTATATCATTTAGCATCAAATATGGATAAAATAAGATTAAAAATTTAAAAAATGTTCAGAAAAAAACACATTTATTATTATATTTATATAGTCTAATAAGGGCGTTCCTGTCCCCATGTACCTGTGCTTATTATTAGTGTTTTATCATGGATGGCGAGAACTACAGGTTCACACTCTGTCTCATATGTTTATTTTGAGTGTTATTATTATTAGTGATCCACCACGATGTAAAGTGAACTACAGGTTCACACTCTGTCTCATATGTTTACTTTGAGTGATCCACCACGCTTATGGTTCACACTCTATCTGACATGTTTACATTGAGGGTTATTATCAGTGACCTGTAATTTATTTATTTATAATACATACACTATATTCTGTATTTTCAGCCATTAAATGTGGAGAATCATTTTGCCGTGTGTAAGAAACAAGTTTATGTTATTGTATACACGCCGTAAACAGAAAACTGATATAAAATTTAATTTAAGAAAATCTATTGTTTTATTTAACTACTGATATAATATTTAATACATTGAATTAAACAACGATTATATAAACAGCAGAATGATACAGAAAGCCTGTAAAATAACAGAATGGTATCTAGTTTTTTCTATATAAACTATAATTATATGTTATTTTTAAATCTTTCAGCTTCCGCTAACCATCAACTACTACAGTCATCTTGTACTTCTTCATACCAGCTAAACCATCCAGTACAACATATTAACATATAACCCAGATAACAAAATAAACAGACCATGTGTTTGTTATTTCTGCGTTTTGTTGTTTATTTTGTTTACATCAAATTACTGACACATATTGCTGTATTTAACAGTCGGGGTGGGGGCAGCTGTCTATTCGTTCCGAGGAACAAAACCGACGGCCTGTGTACATATTGATGTCTATGTGAAAGATTCCTTGGCTGTTCGAATCTGATATAAACTCGGGCCATATATCCACTGCCTGGGAAAAACTTACCTAACACTTTGCATGGCGGAAGTCACGGTGGCACAGTGAGTAAGACCAGGGTCGAAGTGAGGTTGTGGTAGAGTGGTGGGTCGCCATAGACTCCATGTAAGTATTATAAGTAAGTGTGGGTCAAGAAAACCAACCCATTGGCGTGTGGACGCCCTCACAACCGACTGATCAGTGACTTATTTATGGGGCGCCTTATGTTCAATGCACCCCGCACCCCCACTAGGTACCGCCTTGAGTAAGACGTTGACTTACTCACCAGGAAATGAAATGAAATGGGGTTTAACGTCCTACTCTTCTGCACCTAACCTGGACTAATTGAAGACGGGCATACACCATACAGTGTCCTATGAGGGAAAGTTTTTCCCGGGCAGCGGCGCTACGGCCTACTCTTATATCGAATTCCAACAAGCCTGTGCTTGTCAGGCTCTCCGTTCTGCATCACTGACAAGGGGAAACCAGACCGGAAAAGCGAGATGAACTTTCTCGGTCGATGCGGGAATCGAACACCCGACCTCCAGGCTATAGCGAGCTAGCTTCTTACCCACTTATCCACGTGAACGATTTCTGTGTTGACCGAGGAAGTTCATGGTTTTGCCTCAATTTGCCACGGAGGGCATGACAAGGGACAGTGTATAGCTAATATGATGGGTTGAGGTCTTGTGTACACACTAACGGACACGCAAAAGAACCCTTGACAGTTGGAATTCGATTTAAAGAGCAAAGGCGTTCTAGGGCCAAGGACCAAACCTAGGGCACTATGAGGTAAGGAAAAGCGCCGTGAAATTTTTAGCGGTTCATGCTTGAATCGATTTGACATAACTCGATGTCATGACATACTATACATTGCCACTTGGTTGAGGGATTATGATTAGATCCTGGACATGAACATTGTAACAAGAATGTGTTGAACGTCCACTCGACACAAACTATGTCATTTCGGGACTACCATATTCTTCTTCGTTTCACTAATCTAAATGATGCATATACATTTCATACAGGTCGGATAACTTTTGTCGTTAGTGAAAGCAGGACCCTGTTTCTCAAAATCTTAGTAGATACTTCAATTTTGATTGGCTACACACTAAAATAAATGTAATATTATGCAATCAAATTGCTAACATTCGGATTTTATCTTAGTTAAAGCGGCAATTTCATGTTTTTAAGCTATATTTTTAAAATATGTTAAAATAAAGCCTTAAAATAGATGGTATCTATCAGTCCAACTTTGTTAAAGAATAATCCTATAATTCACTATTGCCAGTTGAGAAATTGGCGAAAATATCACTTTTAAAATTAAATTCAAACGTTTGAAAATAGCTATTGCATCGGGGAATGGGAAAACAAGGAGGTAATTGTGTTATTATTTCCGATATGAAAGATGTTTCAGTGTGGAAAATAATGCCTATGATTCTATAATAGTGAGTTGACAACCTATTGAGCAAAAGACATAGAAATAAATACGTTTTGACCTTCTTGGAAATATGAAATTCCCGCTTTAAAGTAGCTAAGTCTCTAGCTCGGCATCATCCAAATTCTTTGCCATTGAAAACACAAATTATTAGTAAATTTAAATCAACATTGATGTTGGGATCTTACAGGGAGAAGGTGGGCTTCTGATGTCCAATATTTCAGACAAAATCAACATTTTACCATTGGTACACGAACCGTGTACCATAATGCGTTTCAGCACCACTTGTAACAAGAGACCCGAAAAACGAGGCTAGACATTCCACAAGTCATAGCAAATGGTGCAAGAATGTACCATAGACTGGAATAACCAGACGCTCGAGATTTCTTTTCGATTGAGACCTCTGGCGTATTTCGCCGAACACAACTGATTTGAAATCAGAGTAAAAACATTAACGATTGAATGTAAATCGGTTTACATACATTCATATTACATTATTATATGAGTTGCGATCTATATGTCAATTTCTAAGTCCCAAATATTAGCGATTTAGCTCTTTTAAAATTGCATGAAATAGGCCCAGGGTCATAACTCTAGACGTAACGAACGGAAAGTGTTGAAATTCAATAGGCTTCTTTATAATATGGTCAATATAAAGTTCATACAGGTCGGATGATACTTTGGTCGTTGGAGCTTTCACAGCCTTCAACAAAGTTCCCCAGGATTTTGCAGCGCGGTTTCTCCATATCGGTAGTGAAAGACAAAGGGCCTGGCCAAGAAAAAGAATCCTTCACAGTTAAAATTCCACGGTCCATTGGAGATTTCCGTCATATCACTCTGCATAGTGTATGTCCGAATGGTGCAGAAAAGTAGGAAAATGAAATGAAATGGGGTTGGCGATTGGAATTTGATATAAGAGTAGGTCGTAGCGCCGCTGTCTGGGTGAAATGGACTTCATAACACGCTGTATGGCGTAATGAAGCCTAGGTTTTTCGTCCTATCCGAACGACTATACGTTATTCCTTGCCAGGCCCTTCGTCCTGCACAACTGTGAAGGTGGAATCACTCCGGAAATTGGGTTTATGTCTTACTTTTCTGACAGTCACGGTGACTCAGTCAGTAAGACGTTGACTTGCTAACGTTGAGGTAGGGTAAGGACTGGGTCTTGTGTTAGGGTTAGGGTCAGTCCTGTTTACATCTCTGGACCTGACCATGTTTTGACATCATAATAATAGTGAAGGAAATGTTAGCATTTAGGCCTACCCCCCCCCCCCCAATTCAGAGTCAGCCAACGGATACCCCCTATAATGACTATTTTGATATGAAATGGTCCAAAAAAATTACTGTTGAACAACATAAAATACAACGTATTCTTACCTTGACGTTTAGATATTTTGCTACGGCGATTTGAAGTTGACTGGGGTGAAAATCTCACTTCCGACACAGTGATTGCTCTGCAGAAAGACACTTTACACCCCGTATCCATCCGATGTTATATCATCAGAATCACCCAAAACTACAATTCTAGGCCAAAATGTCAACCCAAAAATGCAGGTAGAGGGGAGAAAAAAAGGGAAAAATTGTCTATTTATAACTCACACTACATTCGTCCATCATGAAATAAGGGGGAAATAGTTACTAGTCTTAGTCCAGTACTTTTCGGAATATCTAATTATCTCGAAACATTCAAGTCTTTCTCACTTCGAGAATAGGTTTCCTCCGAAGGTTCATAGTCGATTTGCAAATGTTAAAGATACATTATGGGAGATTAGATAAAGAGCTAGCAGTTCTCACTAAAATAGTTAACAAGCAATATACGTCCATATTCCTGCTTCGATTGATATGGTACTTTTTAAAATGACGAGAATGAAATATGAAATGTATGTAATATGATAAGAGGCAAAGAAGGCTAGGTGTTGGATTTGTTTTGCCACATTTACAGACAAAACATTAACAAAAAAGCAGGCGTGACTCTACCCAGGGGGTCGGGGCACGCACCAAATTAAATAGTTGCTGTCTTTACGGTATAAGGAATAAATATGCAAAGTTCCAAGATAATACATTCAGAATTGCAGTCTGTAGACGATAAATACAAAAATTCGGCGTGGCCCTGCCCCTGGGGATTGGATATGGAACAATATAAATAGGTACCACCCTGTTATTGAATTGATTGATATGTTGAATTTGAACAAAATCTGTTAATTATTGCAACCTGTAGAGTATTTACCGATAAAAACTAACCAGTGGGCGTGGTATCACACACCTGGGGATTGGGACATGCAGCAAAATAAATAGTTGCTATCCTTGCAGTATAAGGTATAAATATGCCAAGTTCTAAGATGATCCATTTAGAATCCCAGTCTGTTGACAGAAAACACAAAATTTGGGCGTGGCTCTGCCCCTGGGGATTGGACATGGACCAATATGTAGCCTTTGTTGGATCATTCCAAATTGGATTCAAATCTGTTAATAATTGCAACCTGTATATCATTTACAGACAAAATATCAACAAAAAGTAGGGTGCTTAAAATATGTGGAGGAGTATCAAAATCCATAATATGGAATAAAATTTGACCCCCGACCCCCCTGACCCCCATGTACATACCCCCTGAAAATGGGGTACCCCAAATTAGCCAAAATATAAGTTTTTCTGTCATTTTACCACTAAAAAGTTTGTTTAGAATACCTTTGACAGATTCATATGAAGGTTTTCATGGTCTGTGAGTCTGAATATGACATTGAAAATGACCCGCAGCAATCCAATATGGCGGTAATCCAACATGGCGACCAAAATGGCGCTGCAATATGTTTTTAGTGCTTTTGGACGAAATATAGTGTTGTAATATGTCGACTACTATGTTTTGAGGTTGTAGAATCTGAATTTGTGGTTATTTCAAACACAGAAGGAACCCCTTACAACATATTTATCATGTGGTGAAATATTCATCAATTCGTGATAAGAGATGTGCAGCCTTATCAGTACCTGAACAAACTGACATTTTCTATTTATTAAAGGACCATAAAAAGTTGCCAGCATCTGTTTATTGGGCAAATTTGGGGGTGTACCTAAGCAATCTTAGCTGTAAGGCAGATGTAATGATGAGTGATTTGAATTCACTCCGAGATAGCTTCACTTTGCCAAAATAATGATTCTATGTTACCACATTCCAATTGATGAATATTTCACCACATGATAAATATGTTGCATATTTGCACCGCGATTTTGGTCGCCATATTGGATTACTGCGGGTTATTTTCAATGTCATATTGAGACTCACAGACCATGAAAACCTACATAGAAGTCTGTCAAAGGTATTCTAAAGAAACTTTTATGTGGTGAAATGACAGAAAAACTGATAATTTGGCTCATTAAAGGGCACCCATATTCAGAGGGTATGTACATGGGGGTTAGGGTTGTCGATGGTCGAAATTTTTTTTATATTATTAATTTTTATACCTCTCCACATGTTTTTAACACCGTACCAAAGGAGTCGACTATTATCACACACCCCTATTCAAAGATAATCAATATTTTTGCTAAAGGCAAAAATTCGGCTCGGCTCTGCACATTTGATTCTCTTAGGCTATAAGGAATACATATGCCAAGTACCAAGTTGATCCATTTAGAATTGCGGCCTGTAAACGATAAACAGAAAAATTGGGTGTGACTTTGTCCATTAGGGTACTTGCAGTTGTCGTCCTTAGGCTATAAGGAATATATATCTCAAGTTCAAGCACGACCCATTAAGAATCATGGCCTGTAGGCAACAGTGTCGAGTGGACGTTAAACTGCATCCCCCCCCCTCTCTAAATGAGAAGACCTAGCAATCTGGTGATATATGTTATTGAAAGATTTGCCTAAATTACACAAATTTGTTCATTCATAATAGCAAAATGAGACTATATTATGTTTTCACTGAAATTTAAAATATTATTTAGAATATCAAGTTTCCCATTTTTGTTGTAAAATATTCATTGTAAGATAACGTTTTGCTAGGTAACGTGATTTATTTGATGCTACGGTGGAGTATACAGTGATAATTAATAGTTGGTAGAAAGTTAATATTGTAAATCAATATTTATATTGATTATCTTCAAGCATCAATTCACACTACTACCGGTAACTTCATGAAATTTAAAACTTGCAAACTATAAATGACTAAATTAATAATAAAAACAAGAGAATATACTGGTTTGAGTTTTACATTATTGTTTTTCACCCATTTGCCCCTCGGTCCGTCTTTAGTACTATACGACTACACATCTTTTTGTTTTTTTTGATCGTCTGGGGGTTGGTTGATTCTGGGCTGCTACTGTTGTGTCTCTCTTTTTTTTAGGACTTCACCATTGTGTTTTCTTACGATACCGAAATCGAACAGGTAAGAGGAACCAGTTACACAGTAGTCTTCATTACAATATTTAAAATTAACATGTCTTTCTCACCAACCCCTGTCCCGTAAAAGTCTATAGAGGATGGCTAAACTCAGTAAACCACTGCATCGCGAAATGGTCATTTAAAGAACCTAAATGCGAGTCTGATCTTCTAAAGAATCTAATGCGCGTCTGATTATCCTAGCCCGCACTCTCTACTTTATAGGTGCCTATATTATTTTGTCTGTGACTATTCTTTTGTTTCTGGTGTTTACGTACAAGCCTGACAACTAAATTCTAAATATGGAATGGTCATACACCCCAAACCTACATATCGACAGGGTTTGTTACAAGAAATATGATATATGTTATATAACACGGGAACCAAGCTTAGTTAAAGCGGCCCATACCATCAATGTTATTGACCCAATATATTGACTCAATAATATTGACGGGAATTGCCCACACACGATCCAATGGTCATTTTTCAAAATGGATGCCATGTTTACTCTTCCAAGGTTGACGATGGAATGAAAATATTTACGCAATTATCGACATATTCTCCACACACGATCAATATTTTCATTCAATAAATTGACGCAATGATGGTTATTGACAATATTTTACATCAATATAGCCCACACACGTTCAATATTATTGAGTCAATTATTGAGTCAATATGAGTCAGTAATATTGACGGAATTATTGATCGTGTATGGACCCCATTACGTATCAAAATAACTTGCATATTCTGTCTATATTATTTTGGTTATGAACTTAAAATCAATAATATGAAAGATAACAATATTTCTTTTTTTTAAAACAATATTTTATTCAGAAATTGAAAGGGATTGAGGAACAGGCATAGCAACAATTGAGACTCTCCCAACACAGCAGAAAAACATAAAAATACTACTTTCTGGATCTTCCGAACTTACATATGCTACTAATTGCTCCATATTTTCAATAGTTCATAACTTCATAGAAATTACAAAACGATTTTAATTTTTAATAGGTTTAGTATTATTTATATGTATACATGTGTGCGTAGGTATGTATATATATGTATATGTATGTATATATGTGTGTATGTGTGTGTGTATTTGTATATATGTATGTATATATAATTATTATTGTTATTACTTAAATACAAATATCATTAGCCCACTTTGAATGCATGTGCAATTGACTAATTGATTATAAACATAGCTATACGTATGTATTTTATTGTAAATAGTGTACATACTTCCTTTGTTTTATTAGTTTACATGTTATAATTTTGGGGAGAGGGATTATATAGGCTTTGCCTGTTTCCCAATCCTAACATTCAATCAAATATTGTTTAAAAAAAAAACCAGGCATAGCCTATATGACCTCTCCCACAAACACAAGAATTAATATGAATATGTAAAAGAAGTAAGTGAGTAAACAACAAAATAATAAAATGAATACTTAATCATCAACATTATATATATACATATTTACACATTAGCTACGCAGTTGTTCATGTTCGCGTTTTGATCGGTATAGATATAGATGTTACACTGATCTTAAAATCTTCTGCTGCTGTCAAGAAACATGTGGACCTTTTCAAAGATGGCTAACGAAATATGACTGCTGCTTGCACCATATAACAGATTCTGTGTATTGATAAAATTCGGTGGTAAAAGATTTATGGATATTTTGCGTGCATCAGAATGTAAGGAGCAATATAAAAGAAAATGATCGGTATCTTCGAAGTAATGACCGCAATCACACGCGGGACTGTCCGAAATATGCCTTAAAAATTTATGCCCATTTAGGTCACTGCAAGAGAGACGAAGACGACTATTTGTAATATTTGATTTTTATGTTTGCCAAAATTGAAATAAGGTGGTATATTTTTATCTTTATCAGTTATTTTAGTTTTAAATTTACTTATAGAGGTCGAATTTTTAATACTTATATCAAGGTTATTCCATTATTTTATGGTAAAAGGTATAAAGGATTTAGAGAATAAAGTTGTTCGACAAAAGTAATCAGTTAAATTATTGCTATTACGAAGATTGTAAGGAGTTTTGGATACATCCGGTTTCTTCATATAATAACCCATGACTGGTACCCATCACAGCCCCGCATATAGTCCCGAGTGCATCTAGTTGTTAGTGTTCTAATTTATTTTTTAGTTCGTCTGTGCACCCATCCCATATTACGTCACAAGAGTCAAAATGTGGAAGAATAAAAGAGGTATATATAGTTTTCAATGTATTTCTATTAAGGCGGTGTTTTAACGACCTAAGACAATTAATCATTTTACTCGTTTTAGTCAAAATAATGTTTACGTGTTTGTTCCATTTGCAATTTTTCTGAAAAGTCAATCCCAAATGCTTGTGTTGATAAACTTCTTTTATAGGAATTCCGTCCAAATTTAGTGTAGGTAAGAGTGGGTCTTGTTTAGTGTTTAACATTTCAAGATCACTATTTAAGACAGTCGCGCATGCGGTTGGGTCATTAATTTTTAGATAGATGCTAGTGTCATCCGCAAAAAGTCGAATATTCGATTTTATGTTCTTAATGATATCATTTATATATATAAGAAAGAGAGGGGGGCCGAGGACAGGGCCATATGGTACACCGACAGGGGTGGTCTTGGGATCAGAGGAGACTCCACTTACAACGACGCTTTGCTTTCTGTTATACAAATAATGTTTGAACCATTGTAGCAAATCTCCTCTGATCCCAGCCGCCCCAAGCTTCCGACACAGTGCAGAATGCCACACCCTGTCAAATGCCTTGCTGATGTCACAGAACACCGTACTTGTATACTGACCCTCGTCTATGGCTTGACAAAAGAAGTGCGTATGGTCAATTAGTTAATAGGTTGTTGAGTCACCGTGCATAAAATCGCTTTGTAAGTTAGTTATGATTGCATTATCCCCCATGAAGTTAAAGACATGCTTGTAAATACATTTTTCGAAAATTTTAACAGTGATGCTCAAAAGGGAAACTGGTCTGCAATTACCGCATTCAGAAGGGTCGCTTTTTTCAGTATTGAAATAACATTAGCTGATTTCCAGATTATCGGTACAGTTTTTGTCGAAAGGGAGAGATTGAATAAATTGCATAAGGGGTTACATATTTCAGATGAGATGGAATTTAATAATAACAATATTTCGTAAACAATTAATTTACGTTTCAGAATAAGCTTATACCATTATAATATTTTATAAATTTGTTCTTTGGCACAAATCCCTGTCAATCCATATTACTACACGTATGTCTGTCCGTTAAACTTTTCGCGACACAAATACAAATCTATATTTCGTTTCTTGTTTTATACTTTCGATGGCCTATACTAAATAAAGATCTGACCAGTTGTAGTGGGAGGTTGTGCCAAGGGCCATACGAGCGACTTTTGACTCTGTGACGTCAGATTAACCAATCAGTGTCGATGTTTTAATGGGTTACCCACAGTTCCGTGCACCTCACGCCAAAGACTCGCCATAATAGACCGTTTCATTTGTTAATCCCTCCCACCATCCAGAACGCGGGTTATATAACAACTCTTCCTTATCCTAGTGGACGTTAAATAAAGCTATTTCACAAACACTCCTGGTGTAGTAATGACAAATAAAACAAAATTTTGAACTATAAAAAACGAAACGAAATAAGACCCGTGTTTTAATCAGATTGTAGAATGGTCAAACTTGGTTGAATTTGTTTATTAGATGAATGCCTTGGTGGGCTATAAGCAGAGATAATAAATTCGATGTTTTTCGTGCTTTTGGCACTGATAGTGTGAGTGTGATGTATCTTGATGTATACTTTCATTACATCAATGGGAGCCACGGTGGCTAAGTGAGTGAGACGTTGGCTCGCTAGTCTGAAGGTCGCGTGTTCGAACCCTGCATTGGTCGAGAAAATTCATCGCGGGGTTTCGACGTGGACAGCTGTCTAGTCGTTCGGATGGCACGTAAGAGATCCCCTGACAGTTGAAATTTATGATGACTGTACACAGGATGTAACATATGTACGGGATTGATATTAAGGGAATAATAAACACTGGAATGTAAAATTTTAATAATATACTGAAATTAATTATAACTGTTATCAGTGAATGACAATCTACATGATGACTTGTACAGGTAATTCTAAAATATGATGATACGTGGTCTTGGCTAGGTAGGGGTGGGGGCGGAGGTGGAGGGGCAAGAGGGCATTTGCCCTCCCATAAATCTGCCCTCTGTTTGTCTGTCTCTGTCTCTCTGCCTCTCTCTCTCCAATCTGATTAAAACACAGACTGCCAAATTTCGTAATAAAATGGCATTGCCCCTATATAACCGCTGGACCCCCCCCCCTCCCTCATAAACATTTTATGCGGATAGAGTATTGAAATGAAATGCAATAGGGTTTAACGTCTTACTGTTCTGCTCCGACTGGGCTAATGAAGACGGAAATGCGCCTTATAGCGTGCTATGAGGGCAATTTTGCCCTGGCAGCGGCACCATGGCCTATTCTTATATCGAATTCCAGCTGCCAAGGGATCCTTTACATGAACGCCAATTTGTTCTCAGGACCTCGGTTTGTCGTATCATCGGAACGACTGGACAGCTGTCCTTTCCATGCCCTCCTTCCTGCACCACTGACAAGGTGAAACCACGTCAGAAAATCACAATGAACTTGGAATTCACGAATTATGTAGCTGTAAAATATTCGAACATTGTTAATATTCATGATATTTTAAGCCCTCTGCCGTGCTCGAGTGTTCGATCCATGCATTGAACGAGAAAGTTCATTCAGATTTTCTTACTGGTCCCCCTTGTCACGCGGGGATCATGGTGGCTGAGTGCTTACGACACTGGATTGCTAACCATGAAGATCGCGTGTTCGATCCCTGCATTGGCCGAGAAAGTTCATCCCGATTTCTCCGCGTGGCTCCCCATTGTCAGTGATACAGGACAGAGAGCCCGACAAGCACCGCTGTCTATAGTCGTTCGAGCGGTACGAAAAACCGCAGTCCTGTGCATACATTGGCGTGCACGTAAAATATCCCTTGACGTTTGGAATTCAATGTAAGAGTAGGCCATAGAGCCGCTATCCGGGCCAAATTTCCCTCATAGCACACTGTACGGCCTATGCCCGTCTTCATTAGCCCAGTTCGGAGCAGACCAGTAGGACATTAAACCCCATTTCATTTCATTTAAGATGATGCGAATACAAAATTTGTTAGGGAAATAACAACATACTCGAATTAAAGTGTCTAAATTCAAGGGGGCGGTTCTTACCTTTAACCATGTGGTGGCGTTTAGTCAATTTGGTATATATTTATTCGTAGATTTGCAGTAGGGGTGTTGGTGGGGGCTAGTGTTTCATTTATTCGTAGTGTTGCAGTAATGTTTCCAGTTGGGGGTGGGGGGCTAGTGTTTCATCTATTCACAGAGTTGCAATAATGTTTCCAGTTCCGGCGGAGGGGGGAGGGCGGGGGGCTAGTGTTTCATCTATTCGTAGTATTGCAGTAATGTTTCCAGTTGGGGTGGGGGGGGAGGCTAGTGTTTCATCTATTGTGGTAGATCACATAAATTGATGGCTTTCATACTATTTTAAAATACCACTTATACGTTGGTTTTGCCTTAGTTGAACATATTAAGTTGAAATATGCAATATAAAGTATAATATTTAATAACGTGGTTATCTAATTACTTCTGCTAAAATAAACCAAAAGCTGTTGCCATCTACTTGGTTTTAAAAGAGACCGCAACCACGATACTCTCTACTTGCTGTTGACTCCAGGTTGAAGATTCATCAAGATGTGTACTTTGTGGTTGTTGTCCGTCGCCGTTGTGTTGGCTTCCATGTTGCCAAGCCGTACTGCAGGCAAGTATTACTATTTCACAATCTGATTAAAATACAGATCTATATTTCGTTTCGTGTTTTCATACTTTCGTTGGCCTACACTACATGGAGATTGACAACTTATAGTAGGGGTTCACGTCAGCGGTCAAATGAGCGAATTTATCGGGATATCACGTGGTTAATTATGATTGTTTGTGGATATCTACAGGTTACTATTAATTTTTTTTTACCGATTTGACGAATTATTAGAACACATTTTATTACTTTAAAGTAAACGGATCGGACAAAAGTTACTAAAACTTACAAAAGAGTCCTCTCCAATACAATATAATCGTTGTAGGTGGTCAGTGAAGCAAAGTCAATACATATCAGATACTAATAAACAATAAATTAACAAGACAAACATATTTACACAAGCTCGGTGTATTTAAAATATGGACAAGGGAGAACAACTCGGTGTAACGAATCTTGATATCATCACATATCTGACCGTAATTTCATGGATTATGATTCTTGATTACACGAAATATCACGTGTTTAGCTTGTGGACTTGTCTACAGGTCAAAATTTTTATTAGATATATGACGAAACTTTTAAATAATTGTATGTTTATACCCTAAAGATCTTGGTTCGTTTTGATATGTCGGACAGTAAAATTCTGGATTATGACACCGAATATTGAGTCGTTTGAACGTGAACATCGAAAATACTTATCCGGACACGCAACCGTTTTGAAATTACGGGTCAATGTTTTCGTTGGGTGACGTGATAATTGACTCCCGTTCTTTTAGAGGTCTATACAGTAAATAACCCATGTGCTGTACTTGATAACGAAAGGTAAATTTCACCTTCGCGTCATTTTTATACAATAAAAGTCTGGTTTTATCCAGACACCTCATAATACGGCTTGGGACTATTTTAGCCATTTCCGGATGACGACTGGCCAGTTTAGGTTGTTTGAAAACGTATCACAACTATTGAGTTAGTTGGTCGGCTCTTGGGGAGAGGATTTGAACACAAAATAAAGCAATATTACCGGGATTGGCCTTTTAAATCGGGCATATATTTTTTTTTTACGATATTATCAATATTATAATTATTTTACAGTGAGCGGGTGTAAACCGGCCGAGTGTGAAGGTAGAGGAGGAAAGTGTATGGTATATAGATGTACGTCGGCAAATGGTAAGATACCTAGTCTTCTATCAGCTATATTTATTACCAATCCAGTTATTATCCACTCAAATAACTATGATCTTGTAATTTACTGATGAGATTAAAATTCCGTGCATTGCTTTGTCAAATTTCACGTAATCATTTTTGAAAAGGCTAAATAGTTACAGAAGTATATCGTTAAAAAAAATTCCCCCACTAAAATATGTAATTTGTCAATCTTCTAACCCGTAACATGGGTGTATTTTTCATTTTCATGTAACGATTGTGGAGATAACCGATGTGATGCAACAAACTTCGAAGTGCGTATTTTCCTCTAGTAAAATATGTAATTAGTCAATTTTCTTACCGGTAATTTGTTTATATTCAGCTTGTGGGGATTCGTGTTCTGTTCATGATAGGTGTATTAAGGGCTCCTGTGTACGCGACAGTAAGTATAACATGTTACCTGTCTGTTGATTAATGTACATACAAACATTAGACCATTACCCTCTACTTTATAAAAATTCAGGAAACAATCTGACAACAGGCATCTTTAATATGTTGATCACAGTAAGTAGTCAGTACCCATAAATTGTTAACCGACATGTCACAATATGTTAATATGGTGTTGTATTTGTTTACTCTATATATGTTTTATATTTCAGATAACGCTTGTGGTAATATAGATGGCATATATAATAACTGTGGTACTCGAGAGGGTATGTTGTTTATTTTATTTACTAACTTGCAATATTATTTAATTTACTAATATCTAGTTGAGCTACAATCATATATTACTTGAACTGGTTGTATAATATATATATGATTAAATGAATGATATACACTGATTATTTAATATCTATGTAACAACCCATAGCTATATTCACGTTTTGGACTAGGTGAGAGAAACTATAAATAAATCAGACACCTGTTGTAAAACCGTTCAGAAATGTAAAAAATCAAATGTTTCAGGTGTACCGTGTGGAGGAGGATTCTGTGTTGGTCTCAATAAGTGTGTAAACAACAAGTGCATGGGTAAGTATAATATAAATATATGTTATTCAACGTTTATTTCTATAATTAATGCTGCTCTACTTGATCATTTGTCTGTACTTAGCAGGATATACCTAATGCCTTAACAAGAGGTACACCTGATAACACTATCCTATGTTAGATGATTTGTTAGATTTTTGTCAACCTGATAATATTACTTTTTTTTATCTTAAACACAATTCTATATTGTAAATTATATTTATTATAGCTCCAAATGGCTGTGGTGGGAAGAGTGATGGTACTGTGTGCACTGTATTCAATGTTGGTGGTTCTTGCTCAAGTGGTGTTTGTCCTCAATAGTGTTGAGGGACTCCACCACCCCCTAGATAGTCAGGTATTGTTGTATCTAATGATGTATTACTTATTGTTATAGGTAAATGTACTGGATCCGGAGCTTGTACTGTTGGCACATGCAACGCTGGATTATGTACAGGTAAATAATCACCTATCAATATCACCTGATTTATGTATAAACATGGTTAACCCCTTAATTTGAATAATATAAAAGATTCAAGCACCCCTTGTCATGACAACAAACAACAAGTTATGACGTTTTTCAAACACGTATTACATTAATGCACTTGATACAAATCATAGGTTTATTCCCATAACGCCGACTCACCGAGTTTTAGGGGGAAAATTTTAGTCGGTCTTAAGGGGTCGACTGGCCAAGAACAATAGACCCAAGCTGGGGGATAAAACAAATTAAGCCGATAATTTTGGGAGCATTTATTTTTTAAAAGATAGGTTGCCAAGCAACGAAACATACGCCCACAGCAGCTAAATCGTCCGGGCAGTCAACAATGTGGGCGTATAAAAATTTATAACAACCTTTAACACATAACATTACAAATAATTTTAACGTTTGGCACGCATAAAATGTCCAACATAGTCCAAAAATTCTAACAAATTCCATCCTCCTTCTTCATATCTATGTTTTGCATCTTTGATCTTTCTGTTGATATCTGTGTATGTCCATTGCCAAAAAGTACATTCGAGTCACACAAAGATTCAAGATTCTGTCTTGTGGTAAATCCTAAAATTTTCTCATCGTCACCATCATTGATGAATAAAAACTGTTCTCCGCTATCTGTCTGTTGAAAGGTCGAGCACAACAATGTCACGTCGATGTTTAGGTAATTTCTTATTCCTGGCTCTATATAGGGTGCTCTTCTTGGAGTAAAAAGTTGGCATGTTGGCGATGGTGGTTCTATTGTCGTCTGTCCATTCACCATTCCGTTTACCGTTTATTTCTTCTTGGTAAAGTTGTGTAATCGGATTTGTCGTAGATTGGACCTTTTCCTTTAAGCACTGCATCATTTCTGTGATCTATAAAAAATAAGATTTATTTTATGATAACAATGAATAAATAGTAGAATATAAAATTAGAAGCTTACGACAGAAATTAAAAAAAAATGAGAATTCAAGTGTAATTTTAAAGATGTTTTTTTTATAACACAGTAACTTACTTGTAACCTATGCAACGTTACAATACGTCCATTTACATTTTTCCCTCGATAATTGGAGCATACGGTACAATAATGTCGCTTTGTTGGTGTTAAATCATCCATTTTGAGAAAACCTCCCCGGAAGTAGTTGATATCTCTATCGAGTCCTTTGTCGATTTCTATTTGTAGAGAGTATAGCAAAGGGGAGTAAAAAATCAAAGTACGATAGCACCTTTCCGGACAGGGCTATAGGCTGGTGGGTGGTTGTGGTCGACGTCTATTCTGCTAACTATATCGTTAATGGTAGATGCTGTAGCCCTACATCCCTTGCTCTTTTCGCAGCACTGCCATATCACTCGTTGTTCTTTCTCTTATTCAGTCTATACTTAAAACCAGCAACACATAGGTAACTGCCACCTCTTGGTGTAGGAAGAAACTTAGATTGTAACAGTGCATTAGCCATCGTAGAAAGAAATGTATATGAAATGTCTTGGGATTATTTACGTATTTATACTTATTTTGAGAAATAATCACAATGAACTGAATTTCGATCACTTGTCAGCTTCTTGTTGAACTGTCGTATATTATTTTATTAATTAATGAGTGAGTTGAATTTAAGTGAACTATATTAATAATCTGAACAAAGTAAAGTAAACTATAGATTAAGAAAACTATAGTTAGTGAGTTGAATTTAAGTGAACTATATTAATAGTGACTGGTCCCTATCTCATCAACGCCTTTAATCCGTTCTTAACCCATCAAAGAGTGCCGCGGTCGACTTTCCAAACTCTGGTGAGTTGGCGTTATGGGAAGACACCAAATCATAGTGGGGGTATGAACCACATCACAAACATTTAGACAGGATTTAGAACGGCAGAGATGATAACAACAATGTAAAGAAAGCATCTTGTTATAAGACAACGCAGAATCTTATCTTATTTAAATCTAGTAAACTACAATCATAGAGACTTAAGCTTGGTCATAATGACGTAATAACATGCCATGTTGTTTGTAAACTCATAGATAAACTCTCTTGTCAACGCAAGATAGCGTCGTTAATCACCCATTTCAATGCATTAAAATAATTAATTTACTTGGTTAGCTTTATATTGTAAAACTAACATATTGTTTTTCCCACGAATATTGTTTTCTAATATAAATTTATTTTCTGACTTGTTTATTAATAATGTATAAACCATGTATTTTTAGAACCTAAATGTGAAGAACCATTTTGTTTGTTGTAAGTAAACTAGCTTATGTTATACTATATTATCTGTGAAGTGAACTATTATTAAATTCAATAAAATAAATTGTCATATTTAACCACTGATATATAAATAGAGGATATTTGTCGTTTTAGAGTAAATAACATATTTTATTTCTTCGAGAAGCAAGAAAAATAAGATTTAATATAATAAACTATTATTGTAATATATTCACCCAATAATGACTTGTTTATTGGTAATATATAAACCATGTTTTGTATTTTTCAGACCTGATTATCAGGGACCAGTTGATGTGTAAGTAAACTAGCTTATGTTATACTATATTCACTGTGAAGTGAACTATTATTAGATCCAATAAAATAAATTGCCATATTTAACCACTGATATATAAGATTTAATATAATAAACTATTATTGCAATATATTGATAAACCATGTTTTGAATTTTTCAGTTAAATGTGGGCAACCATATTGTGAGTTGTGACAAAACTAGATGATATCGAGCAACTATTATTATTCAATAAAATAAATATTTAACCACTTCTTTAAAATAAATAAATGATATTTAGTTCTTTCTTTATAAATTATAATTCAACAATATATTAATCTAAACCAATAACAATATATTCATCTGTATTTCATAAAAACCAGATAAACCAAGATTTTAAAATGTAACCCATGTTGAAAAATAAATAGTTTGTTCTTTCTTTCTTTGTTGTTTATTTTGTTTACCTCATGTGGCTGTGCTTGTCAGTCATTCATGTAATCCTCCGTAATTCGGCGATGAGTAGTCAGAAAAGCAGCTGCCCGTGCAAAATGGCACCCATTGTACACCGCTTTATTATAGCGATTCATGTAGAACAGTTTAAATCCCACATCATTTTGAAATATCTCGCGAAGGGGTATTAAAGTGACACGATTTGCCATAATCTTCCCAACCCTATCCTTTAAGACACATAAAGATGGCGTTACTACTTCTTGTGACCTCGTGGGTTTTCTCCGGGTCCTCCAGTTTCCCCCCACTGCTAACTACCCCTACGCAATTTTGCCAACGATATTACAAGACCTGGTAGCCGGTCAGGAAGAGATTTTCTTCATCCACCCTACAAAAAAAGTCGTTCACAGCTGACATGACGTCATCATTATAAGGAATTAGAGGGGACATCTGACTAGGCTCCAGATAAATGGTGGGAAGGAAAGGACAGTATGAATTGGTAGGTATCAGACCACTTTGGAGAATCACCTGAAGGACTAGTCTACATTATCCAGACAATTATCCTACGAATATTAGTGTAGATGGGTCGTCATGTTGGCATGTGGAATGTTTACTGTCTGTCAGTTGTTGTACTTTTGGAAGGGAACAAAATTGTCATTTCATGAATTATGGGATTTATTTCGGAGAAGGGGGGTGGGGTGGAGAGAGAAGAGAGAGAGATAGGAGGGGGGGGGTAACGTGCACTGGTAGGAAACCGGGGGTCCCGAGAAAACCTACGAGGTTGGACAGGCGATCCTAATCGAGGTTGGACAGGCGACCCTAATCGAGGTTGGACAGGCGACCATAATCGAGGTTGAACCTAATCGAGGTTGGACAGGCGACCCTAATCTAGAGTAAGGGTTATGACTTGAATACTACTTCGCACCGCACCCACTGTTGGTGCAAAATGCATATTTATTTTCCATTTTTAAAGATTTGTTATTTACCACTACACTGTACAGGTGGACTGGACCACAGGTACATTATCTTGTCTAGCATACCAAAATATATACAAGGTATATCACGCACTATTTTGTTTCGAATCAGCGAAGACATTTCATCTCCGATTATTTCACAAGTTTCACTACATATAACACGCTCCATCCGTTTTATTGGACACTAGACTTTATTTAATTTTTATACAATCCACAAAGTCACCAAATTGATCATTTCATAGCGATATCATTTACAAATCCAACTTAAAGCGATATTGAATTTGGACCGGAAGAGTTAAGGGTACGGATGGACGAATGGTTAGTGCGTGCGCCTTGTATCATAAGGTCTGACATAGAGTCAACTGACGTGATTTCGATTCCCCAGTGGTACGTGACAAGGAGTAGGGTCACCTGCCAAACATGCCCCCCTCCCCATATCCGATGTGTGACACATACTCCCTCCTCTGCCACATATTTTAAGAGACTTGTGATCGTCTAATATTGTCTCTGGTTACGTTTGTAATTCTTTATTTATGTTTAAGACATCACTCTGATACCCCACATTGTGAATTTATTCTTCATTTGGAAGAGTAGAACTATTTTATTTAGAAGCCCGTGGATTAGACTGCTTTGTGTGCAGTTTAATATTATATTTTATATTTCACTTAATTATGGTCCAACTATTTAAATCCCTATTTAGTTTATGTTTCAGTTTTTTTTTACTTTTATTTGATGTACCCTGACCTCATGTATGGCTTTTGACTGGTCATTATTGACCCCTATGATTAATTATTAATATCTTCAATGTTGATTAATGACAATCACAAGTTGGGTGTGGAATACCTTTATCTAACGTCCGCATCCACCGAGGTGATATTGCAGACAGAATCACCAGTTGGCTCACTAATCCTTTATATACACCCTTTTGTGCCAAGTGGTTGATTTGTTCCGCTCTTTGCAATTCCTTAAAGGTTCTTTGACACTTCTAAAAATTATTTGTATTTTGTAGTTTATTCATTTTGACTAAAGTGCGAATAATTATATTTCATATTATAGAGAATGTTTAATGTATAAAAAAAACTTTTTCAGCAGAATTTACGATAAATGTAAATTTGTTACTTTTGAGGCGAAATATGAATGCAATGAGTCTGAATTCAATGAAAAATAATAATTTCTATAATAATCAATACATTGTAATTGCATATGCATGCACTTAATCTTTCCATAAACTACCCCCCTGAGATGACTAAATATTGGGATGATTTAGTCAATGATTAAGTACAAGTCAACGTTCGAGAATACCACATTTTATGGTATTCTCGAACAATGATTAACTCAATGATTAGGCTAATCAAAGTTTATAAAAATCTTAGCTTAAAATTTAATCAGCCTTTCAGAATATGGCTGGTCGAAAAGTCAGAGATTAAATCTATGATTAGCACTAATCCACTTTCGAGAATACGGGCCTTAAATACTATTTTCCCTTTCAGCTAATAACCACCAACTACTACAATCATCTTGTACTTCTTCATACCAGATAAACAATCAATTAGTACAACATATTGAAATATAAACCCACATAACAAAATAAACAGACCTCGTGTTTGTTATTTCTGTGTTTTGTTGTCTATTTTGTTTACATCATATTACCGACACATATTGCTGTATTTAACAGTCGGGAAGCTGTGTTGCCTCAGGACAGCTGTCTACTCGTTCCAAGGAACAAAACGGACGGCATGTGTACACATTGGCGTCTATGTGAAAGATTCCTGAATCTGATATAAACTCAGGCCATATATCCACTGCCTGGGAAAAAATTGCCTAACACTTTGCATGGTGAAAGTCACGGTAGCATTTTAAAAGTGGGGTTGTAGCAGAGTGGTGGAGCGCCATAGCCGCCATGTAAGTATTATAAGTAAGCGTTAATCAAGGCAAAAGAACCCATTGGCGTATGGACGCCCTCACAACCGACTGATCAGTGCCTTAAGAGCATCACTATGATCATAATCAAGTGTATTATTTTATAATTGAAAGATTGTCAATTTATTTTTTGAGGGATGTGGGACATGTCACTTTTTGGCGCGCCTTATTTTTCTAAGGGTGCAATGAACACCCCGCACCCCCACTAGGTACCGCCCTGAGTAAGACGTTGACTTGCTAACCTGGTGGTCCAGTGTTCAATCCCTGTGTTCACCGAGAAAGTTCATGGTTTTACGGTGTTGCCCCAATTTGTCATGGAGGGTCTGACAAGGGACAGTGTATACCTGAAAGGACGAGGTCCTTGTTTACACATTAACGGACCTGTAAAAAGAACCATTGACAGTTGGAATTCGATTTAAGAGCAAAGGTCTACTGGGGCCTCGGACCAAACCTAGTGCACTATTGGAGAGGGGCAGCGCCGTGAAATTTTTAGCGGTTCATGATAGAATCAATTTGACATAAATCGAAGTCATGACATTCCATACATTGACACTTGGTTGAGGGATTATGATTAGGTCTTGGACATTAACATTGTAACAAGAATGTGTTGAACGTCCACTCGACACAAACTAGGTCATTTCGGGACTAACATATGCTTCTACGTTTCACTAATCTAAATGATGCATATTAATTCCATAAAGTCGGATAACTGTTGTCGTTAGCGCGTTCACGGGGCTCAACCAAGTGAAAGCAGGGCCCAGTTTCTGGAAATCTTAACTAAAGATGAAATCCAAATTTTAGTAGATACTTCAATTTTGATTGGCTAAGCACTAAAATCGAAGTAATGTTATCCAATCAAATTGCTAAAATTCGAATTTTTTATCCTAGTAAAAATTTCGTGAAACAGGCCCATGGTCATAACTCAAATTCAATAGACTTCTTTATAATATGGTCAATATAAAGTTCATACATATCGGGTGATACCTTTGGTCGTTAGTGCTTTCACAGCCGTCAACAAAGTTCCCCGGGGTTTGCAGCGCGGTTTCTTCATGTCGGTAGTGCAAGACAAAGGGCCTGGCAAAGAAAAGTGTCTAGTATTGTAGATGCGGCGAAAAAAACAAAAACAAGCTACTGTGTACACAGTTGAAACCGGATGAAGAAATGCCACGGTCATATCACTCTGCATACTTTATTTCCGAATGGTGCAGAAAAATAGAAAAAGAAATGAAATGAGGTTGGCAGTTGGAATTTGATATAAGAGTAGGTCGTAGCGCGGCTGTATGGCGCAATGGGGCCTGGGTTTTTCTTACCACCCGAACGACTATGGTTTAAATGTCAAGACGGACATAATATGTCATTAAATTTAAATGTTCTGATGTTTAAAAGATTTACCTGTTTTCTTTAGAACATTACTTTTAGCATGGAATAAACTCAATGGCAATTCTAGACAAAACCTTTGTAATATTTTTGGAGTTTCATGGCCGATTTTATTCTAAAATCCTGTACACACTATTATTGATATTATACACTCAGAAAATCCTGATTATGATAAATAACTAAATTATATAATATTATATTATCTATACCACGAGACTGGGTATGTAGACATTATTAATAATGAATGTTGTACTAGAAGGAACCAATATTACGGTTAAAGTTGTACTACCCAAACAACTCCCTACAAAATTATAGATTACTGTTAGATACTTGTTTTATAGAATCTAAGAGTATGAAAATTTTAATTTCAATGTCCATGTGTTTGGGGAAATGTCATTTTAACTCAAGAATTTATTAATGATTCAACTTATATGATCCTGATTTTAACATTCGCTTTATACTGTGACTTCAGTCTAACAACGATTCCCATTCTAATGACCTGTGTAAATTAATTTTAGTTGTGCTAGACGTTTTTTTATCTATTAAAATATAAGGGTTGATATTGTTAAAACTGTTCAAAAATGTATGTAAACATACTTTATATAGTGTATGTAACTATTGTGAAAACAATCGGCTAAATTTTACTCAAACGTTCATTAAACCATCTCTATATCAGCACAATAACTGTTAATTAATATCTACCAACCATGTTCAGGTTTATACCACTCTATTAATAAAGGGAGGTAATCAGAATTAAATATTCAGCTAGACTTTGACCACACTGATGAGGATGACATCGACGCGACTTAATGAGTCCCCAGTATTAACTTTTTTTCCTCCGACAAAATAAATTCTAAAACATTTTTTTGAAGTATAAGAAAAATAAATAAACACGTTTGAAGTATTTGTAGTTAAAAAATATTTCCTATTTAGTGTAAATGGGTATTAAAATGAGTAAAAGGCATTATTTTGTCCGAAGCAGTTACGTGTCGTGTAAACAACGCACGCGCCATTGAGCTAATGACTGACGCCGCGTGATGTCATTGCACGTGTTGAAGACAGTCATCTGTGACAGAGATATTGTAAGTAATTCTCTGTGAAACAGAATGGACTCTGACTGGTAATTATTTTCCCTTTGACTTCAATGTTAAATGACTGTAACATCACCGGCTGTAGCTTTTTGCTGAACATTGCGTTGCTTCCAATATGTACCACATTTGTCGATCTCCCAGTGATAAACTTGCAGGGGAGGGGGTTGATCGTTTAGATATTTTGCTATGGGGATTTGAAGATGACTTGGGTAAAAAACTCACTTCCGACAAAATGATTGCTCTGCAGAAAGACACTTTACACCCCCTATCCCCCACTGTAATATCGTCAGCATTACCCAAAACTGCTATGAAATTGCAAATTTAATCCCTTTTCTCCAATTCTAGACCAAAAAGTCAACCCAAAATGCAAGAAGAGGGGAGAAAAAAATTAAGGGAAAAATTGTCTATTTATAACTCGCACAATATAAGGGGAAATAATTACTGGTCTTAACCCAGCTTGTACTTTTCGGAAAATCTAATTATCTCGAAACATTCAAGCCTTTCTCCCTTCGAGAAGGGTTTCCTCCGAAGGTTCATAGTCGAATTGAAAATATTAAAGATACATATGGGAGATTAGATAAAGAGCAGGGTTCAATTTAGTCTACGTATTTAGAGCTAGCAAATATTTATTTCTTAACACGAAGAGATCGCCCCGTAAACGAAGGGTGTAACCACTAAATAAAAATAAATCACAAAATGTTGTAATGAGTTTGTCTTGACGCTCTCATGTACTTGAAAGTTAGAAATGAAACGAAGCTATTACAGCTAGCTCTGTATCGAAAGCACCCAAATCGCCAAAATCAAAGCTTAAATCAAAGAGTGCAATTGAAATTTTTGCTCACGTTCGTTTTTAAATAAACATGCAAGTCGAAGCCGGTAATGAGTGAATTTTTTACTCGGCTTTATATGACAATACATGTGTGTAAAATACCTCGTGTGACGTATATTTTCTGCGACATCCAAAATCACGTGCGCGGGGCCGACTTTTGTTCACTTCAGAAACTTTCTCGAAGGAGCAACCAGGAATATAAATCGGTCAGTTTTTATAAGTGTCCCTGAACCACACTAACATAGGCGTACGGGCTCGATGACAGTTAGGGGGCAGAACCCGAAATAATTTTGGGTTTACAGAGAAGGGCACGGTCTTCCCCGAGAGGCGAAGAAGCGGAGCTTTTTTTGTATGGACCTACACCCCCCCCCCTCAAAAGATAAATTTGGAATATTTGACGGCTGCAAACACGTTTTCCTGCTATTTCAGTCCGTAAACAGAGTAACTTCGAAGTGGTCTAATATAGTCTAATTAAAGCCCCAATAACACTCTTGTTGTAACTAAATAATATGTCCCAATCTTCATTCTGGTAAAAAAATTTTATTATTTTACAATATTCCAATTAATTGATGATATAAATTTCATCTTAACACACCTAATTTAAAAAATTGGAAAAATTCAACTAATTGATTTGAAAAGTCTAACGTAAACCTTTTCAAATGTTACTTTGACTTAAAATATTTTCGAACCCTCTGGACAAGTAAAATAGGTCGTAATGGATAATTTACACAACAGGTAGGACACTTAAACATCTAGTACTTAGAATAAGGCTATTATTTATTTTCTGGGGCTGCCAAGCCAGCAAAAGTG
Source organism: Patella ulyssiponensis (assembly GCA_963678685.1). Lineage (NCBI taxonomy): Eukaryota > Metazoa > Mollusca > Gastropoda > Patellidae > Patella > Patella ulyssiponensis. Next base: position 94,505,557 of record OY783225.1, read on the forward strand.
TTATTGTCCCTTTAAGGTGGCTGACTCGAATTCGAATCAATCGTCTATAGTCCAAGAAAACGGGTCCGTTGGGACTTCTTTTTTTAAAATTTAACTGCCTCAAACGCGTTTCCATGATATTCAAGTCCGTGAATAGAGCAACTTCAATTTGGTCCAATATAGCCTACCTGGCTGACTCGAATTCCAGACAACCAATCAATCGCCGCTGGGTCTTAACCTTCCGGAGAAAATTTTGAAAATGTAACCACCGCAAATGCGTTTTCTGCTATTCTAGCCCGAATAAGCAATTCCAAAAGTATCCAATGGTTTTGTAACCGAAATCCCACTCTGAATTCCAACCATCCAATCAGGCTGTTGCAGCTGCATTTACAAATAATAATCGATGTCCGAAAAATGTCGCACAAAGTAGAGTGGCTCCAGACAAAAATTTTAAATCGATAAATCAATTAAAAGAAAAGTAAAATTTGTATTACATTAAGGCTCGATGACAGTACGCCTATGCATCGAGACTTTCCGACGCGGTTTCTCTCTAGTCGTTCGGATGGGACGAAAAACCGACGACCCTTGTATACATTAACATGTAGGTATAAGATCCATTGGCAGTTGGAATTCGATATATGCGCGTCATCATTAGCCCATCCGCGGGATGCCACCTGAACCCCCTTATCCATGGTCTTTTGATCCGCCCACGTACATGTAGTCAACGTATTTTGATGAAGTCCACGAGTCCTACAGATAAAATAGAACAATCGGAAAATATTAAACCTTTAACAAAACCTACAGTAATTAAATATTTACAGAATAAGTCGTTACAGAAAATCAAAGCAACTTTGAAACGGTCTAATGGTGTTTTTCTTTCCTCCCTGAACACACACAACGTTTATGTGTACATATAAACAAGCACGCGATATACAGGCTTTAGAAATCATCGTGTGATTAGCCTGTACATCAGTCACATTGCTCTCAATTAAACTTCTTTAGTTGGTCAAAGCAAACTGAACTAAATACCTATTTTTATTATCTTATTGATCATGTAAACAAGCGAAATCCAGGCTTTAGTAATTATCGTGCGAATTAGCCTGTACAGTTGGTCAAAGATAACTGAATTTAAAGATGCACTACATAAACAAAATCTTCTAAAATGGATTTTTATTTTGACTTCAAATGTTATATAAATTGTTATTTTTGAACTTTTATTCACATCACATAAGACTTGATTAACATTTAACGTTGCTACGATAATAAACAGCCTATGTCAAAACTTCAAACAGAATAAAGTAATTTGAATGACATTTTCAATATATTAATTTTGAATTATCTATTTTGGAACTATTGTACCCCTTTATCGAAATCTTACATGATGCATCTCTCGGTAACATGTTGAATCATTATCAACTTCTCTCGGTAACATTTGGACACACTATCAACTTCTCTCGGTAACATTTTGACACAGTATCAACTTCTCTCGGTAACATGTTCACACACTATCAACTTCTCTTGGTAACATCTTGACCCACTATAAACCTCTCTCGGAAACATATTGACACACTATCAACTTCTCTCGGTAACATGTTGACACACTATCAACGTAAAATTATCGTTAAAAAGATAAGCAAAATGATGGTAAATTGCCTGACCATTTTTACGTAAACTAAACGTATACTTAAACATCATATTGTTATGTGGGTAACTGATGCCGATGGCCGCACCAAATCATTCATAGAAGACGATACACCTACGTGCGATCTAACAAATATAAACAAACAGTTAGCGGTTCTACCAATCTGATTAAAATACAGATCCTATTTCGTTTCGTTTTTATAGTTCAAAATTTCGTTTTACTTGACTTTACTACATTTGGATCTGAAAGACTTGTTATTTAACTCGTGTTCTGCTTGAAATGAGGAGTCAGCCAATCAAATTGTCTGTCGAATCGAGGGTTTGACCTTTTTTGTGCGGAATTGTAGGTAGGCATTATCAGCGATAGTAATCAAAACAAAGCAACAACGATTCTGATTGGTTTATCGAATGACTGAGGTTATAGGGTCAAATGTCGCGTGCTTGACATCTGAACTGGTTGAACGTGACCTCCCGCTATAACTTGTTAGATCTACTTGATGTGTAGGCCATCGAAATTATAAAAACCGAAACGAAATATAGATCTGAATTTTAATTAGATTGCGGTTCTACGGAACAGGATACAGTGAAACTTACAAAGATTAGATGAACACATTGTTACATTATGCGAGGTAGAAGACATAGAACATGAAATAGTGGCAGCAGATGACATTAAAACGAAGGCAATGATGACAAAAGGCCGAATTGATACATTCATAGAAGACAGTGTTGTTGTTGTTATTAGAAAACCCAATTATTTCGAGACACAGGCGCACGAAACAGTGCAGACTCAGAGTGAGAATGGGCGTATTGACCTACATATCAGGGGCCTATTTCACGAAATTTTAACTAAGATAAGATCCCAATTTTAGTAATTTGATTGGATAATTTTATATTGATTTTAGTGCTTAGCCAATCAAAATTGAAGTATCTACTAAAATTGGATTTTATCTTAAGTTAAAATTTCGTGAAACAGGGCCCTGTTGTGTAAATTGCAAGAGGTCTGAAGAACGACCAATAGACGGGACTACTTTAACGTGTTCCTACGCCACAGATGTATATAAGTCGTGGGAATGGCGAGATGTCGCCAGAATTTACAGTTGACTTACAGAATTATTAAGGTATTGTTGTTGTTTGTAGTTTAGCGGACATACACCGGAGTGGGACTTCGGAAGTACACATTAATGGTAGTACGAATTTAAAAATATTTAGTTTACGTTGATTGAAAAAAAGTTTTTTTTCTATTGACGGGGAGGAGAAGTTATAGTATATTGTTTACTCGTTTATTGACATTATTGTGACTTGTACAAGTGGTCTATTGACAGTAGAGACTTTTGGCAAGTGGCATTTCTGCTATCCGTATCACGTATGCGTATCGTGTACGTGATACGTTGCGTCAGCGTAGTTATAGAGTTTTGGCAGATTCTGGCGTCGCGTACGTATGCGTCACTGAGCTGAGCTTAGTTCTATTACAGCATGATGGCAGTTATCTACCAAGATCACCATCAGTACTAGTTAAGTGCCTAGCCTACAATTTCTCAGAGTGAGTGAAGTCGCTCGACAGTCGCTGAGCTATTTTTTAAAAAAAAATAAAAAAAAAATTAATGTCGCATCTTATTTAAAAAAATCGTTGACTTCGACTCGACAGCAGTTTTTGGTTTCACTAATTTATCATTTATACCCCTTTACCACAGAAAAAGCCATAAAAAAATAATGATTAAATTCCTGTCATTATTATGGTTAAATTCACATCAAATATACACCTTCAGTGTTCTAGAATACACATAGATTCATAAAAACGCTATGATACAAAATTTCTGCGTCTAAAAAGACGACAATGTTATACGGACCTACTGCGTATGAAAGCTGTTCGACACGGGCTGCCGTATCCGTGTGCCTTATCACTTATGAGAAATACACACACATCGATGACGTCACACGCAAAATCCATACGGATACGCGATACGTACTAGGAATTTACGCTTGCCAAAAGTCTCTAATAGCGCACAGGTACGCGTGCATTGCACGTGGAGCTTAGCACGTGGAGGCATTGTATGGTCGTCTACCACTGGCAAATAACTAATTGTGTTTATACATTTATAAATAAATAATTAAAGGGGTTTAGATACTTCTATTTAGTTTAAAATATGTCGGTAAATATTAATACCACATCCTTGTCTGATTTGTTGGACTTAGGCGTTAGTCCTATAGCGGCCGAACGAATTTTAGGTTGTCGCCATGAATGTGGCCAAGTCACACAAGAAGAATTACTAAGCATTCCAGAGGTTATGGATTTGTCGACAAGCGTTTTTGTCAGATTGACATGTGAAGAGCGAAGGGATAGTTCTTCTAATAAAAACCGGTCAAATGGGGGTAGACATTCGAGGTTTGATAATACAACACGTAGGAATACGGCAGTTATTCCAAAGCATTTGAGTTATGACGGACACTCTAATTGGCAAGCCTTTGCTAATAAATTCATGCGGTATGTCACCATGAATTCCTTGTCGGACAGGGAAAGTTGTGATAATTTGTGCTTTTGTTTAGAGGGCAAAGCAAGTGAGTACTATTGTTTGATATCTGATAGGTATGCCCCATCTTACATTGTTTGAACTATTAGGGAAACTGGAACAACGTTTCGGAAATTAGGACTTGCCTGAAACTTCAATGCTTTTGTTTACGAACTTGAGACAACATCGTGATGAATCTTTAAGTGATTGGTCCGACCGCGTCTTGACGGTTGCAAATAAAGCGTTCTCCGATTGTACGGAAGCCCACATAAGTAGGCAGGCCGTCTTGTCAAGGTTGTTTTGATAAGGAAGCAGGACAGTACGCTTGCAATATGCGTCCTCCAAATATAGAGTCAGCTATTCAGTCGGTTAAATGGTTCAGACACAATAACATAGCCATCTATGGACATAACTCACGCAATTCAAGTCGTGAATACGAAGCGCGTGTGCAAACTTTGACTACTTCTGCTCAAGATACGAAAGCAATAACGTCCAAGGAATCAAAAGATAATGATAGGATTGAAGCATTAGAGAAACGTGTAGACGATGTAAAAAAGCATTTTGACGAAATGTCTTTGACTATGAAAAAAATAATAGAGTCCATTGATCGTTTGAAATTACGTTCAAGATCTCCTTCTAGATCTGGCTCTCCTTCTAGGGACCAAATTGCATGTTTTCATTGTGGGAATCAATGTCTTTACAAGCGACTTATATCCTCCAAGGCATAGTACGCCTTTATCGGGTGAAACGGATGCCGATAAACACGTGGCTTTTGAATCGGATTTAAACTAGTAAGGATCGAACGAACGGGCGAGCGTCCGATCCCACCTAATTATGATTCGCCTTTTCCTCTTTTTGACGAGACGTACAGCGACGCCGGTTTTGGACGGTACACATAAATTCAGGAGTGCGCTTCTTGTTCCGGTTTGTGATACCACCGAAGCCGTCGGTGCTACTTCTAAAAACACCGTTGCCCCGGAGGTCGGTGTCAATATTGTTCCAGCTGATACCGTTGATGAAGGTGTCATAGGTATAATTCCTGAAACTCCTGGATTCGCGCCCGCGAGTATTCTTCGCGTCAATACTGATGCAATGTATAAATTAAAAGTAAAAGTACAAGGAGAAAATATATTATCTGCTATAGATACTGGTAGTCAATGCACTATTCTTAGCGATAAACGCTATGAAATACTTAAGAAAAAGCCGCCCAAAATTATGGACGTTAAGTTGTATACTGCGAGCCGTGAAATGGATTTTCAAGGTTTTATCGTAGGCCCCGCTGTATTAGATCTTGGGTCTTTCCAAATGGAATTAGATCATTTGTATGTCGCTCCAATCGAAGACGACATGTTGCTTGGATTAGATTTTATGCGTGAAAATAAAGTCCGAATTGATATGTTAACGGACAAATTACAAATTGGTAATGATGATTTTGATTTGGTATATAGCGAAAAGGACGAAATCGACGAACATGCTGATATTGCTGTTGTAAAACGTACCCTTATATCACCGTTAAGTGTAGCGCGTGTGCCATGTACTCTAAGTAAAAGTCTATCGCGATATGTTATAGAACCCATAAGTCATCCTAATTTGTTGATAGCACGGTCTGCTCATTCTCACGTTGAAACGGAATTTCCTCGGATATGTTTAATCAATCCATCACAAGAAACGATTGTATTAGAGACTAATCAAGACCCATTAAACAAAACTTACGCAGAGTTCCTATTTGTTTCGCAGGGGAGGAGCAATCACATTTAAAAAAAAATGTTAGATTCAAAGGTAATTCAGCCGTCAAGTTCTGCCTGGGCGTCACCTCCTGTATTAATCCGCAAAAAAGACGGAACAGTGCGTTGGTGTATCGATTATAGGAAACTTAACGCAGTCACCGTTAAGGATCTATTCCCACTTCCTGTAGTAACGGAATGTATTGAAGCTATCGGTGGAAACAAATGGTTTTTTAAACTGGATGCTAATTCGGCATATTGGCAAATTCCACTTAAAAAGGAAGATAGGAAAAAATCCGCATTCTTAACCAAATACGGTTTATTTGAGTTTACCAAAATGGGATTCGGGTTATGTAACGCCGTTGCGACATATTCAAGAGTAGTCAGTCTTATTCTAAATGGGTTAAATTGGAATATTGCACTAGCATTTTTAGATGATACGCTAGTAATGGGCGAAAACGTTGACAATCATTTAGAGAATCTAAAAAAAAGTTTTGGATAGTTTTAGGCAGTATCAGATTAAACTCAAGCCCAAGAAATGCGAATTATTTCGTCAAGAAGTTGAATTCCTAGGTCGTATAATTAGTCAGCATGGTTTAAAAGCTGGAAATAACCTGAGTAGAACCGTTGCCAAATGGATGGTGCCAACGTGTACTAGGGAAGCTGAATCGTTTTTGGGTTTTGCTAATTATCACAGAACATTCATTAAGCATTTTGCAGAGAAAGCCTCCCCGTTATACCAAATTACTGGGAAAAAAACATTTGTTTGGGGTCCTGAACAACAGAGCGCTTTTGACAAATTAAAGCATTCCTTATATATATAGTTACGACACCAGTCTTAACTTTACCCAATACAACAGATCCGTTTATTTTAGATTGCAACGCTAGTATGAATTCTATAGGTGCAGAATTGTCGCAAGTGCAGGATAGTCAGGAAAGGGTAATTGCTTACGGCATTTTTCCCTTAACGCCCGAACAGCGCCACTACTCGTTTAGAATTGTTGTCAATAGTACGCTTTACTAGGCAGTTCAGGCATTACTTACTGGGAAAACAGTTCCGCATTCGTACGGATCATAATAGTTTGTCTTGGTTATTGAAGTTTAAACAGCCTACTGGACAGTTGGCGCGTTGGCTTGAAGAGCTAAGTCAATATGACATGATAATCGAGTATAGAAAAGCACAAAACCATCAAAATGCCGATGCTCTATCACACATGAACTTATCAGATCGACCATGTTCTAATTTCGATATAAATATCAAAGTAACCGATTTACCGTGCGGTGGATGTCATTATCGTCAAAGAGCTCATAAAAATTGGATCGATTTCGCAACTAATGTTGACGATGTTAGGCCTTTGTCATTTAAGGAAAATATAACTGTAAATGAACCGGTTAATCCACCCCCTAGTATTTTAATTACTGATTGTCCTGAAAATCCACGAGTTAATATCGCAACTATAGATGAGGACGATAATGACGACTATGAGAGAATATCGTTAAGTAATTATTCTCCCGAAATACTCAAAGACAAGCAGGTAAAGACTTAGATTTGAAAATGTTAATAACCTGGTTGAAATCCGGTGTTGAACCCAAAGAAAGTGATTTAATGCTATCTAATCCTACAGTTAAAAATTACTGGATAAATCGTAACTTGTTTCTCCTCGATTATAATGGTATTCTTAGGGTAAAACCATTAAATAATTTACTCGATACGCTATTAGTAGTTCCAGAAGAATTAAAACTGGATATTTGTCAGTTATGTCATGACATTCCCTTATCGGGTCATCAAGGAATAAGTAGAACGAAATGTGGAATTAAAACAGCGATTCTATTGGTACGGCATGGCTGAATATGTACGCGCCCATGTAAACTCATGTGCTACCTGTAACATTAATAAGAATACGCATAGGAAGGCTCGTTATCCTTTAAATAAATATCATGCCGGAGCTCCAATGGAAATGGGAAACCTCGACTTTTTGGGCCCGTTGCCCGTGACGCAGGCCGGAAACGAACATATTTTAATGATAGTCGACCAATTCACAAAGTGGGTCGAATGTATACCATTACCTTCACAAACCGCGAAGATTACCGCCATGAGGCAGCGGTGAATGAGTTCTTTTCTCGATTTGGATGTCCTTTCCAGTTATTTACGGATCAACGGAGAAATTTTGAGAGTAATTTATTTCTTTCATTATGCAAGGTGTTGCATATACATAAGAGTCGCACAACGCCATACCGGCCGTCATCGAATGAGCAAGCTGAGATTTATAATAGGGTACTGATGGAAACGGTAAAATGCTATGTAGACGGGTGTCAGGAAACGCGGGATATCTTTTTGTCACAAATTGCAAGTGCATTACGGTCCAATAAGCTTATGTTGGGGCGTGAAATAAATCACCCAGCTGATTTGATGTTTGGCGCACCTGTCTAAAATAGCGGTGATGTAAATACTTATGTCGAAAAACTTGAAAAAACTATGAAAGAGGTTCATGAAATGGCCCGGAAGAACGTATGAGGAGAGATTATGACCTACGTGCCAGGGTTAATGAATATGCGTTAGGTGATGTAGTATATATTTTGGATACCGCAGTAAAGAAAGGTAAAAGTCGTAAATTGTCGCCAACTTGGAAAGGTCCAGGTGTTATAACCCAAGTGATTACTCCATATTTGTTTAAGGTAAAAACTCGTAAAAGGGAGAGTGTCTTGAATCATGATCGGTTAAAATTATGTCTAGATCGGGAGTTGCCCGCATGAATCATGACGTTTAAAGATAAACCTGATTTTGCATCCCCGAGTCCGACGGGGAATACAGAAACCTACTGTATATGTAAAGGTCCTGACGATGGCAGTCCCATGATTTGCTGCGACCAGTGTGATGAATGTTATCACTACCGTTGTTTCAATATAGATCCGAACGATGACTGGGACGACAAGGACTATACGTGTACTAATTGTAATTAGAATTCTGGTCCCGGTAATTTTGGCGGGTCAAATAAAAGGGGTGGGGAGCACTACTCATAACAATGCTGCCTTACCGATTTATACGGTATTGGAAGGGTATGCTTTTCTTTTACGGTATGGACAGAAATTGGAGAACTCCTTCAAGATTTCTAATGGAAACGCCCAGGGATCTAGCCTATTCCATGTGGATACATCAGGCGTCGGCCAATTTAGACAGACAATCGGAATGGATGAGAAATAGAGACGGACGATCCGTATCCCCGCTGTAATTTTCACAGCCCCTTCGCCTGAATGCGCCACTTTCACGTGTGTCTGCCCGCTTACATCTTGAGACCCGTGGGTCAGGCGACAGGGGAGAGAACAAAAATGCCCAATTAATGGGTGCCCTGTAAAGGACCGAAAAATCAAGTTTCATGTTCAGAGGTGGCATTTGCCACCTTACTTCTGGGGGGGGGGGAAGATGATTGTTCACCCGAGGTGATCGACAAGAGGTTGGAAGCTTTGTCTGCCTTATGCAGAATCATGTCTGAAACTCCCTTTTCCATGGCTATGAAATTTAATCGGGGAAGCTATTTACCGGACGGATGCAGGTTGAGGACGATGCATAAAGCTACATTGAGAGCCATATGTGAGAGGGCTGGGTGGCTCATTCCCGAGGGGGATCGTTTTACCCTACTCCCCTTGAATTCGCCAGCTTGTCTCACGTATTGGAGGTGCATGTGCATAATGTTGAATTTTTTAACCCCGGCTCAGCAAGGGGATTTTGTGGGGTTCCTTAGGTCGCCCCCTGTTGGACGAAATGATTTATTTTCGGGTGGGGAAGGGTCCGAGGATTGGGAGGGGGAGATGTTAGACATCAACTTGTCGTAAAATTGGAAAGGGTATTTGTTGTATATATGTGAATATTTTTGTTTGTAAGGGTGTGTTTGGGTGAATGTTACGATGTACATAAGATACCGTCGCCTGAGTGTATGGTGCGTGGATGGATAATTTTAAATTGGTTTTTTTTGTAGCCCGGAAGAGGCTAGACCTCCTTGAAGAAAACGGGGAGGGATGTTGTGTAAATTGCAAGTGGTCTGAATCCCGACCAATAGACGGGACTACTTTAACGTGTCTACGCCACAGAGATATATAAGTCGTGGGAATGGCGAGATGTCGCCAGAATTTACAGTTGACTTACATAATTATTAAGGTATTGTTGTTGTTTGCAGTTTAGCGGACATACACATAATTATATCATAGAATCAGACAGTTAAAGTGGAGACAACACAGAACAGGACAATACAAGAAATAACATTGGACACAGTGCAAGTCATGACCATGACTATCCTTCCCCACAGCAAAGGGATAGTGCAATGTATAAACATTGTAAAAATGTACAGGTATGGCTCAGGTACAAGTAGCGTTAAACCAAAGCTTACTTTACCCAAGTGTAGTGGTGACATAACTAAATTTCGAACATTTTGGGAAAGGTTTGACAGCGCTGTAAATCATAACAAGGGCATGTCTATTGATAAGTTTAATTATTTACATTCCCTATCATCAGATTCGAATCGAATGACAAGGCAGTGGCAGACATTCTACATTAGCAAATTCTTTCCGCCCATGGATACCATTTTTCTTCATCGTGTGAGAAGATTAAAGCCATTAACAAACGCCGATACTTTATGAGGAAAAAACAATCGCCTTTTCCTGTGTTTTAAAAAAGGTCACATTCCGTTGTACAAATACTAGGCATTGCAGAAACTGTTATGGGACACGTCACCATTCGCTTTGTGACAGCAATTCTCAATCAACAATCACTCAAGCTCCTACACAGATGCCTACTAGTTCAGTAAACAGTAACATTATCACCCAAGTATAACAGCAACAGTCAGGAAGAAAAATACGGTTTTATTACAGACAGCTAAAGCATTAATCCAATCATCTCCCGACAGTCCCCTCATTAGGGCAAGATTCCTGTTTGATAATGGTAGTCAACGTACATACATTGCGGACCAGCGTAATTCCAAACTGGGGTTGAGGGTTTTAGGAAAAGAAACATTGCATTTAAACACTTTCTTTTGTAACAAACGTTTTATAAAACATCATTATGAACTTGTTCAATTCACAGTTTTACTCAACAACAACGAGACTAACAATTCAAGCCAAGTTCTGGGATACAGATTCCATAATCATAAGACACGGGGACGTAGAAGAGGAGGATGATAAAGACATACAGACATACACTTGACAATTGGAGTATATTTTTCAAAATGGCGGCCAAAATAGCGACCAAATTTTTTTTCGAGAGATCTGTCCTCGAATCGGCCAAATATGTGTTTCAAATATGTCTTTTAATTGATTATCGAGTATGCCTAGTTAAAAAAAATATACTCAAACATGTTTCGGGCAATGGCGGCCATCTTGGAAATCTTGGACTTGTGTAAAAATAAAACACGGGGGAGGGGAGGCGACCACACGATCTAATATCAGAATTCTGAATGCATTAAACGAGAAACAGTTGATCACAGAAATAAAGTTCCTTAGGATGACGTGTGCCCCTGATATCCATCTACTGGTTTGAAGTACAAAAGACTAATGCGGGTTTGTACTGGTTGAAATTTACCTGTAACTTTGTCTTTTACTGATCAATCATGTGCTTCGGGCTGCATTGGGACTGACATCAACTCATCAGATCTGTGAAAATGTCTGGAATAATTAAAAAGGGAATCATTGAAACAACCACACATCAGAATAATAAATCGAAAATTATCTTGGCCCTGTTTAGTGACAACAAAGATAAAAATAATTGACAATTACTACATGTAATATTACTAAGAAAATAAAATAAATAAATTGTTCAAAATAAAAGCTGTGAGCTATTACATACATCTCTGACAAAAATGGAAGATCCGAGGATAACTATAAAGTATTTTTGTTTTGTTATTTATAATCAGTAGGCCTACTATAATTTACAGATAATGCCTCCAATTAACATTTCATACTTCAGATATATAGGCGATCTTGACTGTCAGCAGGCCTGTTCCTCTCTGATTGGATTTTTTGTTAAAAGGCTTATTCTTGGAAATGAAATTGACCCGGATAAATAAAAAATGTTTGCTTACCTGTCGAAAAAAATAAAGTAACATTTTGGCAACTTCTTCGTCATTATTGCAGTCAAAACTGATTTTGAAATCATTCCATCTCGTTAACTCGCCGCATATATACACACATTCGTCTTTTTTTCTGTTCTCTGTAACGTTGGATATACTCTCTCTTTCTTCTTTTCTTTGCAGAATCTGTCACCGTTCGCTCTTTTACGCTTTGGAGGGTTAACCATGATAAATTGAACAATATGAAAACTTTCATTTCTACCCGATTGATTCCCATTTGTGCAGGATGTACCAGTAAACTATAACGATTGGCTGTGTAAAATGGCAGAACCAGCAGCTTGTTTCACTGTGTAGCTTGTATTGGCTAAAAGGGGTTTGTTTTTAAGTTTATCGTAAAATTCCGTGGATACCATAGAAATACTGGCACCAGTATCAATCAAAAATTCTGTCGATAATCCCTCAACAAAACTTTCCAGAAATAATCCATTGAAATTTGGAGTCATCATACCGACACTGCGTTCCGCCTCACTTCTAGTAATGTCTTGGGAAATCCCAGTACCTGGCTTTGGAGGTCCTTGTAACGAGCTCCTATTAGAACATGATGACACATAATGTCCCATTTCAAAGCAAAGCCAGCACGTAATGGAGGCGGCTTAATTCTTGATTCGGTGTTCAGTTTAGATGAGGGAGCTGTCATTATCTGTTTCACAGCAAGAATTTCATACTCCAACATCTTTATTTCAGATGAATGATCAATATCCTTCCTACCAGCCTTTGTCTGCTCCAATTCGTCCCTTTTTCCTAGCCTCCTTTTTGTCCTGATGAACGTCACTTCGAACTGTGTTAGTGGAAGTCACAAAATAGGCCGATTCCTGAAAATTCTTCTTATTCTTATCAGTTCGCTCTATAGCTTCTACCCCCCTGGGGTGTAGGGGGTGATAAGAATATACCCTTCGTATGTCCTGCGTGTCGTAGAAGGCGACTAAAAGGATCCCTGTAATGGGGCAACGTGTTTGCCGCGCGTTGCTACCCGTGTCGGTGGAGAGTGGAATCCTGGTAATTGAGTGGGGATTTGGCTTGCGAGCCCTTTCTCTGCAACACATTACTTTGGCCCATGGTTCACCTAGACGGGAGGTCAGAGTGGCCCACTCTGATCAATCGGCTTTGGTCGTTTTAGCTCTGTAGAGTGTACTCTTTTCCAAGTTCATGCTCTGTTGTTTATTCACTCAACATATTACCTACCTTTGTGTCCTTAGTACATTCTGCAGAGCGGCGGCTTGGGTCAATCAGGTTGGAGTAGTATTTTTACTTTCTGGCTTGAGTATACCCCTCGTCGAGCCCTGAGGCCATGCGCTGGTTATCCGTGCTAGACCTCCCCTTAGTAGGCAGGGAAGTAACCTGGGGGACAACGAGGGGTGAATTTAAAAGAAAATACGTTCATGGATTCCCTAATCCCCCCCATACCAAATGAACGACAAAAACAGAAACGTCTTAATTCAGAGGACGTTTCCAATATATTTAAAAATAAAATGGCAAAGTCATGGCCGAGGTTTCTCTTGATTGAGAGCCCCTCTACTGACTTATCTAAGGTCTCATCTTTTTTGATTGGTAAGGGCATTGCCGGCTTGGCCGGTGAACCCAAAGCCATTAAAAAATTGAAAAATGGAACACTCTTGATAGAATGCGTCAAGGAGCAGCATGCTACCATGCTTCTCAAATCAACAACTTTGGCAGACATTCCTATCAAGGTGTCTCCACACAGATCATTAAATTCTAGTAGAGGTGTAATTCGCTGTCGGGATCTTGAAGGCAGCAGTGAGGAAGAAATGGTGGAATACCTTTCTTCTCAAGGCGTCCAACAAGTTAAACGTATTAGTGTACGCCGAGGAGATAAGGTGATTCCCACAAGCACCTATATCCTCACTTTTAATCGTCCCGACATACCGAAATCAATCAAGGCAGGTTATTTAAATATACCTGTTGATTCTTATATTTCCAACCCTCTTCGCTGCTATAAATGTCAGAAATTTGGACACAGCAAGACCGTCTGCAGAGGCAAAGATACCTGTGCTCGTTGTGGTCATGATGGCCACGAGAGCGTTGCCTGTCAGGCTGAGTTTTGCTGCGTTAATTGCAAGGGTAAGCACTTTGCTTACTCTCGAGAATGTCCAATATGGCAGAAAGAGAAAAGGTAATGTCTGAACGGAAGATTCCATATTTTGATGCCAAGAAGCATGTAGAACTAACTTCACTCATTCCCATTGCACAACAAGGGAAATCTTTTTCGAGTGTAGTTAAAGTTTCTACTAAATCAATATCTGTTCAGACAGACATAACCTGGCCAAATAAACCAAAAGTGAGGACTTTGCCTACATCAGATCAAATAAAAGGGGTCTCGAGCTCTTCTCAGTCACTAGAGAGCTCGATTCAAACAACTTTGTCTTTGCCTGATGAGGGTTCATCTTCCTTGCCCCTAACTGAAGATATTGGGACCATTCCCAATACTTCCTCCCAGAATGGCAAGGAATCACATCCATTGGATAAACCGAAAGCTGCAACGCCTGATCCCAGGTCGACTGGGTCAGGATCGCAGTCATCGGTTATCCCACCCTCACAGGAAAAAGTTTATGTATCATTAAGACAAAGGAAATTAGCAAAGTTGCGTGAGAAGGGTAAAAAGGGTTCACAAGACCCTATTGTCCATTTCACGAAATATGGGGTTGATCTGATGGACGGTATTACCGTAGAGGGGGCCAATAATGACCCCGTCGGCGGTAAACCGCCAAAAATAAATTATCCCTGACAATGTTAAATTCCATTATTCAATGGAACTGTCGTGGTTTAAAACCAAATTTTAATGAAGTCCAACTTTTAATTCAAAACTATAATCCTTTAGCTATTTGTTTACAGGAAACTTTTATGCGGAATTCTGAGACTTTGTCTTTTAGACATTTTGTTGGTTACCATCGTCATGCAATTGGTGATGGTAGAGCTCATGGGGGTGTGTCTATTATTCTTAATGGGGATATCCCTCAAAGTAAGGTCACTCTCAACTCGCCCTTACAGGCAGTTGCAGTTAGGGTGACTTTGCATATTCCTATAACACTCTGCTCTGTATATCTTCCACCAAGTTTACATCTTAATCCCAGAGATCTTGATGACCTTGTTGCACAACTTCCTCTCCCGTTTATTATTACGGGAGATTTCAATGGTCATCATTCACTCTGGGGTAGTCCAGATGATAACAACAGAGGTAAACAAATAGCGGACTTCATTAACATTAATAATTTGTGTTTATTAAATAATGACTCGCCTACTTATCTACATCCTGCCACCGCTTCTTTTTCTTCCCTGGATCTAACCATTTGCTCTCCGGTCCTGTTTCAGGATTTTTCATGGAGAGTAAATGACGATCTATGATTGATAATAATGGTGCCTCTCCGGTCGAAAGACCCCAGAGGTGGAAGCTACATAAGGCTGATTGGGCTCTGTTTGAATCTTTGTGTCTCTTCTCTTTTGATGCAAAGGAGTTAGAAGATGCAGACGAGCCCATGGCCTTATTCACTTCAATTCTTCAAGATGTAGCTGAGCAGGCGATTCCAAAACCACGACTGAACCAAAACGTTTCAATAAACCATGGTTTAATGACGATTGCAAATCCGCTCTTAAAGAGCGTGATCGTATCCTGAGACGACTAAAGAACCATCCTTCCATGGAGAATATTGCGGCATACCAAATGGTCCGGGCGAAAGCCCGTAGAACCATACGCCAAGCAAAGAAGTCTTCATGGCAAGGATATGTCTCTAGGATCAATTCCCGTACCACATCTAAGTCGGTATGGGATATGATTCGTAGGATTAAAGGTAAAAGTAGTGCTTTATCAGTTAACCATCTCAATGTTGATAATACCACCTTAACAACATTTCCTGATATTGCTAATTCTCTGGCCAGTACTTTTTCATTCAATTCATCATCCAATTTCTCCTCCGAAGCATTCCGAGGCATTAGACAACAACAGGAGAAAAGGCGACTTAATTTCAAGTCCCGCAATGATGAATGTTATAATGATCGTTTTTCCATTGCAGAGCTCCGTGATTCGTTAAAGCGAGCTCGGGACACTGCAACTGGTCCAGATGAGATACACTATCAAATTTTAAAACATTTACCTTATCCAACACTTCTAATTTTACTGGATCTTTTCAACCGGATTTGGGTTGATGGGAATGTCCCTCCTTCGTGGCATGAAGCCACAATAGTTCCCATCCCTAAACCGGGTAAAGATCATACGAATCCTACCAACTATCGTCCGATCGCTTTAACTAGCTGTATTTGCAAAACCATGGAGAGATTGATCAATCGAAGGCTTGTTTGGTACCTAGAGTCCAACAAGCACATTACTGACCTCCGATGTAGATTTCGGTCCCAAAGGAGCACTCTTGATCATCTCGTTAGATTTGAAACGTTTGTCAGGGACGCTTTCATCCAGAAGCAACATTTAGTTGCAATATTTTTTGATCTGGAGAAAGCTTATGATACTACATGGAAACATGGTATCATGCGCGACCTCCATAACCTCGGTCTACGAGGTCGCTTACCTATCTTCATTAAAAATTTCCTCGAAGATAGGTCATTTCAGGTACGACTGGGATCAATATTCTCTGACCTATTTCCGCAGGGAAGTATTTTATCTCCAACATTATTTGCAATAAAAATTAATACTATCCCAGCGTGCCTTAAACCAGGTACAAACGGCGCTCTTTATGTTGATGACTTTCAGATGTGCTATGGTTCTACAGACATGCGGATAATCGAACGTAAGTTGCAGCTTTGTTTGAATTCACTTCAACAATGGGCAACCGAAAATGGGTTTCGTTTTTCGAAATCCAAGACTGTCTGCATGTATTTCTGTCAGAAACGAGGTTTACATCCTGATCCAGAACTTTTCGTGGATGGTAACCGCCATCCAGTTGTGGATGAAACCAAATTTCTGGGGCTGATATTTGATAAGAAATTATCATTTATCCCCCACATTAAAAACCTAAAGAAGAAATGTCTGAAAGCCCTCAACATATTGAGAGTCTTATCAAATACTGACTGGGGAGCAGACCGTAAGGTCTTGCTCAGATTATATCGAGCGTTAATAAGATCAAAACTCGATTATGGGTGTATTGTGTATGGGTCTGCCCGCGAGTCGTATCTCAAAGAGCTCGACACCATACACAACCAAGGACTTAGAATCAGTTTAGGAGCATTTCGTACATCTCCAGTGGACAGTTTATATGTCGGGGCGCATGAGCCCTCACTGCACAACGGACGTGATAAACTGGCCCTGCAGTATGCTACGAAAATTGCATCTCTTCCAAATCATATTTCATTTAACACCATATTTAGACCATTACATAAGCATTTATATCTGTTAAAGACTAAAGTCATTCCATCATTTGGTATTCGCATACAACCCCTTTTGTCTGAGGCTAGTATCAGCCTAGACAGCATTGCGAATGCCCCTCTCTTTACGACTCCACCATGGGCTATATCTCCCCCAAAGATCGATTTCGATCTTACGCAACATAAAAAGAGAGATACTAGCTCTACGGTGTTCCAATCTCTCTTTAGAGAGTTAAGGTCTAAATATGGTGATTATGCTCCTATTTACACGGATGGTTCTTAAGACGGTGACCGGGTAGCTTCGGCTACCGTGACGCCATCTGAGACCATTTCTGTGTGTCTTCCACCTGCTGCTTCAATATTTACAGCTGAGCTCCAGGCGATTCTTCAAGCCTTGGAGTTCATACAGTCCTCTTCATCATTAAAGCATATCATCTTTACTGATTCTCTGTCCTCGCTTCAAGCAATTAACAATAAACAGCTTGAACACCCATTAGTGACAGATGTTTATCGTCTGCTACTATCTTATGAGCTCAGCAGTAAAGACGTTGTCTTCTGCTGGCTCCCCAGTCACGTAGATATAAAGGGGAATGATCTAGCAGATTTTGCTGCCAAAGCTGCTTTGGATCTTCCCCTATCAAACATTTTAATACCATATACAGATTTTAAAACTTGTATAAATCAGTTTATTTATGGCCGCTGGCAACGGTCTTGGGATCTTGCAGGCACAAATAAACTTCATCACAATAGGCCTCTCTTAGGAGATTGGCCTAACTCCTACAGAACCAACAGGAGGGATGAAGTTATTTTGTGTCGCTCTCGCATAGGTCACACTTTTTTTAACGCATATTTTCATCTTAAAGCGAGAGCCTCAACCAGAATGTGAACACTGTCATGTTCCTTTGACAGTTAAACACATTTTGATCGAGTGCAAGCATCTCAAACATATAAGATCAAGATATTACCGTTGCCGGTCACTACATCATTTGTTTGCCCAACCTGGGTTATATTGCGAAATGCTAAATTTTTTAAAAGAGACAGGTTTTTATTATAAATTTTAATTTGTATATATATATATATGTAGTGTTTTAGTATTTTAAATTTTTGTATGCATAAAAGATTGTTTTTTATTTTTAAATTTGATGTACTGTGATATTGTTTTTATTTATGCATACGTAAAATTTTGTGATATCATTTAGCTTGTCTCGTATATTTCATCATGTTTGGCGCAATATAGCCCGGTTGGAGCAGATGTGCCATAAAACATTTCATTTCATTTCTATAGTGAAGAGCACTATTTAGATCTGTTGGTTTAGCTTGGCTGACCAACATTCTCATCTGTATATTATTCAAATTCTCAAAAAAAAATGATCCAAAGCCAGAATTGCCCTCATTTCTACGGTGGCTTGGGGATAAGCAAGACTCACCATTCTTCTTATAGCTTGAGCAAACTCTGGAAGAGATTCAGTATTATATCTTGTTCTACCACGGAGCTCAGTTTTGTAAACCTTTTTGTAAACCTGTGTCAGCTGAGGATGGACAAATCTTTGCCGGAGTGCATCAACCATCAGCTGATAATTACCTATGATCCAAACTAACCGCTAAAAATTCTGCTTTTTCTTTATCTGTCCAACCATTAATCCTAGCAGATACTTCGAACTGTATAAGATAATCACTAAGTCTAGATTTTCCGTCAAATTTATTAGGGGTAGATATAGGCTTTCTATAAATACCAGTTGGATTAGTATCAAAATTAACATTTCTGTCCTGGTCATCCTGATCATTGTGTGTAACCCTTCTTTGTACATTACAAGGCGTTCTTTCAGTGGCAGCAGCCATTGGTGTTGATGTAGCTCGATTGGGTAGACCGATCGAACTTGGGACTTGAGAACTTGATCTCGACGAAATACATGGAACTGTGGAAGCATTCAGACATCCCTGTGTAGAAAGCAACGATGGGATAACCTGGTTCACCACATTTGTCTCCTTTGTCGTAAGTATGTTGAATAGGGTGAGACATTCAGTCTGCCCTCCTTCACGCTAATCATCTCCTCCAATCTACAAAGATCATCCTCAATGGAGCATTGTAGTTCACTTACAGCAGACTCAAGAATCTATGTGGTCATTGGGGTTGGCAGTGATCTATGTCCAATGGGACGAGTTCTAGATGCCATGATATTTATTATTATTTACAGTTTAGCAAGATAATCCCACTCCAGCCACCAAATAAAAATATGTATCTCTATTTCTTTAGTGTTACCTGCAAACACTGAAGAGAAGACGATTTGTATACTTTTCAAATAACTTTATTCCGAGCGGTCAAGAATAAAATATTACAAATGATGGATAAGAATGACATCGACGTTCATTTACCTGCGAAATCTGTATAATTTCCCACTTAAATGTTAAAATAGATAAAAATTACTTTAAACTTAACATAGAACCAGCCTTCCTTATTAAAATACGTTCCTTTAATCTTAACACAGAACTAGCCTTACTCTAACCTCTAATCTTAACATAAACTATCCTTCCCAGTTAAAAATTACTCTCCTAAGCTGACTAATCCTACTCTATATATGTGATACCGTGACAAAATATGTTCATGATAACTGTCACTGTGAATTAATAATAATAATAATAATAACGATATTTGTATCGCGCAACTATTCAATCCACTAGGCACTAGAAATCGTTCTCACTTTGGAGTGTTAATGATAATGACTAAATAACCAAGTTTTCTCTTTGGATTTAAAAACTGACACAGATTCACACTGTTGGATATTTTCTGGAAGTGTATTCCAAACAATTGATGCGCTGTGTCGAAAAGTTCTAGATCCAAATGATTTCAAATTATAGCCAGGTACATCCAATAATAGTTTCCCTTCTGATCTTAATGATCGTTTAGGTTGATACGGTGATACTATATTTTGAAGGTAACCTGGTGCGGATTTGTTTATTGATTGATAAGTTAACGATAAGACTTTAAAGTTGATCCTTTCTCAAACAGGGAGCCAATGTAATTTGTCCAAGACTGGTGTGATGTGTGATCTTGATTTAGTTTTTGCGACAATGTAAGCAGCGCGGTTTTGTAATCTTTGGAGTTTTGAAATCTGTTCGTTTGTAATACCAGTTAGTATCGAATTACAATAGTCTATTCTGGACAGGACGAAGGATCGAGCTAAGTTTGCAGCAGTGTCTTCTGTTTGAGATGAGGAATGGACCCTATCCTTCGGAGGTGGAAATGACATATTTTACAGCTGTTGTTCACATGGTCGTCAAAGCTGAGACGAGAATCGACAAGAATTCCAAGATTCCTCACAGTTCTAGACACAGGAATTTCGGTGTTTCCAATGCTGATCGATTGAACGTCCCATTTCTTAAGTCTGCTAGCAGGACCCACGAAAAGAAACTAAGTCCTTTCATCGTTTAGTTTAGTTTAGATGACATCCATGTTTTGACATTTTCGCGACACCCTTCCAGATCCTTAATGACGATATTTTGATCGATTTGAAGTGGCTTGAAGCTGTCAAGGAGTTGAGAATCATCAGCATAAAAATGGTAGAGCAGATTGTAATCATGAATAAGTTTACCTAACGTCTTAGTATACATTGTGGAGATTATCGGGCCCAGAACGGATACTTGGGGAACACCACATATGAGTTGTTGATGACTTGACGAAGAGTTGTTAACTTCAACATACTGAAATCGTCCAGTGAGATAGGATGAAAACCATTTTAGAATGGATCCAGTTAGTCCATAATCTGATGACAGTCGATCCAGTAGGTAGCCGTGGTCAATAGTATCGAAAGCTGCTGATAAATCCAAACGGACCAACATTCCGATCTTTCCTTCATCAACAGATGATTTAGTGGCATCCAGAACACATAGAAGTGCTGTCTCAGTGCTGCGGCGAGGGCGATAAGCGGACTGGAACTCATCAAAAAGTTGAAAGTTTTCTAAATGACTAAGAAGTTGCTGTTTGACAACCTTCTCCAGAATTTTAGACGACCATGTTTGAATATACTGATCTTTTAGTCGTTGTAACGATTCATATTTCAGTTTAACTGTATTTAGCGCTTGTTGTGAGTTCCATACATAACTATATCCACATTCGTCAAGAGTATTTTTGATAATAATTAGCTATTTATTAGTATGATTTACATCAGTCTTTAACAGAGACTTATATAATAATAACAAGGAATATTTTGTCAGTTTTACCACTTATCATTTTAATCCAAAAGCTAATCATTCTATGCTTAATATAAATACTTAAAGGGTATCTCCCAGTTTTATCATATCATAACATTTTTTACTTTCAATATGTTTCTTAAAAACTGGTTATGGATAGTTTCTATGGGGGATAACTCCCAAAATACCCATATTTCACAACCGTACAGTAATATCGGAAGTATAGTTTGTTCAAAAAGTTGACAGCCAATTGGTACATTGAGATTATGCGGATTCTCGAACACAAGAGGTATAGAGCTTTAGATGCCTGGTTTTTGATTCTTTGTTGCGCTTGCGCGAAGCTGGATCCTTTAGCGAATACCACTCCCAGGTAATTGTATGAGTCCCATATTTCTAAATCATGATTTAGTAAAGAAAAAGTTGCGTTAGACTGACCGCTTGATCCGAAAATCACTACCCTGGTTTTATTTATGTTTACATTGAGTTTCCATGGAGTACAATAATCACCAAAAGAATTTAGCAATTTGTTCATTTCATTTACATTGTCAGCAAATAATAAAGTATCATCAGCATATAGAAGTACAAATATCTTTAGATAGTTTAATAATTCATTTTTAAAATTTTCTGTTTGAACGCCTTTACAGTCATGTTTTAATTAAAAAAAAGGATTCGAGATCATGTAAATACCCGGCAAATAAAAGAGGTGAGAGATATTCACCTTGTTGAACTTCTGTCTTACAGAGAAAGGCTTCAGATATTTTGGTTTTTTTATTTCACAGAGGACTTTGTCTTGATACATGTTATAAATAACATTAAAACATTTACCTTATCAAAGGCTTTACTAAAATCTGTAAATGTACAAAAAAGTTTCTTTTTCTGAGACCTTAAATAAATTATAATTTCATACAATGCAATAAGTGATCAGTTAGGGAGTAATGTTTTCTAAACCCAGCCCATGTTTCGTTCAGTATATTATGTTCGCCTACAAAAATTTATGATGGAAGTAAAATGTTTTCCAAGACAGCTGAGGATCGTTATGGGTCTATAGTTTTCAGGTAAGCCGGGGTGGCCTTTCTTTTTATATATAGGCACAATGCTCCCAATAGTCCAAGAAGCTGGTACAACCCCAGAGTTAAGAATATGGTTAAAAAGTATGCAATAAATAGTATGCAATCATTTATTACCATATCGGTTGCAGCTGCATTGGGTTTTCTTAACTTCACCCCCCCCCCCCAATTCGCCCGCATCAATAGTGCGGTGTTTTGAGACTAACATGTGACCATTTTGCTCGGGCAGTAAGGTCTCCCCGCCAACGCCTGCTAGTCTTTGAATTCCAACTGTCATATATTTGGTCTACCCACAATAAGCCAATGTGTACGATGTGTTCTCGATAATCCCCGTTAATAACCCTCTTTTAAAAGTGAGAACTGGCCTAAAGGAGTCTCGGTACATCGTCGCCTGAAAACCATATTGTTCTATCTCCCATTACCTCTGTTTTGAGAAAAGGAAGATGTAATGTTTGACACTGTATATTTGTTTATATTATTGGCCGTCGGTTGTTTATTACTTTACATCACATGCATGTGAATTATACCGGAGTTTGGAGCATCAATTTTAGATGAAATAATGAGAAATAAAGCTAAAAAACGATTTTTTTGTTTGGAGATAGAACATTTTCCTAAATCTGAAATCGTTCAAACTGAAATCCAAAATGCTCTATGTCCATTCTATATGCATATAAACATGCACAGAAACTGTAACTGGTAATTTTATCCAATTATGTGTGTTTAAGAAGAGGAGGGGGGTTAATGTGTGCGCTATAGACCATAAGGTCTGCCATTTAGTCAAGTAGCATGATTTCTAATCCAAACTTTACTAGTACGTGACAAAAAATAGGCTGCCTACCCAACCTCGTGTGTTTTCTAAGCCACCCCCACCCCCACTATACCCACCCCCACTATACCCCTCTAAGCACAGGGATATTATCCGAATAAAATGGTATCATGTTTGCTCTCTCTCTGTTAGAGGCCGTCTCTCTCTCTCTCTCTAAGCCCCCCCCCCACACACACACACACTATACCCCTCTAGGCACAGGGATATTGTCGGAATAAAATGGTATCATGTTTGTTCTTTGTCAGTGAGAGGCCGTCTCACTCTCTCTCTCTCTCTCTCTCTCTCTCTCTCATAGTTGCCATGAAAACCTTCTTGACCGGTTCAGTTTTATAATAATAATAACAGACTAGACCTGCAAGCAGCAGTGAACCGACTTTCAGGAATAAGACAGGAAGTGTGTCATACAATAGCCGATTCATAGATTTACCAAACGATACTGTAGTTGTTGCGATTCAGTGACACTCTTTCTCGATAACAAACAAGTTGAGAATTCGCAATTTAAAACATACAAACTTACACATATCGGGAAATAAATAATTAAAAAGGTAAAAAACTGAAAAAGTGATCCTGAGAAAATTGGTTATTTCTCGACAAGGGAATATGCTTGAAGCAATTTTGTATTGGTATTGATCCAAACTAAATGTCTATTACAATCAAAAATTATAACGTTAAACGAATAATAAATATAACTCACTTAAAAATATTTGTTTTGAAGGCTAAAAATACGTTTTTTTGCAAAAATGACATTACTTCCGGTGATAATGAAAATGTTAAATTAGTTCAATGAAATCATAAATGACATTAGGCATCACATGGTGAATATTTTATGTAAATCGAATAATAATTGTTACTTTTAAAGACAAAATACCCACGAAAAATGACTTGCAGAAGATCGCCTATAACTGAACAAGTTAGAAACCATTTTGTGGTGTCTGTATGATTGTATGGATTCATGCTATTCATAGATGGGATTCAAATATTATAGTTTTAAAAATTTTATTAATAAGACTCATTTGAATAAAATAATTGTTTTTTAGGTTAAAAAATACAGTTTTTGTCCAAATGACGTCATTTCCGGTCACAGTGAAAATGTAAAATTGGCATTAATCATCAACTGGGAAAAAATATTGAAAATCGGATGATAATTGACTCTTTTATAGGCAAAATAACGTGAAAGGTGATGCATGCAAAATTGTATATTTCTCGGCAACTGCTCATATTATAAACTATTGTTTGCATATATCCTCTTCGTCTGCATTATTGCTACGAGTTTATGGAAGTTACAAATAAATATTTCAAAATATGAAGACGCTGAATGGGTTGTAAATAACTCAATTTTACACCTTTTTTTTACATTTTATTCGAAATTGCCCGAAATATCTTTATGTCATTTTGTGTATTCCTTTTTGAAGTTCTATGACTGGTTCAACCGCTTCAAAATCAGCTTCTGGTTCTTCACCAGCTATTGTTATCATTGATAAAACATCATTGAAGTCGAAGAAAACTGACATTTTGAATTGTTCCTGAAATATAAACGAAACGAAATTGGGTTTAACGTTCAGATTGGAATGTAGATTAGTTGATATATAAGATGAAAGGATTAATAATTGTTCTATGTGTATTGCAACTCTTATTAATTATCTCTTCTATACTTCACATCCATAGTGTTCTATCGCCATAAGTAAACAAATTCACCATTTTTAACACAGATTTATAAAGAAAATTAAAATATAAGGCATCAGTATAAATCCTTGGCTCAAAAGGATTTGATAGGCATGACAAGTTTTAGAAACAACATGAAATAATGTTACCTGACGTTTGTCTTTTCCCTCCAACATAACTTCAAAACCAAATTATAATATCTCCGAGTCACGTGACAAATCTGACATTCATCATTAGTTAATCACATAGAACACTCTAGAATTCATTGTTGAGAAATCATCTCTATTTTCATATTTAAGGCATAGAACACTTTGATTTTCAGGCGACGACATGTCAGTGACCTACCCTTTACTGTGATAAAATAGAGCAATGCAACAATAGGCCTAACGGATACACACAGTCAACATGTTTTGATGAAGTTCATTAATCGCTCAGATGCAAATAAAACATCTAACTAGCAATGTATTAAAGGAGGGGGGTCTCGAACGCAATATCACTCACAGTGTTCGACATTCCAAACACGACTTATTGGTCAATTTAAATCGACATTGATGTTGCTTTCTTACCGTGAAAAGTTGGGCTCCTGATATCCGGTGTAGAATAGCATAACCAGATGCCAAACACTGCCAATCAATTTGTACACTTCGTGTATTTCACCGAATACAACTACAACAGAAACGATTGAATGTATATAGGTTCATGTTACATTATTATACGTGTTGCGGCCCATTTGTGTCAATTTCTCGGCGCCACAGAATAGCGTTATAGCTCCTTTAAACGTCTAACAAAAGCCTACAAAAATCCACAGATTAAGTCGTTATAGAAAATCAAAGCAACTTTGAAACGGTCTAATGGTGTTTTTTTCCCTCTCAAAACACACACAACGTTTATCTGTACGTATAAACAAACACACAAGCTTTAGAAATTATCGTGCGATTAGCCTGTACAAACGCCACGTTTATGTGTACATGTAAACAAACGATATAAAGAATTGTATAAAATTGGGTCTGTGTGTGCCAACATTAATTCCTATGTATCCAATAATGTAAACAAGCGATATACAATTAGCCTGTACACCGGTCATAATACTATTTTGCCCCGACCGTTTTTTAGGACTTTGTTCGTACTTGGTTTTATTTTATCTCAATTTAACTCGTTTAGTTGGTCAAAGATAACTAAACTGATGATCTGAATACACCATCTCTCGGTAACATGTCGACACACTATCAACCGCTTGGTAACATGTTGACACTATCAACTACTCTCGGTAACAGGGGGGTTGGGATGGCCTAGTGGTCTAGAGTGCCGCACTTCGACCTCTAGCTGGCCGGTCACCTCTGGCTTGCGGCTGTGGTTTCGAGCCCTGGTGTGAGCGTATGTGGCATGGAGATAGGGGCGCCTTCTCAACCTCGTGGGTTTCCTCCGGGCACTCCGGTTTCCTCCCACGGCTAAAGACCCCTACGCGCAAGCGAATTATTGAAATAAAATTGAAACCATATGTTAGTCCCGAAATGACCTGGTTGTGTTGAGTGGACGTTAAACCCCATTTCTCTCTCTCTCTCTCTCTCGGTAACATCTTCAGATTTAAAGCAAAGGTTGACACATATATGCAGCTCAATCACGATTATAATAACTGGACCGCGCACAGACGCTAAATTGGTGGATAACAGCGTTTGACATCCGGTGGTGGATGAAACGTCAAATCGGAGAGAGAGAGAAATGGGGTTTAACGTCCCCACCATCGGAAGTCAAAACTGATTGGCCATGGTCGTATGTATTATCATGGACCATATATGGATGGACAGACAACGAGTCCCATTGGTTGGATTCTCTGCGGTATTTTATACAGACTAATTTCTCGAATTCCTCCTCAGAACTTGTTGTATTATTATAGTTACCCGGTAATTTGTCAACCCGATAAGTATCACTATCCGGTAATGGCGATTTTTTTTCAGTTTAGAACTTTGAAATTTCCAAATGCAGCAGTTGGAAAATGTGAAATGATCGATTTCAATATTTTCGTAGTTTTTGTAAGGATTATTTTTTTCAATTAATCCAAATTCCTGTAAGTATGACTGATTTTAAAATTAAGAAAATAAAGATGACATATAATAATGTCCGGAATTAAAAGAGTGTTTTAGTATGTGTGTTTTTAACGAAACCTCGACATGGTTTTTTTTCGGAATCACATGGGCGTGTCCGAATTCCAAAGTAAACAAAGACGATGTTTTGATACATTCATCAGTAATCTATATTGATTTCCGTTTCTTTGTTTTTAAACTTCATACATGTAATTGCGTGAGGGGGAGGGGGGTTAATTTTTTTAGTCACGATTGTCAACCCTACATTTTGCCGTGGCACAGAATTCTTAATGCTTCATGGACGTTACTTGTCCATCTATACGCGGTCATGTGACATTGACACAAAATGGCAGCCATGGAATTGCAACACTGAAAAATTAATTGATATTTTGCCTCAAATGTGTCCGGAACGCGATAAGCACAGCCGTTCGGATGTGAAGGACAACCTTTTGTCCGTTGTACATATTGACTTAGCTTCGATCAACCAGTACGGTGGTTGAAATTATTGCACACGTATGTCAAACATTTAAAGGCCATTATCTTCGCTTACAATTTTTCAAATTATTCATTTTACATTATCTACTAGCAAGAATGGCTAGTTCTTTACCTAAATCTTACATAATGTATCTTTAATAGGTCTGTTTTAAATCCAAGTCGGGGCATTATCTAACGCTGATATTTTGAATGTGTGTATATGCTAGATAGCGACTTGTGAAATCTTGTTGAAACGTCGCAGTGAAATAAACCATAGTAATTGTTATTCCATAAGAGTGTGTTTGTTTTTTTATTATGTTCCAATTCCTATATGCCTTTTTTGAATTTGTTGGTTTTTTTAGTACGTTTTAGCGTAAATTTTATATTTCAATGCCAAATGTAATATACTGCATCATTACTTTAGTACAGTAAAATACCAGCTGTTACTCTATATAATATATTCTATTCATAGACATTTCGATTTTTGGGTAAGGCGCTGCATCGCTAGTCCCACTGTAGGTCGCGATTATGGGGGCCCAGCGTTTTAAATTTATTTTTAAAAAAAAACACTACTAAAGACCCAGGCTGCGCGCAATCGAATTATTGATGTAAAATTTAACCTAAAAGTAAATTGCGAAATGACCTAGTTTGTGTCAGATGGATGCTCTCTCTCTCTCTTTTCTCTCTCTCATTGATTCATTCATGCCAAATGCCAAAGTCTACCATCTATTGACTCGGACTATACAATGAGTCAGGCCTAAAGAAAGACCTGCAATAGGCAGATTTAGCTCTTGCATAATGCATGTTTAAGATTTCGTTAAATAGACTCGTGGACTTAAAATTTGCAGGCGTGTATAACGGTCGATGAGAGTTCTAGTGCTTATACCTACGCAGTTATAAGTTAAATACTATTTCTTTGTACATTCATTCTATTTATCGATTTTACAATTATCATTATATTAACAAATATAATAGAATATTCACAACTAAAATCTGCGACTGAAAGCTGTTATAAAAACTTTTCATTCCCTCATACGTCGGAATAAGCTCCGGGCAAATACAGGTAAAAATGATTAACTTTACAATTTCTGTTATTATGGTTAAAACCAGTTGTCACCAAAAAACAGTAATCGGTTTTTTTATAAAATTGTGCGGGAGCCATAGAAAGTTCCTGTCAATTTCAGAAATGAGACGAAACAAAATCCTTTGCACAAAAACCTCTTCTTAATTATATTGCAAAAATAATTATACATGTTCTTGAATGAAAGAGATTCAAATTGTAATTATATTTTAGTCTTGTTTAATATTTGCTGAATATGTTTGGCCAAAAGTGGTAGCATCAGAATTATCATCATGGAAACCGATAGCTCGAACGTATGCAGTTTAAAAATAAACAAAAACTGATAATCTCAATATTAGGAGAGCAATTTAGCTGATGATCTGCATGAGTCTTTAATGACTCCCAAGGAAACCAGAGGAGCAGGACTACAATCGGTGGTTATGGTTATGAGGAAATTAATTTTTAATTTTCTTTTGTTAAATGGTGGTGTTGGATGATCAGCCTTCTTTAGTCCAGACAGAGCAGAACAGTAGGGTGTTAAACACGTTATCCGCCTTTTCATTCCATGTTTGGTGACGTTCAATGTTAACGGAGCATGCATTGATCCTTAAACCGTAAGGAAATTGAAACTACAGAGTTGGTCTTTCAACTGTTGAAAACATTCGACCATGAAATCACAGGCACTTGAAAGGATTAAAATAAAACTTCTTACTACTGTTTGTCTCTATAATCTGTATAATGTAGACAAGCAGTAATAAGAAGTTTTATTTTAATCCTTTCAAGTGCCTGGGCATGAAATATCTTGACTTGCAGAACAATGATTGGTATTTCGGCAGTGTGAAGTTAGCTAGATTTTCGTTTTGGCGAATAACGAAAAACAACTAGCTAGTTTTTCGATATTGGCGAATGTCGAAAAACGAGCTACTTGTTTTTCGACATTCAGACTTGAATCTCAAAACAGCAGATTTGATAGATGTATAACTACAGAATATCTCCAAAACACACTTGATTAAATCAGTGATCTAAAATGAACTAAATATATCTTAAATGAGGATGCCTGAGCAGTGGATTCACATAAAAACTGTCCTTTCTCGTTGTTTTTTTTATATTGGCAAATCTCGAAAAACGAGTTACATCCATCAAATCTGCTTTTTTGAGATTCACGTTTGCATATTAAAAAATGATTAGCTCGTTTTTCGAGATTCGCCAATATCAAAAAAACAAGGAGAAGGGGCAGTTTTTATGCGAATCCACTGCTCAGACATCCTCTTTTATAATATCTTTAGTTCGTTTTACAGAACTGATCCTAATTTATGATATCTTTAGTTCGTTTTAGAAAACTTATTTAATAAAATGCGTTTTGGAGACATTCTGTGGATATACATCCATCAAATCGGCTTTTTTGATATTCAAGTTCGATTTCACTCCACAAAGCTACCATGGATATGTCTATATGACCGCATTACAGACATATAACATCTGTCGACTTCCATATGGTGCCTGAAAAAGTCCATTACAGACAAATTAAATTTAATTCTGTAGACACTGCTCTTGAAGCCTATATAGTGGTTTTAGTTAATAAAGTTAAATTTAATTCAGTGGGCTTTACACTTGTAGCCTAAAGTGGCTTTAACAGATTTAACTTTAATTCGGTGCGCATTACACTTGTAACCTGATTCTGTAGAATTAAAACTGTAACCTATAGCCGATTCTGTACGAGTTAAATTTAAAGCGGGAATTTCATATTTTCTAAGAAAGTCAAAACATAATTATGTCTATGTCTTTTGCTCAAAAGGTTGTCAACTCACTATTATACGATCATGGGCATTATTTCATAGGCATTAAAATCACTGACACAGGCTGTAACAGGAAATAATAACACAATTACCTCCCTTGTTTCCCATTCCCCTCCATGGAATGGCCATCTTCAAACGTTTGAATTTGAAATTGAAAATGATATTTTTGCCAATTTCTCAACTGGCAATAGTGAATTATAGGATTATTCTTTAACAAGGTAGGACTGTTTATAGATACAAATTATTTTAGGGCTTTATTTTAATACATTTTAAAAATATAACTTAAACATATGAAATTGGAACTTTAATTCTATGGACATTAGACATCGTACCTATACTAGTTTCCATCAATCGAATTACAATTTACACCGATCCTATTTCGTTTAGTTTTATACACTTTAAAAATTCGATTTACTTGTCTTTAGTGTAGTGTAGTGTAGGTCATCGGAAGTTTTAAAAAAAGAAACGAAATATAGATCTGCATTTTAATCAGATGGCGATTTCACACGTGTCAAATTGATTATGTAGACATTACACATAATAGCCTATAACGATTTCCATACGTTCTATAACTTTTTTACTCCGACAAATTAAATTCTCAAACATTTTTTTGAGGTAAAAGAAAAATAAATAAAGACGTTTGAAGTATTTGAAGTTAAAAAATATTTCTTATTTAGTGTAAATGGGTATTAAAATGAGTAAAATGCATCATTTTGCCCGAAGCAGTTAGGTGTTAAGTAAACATTGCACGAGCCGTTGAGCCAATGACTGGCGCCATGTGCAGTCAACGCACGTGTTGTGGACACTCATCTGTTACAGAGTCAGAGTTAATTCGTAAGTAATTCTCTGTGAAATAGATTGCTATAGTGGTTTTAATAAGGTTACGTTTCACAATATAAATTGCACGTACAATTTATAGTGGTTTTTTTATAGTGTTACGTTTGATTATATAGATATTACACGTATAAATGATGGTGGTTTTAATAGTGTTACGTTAAATTATATAGAAATTACACGTATAACCTATAGTGGTTTTAAAAGCGTTACGTTTAATTCTATAGACATTACACGTATTACTTATAGTGGTTTTAAAAGTATTACGTTTAGTTATAAAGACATTACACGTATAACCTATGGTGATTTTAAAAGTGTTACGTTTAATTATATGGACATTACACGTATAACCTATAGCGGTTTTAATAGTGTTACGTTTAAACGTAACCTACAGTGGTTTTTTTTATAGTGTTACGTTTAATTATACAGACATAACACGTATAACCTTTAGTGGTTTTAATAGTGTTACGTTTGATTATATAGACATTAGACGTATAACCTATAGTGGTTTTAATAGTGCTACGTTTGATTATATAGACATTACATGTATAACCTATAGTACTCTTCTGAGGTGTTGTGTAGTTTTATGGACAAGACTTCATATAGACACCAAGAGATCCGGAACATTGAACACTTTGAAGTCACAGTTAAATACATTAATTTTCAAGCAAATATATAACTAGCACACTTGAGCATTTTACCGGAAAGAACTGCGCGCTACTAATCCATAATGTTATTATTATTATTAATATATACGTTTAATTGTTTACACATGACGCATATAATATAGCCTATACTGATTTTACTTCGAGTTAATTTTGATCCAAATACCCTTTCTGTAGACATTACACCAGTGATTCTCAACCAGTGTGCCTCGGCACACCAGAGTGCCGCGAGGTCTTCCTAAGTGAGCCGCGAATTTTTGAACGGCAGACCAAATAAATATCTCACTAAAGAGGCCAGCTATTTGACTGTGCTTTTCTTTATTTGGTTTGATTGTATTCTGTCTATGACTTTTTATTTTGCAAACTTCAAATAATTTTCATATATATTTAGCCAGGTGTGCCGCTATTTTTTCACGTGTTCTAAAGTGTGCCTTTGGCAAAAAAGGTTGAGAACCACTGCATTACACCTATAGTTTATTATTATTTATTTATTTATTTTTCCAAGAGGTATATCAAACATGACAATAGAGGTGATAATATGAAGTTATAAGATAATGAGATGAGAAAGTGTTGATGAGAGAAAATATAATGATGTCATGATTGACCAGCCTATTGAGAATAACGCATAAAAACCTGCCTAAATTAAAACTAGGTTTATTTGTAATGGGATCCTTGATTGTTTGTTTTAATATAGAGTTAATATTGTTCCAAATCCCATTTCTTAGTCGGGGATTTGGATGGCCTAGTGGTCTATAGTGTCGCACTTCGACCTCTAGCTAGCCGGTCACCTCTGGCTTGCGGCTGTGGT
Organism: Patella ulyssiponensis; assembly: GCA_963678685.1. Classification (NCBI taxonomy): domain Eukaryota; kingdom Metazoa; phylum Mollusca; class Gastropoda; family Patellidae; genus Patella; species Patella ulyssiponensis. Next base: position 94,538,313 of record OY783225.1, read on the forward strand.
TTCGATCCCTGGGGTGAGCGTATGTGGCATGGAGATAGGGGCGCCGTCTCAACCTCGTGGGTTTCCTACGGGCACTCCGGTTTCCCCACTGCTAAAGACCCCTACGCGCAAGCGAATCATTGAAAAAAAATTAAACCATATGTTAGTCCCGAAATGACCTAGTTTGTGTCGAGTGGACGTTAAACCCCCCTCTCTCTCCCCTTTCTTAGTCGTTTAAGAAGTATATCGATATTTTGAATATGATATTACATGTATATGAAATCAAATGACATCTAATGCACTATAGACATATTTTCAGCTTTCAAGATGAAAACCCAGGCCATCGTTATTACACTTGCACTTCTGATAACCGTTGTGACGTCACAGTGTTATTTTGATGATTTTGCAAAAGGTAAAGAAAACCAGATTTTTAGTAAAGCGTCTGAGTGAAAACCCCAATAAGAAATTATTTAGAGGTTTATGGTTGATATAAATAATGGGTTTTGATAATCACCAACCCGACAAGATCGTTTCTCTTCTAAATAGATACAATATTACCAACAAGGGAAACATGTTATACAATCATATTCTACGAATCATATCAAAGAATTTAAATAATTTCATAACACACTGACAAAATTACGGACAACTGAAATTTTGTTCAGAAAGGTAAATTGATTGAGTCAAGGCAGTTGCAAGATGGTTGTCATATATATTTTAACATTTATGTATGTTTTAGTGGAGAAATTGGCGTGTTGGATTCTCTGTGGGACTATAGCAAGTTTAAGTAAAGACACGACATACTGGAATCTCTGGGCGACTATTCGCAGAAGAAAAAGCTAATATTGAGAGCTAATTACCCCCTCCCCCGACGATGCCATCTCTCTCAGAAATAGTAACGACCAGTTTGTGTAAATATTGGCCTACTTTCTGTCGCCTTGTTGCTGAGTGTTGTTGGTTTTTATTTTAGGTGCACAAGCATGTGAGTTTTACATTAATCGTAACAGGTTAGTAAATTGTCTGACGTATACCCACACTGAACACGCCCGTCGTAATGAAATTAAAACAAAAAATGAATACATATTTAAAGTTAATGACGAGGTTGAAACATCTCCTCCACTGTTCCGACGGCTATGTGGACAGATTTGTAAACAGACCTAAGGCTTAAGTCTCAAACTGTACAAAGAATTTAATATAGTAGCTCGTTTGTCATCTATTCTTGACAAATAACGACGTTAGCCGTAATCAAACCGAATTCTGGAAACGACATTGTAACTGACCGGCAACTGGCATCACGACCGTATATACCACGCCCGTATATACCATGACTTCAACCCGTCTACCATAGCTTATACCCTATACTTGTATACCATTGCTTATAGCTATATACCATGATTTATACCTGTACACCATGACTTATACTGTATACCATGACTTATACCTGTATATAATATCACATATGTACAATGACTTATAGCTATATACCATGACTTATAGCTTTACATCATGACTTATAGCTGTACACCATGACTTATACTATATATAATATCACCTGTACACCATGACTTATGGCTATATACCATGACTTATGGTTATATACCATGAGTTATGGCTATATACTATGATTTATAGTTATATACCATTAATTATAGCTATATACCATGACATATGCCTGTATATAATATCATTACCTATATACCAGACTTATGCGCGGATATTACGCAGTATGAATAGATTATTATTATTATTACTATTTCAGTCCCCATATACCTATTAAAAGAGGTGAGAAGATGAAAGTTGAGAATTTTTGTTGTGATTGTAAAATAGAACCTGATGATACCCTGTCTATGTCATGTTGTTCTCCAGGGGGAGAGTAAGTTGTTAATAAACCTTTATACTATTATTCAATCACCACCGTTAAAAACACGCACTCCGTTGACTTTACGGTTATTGTCTAACAGTGATATAGAAAGGGGTTTAACGTCGTACTACGACTCGGCTAATGAAGACTGACATATTACGCCGTACAGTGTGCTATTATGGAAATGTTGCCCGGACAGCGGCACTGCGGCCTACAGCTACACTACGACAACTATGTCTAGAACAACTACAGGCCTTTTCTTGTCAGGCCCTCCGTCGTATAAAATTAACAAGGGCAAACGCCTGGTTAGAGGTAGAAATGGGGTTTAATCTCCACTCGACACAAACTAGGTCATTTAGGGACAAACATATGGTTTAATTTTATTTCAATAATTCGCTTGCACGTGGGGGGGGAAACCGGAAGACCCGGAGAAAACCCACGAGGCTGGACAGGCGAAATCACGACGGTTAACCCAATGACATACCTTATGATACAGCGCAAGGAATATTTGTCGGATAAGGTTAGGGCACGTAATTGATGGTGGGATTGTAGGTTATGGTACGCGCTAGGGCAAGGTCCAGGGTTAGAGTTTGGGCTGGGACTGACGAAATGTTTGTAATCAGAGATGCTTCGTTATGCTAAATACAGGGACATCTCTTGGAAGGAAACAGCTACACAAACTACCTCCTCTATCAAAGAGTGCATTTGAAAATATATAGCGACCTAGCAACCGAGGTGGATATAGGCTAGACTGTCTGCCAGAAGCGTACGTACATATGGCCGACAAAACAGTTGGTACAATCGGATGGTGTTCCAGCAGTATGATAATTCCTGGGCGATGGGAAATCGCGGAAATTAATCGTTGTTGTAAATAGGTCTTTAGACTAAGATATAGGCACTAATAAACCCTACCGGTTGATTATACAAAACTCATAATACAGTAGAATTAGATACACATTCTTCAAGTGGATATAATACAGGATAACTGTTCAACAAGAAACAAGACATAACAAACCATACAAAAATAATATAATAATAAGTATCTTAAAATTTCCAAAAAATGGCGACCGTAGTAATAATAATGAATGTAAACAATGAGGCAGACAACGTACGTTCGTTTCTGGGGTTTAACGCCCACTTCCATCCGACAATGGCAGACGACGTCTACTCTATGACCTTTATACCGACGAGACATCTTGGAAGATAACTCCAGCGGGGGTTTCCCCATTCGATATTCAATCCCAAGGATAAATTCTACATTAGAGATATTACAGTTGAAACTATTACAGTAGATACGACACAATTACATACATATTCCCAGTGCATATTCTACATTACACATATCAAAATCACAGTTAGATACACATTCCCAGTGCATATTGTACATTACACATATCAAAATTACAGTTCGATACACATCCCCAGGACAGTTTGTACATTAGATATATGACATTATAAACTATTACAGTAGATACGGTACAGTTCGATACACATTCCCAGGAAATATTCTACATTCGATATACAGATCAAACTAATGCAGTAGATACGGCACAGGTCGATACACATTCCTAGGACGGATTATACATTAAATATATGACAGATTAAACTATTACATAGGCTAAGCTTGTTCCCATATCCCATCCAGACAACCTGAATAAAATATTGTTTAACAAAAAATACGGTACAGTTCGGTACACCTTCCCAGGACCGATTCTACATTAGATATATGACAGATCAAACTATTACAGTAAATACGGTACAACAAGATACATGATTAGACATTTTATGACATTACGAACTATATATATATATCAAACATTAATCACAGCCATACTTAACTGTTACCTCCAAACTCCGTGTTTGAAAAACATTTCGAGATTAACATTTAAATCAGATTATATCGACGTTAACATGTAAATAATTATTGTTTTATTTTTCAGATGTAAATAAAAGACTATGGTAGTCATGGTTACTATAAACAGGACAGCCAGCTTAGAGTTAATAATCTGTTGTCCACATCTGAATCTCTGTAATTCTATTTTCAACAATTGTCGCTGGGATGAGTGACTGAATACTTTATATAAATGTCAATATGTTCACTTTATTGCCAATAAAGCACCCTGGTGACGAGAAATAAACCCAACTCTCTCCGGACACTGGTGTTTCCGCACAATCTTCACCTGGCATGAGTTTAGGTGACCTTGGGGTTAAATTTAGTGAATGTGGCCAGCTTCAAGTTTGGTCGAGGGTGACGAGATGTAATATGGCTTTTGCTAATCCTAATCCTGGATCAAGCACCAAGGTGTTCCCATTACCCTTTCCTTCAATTTCGCTAACAATCAAGTGCCCTGGCCTTATTTACATCTCAGCGACCTTGACGAAAATTGAGTTGGCCTTCACAAAAAAATTTAGCCGTGACCTTGACGTTTTACTCTGACGTCCTACTCTAATAACCAGGGCAGCCAACTGCAAACTACCCATAAACTTTCTCGGCCACCAACGGGATCGAACCGGCGGTCGGCTGGTTAGTGAGTCAGCGCCTTTATCACAGAGTCACCGCGGATCTTAAGTGGAATATAGGGAAAGTCTAAGTACAGTCTACGACCCTGGTGTGAGCGTATGTAGCATGGAGATAGGGGCGCCTGCTCAACCTCCTGTTCCTATTACTAAATGCCATTCAAAGAATATATTTTGAATTTTGTTTTTTTGAGTATGTTTTAGCGTAAATTTTATATTTTAATGCCAAATGTAATATACTGCATCATTACTTAAGTACAGTAAAATACCAGCTGTTACTCTATGTAATATATTCTATTCACAGACATTTCGATTTTTAACATTTCTTTCTAGAATAAGTTCTATTTAACTAAAGCGCCACGGTGGTTGAGTGGGTAAGGCGCTGCGTCGCTAGTCCCACTGTAGGTCGCGATTATGGGGGCCCAGCGTTTTGAATTTATATAAAAACCACTGCTAAAGACCCTCTGCGCGCAAGCGAATTATTGATGTAAAATTAAACCTAAAAGTAAATTGCGAAATGACCTAGTTTGTGTCAGATGGATGCTCTCTCTCTCTCTCTTTTTCTCTCTCTCGTTGATTCATTCATGCCAAATAAAAGTCTACCATCTATTGGAGGGTTGGGATGGCCTAGTGGTCTAGAGTGCCGCGCTTCGACCTCTAGCTGGCCGGTCACCTCTGGCTTGCGGCTGTGGTTTCGAGCCCTGGTGTGAGCGTATGTGGCATGGAGATAGGGGCGCCTTCTCAACCTCGTGGGTTTCCTCCGGTTTACTTCCACTGCTGAAGAAACCATATGTTAGTCTCTAAATGACCTAGTTTGTGTCGAGTGGACGTTAAACCCCATTTCTCTCTCTCACACACAGTTTACAAAATGGTGATGATGCATTTAAGAGGTGGGCAACATTTTATAATCACATCTTATAACAGAGAGTGCAACTAACTTTTCAACAAAAACACAGAGCAACGAGATAACCCCCCACCCTTTATCATCCCCATCCACTCCCCGAACCCACACACACATTGCAAGTAGTTACTGAAATCAAACCGTATGTCAAAGTCACGAATTTTATCCCACTAAATAATCAGAAAATGTCTCATGGCGCCAGAGTGGCATCAGTCTGTATTTTGAATCAAGACATATTTAAATAGCCCCCCTTTCTGGTGGATTTAATGGTCTGGTACGAAGACAATAATAAAACCACAGTTACAGATCTTATGTCTGTGATTCATTGTATCATAGTATTTGTTTGTGACAAAAAGTTTGGTTCAGCCCAATTGATCTATTCTGTTCAGGCTAAAGATACTGGGATTTTACACATAAGTTTTTACATATTGGTAATCTTGAAGATCCAAAACGGCCACCACAATATATTTGCAGGAAGTGGTGCCTATGACAAAATTGAAAGTTAGAGGTAGCACGTCATCTTGCTAAGGTGCTTGACTACGTGAGAAGAATCAATACCTTTGTCCGCCCCCGGCTCTACTTTTACCATGCATTAGGATCTAATTCGATTATTTCGAACCCTGCAGTTTCCGTGACTTTAATTAATATGTTTACGTGATTGTTGCTGAGGACTTGGGTTGTTAAAATCTCGTAACCATGACGAAATAATTAGACCTAACCTTTAAAACGACGTCGGTACCGGGAGTTATGTATTTGTTTGCATAACTCCCTGGGTTTAACGTCCTACTGTTCTACACACCGATTGGAATTGTAGACGGATTTCGACATATCAATAAATCAATTTAACTGCGATACGGTGACAAATTCCATTAGTACACCGGGAATTAGGCGTTCGAGAGGTCAAATATGTCTGTCATTGATTAAAGTGGCATGGTTTCAATACCAAGTTTGGAGGGTCGCTTGCCTCCAACGACTCAAGACCCCTGTAACCTATGACCCAGTTTATGTTGAGAGGACGTGAAACCCCGTTTGTTTTCCTTGTCCATAGTACGTGTAATTTAAACTTTTAAAGGTTAATGTGAATCGTTGAGTTTTAAGATACAATTATACAGGGTACATGATCGATAACAATATACCAATCAATCAGATGAACACAGGTTACCTGGTCGATAAAAATACAGCAATCAATCAGATGAAACAGGGTACATGATCGATAAAAATACAAAATGTATAAAATAGCCCCCAGAACTCTAAATCCGATCACACCAGTTTTTGACAAACGACTCCTTTAATCCAAAACGTTTTAGCGTCGTTAAAGCCCGTTGTTGAATATTCTTCCTCGTATTTTAAGGCTAGATAATCTTCATCGGGTTTATTTTGTGGTTGCCCTGGTAACCATAGAATCCAATGGATCGAACTTCCATCAGATAGAACCCATTGTCCCTCTTCTGTCTCGTCACTACCATCAATATAAAAACCTTCTGTCACTGCCCTGTAATCTGTAAAAAAAAAAAATAGTTTGCCAGACAACGAAACATACGCCCACACAGCAGCAAAGTCGTTCGGGCAGTCAACAAGAGTTGTCGCATATTAAGTAATTATCAGAAAATCATTAGAATTTGTTTGGTTTTTATAGAGTTCTGCCCCATGCTAACGTTTAGTATACGAAACATTTAATATTATGGATTTAGCTGATCAATCATCGATTTTCACGAAATTCACACTAAACCATCATTAATGTGTAACGGGGATATAGTCAAATGTTGTTTTTTTTAATTCGGTATAAAATTGTGACCTCCACAAGGTAAAAAAACATGATTGTTCGTACAATCAAGGGCCATAATTCAAGAAGTTATGGTCCAATGTGCCCGAATATCGAAAGGAACCACGATATTTGGGTTATAAACTTTCAAATTTCATCAAAATCGGATTATAATAGTGACCCCAACAGGGTCCACAATCTTGATATATCATATTTTTACACTATTCGGGTAGTAGAGCAGCCATTTTGTCGGCAGTTTTAGTCAGATATTTACGAAATTAGACCTCAACCTTCATTACAGTGAAACGGTGATATAATCAAACGTTTTTTAAAATCGGATAATAGTTGTGAACCCCAGAGGCACCACAAGCTAAAAGGGCGATTTTTCGTAAAATCAGGTGCCATAATTCAGGAAGTTACATCCGATGGGCGCAAATATGGAAAGGAACCAAGATCTTTGGATTATAAACATACATGTCAAGTTTCATCAAAATCGGTTCAAAATTGTGACCTCTATAGGGTCCACAACCTTGATATAACATATTTCCACACTATTCGCGTACAAACGGCGGCCATTTCGTTCGTCAATTTTGGTCCGATTTTCACGACACTCTTACTCAACCTTCATTACCATGGAACGGTGATATAATCAAACAGTTTTTTTTAAATCGGATAATAATTTTGACTTCCAACGGTGAAACGGTGATATAATCAAACGGTTTTTAAAATCGGATAATAGTTGTGAACCCCAGAGGCACCACAAGCTAAAAAAACGCGATTTTTCGGACAATCAGGGGACTTAATTCGGGAAGTTACGATCCGATGGGCGATAATATCGACAGAAACCAAGATCTTTGGGTTATAAACATACTTGTCAAGTTTCATTAAAATCGGTTCAAAATTGTGACCTCTATAGGGTACACAACCTTGATATAACATATTTTCACACTATTCGCGTACAAACGGCGGCCATTTTGTCCGTCGATTTTGGTCCGATATTCACGAAATTCGAACTCATTACCATGTAACGGTGATATAATCAAACGGTTAAACGTTTTTTGTTAAATCGGATAATAATTTTGACCTCCAAAGGGACCACAAGCTAAAAAAAAAACGGAATTTTTCGGACAATCAGGGGACTTAATTCGGGAAGTTACGATCCGATGGGCGCAAATATCGAAAGGAACCAAGATCTTTGGGTTATAAACATACATGTCAAGCTAAAAACAAGATATTTCGTACAATCGGGGGCCATAATCCATGGGGATAAACCTATATTTCAAGTTTCGTCAAAATCGGATAATAATTGTGACCTGTAGAGAGTCCACAAACAAAAACGTGGGCGTATAAAAAGTATTGTCTGAGCCATCGTAAATTTTAAACGAATTTTCTCAATTATGAAGAAACTTTTTATCTTTGGTTATCATAAACTTACCCGTGTGTTTGAAATCAACAACCGTTAAATAAAATCCATTGCACAACTAATTTATTAATATCCCAACGAATAAAAAAGTTCTCTCTTGAAAAGTACCCCCGGCCCACACTGAACCACTACGGAATCTTAATGGTGATGTTGATAATGCAGGTGCTGTAAATGATATTGCTAACAATAAAGATGATGGTAATAATAACAATAAAGATAATGGTAGTAGTAATGATAAAATCAATGATAATGGTAATGATAAAGTCAATGATAATGGTAATGATAAAGTCAATGATAATGCTAGTAGTAATGATAAAGTCAATCATAATGGTATTAATAAAGACAATGATAATGGTAATAGTAATGATAAAGACAATGATAATGGTAGTAGTCATGATAATGGTAATATTAATTGTCGTGATAATGGTAATGATAATAGTAGTAGCTAGTCATGGTAATGGTAATATTAATTGTCGTGATAATGGTAATGATAATAGTAGTAGTCAAGATAGTGGTAATGGTAATGATAAAGATAATTTTAATGATAAATATGATGGTAATGATAAAGATAATGGTAATGGTAATGATAAAGATAATGGTAATGATAAAGATGATGGTAATGATAACAAAAAAATGATGGTAAACATAATGATAATGGTAATGATAATGAGAACGATAATGGTAATGGTAAAGCTGTTGTTGCTGCTGCTGCTACTGATGATGATGATATATTCGGTTATACTGACCTGACGATGAGTTTAACTGCTGAACCACGTGGTTAATTTGTTGAGTATTGAAACCCGTAAAGAGAACGTCACCGTCTCCGACACATTTACTGATGCCGCCTGCACGATCCACCAATGTTTTATGTGGTTTGTAACATAAATTATAGCCTCTATGGTTGATATATCCATCATTTATAGGACAAGAACCCAATACTGTAAATAAAACAAAAGATAGGCTGGCACTGCCAGGCAGGATACGCCCACATTTTCGAGAGATGGATAGAGAACAAGCAATACCGAAAGTGATTTTTCCTACATCATTAAGTTAGAATTTGATATGTGCAAATATCGAAATGAATTAAGATCTTTGGGTTATAAAGGTGCATTTCAGTAGGCTTCAAATTCGACTGGGGATCATGTTGCTAAGTGGGTAAGATGCTGGCCTCTATAGGGTCCACAACCTTGATATAACATATTTTCACAATAATCGCATACAAACGGCGGCCATTTTGTCTGTCAATTTTGGTCCGATTTTCACAAAATTTGAACTCAATCTTCATTACCATGTAACGGTGATATAATCAAACGTTGTTTTAAATCGGATAATAATTTTGACCTCCCGTGGGACCACAAGCTAAAAAGGGTGATTTTTCGTACAATCAGGGGCCATAATTCAGGAAGTTACGAATCAATGGGCGCAAATATCGAAAGGAACCAAGATCTTCAGGTTATAAACATGCATGTCAAGTTTCATCAAATTCGGTTCAAAATTGTGACCTCTGTAGGGTCCACAACCTTGATATAACATATTTTCACACTAATCGCGTACAAACGGCGGCCATTTTGTCTGTCTATTTGGGTCCGATTTTCACAAAATTTGAACTCAGCCTTCATTACCATATAACGGTGATATAGTCAAACGTTTTTTTAAATCGGATGATAATTTTGACCTCCAGAGGGACCACAAGCTAAAAAGGGCGATTTTTCGGACAATCAGGGTCCATAACTCAAGAAGTTAGGATCTGATGGCCGCAAATATAGAAAGGAACCAAGATCTTGGGGTTATAAACATGCATGTCAAGTTTCATCACAATCGGTTCAAAATTGTGACCTCTATAGGGTCCACAACCTTGAAATAACATATTTTCACACTATTCGCGTACAAACGGCGGCCATTTTGTATGTCAATTTTGATCCGATTTTCACGAAATTCAAACTCAACCTTCATTACCATATAACGGTGATATAATCGAACGTTTTTTTAAATCGGATAATAATTTTGACCTCCAGAGGGACCACAAGCTAAAAAGGGCGATTTTTCGGACAATCAGGGGCCATAATTCAGGAAGTTACGATCTGATGGCCGCAAATATAGAAAGGAACCAAGATCTTGGGGTTATAAACATGCATGTCAAGTTTCATCACAATCGGTTCAAAATTGTGACCTCTATAGGGTCCACAACCTTGAAATAACATATTTTCACATTATTCGCGTACAAACGGCGGCCATTTTGTATGTCAATTTTGGTCCGATTTTCACGAAATTCGAACTCAACCTTCATTACCATGTAACGGTCATATAATCGAACGTTTTTTTAAATCGGATAATAATTTTGACCTCCAGAGGGACCACAAGCTAAAAAGGGCGATTTTTCGGACAATCAGGGGCCATAATTCAGGAAGTTACGATCTGATGGCCGCAAATATAGAAAGGAACCAAGATCTTGGGGTTATAAACATGCATGTCAAGTTTCATCACAATCGGTTCAAAATTGTGACCTCTATAGGGTCCACAACCTTGAAATAACATATTTTCACACTATTCGCGTACAAACGGCGGCCATTTTGTATGTCAATTTTGGTCCGATTTTCACGAAATTCGAACTCAACCTTCATTACCATGTAACGGTGATATAATCGAACGGTTTTTTAAATCTGATAATAATTTTGACCTCCAGAGGGACCACAAGCTAAAAAGGGCGATTTTTCGGACAATCAGGGGCCATAATTCAGGAAGTTACTATCCGATGGGCGCAAATATCGAAAGGAACCAAGATCTTGGGGTTATAAACATGCATGTCAAGTTTCATCACAATCGGTTCAAAATTGTGACCTCTATAGGGTCCACAAGCTAAAAACATGATATTTCGTACAATCAGGGGCCATAATCCATGAAGTTTCAATCCGATACATGCCAATATCGAAAGCAGCCGAGATCTTATGGGGATAAACCTATATTTCAAGTTTCGTCCAAATCGGATAAGAATTGTGACCTGTAGAGAGTCCACAAACAAATTGTGGACGGACGGACGTCCGGACGGACAGGGGCGACGACATAATACGTCCACATGAAAATGTGGGCGTATAAAAACACCACATTCAATGAATATCATTATTTAGTTGTAAACATTGTAAAATCATCCATGACAGATACAAATATTAAATATAGAATTTTAGACCGCACATGATCTGAACTCTGATTGATTCTAATCGAGCGGTGTTTAACTGTTGAGTAAGTGCAAGAGAACCACACCATATATAAACCTACGGAATACAGTAAAAATTAAGGCCACCTGAATATTTCGTCATGGTCATGTTGGCGTTTGTCGGGTAGACCTATTAAACAAGGCCACCTGCAGATATCAGCGAGGTCATGAGATGCAAACAGGGTCAGTGCTAACCCTAACCTAGCTTAAGCCTTACCCTAACCTTAACCCACAATCCACGGCAACAACCACGTGACTTAACTTGTTTACATTTCGTGACCTTGGGGAAATCTGCTAGTGGCCTTGGTAAATAGATCTGCAGATGGCCTAGGTAAATAGATCTGCAGGTGGCCTTGGTAAATAGACCTTGTCGGTTAGAACAGTACAATATTAAATTCTCAACTGATCGCATTCCTTGACCGATTTCTTTATATTGATTAATAACGATTTGCTCTGTTCTGTTTTCGTGTTTACTGTTTGTCACGGGAGACAGGAATTGATTTATCCCTATAGCTTATCTCTTTCCCGAGATGTTCCATAGAATATTTAATCATGCATCCTGTACGAGTAAAATCGGCCCTTTACAGTTTTGTTTTTTTTCTTTTTCGACTTCAAATGCTAAATATTATTGTTATTAACATGATACGCTTATAACCAACTCTCTAGGTCTTCGGATGGCAGAGATTTAAACGGATTGAAATATGATCGCCATTTAGTTTTTAAATTTAATAATGATGAATCAAAACTCAGCCTCGATTAGTAGGCACAGTTAAAATTTCAAACAGTGATAACTTCGCTAATAATAAGGTAATGTGAATGAAATTTTCCATATATTCATAAAGCATTATCTATCTTTGAACTACTATCTTCCATAATGCACCTTTAATTAAGAAAATATATTTCGACGTCATAGTTCTGAAAAAAGTCTCAAAACTTGTCTGATTTTAGTTTTTGAGATATGAGAGGAAAACCTATTCCATTCTTAATAACGCAATTAGGATAACAACATTTTTAAAAGATATTTTTTTGTAGAAGTGACGACCTTGCAGCTCTGAAATTTTGCGTAGAGAAGCCCATAAATGTGATTAGTGATCCTATGCAAAAAAAGCTATTTGGGTCATAAGTTGCACTTACAACCTTCCAGACCTATGGCATCGATTTACGTCTCGGGGTTAAACACAAAACTATTGAACAATCGATATATGTTATCAACAACATCGATACACGTTGGCAATAAAATCAATATTATATGTGCGTGAAATAGTTTTATTTAACATCCGCTTCCATCGAAGTGATATAGATTTCGTGGCTGTCAGAATCCAATCGCCACAATCCACAGGCACTTGAAGGGATTGAAATAATATATATTACGGTACATACAAGTTTCTCATCCGCCATCTTGTTTTTACGCCTTCGAGACATTTCGTATGCGCTCACAATACTCACTAGTTCTAACACGTCCCGTCATTTGTATAGCACGTGAGGCTTTATTAGATCATTATACATCTTCCAATGTAATTAAATTTATAATTTTACAGCGTTATTAATTACAAATCAAATTTGAATCTTGATCACTTGGCTATTCGTATCTTCGACGGACCGGAAGTAAGACGGAATGATTTCACAGGAATTCCCTTTTGCTTTCGTTTGTAGCAGTCTGTATCACCCAGTCCATTTATCAACCTGTCCATTACTCGAATTTTGCGTAGGGACTTTGTGATCCAGGCTGCACCAAAAAACAAACATGCGCGTTTGTGAAATGAAAAATGTCAGGCTTTTGAAGTAATAGAGTGGCACAAGACACGTTTTTGTAACGCTGTTTGTAAATAATTTAGATTTATAAGTCAATTAAACAATTTAACATACATTATGCAAGAGCTAAATCTGCCTATTGCAGGCCTTTCTTCAGGCCTGAAATGTTTTCTAAAATATTAATGAGCCATTAATTAAATGATCGATGGTATCAGATTTCTTCGATATTAAATAGATTGGAACGGTTCAGCAATACTTTGATTTAATCAAATATGGAGGACCGAGAATACGGTGGTTGAAATTATTGCACACGTCTGTCAAACCTTGAAAGGCTAATATCTTCGCTTGCAATAGAGTAATTTGAATGAAATTTTCAAATTATTAATTTTACATTATCTATTTTCGAGCTATTATAGCAACTATGGCTAGTTCTTTGTCTAAATGTTACATAATGTATCTTTAACGAATACTGTTTTATAATGATCGAAGCTTGAGAAATCCTATAATAAAATTTAGCCGGAACACGGATTATAATCGATCTCAAAAGCCGCCTCGACCGGCCCCTCTTCGACGTAAGTATTGTGAGAAACGGAGCTTATATTGTCGTTTAGCTATTAGTGTTAACATGTCCGTATTATAATCCATATTCTGGCTAACTTTTATTATAGGATTTCTTAGTAAAATAACGTGATTGGCCAATGGACTATCGGTATGTAAAATGCACGTGATGAACAGTGTTAACGATGTAGTAGACATACATAATTAGGGAGATAATATACGAGACAATTTAATATATCTTGAATAATAGCCGAGAGAGACACCTTGTATTTACCAATCAAGTCAATGTGACGGCCATATAACTTTTTAAAGGTTTAAATAAGTTTATTGTGCAAGTATCCCTTACAAATGCCTTGATCTACTTAAAAAATCAGAATAAAAGGAACAAGCTCTTGCGTAACGAATTAGCGGAGACACAAACACTACATAAGCCGGTGATATTGAAAGTTCCTGCTAATAAATGGAAAAGCGATCTGGAATGTGTGGATTTTTATTCGTACATTATGCATCTTTATCGGCTGATTACTAATGGCAACTGAGTCAGTCTGATTAAAACACAAAAATACTATTTCGTTTCGGTTTTATTGTTCAAAATTGTGTTTACAACACTGGGGTCATTGACGTGTTCTGAATGGTGTGAGGTATCAGCCAATGAAACGGTCTGTTACGACGAGCTTTAGAGGTGTTTTGCACGGATCGGTGGGAAATCCATTAGTAACACCAATGCTGATTGGTTAATCAAATGTCTGACGTTATAGGGTCAAAAGTCACTCGTATGACCTCTGACGTAACCTATCGCAACAACCGGTCAGATCTTCATGTAGTGTTGGTCATCGAAAGTATAAAAACGAAACGAAATATAGATCTGTATTTAAATCAGATAGAACTTGAGTTTACCTTAATTACACGTATGACCGGTTGAAAGGACAATGTTTGTGACAGCCGAGGTGATAGAGAGAGAGAGAGAGAGAAATGGGGTTTAACGTCCACTCGACACAAACCAGGTCATTTCGGGACCAACATATGGTTTAATTTTATTTCAATAATTCGCTTGCGCGTAGGGGTCTTTAGCAGTGGGAGGAAACCGGAGTGCCCGGAGGAAACCCACGAGGTTGAGAAGGCGCCCCTATCTCCATGCCACATACGCTCACACCAGGGTTCGAAACCACAGCCGCAAGCCAGAGGTGACCGGCCAGCTAGAGGACGAAGCGCGGCACTCTAGACCACTAGGCCATCCCAACCCCCCGAGGTGATAGAACTCATTAAACAAATACTAAATATAATATTATCACACGGATCAATGCTATGGTAGATATGTAATGACGATTTGACAACACCGACGTCGATTTTTCAATTATTGAAGTATTATAATACGCTGATATTCAAGATTTGGCACAATGACAACACTGTACTTTAAAATGATATACTCTATGCTAGTAATATATGGAAGGCTATTGCTGACAATATTAAATGCCCTGCTAAAATGTCTTTTTAATTGATTATATGTCAGAGAGAGAGGGAGAGAGAAATGGGGTTTAACGTCCACTCGACACAAACTAGGTCATTTTGGGACTAACGTATGGTTTCAATTTTATTTCACTAATTCGCTTGCGCGTAGGGGTCTTTAGCAGTGGGAGGAAAGCGGAGTGCCCGGAGGAAACCCACGAGGTTGAGAAGGCGCCCCTATCTCCATGCCACATACGCTCACACCAGGGCTCGAAACCACAGCCGCAAGCCAGAGGTAACCGGCCATCTAGAGGTCGAAGCGAGGCACTCTAGACCACTAGGCCATCCCAACCCCCGATTATGTCAGAGTGTACAATGCACAAAGTCCCAATACCGGTAATTATAAAGTCAAAATACCTCTAAGGCGAGGGTTAAATGTAAAATGTCAACTGTAATGAGTCAACTGATAAATGTTTTATTGGAAAATCCTGGTGGAGGGGGGATTGACATGTCTACATTTCTCTCATTACATTTGCGCTCTGCCACATCTCATTTGTCTTTCATACTTTCCACATAGCATCTTACGCACAGCACTACCACTGATATGCAAATGTAGAATATCACGTGACTTATTAACATATATGGAAACGACGCCGAGATCAAGTAAGCGCACTGGCAGCAATACCCTTCATTACGACGCACGATTGGATGCGGTGTGTTCGTTTTAGCCTATTGACAAAACCGCTAAATGCTAAAAAAAATACGTCATTTTGATCGAGATCGATGGCCTTGATAAAAATCTGAAATGTTCTTACTGATTAACGGTAACAAAATAAAATGTATTCTATTAACTTAATGGGATCACGTTAGCTAAGTGGGTAAGACGCTGGTTCGCTAGCCTGGAGGTCGGGTGTTCGATCCCTACATTGGTCGAGAGAGTTCATCTAGTTTTTCCTTCGTGATACCCCTTGTTAGTGATGCAGAACGGAGGGCCTGACAAGGACAGCTTTCTAGTCGTTTGGACGGAACGAAAAACCGAGGTCCCGCGTGCACATTGGCGTGCACGTTGAAGATCCCTTGACAGTCAGAATTCCATATAAAAGTAGGCCTTAGTGCCGCTGTACGGGCAGCCAACATTTCTCTCATAGCACAAAGTTTGTCTTATAGCCAAGTTTGGAGCAGTACAGTAGGACGTTATTCCCCATTCCATTAGCCGTTAAAGCGAAAATTTCATATTTTTCTAAGAAAGTCAAAACATAATTATTTCTGTCTTTTGCTCAATAGATTGTCAACTGACTATTATACGATCATAGGTATCATTCTCACACTTAAAAATCATTGACATCGGAAATAATAATACAATTACCTCCCCTTGTTTTTCTATTCCCCAAATCGAATAGCTATCTTCAAACGTTTAAATTTGAAGTTGAAAATGATATTTTTGCCAATTTATCATCTGGCAATAGTGAATTTTAGGAATTATAGGATTATTCTTAAACAAGGTATGATTTGTTTTTAGATACCATCTTTTTAAGGCTTTATTTCAATACATTTTAAAAAATATAACTTTAAAATATGAAATTCTCGCTTTAAAGATATAACTTTAAAATATGAAATTTTCGCTTTAACGTTGATTGCCAGATGATTATCCCAAAAGAAATATAAAATATTGATTACCTCACACGTCTTTTAAATCCGTGTGCGTCACGATTCGTATTTATCGATAAATATTGAATTGTTCACGTCATAATCAATACTAATATATATACAAATTGATTATGTGACTGACGGGCGAACCTACGTCTGAAAGCCAAGGTCTATTTCAACCTGCCTCGGGACGAAAACCCGAAAACTGTTCTTTAAAGAAATGACTTGAACGTGACCGTAAGATTAAAACAATCATTATTAGGCCTGCAGTAAAAATGTCTAGCGTAAAGTTCCACCACAAAGTCCTCCCTACTAAACAAATCATGCATTTTTGGAAAGCTTGTGATACCAGGAACGCAAATCCCGAGAGTTCCAAGTAAAATGTTTGCACTAACTCGTTTTAGGCCCTTGATGAAAATTGTAAATGGTATATTTAAACTAATAATTGTGAAGAGAGAGAGAGAGAGAGAGAGAGAGAGAGAGAGAGAGAGAGAGAGAGGGGTGGGGCAAAACATGCAATACACTGGATTTAAAATTAAGGGCCATTGAAATGTGTACGAAGTTTGTGGACCCTCTTGGATGGTTTTGTTATTGATGCGTATCATCAAAGCGTTACACATTTTAGGGACTCCCTAGTGTGGTGAAACACACGCGGTGGGACAGACAACTCCACTTGTCGTCAGATTCGGATCGAAACAGCACCTCCTATAACCCGAAGCGCACCTGCTAGACCATTAATCCGGCCAATCCAGGAACGAACAAAAATACTACTAGATTTGAAAAAGGGAATTCAAGGTCTCCAGGAAGGCATTGATTTATTGATCACCAGAGTCGATTTTAAAAAAATATATAAACTGCCTGGTTTTAAAGTGATATTTGATAATGTTTAATTTTATCGCTACAAGAAAATAAAATATCCAATAACAAAACTCGATTTAAAAAACCGAGTCAAACATAATTTATGCAAGAGCTACATTTGCCTATAGTAAGTCATTCTTTAGGCCTGAAATCTTACCTATATCATTAATTTGACATTAACTAACTGATCTAGGCCATAATCAACTCTTGGTGGCATCCGATTTCTCCAATACTAAATAGATTAGAAAGGTTCGGCCATATTTAGATTTAATTTAAAAATGGAAGAGCGAGACTTAGCTTCCAACAACCAGTACAAAAGCCAAGAACAATATCTAAAGAAATATTCTCAAACATACATTATGCAAGAGCTAAATCTGATTATTGCAAGTCTTTATTAAGACTTCATGTGTCATAAAAATCAACTCCGTAGGCCCACGGATGGCTCGGATTCGACTTGGATTTAAACAGGATTGATTAAATTGTTTAATGGCGTCGTGAGCCGGAGAATCCGTTACGTTGACGTCATACTTCTGGAAATTTTAGATCGAGGCTAAATGATAGAGTGTACGAAGCGAGGCCGCTGTTGAGCGAGGCCTTAACGCAGATAATGACAAATAACACAATTCCTGGAGACCGCGTGATGACTAAAACAGACGGACAGGTCTTCTGTCTGAATAATACCAATTGGGTATTATACGCTCTTTTGTCACTTGCGTTTACAGTAAAATTGTGGAAACATCGCAGCTAATATCACCCAATTTGATTGACAGTTCGATATACGACCTTGATACTATGTTTAGTTGTTGGTTAAAATGAGAGTTTGGATGTCGGTATTATACGCTTATTTGTCACTTGGAAATTGATGAACATCGCAGCTAACATCACCCCAGTTGAATTGCAGCCCCATTTGATCACTGTTTTCTATTTGTCTGCTTCGGAAGTCACGTGGGCCTAAAATTATGTACAAATGCTGCCTCATTGATTTGTCCATTCCTTTCAAACTTTAAAATCCTATTACTGCAGACTTCTTAACTATATATTAAAAGTCTCGTTTTAATTTGTAGAAAAAAATAAAATTAAATGTAATACGAATTGAATTGCATACCCGTCTCAAACCGAATAAGCTAATGGTACCACAGCCATTGAAAATGTTACTTGATAATCGAGATTATGTAGGTGGAGTTAACGCCATTCAATTCCCGGAGAAGGTGAACATACAGTTAACTCCCATTTCTAGTCAACAATTACAAGGATAATAACTTTGTTCAGAATAAAGTAATTTGACTGAAATTTTCAATATATTCTTCTTTCATAATCTATTTGTAACTGCTATAGCAAGAATGGCCAACTCTTTATAAAAATCTCCCATAATGTATCTTTAAGAAGATGCGAAAATGGAAAAGTCTGAAGTGGAATATTAACTTTTTGATCAATATAATGTATAAAAAATAACAAACAACTGTCTAGTCTCAGGCTCTCGGGCTTTTAATAAAAGTTGGATAATTGTACTGGTTTCCATTATTGGGTGATGCTAATTGTCGTTCAGCTGGAGGGATTAAGAAATTTTCACAGTGACCGCTTTATATAGAGCGAGAACTCAATGACGAATGAATACCGCTCGGGTTATTCAATGGTTCAAATGAGTGTATCCCTACGCAAGTATTCCACGGTTCCATTTTATTTTCGCTATTTAGCCGGAACTCCCCTTGGACATGCACAGTTCATGATGTTCAAACTTGTTTTTGATTTCTAACTGTAGCTACTTGCAATCGTAACACGAAATGTAATTTTGCTGCACGCACACGGGGTCTTCACGACACAAAGAATGTCATTTCGGAACTAACATGGTTCTATTTAATTTCAGTAATGCTTTTGCGCGTAGGGGTCTGTAGCAGTGGGAGGAAAGCACAGGACCCGGAGAAAACTCACAAGGTTGGACAGGCGACCCCACTCCTTGTCACGTACTAACGGGGAATCGAAACCACACCAGTTGACTCAATGACCGATCTTATGATTCAACGCGCATGCTAACCATTCAGCCAACGATCGTTTGTTTGAAGAATTGTGTCTTTAGCATAAGGGTGAAAAGGTTGGACGCCTTGGGTCAAAACCACACCATTTTACCCAATGAAAGGTCATATGATCTAAATCACGAACGTTATCTGTGGTTTCGATCCCTGGTGTGAGCGTATGTGGCACGGAGATAGGGGCGCCTTCTCAACCTCGTGGGTTTCCTCCGGGCACTCCGGTTTCCTCCCACTGCTAAAGACTCCTACGCGCAGGCGAATTATTGAAATAAAATTGAAACCATACGTTAGTCCCAAAATGACCTAGTTTGTGTCGAGTGGACGTTAAACCCCATTCTCTCTCTCTCTCTCTCTCTCTCTCTCTCTCTCTCTCTCTCTCTCTCTCTCTCTCTCTCTCTCTCTCTCTCTCTCTCTCTCTCTCTCTAAGCCCCCCCCACACACACTATACCCCTCTAGGCACAGGGATATTAACTGTTTTACTCCGACAAATTAAATTCTAAAACATTTTTTTTTTGGAGTATTAGAAAAATAAATAAGGTATTTGAAATATATCTGGATAAAAAATATTCCATATTTAGCATAAATAGGTACAGAAAATAGTACGCAGAGTTATATATAAAAAAATGCTACACTCTGGAGTTATAAAATGTAGTCGCTCCATAAAAGCAGAGATTTATTGATTCATATTAATTATTTTGTTATTGCCTATATAATTTTTATTATTTTTTTATATTTAAAAGAATGTTTGGTTCGTGATAATATCAATTATCAATTACACAATTGCGTAAACAGCATAATTGATTTTTGATCATTCTATACTTTACATTAAATAAGCATTTTTTAATAGCTAAATCTGTCTTATGCTGGTATTTGACCATTTTAGCCTCAAATGTTAAATATATCATTAAACATTAAGACAAGCCCATAATCAACCTTTTTTCGCCAACGGCACACCTTGGCACACATGAAAAAATAGCGGCACACCTGGCTAAATGTATAGGAAAAATATTTGAATTTTGCAAAATAAAAACATAGCAACTATGAACTTACAAGTAGACACCAGTTAATACTCAATTAGGATCATTTAGTTTTACACATTTTCTTAGTGTGCCGTTCAAAATTTCGCAGCACACTTGGGAAGTGTTTGTGGCACACTTGTGTGCCGCGGCATACTGGTTGAAAACCACTGGTCTGGAACGATTGTTGTGGTTTAGAATGAAACATCGTCGTCATTTAATAATTCAATTTAGAAATGGATAATCGAGATTTGGGTTTTTCGTAAAAACAGTCACAATGGCAACAGTTTTTTGAACAGTCAAAGTGAGGTCATTTGATTGACATTTTCAATATTTTCTCACTCAGGTTGAGTATTACGATACTAATATTAAATTCTAGAAAAGATAATTGAAGTAGCAATTTAACTAAGTGTTTCAGATGAAAGACAACTAAAAATGTATTATTTGTTTTTCAATTTGACAACTTCCATTAGTAATTGTTTGTCCCTCCGCTTGAGTTGTTTAAATAAATCGGTACTATTTAAAGGCTTGCTGTGGAGATTTGAATTTGTGGTATGAATCTCACCTTACCCAAATAATATTACTGTGTTACAGTTCTTAAATTGACAAATTGGTAAAATATATTACTATCAAATTGAAAGTCCCTAAAATAACATTTGGTGTCATGTGAGGGAACGTTTCCCTGTAGAGCAAATACTCTTAATCTTTGCAAATACTCTTATTCGAATTCCAAATGACAAGCCTTAGTTTACCGGAGGTCTTCTACTCCACTATACCCCAGGTTAATCCATGGAGTATTCACGTTTTGAAATTATCTGCCCTTGATCGTAGCTTGATTCTACGAACAAATCAATAAACAGTTTAAATAAAAAATCTTAACCTCATTGGTTGGTTTATTGCAACAAGGGGGACACGGTGGCTAAGTGGGTAAGACGATGACTCGGTAGTCTAGAGGCCAAGGGTTCGATCCCTGCATTGGTCGAGAAAGTTCATCCAGATTTTCCGGCGTGGGTTCTCACTGTCTAGTCTAGTCATTAAGATGGGACGAAAAACCGAGGTCCCGTGTACACATTGGCGAGTACGTAAACGTAAAAGATTTCTTGGGAGTTGGAATTTGATATAAGGGTAGGCCGTAGCGTCGCAAAATTTCCCTAATAGTACACTGTATGGCGTACGCCCGTCTTCATTAGCCAGGTTTAGGGGCAGAAGTAGAACGTTAAACCCCGTGTCATTTCATTTCATTTATTGCAACAAGATGACAGTTACTTCCCTTGTATGATATCAAACGATTTCGATTTGATTGGTCGTATGCCCGTCTTCCATTAGCCCAGGTTAGCTGCAGACGAGTAGAATGTTAAACCCCACTCCATTTCATTTCTCCCAAGGATGAACCCAGGGGTTAGTGACGTGGAATGGAAGGCGATTACTGGGAATACCGAATGTTTCGCCCCATCTGTACGACTAGAAACTGAACCTTGCCAGACCCCCTACTCCACACTGCACCCGTAACTAGCGGCATCCAGGCTGGACAATCAGGAAGGACGTCCAAAATACCCTCATTAGTATGCCAGCTACCTACTCGCCTATATAATCTCAATCTGATCATAACACAGATCCTATTTCGTTTCGTTTTTGAAGTTCAAAATTTCGTTTGACTTGTCTTAACAACACTAGGATCTGGAAGAGTTGTTATCATTGATACGTTGTGGATGATGTGAGGGGTTAGCCAATGAAACGGTTTGTTACGGCGAGTTCTTGCCCTTTTGATGCAATGAGCCGTGGGTAAACCATTAGAAACGTCAACGCTGATTGATTAATTAAAGTTCCAATTTCATATTTTCTAAGAAAGTCAAAACATAATTATTTCTATGTCTTTTGCTCAAAAGGTTGTCAACTCACTATTTTACGATCATGGGCAAAATTTTTTGGGCATTAAAAAGGCTGACACAGGCTGATTGGGGAAATAGTTACTCAATTACCTCCCTTGTTTTCCCATTCCTCTAAATGGACGGCCATCTCCAAACGTTTGAATTTTAAGTTGAAAATGATATTTTTGCCAATTTCTCAACTGGCAATAGTGAATTATAGGATTAATAGTATTATTCTTTAACAAGGTAGGACTGTTTATAGGTTCAATCTATTTTGGGGCTTTATTTTAATACATTTTAAAAATATAACTTAAAAAAATGCTATAGGAACTTTAATGTCTGGCATCACAGCGTCAAAAGTCACTCGAACCCTTTGGCGTGTGGGAGCCCTTAAAACTGACCAACTGATAAATGCCTTAAGAGCGTCACTGTGTGATCGTAATCAAGTGTATTAATTTATAATTGAAATATTGTCAAATTATTTTGGGGGAGGGGGGCATTTCTCGGAGCGCCTTATTTTTCTGGGGGTGCAATGTACACCCTGCATCCCCGCTAGATACGGCCATGGAATAGGTAGTAAATATCATAATAACTTACCGTCAAATACTATAAAATAACTTACCGTCAAATATCATAGAATAACTTACCGTCAAATACTACAGAATAACTTACCGTCAAATACTATAGAATAACTTACCGTCAAATACTATAGAATAACTTACCGTCAAATATTATAAAATAACTTACCGTCAAATACTATAAAACAACTTACCGTCAAATACAATAGAATAACTTACCGTCAAATACTATAGAATAACTTACCGTCAAATACTATAGAATAACTTACCGTCAAATACTATAGAATAACTTACCGTCAAATACTATAAAATAACTTACCGTCAAATATTATAAAATAACTTACCGTCAAATACTATAAAACAACTTACCGTCAAATACTATAAAACAACTTACCGTCAAATATTATAAAATAACTCACCGTCAAATACTATAAAATAACACCGTCAAATACTATAGAATAACACCGTCAAATACTATAGAATAACTTAACGTCAAATACTATAAAATAACTTACCGTCAAATACTACAGAATATGTAGTAAATGATTTTGCCACGCCATCAACTGGACTGATAAACACAACCGGGTGAGTTTGACAGGATCCATCCACATAGTTATAAAAATACGACAAACAATCTGAATTCTCCGTACACTTCAGGGCGCATTCTGTCTTCGATTTAGCTGAATCGAATGTCTCCAATATCTCTCTATCCATGATAATATCGTTAAAATCATTTTTATTAAACGATACTGTAGAAATGAAGCTTGTCTTTACAACACAAAACACAAAAACTAATATTATTATTATTATTATATATTTCATTGTGTATGTCACAGTAGGTAAATTAAACAGATATAATGTACGATTTCTTATAACAGGTAATCTGGAAGTTAGACTTGGTTAGCCCCCATATCTTATAACAAATATTCAGGAAGTTAGACTTGGTTAAACCGTATTTATTATAAGATCCTGTGAATTAACCATAAGAAATGTCCTAGGTAATAATGTGCGCTCTAACTGGTAGTTAACTCGAGGACGTCGATATAACGTGAGAATTCCTCCGCCAGTCTCTTCACTTGCATATGTTTTTAGCAGAAGTTATACACGATTTAATATGAAGTAGAAAGCGTGAGTTCTATTTTTGTAAGCGGCTAACTCTCTAGATGGTAGAAATGGGAATTAATGCGAGGACAATAGAATGTTGCCTCCAGGCATTTCACTTGTGTAAATTTTAAAACACGTACACTTCTCGCGAATGTTAAACATATAAATGTGTTAACAGCAAGTTGTTTTAAAAACCTGTATTGTACGACACTGGTACTTGAGTTAATATAGAAATCGAAGTTTGTCCCTGACAACTGGTTTATAAGAGGTGTTAATACAATATGTCCTCACTTAATACTTCCACTCAACGTTGGCATAAATGAGGCTTTGTTAGAAAACCTAGTAGTAATACAATATCTTATCTCTTCCGTTCACTGTGGACATCAATGGAGCTCTGCTGGTTTACAAGAAGTGAATTCAGAACCTTCACGCCGCCAACTGTCACAGATCAATGAGCTGTCTGAGAATCGTTCCGGAAATCCATTACATGTACCAGAAATAGACAGCTTATGTCGCCGTAAGACGCGATAAAACTGACGGCAATTAACGCCAACTGAGACTGGATTTATCCACGACTGGACGCAACCACGAGCAATAAGTTGATCATAGTCGTAAGCGCACTCTTGTTAAGCCCGGTCTATACCGTTACGACTACACACAACCCGACGGGACTCAGCGTCTTGGGTAGTTGTAAAACAAATCGGGTCGCGTCTTTACTTCACAACGACGGTACCAGTCCACACAGGCCCGGCTCTCACCGATTATGCGTCGTGAATTACACCACTTCCCTCTAGCGAGTGATTCCAAAAGTAAACCGGACGCATAAAATCTGCCATCTTGAATTTTCCAGGGAAAACAAGGAACACATGACCTGCACAGTCACATGACTAAATGCTACTCTCTGATTGGTTAAACAACAGTAAGACAATTGATCGTGTCGTGTGGGTGTCCACACAAACACGATGGGTTACGACTGCATCCAACTGCACTCGACTACGACTAAACATGCTCAGTCGGTCCGACGGGCCATGACGCGACGGAAATCGATTGAATCGTGGTCATGGGACTGTCCACACTGCACTGATTATCTGAGACAAGACGTTGCGTTGGGTAGAGTCTGGGCAAGTCGTAGCGGTATGTTCCAGAATCGGTGCCACAGCTTCGCAAATGACTGCCACGTGATAACCTTCAAATGGCCTTAATCCACTTGTCCGCTATGGTTGTTACCGCCATCTGGGTAGGCCTACCACGTGACTAAATAACCGAACCTTACTGGCTACCTCAACGAGGCGCCGACTCCATGTTGTCGCAGGTGCGCTCCAAACTGATCCCGTAGTGAGTATTCGCTTGGCCGCTACAATCACTGATAAGCATGACATCGACCAGACTTAATGAGTTCGGCGTATGAACTTTTTTACTCCGACAAATTAAATTCTCAAACATTTTTTTGAAGTAAAAGGAAAAAAATAAAGACGTTTGAAGTATTTGTAGTTAAAAAATATTTCCCATTTAGTGTAAATGGGTATTAAAATGAGTAAAATGCATCATTTTGCCCGAAGCAGTTAGGTGTTATGCCATTCATAACAATCAATTTAAAATGTTTTCAAGTGAACAATAATATTTTACAAACAATGAAGATTTAATTTTGTTGATTGGTCAGTTATTTAAGAAGTTAAACAAAATTAGTTAAAATATAATTACAAATGTCCGACTAGTCTAAATCACCATACAGGTAATAAATTACTGTCTGTTCCAGGCAACACTACAAATCGAAAATTGCTTGCTATTTCTTCAATTTTTAATTTAAATGGTTAAAACTTAACGACCTACCTGGAATGGTCACCCCGTTACTTTCTATCGCACGTTTACCAATTTCAGATCAAGATATGTAACCTTTCTCTCTTGAAAAATCCTTCTTTATTTACTTCGCGGTATTGAAGTCTGCCATGCTTGACCTAATTATTTGGGATAAACCAAATCGAACAGGGGTGTGGATATGGCTTTGAGTCATTTCGTCCTATCTGAATGTTTAGATATTTGTTTCGACCTAGTAGAATATAACTTGCTTAAAAGCGCTATTTAAGGAAAGTAATATAAATTTGCTATTTGGTTTCAGAACACAGTTTTTTGTTCCACTGCCTTAGATATTAAATTTGCTAATATGGTATTTTTTTAGATAGTCTAGTCTATTTCTTTTTTGATTTAGTTTTTTTTTGTATTTTGTGAAATGCCCCTAAGCAAATGATACTTTGACAGAAAACGGAAGGGGGAGTAGTCACACAAGGTCAACTTCTGTTAGATCAAAGGCACGTCATTGCGTTTTTGTGTTGAGACCAAGAGTTATTTTTTTTTACATTTAATTTATTCATATTGATTAACCCTGAACTTCATTAAATTTCTACAAGTCTACCTTTTAAACAAGAAAGCAGAAATAAACTGTTTTATAGAAATCTTTTATTTACACAAATTCACAGAAAATGCTCCAACTATATACATCACTGAAGTTGTCTGGCCTACATTCACGCTATCTATTATACAATTTACGTACACAATCTACACATTTCACAACACTCGCGCTCACATCAATCTCCCTGCCAGTACATTTCGCATGCATCCACCTTTCACACAAATCAGAGCCCACCCAACCAACAATCGCATCCGACTCACTTCCCGCTGGGTTCGCACAATCACATACACTACAAACACGTCTATATTATCAGCACTCAAATCTTCATTCGCAACACCACCGTCATCCATATTCTCAGCAACATTTTCACTCTCACTCTCTCCACTGACATTATGTTCACTCTCATACTCGAACTCATTGTCACTTCCGAATGAAATGACAATTGGTGGTACTTCTTCATTTAATCTTCCCGCTTCCCATCCAATGGGTTATATTTTTCACGATTAGTTTTTTTTTTATCTATTCAACGACAATATCTGAAACAAACCGTGTGCGCCTGTCGAACATGAAAATAAATAAAAATGGATACCGATAATCGATACTAGCCCATAAAATTATAAGATATCGTAAAATATTTACACTTCATCCGAAAGGATACCATGCTATCTAATGCTGAAAAATAAGTGTTCTGTGAGGAATATTTTAGAAGACATGCACTTCTGTGAATATTTCAAAGGAATATTAAAATACCGGAAACCAAAACACACGCACACACAAATTGTTGATATTGTAACAATAAATGTATTTATTTTGCATGAAACGTTTTGAAAAAAGCTCTGAAAATAATCGAAAATAAGTATTACAGTCGCAAAATGACGGTGCGAAACCTCCCGCCCAAAGAATTATTAACCGAATGCACCCGATTTGTGGAATACCTTCTACCCCTACATGATATACGAGTGACCCAATTTACACATGCGCAGAGTCAATGTTTATGTTCTGAGAAATGAAATGTTTCGAAAAATGTGAAATTTACAAGAGAATAGAGGATTTTATCTAACTTATTGGCGTTAAGGTTCAACGAAGAAAGTAATGGGGTGACCATTCAAGGTAGGTCGTTAAGTTTTAACCATTTTAATTAAAAACTGAAGAAATAGCAAGCAATTTTGGAGTTGTGTTGCCTGGAACAGACAGTAGACAATTATTAACAGAATACAAAATTATATATACATGCTTATGTAAAATGTACAAAAATATAAATATTACACTTTGGTAGGAAGTAGAGATGAAGTTCAGGTGATACGGGTGTGGAATGGGGGTAAGGAGGGGTTTTGTAGGTCAGACAGGGGTGAGACTGGAGGGAACTAAGATGAGAGCAAGGGGGCTGGGGTCAGACAGAGCTAGGTGAGAGGGTGGGGCTAAGATGAGAGCAAGGGGGCTGGGGTCAGACAGAGCTAGGTGAGAGGGTGGGGCTAAGATGAGAGCAAGGGAGCTGGGGTCAGACAGAGGTGAGAGGGGTGGGGCTAAGATGAGGGTTTTTGTTGGGAAATGGATGGTCGGTAGCTGTTGGGGTTAGGATTTCTTCTTTCTCTTTCTTATGGATAGTAAAACTTTAAAAACCTGCAGAAGAAAAGAATGTATGCATGATCCTTCATTTTCATAACCAAACATTACTGTGGTTACTCTTGTAACTCAGTAGCATCACTATAGTTACTCTACTAACCCAGTAACATCACTATAGTTTTAATTATGTTAAAATAAAGCATCTATACACCTGGTCGTACATTGTTAAAGAATAATCCTATTAATTCAATAATCCACTAATGTCGGTTGAGAGATTGACACATATCATTTTTTGTTGAAAGTAAAATGTTTGATTTTGAAAGTACTAACCTATAAAACAACCAATATAGATATAATCATGTTTTGAATTTCTTAGAAAATATGAAAGTATCCCTATTAGAAAATCACTGGACCAGTAATGAATAATCAGCACGCTTGTTTTGTTTTTTTACTGGATTATCAAAATTACCAATAATTATGTGCGAATTAGGCTGTGTGATGATATCATTATAAATGCTAAAATCGAGTCAATCATTTTCTATACACTGTTTGTCGAATCCACTATTGAATGAAAATGCCTTCATCGCATTGGCATGAAAATCATCAATCAAGAAATCACCATTCAGGCTTCAGGCGAGTATCAAATTAGACCGCGGCCCTCAGATTAAACCTGCCTCTATGGGGCTGGAGGATATGTCAGAATGCACTAACATGTTTTCTATTTTGCGAAATTTCTCGACCCCCTGTGGCCCGCCATGATACCCCTTAATTAGGCATTGTTTTAGCTCCACTCACCAAAATAAGGATTCTTGTGTGGTACTATTATTGGGCATTGTTTTAGGTCTGGATCCAATATTTACGGTGATATTGGTAAACAATGGTTCCTCTGTGAGGTGTAATACCGTGTAATTCATTCCAACTCCGTCATTTAAACCATCTTCTGACCATCGACCTCGCCAACCAAAAAACAACTCATTACTGAAATACACATAACAAGTGGTTGCCATGAAAGATACACCCACATTTGGCAAGAGATGGACTGAGAACAAGTTAAAAAAAGAAGCGATTTTTCGAACAATCAAGTGCCATAATTCCGGAAGTTACAATCCAATACGCATGAATATTGACAGACAGGAACCAAGATCGTTGGGTTATGTTGGGTTATAAACATGTATTCCAAGTTTCATCTGAATCGGATCACAATTATGAAACATTTGTAACACACTAAAATCTGATTAAGAGTAACAACTCATTAAGTAATTATCAGAAAGTCATTAGAATTTGTTTGGTTCTGCTCTATGCTAACGTTTAGTATACGAAACACTTTATATCATGGATTGTTCGTTTCAAGACCGTAAACTCTGTGTATCAATCTGAAGTCCATCGGATATTAAGCTTGGCCCCAAGAGGTCTCAAAATTTTTCAAAGTAATTAAGAGAGATAATTCTGGCAGTAATTGTTGGAAAATCAATAGGCTTCTTCATCTCACAACCTTAAACACTGCGTATAAATTTAAAGTCAATCGGATATTAACTTTGGTGTCTAGAGAGTTCACAAGATTTTTTAAAGTGAGCAAGGGCCATAACTCTGGCATTAATTATCAGAAATCATTGAAAATCAATAGGCTTCTTTGTCTCATTACCTTTAACACTGTGTATAAATTTAAAGTCAATCGGATATTAGCTTTGGCCTCTAGAGCGTCCAGAAGATTTTTCAAAGTGATCAAGGGCCATGACTCTTGCAGTAATTGTTGGCGCAGGACGGACTGGGGCGACGACAATATAAAAATCTGATGAAAATTGTTACCTCCAGAATGATGATTCACAACTCTGATACACAATATTTTGACACTATTTGCTAACGCGGGGTGGCCATTTTGTCCGACATTTTTGGTCCGATTTTCACGAAAATTCGAACTCAACCATCATTAGTGTGTACCGGTGATACACATAAAGTTTTTATTTAAAACGGATCAAAATTGTGACCATTAGAGGGACCATAAGCTAAAAACAAGATTTTTTGTTCAATCAGGAAAAGTAATTCTGGAAATTACGATCCGATATGAGCAATTATCGAAAGGAACCAAGATCAACTGGTTATAAACATGCATTTCAAGTTTCATCAAATTCGATAAAAATTGTGACCTCTAAAGTGTCAACAAGCCAAATCGCGACTTTTCGTACGAGAGGCCATAATTCATGAAGTTATGGTCCGATACATGCCAATATCAAACAATTTACTTATATACTATTCAAAAAAAGTAGGGGATATTTGATTTTGGGGCATAATACTAAAATATGCAAATGACTACGAAAAAAGTCACTATAGAACCTAACAGAAGAAACATTTCCAGTTACATGTGACGCCCAAACGCACCAATAGCTACCGCATGGAATGCAGGTGATGCTTGGGATCATCATGGGGGTCCAACCCAAGATTTGCACGACTCTGACTTTGAATGTTACAGTCATTGTGGCATTGAATTCCAGGGTGGAAACATCAGTTTAATTGTTTTAGTGACCAGAAAACAAATTTTGATATGCGTCGGCTTACCCAAAATGAAAGGTTACGTGTCCTTGGCATGCTACAGATCGGCAAAACACAGGCGGTTGTGGCGCGGACGATGAATGTTTCTCAGCCTGTCATAAGCAGGCTATGGTCCAGATACCGTGATACACAATCTGTACAGGACAGACCACGCTCAGGTTGACCAAGGGCGACAACTCAAGCCCAGGATCGATTTATCCGTACCTTGGCCCTGAGAAATCGTGTCATCACAGCAAATCAGATCAGCGCTCGTCTTCAAACAGACACTGGTGTGAGAGTGAGTGGCCAGACGATTCGGAATCGACTGCATAGGGGTCACCTTCGCGCCCGACGTCCTCGCGTGATCCCTTGTTTGAGATATCATCACATTCAGGCAAGACGTCGTTGGTGTAGGGATCGTCAACACTGGGATAATCGACGCTGGAGCAATGTGATGTTTTCAGATGAGTCAAGGTTCACTGTTGATTTTTTGGACAGACGTAGGAGGGTGTGGCGTCGTCAAAACGAGCGCTTCCAAGACGTTAACGTCATCAGACATGATCGATTTGGGGGTAGTTCTGTTATGGTGTGTGGAGGCATCACTGTCGCTGGAAGAACGGCTTTACAGGTTGTTGCAGGGCGTGTTACAGGCCGGTACTACCGGGACAACATCTTGGCAGTCCATGTTGTGCCGTTCGCACGACGTCATGGCCGTCGTTTCATCTTCCAGGATGACAACGCAAGATGTCACAGGGCCAGGATCGTTACAGGTTACCTCCAACAACAGAACATCACCACATTACCTTGGCCAGCACTGAGTCCCGACCTCTCCCCCATCGAGCATGTCTGGGACATGCTTGGACAGAGGTTACGTCAACGTCAACAACGTCCTGCCAATGTCCAAGAACTTGCTGCTGCGTTGCAACAGGAATGGGACAATCTGGACCAAAATGACCATAGACGTCTCATTAGGAATATGCCACGTCGGATCAATGCTTGTTTGGCAAACAGAGGAGGATTTACCCGTTACTGACTTTGTTGTGATGCTGTGGTAACTTTGCTGTTTGACCCCGGGTATAATTTTACCCTTATAATGGTCAGTCTGTGCCTTACTTAGTCTAACGATCATTTGGAATAAATCGATGAATGTGAACTTCATTTCATTTTGTCATTTGTTTCTTCGTCAGTTTCATTAGGTGACTTTAATAACACTTAAAAATCAAATATCCCCTACTTTTTTTGAATAGTATATGTTCCACCCGGAATAACTTACCCAGGTTCAGTCTGATGAGTCTGACACAATTTACTCATGTTCTACCCAAGATAATTTACCCATAGTCAACCCCAGGTCATATTTTCAACCTGAGATAACTTACCCATATTCAGCTCGAGATAACTTACCCATGTTCAGCTCTAGATAATTTAGCATGCCGCACCATTTTAAATCTTCCAATAGATTCTGGCGGTCTGGTAATCAATAAACCAGATTCTTGAATTCTGAAAAAAAACCCAACAAATTTTCGATTTTAATCAAATACAAATATTCATTTGTTGCCATAGAGGAGATTCACAGATTTTGCGTGACACAACAGTCAGCCATTATGTGGGGTCCAGTCGTGGAGAGTGCTTGTGTGTGGTGGGTTTCTCCTGCACTAACTATTAGAACATAGTAACCAATAGGGGTCTATACATTGGGTCATCCCTACACTATTTAAACGCTGTGTGGGACTTGGATACTACGTCCTATTTTGATAGAATAGTTATGTGATGGTTTAGAGTTTATTACAAACTTGGGTTTACAATATATAATTTATCTAACTTGACTTACCTGGCAGACAAATCATCATCCTCATTTCCCCAACCCCAATAAACATTAGAATAACCATTGATACGCTGATAATTTTCACGATTAATAGCAATAACACCTCCAACAATATTATAATACATAACACTGTAATATAACACATATAATTATAATATATAACACATTAATATATAACACACATAATAGTTATAGATAACTATATTACATAACACATATAACAATTATATATAAATATAATACATAACACACATAACAAGTATATATATTCATAATATATAACACTGTAATACATAACAAATATAACAAGTATATATAATTATAACATGTAACACTGTAATACATAACACATATAACAAGTATATGTAATTATAATATATAACACTGTAAAACATAACAATTATATATAATTATAATATATCAATTATATATAATCATAAAATATCAATTATATATAATTATAATGTAACAATTTTAACATAACAAGTATATTTAGTAATGAATAGTAAACATAAACTACTCCTTACAAGACATTACAGACAGAATTAGATCATTAATGGGGAGCAGGCATTACTTTCAAATCAAAGATCCTCTGACTTGAAAATAAAAAGTTTTCTCACACTCACAGATATGTGAAATAAACAGATACAAGTAATAAATGAACGTAGAAACTAAAAGTAACTATGGAGTGTAATAATATCAAACGTGACTATGTAAAATAACAATTAAATATCAATAACTTACTGATATCTCATTTCATCAATGGCGGACGACAGATGACGGGCATGTTGATCACACATATATAAATTCTGATCATTCTCCGGTAGTAAGTCGACATCGTGAAAAACAAAACAATCAAAATCACCAAACTTGAGAGCTTCCAGATAGCCAATATTCATCAGTTTGCCACGGTTGAACTTGTCCATACCAGACTGAAGTACATACATATGTTATCAAATAAAAGTTTATTTCGGGACTAATAGATGGTCTACCAGTAGGGGGAACCCACAGGGTTGTACAAGCGACCATTTAGCTTGTCCAGTATAATTGAAGGGTCAAAGAGAGATAACTCGAATTAAATATGGAGCCAGACAATTGAATGTATCTCCCCACATTGACTTCAATGTTAAGTCCATAACATTTTTGGGACTATATCATAATCTTTATAACCAAAAAGAGTTTAAAATGTGACAATCATCAGGTAAAGATGATGAAGAGTTGACTGATATGATTTATTGCTCAATCTGTTCGAATGAATCTATAGACTGTGGTGTCATTTTAATAGGGGATTTCCCTTTATTTCTGTTTATTTACTCTGTGATCCTTCTGGATCAAATTCATCAATATTCACAATAACCTGAGCAAAATTATTCTGTTCTAAACCAAAATGGCAATAAAAAGATGGGGAAAGGAAAAAGGGAGAGAATTGGTATGAACAGACGGACTACATGACTGTATCATGAAATCAGGGGAAGTAAATACAGGTCTTAGTCCATTACAAAGTAAACCCATCCTACCTGTACAATTACAAATATGTTTCATTTACCTGTTCAATTACAAATATTCTATATTCTATCAGCTGTTTCACCAACATGGCGTGTAATCGGTGTAATAATATCTTCAAATGATGAAGACGATCACGATATGGAACTATAATCGCCACTTTCTGCAAGGCAGAGCAACCAAGTGGTTTGGACACACCACCTTTTTTTACGTGCTGATTTTTTTCCAAAGTAAAATCAAATTCTGGGACTGTAAAAATGTCTACTTTTACCAATTCTGAAAAAATAAAAAAATTCCAGAGAGTTGTATATTTAAGAAATGCAGACAGAAAACATATCTTCTCATGTAAACATAGTCATCGAGCTTGAGCGCATGAATCTGGATCAATTAGAGTTTGTATCGAGCGCCATATCTCATCATTGTCAATTAATAATCACAAGTCAATGTGTTATTGTGTTATTCCTTATAATCCTAGCTACATAAGGTGCCAATTTCTTGAATTGCTTGTACTCCTAGCTACATAAGGTGACAATTCTTGAATTGCTTGTACTCTTAGCTACATAGGTGACAATTCTTGAATTGCTTTTACTCCTAGCTACATAAGGTGACAATTCTTCTATTCCTTATAGTCCTGGCCATATAGACCCTAAATCTGATACTGTCTACGTAGACTATAAATCTGGTACTGTCTACGTAGACTGCATATCTGATACTCTAATAGTAAGTGCAGGAGGGCTGCAGCACACACAATTCTACACAAAAACAAATATATGGACAAGACATCATACTCAAAGACCACAAACATAAACAAATCAAAGAGAGTGAATGGATCCGGGGGCTAGCCGTAAGCGTCCACTGCGCTGTACAGTCCCGGGCCTGTGGTGACACAGACTTCACTCATATTTGAAAACAACTGGGAATGCAACCCAAAGAAATAATTATATAGTGTCAGCATGAGTCATGTTCTATTATATGTTGCAAGAATTACGAATGCAAGCATATTGTTGTATAAATTCCGTTACACAAGTAACCACATAGTTAAATGTATCAGAAGTAGGCCTAGTTCAAAACTAAATCACTAAAAGGATTGAAGTATATAAATGCATTTAGGACAAACATTGCAACCGTCACAGAAACAAAAACACAACTGAATACAAAGAAGCAAAGGAATAGACTATCTAGGGAGACAGCCGTCTGCTGACTGAGTGGTGTGACGTGAATCTGCCGTAATAGTTGTTATGACGTCGTAGTTTAGAAGGTGCAATTTCCCGATAAAAGGGCGATAATCTAGATAAAATTACGTTAAAATATAAAAACTATTAGTTTTAAAGACCATGCAATTGTACAAACCATAGTATAATTATTATATAATGTCCCACGTAAGAAATGCAAAACAGGAATGCTGAAGAAATCGTAAGTTATTAGTGTATTCATAAAGGCCTAAAAATAAGGGCGATAATCCAAATAGGACTAGACATCTAGAAGCAATTTATATAGAATCATTATCCAATATGTAGTTAGTAATATCGTTATAAGAAATGTAAAACTTATTATGTTGAAGAAATGGAAGTTTTGAAATTTCTTTCAAAATGCGTAATTGTGTACCACCTTTGGCCGTGCACTTAAAATTAAGAGTTTTTATTCGGGAAAGAAATAGTTCTTTATTGTTGCATATTTTTAAAAATCGTAATGCCTGTGAATAGAAAACATTGTATAGTGTCGTATCTGGTATGTTACTATGAGCTGACGGGTATTTTACTACTTCAAAACCAAATTTGTCCGTTTTATCGAATATACCGACATTAAATTTGTTATTAATTATATTGATGTCCAAGTCAAGGACAGATGCATTTATAGTGCCCGAATTTTCTTTATTTAATATAAGTTCAGGAGGATATATTTCATCTTTGTATTTATTGAAATTACCATTATCATTGATTGGTGTTATGTCATCAATGTAACGGAAGGTATAATTTAGACTTTTTGCTACCTTGTAATCTGTTTTTCTTTTATGGTCTTGAAAGTCGAATTCGTATTTATATAAATGTGCATTTGCCATAAATGGGGCGGGGTCAGTTCCCATTGGTAAACCAATAGTTTGTTGTATTATCTGATCCCCAACCTCAAATATGGCATTGTCAATGAGAAAATGTATAATATTTTGAAATTTTATTTTTCTTTATCGAAAACTACAGTATTGGCATTGCGTCGTTTTATGATCCATCTTGCATCTTGTGAGTAGATGGCCATCAGATTTCTGCCTTTTCCAAAAGCACCATTAAAGGCCTTATCCACGAACCAATCCAAATTCTTTTTAAGGTCTGCATGTTGTAGCATAGTATATAAAGTAGAAAAGTCGAAAGTTTCTATAGATTTTGCATTGTCTTTTTGATTGATTTTATCTAAAGTGTCTACTATTGGTTTATTTTTATCAATTATGAAAAAGCTATTAATTCCAGTATAATTGCGAAGTGTTTTGCACCAGATGGCATGTTGGGCCTGGCATAATTTAAGTCCTTTCGTAATAGTCACTGCTAGAGGTTTTGTCTGGCAGATGCTGGAGGAAATTATGTATCTGAATTTTACTGGATTTTTATGAAATTTCGGTATAGAATAAATATATGGAAGGGCATCTACTTTTACATTGTCTTTTATATAATTACTCCTGTTAAACGAATGTTGATTTTGTAAAATATCTAGTTTAGATAATTCCGTAATACATTTATAAGTGTTATTATTGGTGTTAGGCCAAAGTCCAACTTCGGTAAGTACCTTCTGCCTATAAATGACAGGAATCACTACTTGGATCTCCAGTCAAATATAGAAACCAATTATTGGACTTGTTAGTCAAATCTGTAGGAAATTTGAGGACCCAAGGAAAACCCGGGAGGTTAGACAGGCGACCCTACGTAATCCAGTTTTGCGTATAAGCTTGGGGTTTTCACTTGCTAACGACCTAAAATGCACGTTAGAACATTTGGCACTGCCGCCCGCACCTCAGCTCAAATGACAGAATTAACTAGCTTCAATCGGTCACGTATATAAATATGTATGTATAACTCACCTAATTTATCTAAATCCACTCGACATTTTCCGCTATCGGACTTGTCTAAATGTGGTAACTGTAGTAACGTAGAAGGGGAGGTAAACACACAATGACTACGATAATTAAACAATGAAAGTCCAACAATCAAGAAATAAACAAAGATCAAACAATTGATAATAAAATTTTTAATAGATTTTTTTTTTAATGCCATTTCTAATAAAAAATAATCAATCGAACTCCTTTTGTCTGCAATATCACTCTATGGTCACTTGTACAAATTAATAAAAATACACGAATTAAATTATACTAGTTGAACATGAAATGTTTTGTGTCGACTTTTTGTCTGTATTTCATCTTCTTGCTACGTTTTACATTCTGAAAACATAAAACCATACATAATAACTAATTGAGATTACCATTTCTTTATTCAAAATATATATGTTTAAAAGCTTCTGGTCCTAGAAAACCAAATTTATATTGATGTCGTTTTTAATATGATTCACTGATTTAGTGTGGAAACAAATTGAAAATTAAATGTGTTAACCTTTCACGCGATCATAATTCAACCCAAATTGATGGCCCCGATTTAAAAAAGATTAAAACCATTTGACAATAACAGGACGTAGTTTTGATTGTCAAGCACCTACGCTACATTTTGTAAAAACTGCAAAATAGTTGGGTCGCAACCCCCGATCCGTGACCATTTCTCGGGGAAGAAGGTTTGATGATGGCTTCTTATAGAAGGGACCCGAGTGAAGATATTTGTAGTTTGTTACCTCTGAAATCTACGGGTTTGTGAATACTCTACATGTCACAAATTTTATTCGATTTCAATGAAACTAGACAGAAAGGTTTATCACCCTACGATCTCGGTTCCTGTCGATATTGGCATGTATCGGACTGTAACTTCGTGTATTATGACCCCTGATTGTACAAATAATCACCTTTTTACTTCGTGAAATCTGTAGGGGTCACAATTTTGAACCGATTTTGATGAAACTTAACATGCATGTTTATATCCCAAATATCTTGGTGTCTTACGATATTTGCGCCCATCGGATCGTAACTTCCTGAATTATGGCCTACGATTATACGAAAAATCGCCTTCTTTAGCTTGTGGTCCCTCTGGAGGTCACAATTATTATCCGATTTAAAAACCCGTTTGATTATATCACCGTTACAGGTTAATGAAGGTTAAGTCGTATTTCTTGAAAATGGGACCAATACTACCGGACAAAATGGCCGCCACTGGTACGCGAATAGTGTAAATATATGGTATATCAAGGTTGTGGACCCGGTAGAGGTCACAATTTTAATCCGATTTGGATGAAACTTGAAATGCATGTTTATAACCCAACGACCTTGGTCCCTGTCTATATTCGAGAATATCGGATAGTAAATTCCTTAATTATGGCCGTTGGTTAGTTCAGCACGTTCAGGGTCTTTTTCTACAAAGTCCTGTGTTTGGCCTATGCTCCCCCTCCCTTACCTGCCTGCTGGCTTCTAGCTACAGACTTGGATTGAATTGCTATTTCATATTAGCATATATTCTGTGTGGTGTATATGTAATGCATGTTGGCTGAATAGACATAAATTAGTAACTGCTTTGTATTGTTAACTGTCTAGACACCCCACAACCCATACGAGCGGCTTATGACCCTTTGTCGTCATACATTTCATTTACTAATCAATTTTGGAATACAACTTTTGCTTTATCTTTGTCTACCCACCGTCCCCTTCATCACACGCCAATACCTCACAGCAACATTCTAATTCTCTGAACTATAAATAAACAAAACGAAAGGGGTTCTATGATTTAATCCAAGAAGCTTTAATGACGTGGAGGCGGCATGACGTCATTTTGGTGAAGCCATTGACGCCATATTGGTTGACCCAAAACAGCGTCTTTCTGATTTCGTTGACGATTTTCCAGGATGATCTGGGTACCCGTCTAACGTGAAAAAAAGGAAAGAAATATTATTGGGGAGAAAACTCTTTTGCCTGCTAGTCAACAAAATAAAGTGCCCGAAATCCCAATCTGCATTATAGGATTGTTTTCGTGCTATTCATTTAATTAATTTTTCGCGAATTGATATCTTTAAATTGACTAATGGGTAAAACTAGTTAAAGATACATTATGTAAGATTTAGATAAAGAACTAGTCATTCTTGCTATAATAGTTCGGAAATAGATAATGTAAAACGAATAATTTGAAAATTTCACTCAAATTACTCTATTGCGAGCCAAAATATTAGCCTTTGAAAGTATGACAAGACGTGCGCAATAATTTTAACGACGGTACTTGTTGTTCGAAGCTAAGTCTCGCCCTTCCATATTTTTTTTTAGCTTAAATCAAAATACAGCTTAACTGTTCCAATCTATTAAATATCAGAGATATCCGTTCCCATCGAGAGTTAATTTTGCCTGAATAAGTTTAATTGGGCTAATAATTTAGACAACACCGCAGGCCTAAAGAAAGACTTGCAATAGGAAGATTTAGCTCTTGTATAATGTATGTTTAAATTACAAAAAAAAACAATATGTAAGAAAAGGATGCATGTCGTAAAGGATGCATGTTCCGGAAGCAGCGACCGGGAGTTTACGACAGCGGCCTGTCTAGTCTTTTTTGTGACTGACACCCCCCCCCCCGCCCCAACAATTCTCGCTACGAGCGTGTCGAAGCCCCCATATTTGGTAACACTTTCAAGCGATTATGTAAGGAAAAACGCAAGGCAAAGTCTACTGGAAATGGCATTTGTTGCATTAAACGAGTTTCTTATATTCTTTGTGACAGTTTCATATGTTCACGCAATTTAATATTTCCAACAAAGAGATGTAAGAAATGGAAACAGCCAAGTTCACAGCGTGGCGAACTCAATAACTATGTTTTAGGTCTTTGAAGCTTTATAATTACAAATATACTGTTCATGTTTTTATATAATAAACGATATCATATTTAATATATCTCATGAAATTTTATGTAATTGACACTCAGTTGTATGCATAAGAATTGCAAAAGTAGAATCTAAACGACCAATTAATTATATGCCATCAAAAGATGAAATAGACACAATTTATATTTATATGACATGGCAATCTGGTCGACGCGAACAACTTTATTAAAAATGATAATTACATGTTCATCGTCCACGTCGAGAGTCTTATTTATTTAAAGGGCCAATCTCGACTATATTTTGGAGAATAAAACTGCTTAATTTTGTGTTTAAAGTCCTTAAAATCCTGTACCCCTTGGGCCCAGAAACTAACTCAATATATGATATACGTTTTCAAACAACTTAAACCGACCAGTCTTTATTTGCAAACGGAGAACGATGTCCCAAGCAGTATTATACGGTCTCTGGATAAAACTGGATGTGAAGTGTGCCTTTCATTATCAAGTACAGCACATGGTTCATGTACTGTAAAGATCCACGAAGGAACGACAATAGATTATGAGGTCACCCAACGAAAAGAATAGAATCGAACCCTTGAAATAGTTACGTATACCCGGAACCCATCCGGATAAGCAATGTTGAGACAATAACGGGAAATACAACATTCTTCTATATTTTGGCGCTTTAATTTCATACACACACTCTTGTTTCTGAGGCCGTTAAAATCCAGGATCTTCCCTTTAAATTGTAATATTGCATGTTTATACAAAATTGACAAAAAAGGGTAAATTTGGATATTAATCCGAGATAATGTTTTATTGTAGTATGACAATTACACCACCGAACCCCCCACCCCCATTGTGAACTCAACTATGTCGCTTGTGGGAAATGTTCCAATGCTAAAACATTCTATAATACCAATAACTTCATACTGTAATTTGCTTTTTGGGCTTAACTAGGTCGCTTTTGGGAAATGTGACGGATAACAACTACTGAAATTTGCTGTACCAATACTAAAAATTTGTACAATACTAAAAAGTTCATACTCCTATTAGTCTTGTTCTCGCTGATTACACCTTTTGAATCCCAGGTTGGGAAATTCGGTTCTCAAACACCATGTCATGATTTTGTAATCTACTTATAACCGGTCTCTATCGTCAATGACCATAAAAACCTCTTTAATCAATAGTTATATGAAATCAGTGATTCAAATTTTAAAACTTATTTTAACCGTTGACGAAGAGAAATTCTAGTCTAAGATTAGCTAATCTGACTTTTGAGAATACCACTATTACCGATTAAACCTAAAAACGAATTATTTTATATATTGTTTGAAAATATAGTCCCATTTCTTTTTTTAAAATAAATGCAATATTCTACAATCTGTTGTACATTGACTACTTTGTTTAGATGATATATTTAATTCTATAACTTTATGGTAATTAGGACCTACATGGTTTATTATAACTTAATAATTTATATCCTTGCATGTGTCTCCTTTCACGTAAAACAAATGTTCTTTGGTATAATAAAATACTCCACACAACCAATTAATTCTAATGTTCTGGGTTAACCAATATGGCGTCACTGGCTTCAATCGTCATAATGATAAAATGACGTCTTGCTGTCTCCAGTTCCTTAAAGCTCCTTGCTTTAATCAAACTGCTAGATGCACCGCAGGCTGTTTATTATCTTAGCAACGATACTTGACGAACGAGACTTAGTCAGGGTCATCTATATTAGCTTTAATTTTTTCTAATTGGCGTTCTAACTCATTTAAATCTATGCAATCCTACAGTTGATGAAGTTTGATAATTATGAGCTTGTTGTATTAATAAATGTCGAAATAATAGTTTGTTTGGAGCCAATATAAAGACCTTACATATTGCATCTTTAACCAGTGGTAAGCTTAATCAATGTTGCGTATTCATTGTGTCTCAATATCTCAAAACTCTGCTTCGTCAATGGTATGTTTCTGTATATTAACCGTCATTTCGTTCATCAAATTAAACTTTCAATAAACAATAATATGTTCATTAGTAAAAGACCTGGGATCATAGTTTAACATACTGCGAATTTTCGCTCGAGATTAAGCACTTAATATTGTAACTAGACTATGAAAAATGTTTACGTTAATAACCCACTTTTGTAACATTAATTACTATTTATAGTAATCTTTAAACAGTAAATGAAAATAGTGAATCTTACCAAAATCATATAACCCCACTCAATCCCTAAAATACATCCCAAAAATCCCTGCGTCTATGACTGTTATTTCTCAAATAATACTTAATAGTGTTAATAGTGTATGCCCCGTCAAATATACTTGAATAACATATTGAACATTTTATGAATGGTAATTCGCTTATGCTGAATGGGCAACGAATCACATGATATTCGGTATGTTCAATCCTTTATGAATTTATTTGTGCACAACGTCAATTGATCACAATAAGCCGCCTTTGAACCATTATTTGAATTGAAATATCTATAACCTTAAAGAAGACAAATATTTCCCGAAATGACATAGTTTGTGTCAAATGGACGTTACCCCTCCACAATCCCTCTCTCTCTCTCTCTCTCTCTCTCTCTCTCTCTCTCTCTCTCTCATCTTACACAATGCATCTTTAAGCTATATATCTTACTGATCTTCTGGATGCTCAGGATATTATCGGATTTATGTGAAATGTTTGCTCAGTGTTTGTGTCCATGACTAGACACATAATTTCAGTCAGATTATCGCCACTCGTTGATGATAACACGAGGTTGGAAGCTAAACAAACTTTTATTTTTAAAAATATTTTTACTTCGTGTGTGAAATGAATACGTATGTAGTAAATGTTTGCATTAGTAACAAAAAATAACAAATATTATGTGACAACCTTTGTGGATAGCAAAAATGACTTAGCTGCTGTGGACATGTCTCCGTTGCCCGGCAAATTATGTTTTTCGTTGCATTAATTACAAACAGCAAAATTATACAACAAGTGAATTGGCGAATATTCTCACTTTCTATTAATTCTCAAATATTACATGTTAAATAAGCTCGTCACCAAATACTATTCCTATGACCATAACGCAGCTCATGTTATACAAATACATAAATGAACATAGAATATATAATAGTCAACAAAGATTGTATTGTGCATTGCCAAGAATCAAACAGCTTTGAAACTATTTGTGAACGATAATAAGAGTTTGGTATGGTGGCTGTTAGCGGCCATTCTAAAATCTCGACTTGTCGGGTTGGGAAGGCGACAAGTCGCGGCGCAAGTCGAAATAATTGCATTTCGTCGTCTTGTCGACTTGTCGGGTTTTCAAGGCGACAAGTCGTCAAGTCAATAAAATCAACCCAACGCGACAAACTAAACCGACAATCGTCGCCCTCATTTTGTCGACTCAATTTTGTCGAGATAGGATTGAAAAGTTCGTTTGGTTAAATTTGCCGCTTACGACCCATAAATGTAGGAATCTATATTCGTAATCTAGGCAATAGATACATTTGAGGGGTATACAATGTAGGTCATTTAGAATTTATTTTAAAATCAACGTGAAAAGTCAACAATTTTGATAATAGCCATTAAAACTCCACCATTGCCCAGATTTCAAGTGCGAATTAAAAATATAAGACCCAAAATACACAAGATGGACTTTGATTTATGTTATAATAGGGTAAATGAAGTTTTATTTTCAACCTATTTCAAAATTTTAACCTTTGTCCCTCATGGCCAAAATTGAAGGAGACAATGGGTAAAGTTTGTACATTTTCCGTGCGATTGGATTTTGAGGCTAAATATTTTGAAAAGTGTACATTTAATCGACTCAGATTTTTTTATAAATTGATAAAATACCAACAGTGCCAATTTGGGAGGTTGTGTATACAACAGTGACTTTGCCAGAGCCTGTGGAAATCGTGATAAATGTGAATTGTTCATTTGTTTCGCATTTTGCCACCTGGTGACCCAAAAAGTTTGAATCGCACATTAAGTATGATGCTAAATTCGTAATCTACACCAAAGGTTGTCTTAGATTAAAAAGTTAGTTTACAGCAATTGAAAACCTGAAAAAATATTTTGAATTTATAGTCTGTTTCAGTACCATAATTTAAAATGGCCATATCTCAGTGAGTTTTTAGCCTAAAGAGGTAAAACTTTCGGATTTGTTATCTTAAGAGGGAGAAAGAGAAATGGGGTTTAACGTCCAATCGACACAAACTAGGTCACCTCGGGACCAACATATGGTTCAATTTTATTTCAACAATTCGCTTGCGCGTAGGGGTCTTTAGCAGTGGGAGGAAACCGGAGTGCCCGGAGGAAAAACACGAGGTTGAGAAGGCACCCCTATCTCCATGCCACATACGCTCACAACAGGGATCGAAACCACAGCCGCAAGCCAGAGGTGACCGGCCAACTAGAGGTCGAAGCGCGGCACTCTAGACCACTAGGCCAGAATAGATCCCAAATACCATGTATTTGCGTGAATCCGTGAGC
Source organism: Patella ulyssiponensis (assembly GCA_963678685.1). Classification (NCBI taxonomy): domain Eukaryota; kingdom Metazoa; phylum Mollusca; class Gastropoda; family Patellidae; genus Patella; species Patella ulyssiponensis. Next base: position 94,583,072 of record OY783225.1, read on the forward strand.
AAATTGCATACGTCACACAAATCTATGGCATGAACCGCAAAATATCTTATAATTTACTACAATATCTATTTTGAAACAAATTAATAAATATAATGTATAAATCCTTTTAAAATAGATACTTCTTATAACATTTTACATAAAATGAATAATATTTCGAAATATGTACTAGTATATTTTTAAGAATTATGAAACAGCAAGTATACACATGTAAAATAATATAAGCATCTGAAATGTATGTCATATTACTAAAATATTTGAAATATGTATCTAAATATGTATATATGTATTCAAATGTATATATTATCTGAAAATAAACTATTTAAAAAAAAAACAAAAAAACATAAAAACTATGGCATGAAATGTATTCTACCATGGCAAAAAAATAGTCGATCTCAAAAAATAGTACTCACTGCAGTCGGTCTCTGCAGACTAAATGAATTGATGAGGTAAACAAACAATACCAAGCAGGTGAAATTGACAGATTAGCCTTTCCATTTCTCTTCCTCTCGTTAACGAGAATTTGATTCCATTTTCCATGACATTGATTCAAATTTTCAAGCCCAGTCCCCAAAATTTAAAAGCTGTTACATATCTGAATATTTTTCGCGCCTAACAACATTCTTCTACTCGTTTACATATGGATTCCATTATAATATCATTCTTCTACTCCTCTGTTGTCTTATACTGCCTCCGCACTATCATATTCACGGTTATAGTGAACTACCCAGGGGCGTCAGATTGTACAGATGTTATGTCAACTTTTGCAAAAAAGATCTGGAGATTCTGTTCAATTGACCGACATTTCTGGTCCTGTCGTCCACAAGAATTTCTCCCAGCAATGACCTCAAATGCCAGGATATTGAATCATTTTTTCAAAATTTTCTCAAATTACACTCTGTGTTACAGGCACAATCATCATATATGACATAAACTAAACTGCTTTCCGGCGAGACAACGATCGGCGAACAACTATATAATTATACAATATCTATGTACTATCGGGAAGCTTAATGTTATAGCTAGTATTTTGTTGACTTTCATTGTGGCGTAGGATTGTGGATGACGGCCTAGATTTGAAACCGCCCCTTCCCCACCCCCATATTCCCTAGAAAACTCGCACCTGTGGTGTTCGGCTGATTGCGTCACTCGTACTGGGGGTGGGGGTGTATGTGCATCAGTCGGTCGCATTTTGGCTACCTCCCCCCCCCCCCAAAACAAATCGTTTTCTACGCCCCTAGTCATAATAATATCGTTTACATATGAACACTATGTTATTAAACGCTAATATGATTATATATTTAAAAAAAAAAGATAATAACACGCTGATAATGTGATAATTTACTCAGTTTAATATATAAAAGATGACATGATAGAGATGAACTGACATTAACATCTACAGACAACTAGTATTCACAGGATGCATAAAAACATTCATGCATGTTAAAATGGAGATATCTTTGGGAGGAATACAAATACTGACTAACATAATGGGGTTATATAATAATAAGGATACATAGGACTTTATAACGGTTATCGGGAAGGACTTTTATTGTAATAACGATATCATAATAATAATAATATGTATGGAATGTGGTTTAACGTCCCCTTGGGAGGAATACAAATACTGACTAACATAATGGGGTTATATTATAATAAGGATATCTAGGACTTTATAACGGTTATCGGGAAGGGGTTTTATTATAGCAATGGTACTATGGAATATGGTTCAACGTCCCCTCAACTCAACAGAGAGAGTGTTAACGTCCACTCGACACAAACTAGGTCATTTCGGGACTAACATATGGTTCGATTCTACTTCAAAAATTCGCTTGCACGTAGGGGTCTTTAGCTGTGGGAGGAAACCAGAGAACCCAGCGAAAACACACGTAGTGGGACAGGCGACCCAACTCCCCGTCACGTACAACAGGGGAATCGAAACCACACCAGTTGACTCAATGACAGGCCTTATGACACAGTGCACACGTGTTAACCAATGGGCCACCCAACCAACCATTAAGTTTACAATAATATTTTACAAACAATGTTCCCATTCATAACAATCAATTTAAAATGAAGATTTAATTTAGTTGATTGGTCAGTTATTTAAGAAGTTAAACAAAATTAATTAAAATATAATTACAAATATCAGACTAGTCTAAATCACGGAGAGGTGTTTTAAATCGCATCACCATATAGGTAATAAATTAGACAATTATTAACAGAATACACAATTATATATACATGCATATGTAAATTGTACAAAAATATAAATATTACACTTTGGTAAGAAGTAGAGATGAAGTTCAGGTGATACGGGTGTGGAATTGAGGTAAGGAGGGGTTTTGTAGGTCAGACAGGGGTGAGACTGGAGGGAACTAAGATGAGAGCAAGGGGGCTGGGGTCAGACAGAGCTAGGTGAGAGGGGGGGGTAAGATGAGAGCAAGTGAGCTGGGGTCAGACAGAGGTGAGAGGGGTGGGGCTAAGATGAGGGTTTTTGTTGGGAAATGGATGGTCGGTAGCTGTTGGGGTTAGGATTTCTTCTTTCTCTTTCTTATGGATAGTAAAACTTTAAAAACCTGCAGAAGAAAAGAATGTATGCATGATCCTTCATTTTCATAACCAAACATTACCGTGGTTACTCTTGTAACTCAGTAGCATCACTATAGTTACTCTACTAACTCAGTAACACCACTATAGTTACTATACTAACTCAGTAACATCACTATAGTTACTCTACTAACTCAGTAACATCACTATAGTTTCAATTATGTTAAAATAAAGCATCTATACACCTTGTTGTACATTGTTAAAGAATAATCCTCTTAATTCAATAATCCACTAATGTCAGTTGATAGATTGACACATATCATTTTTTGTTGAAAGTAAAATGTTTGATTTTGAAAGTGCTAACCTATAAAACAACCAATATAGATATAATCATGTTTTGAATTTCTTAGAAAATATGAAAGTATCCCTATTAGAAAAACACTGGACCAGTAATGAATAATCAGCAAGCTTGTTTTGTTTTTTTACTGGATTATCAAAATTACCAATAATTATGTGCGAATTAGGCTGTGTGATGATATCATTATAAATGCTAAAATCGAGTCAATCATTTTCTATACACTGTTTGTCGAATCCACTATTGAATGAAAATGCCTTCATCCCATTGGCATGAAAATCATCTATCAAGAAATCACCATTCAGGCTTCAGGCGAGTATCAAATTAGACCGCGGCCCTCAGATTAAACCTGCCTCTATGGGGCTAGAGGATATGTCAGAATGCACTAACATGTTTTCTATTTTGCGAAATTTCTCGACCCCCTGTGGCCCGCCATGGTACCTCTTAAAACCCCCCTGGATATGATTAGGCATTGTTTTAGCTCCACTCACCAAAATAAGGATTCTTGTGTGGTACTATGATTGGGCATTGTTTTAGGTCTGGATCCAATATTTACGGTGATATTGGTAAACAATGGTTCCTCTGTGAGGTGTAATACCGTGTAATTCATTCCAACTCCGTCATTTAAACCATCTTCTGGCCATCGACCTCGCCAACCAAAAAACAACTCATTACTGAAATACACATAACAAGTGGTTGCCATGCAAGATACACCCACATTTGGCAAGAGATGGACTGAGAACAAGTTAAAAAAAGAAGCGATTTTTCGTACAATCAAGTGCCATAATTCCGGAAGTTACAATCCAATACGCATGAATATTGACAGACAGGAACCAAGATCGTTGGGTTATGTTGGGTTATAAACATGTATTCCAAGTTTCATCTGAATCGGATCACAATTATGAAACATTTGTAACACACTAAAATCTGATTAAGAGTAACAACTCATTAAGTAATTATCAGAAAGTCATTAGAATTTGTTTGGTTCTGCTCCATGCTAACGTTTAGTATACGAAACACTTAATATCATGGATTGTTCGTTTCAAGACCGTAAACTCTGTGTATCAATCTGAAGTCCATCGGATATTAAGCTTGGCCCCAAGAGCGTCACAAAATAATTAAGAGAGATAATTCTGGCAGTAATTGTTGGAAAATCACTAGGCTTCTTCATCTCACAACCTTAAACACTGTGTATAAATTTAAAGTCAATCGGATATTAACTCTGGCCTCTAGAGAGTTCACAAGATTTTTTAAAGTGAGCAAGGGCCATAACTCTGGCAGTAATTATCAGAAATCATTGAAAATCAATAGGCTTCTGTGTCCCATTACCTTTAACACTGTGTATAAATTTAAAGTCAATTGGATATAAGCTTTGGCCTCTAGAGCGTCCAGAAGATTTTTCAAAGTGATCAAGGGCCATGACTCTTGCAGTAATTGTTGGCGCAGGACGGACTGGGGCGACAACAATATAAAAATCTGATGAAAATTGTGAACTCCAGAATGATGATTCACAACTCTGATACACAATATTTTGACACTATTTGCTAACGCGGGGTGGCCATTTTGTCCGACATTTTTGGTCCGATTTTCACGAAAATTCGAACTTAACCATCATTAGTGTGTACCGGTGATACACATAAAGTTTTTATTTAAATCGGATCAAAATTGTGACCATTCGAGGGACCATAAGCTAAAAACAAGATTTTTTGTTCAATCAGGAACATTAATTCTGGAAATTACGATCCGATATGAGCAAATATCGAAAGGAACCAAGATCATCTGGTTATAAACATGCATTTCAAGTTTCATCAAATTCGATAAAAATTGTTACCTCTAAAGTGTCAACAAGCCAAATTGCGACTTTTCGTACAATGAGAGGCCATAATTGATGAAGTTATGGTCTGATACATGCCAATATCAAACAATTTACTTATGTTCCTCCCGGAATAATTTACCTGGGTTCAGTCTGATGAGTCTGACACAATTTACTCACATGTTCTACCCAAGATAATTTACCCATATTCAACCCCAGGTAATATTTTCAACCTGAGATAACTTACCCATATTCAGCTCTAGATAACTTACCCATGTTCAGCTCTAGATAACTTACCCATGTTCAGCTCTAGATAATTTAGCATGCCGCACCATTTTAAATCTTCCAATAGATTCTGGCGGTCTGGTAATCAATAAACCAGATTCTTGAATTCTGGCAAAAAAACAAATCTTAGATTTACATTTATATTCATTTATTGCTTCAGAGTTGTTTCACAGATTTTGTGTGACACAACAGTCAGTCATTATGTGGGGTCCAGTCATGGAGTGTGCTTGTGTCTGGCGAGGTTCTCCTGCACTAACTATTAGAATAAGCTGGGCACCATAGCAACAAATAGGGATCCAGACATTGGGTCATTCCTACACCACTTAAACGTTGTGTGGGACTTGGTTAGAATAGCCAAGGAACTTGAAAACAATAGTGACCAGTTATGTGATGGTTAAGAGTTTATTACAAACTTGGGTTTACAATACATGTATATATCTAACTTGACTTACCTGGCAGACAAATCATCATCCTCATTTCCCCATCCCCAATAAAAATTAGAGTAGCCATTGATACGCTGATAATTTTCACGATTAATAGCAATAACACCTCCAGCATAATTATAATACATAACACTGTAATATAACACATATAATTATAATATATAACACATTAATATATAACACACATAATAGTTATAGATAACTATATTACATAGCACATATAGAGAGAGAGAGAAATGGGGTTTAACGTCCACTCAACATAACCAGGTCATTTCGGGACTAACATATGGTTTCAATTTTATTTCAATAATTCGCTTGCGCGTAGGGGTCTTTAGCCGTGGGAGGAAACCGGAGTGCCCGGAGGAAACCCATGAGGTTGAGAAGGCGCCTGCCACATACGCTCACACCAGGGCTCGAAACCACAGCCGCAAGCCAGAGGTGACCGGCAAGCTAGAGGTCGAAGCGCGACACTCTAGACCACTAGGCCATCCCAACCCCCCATAACACATATAACAATTATATATAAATATAATACATAACACATATAACAAGTATATATATTCATAATATATAACACTGTAATACATAACACATAACAAGTATACATAACAAGTATATATAATTATAACATGTAACACTGTAATACATAACACATATAACAAGTATATGTAATTATAATATATAACACTGTAAAACATAACAAACATAACAATTATATATAATTATAATATATCAATTATTTATAATCATAAAATATCAATTATATATAATCATAAAATATCAATTATATATAATTATAATGTAACAATTTTAACATAACAAGTATATTTAGTAATAAATAGTAAACATAAACTACTCCTTACAAGACATTACAGACAGAATTAGATCATTAATGGGGAGCAGGCATTACTTTCAAATCAAAGATCCTCTGACTTGAAAATAAAAAGTTTTCTCACACTCACAGATCGGGAGCCAAGATGGCTCAGAGAGTAAGATTTTGGCTCGCTATCTGGAGGTTCCATGTTCAACCCCGGTGTTGACTGAGAAAGCTTTTGGGATTTGTCCCCTGAGGATCCAAGATACAAATTAGCTTGCATGTAAAAGAACATGTCATAGCACACTGTATGGCTTATGCCCATCTTCATGAGCCCAGTGTAGTAGGACGTTAAACCTTATTTCATTTCCGTCACACTGCATGGCATATACCCATCTACATTAGTCCAGTTAGTTTTGAAATGTACAACATTAAACACCATTTCAGGATCACGAGAGAGGTGTGGTTTCGTGTCCATTCCAAGCAAACTAGAGCATTTTGGGACTAACATATGGTTCAATAATTCATGTGCGCCTAGAGGTCTTTAGGTGGGTCAGGCGATCCCAATCCTTGTCACGTACAACCAGAGAATTGAAACCATGCCGATTGACTCAATGACTGACTCAATTATCTTTTTAAAATATTGTAGTCCGTATGGTATTAGAGCGTAATTAAACATTAAAATGAAATATCACATTAGAAAATATCACTAGTATGTTGATACTGTTGATTAATGAAGCTGACCTTTTAGTAATGACAATTTAGGTCATTAAATGGAAGAAAACAGATAAAAAGTAAAAAATGAAAGTAGAAACGACATGTAGGCATGATAAAAAATAACATAGCAACATCACAATCAAATGTAACTATAGTGTGTAATAATATCAAACGTAACTATGTAACATAACAATTAAAGATAGGCTGGCACTGCCAGGCAGGATACGCCCACATTTTCGAGAGATGGATAGAGAACAAGCAATACCGAAAGTGATTTTTCCTATGTGCAAATATCGAAATGAATTAAGATCTTTGGGTTATAAAGGTTCATTTCAGTAGGCTTCAAATTCGACTGGGGATCATGTTGCTAAGTGGGTAAATGGGATAATAATTCTGACCCCAGAGGGGCCAAAAGCTAAAAAAAAAGGTCATTTTTCGTACAATCAGGGGCCATAATTCAGGAAGTTACAATCCGATATGCACAAATATCGAAAGGAACCAAGATCTTTGGGTTATAAACATGCATGTCAAGTTTCATCAAAATCGGTTCAAAATTGTGACCTCTATAGGGTCCACAACCTTAATATAACGTATTTTCACACTAATCGCGTACAAACGGCGGCCATTTTGTCTGTCAATTTCGGTCCGATTTTCACAAAATTTTACCTCAATCTTTATTACCATGTAACGGTGATATAATCAAACGTTTTTTTAAATCGGATAATAATTTTGACCTCCAGTGGGACCACAAGCTAAAAAGGGTGATTTTTCGTACAATCAGGGGTCATAATTCAGGAAGTTACGAATCAATGAGCGCAAATATCAAAAGGAACCAAGATCTTCGGGTTTTAAACATGCATGTCAAGTTTCATCAAAATCGGTTCAAAATTGTGACCTCTATAGGGTCCACAACCTTGATATAACATATTTTCACACTATTCGCGTACAAACGGCGGCCATTTTGTCCGTCAATTTTGGTTTGATTTTCACGAAATTCGAACAGAGCCTTCATTACCATGTAACGGTGATATAATCAAACGGTTTTTTAAATCGGATAATAATTTTGACCTCCAGAGGGACCACAAGCTAAAAAGGGCAATTTTTCGGACAATCAGGGGCCATAATTCAGGAAATTACAATCCGATGGGTGCAAATATCGAAAGGAACCAAGATCTTTGGGTTATAAACATACATGTCAAGTTTCATCAAAATCGGTTCAAAATTGTGACCTCTATAGGGTCCACAACCTTGATATAACATATTTTCACACTATTCGCGTACAAACGGCGGCCATTTTGTTTGTCAATTTTGGTCCGATTTTCACGAAATTTGAACTCCACCTTCATTACCATGTAACGGTGATATAATCGAACGGTTTTTTAAATCGGATAATAATTTTGACCTCCAGAGGGACCACAAGCTAAAAAGGGCGATTTTTCGGACAATCAGGGGCCATAATTCAGGAAGTTACGATCCGATGGCCGCAAATATCGAAAGGAACCAAGATTTTGGGGTTATAAACATGCATGTTAAGTTTCATCACAATCGGTTCAAAATTGTGACCTCTATAGGGTCCACAAGCTAAAAACATGATATTTCGTACAATCAGGGGCCATAATCCATGAAGTTCCGATCCGATACATGCCAATATCGAAAGGAACCGAGATCTTATGGGGATAAACCTATATTTCAAGTTTCGTCAAAATCAGATAAGAATTGTGACCTGTAGAGAGTCCACAAACAAATTGTGGACGGACGGACGTCCGGACGGACAGACGGACGGACAGACGGACGTCCGGACGGACAGGGGCGACGACATAATACGTCCACATGAAAATGTGGGCGTATAAAAATTAATAACTTACTGATATCTCATTTCATCAATGGCGGACGACAGATGACGGGCATGTTGATCGCACATATATAAATTCTGATCATTCTCCGGTAGTAAGTCGGCATCGTGAAAAACAAAACAATCAAAATCACCAAACTTGAGAGCTTCCAGATAGCCAATATTCATCAGTTTGCCACGGTTGAACTTGTCCAAACCAGACTGAAGTACATACATGTTATCATATAAAAGTTTATTTCGGGACTAATAGATGGGTTTTACCAGTAGGAGGAACCCACAGGGCTGCACAAGCGACCATTTAGCTTGTCCAGTATAATTGAAGGGTCAAAGAGAGATAACTCGAATTAAATATGAAGCCAGAAAACTGAATGTATCTCCCCATTGACTTCAATGTTAAGTTCATAACAATTTTTGGACTATATCATAATCTTTATAACCAAAAAGAGTTTAAAATAGGTTGCCAGGCAACGAAACATACGCCCACACAGCAGCTAAATCGTCCGGGCAGTCAACAAGAGTTGTCGCATATTAAGTTATTATCAGAAAATCATTAGAATTTGTTTGGTTTTTATTAAGTTCTGCCCCATGCTAAATTACCATGTAACGGTGATATAATCAAACAATTTTTTAAATCGGATAATAATTTTGACGCCCAGGGGGACCACAAGCTAGAAAGGGTGATTTTTCGGACAATCAGGGGCCATAATTCAGGAAGTTACGATCCGATGGACGCAAAGATCCACAGGAACCAAGACCTTTGGATTATCAACATACATCAAAATTGGTTCAAAATTGTGACCTATATAGGGTCCACAAGCTAAAAACATGATATTTCGTACAATCAGAGCCATAATCCATGAAGTTTCGATCCGATACATGCCAATATCAAAAGCAGCAGAGATCTTATGGGGATAAACCCATATTTCAAGTTTCGTCAAAATCGGATAAGAATTGTGACCTGTATAGGGTCCACAAACAAATTGTGGACGGACGGACAGGGGCGACGGCATAATACGTCCACATGAAAATGTGGGTGTATAAAAATGTCACAATCATCAGATAAAGATAATGAAGAGTTGACTGATATGATTTATTGATCAATCTGTTCGAATGAATCTATAGACTGTGGTGTCATTTTAGTAGGGGATTTCCCTTGATTTCTGTTTATTTACTCATCAATATTCACAATAACCTGAGCAAAATTATTCTGTTCTAAACCAAAATGGCAATAAAAAGATGGGGAAAGGAAAAAGGGAGAGAATTAGTATGAACAGACGGACTACATGACTGTATCATGAAGTCAGGGGAAGTAAATACAAAGTAAACCCATCCTACCTGTTCAATTACAAATATGTTTCATTTACCTGTTCAATTACAAATATTCTATATTCTATCAGCTGTTTCACCAACATGGCGTGTAATCGGTGTAATAATATCTTCAAATGATGAAGACGATCACGATATGGAACTATAATCGCCACTTTCTGCAAGGTAGAGCAACCATCGGGTTTGGACACACCACCTTTTTTTACATGATGATTTTTTTCCAAAATGAAATCAAATTCTGGGGCTGTAAAAATGTCTAATTTTGCCAATTCTGAAAAAATAAAAGAATTCCAGAGAGTTGTATAAATCTGGTACTGGCTATGTAGAGTCATGTATGGTACTCTCAGTACCTTCTGGCTATAAATGACAGGAATCACCACTTGGCTCTCCAGTCAAATATAGAAACCAATTATTGGACTTGTTAGTCTCAAAATGGAGGTTGAAATGTTCAAATCTGTAGGAAATTTGAGGACCCGAGGAAAACCCAGGAGGTTAGACAGGCGACCCTAATTAATCCAGTTTTATGTATACTTGCTAACGGCCTAAAGTGCATGTTAGAACATTTGGCACTGGTACCTGCTCCTCAGCCCAAAATTAACTAGCTTCAATCGGTCACGTATATAAATATGTATGTGTAACTCACCTAATTTATCTAAATCCACTCGACATTTTCCACTATCTGACTTGTCTAAATGTGGTAACCATAGTAACGTAGAAGGGGAGGTAAACACACAATGACTACGATAATTAAACAATGAAAATCCAACAATCGAGAAATAAACAAAGATCAAACAATTGATAATAACTTGTTTAATAAGTTTTGTCTTTGATGCCATTTCTAAAAAAAAATTATTGCCTCGTCAATCGAACTCCCTTTGTCTGCAATATCACTCTAGGGTCACTTATACAAATTCATAAAAATACACGAATTAAATTATACTACTTGAACATGAAATGTTTTGTGTCGACTTTCTGTCTGTATTTCATCTTCTTGCTGCGCTTTACATTCTGAAAACATAAAAACCATACCAGTACATAATAACAAATTGAGATTACCATTTCTTTATAGTTTATTCAAAATGTATGTTTAAAGGCCTGGGGTGAAAGCTTCTGGTCACAGAAAACCAAATTTATATTGAGGTCGTTTTTAAAGCCCCAATAACACTCTTGTTGTAATTGAATAATATGTCCCAATCTTTATTCTGGTCAACAAATTGTATTATTTTACAATATTCAAATAAATTGATGATACGAATTTCTTCGTAACACACCTAATTTAAAAAATTGGAAAAATTCAACTGCATGATTTGAAAATGTTAACGTAAACCTTTTCAAATGTGATTTGGATAATTTACACAACAGGTAGGACATATAAACATCTGGTACTTAGAATAAGACTATTATTTATTTTCTAGAGCTGCCAAGCCAGCAAGAGTGTTATTGTCCCTTTAATATTTAGTGTGAAAGCCAACAAAAAGTTAACATACGAAAAATTGATGGCTGCTACTTTAAACCATGCAGCGATTTGACATTAACAGGTTTAGTTTTGATTGGTTACAAGCTTTGCCATGTTTCGTAAAAACTTCAAAACCTCAGATGACCCACTAGGGTCCCTTCTATCAGAAACCATCGTCAAACCTTGTTCCCCAAGAAATGGTGAGGGGTCTGAGGGGTGTGACCCGACTAAAACCTCAGACTTCTGTGTACAGAATAAAGTAATTTGACTGGAATTTTAAATATAATATAGGTATTTGCATTTGAGGTATCTATCTTTATACGCCCACATTTTCATGTCGTCGCCCCTGTCCATTCTTTATGTTATAGTGTATTTAAAATAAATGATAAATGATTTTGTGGGAGGAATCAGGGGTTTTCGAAGTGAATTCTGTTGAATTCTGGTGATTGTAATTGATTCCTGTGCATCCGGTGATTAGTTGGACCCCTTATTTAAGCTTGCTTCATCTGGCCAGGCACTCCAGTATGTAAAAATTTTACTCTAATTTCAACGAAATCAGTTATGTTACTGAGCAAAGATGATAAGAATCTGTTACTAAAGTAACTACCGGTATTGACACAATTAATATTAATTACCAGTACTCAAATGCCTGTTAGTACAGTTGTTAGTTTACATTTATGATATTATAACGACCAATAAAGATTTCGAACACTCCCTTAAAGTTATATTCCCGGATACAAACTGGGTGATTGAACTAGAAACATATTCAAACTAATTATTTTATCATAATTTTGCTTCAAATCGTTCTCATAAACATTGTAATTGACGAGTATAGCTTGCTATAAAAATCTATCAAAAGAGACCATGTTTGCGTCAGGCGATTACACCTCTACGTAACCAATGGCAACGGCGACGGAGGACAGGGGAGAATGCATTGCATACACAAGACGATGTTGTCTGTAAGCGCTGACTATTTACTACAAATATCGAATCCTAATAAAATTCTCAGATTATCCACTGCCCGCGTCTTTTTCCGTGATTTTTAGCCCAGCAATTGTTGTACGTCTAACTCTTCATAAAGTTTTTCAACATGTACACAAATTGCTCAAGTTCGCGTGCAGCCTTCAACGCCAAGCGTGCAGGTATCCTTATTCGTCGGGTTGACTATTAAGGGAACCATTTACATTTTTGTACTGTATACGCTCCATGAGTGTTTTTCAGGGAATCCAGTATTTTTCTAGTAAGATTGGATATGTCTACTTTCCATATATACCAAAATTGTCATACTTTTATAAGCAATAACCACCCGATAAATACTTATCTGGGAACCCAACTTTAATTATCGGTAGGTTTTCATTAATGAGTTAGAATAGATGATATATATATATATATCTGCTGGTTCGTTTACCTGGATCTACAAAAACATATTCTGTCTCACGTATTTGTTGACATTTTTACAACCGGAAGCGTGAACAGATGGACGAACTTTTCCTACTTCGCTCAAAAAGAGCTACTCCACGATCATTCAGGACACATCAGTTATTTCCGTCATGTACGCCAAGTGCGTTCTTTTACAGTCCAAGACAATTAACCAATACGCTATATAACTTTACTGGATATTCATAATCAGAATGAATGAATAAAAAATCCATCAATTTTCTAACAGGTTTTTAAAACAGGTAACAAAGACTAGAAACAATCTATTTCGACATGCCTCGAATGTTAATTCTGAAATAGACTATATATATAAGCAATTTAAGGCAGGGCCATGTAGGATTTTAAAAGTGGTTGCGCCCAAGTTACTACGCACATTAGAGACTTTTGGCAAGTGGCATTTTCCTTATCCGTATCACGTGTCCGTATCGTATACGTGACACGTTGCGTCAGAGTAGTTTTAGAGTTTTGGCAGATTCTTGCGTCGCGTACGTATGCGTCACTGAGCTGAGCTTATTTCTGCACAGCATGATGGCAGTATCTACCAAGATGGCCATCAGTACCAGTCAAGTGGCTTGCCTACAATTTCTCGGAGTGCGTGAAGTCATTCGAGACAGTCGCTGAGCTATTAAAAAAATTAATGTCGCATCTTATTAAAAAAAATCTTTGACTTTGACTCGACAGCAATTTTTGGTTTCACTAATTTATCATTGACACCCCTTTACATTAGAATCAAATCATTTACAGATTTGCAAGGTCCCATATCTACCTAAAGCTAGCGCGTAGATCAACCAGCGTACAGACAGACAGGAAAAGTATGAAAATTCCAAGAAAAAAACATCAAAAATAATGATTAAATTCCAGTCATTATTATGATTAAATTTACATCAAATTTCGTGTTTTAAGATACACATAGATTCATAAAAACGCTATGATACAACATTTCAGCGTCTAAAAAGACGACAATGTTATACGGACCATCTACCGTATGAAAGCTGTTTTTTACGGGTTGTCATATCCGTGTGCAGTATCACGTATGTGAAATACACACACATTGATGACGTCACACACAAAATTCATACGGATACGCGCTACGCACTAGCAATTTACGCTTGCCAAAAGTCTCTAAGTCTGTGGCATTTTCCCTGTCCGTATCACGTATCCGTAGCGTATACTTGACACGTTGGTTCAGAGTAGTTTTAGAGTTTTGGCAGATTCTTGCGTCGCGTACGTATGCGTCACTGAGCTGAGCTTAGTTCTGTACAACATGATGGCAGTTATCTAAGATAACATTGCAACATGGGGACCATATGGGGAAAAAAGGGGCTGTGGGCCCAGATCATACCACAAAGGTTCCCATACTGGACCCATATTATCTTCCCACATACAAATGTAGGCAAATACACTTTATTTTCATATATATTAATATCACAGAGACAAGCCAAATGATATAATGCTTACTTCTTTCTTAAAATGATAATCTGACCTTATAGTGTGTGTGTCTGGGGCCAATATGGGATGTATATGGGATTTCCCGCATTAACAACTCTGTTTTTGTATACATGGGGCCCATATGGTGTCCATATAGGATTACCCATTTGTGTATCTGGGGCCAATACGGGATGTCTATGGGATTACCCACATTAACAACTCTGTTTTGTAAACATGGGGCCAATATGGTGTCCACATGGGATAACCCATGCTTGTATCTGGGGATAATATGGTATCTGTATGGGATTACATATTAACTTTTGTATATCTGGGACCAACATGGTATCCGTATGGGATTACTTATTTTAGCGTATGTTAGCTCATTATTGAACCTACACTTTTAGTTGTGTGTACCTTGACCCAACATGTGCACACAGAGTCTGTGTGGTATGGATATGATATAACGACATTCCTGTATATTATGTACATGGGCCCAATATGGTATCCATGTGGGAATACCCACATGTGTATCTGGGGTCAATATATCTATATAGCATTTCACATATAATATATCTAATTCCAATATGGTATCCATATGGAGTTACCTACATGTGTTTCTGGATCCAAAATAATATATATATATATGGTTTATTTACCACATATAAAATAATTATATAGGTCTGGGTCCAATATGGTATCCATATGGGCCCCATAAACATTGCAATATGGGGACCATACAGTGAGAAAATGGGCTGTGGGCCCAGATCATACCACATGGTTCCAATACTGAAACCATATTATCTTCCCACATACAAATGTAGGCAAATACGCTTTATTTTCATATATATTAATATCACAGAGTTACGCCAAATGATATAATGGTTCATGAACTTCTTTCTTACATTGATAATCTGACCTCATAGTGTGTATATCACATCTGGGGCCAATATGGGATTTATATGGTATTACCCACATTAAAACGCTGTTTTGTAAACATGGGGCCAATATGGTGTCCATATGGGATTACCCATGTGTGTATCTGGGGATAATATGGTATCTGTGTGGGATTACATAATAAATTTTGTATATCTGGGGCCAACATGGTAACCATATGGGATTACTTATTTGCGTATGTTGGCTCATTATTGAACCCACACTTTTAGTTGTGTGTACCTTGAACCGATATGCGCAGATGTGATTACCAACATGTGCACCTGGAATCTGCGTGGTATGGATATGGCATGACCTCATTCATGTGTATTATGTATGTGGGTGCAATATGGTATCCATATGGGATTACCCACACGTGCATTTTGAACTCAACATATTTTTATTACTTCCAATATTATCTAACCATGAATAATTAACCGTTTTGCTTTTATTTAGTATTAAAAACATGATTAAAATATCAATTGATATATGATTTTATTTGTTCATGAACACCGGAAATAAATATTGGCTCCTCAAAGTATAGGTAATAGACGTACAGAAATGAGCACCATGATTTGCCTTCATGAACATATAGTTGCAAAACTCTGAATTGTCCGGCGGAATTAAAAAGTTTTTCTTCTTATAAAAAAGGACACTAATACTATAGTTTTCCAAATGAGAAAGAGGCTGTCTAAATATCTTTCAAATTTCTCTTTGATGTAGTTTCTACAGTTAAATCTGCTAAAGGGCAATTCCACCGTAACAAACGTACATTTTGAACTCGTCATATTTTTATTACTTCCAATATTATCTAACCATGAATAATTAACCGTTTTGGTTTTATTTAGTATTAAAAACGTGTGATTAAAATATCAATTGACATATGATTTTATTTGTTCATGAACACCGGAAATAAATATTGGCTCCTCAAAGTATAGGTATAATAGATGTACAGAAATGAGCACCATGATTTGCCTACATGAACATATAGTTGCAAAACTCTGAATTGTCCGGTGGAATTGAAAAGTTTTTCTCCTTTTAAAAAAGGACACTAATACTAAATGGTCACATTTGGATTCTTGTAATCCAGTAAATTAGAAATTATTGTGGTAACGGACGTACATATTTTCTTGTAACACATATGAGTGCAAATTGCAAACCCATTACATGAGATATGTAAACTTTCAAATAATCGGACTGATACATAATAATAATTATTAACTCATTTGAATTAATGGAGCAGTTACTTTCCAAAAAACATTACTCCTTGAATAAAATATTGTGACCCTAAAATTTTGGTACATCTTTGAAGTCCCGTAAGTGAATCAGAGAATTTTGTCAAATGTTTTCTTTTTACGGTCATAATATCAAGAATGGGTGATGTTAGCTTTGAATTATGAGTTTTTGAACAGTTCCATAAATAAATATGAATGAGAGATAAACTGTAAATATTTGATTACATGAAATACTGTGAAAAGTAATGGACTGGACGTGCATCTATGAAAACCAAAGTTTTACTGAGAATCTTTTCAAATCTTTTCTTTTTATGGACATTATTATAAGAATGGGTTATTCTTGCTTTAGATAATGAAGTTTTAAACAATTCCATACATAGATCATATGAATGAGAGAGAAAAAATGTAAATATTTGGTAACAGGCGCAGGTTCTCATAGTAATATTTTTCATTGTTAGTTACTTTTGCAAAACTATATTATTTTTATATATTAATGTATAAATATCATGTTTATATACATTGTCAGATAATGAATGTCAAATCATTCGTTGTGATTCAGAATAATCAAACAAACACAGAGTGAGAAAATACAAAAAATTTATAAATTCAACATTAAGAATGTAAACATTGATCAACTTTTCAACTAATTAAATTTGTCACCTAATTGTATACTTTGCAGTGGAATTGCCCTGAAGATTTACGTGTAATATAAATAGTTACTCCATAGGTAGACGATTTAGTCTAGTGTCATACAGAAATTATATCTTAAATGAAATAACAGTCAAAACACTAAAAATTTAGTGATGCACTGATATGGACTTTGCAGAGATTATACAGATTACAGTAAAATTCTCCTAACTGGCTGGTATACCAAATGACAGACTATAATAATATGTTTACCATGAATAAAAAAAATAGAGTTTATTTATGAATGAAATTGTGATACATGTTTTCACTTTAGGAAATACTCCACCCCGCCTTTCGAATCAAATGCCCGTCTTTGTGGAGCTTTAAAGCAAAAAGAGTCGCTAATACTTATTCTTTTAAAAAAAAGCCAAATAGGACCCGTTATTACTCAAATTTATTATGAATACAGCATGGCTGGTAGCATCTTGCTAGTACAATTTTAATGACTATAGCAGATTATGTACACAAATTATATAATATCTAACTTTACTGTGGAGGTCACCAAGTCACCCATGAAAACCTGTCAGCGAGTCATCATTAACAACCAATTTAGTCTCTTGAAGTCTGGTCACTGGCTGAAATTTAGATTCTACAATGTAGAAGTATGTATATAATTAGTACTAACAAGAAGAAACTGCTGAAAGTGGTACACATCTCTGAAATCAGTTCACAAAACTTAATCAAAGGTAAATTTTTCCCATCCTTTCCTACTATAATATGCTTAACGGCTTTTGGGTAAAACAAATTAAATGAAAGGTTTTAAAGTTTCTATATTTCGAAAATATGTCTTTTGGAAAATAACTGATACAAATGAGTTGATCATTTTCTGTGGAAATATACAAGTGCATCAAAGTACTTATGCAAAAGTTTTGTAATAATATAAGAATGGATTTGAATAGAAGTTTCTTTTTTTCTTAGTTATTTTGATTTGACAGAATATTGGTAAACTCTAAAACAAGAAAGCTGTCATTTCTAGAAAGGTGACTATTTCCATTTTCATCTTATAACATATGTTGTATTATTGTGTGTCATGGCAAAATATGTTTCTTGCTCTCGCTGGACTAAACGTTTGAAAGTTTTATCAGCTATACAACAAAATACAAATGACATTATATAACTGAATTTGGTAAAGATGAAATAAACGCACTTTAAAACAAAAGATATAATAAATGCTAAATCTGGTCTTTTTACAGCTTAATCCATTTGAAACGAGGGTAATTCAAATACTCTCCAAATTGGAACAACAGATTAAAGAATTAAAATGACAACATAAGCACTGGTCAACTATTTCACATGTTCCTGACCAAAAGAAAATGGTGAGTTTCTGTTTGTATTAATTACTGTTTGCGGAGACTACAGGTCAAAATTTATATCCGAATTTGATTAAAATTAAAATATGTGTTTGTATCCCAAAGATGTTGATTGAATTCGATATCGGCGCAAAATATGGGTAGAGTTGTCTTACTTTGTCAGGCTGCACATCAACAGACCTAATCAATGTGCTTTTCTTTTGAATTGTAGAGTCGGTCAGAAGAAATCCAATGTTTGTGAACACTACAAACGAAGAAATCAAAACAGCTGTTAGTTGCTTCCTGATTAATTCAAGGGGCAGGGATGGTGGGAGATCCCAACGAATTTCAACTGTCTTACCGAAAAAGCATTATAATAAAACATGAAACCAAATAAACAGTTTTGTTATTTATTAGACTGATTTGATACTTGTTGTTTACCATGCTTAGAACTAGAGAATTCATCAAAGTTACACGGAGCTGTGTAGCACGCTTGATATTATCATTAAAATAGTGTTTAGCATGTAATATCAAATGATCATACATTAGAAGATAATTTCATAGTTGTATTAAATTAGTCTTAGTTTGGCTATAATGTCTGGTATAAATAGTTTACTGTCCATATATGTGTTGTCACCACAAATAAGCTCAGTACAGTATTTCTTAGAATCCCACAGGAAATCCATTTAGTGCCCAAATTAATATTCTGGCATATCCACACAGATCCCATATGATGCCCATATGACATTGATTTGTACTCCCACATGAGTCCCATATAGTACCCATATTACATGTCTTATCAAGACCATATAGGTCCCATATTACACACATATTATTTTAGATGATTTACCCATGTAGAACCCACACAAACCCCATTTAGTACCCATGTGGATCCCATATTATGCCCATATATCATTTATTTGTACCCCATATGAGTCCCATATAGTACCCATATTATATTTCTTAACATGGCCATATAGGTCCCACACAGGCCCCATATAGCACCCATATTATTTTAAATGAGTTACCCACATAGGCCCCACACAAACCCCATTTAGTACCCATATGGTTGAGCCCATGTGGATCCCATATGGATGTTGGGTGCAAAAATGTCGGGGTCCGTTATGGGCTCCCCATCATGGCCCCATATTACATGACACATGGTACCCATATGGTACCCATCAATGAATGTTATCAGGGATATGAGCTATTATAAAAAATTATTAAAAAAAATCTTTGACTTCGACTCGACAGCAATTTTCAGTTTCACTAATTTATCATTTATACCCCTTTACCATAGAATCACATCATTTACAGATTTGCAAGTTCCCATATCTACCTAAATCTAGCACGTAGAACAACCAGCGTGCAGACAGGCAGACGGGAAAGGTATGAAAATTCCGAGAAAACCCATCAAAAATAACGATTAAATTCCAGTCTTTATTATGGTTAAAGTCAGATCAAATATACACCTCTGTGTACTAAGATACACATAGATTCATAAAAACGCTATGATATAGCATTTCAGCGTCTAAAAAGACGACAATGTTATACGGACCGTCTGCGTATGAAAGCTGTTCGATACGGGCTGCCGTATCCGTGTGCCGAATCACGTACGAGAAGTACACACACATTAATGACGTCACACACAAAATATGTACGGATACGCGATACGTACTAGGAATTTACGCTTGCCAAAAGTCTCTATTATTTCCCTCACACGTACCGTATGGCGTATGCCCGTCTTCATTAGCCAAGAGAGAAGAGAACAGTACGATGTTAAACACCATTCCATTTCATTTGTATTATTGTATGATTTTTGGTCCGTGGTTCTACTTCATATACACCCATCACCTTTAGTTCTAAAAATTTGAATCATTAGTCAGATTCCCGTACCTCATTCATAGATTCAAACTGATCCCGCAGTGAATATTCGCTTGGCCGCTACAATCACTGATAAGCATGACATCGACGAGACTTAATGAGTTCGGCAGTATAAGAAAAATAAATAAAGACGTTTGAAGTATTTGTAGTTAAAAAATATTTCTTATTTAGTGTAAATGGGTATTAAAATGAGTAAAATGCATCATTTTGCCCGAAGCAGTTAGATGTTATGTAAACAATGCACGAGCCGTTGAGCCAATGACTGACGCCACGTGAAATCAATGCACGTGTTGTGGGCAGTCATCTGTGACAGAGTTAGTTCGTAAGTAATTCTCTGTAAAACAGATTGTCATAGATTATGTTTCTGTTCGGATTTAGGTCATATTTTGTTAGTGGATTTGAAGATCAATTTCTTTTGAAAATCTTTTTATCTATAGTTAATAAAGTACAAATCCCGGTATTCAGTTAAAAGAAAGTAATATTAAGTATTTTATTATTGAGTGTCATCGGGAATGAAATGGAATGAGGTTTAACGTCCTACGGTTAGGCTCCCATCCTGGGCTAATGAAGACGGGCATGTACGCCATACAGTGTGCTATGAGGGACAATTTGGCCGGCCAAATATCGAAATCCAAGTGCCAGACGGTCTTTTACGTGCACGCCAAGGTATACAATGGGACTCGGTTTTCGGCCAATCCGAACGACAAGACAGCAGCCCTTGTCAGACCCCCTTGTCCTGCTGCACTGGCAAGGGAAAACCACACAACGTCATTGGATTTCGCGACTTGAAAGCAATATTAATGTCGTTGTTTAATTCTGGAATTGAGTTCAAAAGGGAACGCCCTCGCCCAACCGTTATGAAAACAAAATATTTTAAAAGGTAATAACGCTAAACATAGCCTCAAGGGGTCGATAATTTTGAGGAATGGTGCAGAAATAAAATGACCCAAAATTCGCTCTAAAGTCGCCTACACTGGTCGCCGGTGAGCACCGATGCAACCACACTGTTGGGTTTTTTTTGCCAGGGCCGCAACAGGACATATTAAAAATTAGACGGACGCAATTAACCTGTTTCCCTGTTACCTATGATAATTCCATAGCGTCTGTACAACCAGTTTGAAGTGCCCCGTTGCAGCTTCATTTATGTGGTTTACAACCAAAATTTCAAACGACTGAAGCTTATAAAGGTCATGCAAAATTTTGTAGAAGACCTCGTGATCCAATATGCGGTCCTGTGATAGGCCTACTTTCTCGAGATCCTAATTTAATTTTCTCGAGATTCTCCTATCCTTTGTTAACGATCTCGAGAATTCAATTTAATATTTTCCGAGATCGTGAGTATTTCTATACTCTCAACTTTCAGTGGAGCGCTCCGCATCGTTCTGGAGTTAACCCCCCACCCCTTCCGAAAATCCTGTTAAAAATTGTTTCCAAAACGCTCTGTTCATTGCGCCTGTGTAAAAAGGTTGCGCCCTCACATTATAGTGAGTTTGCGTTAAAATGAGATAACCGGCCCACATTTAATATATTCTGTCAAAACTCACATCTTGAAAAACTGTCCTTGTGGCTAAGTGGGTAAGGCGCTAGCTCGATAGCCTGGAGGTGGGGTACGTGTACGATCCCTGCATTGGCCGAGAAAGTTCATCTAGATTTTTCGGCGTAGTTTCGCCTTGTCAGTGATACAGAACGGAGGGCCTGACAAGGACAGCTGTCAAGTCGTTCGGATGGGACGAAAAAAAACGAGGTCCTGTGTACACATTGGCGTACACGTAAAAGATCCCTTGGCAGTTGGAATTCGATATAAGAGTTGGCCGTAGCGCCTGGAATTTGGAATTTATGGAATGAGCCTTCTGGGCTTTCGTATACCCATAGAGCTATAACTATATGCCCACATCTCACGGAGCATCTGTTTCACAGAGAATTACTTACGAATTATCTCTGTCACATATGACTGTCTACAACACGTGCATTGACTTCACGTAGCGTCAGTCATTGGCTCAATTAACAGCTCGTGCATTGTTTACATGACGTACGTATAACTGCTTCGGACAAAATGATGCCTTTTAGTTTTACTCATTTTAATAGTCCTATCCATTTACACTAAATAGGAAATATTTTTTAACTACAGATACTTCAAACGTCTTTATTTATTTTTCTTATACTCCAAAAAATGTTTTAGAATTTATTTTGTCGGAGGAAAAAAAGTCAATACCGGGGACTCATTAAGTCGCGTCGATGTCATCCTTATCAGTGATTGTAGCGGCCAACCGAATATTCACTGGTGATCAGTGATCACTGAGAACTACCGTAGTCTTGTTTGTCTAGACGGGTCGATAAGAGTTATCCTCGAGATGGCGCTTTGTAAAGCGTTCTCGGCAACGATTTATTTTATAAACAAATAAAGGCAATGTGAATATTTTTTTTTTATGTAATTTTGAGATTTTTGGAAGGTTTCGATTCGGTAATGGAGGGCTTATCTCAAATATTGTTAACCATATCTCTTTTCTTTCTGACAGTGTCAGGTTAGTAAAAAATAGATTTATAGAAGAGCATAAAAAAAAAAAACAAACAATATTATTTATATAAACTACTGTTTGAGTTCTGGTAAATAATAAACGGATTTCTTCGATTATGAACAAACTAGTTAACTTTGGTTATCATAAACTTACCTGCGTGTTTAAAATGAACTCCCGTTAAATAAAATCCATTGCACCACTAAATGTCCCAACGTATAAAAACAGTTCTCTCTTGAAAAATTGAAATCCGAAAAACTTTCGGTTAAGAAAAATATCAAATATGGCAGCTGGTTACGTCACACCTCGGGAGATATCACTTTGTATCAGGGGTGACAGCATCGGAAATGTGGCATTTTTACGTCAATTCTTTGGTTGAAGTTAAAAGCACGTCTCGACTCGGCATTGAGTTTGAGCGTTCGCACACATAACAACCTGTATTTTTTAAAATTTGTTACCGACTTAATTATTTGATTAGCGGCGCGGATGGGATAATTTTCTTTTTAACACGCATGAGGAACAAAAATAACTACATTCTTTTCATGGGCCTTAAATATTACCCATCTTTATAATATGGTAAGATAATATTATTATTTAACATATATGCAGGCCATTTACAATTAATGTTCCGCTTCTTACGGGGTGTTACGGACTTATCGGCATTGTATCCGCCACCCAATGCCATTAGCCACTTTGAACGCTGCCGCAACACGCTTAAAAATGTCACTGAAGCGGTTATTATTTGATCCAAAGAATGAGATCAAATTAATAATACACTCAGAGTCCTCAGACACCTCGGAGGTGTGCTTCTTGATCCGTGTTAAACTATTTATAACATAAAGAAGATAGGATATTAAAATTTATATTTTGTATATGACTTTATTTTTACGAGTATCCGTGCAATCAGTGATTCTTTCATTGTGAATAAAATTTGATAGACTGGCGATCAATGGTTTCAATATAAAGCTCCTATGTAATTGCCTTCAATTGATATTTTCGTCGCCCAAACTCAAACGATCGTAATGTTGGCGCTTTGCTTTGAGTATAGCACGTGGTTGCCAAAATATGCGTCAAATTTAAACAACCTCGCTTCAGTGTGTTGGATTCGTCCAATATGTGACGAAAGCAATGTTATTATCCACTCTGTCGAAATAACAAGTAAATATTCAAATTTTTCAAGAGAGAACCGGTTTTATTCGTTGGGATTTTTAGTGGTGCAATGGATTTTATTTAACGGGAGTTCATTTCAAACACACGGGTAAGTTTATAATAACTAAAGTTAACTAGTTTGTTCATAATCGAAGAAATCCGTTTATTATTTACCAGAACTCAAACAGTAAGTAATAAGTATCAACATACTAACTACTACTACTACTAGTACTTATTGAAATACAGCTACTTGTTCATTAGTTCAGCTCTGAACGTCGGTCTCATTGTAATTCATTTGATATTTGAGCAACGCTTCGACGAGACGTATTCTCTCAACGTTATCAAATACTTGTCTCTTGGAAACGTCGCTCAAATAAATTAGTAGCTGTATTTCCAAAAGTGTATGTGTATCATTTAGTGAAGCCTGTACCATGGCATAACAGCACAGTGGACGCTTACAGGTAGCCCCCAGATCCATTCACTTAATTTAATATTTGTTTATTTTTTGCAGTGTCTTTTTTCTGTCTTGTACGCAGGTTTATCGTGTAGATTTTTGTTTTGTGTATATCGTGGTCCTCCTTCAACGGCGGATTAACCATGGGGCACCATGGGGCACAGGCCCCAGGGCCCACCACATTAGGGGGCCCCCCACAAAAATCTCAGTTGCGCGCCTCGAGCATTGTCGGACCGAGGACTCCAGCGGCCGGTGACCTAGTGACGGGACCCCTCCGATGCTTCGAGGGCCCTCCATCGGAAGTCTCTGGGCCCCCCTCAATCCATGGTGTGTTGCGATCGACATCCGAGTATTCGGTGTAATGCGGTGATGGGTGTAACACATGTTTTTTTATTGTCGTGAGATCTTCTATCGTATAACTCGAACAAATTACACGTCCCCATCATTTCGAGTAGCGCGAATTTTGCCTCAGATTGACGTACGATTGTATATAAGCTGTAGTTGTTGTTGTTGATAATTGTTATGGGTATAAAAGCTGAATTTGATGAGATGCACACCATGATCACACGAAATATTCATATTTCTTGATTAAATCTCGTATTACCATTTTGTTTGTCAAACATCGAGTCCGGCTTCATCGTAACGTTACGGCCTCCATTCATCAAATCATCGTGGGGGTATAATACGATTCCGAATCAAGTAACCCCGTTATTTATCACTGAGCGACTTCAAAATTAGGTTTGATGTCGCTCTGACCACTTACAGCCCCCTCCTCTAGAAATGTCATAGCACTCGCTCACAGGCACTTAAGGGATTAAAATAAAACTTCGTACTACTGCTTGAGTATTATACTATATTATAGTCAAACAGTAAGAAGTTTTATTTTAATCCCTTCAAGAGCCTGTGCACTCGCATGGATTGGTCCAATGAAATAACGCCAGAATGCGTTAATTTGGTGGCAAAATTTTATTTTTTTCTGGGGGAGGAGTGCCTGAAATGCCAGGAAATCACGTTTCTGGCCTCCAATTTCTGAAAAATTTCTTTGGGGGGTGGGGGACAGAGAAACCCCCCAGACCCCTCTATGCGGGGCTTCGCGCCTTCGGCGCTCGCGGTCAGTGATCAGGAGCCCCCCACATGTTCCAGGCCCCAGGGCCCCCACCATGGTTAATCCGGCGTTGTCCTCCTTACTATTATAGTTTATTGCTCTATACAGTTACTAAATTCCTCTCAAAGATTGATATAACAAACATCATGTAATTGTAATTGTAGACCATCCTGTCCATCGGTGTATCAATAAAGTGGGTTGAGTCAAAACTATTTTTCTTCATGGAAATCTGAACTTTTGATATGTCTCAACCAATACTATCGGTGTTAGTTTCATAATCATAGTGTATTTATCATGATGTTTTTATAGGATACGGGGGGGTTGGATGGCCGAATGGTTAGCATGCGTGTGCTGTATCATAAAGCGTATCATTGAGTCAAATGGCGTTGGTTTTTCTCTGGGTCCTCCAACCGCCAAGTGAATTATTGAAATAAAATTAAATCATATATCAGTCCCGTTTATTTTTAGCTGATATCGGAGACAAGTTGTCATATTATGAAATAATAGCAACTCCAGAAACGAGTGGACGATATCGACGTAGTCTTTACACAGATGAGCAACACAACGATAACGAACAGCTCATTAAAGAAATAACACTCACTGCTTTTAACAGGTAAAGAGGTGTTGGGTGGATACCCAGACCAATCGGACTAAAGACCACTCGGACAGAGTAATCATATTAAAACAAACACAATTGTCAAGTATTCAAACAAAACTTTATTATTGGTTCGAGTAGTCATATTAAAACAAACGCAATTATCAATTTATTAAAACAACACTTTATTATTGGGCCGAGTGATCTTTTTGTTTGGTCCGAGTGGTGTTTTTGTATGGTCCAAGTAATCATTTTGTTTGGTCCGAGTCAGTTGGTCCGACTGGTCATAGTTTCGTTGGTTCGTTGGTTGGTAGAATGTTTTAACATGAGCATGTTAGATTGTAAGTCGGTCCGTGAGTCAGCTGGCATGGTTTTGATTGCCCGCTTGTACAGCACAACGGATAGGGTCACCTGTCCAACCTTGTAGTTGTACTCCGGGTCCTCCACTATCCTTCCACTTCTGAAGACCCCTATGCACCAGCAAACTATCGAAATAGAATTGAACCGTATGTTAGTCCCAAAATGACTTATTTTGTGTCAAGTGGATGTTTAACATATGAAACAGCCATTGACAGTTGGAATTCCACAAAAATGATAATAATGATAATAGACCTCTATTTATTTAGCATGTTAATACTAAAACAGGAGTATTGATTGCGCCATTCAAGTTTTCCCTTTAGAACTATGGAAAATGCCTCTGTAAGCAGGAATCTTTATCTGCAAGGTAAGGAAAGAGAAAAGTAGAGAATACAAAAGATATTTTGTCAATTTCAAGTTTCACGTAAATTGTTTATGTGTGGATCTAGAAGTTGACTGAATGTTAAATTTACTTGTTTTCTTTGACTTTAATCTAAATAATAGTAAAACCTTATTTTGTTTGCTTTTAGGTCATTTCATTTAATATTGAAACCAAGAACAGAAATATTTTCACCACATTTTAAAATCAGCGTCGTACATTCTGATGGCAGTGAAACAGTCGCAGCTTTACAAGAAGGAAATTTCTACGAGGGTAAAGTACAAGGTTTGTTCAGACCGGAGATCTTAATCCATATTTAAATTCATCGATCAGAGTCGATTAACATTTCTTTGCAGACTTCTGACAATAATGTTTATATGCTTCTATTCCCTTAAGGGGAAGGGCGATACTTGCGCTTGAGGGGAGGGGGATGCGCTGTCTCTGGATCCTGCGTTTTGCTTACAAAATGCCTTACAAAATTGTAGCCTACCATGTGTTAGTCCCGAAATGACCTGGTTTGTGTCGATTGGAGGTTAAGCCCCATTTATGTCTGTCTGTCTGTCTTTCTCTCTCTGATAATAGTGAACCTGTATAATAGATATGTACATAACAATGTACTGTACTAGCTAAATAAGAATGTATCACATTGCCAAAAGTCTTCACATCTTCCACATAATGCAATGTGGAAAGTAGCTAATTCAAAATTGTTTCATTCTTCAGAATGGACAAGTGAAGTTAAATTGTAAAAAATTAATAATTGTAATTTGTATTTTGAAAAGCACACCATGACAGAAATATTTTGAAACAGCTAAAAATGTATTTTCAAGTGTTGTCAATCTTCAGACTTTTGGCAATGATATACGTCCCTACTGTTATATAATGATGTACGGTACATGTTATATTGTATAGTGATGTACTGTACATGTTATATTTCTATGGCAGACGAAGACGAATCTGAAGTACATGGTTATTTTGAAGATGGGAGTTTTACAGGAACTATTTTATTGGAAGGAGAGTTGTATATTATTGAGGTAGGTTTATTCCGTTTTAATCTTCTCTCTATGATTATGAAACATTAGAATTCTCAGACTCAAGCAGATTTCTTCTTGAAAATTTAAACCTTTTATTTTGAAATTATGTTATCTGGCAAACAAAATAAAAGGTAAAATGATGTATTTGCACTCTTCATTAAACAGGTCTTTCGTTACAATAAAATTGATCATATTTTATCTGACAGGATGTAGACTTTTTATCCCGAGCCGAACGAAGTTAGGGAGGGATATTGATTGAAACGGGGTCCGTCCGTCCCAATTTCGTTTCAGGAGCATATCTCATAGACCGTTCAAGATATCTATCTGAAACTTTGCACACACATCAACAGAGCACACTAGTTGTGCCTTTTGCTATTTAGGAATTTCTGGGATTTATATTTTTTGTGTTTCCATGGAAACAAATTTGACTTAGTTTCTGGTGTATAAATTTGTTTCCGGAGCATATCTCATAAATCGTTCGAGACATCTCTCTGAAACTGTGTACACACTTCAACCTATTACAGTAGTTGTGCCTTTTGCTATTTAGGAAATTCTAGGATTTATATTTTTTGTGTTTTCATGGAAACAAAGTTTGACTTAGTTTTTGGTGTACAATTTTGTTTCCGGGGCATATCTCATAAACTGTTCAAGATATCTTTTTGAAACTTTGTACACACATCAACTTAATATAGTAGTTGTGCCTTTTGCTATTTAGGAATTCTGGGATTTACATTTTTTGTGTTTCCATGGAAACAAGTTTGACTTAGTTTTTGGTGTACAATTTTGTTTCCGGGGCATATTTCATAAACCATGCAAGATATCTTCATGAAACTTTGTACATACATCGACCTATTACTGTAGTTGTGCCTCATAAAGCTCATTCAATTATTCATCATTAATTTTTAAAATCTTACTTGTAATAAATCATGTACATACATGTACATTTATTAGTGTTGCAGAGAGGAGGAAACATGAATAAATATGAGGATTGTACTAAATCATTTGCATGCCAGTGTAAATGTCTGCAGTACAATCCTAATGATACTTTGCATAAATTATAATATATAATTTTTATGATGCCTGTTCTAGGTTATTTGGGTATTTTCAATTGTACTATTCTTTCATTGATTGGCTCAAAACTTAGTAACAATACAAACAGCTATAGATTACATAAAAGTCATATATATATATACATATGCTATGTAGTCATGTCTAATTTTTAAAACCAGAGCTTAATCATGAATAATCTCAAATCTTCTGGTAAATAGCAATCAGTCATTAGTTTTCAGAAATAGAGAGCAATATCTACTGAACAGGGCCACAATATTAGGACCAGTGACACTGTTTGCGAAATATGATGATTTTTATATTGATTACCAATAACTTAAAGAAGTTATTTTTCCTTATTTCTCCTAAACAAGTGCAAGGGCGTGGGATGTTTGATGACTAGTTATTGTTCTACGACAGTAAGTACAGGAGAACAGCACTAGAGGCAAACAAAAACAATGAGAGAGAGAGAGAGGGAGCAAGGGAGAGACGGGGAGAGAAAGAGAGGGAGGGAAGGAGGGAGATGGGGTTTAATGTCCACTCAACACAAACTAGGTCATTTCAGGACTAACATTTGGCACAATTTCATACCAATAATTCGATTGTGTGTAGGCGTATTTAGCAAGGGGAGGTAAGCCAGGAAATCCAGTTGACAATGATATGATTTATACAACTGACAATGATAAGATAAATTGAACCTATTGTGAAATGTGTAAAAGATGGGCCTGAATATACACATGATTTTACATTTCAGTCTGCTTGGAGACATATAGATGATAAGAATCATGGGATAGGAAGTGGTAAAATGGTCGCCTATCGTGGTTCCGACATGCAATGGCCAGACAAAGGACAAGATCGGTGGGTTTGATTTTATTTTAAACCAATATTGGTATTAAAATATATTTGGGTTACTGATGTTTTAAAAAATTTTCATGATGACAGTTTTTGATTTTATACTCTGTGTTTTATGCAGGGTCTATTTTGTTTCTTACAATTTGATAATTGGAGCATTGTTCCAATTTTTTAAAATATATTTCTATTTGTGTTTATGCATTAAATAAAAAAATATGACCGTATGTCATGTGTTTTAGGGAACCACACTTTGGCTAAGTAGGTAGGATGCTGGTTCGCAAGCCTGGTGTTCGTTTGTTCTGTCCCTGCATTGGTAGAGAAAGTTCATCATGATTTTCCGACATGGTTTCACTTTGTCAGTGGTGCAGGATGGACGTCCTGACAAGGACAGCTGTCTAGTCATTTGGATGGGACAAAAACCTGAGGTCCTGTGTATACATTGGTGCGCATGTAAAAGATCCCTTATTACTTGGAATTCGATATAAGAGTAGGTCATAGTGCCGTGCCCAGGCCAAATTTCCCTCATACGTCACCCTATAGCGTATGCCCGTCTTCATTAGCTCAGTCGAAGCAGAACAGTAGGGCGTTAAACCCCATTTCATTTCATGTGTTGACTTCTGTCAATTTCACTGCCAGTTGAAATGAGAGCTTTGCCCCAACCTATCTGTTGTAATGAAGTCTGTGTATTTATTTGATTACAGACATAGCTACTGTGAATCTGCACGAGTTGACGATGAGACAGCAGATGCGTCAACCACAGAATCAAAAACTGACTCGAACACACAGCAACGGAAAAAACGAGCCACACCCACTAAAAACACCTGTACACTATTTGCTGTAGCAGATTATAAATTCTATGTGGCCATGGGTAGAAGTGATATCTACAGAACAGCCAGTTATATTGTGAGTTATTTTATATACATCCAATATCGAATATAGACAATCATTGTTGTAATCAAATAGACAATAAAGATGCGTTCACCAACTGAAACGTAAGGTTAGATGACTGAATAGTTAGCATGTTTCATGAAGTCTGTCGTCGATTCGATTCCCCGGTTGTACTTAACAAGAGGTAGGGTCGCCTGTCCAACGTTTTAGTTTTATGGAAATAAAATTGAACCATATTGAACCATATGTTAGTTGGGAAATGACCTAGTTTGTGTCGAGTGGACATTAAACCCGAAATGGAGCCTAAAATAGGACGTTTAACCCTCTTTTATTTTAATTATGTAGGTTGGTGTGGTTGAGAGAACCGATGCTATTTATCGTAAGACAAACTGGGGTGGAACGCAAGAACTCACTGGACTTGGTCTAGAATTAGGACTGGTAAGTTCCCATTATGTCCTACTCAAATTAAATATATGAGTTAAGGTTATAATAACTACAATAACTCTACATCTGTTATAAATGAGTTATGGTTATAATAACTACAATAACTCTACATCTGTTATCAATGAGTTATGGTTATAATGACTACAATAACTCTACATCTGTTATCAATGAGTTAAGGTTATTTGAGCTACACTTCCTGTTATCAATAACATGAATAAATGGGTAAATGTTGTATTAGCTATAACAAGTTCTCATGATTTGTTATCAATAACTTCAATAAATGAGTTAATGTTATATGAGCTACAAGTAATCTATATCTGTTTTAAATAAATGAGTTAATCCAATAATAACTAGAAGAACTGTAGATCTGTTATAAATAATTGAGTTAATATTTATAATTTGAATAGAAAGAACTTTATGTTCTTGATTAACATAAATTATATTATTTATTTGATGTTTATAGATTCATATACATGACGCCCCAACAATAAGTACATATCATTATAATCGGGCGAAAAACGACTGGACAACTGGAGATTTTCTTGACGTGAGTATTATTTTGTGTCGGTCTCAAAGTATGCATTGTTGATATTTGTATATCTCATAATATAGCTACAGCTCAGTGATAAAATTGTTTGGATAGGACAGAAAACTGAGGACTACCTGTGTGGCATTGGGGATATGATTGAAGTGACAAGGTGGAATTTGAAGGTACAGTGCGCACATGTTTCGACTGCATAAGAAAATCTCTCAACCAACTATGGCAATTGGAAACATATGCGTTGCGTTTGATTTAAGAATTATGCCCTGTTTCTACTCACACCACCCTGGTTGTCGATACTAACAGAATTGTGAAAGGACCGAATTCTGTGTCACTCAATTGCAATTCTGGACTGACAAGCATCCCTTTTGACATATATGTAAAAGAAATAAGACAAGTATCACCATCATATATAAGTAGAAGTTTCACAAACACTTTATCTGTCAAGACAATAACCTTATAAGGGTCGCCTGCTAACTTCTTCGCACTACGAGACAAGCACTTGTAGCCCATTTCTCTCTTTCTCTAAACCAATTTACCTCCCTTAGCCCATTTTGGTTATACATTTGTTATGAAGAAAACTGTAATATAAATGGTTTTATTTGTAGGCATTTGGACGAGATGAAACTTTAAAGAATTATTGTGTGGGTCACCTGTTTACGCATCAGAGTTTTACAAACAATGTTTTAGGTCTGGCGTATATTTCTCCCGCAAGGACATCTGGTCTTGGTGGTATATGCTCCCCAAGTAAGTAAAGTCACACATATTTTATTTTCAGAAAAACCTTAACAATTATGGGTGTTTTATCCCTGCATTTGCCGAGAAAGTTCATCCAGATTTTCCGGCGTGGTTTCCAGTTGTCAGTGATGCAGGACGGAGGGCCTGACAAGGACAGCTGTTGAGTTGTTTGGATGAGACAAATCCAGTGTACACATTGGTGTGCGCGTAAAAAGTCCCTTGGCAGTTGAAATTCGATATAAGAAGAGTAGGCGGTAGCACCACTGCACGACCAAAATTTCCCTCAGCACACTGTATGGCGTATGCCTGTCTGACAAGGACAGCTGTCTAGTCGTTCAGATGAGGTCCAGTGTACCCATTGGCGTGCACGTAAAAGATCCCTTGGCAGTTGAAATTCGATATAAGGGTAGGCTGTAGCACCTCTGCACGGGCAAAATTTCCCTCATAGCACACTGTATGGCGTATGCCCGTCTTAGAATCCTACATGCAAGTGAATTATTGAAATAAAATTGAATCATGATAGTCCCGAAATAACCTAGTTTGAGTGTGGTGGGGGACTTTAAACTCTCTGTCTGTCTTTTTTCTCTCTCTGCCACTGTCTCTCTCTCTCTAATATATGATCCTCACACGCAAACAAAAGCCATGGAAAAACCTGCTGGCACCCAATTTACACTGAGTTTGGATGCCATAAACAACAACTGTTTGTGTCGAATGAAGTGAATGTATCCAGTGAAAAGCTACAAGCATCCTAGACCTACATTTATAATAACGCAGGCCTCACTCAAAATAAACAAAGTGATGGATTAATTATGTGTTTATATTTTTTGTAGGTCAGACGTCTGGTGGTATAGTGAAGAGTTATAATACAGGATGGACAACAACTAAAAATACCGGTGGTGATACTGTTTTAACACAACAAGCTGATTTAGTTACAGCACATGGTAGGTACTGATATGATAGTTACAGCACATGGTACATACTGATATAATAGTTACAGCACATGGTAGGTACTGATATAATAGCTATGGTACATATCACATAACTATATATCATAGAAAACACAGAAAACATAATTTTTAGCTTAAAAAATGTGATTGCATAAGGGTCAGTTTATACTACACTATGAGCAACTTGTAAAACAAGGAATTTTCTTTGCATACCCAGTGTGGCGAAGTTTTGGCACCACAACGTCCTTGCAGTTCAATTTTCGATCAAATCTGTTGCAATCATATGATTCATCTAATAACATGGCTGCCGTCATTTTTTCTGGAAGTTCAAAGTGTCAGACGACAGCAAAATATTTAGCTAAGCTTTGTTGAACTTTGCTCATTCAAATTGACCATACACCACAATTCAAAGAACTCTGAAAGAAACATTGTTACCTAGATACGAATCTCTAAATAGCTACAGATGTATCGAAATTAAATAGTAAGTGCAGGAGGATCACTTTACATGAAAACAAACCCAAATCTCCAGAGAAGACATATACAATACAGACATTGCATGATATAATTTACATACATAGATAACTTAAAGTGATAATTTCATATTTTCTAAGAGAGTCAAAACATTTATTTCTACATCTTTTGCACAATAGGTTGTCAACTCAGTATTATGCAATCATAGACATTTTTTCCACACTTAAAACATCGGAAATGATAACACAATTACCTCCCTTGTTTTCCCATCCCCCTCATGCAATAGCTGTCTTCAAACGTTTGAATTTGAAGTTGAAAATAATATTTTTGCCAATTTCTCAACTGGCAACCGTG
Organism: Patella ulyssiponensis; assembly: GCA_963678685.1. Taxonomy (NCBI): domain Eukaryota; kingdom Metazoa; phylum Mollusca; class Gastropoda; family Patellidae; genus Patella; species Patella ulyssiponensis. Next base: position 94,617,435 of record OY783225.1, read on the forward strand.
AATTACAGGATTAATAGGATTATTCTTTAACAAAGTAGGCCTGTTTATAGATACCATCTAGTTTAAGGCTTTATTTTAATATATTTTAAAAATATAGCTAAAAAATATGAAATTGCCATTTTAAATAACTTATAAAATATCTTGAAAAGATTATGAAATATTTGAAAGTTTGAAATGAAAATGGCCACTTGTAATTTACGCCTGTCAAACGATATTATGGTTATTATCACATGGACTGAACTTTTGATAACGATAAATAATTGTTTCCCATAGACCTTGTGTTCTGTCAGTGTGTTTCTCAATTACAATATTCCACTTAATATTAATTGAATCTTGTTTAATTTTTTATTTTTCATATTAAAAACAGAAATTGGTAAGTTACTTTAATTTTATTATTTGACATCTACTGATGTATTCCTAGGGACTACAGTCCTCATTTTCTGAGCATCATCCCTCCCAATACCAGTGTAACACTACAGATAACAGACCATCAGCATAGTTGGTAGATCTTTTATTTAGAACATGGAATAGACATAGATTGGAAGAAGCCATATTCAAGTCTGACTTACTGTCAGTTAATTCTGGCTTTATAAAGCATACGGCCATTAAGAATAATGATACATGACAGATTAGCTTATTTGGAATTGAGAGTATATTTTCTATAACTGCACTGCATCTTTCCTTTAACGTCGCGAAGTTCTGCCGAGTGTTAAACACATAGATCATGTGTAGGTTATAAATAACATATAAATAAATAAGATATTTAATGAGATCGTGCCTTTTGTCAAAAGGAGGAGAGGTCATTCGTGTGTTGCCCGTAAATAACATATTGAACACATTAGCAGAAGTTGTATATAGTTGAAAACGTCCAATATAATATAATGTCAAATCTAGCAAAGTTCTATGTAAAAATTACTTTGTCACACCAGGAGGGTTGGATTGCCAAATGGTTAGCATGTGCGCGCTGTATCATAAAGCTTGTCATTGAGTCAACTGGCGTGGTTTCAAATCCCCGGTTGTACGTGACAATGAGTAGTGTGACTACAGGCCTCATTTTCTGGGCATCATCACACCAAATACTTTGGGAATTATCTTGTAGTCTTGATTTGCATTGTTGTCTGTTGTGGCGATAGTAACGCAGTCTCGATTGTCCATTTTTGTGGTTAATCATCATGGGCTGTTGGACCGCAGATCGGATTCAAATCTAATAAAAATTGGAAGCATCAGATGGCATCATGAGTTGATTATGGTGTTGTCAAATGAATAAATGTCTATTTAATAGTTTATGTGACATTTCAAGCCAAATGAAGGCCTACAATAGGCAAGTTTAGTTCTTACATAATATATCTTATAGACAAGAATTTGGTTGCAAACATGCAAGGGGGGTTGGGATGGCCTAGTGGTCTAGAGTGCCGCGCTTCGACCTCTAGCTGGCCGGTCACCTCTGGCTTGCGGCTGTGGTTTCGATCCCCGGTGTGAGCGTATGTGGCATGGAGATAGGGGCGCCTTATCAACCTTGTGGGTTTCCTCCAGGCACTCCGGTTTCCACCCACTGCTAAAGACCACTACGCGCAAGCGAATCTATCGAAATAAAATTGAAACCATATGTTAGTCCCAAAATGACCTAGTTTGTGTCGAGTGGACATTAAACCCCATTTCTCTCTCTCTCTCTCTCTCTCTCTCTCTCTCTCTCTCTCTCTCTCTCTCTCTCTCTCTCTCGCAAACATGCAAATATTCTTAATGTGTGAATTCATTTCGATTCAAATGCTTTCCAACTGACACAATATTTTTATTACAATTGGGATCAGTTTTATGAAAAGCTCAGTTATATGGATCATGTCTACTGTTGTGTAAGTCGCACACCAAGTAACTGATATTATTATTATTATTATTGTTATTCAGGTCATAATTGGGGTAGTGAACATGACAGTGATTCAGGTAACTGCGCCCCCTCCAATATTTTTGGTGATGGTAAATATCTGATGTATCCATTCTCAGTCACAGGATACGATTCAAATAATTTTGTAAGTTTTTTTGCTCTACCTTAACTTTTCTTGATAAAGATAAAAATATGAACGTTGAGCAGCATATAGGATTCTAATCCAATTGATATTGAAGGCTAGTGGTAACATCAAGAGTAGATTAAGGTCTTGATATGTTAATTGATGTCTAATTAATAATTTAGATAAAATTGCAGGCCTAAAGAAAGACTTGTAATACACAGATTTAGCTCTTGCATAATGCACGTAGAAATGTTCGGCCTGAAATGTTATAAAAACTATTAGTTAGACATTAATTTACTTATCCAGACCATAATCAGCTCTCGATGTCATGGCTAGCCTGCGATATTTGTTGGATTAAAGTCCAATTTGCTGAAAAACGATTAAATGGATAATCAAGACTATTTGTTTTGTCTTACCGACTTCGGTAATGATGATCGAGGCTATGTGGAACTTTCATCCACTTAATACTCGGTTCATAGTGGATCAATTTGACTGAAATTTTCAGCAAATTGTCTACAATATGTAGTTTTTAACTATTATAGTGAGAACTGCCAACTCGTTATTTAATCTCCCATAATGTATTTTTAAGGGATGATAGCGTTTTTATGTGATTTTTTTGGATATTCGATAATATAATATCTTATTCTGTTGCTTTATGATAATTTTCAATTACTTTATTAGATTCAAAATTCAGTTTGACCTTGTTCATTTGTTTGGCTCAGAGAGTAAGCGTAAGGTTTGGGCTCGTTAACCAGAAGGTCTATGGTCCGCTCCCGGTGTTCACAGACTCTCTAATACACAGCAAGTCCGTCTGGATTTTCTGATGTTTGCCTCGACTCTGTGGTGACTGATAGTATCTAGGTGTTTACATGGGACGAATGATTGTGATCCCGTCTACACGTTGGTGTGCACGTAAAAGAATGCTTGACAGTTGGAATTCGATATAAGAGTAGACCATAGAGCAGCTGTCAGTAGCACACTGTATGGCGATGCTCGATTCACAGTTCCGGAATTGAATTCCAAAACTGGTGTCAATAGAGTGAAAAGTAGAATTTCGGAGTAGAACGCATGCGTCAACTGTATAAAAAATATCTCAACCAATCATGACAGCTGAAAGATATTTTTCACCTAGGAATACGTCATGATTCTACTCACTCCACCTCAGCTGTCGGGACTTGCAGAATTGTGACAGGACTGAATTCCGCGTCACTCGATTGTAATTCTGTCGATTCGGGACGTTCTGGACTGTGAATCGAGCATCCCCTATGATGTTTGTACATCTTCATCATTGGCCCAGTTGGTGCAAAAACGTATAATGTGTGTTTGTCATTTACCTTTTCAGAAATTTTCTAAATGTAGTAAAGTTTCTGTGCAGAAAGTTTTGGAGGCAAAACTTGATTCTTGTTTTAAAGGTGAGTGGTGATGGTGAATGTCTTTTAATATTAAACTGTGACTAAGTGAGCGAGATTATAAAATAACTGGGCAAAGCTGAACGTGGTGATGAATGGTTTAAGACTACAGTTGTTGTAAAAAGGGCTTATAACATTATAACAGCACTGTCAAAAACATTATTCACAGTAACCCCACAGATCTTGACGTCTTCAGCCTGGCCCCAAGTTCACAGAGCATTCTCGGACTTTAGGTGAGAATTTACTCAACTTTCAATCACTGTTTATAAGAAATATCTTTGATCCAGAAACACAAAACTTTGCGTACAGTTTCTTATTAGGGTATCTGATACATTAAAACAACAAAAGTTTTATAAAGGGCCATATTTTAGCTACAATAAAGCGAAGAAATTTGTGAAAATTCTTAACTTAAGTCTGAGAATGCTTTGTGAACTTGGGGGCCAGATGCTTTGTTTCTTTCCACCTGAAAAAATTACCTGTTAGTCTTCAAGATCCTAGAAAAAAAATTTATACATATGACTGCTCTGTGTGTTGATTGGTGAAATGATTAATAAGAAACAATTGGACTGAAAGTCATGGAATTGTCTCCCTTGACAGACTAAATTACCCCCCCTTAGTTGTTATTTTTTTATCAGGGTTATGTGTTTGATTGTAGAGCCTACTCCAGTAACATTATGTGGTAATGGTAAGATCGATGCTGGTACTGACGAGGAATGTGATGCCGGGTTTCTCGGCAAATACGGGCAGGATAAATGTTGTAAATCATCTTGTAAACTTTATCCTACGGCTGAATGTAGGTCAGTTGTATTTCTTCTTTTATATCTACAATTTAAACCAGGGATCTTAATCGGCTGTTTTTTGTCGGCTTTAGCCGATTGATCTTTAATCTAGCCGAATCGTAAAACAATGAATCGGCCACCGTGGTATCATATATCAATCTACTTTCGACCGATTTACAAAGAATTAATTATCATGCTGATTGATAAAACAATGAACAACAAGCCACTACGGTGTCATATATCAATCTATTTTCGGCCGATTACAAAGAGGTAATTATTACTCGTCGATTAATTAACCCATCAAAGAGTCAATCAATGCAATGAATACCTTCAGTGTCAATCCTTCTCGGCTCATTTCGTAAATAAACAACTTCGTTGAGTTAATTCATACCAAGTACGGTACAAGAATAGCCGAAAATAATGGCGGCGTTGACCTTGAACTTCAAGCATGCACGTAGGCATTGTATTTGGAAGTTGGAGATCCTCCCACGTCCAATATAGGTCACCTAAAGTTGAAGACTAGAAGATATTTTAGATCCGAATAGTTAGCTCCTTTCAAACGTCTTTTGTTGGATAAAAATTCACAGAAAATGTTTTGTTTCATATAAGTTATTAAAGTCTACTTTTTGCGAGTACCAGTAACACTAAAAATAAACTAATCTGAATCACGTGACCCTTCGCCCGTACGGCATATTTCCGAGCCCTGACTATTCACGGAAAATAATTGTGCTACATTGTTTTATTATTGACACGTGCTTACAAATATTCTTTTATATATTGACAAGTGTTTACGTATAAAATAATTAAAAACGAACTTATTTGTATTTGCTTGTAGTTTTTCTTTTTACTAAATTAATTCTAACTTCCGTTTGTTTGGATGAAAGCAAAAGTAGATTATGCATTATGCAAGTTGCCAAAATTTGACTATAAATTTCGATAATGTATGGGTATATGAATACTAGTATGGAATAACAACACAGGCTTTGTTTATTAGAAGTTATTATTATAATATCATACGGAATACCGTAACGTTATGCAATTATTGACGTGAATAAAGTATGCATAAACCAACATGTCTGTTGTTCAAAAGACGACTATCCGTTAGGGGTGCCCGTGGCCGGTTCATTTCAAAATGGATTAAGAACCCTGGTTTAAACCTAAACCTGACTATGCTTACCGTTTCCTTGGGTGGCCGAATGGTTAGTGTGTGCGCTTTGTATCATAATGTCTGTCCTTGACTCAACTGGCATGGGTTCGAATACCTGGTTGTACGCGACAAGGAGTAGGGTCGTCTGCCCATCTTTGTAAGTTTTCCCTGGGTCCTGCGGTTTCCTCCCACTGCTAATAACATCCACACATAGGCGAACTATTGAAATAAAATTGAACCATATGTTAGTCCCAAAATGACCTAGTTTGTGTCAAGCAGATATTAAATCACATCTCTGTCTCTCTCTCTCTGTCTTTAATTGAATGATATCTTTATTTTGTTTCAGTCCTGTCAATCAAGAATGTTGTTTAAATGAATTGTTGTTTTCCTTTTATTTCAGTCCTGTGAATCATGAATGTTGTTTGAACTGTCGTCGAGCACCTGTTGGCACTGTCTGTAGAAACGACACGTTTAGTTCGTGTAAAGAAATAAGCTATTGTCCATATCCTTTATAATAATATAATATCCGCAACAAATACTTACACTCGTTTTACTTCTACATCTTTCAACTGGTTACTTGGAAATTAAGGATCTTCATTACGGATGAGGGCCTGACAAGGACAGCTGCCTAGTCGTTTGGATGGGACGAAAAACCGAGGTCCCGTGTACACGTTGGCATGCACGTAAAAGATCCATTGTCATGCATGTAAAAGATCCCTTGGCAGTTGCTGTATGACGTATGCCCATCTTCCATTTGCCTAGGTCAGGTGCAGAAGAGTAGGACGTTAAACCCCTTTTCATTTCATTTCATTTCTTCATTACGGCAAAAATGCTGCAAAATCGTTTACATGGAAAGGGGGCTTACACATTCCACTGCATATTCATATAGTTTGTAATATTTCAATTGTCTGACACTGCTAGTGTTCAGAGTCGGGGGGGGGGGGGGGAGGGGGTTTGCCGAATCGAATGGTTAGCACATGCGCGCTGTATCATGAGGCCTGTTATTGAGTCAACTCGTGTGGTTTCGATTCTGCAGTTGTACCTGACAAGGAGTAGGGTCGTCTGTGCCACCTTGTGCATTTTCTCTGGGTCGTCCGGTTTCCTCCCACAGCTAAAGACCCCTAGGTGCAAGCGATTTATTGAAATAAAATTGAACCAATTATTAGTCCCAAAACGACCTAGTTTGTGTTGAGTGGACATTTAACCCCATTTCTCTCTCTCTCTCTCCCTCCCTCTCTCTTACCTGTTTTGGGCTCATATTGTCAAATATGAGGAAAAACTGCTGTGTAGCACATTAAAAAAGTTATTTGTGGTACTTTTTGTGATTTGTTGACCAATCTTATTGAATTTTATACACGTACAGTCATTATTTTAAACACATTTTTTATTTGTTGACAATACATGAGAGGGGGTTGGGGTGGCCTAGTGGTCTAGAGTGCCGCGCTTCGACCTCTAGCTGGCCGGTCACCTCTGGCTTGCGGCTGTGGTTTCGAGCCCTGGTGTTAGCGTATGTGGCATGGAGATAGGGGCGCCTTCTCAACCTCGTGGGTTTCCTCCGGGCACTTCGGTTTCCTCCCACTGCTAAAGACCCATACGCGCAAGTGAATTATTGAAATAAAATTAAACCATATGTTAGTCCTGAAATGACCTAGTTTGTGTCGAGTGGACGTTAAACCCCATTTCTCTCTCTCTCTCAATACGTGAGAAGACTGGACTGATCAATAAGTTATTCATGCCTTGACTTTATCACAGGAAATAGCTTAGATTGTCCAGCATCTTTAAATGCTCCTGATGACACACCTTGTATTGACAGGTAAGACAAAGTGATCAAGACTAATCAGATTTTTAAAAAATATTATTAAGTTATTTCATGAACTATAAATCAGAACCAATGACCCTTCATCCAATCAATGTACAATTTGATATTATTTGATATCACTGGTGAATTGATACGGTTGACTTGTGAACCTAGGCCTTTTATTAATGATAATATTTGTCATTAAACAAGTGATCATTTTGCTACTTAATGTATAGTATACTATTTAATATATGACTGTGTATATTATATTGTGTCATTATCGTGGGGGAGTAGCAGTGGCTCCGTGAATAACATATTGCCTCGCTAACCCGGAGAGAGAAAGCTCATCAGGATTTTCCAGCATGTTCCCACCTTGTTTGCGGTGAAGGAGAGACAGTTTGACATGGATCACTATCTAGTTGTACAAGTAGGATTTAAAGTGGCAATGTCATTTTTTTAAGTTATATTTTTAAAATATATTAAAATAAGGCCTTAAACTACATCATATCTATAAATAGTCCAACCTTGTTAAAGAATAATCCTATAATTAACTATTGCCAGTTGAGAAATTGGCAAAAATATCACTTTGAACATTAAATTCAAACGTTTGAAGATAGCTATTGCATGGGGGGAATGGGAAAACAAGGAGGTAATTGTGTTATTATTTCCGATGTGAAAGATGTTTCAGTGTGAAAAATAATGACTATTATTGTTTGATAGAAATAAATATGTTTTGACTTTCTTGTAAAATATGAAATTCCCGCTTTAAAAACAAAGGTCCCTTGTAACATTTGGAACAGGGCATGAAAATCTTGCTTTTTTTCTGGGCTTTCTCTTTGTATTTCAACCCTGCTCATTTCAATGTCCTTACACATCGAATGCCTCAGTACCCCAAGAAGGGCAAACTGTATAGATCCCTTGGGGGTCAGAATTCTGTGGAGAGTAGGTGAAAACGACACGATCAGGACAAAAGTAAACGCCAGAGTACATTGCATCATGGTGATGCCGGTCTTAATAAGCCCTGTTCAGAGCGTTAAGTCTGGTTGGTGTATGCCAGTCTTGTTTAGCCCTGTTCATTATGTAAGTCTGGTTGGTGTAGAAGGACATTAATACCCCACTTGATTTACTTTCAGTGGTGTATGTCGAGGAGGGGCGTGTCTAGGGATCTGTAAAAGTCAAGGTCTTGAACCCTGTGTTTGTGAAGAAGGTATTTATATTTGACTAAATTATCAACACTTCTCTTTATTTGGTTATTTATACTTCCTCTTCCCTGATAGGGTCTCAGGTCCAACCTCGTGATTTTTCTCTTGGTCCTGTTAGTATGTGACAAGGAGTAGGGTAGCCTGTCTGGAGTGAATCAGATGCACCATTGGGAGGGACTATGTGGCAGTGGATGAGGACCTCCTTAAATACACCATATATATTGAAAGTCGTTCATACATATAGCTTTATTCTGTAAGACAAAAATTACAATCATAAGATAGTGACAATAATGATCGTTTAGACAATATAGGCTTAGACTTGAAGGACTAAAATGACTAAGGGAGGTAACCTGTACTATTAGTATACAAGCAATGACAAAATTCCTACAGGCTAGTACAGGTCGAACAATTGACTAAGCACAGCGCAAACGAACCGTAGATTTCCAATGAGAACATTGGCTGAACTCACGGGGAAATGAGTATAAAATATAGGGACTGAATACAAATAATGACAAATGATAGCTAGATATAATATCGTACACCGTATGACAAAACTGGCAATCTTCGTGAAATGCTCGTGCGAGAGACTTCCAGAACATGTGGACAATATTGTCAATATTATGCATAAATAGACTCTGGCAGCGGTAAAACAACATGACAATGTATGACAAAGATAAAATGCTACCTGGAATTAGTGATCATCCCGTCCCAAAATGATTGAGGCTCAAATAAGTAGACATAATTAAGACGTTCGACTTCAAGAAAGAATGCATTCACAATGGCGACTATGACACAAATGACGTATGACATGAAAATGTTCTGATTGGCTAAAAAACTAAGTTAGCAGACAATAGTTAACGCGCTATAAAATATAAATTAAAGGGACAGTCACTCTGACAAATTGTCAAAACTGAAGTAGCAAAAGAGCTATTCAGAACAACCCTCCAGGGCGCAACGGAAAGTCTAAGATTCTAAGATTAATACACATTTCTGAATAGATCGTTTGTATTCACCAAATTGATTTTTAACAAGCACATTACGAATAACTCCATCTTGTCCCGGATACACATCAACAACGCGCGCTAAATTCCACTTCCCACGCGGAGTTGTAATTTCAGTCAAAAGAACAATATCACCAATTTTCATTTGACGACCTTGTGTTATCCACTTAGAACGTTTCTGCAACGTCGGAATGTATTCCTGAATAAATCGCTTCCAAAATTGTAACACTATAGATTGAACAAATAAGAAACGTTTGCGTAAGTCTTTCGTCTCCTCAAAAGGACCCGATGGCACTTCAGTGGTAGCACGACCTAAGACGAAATGATTTGGTGTGATTGGTTGCGGATCATTCGGATTGTCTGGCAAATATCCTAGCGGACGACTATTGACTAAATTTGAGACTTCCAGGAATATGGTTGACATTTCATTCCATGACAGGACTTGTTGACCGACGACAAGCTTGACATTCTTCTTTACTTGTTTAATAAGGCTTTCATAGAATCCTCCTTGATGGGGACTCAATGGCGTGATGAACTTCCAGTTGACTTTGTGTAGAACGACGAAATCTTCAATATTCTTCCTTCCATCTTGAAACAGTTTAGACAACTCCTTCTCGGCTCCTATAAAGTTCGTTCCGTTGTCCGATATAAACGTTTTTGGCCATCCATGTGTAGAAGCAAATCTTCTCAGTGCGAACATGAAAGATTGTGTAGATAGGTCTTGAACGATTTCTAGATGAATAGCACGAGTGGTTGAGCAAGTGAAAATGGCTCCCCAGGCTTTGACTGATTTGTTGCGGCCATATTTAAGCAAAAAAGGACCGAACAAGTCCACACCGGTAGTAGTGAACGGTGGAGATAAAAGCTTCAACCTGTCAGCTGGTAAATCGCCCATTAAAGTCTCACTCGGCGGTTGGCGTAATTTTCTACAAATGACACATTCTCTGACGACTTTCTTGACGGCTCTTCTACCTTGACCAATCCAAAATTTTCTCCTAAGCTCGGCCAATGTTCTTTCAGCTCCTGCGTGTCCCGCTTTCTGATGCGAAGCTCTAATGACTAATGTAGAAATGTGGTGATCTTTAGGCAGCAATATTGGGTGACGTTGATCATATGACAACTCTGTATGTCGCAATCGACCTCCTACTCGCATTATCCCATTTAGAACGTAAGGATTAAGATCTCTAAAGTTATTCTCCCAGTTGATTAAGGAACATTGAGCTATCTGGATCCAATAGTCTTCAGCACTATCCATTTCTTCTTTTGTTAATGGACCAGTTTGACGAATAATGTTAAGCGATCTACTGGACATTAGGTTGTTAACAAATCGCTTACAGTAGGCTGTAACTCTGGTTAATTTGTCGTAATTAGAAAAGCTTTCTGGTTCCATTAAAGGTGCTGACTTGACAGACACGAAAAGTGGCTTCACTCTTCTCATTTCACTTTCTTCGACGACTGGTTGTGAAACTGGTTCTGTAGGCCATTCAGACGGTTGGCTTTTGAGAAATTGTGGACCATTTGCAAATTTCTGCATTTTGTCGACTGTTAGACCTCTGCTAAGATCGTCTGCTGGGTTTAAAGCTGTAGGCACATACTTAAAGGTGGACGCTTCCCAAGTTGACTGGATTTCAGTGACACGAACTCCGACGAAGGGCTTCATATTGACAGTCTCAGATCTTAACCAATGTAGAACGACATGAGAGTCTAACCAAATTATGACTTGACCAGGTTTAGATCTTAGTTCATCGACGACAGTCTTGGCAAGACGACATCCAACAAGTGCTCCCATCAATTCCAGACGTGGAATTGTAGACTGACGCATGGGTGATACTCGAACCTTCGATGTGACTAACTGTATTTCTCGACCGGAAGTTGTTGACCAAACCATAAATATTACGGCTCCGAAAGCTCTGTTGCTCGCATCACAAAATACGTGCAGTTCAGATTGACCATATGCGCCTGGAGGCTTGACACATCTTCGAAACGACAATGTATTAAGACAATACATCTCGTCAAAGAGAACAGACCAAATTCGACAGTCTTCTTCTGGTAATTTATCATCCCAGTCTAATTCTTTGTTTCTCCATACGTCTTGCATGGCCATCCTCATCTTGACTGTGACAGGATTCGCTAGACCTAAAGGGTCAAATAGTGTAGACATCTTAGACAAGACGACTCGTTTTGTAAATGATTCGATATTGACTGGCTTGACCGTGAATTTCAGAATGTCCTTGACCGGGTTCCATCCTAATCCAAGCGTTTTCAAATTATCTTCCCCATCTAGATTGACGTCTTGAGTAGATGAGTAGGATGATTGAGAAGAACAATACCATTCCTTGACCTTGAACTTCCCTGAATCTAAAAGTTTGTCGACCTCATCCATTCGTTGCCTGGCTTCAGTCTGAGTGGCTGTTGAATGGATTAAATCGTCCATATATCGGTCATTCTCAAGTATGTATGCGGCTTGAGGATACTCTGATTTGTATTCTGCGGCTATCTTGTGCATTACATAGCTGGCCATATCAGGTGATGACTTGTCCCCGAATGTAACGCGAAGTAGGCGATACACGTCAGGCTTCTTAGTGACATCTAAGTTTCTCCATAAATAGCGATGAACTTGGCTATCGTGCTCGGGCAGCAAGACTTGCAGGAACATTTTTGAAATGTCTCCTACTATTCCAAATGACTCTTCTCTAAATCGAAGAAGTATGGCGTAAAGGTTACCTATGAGGCAAGGTCCTTTAAGTAGAAATGAGTTTAGTGAAACTCCCCCTGAATTATGCGCTGGGTCGAATACGATCCTAAGGGGTGTAGAGACTTTGTCTGGACGGTAGACACCGTGATGTGGCAGGTAGTACACCGGCTTGGCTGGTTGGTGTATTTCTGATCGACTTAATTTATGTGACCATTCATTCGTGACATAGTCTTCCATAACTTGGTTGTAAAGCTCAGCTTTGGCTCTATCCCTTCTGAGACTATGTTCTAGTGCGATGAGGCGTCTCTCAGCAACTTGGTAATTATTCGGCAGTTGGTTGGGATTGTTCCTCCACGGTAGACCTATTTCATACCTCTCGCCTCTCTTATGACATGTCGACTCGAATAGGTCCAGTGCCTGTTTATCTTCTCTAGACATCTGTACTTTAGGACATTTACAATCAATAGCCTTGACACCCATTGACTCAAACTCGTAGAACTTGGCAAAGTTTACGGTGTCGACATGACAGATGGAGATGGATGACATTTGACAGGACATCGACTTGGCTGGGCCTATGACATACCATCCTAGTAATGAGCGTTTCGCTAATGGCTCATAAGGAAGGCCTTGACGCACGTCTATGTCTGCATGGAGATGACTGTACTGTACGCCAAGTATGAGGTCTATGGGACCTGGCGTCTGACTGTAGTTAATCCCCTTTAAATGTTCAAAGGAATTTAAATATTCCCGATCCAAGTCTGGAACGTCCAGTATTGTTGTATCGAGCTCGTGGGCTTCTATGTTGAACTCTTCTACCCCATTCAATGCACAAATCTTAAATCTAACTCGTCGGCTGTGACTCTGAGAAAACTGGTGTCCTCCGACAGCAGCAATATCCACACGTTCTCGTTGACCCTGAAGTCCCAAGGCTTTAGAAAAGGCTGTGCGTATCGTTGTAGTACCTGAACCACTATCAATTAGGACGTTTCCTCTTAGAACTCTACCGTTGGGTGCTCTAAATAACACTCTAACAACTGGCAAAATACCTCGGCGATCTAACATTGTACTTGTTATGAGTGGGTCCGAATGTAATAGTGTGTGATGGTACCTTGGACAATTGTTGATTCCGCATACATTCTTCCTACGGCATTTAAATATATTATGACCCGCCGTCAGACACGAAAAACATAAACGATTACCCGTTACATGTTCAAATTTGTCCTTAATGTTTAAAGTTTTGAACCGATTACATTCACTCAATCTATGACTAGCTTGACACATTGAACATTGTCTGATGGTAGATTGCTTCGGACTAGAGTCGTTGGAAGTGTTCTCATTTATGGGACTTGACGCATTGACTGACTTTTTATATGGAAGGGGGTGGACATTATTTGGCTTTGTAAACCCTGAACGTTTTATATCCCCAAAGTCTGGGTCAAATTCTGCTTTCACTATTGCACGAATAAAAGTATCTAAATGATGTATGTTAGGCCTTTCATTGTTTATACGAATGGTAGCACATTTTGACTTCCATCTGTCTATGACATAGTTAGGCAAACGTTCTATGATTTGGCGTAGAGTGTCACTCGCGTTTATGTCATCAAAGTTATTTAAAAGCTTGAGATTTGCAATGGCGTTAATTATATTAATGGAGAGCTCCTTCAGACCAAACTTATCATATATTCTTGCGCCTTTGGTGAGTTTGTTGACGTATGTTCTGGCAATCCGGCTCGGATCCCCGAATTGATCCTTAAGAGTTTTCAACGCAGTAGCGTACATATTGCCCGAAAGACCGATACCTAATAAGGCCCTTTTCGCTTCACCTGACAAGTGCATTTTTAATTGTGTAAGGCGTATCTCGTCAGTAAGATGTCTCTTGTCATGAACGTGCACTTTAAATCGTTGGATAAACTCTATATAGTGTTCTGAATTGCCATCAAATGCATCGATTTTGATGACTGGAATGTCTCTGTTGCCTTCTAGGCGGTATAAAAGTTCTGACATAGACAAACTTGAACACGCTAAGTCACTTTCATGGACGGTTTCTTCGAATTCCCGCAACTCGTCTATCCAGGAATCAACAGTTTTAGTCTTGGCACTAACAGGTTTACTTGATGTGTTACGGTCTTCTGTCGACTTAGATAACGGATTTTCAGGCAAAGGATCGACACCGACTGGTGGTAATGTTTCTGACATAGGGGTAACTGAATTTGTTCCTTCATTGGTAGGAGCTTGATCTGTTTGATCAGGACTAAAGGGTGGAGCTTGAACTGAAGTGGGAGTTTGAAGGACCTTCAAATGCTCACTGACTATATCTTCAATACTGAAGTAATCATTGTTTAACTCTGCCTCCCATTGATCCAGTCGTTGGTGTTCGGCAGGTGCGTCAGTATAGTCATATATTTCACCATGAACAAAAGAACACTGCTCATAGTCGATCTTGATTTGTTTCATTTCTCTCGTAAGACCTCGAACGTTGGCTTCCCCCTTTCTGATGTTAGACTGAACACGATTTACTGAACGAGTAAATTTGCTCTTGAGCTGTTTTCTCTGACGTTTAAGAGATGTGACCTTTTCTTCAGTTTCTTGCTCTTCACCATTATTATTTGTCGGTGGATTGGCTTGTGAATTCTCAAGATTTGCGTCGACGTCTTGATCTTGACCTTGGACTGACATTTTGACGACTTGGTACTCTGATTAACAACACTTGAAGACTTCTATAGACGATAGATTGTGGTGTTAATTCCAGAAACAATTGTGGAGTGAATCAGATGCACCATTGGGAGGGACTATGTGGCAGTGGATGAGGACCTCCTTAAATACACCATATATATTGAAAGTCGTTCATACATATAGCTTTATTCTGTAAGACAAAAATTACAATCATAAGATAGTGACAATAATGATCGTTTAGACAATATAGGCTTAGACTTGAAGGACTAAAATGACTAAGGGAGGTAACCTGTACTATTAGTATACAAGCAATGACAAAATTCCTACAGGCTAGTACAGGTCGAACAATTGACTAAGCACAGCGCAAACGAACCGTAGATTTCCAATGAGAACATTGGCTGAACTCACGGGGAAATGAGTATAAAATATAGGGACTGAATACAAATAATGACAAATGATAGCTAGATATAATATCGTACACCGTATGACAAAACTGGCAATCTTCGTGAAATGCTCGTGCGAGAGACTTCCAGAACATGTGGACAATATTGTCAATATTATGCATAAATAGACTCTGGCAGCGGTAAAACAACATGACAATGTATGACAAAGATAAAATGCTACCTGGAATTAGTGATCATCCCGTCCCAAAATGATTGAGGCTCAAATAAGTAGACATAATTAAGACGTTCGACTTCAAGAAAGAATGCATTCACAATGGCGACTATGACACAAATGACGTATGACATGAAAATGTTCTGATTGGCTAAAAAACTAAGTTAGCAGACAATAGTTAACGCGCTATAAAATATAAATTAAAGGGACAGTCACTCTGACAAATTGTCAAAACTGAAGTAGCAAAAGAGCTATTCAGAACACTGTCCAACCACGTGGGTTTCCACCTGGTCCTCCGGTTTCCTCCCACTGCTAAAGAACTCTACGCACAAGCGTATTATTTGAATAATATTGAAACTAATGTTAGCCCAGAAACGACCTAGTCTGTTTTGTGTATCTATATATATCTATCTTTCTCTGTTGTATAAACATAGGCGTTGGGAGCCAATCTCAGATAGGATTGGCTGAGACTATTTTCAGAGTGAATCGGTTATTTACTAACGAGTTTTCTATTTTACAATTATATTTCTATGATATATAGTCTCATTCTCTGATGTTTCTGTCTGAAAAATGGATGGTTCTCTGAATCTGGGGCTCCTACGTCTTTGTGTATAGAGACATAAAGACTACTGGTAAACCAGAAATGAACCATTTTAGATTACCAATCCTTCAAATGACATTCAAAGACTTTGATGATTATTGGTTTTTTTTTATTACAGTGTCAACATCTTGTTTACGATGTTGTCGGAATTCATCCCGCGAAGTATGTTTTTACTCGAAACCACAAACATCGCTACCTGATGGAAGACCCTGTGCTCAAGGCTACTGTGTGGCTGTAAGTTAAATTGTCATAAATTTTTTATCCGGATTTACCAGTTTGTTTTCGCATTTATCTGTGGTGCAAGACCATGTGATGTCCCCTTGTCATTGGTGCTTGACACAGAGTTGCTCTGACAAGGAACAGACGCAGTCGTTCAAGAAGTTCTGTCTGTAACATTGAAAGCAACATAAAGATCCTCGAATATTTGGAAATTGAATTAAGAGTAGGCTATACCAAAGGGACATGGAGGGGGATCAATTCCATTTGAATCAATATCTAATTTTTAACACCTTAATCCAAATTAGATTGTACTCAAACTGATCAGAAAATCAAAATATGAACTATAGATTATCGCTTGGCTTTGATTCAATCAGGTTAAGAAGAGGCCTATAAAAATATTTCAAGAAAATTAAAGGTGGTGTTGGCCAGTGTTGTATGAATTGTGTATCATCTCCGGTACTTGCCAAATGTTGACAAATTTTCAAACATTTTTTGACTGATATTCCTTTTATGGATTCAACTTTCACCAAATTTTGTTGGTTTGTTAGAGATTCATACTCTCTCAAATGACGTCAAAGACATTAACTAAGGGGAAGCTTGATTCACAGTTCCGGAATTAAATTCTCTCAATTCAAAAAACTGGTGTCAATCGAGTGAAAAGGGAGAATTCGGAGTACAACGCATGTGCCGATATTATAAAAAATATCTCAACCAATCATGACAGCTGAAACATATTTGTTGTGTTTGATTATGTCACGATTCTACTCATACCACCTCTGCTGTTGGGACTGACAGAACTGTGGCTAGACTGAATTCCACGTCACTCGATTGTAATTCTGTCAATTCGGGACGTTCTGGACTGTGAATCGAGCATCCCCTAAGTGGTATTATCTTGTTTACTTGAGATATATATCTCAGTTAATGTTTACAGGGAGGTTGTAAGAAAGCTGCCCAGAGTTTGGTAGAGAGACTATTTAATTTAATAGACAATATCTCTTTAGATGCTATTTGTAAGTATATGTATATTTTATAAATAATCTCACTTTTAGACTATTGATCATAAATACTGTTTATTGAAAACACTAATTTATGATTTCTGAATCCTGTTTACTATAACTGTTATTATGCAAACACTAATTTATGATTGGATGTGTTAAACCTCATCTCTCTCTTCTCTCTCTCTCTCTCTCTCTTTCTCTCTCTCTCTCTCTCTCTCTCTCTCTCCCACCATGAGACAACCAGAACTTGTTAGACTTGTTATAATATGGGATTGATAATACAGTTTTAATGTAATTATATTATTGTATATTTCAGTGATATTTTTTAGAGATAATATTGTGGGATGTGTGATGATTTTTACCCTGATTCTGTGGATTCCTATTTCATGTGGAATATCTTATTGGGTAAGTCTGAAAATACGTCCATGAAATGGCTTCATATCAATAACAAGAATTTTCAGTCTGTTAAATTAACTTATTTTATTCACTGAAATATTTCTGGGGTTTCTCCCTTTAAGATTGTTGTGTTTTGGATATAACCTCCCTATATAAATCTTGTGTAGTGTATATAAAACATTATGCAATAGACAGCAAACGATTCTAAGGTTGTTACTCAAAATAATTGAAGGTTAATATTGCCTTAGTATGGTCGGTACGGGAATAGCCACCTTAAATAAAACGTCAATAGTTGCTATGGGAGATATTGTCTAGAAGTGTGTAAATATATTTTATAATCTTTGTTTATAAGAGATTGAATATAATCTTCGGGTTTAAAACATTATGTATATGATAAAACCTCCGTTGGATAAGACAGTGAATATTTTATATTTTCTGTCTTCAGGATAGAAAACGAGAAAGAAGGTTTAACAATATAATGGATATTGAACCTAGAACGGTATGTATTATTGGTTTTTTCTGTTCCGTCATCTTCCTGTAGTTATGTTGCTGATTACCTCATGTGGCACAGTGGCTGCATCTACACATTAAAGATACATTATGGGAGATAAGATAAAGAGTTGGCAGTTCTCACTATAATAGTTAAAAACTATATAGTGTAAATGTAATTTGCTGAAAATTTCAGTCAAATTGATCCACTATAGGCCGAGAACGGAGTGCGTGAAATTCCTGAATAGCCTCGGTCATCATTACTAAAATCATTAATAAAAACAGAGTAGTCTCGATTATCCAATGTTGTGATTTAATTACAATGGCCGTTCAGCGGCATATTTGAATCTAATCCAGCTTACATCGAAGGCTAGCCTTGACATTATGGTCTGGATAAGTTAATTAATGTCTAATTAATAATTTAGATAACATTTCAGGCCTAAAGAAAGACACCTAATAGGCAGATTTTGCTCTTGCATAATGCAAGTTTAATAATGCATCTGTTTGAATTTTATCAATTTGCTTCCAGTGTCTTGGCAGGGTGTGGGTGGGGTCAAGGGAATTGTAAATACAAACAAATACATGGTTTCTCTTGTCCAAAAAGTTGTGAAATGTTTAATAAAACCCCATAACACCTCATCCATTTCTACATCCCATCATCCATCTCTCCTGTGGTTTCCTCCTGTCATTGGTGCATAACAGAGGTTCCTGACAAGGACAGCTGTATAGTCATCTGGAAGGGACAAAAAAATGAGGTCCAGAGTATGCATGTGCAAAAGCTCCCTTGAAAGTTGGAATTCGACGTTAGTGTGGGCTGTAGTGCCGCTGTCCGGGCAAAATGTCACTCATAACACACTGTATGGCGTATGCCCATCTTCATTAGCCCAGTCGGAGCAGAACAGTAGGATGTTAAATCAAGTTTCATTATATCTATCTTGTTGTTTATATAAATAATATTTTTCTGTTTTCAAGGATCGTATGTTTGTTTACGATGAAGATAAAAGACGCGTGAAAGTTCCTGATCAGCATGTAAGGCCCAGAACACCAAAAGAAATATTCATAGCACGATCAAATCAAAATAAAAGATATTAATGTCAGTCAAGCAATTCTTGTACACAATAACCTAGCCAAAATATAAAATAATCGATAAACCATCAATAGATAAAATAAAGGGAATAGGCTGAAAATTTTAGTCAAATTTTTCACACTGAACCAAGTAGTTCTCATTTTAAAAAACTTGTTTGGATTATCCATTTTTACGGTTAATCGATGAACAGCTATTGAACCACAGATTGGTTTCAAATCTCTTTAAAATCGTACCAGACGGCAGCAACAATTGATTATGGTCTTGTTATATTGATACTATTAAAATAGTTTATGGAAGCATTTGCAGTTTTATCTCTTGCACAATGTATGTAGAAGTGACACACTGTTGACCCAGGGCTGCAGTATATTAAACAAACTGACCATATGCTCAGGGCATCATGGGACCGGGGGCACCACAGAATTCCTCCTATGTAAGATAATCCTGAATGACTTTTATGATAGCCCTTTAATATGACTATAACAATAGCCCTGATATATGATTGTTATGATAGCCCTGATATTTGATTGTTATGATAGCCCTGATATTTGACTGTTATGATAACCCTGAAATATGACTGTTATGGTAGCCTAAAATATGACTGTTATGGTAGCCCTGAAAAATGATTATAAGGATAGCCCTGAAATATGATTGTAATGATAGCTATGAACTATGATTGTTATGGTAGCCCTGAAAAATGACTTATGGTAGTCCTGAAATATGCCACCAGTATAATCTATATGTTGTGTCTAACAAAGGTCTAATCTGGTGTCTTATATACAACCTTCAGGTACAATATAGGTTTAAACGTATATCATATAAATAATGTTATAAACGTATGTTATATAAATACTGTTATAAACGTATATTATATAAATATAGTTATAAGTGTATGTTATATATATACTGTTATAAACGTATGTTATAAATACAGTTATAAACGTATGTGATATAAATACAGTTATAAACGTATGTTATATAAATACAGTTTTAAAACGTATGTTATCCATAATTATGGTTAGGGTTAAATAGGGTAATTTATAGACTGCTGTTAAATTATTTATTCATACATTTTTGATACTCAATTATTGTAAAAGGTTTTTTTAATCTGGTTCTTATTTTGTAAAATGTGTTTTTAAACCAGTTGATGAGAAGAGTGTTTTTAAAACTTTTTTTGTAAATAGTTATTTTAGAAAAATATTTCTGAATAGTATTTTTAAACCAGGTTTTGTGAATATTGTTTTTAAACCAGGTTTTGTGATTAGTGTTTTTAAACCAGGTTTTGCCAAGAGTGTTTTTAACCCAGGTTTTGTGAATAGTGTTATGAACTGTTTTATATCATTGTTTGTATTTTTGTCTTAGACAAAGTGTGCGTTATATCAATGTGTAATGGAGTAGGGTGGGGATGTCCAAATGTATATGTATTCTCGATGCACGTGACTAGAAAGTTATACCCACCAGTAGCAAGAAGTAGGCTATGGATCTTTGATAAGAAGGCGGCCATGCACATGTAATAAGGAGAAGGCAATGCATCTGTATAATTCATTTATTCCAAGGGCCAGCAAAAATTCAATTAACATCTGACGCACAAAACCCTTATCAAAATTTTTCTTAGGATCCTTAATAAATCCAATTATGATAAGTCAGTTTGGGAGATTAACCCGAAGTAGGTCAAATGTCACAAATGATTGGCCACGCCCAATCTATATTCAATGCACGTCTCAGAACAAACACAAAATGGGTATTAAATTGTTCCTTGGGACACCCTATAGCAATTAGAATCCATCTGAGTGGGCAGTGCACTTTTTGGTAATTAACACACTTTTGAGTAGGTCAGGGGTCACCGTTGGTCGCCACTTCCTAAATCGTACTTCCTAAATCGTCCACTGTTCTCGAGTTGTGTTGTTAATTAAATTTTTGTTATCTACGGGACTGGTTGTCCTCTCAGAATTCCCTCCGTTGTTGCGGATCGAACTCTGAAAGAAAATTAATGAAATACGTGTCTACTATTTGTTAGTCCCAGAATAAGAGGTGGTTGAGTTAGGGGACTTTACATCACCCTTCTGGATATTGTATTACTAATTACGGACTTATTTAAAAGATTGAATTGACTGTGATATTATAATTATGTAGCCTATATACATACATAGAGAGAGAGAGAGAAATGTTTGTTATATGTAGATGTATGTGTTATGTAACATAAAATGGCGATAAAATTGAATTATAATTTTAATTAAAGGACAATGATATCAAATAACAAATTATTTGTGAGTGAGCTGACATTCGCCCGTGTATCTGTTATTACTCGTCACTTCAGTCAGTTATATAGAGGGTCGGTCCCGTAGCCCCCCCCCTCCCCAATATTTCGCCAACAATAATGTTTTCTTAGGAGTCCTCTAACCCGGCCAAATCCTCAGCCCCTCCAATAAATTTCGTAGCCCCACCAAATTTTATGAGCTGGTACGGGCCCGAGAGGGATAACTCTTGTTTCCATTTTGCGTTCGTCTGCTTTTGTTGAAACCTTCATTACTCATCTATCGTAGCAATGAACTCTGTGTTAAAATTAGATTTGGAAAGTGTTTAACCAGTTCTATCACATGCGATAATGACTGTTGACACCAATATTGTCATTTTATTCTGTGCTGTTTTATCCGCCATAATTATTACATTGACATTGACAGTCAAAGGCAAAAGGAGCCGTAACACATATATTTACAGAACAACTCGATGACGATATCTCTGCAGTGTATCTGTTGGTTTGGTTGCCTGTGTCACTTTTGCTCAAAAGTAAAGGCACCCAGTGTCGCGATTTCGAGGACACGTACTCGACCGCCATATACCATTGAACAACTGAATGCATAGTCTCGATCTCTCGATTGCCACGACACCCACATTGTTGAACTGAGGAACCCCTTCGTCGTAGAATATTCGCCTGAAAATAATAGAGACTATGGAATTTCCTATAGAAGTTACAGGTATCCGGTTCTTACAAATCTGGCGTTCTATTCCGAACAACTCAATCGTAGTAAACAGAAAAGAAATGAAATGGGGTTTAACGTCCTACTGTTCTGCTCCGAACTGGGCTAATGAAGACGGGCATACGCCATACAGTGTGCTATGAGGGTAATTTTGCCTCTTGTATCAAATTCCAACTGTAAAGGGATCTTGAACGTGCACGCCAATGTGTACACGAGACCTCGGTTTTCGTTCCGCCCGAACGACTAGACAGCTGTCCTTGTCAGACCCTCTGTGCTGCATCACTGACAAGGGGGGAACCACGCCGGAAAATCAGGATGAACTTTCTCGGCCAAGGCAGGAATCGACACACCGACCTCCATCCTTGCTAGCCAGCGTCTTACCCACGTAGCCACCTTGATTCCCCGTTGTAAACAGTGTTTGGGGTTTCAATGCACATTTTATTTCGTAAACTAAAAGATAACTTTGGCCTCCCATTTAAAATATGCGCGTAAAACTATAATTGACAAAAAAGGTCTGAATGTCCTACCACGTGGGTTTCCAAGTCGTGCAGTTTGATCGCATCATCACACAGTTAAAGAAGCCCTACGCGCAAACGAATTATTGAATTTAAAATTTACTATAATGTTAGTCCCGAAATGACTGAGTCGAATGGACGTTAAACCCTACCTACCCCCCCCCCTCTCTCACGTGATCTGGGGGGGGGGGTTGGGATGGCCTAGTGATCTAGAGTGCCGCGCTTCGACCTCTAGCTGTTGTGTTAGTCCCAAAATGACCTAGTTTGTGTCGAGTGGACGTTAAACCCCATTTCTCTCTCCTCCCACTGTTAAAGACCCCCCCCCTCTACGCGCAAGCGAATTATTGAAATAAAATTAAACCATATGTTAGTCCCGAAATGACCTAGTTTGTGTCGAGTGGACGTTAAACCCCATTTCTCTCTTCCCCCCTCTCTCTCTATCTCTCTCCCTCTCTCTCTCTCTGTCTAAAACATTCTAAGAAACAGATCTGACACTAATCTTGGTGAATTTCACGCATTTTACTCACTCGATCTGAACAATATAAACCACCTCGTTTCATCAATTAGCTTGTGTTTTGGAGAAAGCATAGGCGTACGAGGCGGGGGGGCCGGGGGGGCACCGGCCCCCCCAAATACTTTCATGAAAAAAAAAAAAATCTGAAAAGAGCCCAGAATTGTTAGATCGGTCATGAGCCGAGGAGTTTTTGAAAATGGGGTGGGGTAGGGGTATGGCCTTGTCGGGGAAGGCTATGGTCTTGTCGGGAATGAATGCTCAGTTTGTCGGGAAGCGTCGCGCCGTCTGTCGGGTTTGGAATATTTTTAATAATATGGAAGCGGAAAGAAAGCAGTCCAGTCAATGATGAACACGTTAACCATCTGAATAGAACTAGCACGTACACATGGCCTTTCTCAGTTCTTGAGTACGGTACTGTGTTAGTAATAATCGTTTGACTTGTTCTTCTTTTGGTTTAATAGTGCACTAGATGTAAATAAACTTGAACTAAAATGGTCATTCATATATTAAAAGTATATAAATTTTACAAGTTCAAAAAGTCTTCTATCTTGATTCTAGATGTATCTATCTTAGATATGGATAAAAAATGTGAACTGTCATATAATGAAAAACGTGGCAAAAGTAAATCGTAATACGGATTGTAAATTTGAACTTTTATAAAATGGTCATTCATATATTAAAAGTAGATAAAGTATATACAAGTCTTCTATACATCTGAGATCTGGATAAAAAAATGTGAAGTCTCATAAAATGAAAAATGTGGCAAAAGTAAATCGTTCGACTTGTTCTTGTTTTCGTAGTAATAGAGCTTATTTTAAAGATGACTTTTTACCAGTTTTTATGTTGCAACTGACATAATTTACTACCCACTCCAAAATACTAGAAAGTATTCGAAATGCCTGGAAATCGTGTCTACGGCCGTTTGGTTTTCAAAATTTTCTGGGGGAGGCCCCCCATACCCCCCGTCGGGGGGTCTCATGTGAAGTCTCATAAAATGAAAAATGTGACAAAAGTAAATCGTTCGACTTGTTCTTGTTTTCGTAGTAATAGAGCTTATTTTAAAGATGACTTTTTACCAGTTTTTATGTTGCAACTGACATAATTTACTACCCACTCCAAAATACTAGAAAGTATTCGAAATGCCTGGAAATCGTGTCTACGGCCGTTTGGTTTTTAAAATTTTCTGGGGGAGGCCCCCCATACCCCCCGTCGGGGGGTCTCATGTGAAGTCTCATAAAATGAAAAATGTGACAAAAGTAAATCGTTCGACTTGTTCTTGTTTTCGTAGTAATAGAGCTTATTTTAAAGATGACTTTTTACCAGTTTTTATGCTGCAACTGACATAATTTACTACCCACTCCAAATTACTAGAAAGTATTCGAAATGCCTGGAAATCGCGTCTACGGCCGTCTGGTTTTCAAAATTTTCGGGGGGAGGCCCCCCATACCCCCCAACGGGGGGTCTCATGTGAAGTCTCATAAAATGATAAATGTGGCAAAAGTAAATCGTTCGACTTGTTCCAAATTACTAGAAAGTATTCGAAATGCCTGGAAATCGCGTCTACGGCCGTTTGGTTTTCAAAATTTTCGGGGGGAGGCCCCCCATAACCCCCGTCGGACGCTTCGCGCCTACGGCGCTCGCGGGCGGACGGCTTCGTCGCCCGCCGCGGATTCTAAAGAAATATATTTGTCGGAAAAATATGCTGGCCCCCCCAAACAAGTTCGGCCTCGTACGCCTATGGGAGAAAGTATGAGATATACTGGAAAGGATTCTAATACACTGTATCAATTTTAATTTTTTAGAGGAGAGTATGATAGGCTGGAATGGAATCTAAAACCAATTTTAATCTCCTTCAGTTTTTTTTATATTCTATAAAACTCCGGTAACATGTGGCGTTTTGAAATTACTCTAGATTCTTTTTGACAAGAAACCATCTTTGCAACATGTCTCTGATTAATGTAGAATAAAGATTTCATGTTTGGAATGTTTTAATAACAAGGTTTGCGTTTATTTTATTTCGAATCAATAAGAATCTATTTGAGGCTTCCTAACACATTTGATTCTAATCAGGAACTGGGGCCTATGATTTGTAACACTCAAATATTTTGATTGGTTGAAGGTTAAAATCTCAGTAAATTTTTTTTATCTATTAGCCAATGAAAAGACCGCAGTCTCGTGATATAAACACTAACCCTAACCTTAGACCTAGCCCTAAACACTACCTTAACCCACAATCCATATGACGTCACTTGTGCAAGAGCATCACATTTCCCATATGGCGGCGATAACCTCATAATATTTTGTGTCTTGTTGCGGTGGTGTTGTTATATTAAGCTGAATGTCATCATTATATGTTTTTCAAGTTTATAATAAAGGGGCAATGCCCTCTCTAACAAGGGTGGGTGCAAACTGATCCCGCAGTGAATATTCGCTTGGCCGCTACAATCACTGATAAGCATGACATCGACGAGGCTTAATGAGTACGGCATATTAACTTTTTACTCCGACAAATTAAATTCTCAGACATTTTTTTGAGGTAAAAGAAAAATAAATAAAGACGTTTGAAGTATTTGTAGTTAAAAAATATTTCCTATTTAGTGTAAATGGGTATTAAAATGAGTAAAATGCATCATTTTGCTCGAAGCAGTTAGGTGTTAAGTAAACATTGCACGAGCCGTTGAGCCAATGACTGGCGCCGTGTGCAGTCAACGCACGTGTTATGGACATTCATCTGTTACAGAGATAATTCGTAAGTAATTCTCTGTGAAACAGATTGGGGTGGGTGGGTGACCAAATGACGTAAGATGGTCTGTCTTTGAGTCACATGACGTGGTTTCAATTCTCCGTGGGGTCACCTGATCAACTTCGTGCCCCCCCCCCTACTAAAGACCCGTACACGCAAGTGAATTATTGAAATAAAATTCAACTGTATATGTCAGTCCTAAAATGACTTTTTTTTGTGTCGCGTGGACATCAAACTCTCTCTCTCTTGTGATCCAGCACGTCACCCGAGGTTGATCACGTGTTAATCTGGTTATTTTCTTTGTTATCATTCATTCGTAGAACTGACTGACATTACGTCGAAATTCTAATCATGCTGACTATTCCCACGCCTCACATTTACTCTCTGTTCATAATATACCGGTAATCCTGTCTTAATCCCCCCCCCCTCTTAATCCAAACAGAATAATGTGTTATCAGGCAATAGAGAGATATATAGGTTGGATAGCCGAATGGTTTATAGGATGTATACGCTGTATCATAAAGCCTGTCATTGAGTCAACGGGCGTGGGTTCGAATCCCCGGTTGGAAGTGTCAAGGAATAAGGTCGCCTGTCCAACCTCCTCGTGAGTTTTGTCCGGGTCCCCCGCTTTCCTCTCACTGCTAAAGACCCCTATTTAAATAAAATTAAACCATATGCTGGTCCTGAAATGACCTAGTTTGTGTCGAGTGGACGTTAAACCCAATTCCTCTCTCCCTCTCCCCTTACACTTAAGTCAAAGGTCTCCTCTTCTCCGATTCTGGGGCCCTTTACATGGACAAGGTTTGAGTTTCAGTATTATTTTTGGAGACTTTCTAAACAATTTTCGATCGGAGGCTGGCGCACCCATGCAGGCTTCCGCTATAATCCGCCACTGACCTAGCTAAGGACAAAGCCTTAAAACAGAATCTCCCTCCCTATCTAATCCACAGACTGACAAAGCTTTAGAATAGATTCTCCCATGATGCATATATATGTAGTTGGCGCTTACAAAATAGTTTCTAAAAGCTTTCAAATAGATTTTCTCCTATGATCCATATTTGGTAAAAGTTTTGAAATAGACTATCTTCTATGGTCCATATATGGATAAAGCTTTAAAATAGAATCGACCGCCAATTCTGGTCTATAAATAGAATATCACCAAACATCCGCTGTGTGATGCCAGGATTTACGACTGAATGATTTTATCAACATTAATTTGTTTTTAAATAATTTTACGAGAGGACAATTGGATTTATGTCTGCCCTTCTTTAATGTTTAATTACCTTCCAATAATTATCGAAACATTAAAAGATCGATTCTATTTTTGACTATTATCAAACGTCGTCAACTTTGTCTGGACATCGAATGCTAGTACACCGTTGTCGTTACACGAGCTTTGCAAATCTTCTAGCTGTCACGAGATGTTGTTCCATCCGCCGCGCGAATCCAGTCGACGACTATAGATTTTCCATGAGTTTTGTCTGACTTTATTAAGCGATATCCTGATCAAATATAAGAATCGATGATAATTTAGAAAGCTTTAAGTAAGTGTTTAGTGAGAGGAGGTAGGAATCAGGATGAGGAAGTTACTCCTTCACGTTGTTTACATTCAGTGAATAAGGAACAGGCTAGGAAATGACGATCGGGTTGTAAAAACAGAAAATAAGGTAGGCCTAAGCACTTTCATTTTTAATTTTTTGTTGAAAACCACATATTACCTTGTGATGTTTTAACATCCTACGCCACGGTGGTTCGGTAACCCGAAAGTCCCCTGTTCGATCCCTGCGTTGGTCATCTGGATTTTAAGGCGTGGTTCCCCCTTGTGGCGTTGGACAGATTGCACAGCAAGGGACGCGTTCGGATGGGACGCAAAACCGGGGTCTAGTGTACCCATTGCCGTGCACGTAAAAGAACATTTTACAGTTTGAATTCGAAATATGAGTAGGTCGTTGTGTCGCTGTCTGCGGAAAATGTAATAGAGAGGGGTACAGCCGAATCCATGGAATGGCGAGGGGTTTATTAAAACCTAGGGAATGGAGAGGGTGTTTAGCCGAACCTGTGGGATGGGGGGGTGGGGTGGTGCTGAAGACGTTTGGCCGACGCCATGGAATGGAACCACGTTGTGATCATTTGGAAACTCAGATTTTTCTATTTTTTATGTCAATGATTACAAATGTCATGCAGGAGATAGTTTGGCGATCTGTTCAAGATCCGTCTCTGTATTTCATTATTCTTATACATACCACTGCTCCCCTGACAAGATATTGACGATCCCTCAACAGAAACCGGATCTGAGTTGACACAAGGATCCGAACCAGTTACATTCTAGTCGAGTGTACAGACGGTTTAACAACCGCAGACCATGTAACCATGACAATAACCTCCATGTTAAAAAAATATCCCCGAAAATATTTGTATGTCTTTTGTTTGCTATGTGGGTGCGAATACAACTCATTCTATGCTGAAACGAAAAAAGCACTCTGAATAAAACTTTTGTTGTTTTAATGTATCAAATACATCAATAAGGACCTACATTCAAAGTGTCGCGTTTCTGGATAATAGTTTGAAAGTTGATTAAATCTGCCTTTTGCAGGTCTTTCTTTAGACCTGAAATGTTATATTAATTATTGATCAGACATTAATTAACATATACAGACCATAATCAACTCTCAATCGCTAGCCTACGACCTTTGATAGATTGTGATCCAATTTACTGCATAACTTTTCTTCTCGATTTAATTATTAACTGGATAATCGAGACTATATGCTTTTTACCGTAACGATTTTAGTTATGATGATCGGTTCATAGTGGATCAATTTGACTGAAACTTTCAGCAAAGTGCCTTTACATTATGTAGGTTTTAACTAATATAGTGAGAGCTGAAACTCTTTAACTAATCTCACATAATGTATCAGGGAATCACGGTGGCTAAGTGGGCAAGGTGCTGGCTCGCTAGCCTGGAGGTCGGGTATTCGATCCCTGCATTAGCCGAGAAAGTTCATCTCGATTTTCCGGCGTGGTTTCCCCTTGTCAGTGATGCAGAAGGAGGGCCTGCCAAGGACAGCTGCCTAGTTGTTCGGATGGGACGAAAAACCGAGGTCCCGTGTACACATTGGCGTGCACGTAAAAGATCCCTTGGCAGTTGGAATGCGATATAAGAGTAGGCCGTAGTGCCGCTGCCCGGGCAAAATTTCCCTCATAGTACACTGTATGGCGTATGCCCGTCTTCCATTAGCCCAGGTCAGGTGCAGAAGAGTAGGACGTTAAACCCCATTTCATTTCATTTCATAATGTATCTTTAAGTCCGAGAATGCTTTGTGAACTCGAGGGCCTGAACGGCAGATGCTAATTGTAGGCCGGTTGAGGAGGTTCGGGTATTTCCGGAATCCACAATGGCCGCTTTATATCAATAGTTATTCTGGGACGTAAAAGGTAAATTGGATCCAGGTTCAATCTTCTAGAAAGGGTTATGATTAATATCCCCCTACTGGCCTACAATTTCAATGTCCCAATCTGAATAGTAGAACCAACCTTCCTGTAAAAACTAGCTACCAGGGCCGTATGTAGGATTTTAAAAGTGGGGGTGCGCAGAGTGATGGGGCACCATTATAATGCCCAAGTTACTGTGCGCGGGGACTACCGCAATCAAAGTCGCTAGCAAGTAATCCCGTTCTGTTAATCCCGTAGGGGTGCCATTTTTCGGGCATATTCCCCCTGCACCCCCGCTAAATACGGCCCTGCTAGCTACCATTATGTTTCCGACGTTTTCGACTAGAAGCCGGTGTGTAACCGGGCAGACACGGTGGGTAAAACGCTGGCACGCGTGTTCGATCCGTGAATTGGCCGAGGTAGTTCATCGGTAATTTCCGACGTGGGTTCCCCTTGTCAGTGGTGCAGGACGGAGGGACGAAAAATCGAGGTCCCGTATATACATTGGCATGCACGTAAAATATCCCTTGGCAGTTGGAATTCGATATAAGAGTAAGCCATTGTATCGCTGCCCGTCTTCATTTAACCCAGTTTAAGGGCAGAACAGTAGGACGTTAAACCCCATTTCATTTCATTTATCATAACCGGCCATTCCCTAAAGGCGTACATCACGTCGAGTAATAACAATACAAACACGGCCCTCGTTCATTCTTTTCACGTATGTAATCATATTTGTGAATTTATGTCCTGATAAATACTGCTGAGCTCGACAATAGCCCATATATAAAAACATCCAGACAGGATTAAAATGACAGTCCAGGGAATGGAGGCGCAAATCACGGCTTTATCTTTTATCAGAAAACGGTTAGCAAAATAAACGCAAAACAAAATAGTCCTTTGGGAATGATTCTTGGGCACGGCGAGACAGATGCTTAATGGGAGCTTGTCAGAGAAATAAACTAAACGTATTTAGTTAATGTTTTAATAGACAGCTTCATGATTAATTATATTTGATATAATTTGTAACGGCCAATATGCGACTCTGTGGGACAAATGTAAAATCTGTATGAAGTGGGTTTAACGTCCAACTCTTCTGCTCCTAAACTGGGCCATACAGTTTGCCAAGGGATCTTTTACGTGTGCACACTAATGTGTACAAGGGACCCCGTTTTCTCGTCCCATCCGAACGACTAGACAGCTGTACTTGTGAGGCCCTCCGTCCTGCATCACTGACAATCTGGATGAACTTTATCGGCCAATGCAGAGATCGAACACCCACTTAGCCACGTGATTCCACGACTGTATGTTCCACCCAGACGAGTAAATGTATGTGTGGGTGTGCGTTGGTGTGTGTGTGTGTGTGGGGGGGGGGGGTGTAGTCGGTCAAAATAAGTGCTGTCACTGAGTCGGTCTCCAAATTATGCATCGGGGACTGAATGAATTATTGAGGTAAACAAACAAAGCCAAAATAAATGGGGAAAAATCTCATATACTTGATATATGTATGAATATATCCGTGTATGCGTTTGGTTGCTTTGATTGGATATCACAATACGCACCAAAGGTTCACGTATAGTTTCCATGTAATGTAGGTTTTAAAGTTGCAATTTCATATTTTTAAGTTATATTTTTAAAATGTATTAAAATAAAGCCCTAAAATAGATTGTGTCTATAAACAGTCCTACCTTATTAAAGAATAATCCTATTAATCCTATAATTCACTATTGCCAGTTGCGAAATTGGCAAAGATATCATCTTCAACTTCAAATTAAAACGTTTGAAGATAGCCATTCCATGGGGGTGAATGGAAAAACAAGGGAGGTAATTGTGTTATTATTTCCTGTGTCAATGATTTTAATGCCTGTGAAATATTGCCCATGATCGTATAATAGTGAGTTGACAACCTTCTGAGCAAAAGACATAGAAATAATTATGTTTTGACTTTCTTAAAAAATATGAAATTCCCGCTTTAAAAAGTTACCATTAAATTAGGCGACATTATAAAGGTCAATTAGGCGACATTATAAAGGTCAATTAGATTATTTGTGGATGATATTCAATATTAGACAAAATTTTATAAATTATATAATGTTGAACTTATCAAGCCAAAAGGTCGAACTCCGGTCTCCCTAATTTGATAAATCTCAATGCCTATTGGTAGTCAAACTTGACAAATGAGGGCGATTGATGAAAATATGAGGACGGTCATATCTTGGCTAATATATGTTTATTCACAATAACAACACTTCGAAGGTATAGGTCCATGTAAATGATATAATTATCACTGTCATAAGTCGTCACAGATTCAAAGCACATTTGTTTGCATTTTTTGCTCAGTTCTGAATTTCACTCATGTTATAAATGTTTTCTGATCATCAGGATTTTGTAAAATCTTCCCCAAATTTCAGCAAATGGCATTTCAGGGACTTGCGATTCAGCATGGACATTGCATATCCGTGTTTCACGTCCCCACAACCTCTGAAACGACACGTATATGTTGTCAGGCCTACCGTTTTCCATCACTGACAAGGGGAAAACCAATGGTCATTTAGTTATATCGTGAGATTGATATGCGATTTATGTGGCTTCTTGATAATTGTCTCCTTATAGTGTAAAACTAATACGTAAATAATTGTCACAATTTATTGAACCACTATAGTAAACGGGTATAGAACAGTATGAACGGCTCAGTCTATCGGTAGGTCTGTCGAGAGAGAGAGGGAGAGCGAGAGAGAGAGGGAGGGAGAGAGGTATAGGAAATGGGGTTTAACGTCCACTCGATACAAACTAGGCCATTTCGGGACTAACATTTTATTTCAATAATTCGCTTGCGCGTAGGGGACTTTAGCAGTGGGAGGAAACCGAAGGACCCAGAGAAAACCCACGAGGTTGGACAGGCGACCCTACTCCTTGTCACGTACAACCGGGGATTCGAAACCACGCCAGTTGACTCAATGATAGGCTTTATGATACAGCGCGCGCGTGCTAACCATTCGGCCATCCAACCCCCAAGGCTCGGTCGAATAATGTATTTAAAATGTAGTCCTTTGAAGCGATAAAATGAAATGGGGGGTTTGCCCGGACAGCAGCACCACGTCTAATTTTGACAGCGAATTCCAACATTCAAGGGGTCTTTTACGCCCACGCCAATGTTTCACGTCTTCACGTTGTACCTCGCCAAGCCCTCGAACTTTCTTTTGGACACACGGGACGTCTTACCCACTGAGCCACCGTGACCCCCAGAAAGGTTAACAAGTTCAGACGAAGTAATGGGTTCGTGTCCATATAAATGAAATAGTGCTTCAAGTGACGGTGTAATCCGAATGACAGTTCGGTTAACAAGCACATGGTCTACCATATCAAACCCACGCTGTCTGTCTAGTTCCGTGAGAGATCGGACAGTTCATCGGGTATCCCTTTGTCAGCGGTGCAGGGGTGGGGTGGGGGTGGTGGTGAAAGGACAGCTGTCTAGTTGTTCGACAGGAAGGAAAAACCGAGGTCCAGTGTTCATATTGGCGTGCAATTAAAAGAGCCTTAGAGTTGAATTTCGATATAAGAGTAGGCCGTAGCGACACATTACCTCATAGCACACTGTATGAAGTAAGTCTGTCATCATTAGCCATGTCGGAGAAGAACAGCAGGACGCTAAACCCCATTACATTTTCATTTGGTCTTAAGCCTCGGATGTCACACAATCAATCTGATCAAAACACAGGTCCTATTTCGTGTTGGTTTTTTTTATAGTTCAGAATTTCTTTTTACATGTCTTTACTACACTAGGATCTGGAAGAGTTGTTATATAACCCGCGTTATAACGGATTAACCAATGAAACGGTCGGTTTCGGCGAGCTCTTGGCGTGCAATGCACGGACCTGTGGGCAAAACACTAGAAACCTCAACGCTGATTGTTTAATCTATGTCTGAGGTCATAGGGTCAAAAGCTGCTCGTGTGATATGACCGTTGACGCGACCTTCCACTACAACCGGTCAGATCTTCATGTCAAAAGTATAACAAACGGAAGGAAATATAGATCTATATTTTGATCAGATTGTCACGCAATGAAAGCTTACTGTCGAATATGTCAGCATGTTTCTTCATTTCGAATGAAGAATCGTTTTTTATAACCTTCAACAATATCTCCTCGCGTATTAAAAACTATTTCTGTTAAAATATTAATTAGATTCCATCTTTCCAAATGATCAAAATGATCAACCCACGCCCCGAGTATGTTTACGCCTCGGCTAAAATCGCTGCAAGCTCGAAAAAAGAAATCCGACTTTTCCAATGTTTGTAAAAGATCCCGAGACAGTTGGAATTCGATGTAAGAGTAGACCATAACGCCGCTGCCCGGGCAAAATTTCCCCCATAGCACACTATGTGGCGTATGCTGGTCTTTATTAGCGAGAGAGAGAGAGGGAGAAATGGGGTTTAACGTCCACTCGACACAACTAACATATGGTTCGCTTGCGCGTAGGGGTCTTTAGCAGTGGGAGGAAACCGGAGTGCCCGGAGGAAACCCACGAGGTTGAGAAGGCGCCCCTATCTCCATGCCACATACGCTCACACCAGGGCTCGAAACCACAGCCGCAAGCCAGAGGTGACCGGCCAGCTAGAGGTCGAAGCGCGGCACTCTAGACCACTAGGCCATCCCCCCCCCCCTGTCTTTATTAGCCAAGTCGGGGCAGAATAATACGACGGTGTGAGTGTGGGTGTGTGTCTGTGAGAGAGAGAGTTCCTACTGTAAAGACTTAATGTTGAAATCCTAAAGGCTTGTCGTGTTAACAAAACCTCAATTCGTATAGTAACGAAGTCAATCTGTTTCACTTTGAATTACAAGTCTTCTAATATCTCTGTAAAAGAAGACCGTCTTCAACACGTGCAATCCCATCACGTAGAATAAATCATTGGCTCAATGACGTAACTGCTTCGGCCAGAATTATGCCCTTTGCTCATTTTAATACCCATTTACACTAAATAGGAAATATTTTTTACCTCAATCGTCGTTATTTATTTTTCTAATACATTAAAAAAATGTTTTAGAATTTAATTTATCGGAGGAAAAAAGTTAATATTTGGGACTAATTAAGTGGCATCGATGTCATCTTTATCAGTGACTGTAGTGGCCTCGCGAATATTCACTGCTGATCTGTGTGTAACGAGGCATCTAGTATTGACCCTGCCAACCGTAAAGAAACATTCCACGTTAATCTTAAATAAACACTGAAGTAAGAATTTCTATTCATTGGGTATTAGCTGCCAGGAATGACATGCCACCAACATTATTAGTTCCTTGTTTTTATACAATCAAGCGTAAATCTAGCTCTAATCTGATTGTCTATCCCCACCATTATCAAGTTAATCAATATCGCTCTACGTCTGCTACTTACAAGCCGTTTGTTAATAAAATCTTCATCCTTATATTGAACAGATTGTGTTTTTTTTCTACAGACAGGGTTTTACCTCCTTTGAGTAGATTAGCTTCCAAAGGAAGGCCGAACGCCATAATGACTTTAACTTTCATTTCACGCAGGTTTCAAGCTCAATGTAGCATATTTAATTGGTCCAATCAGAGAACAGAACCATCTTTGCTGCCATTAGAAATAAAATAGGGTTTAACGTCCTACTGTTCTTCTCCGGCCTATGCCATTAGAAATTTCCCCTTTGCCATGGTTACAAAAACAAAAATGCGGGGCGGTCTATCCCTAAATTTATTTGTTTTACAATTGGAAATTACGAATAAAGAGGAGACTGCACAGATAAGATCCCACGACATGTTATTTTGGACCTGAAGAAACCTTTTCTTCGTGCTTACACGCGTTACCTTCCTGTCCTGTCGTTGTTTTGCGTGGGTTTAAACGTCCGTTTCCACCCATGGTGATATCGCAGGCAAGCTGTCTTAGTTTAGTATATTGTGCGTAAAAATCTTTCCCGTTGGATGAAATAGGAACACTGCGAGCAAACCCACGAGGCTAAAAAGGCACCCCCTATTGTGGCACTGCGTTTCTATACTGACCACTAAATATTGCAGGGGTTTGGTAGTGTGGAGAATTCTGCTCCAATTGTAGCGGTACAAATTATCTGCCACCGGTCACCTATCAGTACATAACAAGCCGCTTAAAGTAGGATCGACCAGCTAAATACTACGAAGACTGACTGAAATGTTATAAATCTATCTGTGAAAGACCTGTACGAATATAGCCCCCTTCCAGGTTTACGCACTCACATTTTTTCCAACGATGTTGGAAGGCCTTTATGTGGGTCAGGGAGAAATGATGATCGTCTTGTTCCTCTTTTATTTTTGGAAACATGCATGGTCACACAAGATCTGCTTCAAAATAACGCAGTTTGTCACAAGACGTTGACTATCTTACACGTTTCTGATCCGCAGTCAAGGGCTTTGGCACCTCCATCTTTTAGAAACTTTTGCCATACCTAACTCGTTGGCCATAATGTGTTCAGCCTTCTCGGGAGATACCACTACACTGGCAATATGTCGAGTGGTCAATCGTCGATCAGCCATTCTGAATGGTTGTTGGTGATGTCCTTCCAGGGCGCTGGTAATCGCCAAGACTCTCTCTGCTACGTTTGAATTCTACAGCCCACGTCTTTACTGTGGCAAAGGAGAGGACATCATCCCCTGAAGTGTAGACTGTGTTGGGGTTAATCCTGCGAGCTGCATGTGCTACATGACTGCCCTATAGCCAGTTTTGTCCATTTCTGGTGACTAGGTTCTGATACGAAGACACTTATTATAGCATCTACAAAATATAAATTAAACAATACTAACAAAATGAAACTAGGTTGCCGCATGATTTCCAAACGACACACGCCCACACCAGAGATAGACACCTGGACCGCATGCGCGTCACTCTAGACCTCTAAACCACTCCAACCCCACTTCCTCTCCCACTTCTGCCCCAAAAGCTCGTGAGTTTTTCCCGGGAAGTAGCTTTTCAACCCAACCGTCTGATACGTGCAAGCCACAGATCCCAGGTGTTTTGTCACGGCCGAACGACTACCCGTAGTTTCCTGCCAGACTGACCAGGGGAAACCACGCTAAAAACTAACGAGATTGAACTAAATGGTTCAGCATATTAACCAGCTGTTCGTTTTCTTATGGTCCTCTTTTCAGACAACTAAGTAACAGTTTTAGAGAACCAAGAAATCATAATGTCAAGAAAGCAATGGCGGATACAGGGGGTGGTGGTAGTGGTGGTTGTGGTGGCGTGGTGGGGGGAGGTGACTCCTTTTTTTATTGTCAATTCTCTAAAAACCTACAATGGCATTCATTTTTACTATCATTTTTCCTTATTTAGGGTTATCATTAACTCATTTATACTAGTTGCAATATTTGACCCGCGTGACGTATTTCATTGAAATGTACGTGCTGGATAGTGTCTGTATTTTAAGTTGTTTGATTGTCTTCTGCAGGACATTGCGTAATATATAGATATCACACTCATATCATATCGATCATTAAACTACGTCACGTAACACGCAGACATTGCATTTTGTCATGTTTTCTTTTCTTTGAAAAATCGCAAGAAAAGGTTCAAAAAGATGTTGTCAATTACCTTAGTACTGATTTGTCATTAAATAATATAAAATCTGAAAAAGCACAATCGTCATAAAAACGTACATTGTATATTTGTATATGCCAAGCATCAAAGAGGTGAAATGGATCGATGTGACTGGTCCGATCGGGTTACTTTCTTTCCTCATATCTCATTTGTCGGGAATGACGACAATAACAAAGTCACAAACTTTTTATTTTAGTTCATTTGTTGCGGGTCTATTCTAGTATTAGTTAGACATTTATGATCACACAGTGTACGTCATGCATTCTGCAAACAGAGATCAATCTACGTCATAATTTGAGAATAACCGGAGCTAACTGCAGGCAGACAGCCTGAGTTTAGAATAATACGTCTTGTTAAATATTGTGATGCAATCCTTAGACTCTTTATTACATAGTGTTTCTTCATTGGTTTCTTCCTACACAAATATCCAGCTAAATTAAAGCATAATAATTTAACGAATTCGTATTGTGAAGTCTAATTTGATTCGAGTTGTGACAATCTGCTGCTAGGGTGTGTCATATAAAAGGATTTCCATGAAAGAAACTAATAGGGACGTCAATGCAGAAATCAATTCTAAATTCTATAAATGCTATACATTACATAAGATCGAAATTGTATTGCGTGTGACTGACTTTAAAGCTGATTAGATATTTTGGTATCCGACTTTGTCGTCTGCTATAGACAATTATTAATCTGGCTCTATGTAACAAGCATTAGTCTGTCTGTGGTGACATTTAAACAAAGACGAGAATATAAAAGACAGTAATAAAAATAACATGGCATTATCGCCCGTTGATTACATTTCAATTAATGATCTTAAATGGATTAAATACATCAGCCTATGTTGTTGAGGCTCCTGAAGCATTTGAAAGAATGTTTGTATGGGTGTGGGGTGGACAGGATGTAGTGGTGGGGGTGGGTGGTAGTTATTTGTATATAAATGTATTTAGTTATTTGTAATATATTGTAGAGATTGGCATATTTATTAGGTTTTGTCTCCTAATGATGACCTGACGCGACCCCATTGGAAATAAGCAACGGATGTTATATATATACGTCTGGCTTTATGGGCTATCCTATGTAAAGGTGTCCTCATGACACCATATCTATCATACCTCTCTTTTCTCGTCTCCTTTCACATCTCAATCATATGATGCAGCACGTAGTTTTATTTCATAAAATATGTATTTATTATTTTTCACCTTCCGGATCATATACCATGCAGCACATAGTTTTTATTTCATATACACATATATTTATTGTTGTCCAGTGGTTGATCCCGGATTTTTTTGAGGGGTGGTGAGAACCTCGTGTTTTGTCTCACCGACCGCGGAGCGATGGGTGCCGCTGACACGCACCCGAGTGCCGTAGGCGCGAGCAGTTGAGGGGGTATGGGGGGCGAAGGTCTCCCCCCAGAAAATTTTGAAAAATTATCATCGATTTCCTCGCATCTGAGCCATAACGAACAATGATTTCTGTTCGTCGACAATGTTTCATTTCGTTGACGATTTTCAAAATTTGAAGAATAAATTTCGAAATTTATAGATGTTGATTATTGTGAAATTTTGCATACATCAAAGATAGTGCGGACTGTACGTACAAAGAAGTTGCCACATTTACGGAAAAGTTGTCAACGCTTCTTATAAAAAACAGCAAGTTAAGCATCCAGATTATGAACCTAATAATGAACAATGATATCTTCGCCAATGATATCAGTCCCATCAATACCATCGTAAAATAATGTATAATTTATGCATCAGTCTGACAAAAGTGTTGATGCCTTCATCCGGCGAGGAAATGCTTCGATGAATTTCCTGCAAATGTTCTAAGAGATCAGCCGCGGTTTACGGAGCTAATTTCTGCCGCTTGTAACATAGATGCTGATTGTGTGTCTGATAAGATGCGCACCATGTGCTATATAATAGAGACTTTTGGCAAGCGTAAATTTCTGGTCCGTATCGCGTATCCGTATCGATTTTGTGTGTGACGTCAACAATGTTTGTGTACTTCTCATACGTGATACTGCACACGAATACGGCAGCACGTGTAGAACAGCTTTCATACGGAAAAGGTCCGTATAACATCGTCGTCTTTTTACCGTACTTTTCGCTACTTTTAGACGTTGAAATGTTGTTTCATAGTGTTTTTATGAATCTATGTGTACCCTAGAACGCGAAGGTGTATATTTGATCAGATTTTAACCATGATAAAGACAGCAATTTAATGATTACTTTTGATGAGATTTTCACAGAATTTTCATATTTTCCCGTCTGACTGTCTGTCAATCTGCATGCTGGTTGATCTACATGCTAAATTTAGGGAGGTGGGGCCTTGCAAATTTGCATTTAAAAGCGGTATACTATACTTTCTGAAATGATACATTAGTGAAACCCAATAAAGATTCGACACTAAATTTCTTTTTAAATTTTAAATAGCTCATCCACTGTCGAGCGACCTTATTCCACTCAGGAATTTGTGGGCTAGGCACTTGTCTAGTACTGGTGTTTGTCTTGGTAGATAACTGCCACCATGCTGTATTAGAACTAAGCTCAGCTCAGCTACCCATATGTACACGGCGCGAAAGTCTGCCAAAACTCTAAAACTACCTTGACGCAACGTATCACGTGGCGATACGGATACGTGATACGGATGCGGAAAATTCCACTTGCCAAAAGTCTCTAATATATATACGGCTATGCGTGTGCATGCCCCGGTGGAAGCTTGTAGGACCCGGGATTCCTATACACTGGTGGGGAGTGGGGTGACTAGTAACCCGAGTCACCCACCCCCATGGATCCGCCCCTGTTGTCGCGTTGTAACCTTTATTTGAAGAATAAATAAATAAATAATAAATAAAATAAATGTTATCAAAATAGATGTGTATATAATTTCGCGTACGCGGTTATGGGCCGTCCAGTCCTCCACTTACACTTAAATACCTAAAAATGATTGTTCATCACTTTGCTCGGTGTCCATGTTGATATGAAATGAAATGAAATGGAGTTTAACGTCCTTCTCTTCTGCACCTAACCTGGGCTAATAGAAGACGGGCATACGCCATACATTGTGCTACGAGGGAAATTTTGCCCGGGCAACGGCGCCACGGCCTACTCTTATATCGAATTCCAACTGCTAAGGGATCTTTTACTTGCACGCCAATGTGTACACGGGACCTCCGTTCTGCATCACTGACAACAGGAAACCACGCCGGAAAATCTAGATGAACTTTCTCGGCCAATGCAGGGATCGAACGCCCGACCTCCAGACTAGCGAGCCAGCACCTTACTCACTTAGCCACGTGACCCCCCCCCCTCTCCCCATGTTGATAGACTGAGTGTAACAAAGTCACCATATTAAACCATGAATAAGTTCTCCCGTCCGATCTACTATATGTGAATTCTATATTTGTGAATTCTATACTTGGTGATTACCAATCTATATATGACATCCTGTAGCAGAAACACTATTGACCAGCGCTCTACAGTTTTAAAAAATGGCATTTACTAGTTACCGTCGTTTATAGAATGATCAATTGATTTTTGTGATGACGGTCCATAAGTAACCTCTTCTCAGAGACAATTTATTACTCAATTGGGTCACGTCTTCGCCGCACATCGAAAACTTGTCAAGTGTTAATTGTCGATTTGTAATTCAGCAATCTTCATGTTCTCTGTCAGTTTGGTATCGTCGGGGGGTTACATGCCGACTGGTTAGCGCTTGTACGTGGTATCTTAAAGTCTGTCATTGAGTCAACCGGCGTGGTTTCGAATTCCCGGTTGTACGTGACAAGGAGAAGGGTAGGCTTTCGAACCTCGTGGGTTTTCTCCGGGACCTCCGGTTTCCTCCCACTGCTAAAGACCCCTATGCGCAAGCGATTTATTGGAATAAAATTGAACCATATGTTAGTCCCGAAATAACCTAGTTTGTGTTGAGTGGACGTTAAACCCAATTACTCTCTCTCTCTCTCTCTCTCTCTCTCTCTCTCTCTCTCTCTCTCTCTCACCTTGAATTGTGGTAATAAAGGGACGATGAATATTCGTCTACATGTATCTTGCTATAACAACTTGACATGGCATATAGTTATTGTGATTATCTGGGACTGTAAGAAAACATCCGGAAGCTTTCACGTCTGTTTCTACATTAAATCGAGAAATATCTTTCATGCTCCTTAAATTATGTCCGTTTAACATGTTCTTTGAATCAATGTGTCTTTTTCAATGTGTCGTTTTCTTGAATCGTGACAGTTTTCGATGTTTCTTGAATCGCGGCTGTGTTTTTAATGTTTCTTGAAATACAGCTGTTTCCTATGTCTCATGTTTCTGGGAATATTCCAGGTTGGTTTCAACTTATCAGGGCAGAGTGGTTTCCCCCTTGTCAATGGTGCAGGGCAGAGTGATTTCCCCCTTGTCAATGGTTCAGGGCAGAGTGATTCCACCCTGTCAATGGTGCAGGGCAGAGTGATTTCCCCCTTGTCAATGGTGCAGGGCAGAGTGATTCCACCCTGTCAATGGTGTAGGAGAGAGTGGTTTCCCCCTTGTCAATGATGCAGGACAGAGTGATTTCCCCCTTGTCAATGGTGCAGGGCAGAGTGATTTCCCCTTGTCAATTATGTAAGACAGAGTGGTTCACCCTGTCAATGACGTAGAGGATAGTGGTGTCCACTTGTCAATAGTATGGAGCGGAGGGATGTCCGGGGATGTCCCCTTGTCAGCACTTCCACTTGGTGCAGGGCGAAGTGTTTTCCCCTCGTCAGTTGTGCACGGCTGAGTAATGTTCCCTTGTCAGGGGTGCCGCGCCAAGACCTTACAAGGAACAGTATTTACTTATTTACGTAATTCAACCTTTAACAGATGGAATTCAGTTTCTGTCCGGGCAAAATGTTCCAGAGAGCACACTATGAGGTGTATGCCCTTTTTCAATATGCAGAAAGGTAGTACGTGAAACCCCAATTTCAGTCTGAATTTCATTGGTCTGTATTCATGTCACGAACAAAGTGTTGTCTAGCAGTTACATTTATTTGGTGGCCACACGCCTGGTGGAACCTAATACGGTTTCTGGTTTGTTCTTCTCGTCTCTGGGTCGGACGAGATCAGAAATAACCTGATCAACATGCTATTTCTGTAAACCACGATTTTCATACTGAAATTCCGTATTAAGTGATATCAAATTGGATAAATTCACATTAAGTCTGAGAGTTTTCCGTGACTCCAGGCTCATTATATATATATGTCCATTCTTTTATCGAATGTCTGAAAATAGCAGGATGAAAACAATGTAATTTTCAATAATTCTTCTCGTGTTCCTCTGGCAAGATTGATCAAGAAATACATTAATAAACTATCTTTCACATCTTGCTCTTCTGTTTTGTTTTCTTTTTGGTAAGGGGCCAGGGTAGATGTGAGATCAGGATTACACAGACACCCCATCAGGACGACTGCACTTCACACAAATCAATTGAATGGATCTCGACACGCTATGTAAAATACCTCATGACGTCATATATTTAGATATTCATTTGTCCCCTTCTTGGTACTGCTAATAATCCATCGATTTAAATTTAATGACATGCGTTTCCTGATCCAGTTTGCGACCGTTAGCATATTAACTCGCTTGAAGATACAGACATAAATAATGGTTTTCAGTTTTTGTTATGTATGTTAATGGTTTGTCAGTGAAATGGATGTTTTATGTATTTTTAACGGTTTGCCAGAAAAGGCGATGTTTTCCCCAAGTTTAAACTATTGATTTTAAAGCACATAAATCAAGGAAGCTTTTTTAATTGATGTTCTGTCGCGAGCTTCATCAATAATGGATGCTCGAAATCACGTGACATGGAAAACACTGATGCCATAATATGTTAGCGGCTTTTGGCCACATCTGACGAATTTCTGTAGTTGATGTTAACGGTATCTCGGGAGTGGGGGGTGGGGGCTAACGTCCACGCTACTCAAACCGGGTTATTTCTCGACTAACATATACAGTTCAATTTTACTTCAATGTTTCGTTTGCGTGTACGGGTCTATTGAAGTAGAGAAAACCCACGAGGTTGGACAGGTTACCCTACTCTCTTTTCACATACAAATGGGGAATCGAAACCATGCGGGTTAACTCAATGACAGACCTCACGATACGAATGATCTTAGGCACATGCCGTTCACAATTAGGTCATGCACCCACCCTTTTTTTTAGCGAGGGTATTGTCCATTTCTTTATTAAAATACATTATGTAAGATTTAGATAAACAGCTGACCATCCTTGCTATAATAGTTCAAAAATAGATAATGTAAAATGAGAATATTGAAAATTCGATTCCCATTTTTAAATAAAATTTCTAAAGAACCAGCCATTCTAATCAAATTAACATCTCGAGTATCTGAATCCATCCAGATAACGTATGTTTAATAATAAAAAAAAAATTACATTTGCAAATGTAATACAATCAGCAAAAGAAAGCAAATATGGCTTTATTTTGGGGAAAAACATATGGTTCCAAGGGTATTAGGAGGACTCAGAGAAAACCCACGAGGTTAGATAGACCACCCTGCTTCTCGTCAGTACCGCGCCACGTGACTCAATGACAGACCTAGTGATTTTAATACACACGTGTTATTATTCCACTCGGCACCGCCTCACGCGCCCAACGAATAGAGAACACCCCGAGCAAATATTAACCGAGCTAAAACAGGAGATCTGAGGTACTATTACATATATTTACCGATATTTTAAATTTGCTGCGTTTTCTTAGAATTGCAATAATTTACATTTTAACAAAATCCGTACATTGTTAAAA
The DNA here is from genome assembly GCA_963678685.1 of Patella ulyssiponensis. NCBI lineage: Eukaryota > Metazoa > Mollusca > Gastropoda > Patellidae > Patella > Patella ulyssiponensis. The sequence continues at coordinate 94,661,095 of OY783225.1, forward strand.
CATGGCTAGGTATATTTGTTAAGGCCAGGTGAGTTTTCGTCAATGTCACTGAGATGTAAATAAGGTTAGGGCATGTGATTGTTGGAGAGGGTGTAGGTTAAGTTTAGTGTAAGCATTAGGGTTAGGGTAGGGGTAGGGTTAGGGTTAGCGCTAGCCCCGTTTACATTTCGTGACCTATGACCTAACATGTAGTTGGCCTTATCAAATAGGTCGAACCTAAAAACAGACTTCAGATTTACTCAAACTTATCACCGTCAACATTTCTAAAACGTCTGACTTTTACTTCTTGAATAGACTGCTCCAATCTCATTTCTGGTTTGAATCTCCATAGGTACGGTAAGAAGGGCCTGGCAAGTGACAACGCGTGAAATCGCTGTCGTGCACGCAAAAGAACCCCCTCATACCCAGAGCCCAGTTTAGGCATTCGCCTGGGGGCCCAGGCCTAGAGCCCCGCGGTTTAAGGGGCACCGCGGTTCATGTCAAAAAGAGAAACAATTCAAATTCGAGATGAAAGTTTCACGGTAATAGGTCTATCGTCGCGAGGGCTGAGACTTGGCTTTCCCTCAACTTTCTCTGGGAGGTTCAACTCGATAATGTTCGGTCTAGGGTTCTAGCGGCGATGTCACTTGTTATAACAGTTCCCCGCCGTTATATGTCATTTCCGCGCATTGTATGCCATTCGTAACTGACATGTAATTTTTCTTGTATTACAGACCGCGTAATTGACGTGTATGAAATAATCTTTTCGTCGCGTAAGGGGCCCCGCGATTCTAGTCAGGCCCAGGGCCCCGCCCCGGTTAAGCTGGGCTTTGCTCATACCGATCTACAGACTGTTTGCCCGTCACTTTTAGGCTAGCCGATGGGGAATAGTACGTTAAACCATGTCTCATTTCACGTCATTTAAGCTGAATTCACGACTCCAAATATACCATTCAAAAAAAGTAGGGGATATTTGATTTTGGGGGCATAATACTAAAATATGCAAATGACTACGAAAAAAGTCACTATAGAACCTAACAGAAGAAACATTTCCAGTTACATGTGACGCCCAAACGCACCAATAGCTACCGCATGGAATGCAGGTGATGCTTGGGATCATCATGGGGGTCCAACCCAAGATTTGCACGACTCTGACTTTGAATGTTACAGTCATTGTGGCATTGAATTCCAGGGTGGAAACATCAGTTTAATTGTTTTAGTGACCAGAAAACAAATTTTGATATGCGTCGGCTTACCCAAAATGAAAGGTTACGTGCCCTTGGCATGCTACAGATCGGCACAACACAGGTGGTTGTGGCGCGGACGATGAATGTTTCTCAGTCTGTCATAAGCAGGCTATGGTCCAGATACCGTGATACACAATCTGTACAGGACAGACCACGCCCAGGTCGACCAAGGGCGACAACTCAAGCCCAGGATCGATTTATCCGTACCTTGGCCTTGAGAAATCGTGTCATCACAGCAAATCAGATCAGCGCTCGTCTTCAAACAGACACTGGTGTGAGAGTGAGTGGCCAGACGATTCGGAATCGACTGCATAGGGGTCACCTTCGCGCCCGACGTCCTCGCGTGATCCCTTGTTTGAGAGATCATCACATTCAGGCAGGACGTCGTTGGTGTAGGGATCGTCAACACTGGGATAATCGACGCTGGAGCAATGTGATGTTTTCAGATGTGTCAAGGTTCACTGTTGATTTTTTGGACAGACGTAGGAGGGTGTGGCGTCGTCGAAACGAGCGATTCCAAGACGTTAACGTCATCAGACATGATCGATTTGGGGGTGGTTCTGTTATGGTGTGGGGAGGCATCACTGTTGCTGGAAGAACGGCTTTACATGTTGTTGCAGGGCGTGTTACAGGCCAGTACAACCGGGACAACATCTTGGCAGTCCATGTTGTGCCGTTCGCACGACGTCATGGCTGCCGTTTTATCTTCCAGGATGACAACGCAAGATGTCACAGGGCCAGGATCGTTACAGGTTACCTCCAACAACAGAACATCACCACATTACCTTGGCCAGCACTGAGTCCCGACCTCTCCCCCATCGAGCATGTCTGGGACATGCTTGGACAGAGGTTACGTCAACGTCAACAACGTCCTGCCAATGTCCAAGAACTTGCTGCTGCGTTGCAACAGGAATGGGACAATCTGGACCAAAATGACCTTAGACGTCTCATTAGGAGTATGCCACGTCGGATCAATGCTTGTTTGGCAAACAGAGAAGGATTTACCCGTTACTGACTTTGTTGTGATGTTGTGGTAACTTTGCTGTTTGACCCCGGGTATCATTTTACCCTTATAATGGTCAGTCTGTGCCTTACTTAGTCTAACGATCATTTGGAATAAATCGATGAATGTGAATTTCATTTCATTTTGTCATTTGTTTCTTCGTCAGTTTCATTAGGTGACTTTAATAACACTTAAAAATCAAATATCCCCTACTTTTTTGGAATAGTATATTTTAATCAAAGACGGTTAATAAAACCAGTTACGTTCACGTATACAAAGTGATATTAAAATTGAACCCCGGAATGCCAGTGGCAACACGACCATAAAATTTCTCATTAAGGATATGATTTGCTTTTGTTAAGCCAAATCGAATTAGAACCTGCGGATGAACATTTTAGAGTATGTAAACAAAACGATCATATCGCCATCATCACAGGATAATCAGCCTCCCAGCAGACGAACAACAAACGATGACGTCAGACTAGAGTGACATTTAATACTGGCGTGTAACCTTGGTAATAAGGTGCTCGAGCTGTACAGGAAGGGAGAGAGATATTGTTTAATTGGTGATATTGTGAGGAACGTGACATGAAGGAGAACTCTAGTACCATACTAATTGACAACACGGATCTATTCAATGCTAACAGATAGTTTAACATGTCGTTTCTATTCACTAGGTTTTATCATACGCAGGTATGTACATAAGCTTGTTTAAATATCCACGATGATACCACCGCCCCACCCCCGCCAAACCCTCCCCCCCTTTTTTTATCAATATTTATTTTCAAGCATCACAATACTATGTCCTGAACGCGATTCATAGTTCCAATCGCCAGACTTATACTGTTTTTCCTTTCAAATAAATAGCCACAAATAAATAGCGATAGAAAGCATTGCAAATTTTAAAAATTGTCCCTCAGTTTTCGGTGGTAACGTCAAAGGAGGCCAGACGTACGGGTCACTGCGCAAGACGCACGCGGCGAGCTAACGGGATGTTTTTTTCAGACGTAGCTCCGTTTGTTCCAATTCGTAGGAAAGTGATTGAAACCTGCATTTAGCGACCTAAACAAAATTACTCCCCACCAGACCATGCATTGTATGGTAAAAAACAAAATGACTCCACTGCTTTCTAGAACAATAAAGAGTCAATAAACTTGAACTTTCTGTAGTCTATATGACTTCATGTTTTCCTTTAACCCCGGCGACTGTCGCGTTTGGGTGGCTAAGTGGGTAAGACGCTGGCTCGCTAGCTTGGAGGGGGGTTGGGATGGCCTAGTGGTTTAGAGTGCCGCGCTTCGACTTCTAGCTGGCCAGTCACTTCTGGCTTGCGGCTGTCACCTCCTGGTGTGAGCGTATGTGGCATGGAGATGGGGGCGCCTTCTCAACCTCGTGGGTTTCCTCCGGGCCCTCCGGTTTCCTCCCACTGCTAAAGACCCCTACACGCCAGCGATTTATTGAAATAAAATTGAAACCATATGTTAGTCCCCAAATGACCTAGTTTGTGTCGAGCGGACGTTAAACCCATTTCTCTCTCTCTCTCGCTAGCTTGGAAGTCAAGTGTTCGATCTCCGAATGGGCGAGAAAATTCATCGGGATTTTCCGACGTCGTTTTCCCTTTTCAAGAGTTTTGTTACGTACATACCATGGTGTGCACGGGACGTGGATTTTTCGTACCTCCATCCTGCATCACTGACAAGAGGGAGCCATACCAGACAAATCCCAAGGGACGTTAGCGACTGGGATCGGACCCGGTACCTCCTACGTAGCGAGCCATCGCCTAAGTCTGGAATAGGTAAGTGAACCAGCGTCTAACTAACTGAGTCACCACGGTTCCGGTGTTCCTTTAAAGTCGGAAATTAAAATGGAATTACATTTTTGTTGTGGATACCGTGCTTAATTCAGCTGACACAAGCACACTTGATTAAACTCAGATTAACGTTTTTTTTTTATATCGAGATTGTACCATATTACGGAAGCAATTTCCGTAGATAACTCCGACGCTTTGTTTCTGTGACATTTAAACAAGCCGAGATAATATTAATCTGATTATATTCAATTCGTTTTCTTTTGTTTTAAAATCCACATTTTACATTCGTTTTCCGTTTTCTTTCGGTTTTTTTTAAATCCATATTTTATAATCTACCAAACCCAAATACCCGTATGCAGTGTAGGCTATTCCGGACTAAAAGACAAATATAGACTTCCATACTGATATAAAAAATATCAATATCGATCAACACTATGATAACCATTAGTTTTTTTTTATTGATTTCATGACGTCATTAAACAATCTATTTAAAGTTCCCATTAGTTTCTACTCTTGTCATGGCGCCATTCAAACTTCTTTGATCTATTGAAATAGAAATCCTTTCTCACCGAGGAACCACTTTAAAAAATCTATTTGCGCGCCATGTGCACTTTTCGGGAAGTTTGATTATTTAATATTTTAAACGAGTGATCAAAATCAAAATATTAAGTGTAGATACCCCCCCCCCCGGCTTATCCACTCGGACGAAAAAGAAACTCATCAAAATTCTTGCGTTGACTAATGTCGAATTTCGTATGTTGATAAATTTTTAATTCATATCTTTGTAAATGTTGACTGAAGTCATATAACAGTAGCTAGTGCCACTGTACTAGCAACATTTCAATCATAGCACCCAGTATAGCATATGCCAGTCTTCATAAGCCCAGTCGGAGCAGAATAGTAGGACGTTAAACCCCATTTCATTTCTTTTTTAAATATTGTAGTTTGCAATGGATGAATAATTGAAAGAAATCACCAAGGTTGTGCTATCTGGCCTGGAAAGCTGTGAGAATGCGACTTTGTTTTCAAGTTTGTAATTTTTTCCGACATTTTCTCTCAAACTTTGTGTTCACGTTTGTCTCGGAACTTGTGTATTTGCTGGTTACCATACGGCCAAGGAAGGGGGAATTACTGACGCGACAAAATTACACACAAATTAATAATCGGGATATATCGATTCAATGTCTCGCGAATCGGAAGAAAGTGAATCGCGATACATCGATTCAATGTCTCGCGAATCGGAAGAAAGTGAATCGCGATACATCGATTCAATATCTCGCGAATCGGAAGAAAGTGAATCGCGATACATCGATTCAATGTCTCGCGAATCGGAAGAAGGTGAATCGCGATACATCGATTCAACCATATATCGTACCAGCTTTAAACCCTTTTCCATTTCAATATATCGTACCAGCCCTAACAATGAATATCTAACAAATGATGATCCGCCATAGAGCGTGTGTGTATGCGAACTGGTCTTAATAATATCATTATCTTTCTGATAAAAAAACCAACGACTTATTAAAACGGGACAATTTTATTTACTTTCCATCTCTAGAATGGATTCTGAGTGTCGGGTTATTCTAACCCAGCACGAGGGGGTTAAATGGCCGAATGATTACCCCGTGCGCGTTGTATCATTAGGTCTGTTTTTGAGTCAACTGGCATGGTTTCGATTCTCCAGTTGTACTTTCCAACCACTTGGATTTTCTCCGGGTCCTCCCCCCACTGCTAAAGACCCGTACGCGCAAGCGAATTATTGAAATTCAATTGAACTATGCGTTTGTCCCAAAATGTCCTAGTCTCTCTCTCTCTCTCTCTCTCTCTCTCTATATATATATATATATATATATATATATTATCCTAGTCTCTCTCTCTCTCTCTCTCTCTCTCTCTCTCTCTCTATATATATATATATATATATATATATATATTATCAACGAGGCCATGTTAGAGATAAGAGGGTCTCCATTGGTAAACCAAGTGTCTGTTCGTATATTATATCATCAGTCCATGTGAATCAGGTTGTATTAACGATGTCTGTGAGTAACTGGATTATGCTATCTGAAGTCGGTTTATACGTCGACAGTGTATTTATATGGCTTCTAATCTCGGTACATTTGTAATTAGGTCGTCTATATTTGATAGCTTCCTCTTCTGATGTTAAATGTCGAGAACGGGTCTATGGCGGTTGTGCTATGATGGCTGTGTGGGTAATTTGAGGGTAATCTCTGGGTCTAGTGGCTAGAGCGATATGTCGTCCATCTCGGGAGAAGATTAACTTCAGTTCAACAGTGAAGGAAATGAAATAAAATGAATGAAATTGGGTTTAACGCCCTGCTTGCCTTTCTACACCGACTGGGCGTACGAAAGCGGGCCAGGATATGACGGGTAGATTTTTCAAATTTCTGGGTCTGGTGGCTCCGAGCGATCTGTCGTCATCTGGGGAATTTATTAAACTCGTCATCACTGAAGCTGGGGTTACTTTCCCTGATGGCCGTTTTGGAGAGAAATTAATTTCTTTCTCACATTTTTTTAATAATTGAATTTCGTTTTTGTGAGATGTTATTACTTTCTTAATCTTCTGTTAGATTGGATTCGGGTTGTATATTTCTGAGGTAGTGGAATAAATCAATGAATGACATGCGACTTTACTTGTCTGTCTAAAAGTGGGGGATGAAGACGGTAATCTTCATTGCCTAAGATTGGATAGCATAGTTTGTAATTTACGGCGATGAGCTTCGCGTGTGATAAACATTAAACATACGACACTTTGGCACAAACGGTTCTCAACGCATATAATAATAATATGTCTGTCCAGAAACTGATTTACATTCAACCGTTTCTCTTTTTACTGTAATTTCAATTCAGTTATGTTCGGAAAAATACGCAAAGTGTCTACATTGAATGGTATTCTTTGGCGTGCGAGTATCCCAGTCGTACACCAGTAGTATTCTCCCACTGTACATTTTTGTTTATCAAATCGATTCTTTATAAATGCCACCCGAAAGTATTCTAACACACGATTCGTCTACCAATTTTAAAATTTTCGTTTTCCCTTAAATATTAGATATCAGAAGCTCATCTTTTCGCTACGTCAATGTTGATATAAATTGATCAATAAGTCGTATTTGCTATATTGACGACTGTGGATAATATTGAGTTAGAGACTCCCCTCCTTTAAAATGCATATTTATTACAGGGTAACTGATCTTCTATAAGTCCAGAAAACGAAATTCTAATTCATGAGAAGGTAATCATATCCGGATTTTCCAGTAAACCCGGAAGTAATCACCTTTAAGCCGAGATTTTATGTCGCCATGTAGAAGAACTGTAGAAAGAAGTCAAAATGTCAAATGTCATGAAGCTGGAAATTATAGAAATTCTTTAATCCGTTGCCTGAATATTGTTCCACGGGATGTTTTGCTGAACATTGGAATGGACCCATGGGTTTCAAACCCTTTAATTACGAACCATTAGAATACCCGCATATGGCATTTAGACAAGATGTCAGTGGACCTTTTCCATAAAGCACGTCTTACGTAAACGTAGATCAAACAGTTTTGTTTACCAATCGAATAAAGCCGCACCGATGTAATGTGAGAAAATTTTTGCGCTAAGGTCTACTTTTACTGTTAGCTCGTGAATCACCCCTTTACGGCGCTAGGACTGTGGAAACCACGCTGTGAAATCCCATCTAACTACCTACCATGACTCGGTGCCTGTAACTAGTTCTGTGTGATTCGGAATAGACATTGGAAGGGGTGGGTGTTCTAAAACAATAATATCTAGCTAAGCAGAAATTAAAATGGGATAATTTACGACTTTCGTTAAATCGCTTTATTTTACCGGCCCTTTAAATCTGTTATGGTATTTTATTTTACCGGCCCTTTAAATCTGTTATGGTATTTTATTTTACCGGCCCTTTAAATCTGTTATGGTATTGTATTCTCGCGACCCTTTAAATCTGTTATAATATTGTATTCTGACGACCCTTTAAATAAGTTTTGGTATTGTATTCTCGCGACCCTTCAAATCTGTTATAATATTGTATTCTGACGACCCTTTAAATAAGTTTTGGTATTGTATTCTCATGCGACCCTTCAAATCTGTTGTAATATTGTATTCTAACGGCCCTTTAAATCTGTTATGGTATTGTATCTGCTATGGTATTGTATCTGTTATGGTATTGTATTCTAACGCCCTTTAAATATTTTATAATATTTTACATTCTCCAAGCCTCCATTATTTGATATTATTTTATTCACTTGTGTGCCTGTCTTAGGATGTAAAATAACTATAATATAATATAGCTGTACATTAATGTATAACAATTGACAATAACTGCCATTGGCCCCGGCCTTTATGACATTATATAAGTTAATGTATGGTCGAGGCGTGGAATTAACAAATTTTCTTGATAAACAAGTTCAGTATCTGGAGGGGTGAACTAAATGTATAGCTAACAGCACGACAGGAACCGTATAGAAGATCACTATATAGCTAACAGCACATCTGACACTGTATAGGAAATCTATAACAAGAAACTACGGAATGATAGTTTGAGGCAAGGTTAAGAAAATCGAGTTCTGACACCAGACAAAAACAAAACAAGTCAACATGGCGTTGAAGAAAGTGATTAATCATCACATCTCCGTGTTTTCTTACAAAAGAAAAAAAGTAATTTGAGAAAATTGCGGAGAAAGGAAAAGGATAAGAATGTAGTTTGTGCTTAGCGTCTGTATAACATAACGGGTTGGTCAGGTTTAATCTCTCACCATATTCCAGAGACAACGACCGCGTGCTTTAAAACATCTAGACGTTGCTATAATAGTCTGAAATTCCCGAACTTAATGCTACGTTATCTCCCTTGTCCAATCAGACGTAGATCAAACATGGCGACCTCCAAGGAAACCTTGACATTGAACGAAACTTGAATTTTGAAACTAGATTCTCACAGGTAGACGTTTTAGCTGGATAGCGCGAGAGGTGCGCGAGAGAGAAATGCTGTTTAACATCCACACGGGACTAGCAACGGCTAGATGTGGTAAAACTCGCAGTCGTTGCCCCAGGAACATGAGTCACAACAGGAATAATATATCAACGTTAGATGTTCTCCCGTTTTGGATTCATGCGTAACAACAAGAGGCCCAATCTGATTAAAACACAGATCCTATTTCGTTTCGTTTTTATAGTTCAAAGTTTCGTTTTACCTGTCTTTACTACACTAGAATTTGGAAGAGTCGGAGGCGGATCATAGCTCTGATAGGCCCAAGGCAGCTGGGCCAGTTGGGCCCTTTGCGGAACTGGTTTGCCGTAGTAAAACTAAGACCGCTGTAAGAGAAACGAAAATTCCCGAAGATATCCTGATGAAATAATGTCACGCACTACAACTTAGTCAAACATTACCGTTTCAGTCGGCCAGTGACAATTAATTGGTGCTCAGAGGGGAACAAAAGCAGTCAATTGCTGAATAAAAGAAAATCAAAGTCAGCCAAGCTGTCATCATCAGTTTCAGAAATCACTCCCTTTTGGTCGGTCGCCGACTCATTATTTTCGATGATAGCATTCGTGATTATGGGTGTAGTTTTTGCCGCTTTTTTCAGCATTTCAGCTTTATGGAGGTTTTTTTTTCTGTTCTCTCTTCTTCTTCCGTACTTTTGCCCTTGGGACATATCAACGGCGAACCGGCCTACGTTTAAATCAGCGGCCTTCACATCATGAAAGAAAGCCAAATTCCAGGAGAAAATCGCAAAAACCTTTTTAAAAATGATAGGGAAACCGGATACCAAGCTACTGCAAGGTGAGTGAGTGACCAGTTTCCGAGATGGAGTGATCGATCACACTAAAGTGTGGACCTTCTTCTTCCCTAGTGAGGTTTGTCGGAAGCGTAGTCAAGTGAATTAAATAATGTAAAAAATCACATTTAGAAAGATCGTTAAAAGTTTTATGGGCCCTTTTTTCTTTGGGCCCCAGGCAGCTGCCTAAGATAATCCGCCTCAAGGGAGAGTTGTCATCATTGACTTGTTTTGAATGATGTGAGAGATAAGCCAATGAAATGGTCTATTACGGCGATTTTTGGCCTTTTAATGCACGAAACTGTGGGTCAACCACTAGACACGCCAACGCTGATTAATTATTCAATGTCGGACGTCATAATAGGGTAAAAATCCTCTCGTTCGACCCCTGACGTAAACTCCGACTATAACTAGTCAGATCTTCATGTAGTGTAGTCAATCGAAAGTACAAAAAAACGAAACGAAATATAGATTTGTATTACGAGAGGCCCATATATCGTCAGTATAATAGCAACACCTCTCTGTATTATACAGCACAGAAAGGTTGGACCTTACAGTCATTTACTCTCGGGATCAAAATTATCGTTAAATTGTCCTCGTCAGTTTACTTGTCTATGCTGTTTTAACTTACACAGTGTCTACTCTCCGTGTCTTTATTCTGTTTCCATGGTCACGTAATTCTTTTCCCAATAGAGAGAACGAGAGAAATGGGGTTTAACGTCCACTCGACAGCAACTAGGTCATTTCGGGACACACACGTGGTTTGATTTTATTTCAATAATTCTCTTGCGTGTAGGGGACTTTAGCAGTGGTAGGTAACCGGAGAACCCAGAGAAAACCCACGAGGCTAGACAAACGACTTTTTTTCCAAATAAGTAGGAAATGAAATGAAATGGAGTTTAACGTCCTACTCTTCTGCTCCTAAACTGGGCTAATGAAGACGGGTATACGCCATACAGTTTGCAATGGCGGAAATTTGGCCGGGGCAGCGGCGCTACGGCCTACTCTTATATCAAATTCCAACTGCCAATGGATCTTTTACGTGCAAGGCAATGTGTAAACGGGACCTCGGTTTTTCGTCCCATTCGAACGACTAGACAGATGTTCTTGTCTGGCCTTCCGTCCTACATCACTAACAAGGGGAAACCACACTAGGAAATCTTGACGAACTTACTCGGCCAACGGAGGGATCGAACACGTGACCAGATTTGTGTTATCATGAAGGGGTATTATAGAAGATTAGATGACGAGCTGACAGTTCGCGCTACAACAGTTAATAACTAGATAATATAAACAAAATATGCTAAAACTATCAGTCAATTTCTTTCAAACTGGTCCGAAATATTAGCCCCAGAATTTTAGGCTAGTCTCGGTCGTCATAACAAACAAAGTCTCGATTGTCCAATATTACGTTAAATTATATATCATAAAATGTACTCAATTCCGGTAACGCAATCAGTTGATTAATGTCCAATTAATAATTCAGATAACATTCCAGGCCTAGAGAAAGACCTGTAATTGACAGATTTAGCTTTTACAAAGATTTGAACAAACCTTGACCATCGTAACAAGGAACAGGCTGATTATTTGTTTTTTGAGTTTGCGGGGATTTCAACCCCCGTAGGCTGATCATATGGAAAGATAAAATCCAATTAAATTGTAATAATTATTTTTTAAAAAAAAATGTTCGCCGGAGAGAAAACAGTCAGGAAATATTGATGGAGATTATAAAAACAATTCAATATTTCTTTATACGCAATGGAGAAACATGCTGATATATACAACAGTGAGCTTTCATTGCGTGACATCCAAGGCTTTCATTGCGTGACATCCAAGGATTACAACGAAATGGAAATGAAATGAAATCTGGTTCAATGTCTTACTGTTCTGCTCCAACTTGCCCAATAATGACATTCATATGCCATTCACTTTTCTATTTTATAGGGCAAGTTTTCCAGGACAGCGTCGCTTCGGCCTACTGTATATCTACCACTAACAGTGGTCTATATATATATATATCTAACTGTGGTATATATCTTTCTCTGACGGTGGTATATATCTATCTCTAACTGTGGTATATATATATCTATAACTGTGGTATATCTATCTCTAACGGTGGTATATTATATCTATCTCTAACTGTGTTATATCTATCTTTAACTGTGGTATATCTAACTCTGGCGGTGGTATATATATCTATCTCTAACTGTGGTATATATCTATCTCTAACTGTGGTATATCTATCTCTAACGGTGGTATATATCTATCTCTAACTGTGTTATATCTACCCACTAACTGTGGTATATCTAACTCTAACTGTGTTATATCTATCTCTAACTGTGGTATATCTATCTCTAACTGTGTTATATATCTAACTCTAACTGTGTTATATCTACCAAGAGCTGACAGTTCTCGCTACAATAGTTAATAACTAGATAATATAAACAAACTATGCTGAAACTATCAGTCAATTTCCTTCAAACTGGTCCGAACTGTGTTAAATCTATCTCTGACTGTGGTATATCAAGATCGACATCTTTCATAATGAAATCTCAAACTAATGACTATAATAGGTTTTACATTTCTATTATTATAATACTTCAAAGATCCATTGAACATTATTAGTATCATGTCGACATGGAGCCCTGAGGAAATAAAAAAAAAACATCGTAAATTACAAAACATCTTAGGACTCATTATACCATGTCACGTGATAATTCTCTAATCTAGCCTGAGTTTAAATCTGTTTGACCGGATGAAAGTGTGACCGTCCTGTCTCATACACAACTCATGCCGCCGCAATCTTTGAGTTGTAATCTGTAAGACCAACCAGATACACAGAGAAAGAAACCTGGCCCCGAGTTCACAAAGCATTCTCAGACGTAAGTTAAGAATTTGCTCAAAATAGTTCACCTTATTTTAACTAAAATATAATCTTTTGTTAAACTTTTATTGTTTTAATGTATCAAATACATCAATAAAAAACTATGTGTAAAGCTTTGTGTTTCTTTATCAAATATACTTCTCATAAACAGTGATTGAAGTTGAGTAAATTCTCAACTTAAGTCTGAGAATGCTTTGTGAACTTGGGGCTAGGTCATTTCGGGACTAACATAAAAATGCTTCAATTTTGATTTCATTTTCGCCAATGTGTACACTGAACTTTGGTTTGTTGTCCCATCCGAACGACTAGACAGCCGCTCCTGCCAGGTCCCCCGCCCTGCACCCCCTACAAAGGGAAAACTACGCCGGGAAATCCCAATGAACTTTTTTGACCACGAGAACACGCGACCTCCAGGCTAGCGAGCCATCGTCTTACTCACGTGGCCAACGTGGCTCCATATATGAAAATCAGGCGCGGATACAGAGGGGGCGCACCCGGCGCACGCCCCCTCTATTTTTTGCGGTGGCGAACAATTTTTAGCTCCATATATTCTCGCGGGAAAGGGGTTTAGGTTGGAAATCGTAATTTACAGTCCTAGTATAAAATTAGTCCTTGTGGGCATTTTTGTCCACTCAAAAATCATGGGTCGGGCTTCGCACTCCCAACTTGGTGCAGCACGCCCCCCTCTTTCTGAAAATCCTGGATCCGCCCCTGAAAATACGTTATTTGATTTTATAAATCGACAAATGGCAACCTGGTGTTTTTTTTATTGAATTATATTTTTTTTCAGTTTATAAATAGATAAATAGAATATTATATAAAATTATTATGAAATGTCACGAAACAGAACGCAACGACTCGATTAGCCTGGAGGAGAATGATCACTTTCTGTTGCTAAATTTAACCAAATAAAGGAACTTTTAACTGGTAGATAGTGATCTGGACGCTGAAAACAAGTAAAATATTCTGTGGGGACTATTATACAATATTGGCTCCATGTTCAAAGAGAATACAACATGGCGGTATAGAATTCTCGTTCAGGTATCGACTAGCAATCAAACGGAAAAACAAAACGGCGGTATTAAATGAATATTGGGATAACATATAGGCCTACAGAGAAAAACAACATGGCGGTATGAAATATAAAAAGGGGGGCTTTGTTCCAATTGAGCCAACTTGCCTAATGAAATGAAGACGGGCAAACGTCACACAGTGTTCGGCGCTACAGCCTAATCTTATATCGAAATCCAGCTGCTAAGGTATCTTTTACCTGCAAGCCAATGTGCACTTCCGGTTTTCGGTCCTCAATCCTACACCACTGACGATGAGAAACCACGCCGGAAAATCCCGATGAACTTTCTCGGCCAACAACGGGATCAAACACGTGACATTCAGGCTAGCGTGTCAGCGTTTTACTCACTTAGCCACCTTGGCTTCCTAAGATGGCGGTATAAAATGAATACAAGGAATATTGGACTTATATATATATATATTAAAGTAGATAAAGTACAAGTACTTCTTTGTTTACGGTAGATAATGCATAAAAAAATAGAAAAATACGTCCAGGTAAAAAATTCTCCACTTTACTTCATTCTGACGTACATTAAATTATATAAGCTAGCTGTCTGCCCTCTATAGGCGTCGTCAGATATTAATAATGTATACCCTATACATACAGAGAGAGAAATGGCTTTTAACGTCCACTCGACACAAACCACTACATTTCGAGAATAACATATGAATTAATTTTATTTCCATAATTTGCTTGCGCGCAGGGTCTTTAGCAGTGGGAGGAAACCGGAGTGCCCTGAGGAAATCCACGAGGCTGGACAGGCGACCCTACTCCTTGCCACGTATAACCGGGGATTCGAAACCATGCCAGTTGACTACTGGCATATAGGCTTACTAAAATATTCCATATATTCTAGCAACAAATATTCCTACAAGAGCAGAGGGAGTCAAGGTGACTCAGCGAGTAAGATACTGTCCCGCTAACCCGGAGGTCGCGTGTTTGATACCTGCGTTGCCACAGAAAGTTATTCGATATTTTCGAATGTAGTTCCCCCTTGTGTGGTGTAGGAAGGGGGTCTGTTAAGGGACGATGTATAGTCGTTCGGATATAGGACGACCAATGGACCCGTGTATACGTAAAAGATCCCTTGGAATCAGATATATATAAGAGTAGGCCGTATGGCGTATGTTTGTCTTCTTTAACCCAGTTGGAGTAGAATAGGAGGACGTTAAATCCCATCCCATCTCATTACATTTCTATATTCTATCAACAGATAAAGATGGTGCAGGAGGGCGAGGACATTATCTATTCTTTCAGGTGGGACGAAAAACTCGAGGTCCACCGTTGGAATTCAGATCAGGGGAACATTACCCTCATAGCGCATTGCATGACATATGTCCGTCTTCGTTGGCCCGGTTGAGGCAAAACAGGACCTCATTTCATATTAGAAATAATTTTGTTGGAATATTTTTAGGACATCGTCGTTAAGTAGCATAGTTAATGGGTGTCTGTAGTTAGCAGCAGTTTTCTATTTTGTCTAAGATTCTATGTAAACTGACGGGAATGATATTTACCTTAAAGATTTCATCACGTGACTCCACATGAAGATATTGATTTCGAATTGATCCCTTTCTGTCCGTGCTAGGTCGACAAATTGTCTGAAAGGATGGACTCAGAATAAAAGTGGTTTTCTTTTCATTTCTGAATCTTTAGACATGAACTTTACAGGTGGTGGTTTGTCGAATTGTCTGAGACGATGACTTCGTACCCTAGAGGTATTTCATATATGACCCCTTATACATAAACTTTATGTGTGATGAGTGGTCGAATTGTCTGAAACATGGCCCCCATGTCTTATGTATTTCATCACAAAACCTTTCAAATTTACGAGAATATTTGAAATGAAATGAAATGAAATGGGGTTTAACGTCCTACTCTTCTGCACCTAACCCGGGCCAATGGAAGACGGGAGAGTGTTGTCTGAAACGATGGACTTCGTATTATAGGTATTTTATATGATCCATTATTGTGAACTGGGGTTGGGAGGCTGAATCGTCGGAGGTAATTCATAGATGATCCCGTACTGGACGGGAGGTGGGTTGTCGAATCGTCTAACCATGAGCTGGACTCCGTATCCCGTATCTTATGTAATTCATGCAGGGAGAGGGAGAGAGAGAGAGGGGCAGAGAGAGAGATAGAGAGGCCGTCGTTTAACTATTGATTATTGTGATTAAGATGCTGAAACCAACAGTGTCTGGACATAATCCTTTCCCTCCCTTCTGGCACGTATAATGAAAGTATAGAAATGTAACTCATAATGGAAGTGACAGTTGTTTGGGGTTAGCGAGGCGCTACATTCCCTGGTTTATGAATTTATATCACCTCCATGGTAAAACATTTCCGACAACCACAGATTAAATTGGTGGTATTGGTTGGGATTTAGGGATGTGTTGTAATATAAATTATTTATGTGAATATATCTACCCCAATTTACTCATTGAAACATTTTATCATAAATAATACAATACGCTACAGACCCCTTCTGAACCCTATTGGCAAGTGAATTATTGAAATGAAAACGAACCATATGTTAGTCCCGAAATGACCTACATGTAGTTTGTGTCGATTTGACGTTAAACCCCACCCCTCCCTCTCTCTCTCTCTCTCTCTCTCTCTCTCTCGCTCTCTCCCTCTCTGTGTATTAACAGGAACCACGTTAGCATCTGTATAACCGATGCCTTGTTTCGGCTCTTCATCCTTTCCCTGCCTAGAATGATTAGACTTATAGTGACGAGATCAGTTTCTGCTGGAAATAACCTGTAATATGAAACAAGATGTGTTTTTAATACCTTACAATAGCTTGACAATATAATTATTATTTAGAAGTAGAAATAGATTTAAAGTAGCAAACGCCATCATGTTCAATCCGTCGATTGTTTATCATTTCGTCAATTGTATATCAAGTTGTACAATCCATCGAGTAATTTAACTTACTGGATATCTGCTTGTAGCTAAATCTCATCTGTTATCAC
The DNA here is from genome assembly GCA_963678685.1 of Patella ulyssiponensis. Lineage (NCBI taxonomy): Eukaryota > Metazoa > Mollusca > Gastropoda > Patellidae > Patella > Patella ulyssiponensis. The sequence goes on from OY783225.1 coordinate 94,677,857, forward strand.
AGGCCCGTTGTTATACCTGAAATGAACTGAAATAGCTTAAAAATATCCACTAGGTAATATTGAGCTGTGTGGAACATCCTAGTGTCGGTATGTGTTTGACACCGGTTAAGCATTATGATTATGATGTTGAAAACCGCATTGAAACCGTGTGATGTTTTGCCATTTGCGAGGGGGCACAAAAACTGAAGGCGGCGCAAAAAAGTGAAAACCATGAGGCAAAGTTCGCCAATGTATCCTTGTCACTTGTGCCACCTCTACCCCACATTTTCTGTAAGCCCAGGCGTTAAATTCAGTTGATTAAATAACGGTAAAGTTTGAAAGTAAAGGTTAGTCAGAGTTACGTGATACCATCAGTAATTACTGCCGTCGAGTCACGAAGACAACACAGATAACATGGTGGTAGTAATAGGATCATGACAAAACATGACGTATGGTTGACTTCACACCGGAAATACTATAGTAAGTCATCATCAAGTCTTCTCAGTTAGCGTGGAACATAGTTTCCTCCAATAATGCTCTTTTCTCTCTCATATTTCCATTTCTTGTATGGCGGTTTTTGTCGACCGTGAAATGGAAGATTACGGTTTGAATTTACATTTTCTCACGGATCTGACCCCGAGTTCACAAAGCCATTCTCAGACTTAAGTACGAATTTACTCAACAAAGATATATACCCCTATAAGAAAAATTGTTGTTTTAATGTATTAAATACATGTATAAGAAACTATGTGCAAAGTGTTGTGTTTCTGAATCAAAGATATTTCTTATAAACAGTGAATGAAAGTTGAGTGAAGTCACAACTTTAGTCTGAGAATGCTTTGCGAACTCGGGGCCTGGATGAATATTGAGGCTAGGGGATAGAGTGGAAAAATGCGTTGTTTACTAATATGCTACTTCCATTTTATATATCTCAAGATTTCTATGGTGAACCTCAATCGCATGTGGTTTTGAGAAAGAGTTTGCCACAAGTTGCTCCATCTGTGGTAGAAAACGTTCAACACAACGAGAATTTGAGAAAAAGTTAGAAGAGGTGAGAGAGACGATAGGGAATCCATGGCGCAAATAATTGGAAAATGAACCATCTGTTAGTCCCAAAATGACCTAGTTAGTTTCGAGTTAACAATAAATGCCTAATTAAAAAAAACAAAAATTTACTTTGTTCTGCACTTTTTCAGTGCCACTTTGATTATGCCTGCTCAGCCTGGTATTCTGGTGTGAGTCAATCACTTAAAAATAAACTACAAGTTGTTCAAAATAAGGTTCTTAGATTTATGAGCTTGGACGAAGAGATCATGTTTCATATTCAGATTTCAAAGTACTAAATGTCGAAAACCGAGTTAAACAGTTAAAACTAAACCATGTACATAAGATTTTTCATAATGGAGACTTTTGGCAAGCGTAAATTCCTAGTGCGTATCGCGTATCCGTTTGGATTTTGTGTGACGTCATCAATGTGTGTGTATTTCTCATACGTGATAAGACACACGTATACGGCAGTTCGTATTGAACACCTTTTATACGGAGAAGGTCCGTATAACATTGTCGTCTTTTTAGACGCTGAAATGTTGTATCATAGCGTTTTTTTTTATGAATCTATGTGCATCTTAGAACACGGAGGTGTATATTTGATGTGAATTTTATCATAATAAAGACTGGAATTAAATTATTATTTTGATGGGTTTTTCTCGGAATTTTCAAATTGTCTGCACGCTAGTAGATCTATGCGCTAGATTTAGGTAGATATGTGACCTTGCAAATCTGGAAATGATGTGATTCTATGGTAAAGGGGTGTAAGTGAAACCAAAAATTGCTGTCGAGTCAAAGTAAGAGATTTTTTTTAAAATAAGATGCGACATTATTTTCTTTAATAGCTCAGCGACTTCACGCACTCTGAGAAATTGTAGGCAAGACACTTGACTAGTACTGATGGTGATCTTGGTCGATAACTGTCGCCATGCTGTACAGAACTAAGCTCAGCTCAGTGACGCATACGTACACGACGCAAGAATCTGCCAAAACTCTTACACTTCTCTGACGCAACAAACACGTATAATACCATACGGATAGGGAAAATGCCACTTGCCAAAAGTCTCTATTAATTGTTCATCATACCTTAAATCAAAATTCAAATGTGTTAGAGATACTCATCAATACGGCACAAGATCTAGTTTATTCAATTTTTCTGTTCCAAAATGCGCGGGTAGAGATCAGTTCACATCATTTTATTACACAGCCATAAGTATCTGGAACGATTTACCGAATGATATTAAGCCTTTAGAATCACTATACAGCTTTAAAGCTGCAACCAAGAAGTATTTATTGTTAACCCAAAATTAATCTGTGATAGGCCTTCATGCTTGATTATCTACTAAAATTGGTTTTTAATTATTTGTGATACATTGCTGTGATGGCTTAGTTATTAAATTTTGTCTCCTAATGATGACCTGACGCGACCTTGACAACCCTGGACCCCAATGGAAATAAGCAATAGATGTTATTTACATCAAGCTTTTTGGGCTATCCTATAAGTAACGGTCTCTTCATGACATCATACCTATCATACTTCTCATTTCTCAATCCAAATCATACAATGCTCCAGAACGTCTTTATTTTATATGCACAACTTAATATATTATATTGTTGCCTCTTTCCCGATCATACAATGCAGCTCATGTCCTTTAATGTATTGTTGTCATGTTGTAACCTTTACTTGAAGAATAAATAAATAAATAAATAAAACCCAATCTTTCTACCCGTGTTTCTATGGTGACCTGGGAGTATTTAATATGGATCATCTGGTACATCCAGTAGTTGTATATGTATATTCTGAGCGAGAAGTTATCATTGTTTGAAGTTTTGAACAGATGTGACATGGATTGTTTATTATGGAAATAACGATACTTGATATTCCTTACTTAGCCGCGCGTCGCCATTTAATTAAATTAAATGGTGACTGTTTTTCAGTCCGTTTAAATCTCGGTCATTCGATGTTCCAGACTGTTGATTTTGGTCATGGGATGCTCATAAATGTCTCAATAATAGTTTGTATAACAATTAAAGCCCCAATAACGACCGGCAATGGACAGAGAGAGAGGGGGAGAGAGAGAGAGAGAGAGAGAGAGAGAGGGAGACCTGCAATAACGACCTGCAATGGAGAGAGAGAGAGAGAGAGAGAGAGAGATGGGGTTTAACGTCCACCCGACAAAAACTAGGTCTTTTCGGAACTAACAACCACGAGGTTGGACAGGCGAGTCTATTCCTTGTCATGTACAATGACAGGCTTTACGATACAGCGCGCTCGGACATCCACCCCAACACCCCAACCCCTACAATAGATAGATTTAACTGTTACCCAACGCCTGTAAAGAGTTTGAGATACAATGATATGTAGGGTTTATTTCTGTCTAGATTTATTTGTTAGATTATATTTTATGTAACTAAGTTATATATGTAACAGTGGGGCTATATTTGTAACATTTCAGGCCACGTTAATACAACTTATATCATACTGGTTATTGCCCGTATAGGAAGTCGACATTAAAGCTGAACTCTGATTATAAAACTACAGATATAATTAAATAAAAAAAATAGGTAACGCCAAAACAACCGCCATACTTGTTTTCAATTTCTTGAACTAACATTGCGATCGCTTTGGGTGGACAAACACACAGGCAGACCACTCCCACTTCCAGCATTTGCCGTGTCAACCGCAGTGTCTACATCCGGTTAGTTAGTCAACTACCCATTCATTACCTCCTTACTGAATGATATTCTAATCTCGTTCGCGTTAGATCACGTGACCCGTCATTAGGTCAAGTGGTGTGATTTGGATTCCCCGCTTGTACTTGACAAGGAGTAGGTCGTCTGTCACACCACGCAGGTTTTTTCAGAGACCTACGGTTTCCCTAAAACAAGCGATTAAATAAAAAAAATGAACCAAATGTTAGTCCCGAAATGACATAGTTTTTTGTCCAATGGACGTTCTGCCAAATATTGTGATGGGACAAAAACTGAAATTCCTTGTTTTACATTCACAGAACGTACAGGACGCCAAACCCCATTTCATCTCGTGTCTCATACTGATGCCTGTCGATCCCTCTACCCCCCCCCACACACACAACCACACACCCACCCCCTTTCTCCGTATCTTAGACTTATATATATATATATAGTTAAACTGCACTTAACTACGCGCAGAGCTTTTTTATTACACTTTGATACTAACAAATCATTTTCTAGGCTACGAACGAGTTGAGAGACGTGATATCCTCCTGCATGCCTGTAACACATGCGATAATCGGCGTTCTTCGGTCAATAGATGAAGATATAGAGATGCGATAAACGTGAATTATTATAAATCATGCTGTTAAAATACAGAAAATGGCGCCCTTCCATTTAAGATCGATATCGGACTCCATGGTAGCTTATCGTCTGCTTGTAAAATAACACCGTCTGTTTTTAGATTCAAACTACCTTGGTATCCATGGTGTAACGCGCTAAAGGTTTGTGCAGGAGGTTAATTGGCTTTCCACTGATGTTACTTGATCTAAAAACTTATTTTCTCTCTCTCTCTCTCTCTCTCTCTCTCTCTCTCTCTCTCTCTCTCTCTCTCTCTTGTAGTGTATTACTTGCGACCAACACGAAAAACAATAATTAATGAACAAATCTACCTTTGGTAAATCGTTTAAGGAAAAAACCTTATTGTATAGACCGACCGACCAATTCAACAATTTCTTTTAAGTAAAAACGCAATATTTATACAAATATATAGTTGGGTTGCTGAAAAGCTCTCTGTGAATGTGACTTTTTACCAGGAAAACCTATAAATCCGTGTTTATCCGGCTGACTTGAATGTTACTTGGAGAAGCAATGAAATGGAGTTACTTTTCTAGTAGGTTTTTCTGACAAACCAATTTTCGCCCCTTATTCTACTTGAATGATCGTGTCAAGTTTCAAATAATCCCGTATCCCAGTTACCTGCATCTGTATGAATCTCTGTGACACTCTGGGACACTTTTTCATTTATCATGTAGGGTTGGGAGTAAATACCTTAAGGTCTGGATAATCGTAAATGGCGTTGTTTCGATTCCTTGTCTGTATATACGCCTGAAGGAATAGACCTGCATGTCCAGGCTCGTTGATTTCCTCCAAGTCCCCCGGATTCCCCCAAAAGCTAAAGACGCCTACGCGCAAGCGAATCATTGAAATAAAAAATCTACCCATATGTTAGTCGGGAAATGACCAAGTGTACGTCGAGTGGACGTTGACCCCCGTTTCAATGTTCCTGTCTCAGGCGATTGTATTTAATTGTTAAAACAGATTAATTACAGGTTATATAACCTAGCACTGATTAAACTTTACATGGTCACCATGACAACCAGGTGTAACATGCTATTAGTAGACTGCCGCTGATAAATACACGCAACAATCCCTCTGTTAAAATGTTTTGTTAATGAGCAAGGAGGTGTAGAGCTAATATTCGTTTCATTGTTGGTCTAAACTGTCGACAGTTGAACATACACGTGATCTATCTGCACACCAATCTCATTAAAATACACACCTATATTTCACTTTTTTATACTTTCGATGACCTACACTACATGAGGATCTGGGGGCAGTTTCACAAAGCAACTTACGATGAAAAATTTGCGCAAGTTTATCGTAACGTAAACTTACGTAAAAATCGCGTTTTACTAAACTTCTTAACTTACGAAATTCGTAACTTTAATCGTAAAGTCTACGGCAACTCTAGCCTTGTCGTAAGTTGGAAATTTTTCGTATCTTTGACAAATTGAACGCCTTTATACTTTATGCGGATCAGGGGGCAGTTTCACAAAGCAGCTTATGATGAAAAATTTATCGTAACGTAAACTTATGAAAAAATTGCGTTTCACTAAAATTCTTAACTTACAAAATTCGTAAATTTGATCGTAAAGTCTACAACAACTCTCAACCTGTCGTAAGTAGGATTTTTTTACGTATCTTAGACACAATGGCCGCCTTGTTACTTTATGCCAGTGGTTCCCAACCTGTGGTACGCGTACCACTAGAGGTACTAGAGGGCCTTCCAGGTAGTAAGCGAGCACTTTCGGGGTCGTGAACGATTTTTAGTTATTTTTTACTTCACAAAAATGTTTACTGCCTAACACAAGATAATGCCCATTATTTTCTCAGTTTATATATGTTACTATTCTTATTATTATTTTGTATAGGCCTACTTACTTATATTTTATCTCAATACTTCTTTATCTATTTCTTGATTGATTAATCTTTTTTTTTGGGGGGGGGGGGGAGAAGCAGATAGCCTACAGCGCTCGCATTGAGTTGAGTTTTTTTTTACTTCTATTGTGTGTTCTACTTGTAAAATCATACAAATAAAGTGCAGCTATGGCGGGTGTGGCTCCAGATAGGGTAAGCTTACTCTTCCGGACACCACTGTTACCACTGCTCGTCGTGTATTTTGTACACGGGGATCAGTCCATTTTCTGATTACACTATTTTGCCTATTACGTTTTTTTAGGACTTCGAATTCTGTCTTATGGTTTGGATTGTTGGTACTTGGTTTTATTTTATTTGATCGAATCGAGTTTCTCTTGAACCAGGTGGTAGCCTACGTGGCGACTGTGTGGGACCTCCAAGTGGTACTCTATCACAAAAAGGTTGGCAGCCACTGCTATATGCGGATCGGCAACTTCGGCGAGAGAGAGTATTTAGGGACACCCATACGGACGAGGAGTTAGTTTCACGTAACAAACTTGATCGGACCAGTAGGCCCCCTATATTACATGTTGTTCACTGTATTAATGATGATATCAAAACCGCAACTTATCGATCGAAATCCTACTGTACAACTTACAAGTCCTGATTGCATTACGGTAGGCCTACTATGCCACACCTAGCTTCCAAAAACTCATTAGGCTACTGAATACTGGTGCACATGATCATTGGGTTAGTGTACCAGCAGTGTCTGTAGTAATTTATCGTGTTTCACGAGCAATAACAACCCTTGTTGTCGATTAATTATCAATAAATTTCCCCTAAAGAGTGGGCTTACGCCTATGGCGGCAAAGATCGACACGTACTTCGTACAAATATTCTCCCAAGCTCTGTCTTTCGATTATCTATTCAGACTGCTGCTCAATTTTCCTTTCAGAATTCCATAATGCTGCTCTACGCCCTCAATCGAAACACCGAGAGCTGTTCCAATTTTGTTTTCGATTTTTAATTTTCATGCTTTCTATTTCGGCTTTTGACAGACTGTCACGCGCTATGACGTAGCAAAGAAAAACAAGTAAACGAAAGGCATGAAAATAGCTTTTTGTTCATAAATACAGAGCTACATCTTAGAGTATATATAATGATTATATCATTTCGTCGTTTATGTTTCAAAAGGTTAGGATAAAACCAAACATTACGGTTATAATGCCGAATTTGTCAACATTATGACTGGGAATGTTTACAGAAGTTTGAATGAAGTGACGTAACATGACGTCACGACCATTCGTGGCGTATCTACGAAAAAAGATACGAGAAAAAGTTAAGAAAAAACTTACGCCGGCGTAAATAATTCGTATCTTTTTCGTAATTTTTTTTTAACGTAACTCTTTTTTGAAAAAACACAAACACAACTTTATGGATAACAATCACTAGCAACTTTAATAGTGCAACGTTTCAACAAGTTGCTAGTGATTGTTATCCATAAAGTTGTTTTTGTTTTTTCAATGTTAGTCCTATCACTAATTTAATGCCTTATAAACAATGTAACTTTTTGTCTTAAAGTTACGAACTTTTTTGAAACTGACCTCAGGAACTTCGGTGGGAGAGAATATTTTAGGGATAGATTAAACCCTCCCGACATCCATACTGACGAGGAGTTAGTTTCGTGGTACAGACTTGATCGGACCAATATATTACATGTATTAACTGTATTAATATGATGATATGGAAACCACAACCCACCGATCGAAATCCTTGTCATCTGTGGTGTAAAAACTACAAGTCCAGATTGCATTACGATAGGGGGGATCACGTGGCTAAGTGGGTAAGGCGCTGGCTCGCTAGCCTGGAGGTCGGGTTCGATCCCTGCATTGGTCGAGAAAGTTCATCTCAACTTTCCGGCGTGGTTTCCCCTTGTCAGTGATGCAGAACGGAGGGGCTGACAAGGACAGCTGTCTAGTCGTTCGGATGGGACGTAAAACCGAGGTCCCGTGTACACATTGGTGTGCACGTAAAAGATATCTTGGCAGTTGGAATTCGATATAAAAGAGTAGTCCGTAGTGCCGCTGCCGGGGCAAAATTTCCTCATAGCACACTGTGTGGCGTATGCCCGTTTTCCATTAGCCTAGGTTAGACGCAGAAGAGGGGGACGTTAAATCCCATTTAATTTCATGCATTACGATAGGCTACTATGCCACAGGTAGCTTCCAAAAACTCATTGCTAATGGCACATGGGGTTAGCGTACCATCAGTGTCTAGACTAATCACCTTTTAAGTTCTGTGGTCAGGATCGGGTATACCTACTATAGTACCGGAAAGGTATGCCTATATATATAGCCTATAGGCTTGGCAGATTCAGGCTAAGCAGTTTTGACGCTCACGCCCAAGCTGGAATTTTGAGACAAGGTAAATACACCAGTCTTCGAAATTTTGGCGTTTAAATTTCATACGTACTCGGACTTTTATTTTTGAGACTCCGTTTAAAACGGGATTGTCCCTTTAACCCTTCGGTTTTGATGTTTTGAGTGGGTTACCAACAGCTCCGTGCATATCACACAAAAAACTCACCGTAACAAACCGTTCCATTGGCTAATCCCTCGTATCAACAAGATCGTCATTAACATAACAACTCTCCCGAATCCTAGTGTAGTAACGACAAGTAAAACGCAGTTTTGAACCATAAAAAAAAAACGAAACGAAATAGGATCTGTGTGTTATTCTGATTGTCTGCACAGTAGCCAACACAGGCTATCGCAGACCAAGGCCAATATAAAAATGTAATAAATATTCGGTACATCCCCACCCTCCTTGTCATATCTGGTTGTCTGATCAGAATGATGTCTATTACCTCTTTATGACTGAACTATAGCCTCAACGATACATTGTGTTCCATCAGGCAGATATAATACCGCTTATTTTTACTTAACTTTTAGAAAACCGTTGACTACGGACCAAGAACTATAGCGTGTACGATACGCTGTGTTCCATTAGAGAGATATAATACCTGACAATGACCGCTTATTACGTTGGACTAACTGTTCATAGACAGACGAGTCACAGATTATCTTGGTAATATTATTAGAATCAAGATGGTAGAAGAGACGTATTACTCACGGAAATGTTGATAAATATTTAGTCAAGTGATCGTGTCAAGTTGCACTGAAACCAGAAATATGTAATTCATTTTGCAGACGTGTTACTCGTAGTCGTCAAGTTTTTGTGAGTAATGGCGTGTGCGTTACAATTGTTGCGTAACAAATTTCTTTTTATGTAGTTTATTCGTGGTGTCCCGTATGAGGCGCACGTGATTGGTTGAGTTTTAACAAATTTTAAAAATAAAATGCGTTTGCGTGGTTAACTCACCTATAGCTAACACTTAAACTCACTGGGTTAACACACCTAGCTAAATGTACTTCGCTTGGTTAACTCACCTGGCTAACACATAAACTCGCTGGGTTAAAACACCTAGCTAAATGTACCTTGCTTGGTTAACTCACCTCGCTAACACATAAACTCGCTGGGTTAACTCACCTAGCTAAATGTACCGTGCTCGATTAACTCACCTGACAAAAACATTAACTCGTTGTGTTAACTCACCTAGCTAACACGTTAATTGTTGGGTTAACTCACCTAGCTAACACATTAACTCATTGGGTTAACTCACCTAGCCAACACGTTAACTCGCTGGGTTAACTCACCTGACTAACACATTAATTAGGTGGGTTAACTCACCTAGCTAACACATTAACTCACTGGGTTAACTTACATGACTGACACATTAACTCACTGGGTTAACTCACAAAGCTAACACATTAACTCGTTTGGTTAACTCACTTAGCTAACACATAAACTCGCTGGGTTAACTTGTTTGGTTAACACACCTGGCTAACACATTAATTCGCTAGGTTAACCCACTTGGCTAACACATTAACTCGCTTGGTGAACACTTTAACTCGCTTGGAAGACGACTGGTGGGAACCGGGATTTAAACAAAACAATTATTTGTTTGGGCTCACGTCGGGTTTATAACTCGGAACATTCTATGCTAGAATCCAATATCCTTACAATTCGACAACCGTCCAGATATGGTACACAATGCTGGTAATTCGTACACTGTTCAGAACTTAACATCGCCGTTTTCGCACGGAGGAACCCCTGTATCTTCATACACGACCATAGATTGTACTATGGTAAGAAAGTTGTACACGGACGGCTATTGAATTACATCTGTCCATGGTTCTTTAACGTGCACGGTTTAATTATTATAAACCATAGTATTGTTTATAGAACAATGGTTACAGCTTCCATTCCCCTTTTTTACAAAACATTGTCTAGATGAACCTGGTCAACTTTCATGACATTTTGTTTTTACACGTTGACCTTGGAACTGATCGATTTCAATATAAGTCAGTTTGACATTTGACACGCAATGTTTGTTAATTAAACACGTTGGTTTCTTTTCGAGGAAACATTCAACCAGATAATTAGAATGGTACAAAGAATACTCTGGTGTATCAACAACAATCCCATTGAAACACAGATCCTATATTCGTTCGTTTTACTTGTCTTTACTACACTGGGACCTGGGAGAGTTGTTATATAACCTGCGTTCTAGATGACGTGAAGGATTAGCCAATGAAAAAATCTGTTACGGCGAGTTTTTGGAGTGAGGTGCGCGGAACCGTGGGTAACCCACTAGAAACCTCTTTACTACACTGGGATCTGGAAGAGTTATTATCATTGACGTGTTCTAGATGATGTGAAGGATTGGCCGATGAAACGATTTGTTACAGTGAGGTTTTGGTGTGAGTTACACAGACCTATGGGTAACCCATTAGAAACACCAACGATGGCTGATTAATCAAATGTCTAACGTCATAAGGTCAAAAATCGCTCGTGTGATTCCCTCTCCTCTCCCTCTTGACTCTATCTCCCACTACAACTTGCCTTAACAAATATATCTAGCCTAAGATCATATGAGTAGAATAGTAGAGTGCAAAAAGAACATTATGACTTAAATGAAATGGGGTTTAACGTTCTACTCTTCTGCTCCTAAACTGGGCTAATGAAGACGGGCATACGCCATGCAGTGTGCTATGGGGAAAATTTTGCCCGGACAGCGGCGCTCCGACCTACTCTTATATCAATTTCCAACTGTCAAGGGATCTTTTACGTGCATGTCAATGTGTACACGGGACCTCTGTTTTTCGTCCTAGACAACTGTCCTTGTCAGGCCCTCCATCCTGCATCACTGTGTACACGGAGCGACTAGATCGAACACCCGACCTCCAGGCTAGCGAGCCAGCGTCTTACTCACTGTACCACCATGGCCCCTCGGCCACTGTATGTCCTGATGATTACAGTGTTAGAATAAAGAACAAGATGAACTGTTTTATGAAGTCTTCTTTAAGCAACAAACGTAAGGAATAATTACCTTGTAATATAACAAAGCTTGGATGGATTTTATAATTATATTTGACAGCCATGTTTTTTACGGGTTGATTTATAAGCAAAGACAATTACAAAAACCGCAATCCTCTCTTTCTACGTGGAAACAGTATTACCAGTAAATAATCAAGTAATGCGCAACTAACGGTTATAAAAGATATAAATTTAAAGTTGCAATTTGTGCTTTCAGTTCTGAAATGAAATAGGATTTAAAGATACATTATCAGCGATTAGATAAAGAGCTGACATATTTGACTCCAATAGTTTAAAACTAAATAATGTAAAGGCAATTTGCTGAAAATTTCAGTCAAAGTGGGGTCTAGCCTCCATCATCATCACTAAAGTTAATTAAAGTTTAATTAAAATCTGATTAAAACACGGATCCAATTTCGTTTCGTTTTTTTTTTTATAATTCAGAATTTTGTTTAACTTGTCTTTACTACAATATAGAAGAGTTGTCATATAATAGGCGTCATTTGTGATGTGAGGAATAAGCGTTCGTTCGTTACTGGAGTTTAACGTCCACTTCTACCTTGGGTGATATCGCAGATAATAGGAATAAGCCAATAAAACGGTCTGTTAAGGCGAGCTTTAGGCGTGTTTTGCACGGAACTGTGGGTAATGCATTAGTGACATCAATACTGATTGGTTAATCAAATGTCTGACCTATCGCTACAACCGGTCAGATCTTCATGTGGTGTCAGCCATTGAAAGTATAAAAAAACGAAACGAAATATATAGAGGATATTTGTCGTTTTAGAGTGAATAACATATTTTATTTCATCGAGAAGCAAGAAAACCTATATAAACGTTTTCTTGCTTAGAGATGAAATAAAATATGTTATTCACGACAAAACGAAAAATGTTCTTTTTATTTTATGATTTTACAATCATTTTAGGTAAAACAACATGGATTACTTTGTCCGCCAGTGGAATAACACTTTTATTTCACTGATAAAACGCGGTATTCCACTACTGATCATAAAATAAAGATTGGGGCTTAACTTCCTACTCCTCTGACCTGGGCAAATGGAAGACGGGCATACGCCATGTAGTGTGCGATGGGGGAAATTTTGCCCGGGCAGCGGCGCTACGGCCTACTCTTATATCGAATTCCAGTTGCCAAGAGATCTTTTACATGCACGCCAAGGTTTTTCGTCCGATCCAAACGACTAGGCAGCTGTCCTTGTCAGGCCCTTCGCTCTGCATCACTGACAAGGAAAAACCTCGCCGGAAAATCGAGATGAACTTTATCGGCCAATGCAGGGATCGAACACCCGACCTCCAGGTTAGCGAGCCAGTGCCTTACCCCCTCATGCCTAAAGAAAGACCTGCAACAGGCAGATTTAGCTCTTGCATAATGTATGGCCATCGTCCTACTGCTCGGTTTCGACGTGGCTAATAAAGACGAGCATACGCCATACTGTGTGCTATGGGGGAAATTTTGCCCGGGAAGCGGTGCTACGGCCTACTCATCTATCCAATTCAAATTGCCAAGGGATCATTTACGTGCCCTCAAATTTGAACTACCTTTCCATTCTCATTAAAATAAGAACATTTAATTTATCCGGAACCGCAGTCCACCCACGGGGTCTCGGGTTCGCTTCCCATGTGGTGCAGTGGAGGTGACATGGCAAGGAACGGCGTTTAGTCATACAGATGGGGCGATATCCCGAGGTGTCGTGTATCAACGAACCCGTGACATTTGGAATTTAAAATATAGAGCGTGTATGTTCGCTTTGTATAGATTTATTCAGTTGAAAAGTCATTTTTAAAAAAAAACATCATCTTGACGTTTGTATGACTACTTATAGATGAACTATTGTATAGTTTGTCATACTTGATACATAATATCAATTCCCATGGTTACTACATTCCTGTATTACAACACATAATACCCGCTATTTCATTTCATCTAGTTTAATATACCATGGATTATACGACATTATATACATGTATATCACAAGCATCTTGAGGGGTTAGCACGTGCGCGCTGTATCATGAGGTCTGCTGTCATTGAATCAACTGGCGTAGTTTCGATTCTCCGTTGTACGTGACAAGGAGTAGGGTCGCTTGTCCCACCTCGTGTTTTTTCTTTGGGTCCTCCGGCTTCCCCCACTACTAAAGACCCCTACGCGCAAACGCATTATTGAAATACAATTGAACCACGTGTTAGTCCCGATATGATGAAGTTGGTGTCGAGTGGACGTTAAGAGTTTATATAACATTTCAGGCCTAAATAAAGATTTGCAATGGGCTTATTTAGCTCTTGTATAATGTTTGTTTAACTTAGAGTTTATTTTGGTAAGAACAAACGACTTTACTCATTACAACGCAAAAACAAAGAGGGGACAGGGGCATCCAATCAAAGAGAGTCGAGTGGAAGTTAGCCAACCCACCACCACCCCCCCCCCCCAACACACACTTTCCCGTTCCCGCTATTTCGCCCCCTTTTCTCGCCTTGTGCCCTCTCTCCCGTCTCTACCTCCCCTATTTCCCTGTCTCTTTCCTCCCTCCCAACCACTCTCCTCCCTTTCTCTCCCCGATCTCACTGCCTCTTCCCTCCCTCCCCCTAACCCCCTACGGCTCTCCCATTTTTTACCCTCTCCCTAAAATTAAAATCTTACTACGAGTTTTAAGTCTTACTCCATCAAAAACTGCTATCTTAAATAATTTTATCGAGGTTTACGGCTCAAGAGATTAATTTAAAGTTTCAACACTTCAACCCACAAACCTACCCTCTGGACATGCCCCCCCCCCCTTAATCAGGATTGCAATTTTATACTAATTCATGGATTGTATTGTCTGTTTACAGGTTGCCGTGATGGCTTATATATGACAAAAGAGATACGAGAAAGTACCGTCACAGTCGACTAGAATGTTATTCCATTTATCACGAAACCAGATCTAATTCTACTCCCAGTCCACAGAATCCGTAACAACAAAAGAATTCTTAATCACGATCTGAGATCAGTTACACGTGGCCAGTGATTCCGGAAGGCGGTGTACAATATCCGGATTCCAATTAATATGATATAATTATTGGGGCTATTGTTGCAGAAAATATTAATATCGAATATCTACTGATAGAGAGAGGGAGATAGTTAATACAAGGCCGGATTTATACAATCAAGACAGCGAGTTGGTTTATAATTTTACCACAGAGCGAATAAAGCTACGATTTTAATACGATCAAGGCGGTAGTGATTTAGTGTATAATTTTGCCACAAATCGGAATAGAGCTAGGATTTTAACACAATCAAGACAGTGAGTTGGTTTATGAATTTACCACAGATCGGAAAGAGAGCTGTGATCATGTTGTGAATTGTGTATATTATGATAAATACGTACCACAGATCGGAAATAGAGCTATAATCTTGTTGTGAATTGTACAATGTGAAAATAAATAATTGTGCACGGGATAATTGTTACTTACAATCCAATATCAACAATAAGTAACTGTCGAGCTGTTTGGTACTTGGAACTACCCGTATATATTTGTCCATACGATATTCATTCAAATCCAGGTGTGAACTGGCTTTGGTCACTGTAAATCGGTTATTTATTTTTATTTATTTACAGTTAATTATTGGACTATAAAAGACAAGATGTGACATGTTCTAGAGGAAAACATATACTACTGAGTGTACGACACCCACAACGATGTGTAGCGATATGAAGTTGAGTGATATATAAATGTTAATAACATTTAAACGACCCGTGAACAGGTATCAAATTGTTAT
This sequence comes from Patella ulyssiponensis, assembly GCA_963678685.1. Lineage (NCBI taxonomy): Eukaryota > Metazoa > Mollusca > Gastropoda > Patellidae > Patella > Patella ulyssiponensis. The sequence continues at coordinate 94,693,264 of OY783225.1, forward strand.
TGAACCGCGATGATAATCGGGTCTACCTCAATGACATATGAAGATGACTATATAAGGAGGGAAATTGCCGTTATATGGGACTCAAATAGATTGTGTTGTCCCAGCTGATTTAAAACGGATTCAGCATATCATCCATCAATTTGTTAACGGACAAACGATCGCACGTTCTTCCTAATTGATACTGTCACGTGATTACCATTATCTGATTTTAATGTCAAGCAGAAACCAACGTGGTACCACAAACACCATTGATAAAGTATTTGCTTAACCTTTGAAATGAGAATCGCGGTTATCCGCGGTTTGATATTCTAGGCACGTGTTTACGTTCTTCACGACAACATAACAACAGTAGCTTTTGAACAGATGGGAGTGTTTGTCGTTCCCGATTGTGTTATGCCATATTTAAACGCCTTAGTTCAAACTGCTGCTAAAAACAACTCAATAATTTGAGCCGATACATCAATAGACGAAATTAAAAAGTGTTGAATACATTTCTGTGTATCGCTAGATTTAGATTTGTTTACGTTGCGTCGTAATTCAATATGAAATTATATGACAATAATAAGACACTCGTTATCTCCCTTTACGAAAATAATTATACAACAAATAGCCGTTCTATTGTGGATATATACATTTAATAGATACTCGAGAAGCGTGATTGTTGAAGTTCTTCTCGATATTTGAAGTACATCAATGGTTGATCATCGACTTGCAGATAGCCATTATTGAAGTTATTATAACAGTTGTTCTATTGTGTGAATTGTGTTAATATAATTATTGTTAATGTTCTTCTATCAGTGATAATATTGGACTCGGAGTCCGTCTAAATAACCGGGATAATCTAGAAGGATGTTGTTCATTTTGCGGTGAGATATTTACTGGAATCGCTAGTTTACTGATGTAGATATCAGTCTGTAAGTGATATTAACAATCCAATCATAATTGTGACATGTTGGTGACGACCATACTTCAAATCAGAGAGATATATTCATTTAAATTCTGAAATATAAAAAAAAACATCAACGCGCTAATCACGATGTTATGTTACTCAACACCAACACAACGTGATGTGGAGATGGCTACCGGAAAGAGACCCGACCGGAAGTCCATTTATAGACAGGATAGTGAAAGTGGATGTGGTCCGGGTGGAACCGGAACTGTGTTTTTAAAACAGGCGGATGGGAGATTTCTTGAACATCCGGTTCCGGTTCGTCCGGGTAATTATATTGGATTAGCCGTGGTTGTATCAATTTGTTTTAATCCACCCTTTGGAATTATTGCTGTGATTCTGTCTGTCAAATCTAACCGCGATTATCTAGCCGGTAATTACAGAGCCTCGAGACTTAAAGGAAAGGCCTCTATGATTGTTAGTATTATAGGCATTAGCTTAGCTGTTTGTATTTTACTTATATTTCTATTTTTGCCTCTCATTCAAGGTCAAACTTCGACAGTGTAAATAGAGCACAGTTATATGGGTGGTCGAAACCGCCATTTTCTCTAATTTCATGTTCATCACACATTCCGCTGCACAGATACTGTCACCCAGATTTAAAACTGTTATAAATGTCCTTTTTATTTTTGTATAGCGGGAAAATAATACCTCACCGTGTATATATTACTGTCATACGTATTAACAGTCAAAGCTCTCTACTTTCGAAAACAGGATTGTTGTACCTACTTCCGGTCTACATCAGTTGTGCGGATATTGTATCTCACTGACTTCCAGTGTGTTATCTTTTGGGGATCCACCCTATAGTCGTGTAAAGGAACCATTGTCTGTTGGAACTCAGTAAAAGTAGGCACTGTACACGTGACATTACGAATATTTGTGATGACGTGACTTTATTGAACTTCGCAGTCTCCCGTTTTCTGCGATTCAAGGGAGATAACTGGATTATTTAAGGAGACTACTATGGAAGCAGACCACCATTAATTTCCCCGTTGACTTCAATGTTAATTCTGGACTCTTTGGTCACCCCCTACTTTCCCCCAAATTTTCGGTTGGCTGAATGCTTTTCACTACAATCAGGAACAAATGGCCATGTCTTTGCACTAAAATTTGTATGAGGTTGAGATACACAAATTGGAAGAAGCATACTAAACACATGTAACTATTTAGTTATCACCGTAGCCAACCTGATAGCACCGTTATCCTTCCGTCTCAAAATCATGAATAGTTACCAAAACCTGGCAGAAAATATTAATTCAAATCTTCTTCACCCATTCTAGACCAAAAGATCAACAAAAATGGGCATGCAAAGGGGAGAAAGGGGACAGAGAGAGATTTGCTATAAATAGACGAACTACAATTTGGGTACCGAGATAGTGAAATTTAATGGTTGTCTGCCTCCTATATGATTTTAAAAGTTCACATATCATTAAAATTCTTTTCTTTATAGCGTCACATTTATTTTTGCAAAATTATTATAATACAGAATCAAAACAAAAATAATTACAGAAGAAATATTGAATTTCTTTTACCTTCTTCTACAAAATGGCCCATTTTTTACACTTTTTATATCTAAAAATGCCAATATTTCCATATTTCTTGTAGGTTTTTAGAAACCTTGGCCAATATACGAGAAGACACGCTGCAAATTGGTTGCATTGAAGGAACTATAAGGAACTACAATGAAACTTGTAAGCCCCCCCCCCCGCAAAAAAAAATGTTGCTGTTGTAACAAATCCAACTTGTGTCCACATAAGTAATACTGTTGATGGAATATGGCTAAAAGCCATATTTTTCTATCCCTGACTTGTATACATAATATAAACACAGGTACTCGTAAGAAATATGAATCATTTATTAAAATATGGATTTATAAATGTAAAATTAATGATGTATTTAGGTGAAAACCAGACACTCTAATGAAAGGGTCACAAAGCACTATTTTCTTTTAAAAAAATGGGAATTTTTCGGTATTAAAAACACTTCAACAATCAGAGGTATCCTTGCAATTACATGGTGTAAATACTTTGTGGAAACAAGGTGTTTTAATTTTTACCTCAATTTTCTGACAAAATGAGGTGGAAACAGGGAGTTATGACATAATTCATAGCATATTAGGAGTATGAAAAGGCTATTAATTAATATTTTAGTGCTCTGTAAGTGCCACATTTTAAGAGGTCATAAACCAATAATAGATTTACATCAAAAATGTAAAACACCAAGTTGCAAAAGACACATCGACAACTTATCCATTTTGGGGTGTGGACTTATTTGGATAAATGTCATAGGATTACATGTTTGGCAATAAACAAAGAGTCTTCGAAATCCATGAAATCTTATATGTAACTATTTGTTTGTGAAAAATAAAATGGCTGGTTACCATCCAAACACAAAATCCAATTACAAATAAGTTGGAGTCAATATATGTTCAATTGAATATCCAAATATCATGTTCAGGGAAAGGGACGTGGTGGGGAGGTTGAGCCAGTCTTAATGAAATGAAGACCGAGAAATTTCCCTGCTTTCTCTAGTAGGAAAATGGAACAATTTCAGGTTTTAAAAGATTAAAATTGTGTCAGAGGAACCCAGCAGAAAAATGCAGTTCACTCACGTTTTGAAAATTTTAACATACCTCAGCAGTACGTAATTAGTCTAAATTTCTTAATTTTTAAATTTCTGACAAACACATGGATACTTTTTCAATATTTGACAACCACATGGATCCTTTCCAAGTTATTTAACAATGGAAATAACGACATGTAAGATATTTTGATTCATTTACAACAACATTGGGGATAATCTGAAGAATTTGAGACAACTTATCATGATTGTGTGAAATTATTGTACTTTCTTTCCATCTAACCTTTATGATGCAGAAAAAAGTACAAATTATATACATTTAAATATTTTCCGCTAATTTTGAAAAGTTAGAAAAAAAAAAGAAAAAATACACAAAATTTGGACTAAATTCTAAAAATAATAAATATTTACCAACACCTGGCAGAAAATATTAATTCAAACACTCTTCACCCATTCTAGACCAAGAAATCAACAAAAATGGTCATGCAAAATGGGAGAAAAGAGAAAGGGGGAGATTTGCTATAAATAGCAACCGGCAGCTATTTTTAAATATTATTTTTTTCTCTAAAAGACTGATATTTTCTGAAAGCTGTACATCTCAGTATTGTAACAACACCAAGTTTATCACAATCGGCGCAGAATTGGCTGAGTTACAATCCGTATTGTTTGCGAAATTGGCCACTTTGCTTCAATTTTAGACCCCATTCCATATCTCAGAAACAAAAAGTCCCACAGACAAAATTATTTCACCAAAATTAAGCTTATTTACCCACCAACTATGCAAACACTTTACATATAGCTCTAGCAGTTTATTTTATAATGTTAGTAATATCGGTACAGAAGATTAAAACATTACGTAAATTTTAACTTTAGGGGACAAATTAGACACAATCATTAACAATTATACAATGGAATCAACATATTTAAACAAGACTTTGTTTCTGAGTATTCAAACCCTAAAAATAACAGATAAGTACATGTTAACAAAATATTAAAAAAAGAAAGACATAAATAAATACATAAAATAAAATTATTTATCGATATACCCATATTTCAATATCATAAAATTTATAATAGTCTCATCCCTGCCCCAACATCACCTCATAAGGTAAGAATAATTTAGATAAACTTAAAATATTAAAATAAAACTATTTATCATACCTCTACTCGATACAAACTATGTCATTTCGGGACTAACATATGGTTTAATTTTATTTCAATAATTCGCTTGCGCGTGGGGGGCTTTAGCAGTCGGAGGAAACCGGAGTACCCGGAGAAAACACAAGAGGCTGGACAGGCGACCTTACTAATTATAAAGGATTATATAGTCAGCACAGCAATATTATTATTCATGCCACAATGGTATTGCACATGTATTTATGATTTATCAATGTAAATATTCTAATCTCATGACTCATTGTCAATTTGTGCTCCTTTTATTTCACTCTCAAACTCTTTCTGAAACAAATAGATATATCTGACAAGAAGTACAACCACGGTTAAGTTAATTCGATAAAATATAAATCAATTGTGTGGCATGGCATATCACATAGTGTATATTATCATCTTTAAATGAAATAATAAACCTGTAGTGTAATCAGATTTTTTTTAACCAACTGGATAATACTTCAGGCTTCAAAAACACTTCTGTGTATAGCATGCATGTACTTATTTCAGTTTCTGAACCAATGGTTAGATGAAAGCTATCATCTGATGAATTGGCATTCATTGTGGAACGGTACTGCTGTCAATTAAAATGGACTGTATTAATCAAACTTTTAAAAATAACATCTGCATTTCAAATTACACTTATAAGTCTAATAATACACACTAGTCACTCAATGACATTTCTTTTGCCAAAATCAGTCAAGCTATTAACAGTGGTCTGTACCCATAATTGTGGTGGAGTTGCGTCCCTTTGGAATCCGACACGGTGAGGATTTCCAGGAATTGCCCATTTCAACGGGGGTTTTCTCCAAGCAATATTTTTTATGACTAATTTAATGTTTATATCAACGATTGTAAGCAATACTGTGAGCGAATATGCGACAATTTAAAAATAAAAGAAAACTTCAACAATAAAATAAAAAAAACAACTTACCGCATATCATCTGCCATACACCATATTTCCAGGCGCGCTTGACCCTTGTCTAAAATAATCATGTGTTTTCCGACTCGGATTCCGATGCAAAAGTCTGTACCAGCTCCGCGAATATATGACCCAAAAACGGATGCAATGGGGTTGAAAATCGGCTATTGCTGTGTACAGCACTGTCTGGGCCCTTTAGCGGAGGCGCCGGTCGCTACTATAAATAGACGAACTACAATTTGGGTACCGAGATTGTGAAATTAAATGGTGGTCTGCCGTCCTACTGGCGTTGTTTATGTTTGATCCACGGTTTGTCTGTCTATTGTAAGAATTTCTATTCACATTCACCTTTTTAATTAATATCTGGTCGTATAATACAGGTAAACCTGGATACCTGTCTATGTTACATCACCACCTTTATAATACGATACCTTTCTTTGTTGCATCATAACATGGTCGTATAATACATATTTTAAACGAAAAGTACAGCTGAAGATACTATCATTATGCTTATACCAGGCGTACATTATTGTTATATAGAGAATCTCCTACGAGTGTTTTTTGATATCAAAAAATATCAACACAAGTTGATAAAGTGAAAAAGGCTCTGCCGAGTTTTTTTTTACTTTATCAACGAGTGTTGATATTTTTTGATATCAAAAAACACGAGTTGGAGATTTTATTTATCACCCAATCCTTTCTTACATGCACAAATAAATAAATGCAATTCTTTGGTATAGATTTCACTTTTAATTAACCTAATTACATTACAGCGTAGTGATTCATCAGTTTTTTGACAGCAGTTTAGCTATTGCAAAGTCCTATATATTGACCCAGTATTTCCTTCAAGGTCAATTAAATAAAAACAGTTTCATTTTAACAAAAAAAAGTCACTTTTATTTAAAATAAGTGGTTTCTTTAAAATAAAAGAAAATAGTTCCTTTTTGATTGACCAATCAAATTCATGTTTTTATTTCTTCTTTTCAACATATACAATACTTCTACTACATTACTTATATTAACCGGGTTTTTCGTCTGGTTGCCGTCTTGTTCCCAGCTCGGCTCTCTGGCCTCGACTGATACCAAAACGTTCGCTACTGGGAGTTTAACGTCCACTTCCACCAACGGTGATATCGTAGACTATGATTCCAAAACGGTTTGTCTGATCTTTTAATTACTGGGCCGAATCTATGTCCAGCCTTGCTGTCTTGATACCACACCCATGCACCGTAACCTGATTGGTCGGTATCCGGTCGGGGTGGGTTAATAACCTGGACGGACATATAGTTATTGGCCAATCAACTAATTCCAGGTATTATATTTCAGATTACATTAGAACCGGGATAGGCGGCTGGTCATTATATAATAACAGATTAAGCTTCCCGTGCAGATTGTTTTACCATTCAAAGATCTTGCGTCACTCAGGACAGCTCTGATGATTAATGACTTCCTAACGACCTTTGTCTGTCTGTTAGTCTAATCATGTTTACTGCCATCTTTTGACCCCCGCGACCCGTCTGCTAGCCCTGTGATAAGATTGCTAATTGATTTCGTGAGGGTATGCAATGATATATCCCCCAATTGTGTAACATTTGTAGCCTACGTACGGGTAAAATGAAAACTGAAAATATAAATAATAATTTGGGAGATAAAATCATTCTACCTTCTAGTCGACAAAATAAGCGCCTGAAATTCCATGATTATTTGGTCTGAAGCCATTCCGGATTGTACGTCAGTTTTCGGTCATCGATCATTAATTGTATCATCAATTTTTCGAAAATCAAAATTTCTTTAAATTTACTGGTGGATAAAACATTTTAAATTATTGTAACTTCAACTCAGTGTAATTTAAATAAAAGGTGTCTAGCGCCACTCTGTTCTATGCGCGACATGTGTTTCGGACATGTTTCATCAGTGTCTTGTGATACCAGACATCGCTCTCCGAAACTTTCTGGTTTCTTTTGCAATTTGTTTGGGGTAAGACGTTACCACTCTCTGCCTATGTGTAAATGATATTAATTTGTATAATATTCAAAACTACAATTTCATATTTAAGTTATATTTTTAAAATGTATTAAAATAATGCCCTAAACTAGATGGTATCTATAAACAGTCCTACCTTGTTTAAGAATAATCTTATTAATCCTATTTCACCATTGCCAGTTGAGAAATTGCCAAAAATATAATTTTCAACTACAAATTCAAACGTTTGAAGATAACCATTCTATGGCGGTGAATGGAAAAACAAGGGAGCTAATTGTATTATTATTCCCTGTATCACTGATTTTAATGCCTGGGAAATAATGCCCGTGGTCGTGTAATAGTGAGTTGACAACCTATTGAGCAAAAGACATAGAAATAATTATGTTTTGTCTTTCTTAGAAAATATCAATCTAATTAAAATATAGATCTATATTTCGTTTCGTTTTTTATACTTTCGATGGCCTACACTCATGTAGATCTAACTAGTTATAGTGGAAGCTCACGTTCTATGACGTCAGGTATCAAGCACGGGACATTTGACCCGATAACGTCAGTCATTCGATTAACCAATTAGCGACCGCCATGCTTTTCAAAATCCACTTTTGTTTTGTTATGATTTCTATCCGCTGGTGTTTATCGTATAGACGTCGTTGGCTGGTAATATCTACCCACAGTTCCACGCATAAAAAGGTCAAACGGTCGATTCGACAGACCATTTGATTGGCTGACCCCTCATTTCAGCCAGAACACAAGTTAAATAACAAGTCCTCCAGATAAAAGAGTAGTGAAGACAAGTAAAAATGAAATTTTGAACTATAAAAAACGAAACGAAATTGGATCTGTGTTTTAATCAGATTGAGAAAATATGAAATTCTCGCTTTAAACCGCACAAATTTAATACACAAACACATGTTATTCCACAGGTAAACAGACATTGAAGGGTACCAAATGAAAGAGACGCTGTTAGTTATGAGTTTGTCCGACTCCTTTGTGTATTCGCGCCCCATTTCTAATGACATGAATGACGTTGTTCTGATGCTCAACCAGTATCAAAGATATATCTTGTCTGAGGTTTGTTACAAATTGCCTCGAGGTTTTTCCACACATCTCAACATTTCTCGGCATTTTGTACTATCTGTAACATCATACATTCCTACAAAATGTTTTGTTTATTCAAGTGTATCAAGAAAATTGAAAGGCTAAAGGGGACAATAGAACAAGTAGACCTTAATGTCGACATATACGTAAGGCTCTATGAAATAAGATATTTTTAGGATATGATTCAACCAAATGTTCTATATATACAACGCAGATGATTAATATCTAAATTCAAGTTAAACCAACCGTGTCTATATATATTTAAGTTTTACGTAGAGTTGAATATGGGTGGTTAACAGTTTGTTTTTAGGATTTTCTACACCAAGTCTATTGCATCCAGATATTTAAGCGCGTTAACAATTCATTTAAGAAAAACTGTTATTTCAGGATTTACATATCGTAAACTTTATATTCATTTGACTATCGATCGACCCCCTATTTAAAAAACTGTAGTTTATCCCAACTACAGTGTAAACAGGGTTTAGAGACTCTATCTGAACTACAGGGTACATCATGTTTTAGACACTACTGGGTAGATTATGGATGAGAGACTCTATCTGAACTACAGGGTACATCTAACTAAAGGGTACACCATGGTTTAGAGACTCTATCCGAACTATAGGGTACATTATTGTTTAGAGAGACTCTATCTAAACCATAGCCAATATTGAATTTATTAACCGTAAAAACATTGTTTCATATTTGAAGCGATATCCACAAGGACAGGCATCGCTATTTCGGTTTCTATTTTGATTTTCGTTTCATATTTACACCATCTGGACCATTAATTATTAGTTGTTTTTTTTCTAGATAGAACCTAGCCACCACGAACCCATACGACGAATTACAAGCCAAACCCAACGGGAAAAAAATGACGATTCATTAAAATTCCACCATTTTGGATTTCATTTTGCCGGGCATTTTGAATTCTCGAAATTTATTTTTGAGATCATCGCTGCCCTTTTATTACCAAATTTAAAAGAAAGTGGTGGTGTATCACCAAATTTGGCAGACATTTTGATATGTTTGAGATTTGTTACAAATCGCCTCTACTATGTTCCACACAACCCAACATAATACCAGCATCGGAATTAAGGTTAGGTATGTTTTTTTTTCCAAAGCTTATTGGGAATACGTCACGGAAGCTACAATAAAAACTTGTTTACAAAAAATTATAAAGAGTGAAAGCTTTACTGTATTTAAAGAAATAATTTAGCTCAGCCGACTGAAACCCCATCTCCGCTATGTGTTCATTCTTTAAATATTATATTGCCCGTGTCCATCGTTATGATCTCGTAGACAAGTATTCAATCTATAAAAGCATACATTCCTGTAACATCGTTTCAGTCAAGTGAACCAAGAAAATTCATAACTATGCGCGGGTGGGGTGAGTGAATTCATGGTAACAGATTAGGCTTACGGGACGATAGAACAAATACGTAAGACGATATGAACATGTGGTTAGACTGCAAGGTGATATAAGCAGCATATATAATTAAAAGATCTATTCAAGTTAAACCAACTGTATCTATTTATATTTAAAGGAGCTAAATCGTTAACATTTGGGACCTAGAAATTGACACAAGTGGGTCGCAATGCATACAATACTGTAACTTGAATGTATATAAACTGATTTTACATTCCATGGTTTCCGTTTTTACTCTATAATTTCAAATCAGTTATGTTCGGTGAATTAAGCTAGCAGTTTCAATCGAATGAAAATTTCTAGCGTCTGGCTATAGCCTTGTTCTTCTAGTCTCTTGTTACAACTGGGGCTGAAACGCATTATGGTATACACAATTCGTGTACCAATGGTAAAATGTTTATTTTGTCTTAAATATTGGATATCAGAAGCCCTCCCTTTTCCGGTAAGATCACAGCATCAATGTTGATTTGAATTGACAAATAATTCGTGTTTTCAATGTTGAAGATTTTGGATGATATTGAGTTAGAGACTTAGCTACTTTAAGTCTTACGTCGAGCTGAATAAGGATTTATTGTCATTAAAACATCTATAGGTGGTTAGCAGTGTGTAACTATAGACTGAAATTAGATTTTTATTATTGCCAATGATTTAATATACCTTAAATTTTCTATGCGAAGTCTATCGCATCCAGATATTTAAAGTGCATTTACAATATATTCATGAAAGACAGAACTTTATTATTTCGGGATTGACAATTGTACAATTCATCTTCATTTGACGAACTACATCCAAACTACAGTGTAAACACGGTTTAGAGACTGTATCCTACTACAGGGTACATCCAACTACAGGGTACATCATGTTTTAGAGACTAATATCCAACAAGAAAAATGCCGATTAATTTAATATCCACCGATTTGTGTTGCTGCCATTTTGTATTTTCAAAATTCTATTCAAATTCAGAGACATCGAAAACCATTTAAAAAATCTAGCAAGAGTCATATCTAACGAGAGGCCCTTTTATTAGGACTACCAAATTGATGGCGGGGTGGGGTGGGTAAATGACTACCAAATTGATGGCGGGGGGGGGGGGTAATGGCTACCACATTGATGGCGGGGGGGGGGGGGGTAAATGTCATTTTGAAAGAAATACCCCGGCACCATATGAAAAATACATTTCTTTAATTGATGTGTCAAATTCGATTTCTCCGCACATTTCACGTGCATAACCACGATATATAGCATTATAATATTACCTAATTATGGCAGCCATAATGAAAAAAATGCCCGGCATCATATTTGTAAAAAATATATTTTTTTTAATGGATGTTTGTCAAATTCGATTTTTGGGCACATTTCGCTTGCATAACCACTCTGGGTTTCAGGAATTTAAAAAGAAATCCCCCAACCACTGAAAGACACCGATTACGAGATATCGTTCTCCGATAATTCCTGAAGAACGACAAATTGAATTTATGTTAATTACGTCATTTATCCTCCCACCAGTAAATAATAAACAGATTGATTTAGAGATATTGTTCTCAGAAAATTCCCCAATTTTGAGTATGATTTTGTCTAACATATTTATCACGGAACTCAAACTGCATTGGTTTCTTTTGCATTATATTTAGGGTAAAACGTTATCCCTCAACGTCTAATACTGGGAAAAAAAATAAATAAACGTTTTGGTTAAGTAAACCTGTATGATGCCAGCGTCATAGCTTGTATGGGGTCATAATTGGGACCCAAAATGGCCCCTGGAAATGATGACGTCAATGGTTGTAACGTTCCCTATACAGGGCTTTGAGCTATTTGACGTCAGGACGATATAGTTTTTATGGCGTCATAGTTGGGACCCAAAATGGCGCCTGGTAACTTTCCCTATAGGCTACAGGGCTTTGTCTAGTACAGTTCTATGATGTCACATGCTAATTTATGATGCCACGTGGTGTATTACACGTCTGGAATGTGGGATTATCTTTTCTTGACCATGGGAAGATAATCCAGGGATAGACATAATATGTAACAGGCATTGCCTGAATTGAGCGAAACTGATGCGATTCTTAAATACAAAACTTTCATAAATAAGTATTCCAAGTAATATTTAAAAAATTCATTTTTCCGATTTGAATTTAATCTAGACCAAAATTTATAGTTAATTTTGTTATTAAAAAAAAAAGAACAAAAAAGTTTTAGAATTATTTTCATTGACGTCAAAAATATGTCACGTCATTGATTAGACGCGTCATAGTATTACGCGTAATCTCGCTTGGGCAAGATTTGGTATGTTGACATTGGCATTGCCCAGTGTATCCGGTTCCAGTCTGATTTGTTTTTTAATCAGCAGTCTGTGGGGGACATTTTTACTTACGCTCCTGTGTTACCGTAAAATAGCTTTGCCTTGTCAGGGCTTCCACCCTGTGTATAAAACTTCAATGAACAATCGACCCCGGAACTCAAACCTAACGGTTGAGACTCTACATTGTCTCTATCTTAGTCTCGAATCAGAGGCTGAGAGTACGTTCTTAGAACTCTGATGATGTCGGTATCCCGGCCTGATAGCCGAGACCAGACGATGACACAAAGACTTTCCTAGGAACACCAAATGATGTCTGAAGGAAATTTAACCCCGTTCTTTCTTATAGAAAGCATATATTGTCAGCTATTAGCGTGGAACAATTATCAGTTTTAGGCAGATGTTTTGTATGGGTAGGCACTGTTTTACCTCAACATTATTCTATTTTAGTGGACTAATCTGTACACGCGAGGACTGGACGATAGTACCCTCCTTTGAGCAATTGGTGGTGACAATAACTGTCTGTGAGTTAGTCTCTACCTTCACTGATACTACATGTGTTTTACCATAATACCAATCACCACGTACATTACTCGCATTAAAAGTATCTTCAAACATATTTGGATGGCAACTTACAATTTTACCAAGTTGATTAGTTAACAAAGGGCAAAGTGGGTAAGACGCCTGGAGGTCGGGTGTTCGATCCTTGCATTGGCCGAGAAAGTTCATCCAGACTTTCCGGCGTGGTTTCCCGCACGTCAGTGATGCAGGACGGAGGGCCGGACAAGGACAGCTGTCTAGTCGTTCGGGTGGGACGGAAAACCGAGGTCTCGTGTGCAAATTGGTGTGCACGTAAAAGATCCCTTGGTAGTTGGAATTCGATTTAAGAGTAGGCCGTAGCGCCGCTGCCCGGGAAAAATTTCCCCACAGCCCACTGTATGTGGTATGCCGCTTCATTAGCCCGGGTTATGATCAGAACAGTAGGATGTTACACCCCATTTCGTTTCATTTCATTTCTGGATTTATCTACCCCTGGTACGCCTAGCCGCCTAGCGTGAGCATATTATCAGTCATAACTGTTTTACAATGATGTACACCTAGCGTGTGTAGCTGCTCGTTTTTCGTTGTCTTCATATTATCAATGATAACTGTGTTATATTGTATAATCTGTGTCTAATAATTCCACAGGAAGGTGCATGAACAACTCAAGACCATTCCGGTAATAATCATTTTTATAAAGATCTTTTTGTCTATCGTCTTTAATGAAAATTGCGTTTCGATGTACAAAAATTACAGTGAGGATGACATTGTAATGAATAGCTTAAAATGGTGCAATCAGGCGAAACGCTTAACCTATATACATATGTGTTGCATAAGTGAGGTGGTCGCCCTTCTGCCGTTTGTGCCCTCCGTCCGTCCACAATTGATTGTGGACACTCTACAGGTCACAATTCTTATCCGATTTTGACGAAACCTTGAAATATAGGTTTATCTACACTCTACAGGTCACAATTCTTATCCGATTTTGACGAAACCTTGAAATATAGGTTTATCTCCAAAAGATCTCGGTTGCTTTCGATAAGTAATAATAATAGGTTTCTTTAATTCATTTTCAGGTCAGAGACCCAAAGGACATACATGCAATGTGCACAATTGTCATAAACTTTGATATACATGTAATGAGTTACTATACTGTGAATATCGTAACAATTAAAGATATTAATATAATAAATATATCAATCAAAGTGAAATTATAAATAGAAACGTGCAGTATAATGCGTATTTGTGGTAATTTAGGTTTAGATTATATATTATAATAATAATAATAATAATAAACACTAAATTTATATAGCGCAAAAACACTCTGTTAAAATTTCTTTTGCGCTTTCACTAAAGGTTTCAGTTCTGGTAAGTGAAAGCTTCATTGAATAATAAAGTTTTTAGTTATTTTTTGAAAATAATTATTGCCCTTGATTTTCTAATGGTTTGGGGTAGCGAATTCCAAAGGAACGGTGCCGAATACCAACATGATCTTTTTGAAATTTTAAGATTAGTTGCATGTTGATGGAGCCTTGACTTCTCTGATGCGATATGGGTTCTGGATTGTTTATGAGGAGTTATTTTAATCATAAAGAGTGGCTATTTTCTTTCTGAAGGCAAAATAAATAAACTTTGCAACATCTCTCAACATAATTCACTTAAACATTAGAAGCCTGCAAAGTAAACTAAACCTACCGTCCACCGATTTTCCCGACGCTGATATGATTACTTTGTCTGAAACGTGTATAAATGACTCTATTATTTTAAACTTATGGTTAACTAATTTTCATGAACTCATTCTTGTTAACCGATCGGGTGCTCAAGGTGGCGGAGTAGGCATCTACGTTCGTGAAAATCTATACTACAAACGTCGTAAGGATCTTGATGTAAACGGCCTTGAAGCAGTTTGGATAGACATCCAGGCCCTAAACCAAACCTTTCTAATTGGCACCCTCTATCGGAAACCATCATTAAATGTAGAATGTTGGAATGAACTTGAAAATGGCACCTCACAAGCCATGGACGACAACAAGCCATTCCTCCTTCTATGAGACTTTAACTGTAACTACCCTTCCCAACATACCACGAAACTAAACGACATATCTGGTCACTTTAACCTGGTTCAGCTGGTAACAGAACCAACGCGAGATTACGGAATACTCTAGTACAATCCTTGACAGGAATAAGCGACCACTGTCCAATCAAAATTATTGTAAATATATCCAAACTACAGAAAGAAACGTTCACCTGTCCAATTTGGAATTACGATACACGTAGTTTAAAACATCTGGATGAATATTTTGAACTTCCCTCTCTAAAAATAAATAAAAACATATTTTTTGGAAATCGCGAGATAGCTAATGTTCTTAATACGCTTTTCGCCAACCAGAGCCAAATAGAAAACTCTCTTGACAACCCATCTAATGTAATACCCCATGACGTATTTATCGAAGATCCAAGTTTTTCCGTCAAAGAAATTAGTAACATTTTATTATCCTTAAATATTAACAAGGCTACAGGTCCCGGCCATGTGAACAATCGAATACTCAAATAATGTTTTAAAACCTTATCTAAACCCGTATCTATTCTGTTTAAAGTGGGAATTTCATATTTTCTAAGACAATTTCAACATAATTATTTCTATGTTTTTTGCTCAAAAGGTTGTCAACTCATTCACTATTATACGATCATGGGGATTTTTTCACAGGTATTAAAATCACTGACACAGGCTGTCACAGGAAATTATAACACAATTACCTCCCTTGTTTTTCCCATTCCCTCCCATGCAATGGCGATCTTCAAACGTTTGAATTTGAAATTGAAAATGATATTTTTGCCAATTTCTCAAATGGCAATAGTGAATTATTGGATTAATAGGATTATTCTTTTAAAACAAGGTTGGACTGTTTATAGATATGGCGGGGGAAAGCGGCAAAAACCTAATGCTATGTAGAAATGTCTAATTCAAAACACACATGTAACATAATGCCATACCAAATACCTAAAACGCCTAATGCAAAAAACAAAATACAAGAAACCTCTAATACAAAATACCTCATAGGTCTATTGCAAAAGACAAAATACAAGAAACCTCTAATACAAAATACATATAACCTCTTATGCACAATTGATTTTACAATCTGAAACATCTACCATAAGCATTAGATGACATATCTCTCATGCATTACTTACGTTTCTCCACTGAATTATCTTTATTTAGGTCAATGTCAAGGTCACCGAACACAACTTGGCGACCTATTCGGCTAGCGAGCTATTCGACCGATCCAGCTGGCAACCTGTTCGTTGGCAACCTATTCAGAATTAAGACAACAGTCGCCCAAACTCATCTATTTTTAACAACCAATAAAATCCAACGTTACGTCTATCAAATGAAAGTAGAATAATATATTATTTTTATCAATTCCTTTAGCTCAGAATAGAGATGTAATTTTGCATTATCGTACAAAATTCTAGACATCCAACTAAATATATTCCGAAAGGTAATTAAATAGGCTTTCTAAGTATTATCAGTAAAAATTGGCACAATCATATTAGGGTGCACTCTCTTCCTAAACATGACCAATTTTTTAAAAATTTTAAAGAGAAAAACTGTTAATATCCCGTGTCAAAATTCGGACCATCGTACAAAATTCTGATGATCCAACTAAATATATTCTGAAAGGTAATTGAATAAGCTTTCCAAATATTATTAGTAAAAGTTGGCACAATCATATTAAAGGGGTGCGCTCTCAACCTGAACATAGCCAATTTTTCAATATTTTAAAGTGAAAGAACGGTAATATTTCGAGTCGAAATTCGGACCATCGTACAAAATTCTTAGCAACCAGCTATATATATTCTGAAAGGTAATTGAATAAGCTTTCTAAATATTATTTGTAAAAGTTGGCACAGTCATATTAAAGGGGCGCGCTCTCAACCTGAACATAGCCAATTTTTCAATATTTTAAAATGAAAGAACGGTAATATTCCGAGTCGAAATTCGGACCATCGTACAAAATTCTGAGCATCCAGCTATATATTTTCTGAATGGTAATTCAAAAAGCTTTCTAAATATTATTAGTAAAAGTAGGCACAATCATATTAAAGGGGCGCGCTCTCAACCTGAACATAGCCAATTTTTCAATATTCTATATGTAAAGATAGACCGGAATTTTTTTCGAAGTCCGAATTTGGACCATCGTACAAAATTCTGACCATCCAGCTATATATATTCTGAAAGGTAATTGGATAAGCTTTCCAAATATTAATAGTAAAAGTTGGCAGATTCATATTAAAGGGGCGCGCTCTCAACCTGAACATAGCCAATTTTTCAATATTTTAAAGTGAAACAACGGTAATATTCCGAGTCGAAATTCGGACCATCGTACAAAATTCTGAGCACCCAGCTATATATATTCTAAAAGGTAATTGAATAAGCTTTTTAAATATTATTAGTAAAAGTTGGCACAATCATATTAAAGGGGCGCGCTCGCAACCTGAACATCGCCAATTTTTTAATATTTTAAAGTGAAAGAACGGTAATATTTCGTGTCAAAGTTCGGACCATCGTACAAAATTCTGATGATCCAACTAAATATATTCTAAAAGGTAATTGAATAAGCTTTCCAAATATTATTAGTAAAAGTTGGCACAATCATATTAAAGGGGCGCGCTCTCAACCTGAACATAGCCAATTTTTCAATATTTTAAAGTGAAAGAACGGTAATATTTCGAGTCAAAATTCGGACCATCGTACAAAATTCTTAGCAACCAGCTATATTTATTCTAAAAGGTAATTGAAAAAGCTTTCTAAATATTATTAGTAAAAGTTGGCACAGTCATATTAAAGGGGCGCGCTCTCAACCTGAACATAGCCAATTTTTCAATATTTAAAAATGAAAGAACGGTAATATTCCGAGTCGAAATTCGGACCATCGTACAAAATTCTGAGCATCCAGCTATATATTTTCTGAATGGTAATTCAATAAGCTTTCTAAATATTATTAGTAAAAGTAGGCACAATCATATTAAAGGGGCGCGCTCTCAACCTGAACATAGCCAATTTTTCAATAGTCTATATGTAAAGATAGACCGGAATTTTTTTCGAAGTCCGAATTTGGACCATCGTACAAAATTCTGACCCTCTAGCTATACATATTCTGAAAGGTAATTACATAAGCTTTCCAAATATTAATAGTAAGAGTTGGCAGAATCATATTAAAAGGGCGCGCTCTCAACCTGAACATATCCAATTTTTCAATATTTTAAAGTGAAACAACGGTAATATTCCGAGTCGAAATTCGGACCATCGTACAAAATTCTGAGCATCCAGCTATATATATTCTGAAAGGTAATTGAATAAGCTTTCTAAATATTATTAGTAAAGTTGGCACAATCATATTAAAGGGGCGCGCTCTCAACATGAACATCGCCAATTTTTCAATATTTTAAAGTGAAAGAACGGTAATATTCCGTGTCAAAGTTCGGACCATCGTGCCAACTTTTACTAATAATATTTGGAAAGCTTATTCAGTTACCTTTCAGAATATATATAGCTGGATGCTCCAAATTTTGTACGATGGTCCGAACTTTGACACGGAATATTACCGTTCTTTCACTTTAAAATATTGAAAAATTGGCGATGTTCAGGTTGAGAGCGCGCCCCTTTAATATGATTGTGCCAATTTAGAAAGCTTATTCAATTACATTTCAGAATATATATAGCTGGATGCTCAGAATTTTGTACGATGGTCCGAATTTCGACTCGGAATATTACCGTTGTTTCACTTTAAAATATTGAAAAATTGGCCATGTTCAGGTTGAGAGCGCGCCCCTTTAATATGATTCTGCCAACTTTTACTATTAATATTTGGAAAGCTTATCCAATTACCTTTCAGAATATATGTAGCTGGATGGTCAGAATTTTGTACGATGGTCCAAATTCGGACTTCGAAAAAAATTCCGGTCTATCTTTACATATAGAATATTGAAAAATTGGCTATGTTCAGGTCGAGAGCGCGCCCCTTTAATATGATTGAGCCTACTTTTACTAATAATATTTAGAAAGCTTATTGAATTACCATTCAGAAAATATATAGCTGGATGCTCAGAATTTTGTACGATGGTCCGAATTTCGACTCGGAATATTGCCGTTCTTTCATTTTAAAATATTGAAAAATTGGCGATGTTCAGGTTGAGAGCGCGCCCCTTTCATATGACTGTGCCAACTTTTACTAATAATATTTAGAAAGCTTATTCAATTACCTTTCAGAATATATATAGCTGGTTGCTAACAATTTTGTACGATGGTCCGAATTTCGGCTCGAAATATTACCGTTCTTTCACTTTAAAATATTGAAAAATTGGCTATGTTCAGGTTGAGAGCGCACCCCTTTAATATGATTGTGCCAACTTTTACTAATAATATTTAGAAAGCTTATTCAATTACCTTTCAGAATATATATAGCTGGTTGCTAACAATTTTGTACGATGGTCCGAATTTCGGCTCGAAATATTACCGTTCTTTCACTTTAAAATATTGAAAAATTGGCTATGTTCAGGTTGAGAGCGCACCCCTTTAATATGATTGTGCCAACTTTTACTAATAATATTTGGAAAGCTTATTCAATAACCTTTTAGAATATATTTAATTGGATCATGAGAATTTTTTACGATGGTCCGAATTTTGACACGGGATATTAACAGTTTTTCTCTTTAAAATTTTTAAAAAAATTGGTCATGTTTAGGAAGAGAGTGCACCCCTTTAATATGAATGTGCCAATTTTTACTGATAATACTTAGAAAGCCTATTTAATTACCTTTCGGAATATATTTAGTTGGATGTCTAGAATTTTGTACGATAATGCGAAATTACATCTCTATTCTGAGCTAAAGGAATTGATAAAAATAATATATTGTTCTACTTTCATTTGATAGACGTAACGTTGGATTTTATTGGTTGTTAAAAATAGATGAGTTTGGGCGACTGTTGTCTTAATAGGTTGCCAACGAACAGGTTGCCAGCTGGATCGGTCGAATAGCTCGCTAGCCGAATAGGTCGCCAAGTTGAGTTCGGTGACCTCGACATTGACCTAAATAAAGATAATTCAGTGGAGAAACGTAAGTAATGCATGAGAGATATGTCATCTAATGCTTATGGTAGATGTTTCAGATTGTAAAATCAATTGTGCATAAGACGTTATATGTATTTTGTATTAGAAGTTTCTTGTATTTTGTCTTTTGCAATAGACGTATGAGGTATTTTGTATTAGAAGTTTCTTGTATTTTGTTTTTTGCATTAGGCGTTTTAGGTATTTGGTATGGCATTATGTTACATGTGTGTTTTGAATTAGACATTTCTACATAGCATTAGGTTTTTGCCGCTTTCCCCCGCCATATATAGATACAATCTATTTTAGGGCTTTATTTTAATACACTTTTAAAATATAACTTAAAAATATGAAATTGGAACTTTAATATATTATTCCAATTCGGTACCTTTCCAAATATTTGGAAGCTTGCCAATGTTGTTCCCGTTTTAAAGAAAGGAGATATACACAACGTGTGTAATTATAGGCCAATTTCACTTCTTAGTTGTCTTGGCAATACTTACATAATTTGTTACTGGAAAATGAAACCATTTCCCCTTTTCAGTCGGGCTTTAAACAAAATGATTCTACTATATATCAATTAATTGAAATCAATGATTATGTCGCTAAGGCTATGGACGAAGGACATGAAATTAAATCTGTATTCTTTGACGTAAGTCGCCCGTTTGACCGAGTCTGACACAAAGTTTTACTAAATAAATTATATGCTGTAGTAATTAGAGACAAATTTTTACTCTTAATAGAGCATTATCTCTCAAACAGACAACAAGTTGTAGTTATTAAAAACGAAACTTCTAAAATAAAAACAGTGGAAGCAGGTGTTCGCCAGGGCTCTGTCCTGGGCCCAACATTGTATCGCATTTACATTAACAACGTCATCGAGAACATAAACTGCCATATCAGACTGTATGTCATTACTGAGGACCCCGTTTCATGCCAATCCAGTCTTAATGATGGCCTTTCTAAGATATCCACCTGGTCAATTAATTGGAAAAAAAGTCAACTTTAACCCAAATAAAACAGAAAGCATGACTTTTTCACGAAACCTAAAACCTTCCTTCGTTTCATGTGAATTTTAACAATACCAACATAATAGATACGCTGACCACAAACACCTTGGGCTAATATTCAATTCCTCATGGCTGTGGACCGTTCAGTTAAAACTCTATAATTACTAAAGTAGTTAAACTTGTAGATGTTGTTAGACGTTTTAAATTTAAATTGTCAAGAAAATCATTAGAGATTATATACAAATCCTTCATTCTTCCTATATTTGATTACGCTGATGTAATTTATGATAATTTTTATTGTAGTAAAAGTGATAGTGAAAAACTTGAAAATATCCACCTTGATACCCTTAGAACTATAACGGGTCTGGTAAAAGGTACCTCCCATAACATTCTATACACTGACTCAGGACTTTCGTCTCTGAAACAACGAAGATATAGGCATAGGTTATCCATATTTTACAAACTAGAAAACAAAATGGCGCCCCCCCCCCAAACTTATGTCTTCTTGTTCCACCTAAAATATCCGACATTAATCCATATTTTCTGCGCGACACCAACTCTCTAAGATCTGTTCATTGTTAAACGGAAACCTATAAATCTTCCTTTGTCCCATTAACAGTTCGCGATTGGAATGATCTACCTGTCTATGTGAAAAATTCCTCTTTACAAAAAATATTTAAACGACATTTTTCCAAACGTGATAAACAAGTTCCCTCATATTTCTACTTTGGCAATCGCTCAGTAAATGTCGTCCATACACAACTTAGACGTGGTAAAAGCACACTAAATTATCATAAATTTCTAATGCATGTCTCCAAAAATCTTCTGTCCATTGTACAAGTCTTCCCTACCATTTCCACAACCTTTCAGCAATTCTTGACGGAAACCAGACCGTAAATGAGTGTGAGAACCAGGCCTGTTTTGAAATTGTTCATTCGTATATAAGTGCTACAAAACGATAATTTAAACTAATAAAGTACTACTACTTAATCAACTTCCCGCCAAAAATGGTCGCCATATTGGTTATATGCTACGTATATGAACATGGGATCATTTTACCAGGTTCTAAATGCCAGGATTAGAATCGGCGACCTCGAAAACATATATATTGACACCAAACACTACTACTTAATCGACATCGGCACATCGGCCGATTTTCCCGTCAAATATGGCCGCCATCTTAGAAATACCATCATGAACTGATGGAAAGCCATCTGAAATATAGTCATGAACCCTGCCAATATTGATACATTTCCAAATCACAGATGATATGTCGATAACATTATGAATAAAGTTAAAATGAAAAAATGAGTTGGAATACTATGCAAAATGGCTCCCCTCAAATAATGGCCTCCCATACTATGAAACCCTACTCAGAAAAAATGTCAACATTGGTTTTTTTTGTAATAAACCATCAACACCTAGAAAATAAAGCTTATTTCATGATTTCAACCCGAAAAGCCGGCGGATGGGAATTACGTAACAAACCGAATCGGACTGCAGACTGCCAGAATTAATTTGAAAGCAGATAGCATACAAATATTAATCATTGTCACGACTACTGACCAACACACAACTATAAATTGTTTCAGGTACCCACAAATCTTATCCTCTATATATTACAGCTCCATATTATATCCCCTATATAATAAATTATAATGCACTATATGATAATGTATTCCGCAGTATCAGTTGTTTATCTTAAAAAAACATGTGCCAAGAGTTTGAGTATTTTGAGTCTTTTTTTGGGAGTTATCGAATCAGAGGTAGTTTAAACACTTAGACATAAGGCATCGGGTTTGTATCATGTATTTCCCAGCCATGCCCAAGAGACCAATGTGGATTATGGAGTCTGTAAAAATCCTAAATAAGCATCCTAATAATAACTTACCTATTAAATTTTGATTAAACCCATTAAAGGGTTTGGGTGAGTAGTAAGTTGTGCTCGATCAAGGTGTTTCACCAAAACCATGGCGCCGAGTAATTGCATTCGATAAGTAGCATTCATGCGAATAATAGTTATCAAAATTCTCCAATTACTTCCGGACAAACTCTTATCTTTATCATCGTAGACTCAGGGGATCCTTACCACATTTCAGAAAAATCCATTCAGTCTTTGTGAAAAAGAAGCAGATTTTGTATAAATTATATTCTATTAAACCTTTAAATGTGTTGGGACTTGGGTGTCTATATGCAGGATCAGATTTATGGCTGTCTGGAACGGTAGTCGCAAAATTTCTTAATATTTGTACTATCAGCTTGAAAATGACATATTCGTGTTTCCCGTCCGACACAACCCCTGAAACGACATATCGCACATGTATGTTGCTATTGGTATTGAAATATTTCTTTTCTCAAGTTCCTCGGATTTTGGCGGCCATATTAGATCAACGGCTTGTGCAATGAATCGGAAACTGTCGAAAATGGGTCGAGTGACCAACAATACCCATAAAATGATATATTACACGTGGTACCACACAGGCATATAGAGGGTCTGAGAAGAAATTTTGGAGAAAAATAAATGATTTTTTTCTAAGTCCAATATCTTGTGGAACTCTTGTGGTAAAAAACACCACAGACCCAAAACACTATCAAAATTATTCTAAGTCGAAAATCTTGTGGAATGTGGTACCACACAGGCATATAGAGGGTCTGAGAAGAAATTTTGGAGAAAAAAAAAGATTTTTTTCTAAGTCCAATATCTTGTGGAACTCTTGTGGTAAAAAACACCACAGACCCAAAACACTATCAAAATTATTCTAAGTCGAAAATCTTGTGGAACGTGGTACCACACGGGCATAGAGAGGGTCTGAGAAGAAATTTTGGAAAAATTTTTTATTTTTTTCTAATTCCAATATCTTGTGGAAGTGTTGTGGTGAAAAGCTCTACACTGGATTTTTTTTTTTTCTAAGTCCAATATCTTGTGGAAGTGTTATGGTGAAAAGCTCCACACAAATGCCCCCAAACCTTGCCATAGATGATGGCCAACAGTGTTTGTCAAGGTCAATTTCAGACCATTTTTAGTCGCCATCTTGGATTTTCGGCTCTCGTGGAGTTAACCCGTAGATTTCAGAGGTAGCAAACTACAAATATCTTCCATAGGGTCATTTCTATAAGAAACCATCGTCATACCTTGTTCCCCGAGAAATGGTCACGGATCTTGGGGTTGTAACCCAACTATTTTAAAGTTTTTTTTACAAAATGTAGCGTAGCTTGTAACAATGGTACTTGACAACCAAAACTACATGTAAGTACTGTTATTGTCCAATGACTGCATGGTTTTAAATTTTATTAAATCGGAGCCATCAATTTTCATCTGTTTTTGGTTAAATTATGATGGCGTGAAAGGTTAACACAGTTAACTTTCTGTTTGCTTTCACACTAAATCAGTGAATCATATTAAAAACGACCTCAAAATAAATTTGGTTTTCTAGGACCAGAAGCTTTCACCCGGGGCTTTTAAACATATATATTTTGAATATTATATATAAAAGAAATGGTAATCTCAATTTGTTATTATGTATGGTTTTATGTTTTCAGAATGTAAAACGTAGCAAGAAGATGAAATACAAACTGAAAGTCGACACAAAACATTTCATGTTCAACTAGTATAATTTAATTCGTGTATTTTATGAATTTGTACAAGTGACCCTAGAGTGATAATGCAGACAAAAGGAGTTCGATTGATTATTTTTTATTAGAAATGGCATTAAAAAAAAAATCTATTAAAAATTTTATTATCAATTGTTTGATCTTTGTTTATTTCTTGATGGTTGGAATTTCATTGTTTAATTATCGTAGTCATTGTGTGTTTACCTCCCCTTCTACGTTACTACAGTTACCACATTTAGACAAGTCAGATAGCGGAAAATGTCGAGTGGATTTAGATAAATTAGGTGAGTTATACATACATATTTATATACGTGACCGATTGAAGCTAGTTAATACTGTGATTTGAGCTGAGGTGCGGGCGGCAGTGCCAAATGTTCTAACGTGCATTTTAGGTCGTTAGCAAGTGAAAACCCCAAGCTTATACGTAAAACTGGATTACTTAGGGTCGCCTGTCTAACCTCCTAGGTTTTCCTTGGGTCCTCAAATTTCCTTCAAATTTGAACATCTCATCCACCATTTTGAGTAACAAGTCCAATAATTGGTTTCTATATTTGACTGGAGAGCCAAGTAGTGATTCCTGTCATTTATATGCAGAAGGTACTTAGAGTACCAGATTTATAGTCTACGTAGCCAGTACCAGATTTATAGTCTACGTAGACAGTATCAGATTTAGGGTCTACATGGCCACACTATAAGGAATAGAAGAATTGTCACCTTATGTAGCTAGGAGTACAGGCAATTCAAGAATTGTCACCTATGTAGCTAGGAGTTCAAGCAATTCAAGAATTGGCGCCTTATGTAGCCAGGACTATAAGGAATAGAAGAATTGGCGCCTTATGTAGCTAGGAGTACAAGTAATTCAAGAATTGTCACCTATGTAGCTAGGAGTACAAGCAATTCAAGAATTGTCACCTTATGTAGCTAGGAGTACAGGCAATTCAAGAATTGTCACCTTATGTAGCTAGGAGTACAAGCAATTCAAGAAATTGGCACCTTATGTAGCTAGGATTATAAGGAATAACACAATAACACATTGACTTGTGATTATTAATTGACAATGATGAGATATGGCGCTCGATACAAACTCTAATTGATCCAGATTCATGCGCTCAAGCTCGATGACTATGTTTACATGAGAAGATATGTTTTCTGTCTGCATTTCTTAAATATACAACTCTCTGGAATTTTTTTATTTTTTCAGAATTGGTAAAAGTAGACATTTTTACAGTCCCAGAATTTGATTTTACTCTGGAAAAAAATCAGCACGTAAAAAAAGGTGGTGTGTCCAAACCCGATGGTTGCTCTGCGTTGCAGAAAGTAGCGATTTTAATTCCATATCGTGATCGTCTTCATCATTTGAAGATATTATTACACCGATTACACGCCATGTTGGTGAAACAGCTGATAGAATATAGAATATTTGTAATTGAGCAGGTAAATGAAACATATTTGTAATTGAACAGGTAGGATGGGTTTACTTTGTAATGGACTAAGACCTGTATTTACTTCCCCTGATTTCATGATACAGTCATGTAGTCCGACTGTTCATACCAATTCTCTCCCTTTTTCCTTTCCCCATCTTTTTATTGCCATTTTGGTTTAGAACAGAATAATTTTGCTCAGGTTATTGTGAATATTGATGAATTTGATCCAGAAGGATCACAGAGTAAATAAACAGAAATAAAGGGAAATCCCCTACTAAAATGACACCACAGTCTATAGATTCATTCGAACAGATTGAGCAATAAATCATATCAGTCAACTCTTCATTATCTTTACCTGATGATTGTCACATTTTAAACTCTTTTTGGTTATAAAGATTATGATATAGTCCCAAAAATGTTATGGACTTAACATTGAAGTCAAGACTCAATGTGGGGAGATACATTCAATTGTCTGGCTCCATATATAATTCGAGTTATCTCTCTTCGACCCTTCAATTATACTGGACAAGCTAAATGGTCGCTTGTGCAACCCTGTGGGTTCCTCCTACTGGTAAAAACCATCTATTAGTCCCGAAATAAACTTTTATATGATAACATATGTATGTACTTCAGTCTGGTTTGGATAGGTTCAACCATGGTAAACTGATGAATATTGGCTATCTGGAAGCTCTCAAGTTTGGTGATTTTGATTGTTTTGTTTTTCACGATGTCGACTTACTACCGGAGAATGATCAGAATTTATATATGTGTGATCAACATGCCCGTCATCTGTCGTCCGCCATTGATGAAATGAGATATCAGTAAGTTATTGATATTTAATTGCTATTTTACGTAGTTACGTTTGATATTATTACACTCCATAGTTACGTTTCGTTTCTACGTTCATTTATTACTTGTATCTGTTTATTTCACTTATAACACATTGTACGGCCGTCTTCATTAGCCTTGTTCTGAGCAAAACAGTAGGACGTTAAATTTGATTTCATTCCCATGGTTACATTTGATTGTTATGTTCATTTCTCACTTTTTATCTGTTTTCCTCCATTCCATTTCTAACTGCTTTCTACACATACTAAATACATGAAATTGAACCATATGTTAGTCCCGAAATGCCCTAGTTTGCTGGGAATGTACATGAAACCCCACCTCTCTCGTGATCCTGAAATGATGTTTAATGTTGTACATTTCAAAACTAACTGGACTAATGTAGATGGGTATATGCCATGCAGTGTGACGGAAATGAAATAAGGTTTGACGTCCTACTCTTCTGCTCAGATACTGGGCTCATGAAGATGGGCATAAGCCATACAGTGTGCTATGACATGTTCTTTACATGCAAGCTAATTTGTATCTTGGATCATCAGGGGAAAAATCCCAAAAGCTTTCTCAGTCAACACCGGGGTTGAATATGGAACCTCCAGATAGCGAGCCAAAATCTTACCCACTGAGCCATCTTGGCTCCCGATCTGTGAGTGTGAGAAAACTTTTGATTTTCAAGTCAGAGGATCTTTGATTTGAAAGTAATGCCTGCTCCCCATTAATGATCTAATTCTGTCTGTAATGTCTTGTAAGGAGTAGTTTATGTTTACTATTCATTACTAAATATACTTGTTATGTTAAAATTGTTACATTATAGTTATATATAATTGATATTTTATGATTATATATAATTGATATATTATAATTATATATAATTGTTATGTTTGTTATGTTTTACAGTGTTATATATTATAATTGCATATACTTGTTATATGTGTTATGTATTACAGTGTTACATGTTATAATTATACTTGTTATATGTGTTATGTATTACAGCGTTATATATTATGAATATATATATATACTTGTTATATGTGTTATGTATTATATTTATATATAATTGTTATATGTGTTATGTAATATAGTTATCTATAACTATTATGTGTGTTATATATTAATGTGTTATATGTTATAATTATATGTGTTATATTACAGTGTTATGTATTATAATATTGCTGGAGGTGTTATTGCTATTAATCGTGAAAATTATCAGCGTATCAATGGTTATTCTAATGTTTATTGGGGTTGGGGAAATGAGGATGATGATTTGTCTGCCAGGTAAGTCAAGTTAGATAAATTATATATTGTAAACCCAAGTTTGTAATAAACTCTAAACCATCACATAACTATTCTATCAAAATGGGACGTAGTAACCAAGTCCCACACAGCGTTTAAGTAGTGTAGGGATGACCCAATGTATAGATCCCTATTGGTTACTATGTTCTAATAGTTAGTGCAGGAGAAACCCACCACACACAAGCACTCCCCACGACTGGACCCCACATAATGGCTGACTGTTGTGTCACACAAAATCTGTGAATCTCCTCTATGGCAACAAATGAATATTTGTACTTTATTAAAATCGAAAATTTGCTGGGGTTTTTTTTGTCAGAATTCAAGAATCTGGTTTATTGATTACCAGACCGCCAGAATCTATTGGAAGATTTAAAATGGTACGGCATGCTAAATTATCTAGAGATGAACGTGGGTAAGTTATCTAGAGCTGAATATAGGTATGTTATCTCAGGTTGAGAATGTTACCTGGGGTTGAATATGGGTAAATTATCTTGGGTAGAACATGTGAGTAAATTGTGTCAGACTCATCAGACTGAACCTAGGTAAATTATCCCGGGAGGAACATAAGTAAATTGTTTGATATTGGCATGTATCGGACCATAACTTCATTAAAAATGGCCTCTCATTGTACGAAAAATCACGATTTGGCTTATAGACACTTTAGAGGTCACAATTTTTATCCAACTTGAAATGCATGTTTATAACCAGATGATCTTGGTTCCTGTCGATATTTGCTCCTATCGGATCGCATATTCCTGAATTATGGCCCCTGATTGTACAAAAAGTTTGTTTTTAGCTTATGGTCCCTCTAATGGTCACAATTTTGATCCGATTTAAATAAAAACTTTTAGTGTATCATCGGTACACACTAATGATGGTTGAATTCGAATTTTCGTGAAAATCGGACCAAAACTGTCGGACAAAATGGCCACCCCGCGTTCGCAAATAGTGTCAAAATATTGTGTATCAGAGTTGTGAATCATCATTCTTGAGGTCACAATTTTCATCTGATTTTCATACGCCCACATTGAAATGTGGTCGTATATTGTCGTCGCCCCCGTCCGTCCGGCGTCAACAATTACTGAAAGAGTCACGGCCCGTGATCACTTTGAAAAATCTTCTGGACCAAAGGTAATATCCGATTGACTTTAAATTTATACACTATTGATTTTTTCAGCGATTTCTAATAATTACTGCCAGAGTTATGGCCCTCGATCACTTGACGCTCTAGAGGCCAAAGTTAATATCTGATTGACTTTAAATTTATATACAGTGGCTAAGGACATGAGACGAAGAAGTCTATTGATTTTCAATGATTTCTGATAATTACTGCCAGAGTTATGGCCCTTGCTCACTTTAAAAAAAAATCTTGTAGACGCTCTAGAGGCCAAAGGTAATATTCAGCTAAATCCATGATATTAAATGTTTCGTATACTAAACGATAGCATGGGACAGAACCAAACAAATTCTAATGACTTTCTGGTAATTACTTAATGTTGTTACTCTTAATCAGATTTTAGTGTATTACAAATATTTCAAATGAAACTTGGAATACATGTTTAGAACCCAACAATCTTGGTTCCTGTCAATATTCATGCGTATCGGATAGTAACTTCCTGAATTATGGTACTTAATTGTACGAAACTTTAACTTGTTCTCGGTCCATCTCTTACCAAATGTGGGTGTATCTTGCAGGGCAACCACTTGTTATGTGTATTTCAGCTATGAGTTGTTTTTTGGCTGGCGAGGTCGATGGCCAGAAGATGGTTTAAATGACGGAGTTGGAATGAATTATACCGTATTGCACCTCACAGAGGAACCATTGTTTACCAAAATCACCGTAAATATCGGACCCAGACCTAAAACAATGCCCAAGAATAGTACCACACAAGAATCCTTATTCTGGTGAGTGGAGCTAAAGCAATGCCTAATCATATCCACGGTGGTTTTAAGGGGTACCATGGCAGGCCACAGGAGGTCGAGAAATTTCGCAAAATAGAAAATAGAAAACATTTCGGTGCATTCTGACATATCCTCTAGGCCCCATAGAGGCAGGTTTAATCTGAGTTCCGGGGCCTAATTTGATACTCGCCCCAAGTCTGAATGGTCATTCCTTGATTGATGATTTTCATGCCAATGCGATGAAGGCATTCTCATTCAATAGTGGATTCGACAAACTGTACAGAAAACGATTGACTCGATTTTAGCATTTTTAATGATATCATCACACAGCTTAATTCGCACATAATTATTGGTAATTTTGATAATTATAGCTGATTATTCATTACTGGTCCAGTGGTTTTCTTATAGGGATACTTTCATATTTTCTAAGAAATTCAAAACATGATTATATCTATATTTGTTGTTTTATAGGTTGACAAGTTCAAAATCAAACATTTTACTTTCAACAAAAAATGATATGTGTCAATCTCTCAACCGACATTAGTGGATTATTGGATTAATAGGATTATTCTTTAACAATGTACGACCGAGTGTATAGATGCTTTATTTTAACATAATTAAACTATAGTGATGTTACTGAGTTTGTAGAATAACTATAGTGATGTTACTGAGTTAGTATAGTAACTATAGTGATGTTACTGAGTTAGTAGAGTAACTATAGAGATGCTACTGAGTTGCTAGAGTAACCCCAGTAATGTTTGGTTATCAAAATGAAGGATCATGCATACATTCTTTTCTTCTGCAGGTTTTTAAAGTTTTACTATCCATAAGAAAGAGAAAGAAGAAATCCTAACCCCAACAGCTTCCTACCATCCATTTTCCCACAAAAAAACTCATCTTAGCCCCACCCCTCCCACCTCTGTCTGACCCCAGTCCCCTTGCTCTCATCTTAGTTCCCTCCAGTCTCACCTCTGTCTGACCCCCGGCTCCCTTGCTCTCATCTTAGTCCCACCTCTCTCACCTCTGTCTGACCCCAGCCCCCTTGCTCTCATCTTAGTCCCCTCCAGTCTCACCTCTGTCTGACCTACAAAACCCCTCCTTACCTCCATACCACATCCTTACCACCTCAACCTCATCTATACTTCTTACCAAAGTGTAATATTTATATTTTTGTACCTTTTACATATGCATGTATATATAATTTTCTATTCTGTTAATAATTGTCTAATTTATTACCTGTATGGTGAAATGATTTAAAACACCTCTCCGTGATTTAGACTAGTCTGATATCTGTAATTATATTTTAATTAATTTTGTTTAACTTCTTAAATAACTGACCAATCAACTAAATCAAACTTCATTGTTATGGATAAAAACATATATTTAACCTGAAAACCTTTTAAATGGGATCATTGTTTGTAAACTTTGTGTATTCTGATCAATAGTAATTAGAATGGATCAGGTATATTTATATTTCAACACAAGGTACAACTTAATGGTTACATAATTATAGAATTTATTATTATCTGTCTTGATTGTATCTTAATAAAGGGGGTTGGATGACCCATTGGTTCACACGTGTACACTGTGCCATAAGGTCTGTCATTGAGTCAACTGCCTGTCCAACCTCGTGGGCTTTCTCTGGGTCCGCCAGTTTCAGCCTACCGTTAAAGACCCCAACGCGTAAGCAAATTACTGAATTAAAATTAAACCATATGTTAGTCCCGAAATGACCTAGTTCGTTGAACCCCATTTCTCTCTCTCTCTCTCTCCCCCGGTGGAGAGGCTTGGCAGATTCGACGCGAGCTAAAAGATAATAGTTTTGACAACCCACTGGAGACTTCGCTATCAACAGACAACATCATATTTTTTTTCTCTTTTTCTGTTTTATTTAATGTTGTTTTTTTATGAGTTTACTTGATGAATATAAGGGACCAATATTACGTTCGTTAACCTTATAATTAACGATGACCGGATAATGATGTTTAAATATTTTAAATGTTTTTGCTTTCTTTTGTTTATATACATTTATATTATAGTTGTTATTTTTCAGTGCTATCGTTTCATTGTTTACTCGGTCGTCGATTCCGTTATTAAAAGTGGTTATTGTCCATCTTGCCGTTTACATATATAACATATATAACGTTTACAACATATTTTCAGACAGTAAATTAGACAGTTACTATCGGTTACAAGTTAATTAAAAGGTATCCATCAGTCACTGGTAAATTAGACGGTATCCATAAGTAAATTAGGCGGTATTGATCAGTTATGAGTAAACGATGATGTTTTTATATGCAGAGAACTAGAGTGTTTAAATTGAAGTTTTTATGTTCAACTTATTATGTGCCTTATTTCTTGCAATTAAACTTTATATTGTTTCACGATTTCTAGTTATTTTGTTATTCTCACTTGACTCCAAAGACTTGTAACAACATCAACGAAGGTTCGTCTCCTATGATGTTGTCGACTTGGTACATACCTCCTTACAAAAAAGCAAAAATCGTTTGTTTGGGATTTTCCCCCAGGTCGGTGTGTTTCCAAGCAGCCTATGTTTGAGATGCTGGCTTTGTTGTAAACAGATTATAAAGAGGACCATCAAAAGAGAGAGAAATGGGGTTTAACGTCCACTCAACACAAACCAGGTCATTTCGGGACTAACCTATGGTTTAATTCTCTTTCAATAATTCGCTTGCGCGTAGGGGTCTTTAGCAGTGGGAGGAAACCGGAGTGCCCTGAGGAAACCCACGAGTTTGAGAAGGGCCCATCTAAAGATTTTATTCAACATCTATATATATTAAAAGGCTGATATATCTTTTAGATATTCAAATATTGCAGTTTGTGGTAGCCATGGTGGATCAATGGGTAAGACGCTGGCTCGCTAACCTGGAGTTCCCAAGTACCATGCGGCCTGCCATTGAGTCAACTGGCGTGGTTTCGAATCCCCGGCTGTACGTGGCAAGGAGTTGGGTCGCCTGTCCAACATCGCGAGTTTCTTCCGGTTTCCTCCCACTGCTAAAGACCCCTACGCGCAAGCGAATATTTGAAATAAAATTAAACCATATGTTAGTCCCGAAATGAGCTAGTTTGTGTCGCATTTCTCTCTCTCTCTCTCTCTCTCTCTCTCTCTCTCTCTCTCTCTCTCTCTCTCTCTCTCTCCAGATTCCCATCCCTACATCGACCGAGAAAGTCAATCAGCATATTCCGGCGTGGTTCCTCGTTGTCAGTGGTACAGGACCGAGTTACTAGAGTAACCACAGTAATGTTTGGTTATGAAAATGAAGGATCATGCATACATTCTTCTCGTCTGCAGGTTTTTAAAGTTTTACTATCCATAAGAAAGAGAAGGAAGAAATCCTAACCCCAACAGCTTCCGACCATCCATTTTCCCACAAAAACCCTCATCTTAGCCCCACCCTCTCACCTCTGTCTGACCTCAGCCCCCTTGCTCTCATCTTAGTTTCCTCCAGTGTCACCTGACCTACAAAGCCCCTCCTTACCTTCATGCCACACCCGTATCACCTGAACTTCATCTCTACTTCCAACCAAAGTGTAATATTTATATTTTTGTACCTTTTACATATGCATGTATATATAATTTTCTATTCTGTTAATAATTGTCTAATTTATTACCTGTATGGTGATGTGTATTCTGATCAATAGTCATTAGAATGGATCAGGTATATTTATATTTCAACACACGGTACAACTTAATGGTTACACAATTATAGAATTTATTATTATCCATCTTGATTGTATCTTAATAAAGGGGGTTGGATGGCCCATTGGTTAACACGTGTTCACTGTGTCATAAGATCTGTCATTGAGTCAACTGGTGTGGTTTCGATTCCCCTGTTGTACGTGACGGGGAGTAGGGTCGCCTGTCCAACTTCGTGTGTTTTCGCTTGGTTCTCTGGTTTCCTCCCACCGCTAAAGACCCCTACGTGCAAGCGAATTATTGAAGTAGAATTGAACCATATGTTAGTCCCGAAATGACCTGTTTTATGTCGAGTGGACGTTGAGTTGAACCACATTCCATAGTACCATTGCTATAATAAAACCCCTTCCTAACAACCGTTATAAAGTCCTATGTATCTTTATTATTATATAACCCCATTATGTTAGTCAGTATTTGTATTCCTCCCAAAGATATCTCCATTTTAACAAGTATGAATGTTTTTATGCATCCTCTGAACAATAGTTGTCTGTAGATGTTAATGTCAGTTCATCTCTATCATGTCATCTTTTATAATATTAAACTGTGTAAATTATCACATTATTAGTCTGTTAGTATCTTTTTATTTAAAATATAGAATCACATTAGCGTCTAATTACATAGTGTTTATATGTAAACGATATTATTATGACCAGGGGCGTACAAAACGATTTGTTGGGGTGGGGGTATAGCCAAAAGGCGACCGACTGATGCACATACACCCCCACCCCCAGTACGAGTGACGCAATCATGAGCCGAACACCACAGGTGCGAGTTTTCTAGGGAATATGGGGGTGGGGAAGGGGCGGTTTCAAATCTAGGCCGTCATCCACAATCCCACGCCACAATGAAAGTCAACAAAATACTGGCTATAACCTTAAGCTTCCCAACAGTACATAGATATTGTATAATTATATAGTTGTTCGCCGATCGTTGTCTCGCCGGAAAGCAGTTTAGTTTATGTCATATATGATGATTGTGACACAGAGTAATTTGAGAAATTTTGAAAAAATGATTCAATATCCTGGCATTTGAGGTCATTGCTGGGAGAAATTCTTGTGAACGACAGGACCAGAAATGTCAGTCAATGGAACAGAATCTCCAGATCTTTTTTGGAAAAGTTGACATAACATCTGTACAATCTGACGCTCCTGGGTAGTTCACTATAACCGTGAATATGATAGTGCGGAGGCAGTATAAGAAAGCAGAGGAGTAGAAGAATGATATTATAATGGAATCCATATGTAAACGAGTAGAAGAATGTTGTTATGAATGAATTGGGCGCCACAGGCGCGAAAAAAATTCAAATATGTAACAGCTTTTAAATTTTGGGGACTGGGCTTGAAAATTTGAATCAATGTCATGGAAAATGGAATCAAATTCTCGTTAACGAGAGGATGAGAAATGGAAAGAATCTTAAGGCTAATCTGTCAATTTCGCCTGTTTTGTTAATGTTTGTTTACCTCATCAATTCATTTAGACTGCAGAGACCGACCGCAGTGAGTACTTTTTTTTGAGATCGACTATTTTTTTGCCATGGTAGAATACATTTCATGCCATAGTTGTTTTTTTTTTTGTTTTTTTTTCAAATAGTTTATTTTCAGATAATATATACATTTGAATACATATATACATATTTAGATACATGTTTGAAATATTTTAGTAATATGACATACATTTCAGATGCTTATATTATTTTACATGTGTATACTTGCTGTTTCATAATTCTTAAAAATATACTAGTACATATTTCGAAATATACATTTTATGTAAAATGTTATAAGAAGTATCTATTTTAAAAGGATTTATACATTATATTCATTAATTTGTTTCAAAATAGATATTGTAGTAAATTATAAGATATTTTGCGGTTCATGCCATAGATTTGTGTGACGTATGCAATTTGCTCACGGATTCACGCAAATACATAGTTTGGGATCTATTCTGGCATTGTTTTAGAGACCGACTGCAGTGACTGAACTTATTTTGAGACCGACTATTTTTCTCCCAGGGTAAAATTTTGTTTGTTTGGTAGACCAACTTACTCATAACAGAATAAGCGTAAAATACAATATCTTTTCAAACATGATAAGTTGACAAGGAACATGATAAGTTGACAAGGTTATTTTATGCTAAAGTTTTACATGACTAGCGTGACGTATGCAGTGAGCACTTATTTTGATACCGACATCTCCTATTTTGCGACCGACTGCACTGATTTTGCGACCGACTATTTTTTTTCTGGGGGGAGGGGGTCCCCCCCCCCCACATTTACGCCCCTGGTTATGGCTGTCTTGTTCAAAGAACTTACTTGTGGCTGGACCAATGGTGGGAACATGACCCCCTCCAAAACAATTATAAAAAAATATATGTTATAGTATATGGTCTTAAGCTAACAAGGGGGGTTGAGATGGCCTAGTGGTCTAGAGTGCCGCGCTTCGAACTCTAGCTGGCCGGTCACCTCTGGCTTGCGGCTGTGGTTTCGATCCCTGTTGTGAGCGTATGTGGCATGGAGATAGGGGCGCCTTCTCAACCTCGTGGGTTTCCTCCGGGCACTCCGGTTTCCTCCCACTGCTAAAGACCCCTACGCGTAAGCGAATTGTTGAAATAAAATTGGACCATATGTTGGTCCCGAGGTGACCTAGTTTGTGTCGAGTGGACGTTAAACCCCATTTCTCTCTCTCCCTCTTTAGGTTAAAAACTCACTGAGATATGGCCATTTTAAATTATGGTACTGAAACAGACTATAAATTCAAAATATTTTTTCAAGTTTTCAATTGCTGTAAACTCGCATTTCTAGTTGGAGTATAATTCTCTAACTTTGTAATCTAAGACAACTTTTGGTGTAGATTACGAATTTAGCATCACACTTAATGTGCGATTCAAACTTTTTGGGTCACCAGGTGGCAAAATGCGAAACAAATGAACAATTCACTTTTATCACGATTTCCGCAGGCTCTGGCAAAGTCACTGTTGTATACACAACCTCCCAAATTGGCACTGTTAATGTCAGTTGGTATTTTATCAATTTATAAAAAAAATTCTGAGTCGATTGAATATACACTTTACAAAATATTTAGCCTCAAAATCCAATCGCACGGAAAATGTACAAACTTTACCCATTGTCTCCTTCAATTTTGGCCATGAGGGACAGAGGTTAAAATTTTGAAATAGGTTGAAAATAAAACTTCATTTACCCTATTATAACATAAATCAAAGTCCATCTTGTGTATTTTGGGTCTTATATTTTTAATTCCAGGCGCGGATCCAGAGATCCGGAAATACGTCAGAATGCACCAAATTGAATCTAATTTACCAAATTTTTCTGGGGGAGAAAATTGGTTCAGCGCAATTAGTTAAGAAATTATCAATCCTAGACCCCCCCCCCCTGCAAAAAATCCTGGATCCGCGCCTGAATTCGCACTTGAAATCTGGGCAATTGTTAACTTTTCACGTTGATTTTAAAATAAATTCTAAATGACCTACAGTGTATACCCATCAAATGTATCTATTGCCTAGATCACGAATATAGATTCCTACATTTATGGGTCGTAAGGGCAAATTTAACCAAACGAACTTTTCAATCCTATCTGTGTAATGGTCGTGTGTAGCAAAACCAAACCAAATGGTGAATATGAGTTTCCATACTTAATACTTAACCGAAGAATGCGCAGTGATTGACTTCGAGGCGACAAGCCGACAAAGAGAAATAATTGTATTTTGTCGACTTATCGACTTGTCGTTTTGTCGGGTTGTGAATTATCCGAAGTCGACAAAATTGACCCGACAAGTCGACAAAATGAGGGCGACGATTGTCGGCTTAGTATGGAAGTATGGAAGCGTATAGTTATGGAAGCGTATAGGGGTCAATAGTGCGATAAATACCGTGATAAATTTTAGGTTATTTGTCAACATATTGTTATCATTGCGATGATTTTACCTTGAAAAGACAATTTTTGCTGATTTAATTGAACCAACGCGCTATGTTGTATGTCGTCATGTCGTTCCACGATCGCACTTTACACCGTAGTGTATGTCGATATAATGCATGGCGATATTTTCCGAACATTACAAAATATTTCTTGCATTTATGTCAACAAGTTCTTAAAATGACAAAAACACGGGTCACTAAACGACGAGATCTCGAGATTTCGTAAGTCGTCAAAGTATTAAGATCGGTTGGTGTATTTACATTATTATTACGATTTTTGTAGACATGTCCAAAACATGAGGACAGCTATACAGTTTGTTGCTGGCACTTGCATAATAAGCCGGGTCTTTATCTCTCGAAAGATAGAAAGCATTCTGTGGAGAAAATGAAAACTGTATGTATTTAGTTTAAATTACACTTTCTTTGTCTCTTAC
Organism: Patella ulyssiponensis; assembly: GCA_963678685.1. NCBI lineage: Eukaryota > Metazoa > Mollusca > Gastropoda > Patellidae > Patella > Patella ulyssiponensis. Next base: position 94,731,498 of record OY783225.1, read on the forward strand.
GCCATTTTCCCCTTCGAATTATTTTAAAGCACGTGTTGGACAATTTATGTTTCTGTTTCCCCATACGTTATTTTTGTCTACAGAATTCTGGATAAGAATAAAATCCAGCTATAGTTTAAATAGCTACTGTCTTGTTACGGTGGCTAGTGAGGAAGGCGCTGGCTCGCTAGTCTGGAGGCCGAGTAATCCATCCCCTGAATTGGCCGAGAAAGTTCATCCAGATTTCCGGCGTGGTTCCTCCTTGTCAGTGATACAGGATAGAGGGCCTGACAAAAACAGCTGTCTAGTCGTTCGGATGGGACGACAAGCCGAGGTCCCGTGTATTGACGTGCACGTGAAAGATCACTTGACGGCTGGAATTCGATATAAGAGTAGGTCGTAGTGCCGCTGTTCTGACAAAATTACCCTCATTGCACACTATATGGCGTATGCCTGTCTTTATTAGCCCAGTTCTTTGCAGGACAGCGCGGCGTTAAACCCCATTTCATTTCATTTTCACGGTTTCATTGATATTTTATTGGTATCATTTCAGGTCATTGTCTATCTTCTTACCACAGCTGTGGCAGCATACCCTGTATTTCAAAGGGAAAATGCAACCTTAGAGGAACTAATTAGATATTACCACGGATTATCCTACAGTATGTGTGAAATACTTGGGGTTTATGCCACAGTACATTCATAAGCATCTCAACTTTAAAGCGAATGTTTGGAAGTCTTGGCTTACGAAGAAGGAACATAAGACAAAATTTTCATACGATACTAGAAACAATTAAAGCCTTATGGAATTGCTATTCACGGGACTATAGACGGATTTTCGAGAAAATTATTATGGTTGAATGCTGGACCTTCAAATAATAACCCTCGATACATCGCTAGATTCTATCTAAACTTTGTTAAGGAAACTAAGAGAATTCCTAGATGTGTAAGGTTAGATGATGGGACGGAAAACGGCATTGTTAGGGATTTACAGACTGCGTTTGTTCTAAGTCAGCAAGAATCTACGGACATGCCACCTTTTTTTTTTTTTTTTTTTTTTTTTTTTTAATTATAAGATCGATCTCTTCCCTTGTCGTGTAATATGGGAATTCTCCAATAAATTATCGATGAATACAGCTTGGAATACCCATTGTATGGTTGCGAAAACGATTTCTTAGATATTCTTGAAGAGATAACTGGTGTGGACAAAAATGCTTTTACTTTACCTACAAATGTGAGGGAAGCACACGAATTATAGGTTAGTCTGAAAGAGTGTTTGAATAGTTATGGTATTTAAGGTTTTCAAAGTGTATTTACTAAAGCAGTTAGTATTGTTTCAATCGACTGACCAGAATAAGTAAAATGGCTACGTATTACTTTACCTATAGTTACACATATATTTTGTGGGATCGTATTCAGGACAGTATCGATTGAAGGACACATAATTTTACAATTCCCCCTTAAGGGTGTAATGTAGTTTTATTTCTTTAAACATAAAATTCGGTTGTGATTCCTTGACAGTGGACGTTCTTAAAGGTTGTAAATAAATAAGAAGATTATTATTTTTTTTAAAAAAATGTTCTGTTATTGTTGAATTGTTCGGTTCTCTGTATAGAGTTGTTCTATTTCAGATCTGCAAACGAACAAATTTCCTGTAATCCACTTCACCGACACTTCACGGAACTGTGGGTAATCCACTAGTAACATAACTACTGATTGGTTAATCAAATATCTGACGTCATAGGGTAAAAAATCGCTAGTATGTTTCCTGACACGACCTTTTACTACAACTTGTTACATCTTCATGTAGTGTAGGCCATCAACATTATGTAATAAACGAAATGAAATACAATGTATAGATCTGTATTTTAATCATGTTGCGGGATAGAAGTGCAAAAAAAAAACCAATTGTCCCATGATGTACCTATGTATTGTTGTGTGGGCAGGGGCTTCTCTAGAAAATTTTGAGAATTATACAGCAACAAAGGCATTTCTTCCTGCATTCAAACCCCCGAGTACAGTTCCTGGGAATTAGACAAATTGCGTATAGAATTGTGCCCATCTGAAATGCAATCACCCAATCAATCGATCAGACTGTTGCAGCTGCATTTCCCAGCCAAATAATAACAATCCCCAGAAATATGTTGTTTATCAAGCAGAGGAGTATACTCTTATAGTGGCACAAGAAATGGTTTATTACATTGATTATAATTGTGTTAAATTTTAATCCAAAGAGATTTCGACTCCTGAAAAATGTTGAAACAAATAATTGTGTTAAATTTTAATCCAAAGAGATTTCGACTCCTGAAAAATGTTGAAACAAATAATAATCATGCATGCCCGAAAATTGTCTCACAAAACAGTGGCTCCAGTCGATTCGGTACAAATTCGTCCTATTCAAGTAAAAGAAAGAACGGTAAAAGTTTTTTATTATCAATTATAAATTGACCGTATCGCACTGAAATGTTTGCACAAGAGGTACCTCTGCAGTACTGACGTGGCATCGGCGGTGTTTCCTGAATGCATAGATAGGAACCAATAAGATTTAAACAACATCTTGAGTATAAATTTAATAACATGTTTGAGGACTAGAATTAGCAAAAATGTGATCGGCATTCCCCAAAACGCAACTATTAAAGATATATATTACGTGAAATCAGATAAAGAGCCGACGATTGTCACTAGTAGTTAAAAACTAGATAAAGGATAGGGAATTTGCTGAAAATTTCAGTACAATTGATGGACTCTGAACCGGGTATTTCGAGATTGAAACATAAGGTCTAGCCTCTATCATCGTTATATTACTAAAGTCGGTACAATCAAAAAAGTTGTCTCGATTATCCACTTATATGCCGTCGCCCATGTCTGCACATGTGACGGTGTGTGTTTTTGTGTGTGAATCGCCTGTGTAGGGCAGAATTCTTTATGGAATGTCTCGAAACTTTGCAAACGTATTCCTTTTTGAACACGTTCATTTATTTCCATTCAGCTATGTCAAAAAATATGCCTCACTTAGATGAAATTGGGTTTTAAATTTATCACTACTGTTTTAACTTTATTAACAGAATTTTTTAAATAAATACAACTAAACTGAGAAAGAAACCGTATCAATTTGCGATTTCCAATCGTCCTCCACTTGTCCAAAGTATCCCCCCCCCCTGTGTCTCCCTGCTAATGAGGTAAATCTGGTCATTTTACTAACCCCCTAAAAACAGTCCAACACAAAGACTTTTATAGCCACAGAGCTGTATCACTGACTGAATATAGCCATTGAGGTAAAGTCTATTTTCCATTCTTAAGTTCAGAGACGAGTGCATTAGTAGTTGCACAAATGTGAAAAAAAAATCAAAGTGTCCGAACCATCCCCGCTTTCCCCTAAGCCATGATCTCTATTTTTTAGTGCATTTCCTGAGGGCAGAACCAAGTCCATTTTTTGTATTTGTGTGTCACACAGGCCAGAATTCTTAATGAACCATCTTGAAACTAGTTATAGGCTATGCCTCATACACTAACAATCATCTCTATTGTCTTTGTGCATACCCAATATCCAGGGACAGAGCCACGCCCATTTTCCGTGTATGTCGCCTTCAGGTCGCAATTCTTTTTATGTCGGCTTGAAAACTTATTCCATAGGCGGATCCAGGGGGAGGGGGGTACCCCGCCTAATTTTTGACAGTGCCCCTTTTTACTGTAGACAGCCACGCCCTATATTTCTTTGGCTCTGTGTCGCCTACAGACCGCAATTCTCAACAGATCATTTTGAAACCCTGCATACCCATTCCTTATACATTAAGGATGTTCCCTATTGCTTTGCTGATTGCCCGACCCCAGGGTTGTCAAAATTTTGAGATTGACGTTCTTGGTTGTTCAAAGGTAACCATATTTAATGCAGACCTCCAATACAAGAACAAACTGGACGGAAAATACCGAAGAACTTTCGTGGCCAACACCGGGATCGAGCTCCAGGTTAGCTAGCCCGTGCCTTAGTCACTGAGACACCTAATCAACCCCAAGCGTATAATACAATATTTAATCATACTGGTCAGCATTTTCTTTATGACCAATGAAGAGTTTCACTGATCTTAAAACCTGCTGAAATACGATGGTTGCTAACATCTTTTAACCAGAGGCGGATCCAATGGGGGGGGGGGGGATCAGTGCCCTTTTTTATCGCTGAAAGTACCTTTTCTCAGACCCAAATATGTCCGTTCCCAACCATCGACTCAAACACACCAGTCTGGTCTAATTAAGGCTTCCACTTTCAAACGAATTCTTGTTGTTTAGCTGACGGTGCCCTAATCCTATAGAGTGACTATAGACAGACATCAAGTTTACTTAGACGAAAATATCAGCCAAATAGCTCATGGGATGGTACAGATGCGTGCTCTAGGCGCGGATCCAGGGGAAGTGACATAGTTGGTTTTCATTTTCGTTTGCTTTTTACTGTTGTAGTTCACATATCTGTTCTTTAACAGATGATATAAACATAATTTTCGCATTGTCTCCGCCCCAGCAATCCAAGGTTGCAACATATTACCCTTTGATCCAATGTGTGCCCCCCCCCCTCGACAAAATCCTGGAAACGGGCTTGTGCTCCGTCTCCGCGGCCAGTGCCCTCATTTTGCGGTGACCCCCGCCCCCCTTTCAAGATTCCTAGATCCGCCCATGGTTTAACAGTTTATGTGTATTGATAAAGCTTGATAGTATAAGACCTATAGAATATAAGCTACCCAAGTGAATCCCGATTCACACAATCACATACTTCGAAGACTGATCTACATTTGTCTGCTTCATGATGACGCGACATTTTTTTTAATCTGTCAATCAAATTAAAATTACCACACAAGGTAGAAAATGCTTGATAAAGACTAGAGTATCCTCGTAGAACCGTCGTTTGGTATCAACTCAGTAATTGTGTATCCATAAAATTGTACCTGGTGTTAATATGTTCAATTACGAAATGCAAATCAGAGAAGATAAAATTGCCACGTTTTGAAAGAAGAATGAATTCAAAAACATACATAGCGTGAACCAATTCAAAGAGACAATGCAAGAGAATATTTCCAAAATACAGCTTTTATGTCAAATCTAATATATGATATATTTCGTTAACAATATATGCACACTTTAAAACTCCAGAGAGATTCGTTAATACACCTTTATTACACGGGTGATCATGTACAGGTATATTGGCAAGAATTATGTACCTTGATTAAAACAAAGGCAAACGATTTATAAATTACACATGTATAAATAGAGAACATAGCCAATGGATGACAATGGATCGAAAAGCACATGAACAGCACTAGGGAAGAACGATCTTAGTCACCTTTTTAACGAACCCCAGTTAATGGCGCCATCAGGTAGTATAAGCTTTCTGTGGAACAATCAATTTTAGGTAAAATGATCGGAGTCACATTGAACCAAGGCCCGTCTGAAATGCCCCCCCCCCCCGCGGACAAATACGTCCATCGTACCCTTTATTTGACCTTAATTTGGCCGGAAAGTGGAAGTCAGTTGTTGTACTGGTATTATGATTCGTATTAAACATCATTTTGAAGTTGTAATTAAACCCACTTGTTGTTTTGTTCGCGTCAAGCATTCTCGTCCAAAGTTTGTTTTGCCTTTTATGCGAAAAGACAAAAATGTGACTTAGATCGCTCTTCCCCTGCATGGACTCCTCATATATTACTAATGTAATATGGGTGTATAAAATGCCTTGCATTCAGTTTTTAATATTGCATTGTAATTTCTAATCAATCATATTCGTCGAAATGTGTGAGCAGTCTATACTTTAAAAAAAAAAGAGGAATGGGGTTTAACGCGCACGCGACTTAAACTGTGCCATTTCGGGACTAATGTATGGTACAATTTTATTTCAATGATTTGCTTGCACATAGGGGGTCTTTAGCAGTGGACGAAACCGGAGGACACGATGAAAACCCTTGAGGTTGGTCAGGTGACCCTACGCTTTGTCACGTACTACGATTTGTCCCCAGTATGCCTGTTCCTTTGTTAAGGGATTAACTAACAATTAACGATGCACAAATGGGGATTAATTAGGATTAATTACGGGTGTACCAGAGGATTAAAACAGTCCATTGAAAGACTGTTCAATTCAATGTTTTATTCAATTTCACATCCAATCTTTTTACAGATTATTATAAATAATACAATTTTTGGTAATGTACAAGCAGTATCGGTAATCAACCAGTAATGTATATAAGCACTACTAAACATTTTCCTGTAAAATATACAACATTTGTACAAGTTATCATTTAAACATTTGTTTTAACCATTATTCATCCACTTACAAACATTTTCCTGTAAAATAAACATTATCAATCATTCTAGAATGAAATATTACAAGCCCTCTAAGTGGGAGACAGCATCCCCGTACTGGTTGACGGTGTAGTGTCCTTCATGGAGGCGACGCATCTCAGTCACCAGTCTCTCTTCCAGCTGCCGATACACAGTTCATGTGCCATATGACGAACAGGAATTCAGTACTGATATAAGTTTTAATAACAAATTGCTCATTATCATGATAAATATGATGAACACAGTTCACATGCAATATGAAAAACACAGTTCACTTGACAATGAAACCGGCCTACTTGATAAAGCCAATGAGGGTCGATAAGCATAATCCGATTTTAATCCAGGGATTAGAACTGGCATATCAGGGTGACCCCGTCCCAGACCCCCTAGGAGCAGAGATCCACGCTCAATTTTAGCATGTTTCAGTTTGTCGCCTACAAGCCACGTTCTTAGTGGATTGTCTTGGAGTTTTGCATACTTATTCCTTATAAACTAAGAATGATCGCTACTGTTTGTTGTGCACGACCAACCCCCAGGTGTAGAGACACCGTCACGCCTATTTCTTCTTTGTGTGTCTCTGTGTGTCATGAAAACTTTTCATTCTTATTCCTTATACCTTATATTTGATGCATGTCCGACCCCGGGGGTATAGCAACTCCATTTTTTATGCTTATCTCCCAAGGGCCGCAATTTTGAATGGGTATTCCAGGGGCCGGACATGCACCAAAAGTTCAGAATTGCAGCCAGTGGACGATAACACTAAAATCTGGCGTTGCTGTGCCCCTGGGGTCGAGCATGCACCACAAACAATAGGAAACATCATTAGGGTATAAGGAATAAGACCACGCGTTACGAATTGCGGCCTGTAGTTTCATAGTGTTCGGTGATAGTGTAACAACAAATTACTTTACTTCAACTTTCTAAGCAGACCAAAAAAGTTTTCCCCTGTGTTTGAAAGCAATATTAAATTAAAAAGGATACTCCCTGTAGCCAAATGAGTCTTTATTCTTATTCTACATTATAAGCTGCTCTATAATGACAAATCTGACTGTCAAAGCCCAATATTCCAATTTGTAAAGCGGAATAACCATGTTTGTCTCATTTGAGAGGCCAGGCAAAAAATAGAACAATACAATGTAGATTCAAAATAATAGCATATTTGTAATCTACGTAAAAAGTCACTTTAAATAGACATGTTTGAGCAGTGTAGGTCATTTCAAAGTTATTTTAAAATCAACGTGAAAAGTCAATAATTTGGATAACAACCAATAAAACTTCATCACCGCACAGATTTCAAGTGCCAATAAAAAAATATAAGCCACCAAATACACAAGATTGACTTTAATGTATGTTATAGTACGGTAATTGAAGATACATTCTCAGACGTTTTCAGAATTATAACCTCAGTCCTACATTGCCGAAATTTAAGGTGAAAATGGGTATATTGTGTACGTTTTCAGTGTGCAATGAATTTCGAGACTGAATATTTGGGAAAGTATATACCCCATCTACTCAGATTTTTTTTTGTAAATTGATAAAGGTTCAACTGACATTAACATACCAATCTCGAAGGTTGTGTATGCAATAGTGACTTTACCAGTGGCCGTGGAAATTCGGAAAATTGCGCGTGATGCTAAATTCATAACCTACTCCACAAGTTGTCTTAGATTATATACAACATTATAGAGTTTTACTCCTATTAGAAATGAGAAAAAAAATTACTGAATTTATCATCCGTTTCAGTACCGCGCTCGTTTTTATAACTGATCTGAAGTTAGAGTCAAAACGGAAACAATTTAATGTAAATCAGTTTATATACATTTGAATTACATTATTTTCGCTGCGACCCATTTGGGTCAATTTCTAGGTCCCGGCGCCGTGGTTCAGGAGGGGGCGGGCCGGAAGCCAGAGTTGGTGTTAAGGACAGGGCAGGGTGGAACCATGTGTGTTGGCTTGGAGTGGGGATATGACAATGAACAGAAAAATGCGAAGCGTGAAAATGTTTGGGAATTATTATGTTAAAAACTCTAGCAGACAGTAAACGTATAGAGACAGTTCCCAACAATCGGGGAGGGCGGGTGCTCCCTGGGATCCAATGGAAACCTAATAATTTCTCATGATCTACTTTCAATGTCGGTGAAGTGGATATCACGAAATTTGTTCGTTTGCAGATATGAAATACATGTAGAACAATTCTATTCAGAGAACCGAATAATTCAACAATAACAGAACATGTTTTTTAAAATAATAATCTTCTTATTTATTTACAACCTTTAAGAACGTCCACTGTCAAGATATCACAATTGAATTATATGTTTAAAGAAATAAAACCACATTACACCCTTAAAGGGGAATTGTAAAATTATGTGTCCTTCAATCGATACTGTCCTGAATACGATCCTACAAAATATATGTGTAACTATAGGTCAAGTAATACGTAGCCATTTTACGTATTCTGGTCAGTCGATTGAAACAATATTAGCTAATTTAGTAAATACACTTTGAAAACCTTAAATACCATAACTATTCAAACACTCTTTCAGACTAACCTATAATTCGTGTGCTTCCCTCACATTTGTAGGTAAAGTAAAAGCATGTTTGTCCACACCAGTTATCTCTTCAAGAATATCTACGAAATCGTTTTCGCAACCATACAATGGGTATTCCAAGCTGTATTCATCGATAATTTCTTGGAGAATTCCCATATTACACGACAAGAGAAGAGATCGGTCTTCATACCCATATACTTGTGGTTGGTGGTATAGAACACTGGGGATACCACTCACTTGACAATTTCGTTGGGCTCTTATCCTGTGAACATTCCAGGTACTTTGGAAAACCATCAGTTGATATTTAATTACCGGAAGGAAACATAAACGAATACATTGGGTATCAATTGGGTTTAATTGGTGTAGTTCTCCAGAACTGCGCATGTCACTGAAGTAATTTCTCTAGAATTCAGAAACGGTATGACGTAAGGATCCCCAGAACCTCTCGATTTCTGGTTGACCGTCCACGCAAGAAAGGTGGCATGTCCGTAGATTCTTGCTGACTTAGAACAAACGCAGTCTGTAAATCCCTAACAATGCCGTTTTCCGTCCCATCATCTAACCTTACACATCTAGGAATTCTTTTAGTTTCCTTAACAAAGTTTAGATAGAATCTAGCGATGTATCGAGGGTTATTATTTGAAGGTCCAGCATTCAACCATAATAATTTTCTCGAAAATCCGCCTATAGTCCCGTGAATAGCAATTACATAAGGCTTTAATTTATCGTAGCCGTCAATAGCCGTTAAGTAGTTTCCACATAATCCTGTAACCGGCGTTAATAAAACCTTCCCTTTGTAGACGCAAAATTGTTTCTAGCATAGTATGAAAATTTTGTCTTATGTTCTTTCTTCGTAAGCCAAGACTTCCTAACATTCGCTTTAAAGTTGAGATGCTTATGAATGTACTGTGGCATAAACCCAAAAACCCAAGTATTTCACACATACTGTAGGATAATCCGTGGTAATATCTAATTAGTTTCTCTAAGGTTGCATTTTCCCTTTAAAATACAGGGTATGCTGCCACAGCTGTGATAAGAAGATAGACGATGACCTGAAATGATACCAATAACATATCAATGAAACCGTGAAAATGAAATGAAATGGGGTTTAACGCCGCGCTGTCCTGCAAAGAACTGGGCTAATAAAGACGAGCATACGCCATATAGTGTGCAATGAGGGCAATTTTGCCCGAACGGAGGCACTACAACCTATTCTTATATCGAATTCCAACCGCCAAGGGATCTTTTACGTTCACGTCAATGTGTACACGGGACCTCGGCTTTTCGTAACCATCCGAACGACTAGACAGTTGTGCTTGTCTGGCCCTACAACCTGTATCACTGACAAGGGGGAACCACGCCGGAAAATCGGGATGAACTTTCTCGGCCAATTCAGGGGATGGATCACTCGGCCTCCAGGCTAGCGAGCCAGCGCCTTACCCACTAGCCACCGTAACAAGACAGTAGCTATTTAAACTATAGCTGGATTTTATTCTTATCCAGAATTCTGTAGACAAAAATAACGTATGGGGAAACATAAATTGTCCAACACGTGCTTTAAAATAATTCGAAGGGGAAAATGGCGTAAGAGACAAAGAAAGTGTAATTTAAACTAAATACATACAGTTTTCATTTTCTCCACAGAATGCTTTCTATCTTTCGAGAGATAAAGACCCGGCTTATTATGCAAGTGCCAGCAACAAACTGTATAGCTGTCCTCTTGTTTTGGACAAGATACACCAACCAATCTTAATACTTTGACGACTTACGAAATCTCGAGGTCTCGTCGTTTAGTGACCCATGTTTTCGTCATTTTAAGAACTTGTTGACATCAATGCAAGAAATATTTTTCAATGTTCGGAAAATATCGCCATGCATTATATCGACATACATTATGGTGAAATAGAATATGTTGACAAAGCTTAAGAATAGCAATATCTTAACGCAAAAGTGCGATCGTGGAACGACATGACGACATACAACATAGCGCGTTGGTTCAATTAAATCAGCAAAAATTGTCTTTTCAAGGTAAAATCATCGCAATGATAACAATATGTTGACAAATAACCTAAAATTTATCACGGTATTTATCGCACTATTGACCCCTATACGCTTCAATAATTGACCCCGATACGCTTCGATAGTAACGTCCATTTGACACAAACTACGTGTTCTTTAAGGTTGTAGATATTTCAATTCAAATAATGGTTCAAAGGCGGCTATAATCCTATTGTGATCAATTGACGTTGTGCACAAAGAAATTCATAAAGTATTGAACATACCGAATATTATGTGATTCGTTGCCCATTCAGCATAAGGAATTATCATTCATAAAATGTTAAATGTGTTATTCAAGTATATTTGTCGGCGCATACACTATTAACACTATTATTTGAGAAATAACAGTCATAGACACAGGGATCTTTTGGATGTATTTTAGGGATTGAGTGGGGTTATATGATTTTGGTAAGATTCACTATTTTTATTTACTGTTTAAAGATTGCTATAAATACATGTAGTAATTAATGTTACAAATGTGGGTTATAAACGTAAACATTTTTCATAGTCTAGTTACAATATTAAGTGCTTAATCTCGAGCGAAAATTCGCAGTATGTTAAACTATGATCCCAGGTCTTTTACTAATGAACATATTATTGTTTATTGAAAGTTTAATTTGATGAACGAAATGTTAATATACCGAAACATACCATTGATGAAGCTGAGTTTTGAGATATTGAGACACAATGAATACGCAACATTGATTAAGCTTACCACTGGTTAAAGATGCAATATGTAAGGTCTTTATATTGGCTCCAAACAAACTATTATTTCGACATTTATTAATACAACAAGCTCATAATTATCAAACTTCATAAACTGTGGGATTGCATAGATTTAGATAAATTAGAACGCCAATTAGAAAAAAAATAAAGCTAATATAGATGACCCTGACTAAGTCTCGTTTGTCAAGTATCGTTGCTAAGATAATAAACAGCCTGCGGTGCATCTAGCAGTTTGATTAAAGCAAGGAGCTTTAAGGAACTGGAGACGGCAAGACGTCATTTTATCATTATGACGATTGAAGCCAGTGACGCCATATTGGTTAACCCAGAACATTAGAATTAATTGGTTGTGTGGAGTATTTTATTATACCAAACAACATTTGTTTTACGTGAAAGGAGACACATGCACAGATATAAATTATTAAGTTATAATAAACCATGTAGGTCCTAATTACCATAAAGTTATAGAATTAAATATATCATCTAAACGAAGTAGTCAATGTACAACAGATTGTTATGGAAGCGTATAGGGGTCAATAGCGCGATAGATACCGCAATATTAAGTTGATAATAAGTCAATATATTGTGATTTTTCTGACGATTTTATCTCTGAAAAGGCAATTTTTGCCGAGTTAACTGAATAACTAGCTAATTTGCATGTCGTCAATTCGTTTTAGATGCACACGTCGACATAGCGCATGGCAATATTTTGCGAATATGTCGACATATACTACGGCGAAATGGAATATGTCACCAAAGCTTCAGATAGCAATATCTTACCTCAAACGTACACACTTAAAACGAAAAAGGGACATACAACATAGCGTGTTGACTCAATTACCTTGGCAAAAATGGACTTTTCAGAGATAAAATCGTCAGAATAATCACAATATGTTGACATAATATCAACTTAATATTGCGTTATCTATCGCGCTATTGACCCCTATACGCTTCCATAGATTGTAGAATATTGCATTTATTTTAAAAAAAAGAAATGGGTCTATTTTCAAACAATATATAAAATAATTCGTTTTTAGGTTTAATCGGTAATAGTGGTATTCTCAAAAGTCAGATTAGCTAATCTTAGACTACAATTTCTCTTCGTCAACGGTTAAAATAAGTTTTAAAATTTGAATCACTGATTTCATATAACTATTGATTAAAGAGGTTTTTATGGTCATTGACGAAAGGGACCGGTTATAAGAAGATTACAAAATCATGACAATGTGTTTGAGGACCGAATTTCCCAACCTGGGTATGGAAGCGTATAGGGGTCAATAGTGCGATAGATATCGTAATAATTTGTAGGTTATTTGTCAACATATTGTTATCGTTGCGATGATTTTATTTTGAAAAGACAATTTTTGCTGATTTAATTGAATCAACGCGCTATGTTGTATATCGCCATGTCGTTCCACGATCGCACTTTCGCGATAAGATATTGCTATTCTTAAGCTTTGTCAACATATTCGATTTCACCGTAGTGTATGTCGATATAGTGCATGGCGATATTTTCCGAACATTACAAAATATTTTTCGCATTGATGTCAACAAGATCTTAAAATGACAAAAACACGGATCATTAAACGACGAGATCTCGAGATTTCTTAAGTCGCCAAAGTATTAAGATTTGTTGGTTATATTTACATTATTAAGATTTTTGTCGACATGTCAAAAACAAGAGCTGTACAGTTGATTGCTAGCACTTGCATAACAAGCTGGGTCTTTATTTCTCTAAAGAAAGCATTCTGTGAAGAGAATGAAAACTGTATGTATTTAGCTTAATTAATATACGCTTTCTTTGTCTCTCACGTCATTTTTCCCCTGGAATTATAAAGCGCGTGTTGGAGAATTTATGTTTCCCCATATGTTAGTTTTGTCTACAGAATTCTGGATAAGAATAAAATCCAGCTATAGTTTAAATAGCTACTGTCTTGTTACGGTGACTAGTGGGTAAGGGGCGGGCTAGCTATACTGGAGGCCGGGTGATCGATCCCCTGAATTGACCGAGAAAGTTCATCCAGATTTTCCGGCGTGGTTCCCCCTTGTCAGTGATACAGTCGTACGAACAACTGTCTAGTCGTTCGGATGGTTACGAAAAGCCGAGGTCTTGTTACGGTGACTAGTGGGTAAGGGGCGGGCTAGCTATACTGGAGGCCAGGTGATCGATCCCCTGAATTGGCCGAGAAAGTTCATCCAGATTTTCCGGCGTGGTTCCTCCTTGTCAGTGATACAGGTCGTAGGGCCAGACAAGAACAACTGTCTAGTCGTTCGGATGGTTACGAAAAGCCGAGGTCCCGTGTACACATTGACGTGAACGTAAAAGATCCCTTGACGGTTGGAATTCGATATAAGAATAGGTTGTAGTGCCTCTGTTCGGGCAAAATTGCCCTCATTGCACGCTATATGACGTATATGCCCGTCTTCATTTGCACCGTTAGGAGCAGAACAGTGGGCGTTAAACCCCATTTCATTTCATTTTCACGGTTTCGTTGATATTTTATTGGTATCATTTCAGATCATCGTCTATCTGCTTATCACAGCTGTGGCAGCATATCCTGTATTTTAAAGGGAAAATGCAACCTTAGAGGAACTAATTAGATATTACCACGGATTGTCGTACAGTATGTGTGAGATACTTGGGTTTTTGGGTTTATGCCACAGTACATTCATAAGCAACTCAACTTTAAAGCGAATGTTAAGAAGTCTTGGCCTACGAAGAAGGAACATAAGACAAAATTATACTAGAAACAATTTTGCGTCTTCAAAGGGAAGGTTTTATTAACGTCGGTTACAGGATTATGTGGAAACTTCTTAACGTTCATTGCGAATATTGCACAGGAGAGTATACACAGAGGATCAAATGATCTTATACACATTGACGGCTACGATAAATTAAAGCCTTATGGAATTGCTATTCACGGGGCCATCGACGGATATTCGAGAAAATTATTATGGTTGAAAGCTGGACCTTCAAATAATAACCCTCGATACATCGCTAGATTCTATCTAAACTTTGTTGAGGAAACTAAGAGAATTCCTAGATGTGTAAGGTTGGATGATGGGGCGGAAAACGGCATTGTTAGGGATTTACAGACTGCGTTTGTTCTTAGTCAGCAAGAATCTACGGACATGCCACCATTCTGGCGAGGACGGTCAACCGGAAATCAAAGAATCGAGAGGTTCTGGGGATCCTTACGTCAAACCGTTTCTGAATTCTGGAGAAATTACTTCCGTGAAATGCGCAGTTCTGCAGAACTAGACCAATTAAACCCGATTGATATCCAGTGTATTCGTTTATGTTTCCTTCCGGTAATTAAATATCAACAGATGGTTTTCCAAAGTACCTGGAATGTTCACAGGATAAGAGCCCAACGAAATTGTCAAGTGAGTGGTATACCCAGTGTTCTATACCACCAACTACAAGTATATGGGTATGAAGACCGATCTCTTCCCTTGTCGTGTAATATAGGAATTCTTCAAGAAATTATCGATGAATACAGCTTGGAATACCCATTGTATGGTTGCGAAACGGTTTCTTAGATATTCTTGAAGAGATAACTGGAGTGGACAAACATGCTTTTACTTTACCTACAAATGTGAGGGAAGCACACGAATTATAAGTTAGTCTGAAAGAGTGTTTGAATGGTTACCATATTTAAGCTTTTCAAAGTGTAGTTACTAACGAAATTGGTATTGTTTCAATCGACTGACCAGAATAAGTAAAATGGCTACGTAATATTTGACCTATAGTCACAAAAATATTTGGTGGGATCGTAT
The DNA here is from genome assembly GCA_963678685.1 of Patella ulyssiponensis. Lineage (NCBI taxonomy): Eukaryota > Metazoa > Mollusca > Gastropoda > Patellidae > Patella > Patella ulyssiponensis. The sequence goes on from OY783225.1 coordinate 94,746,908, forward strand.
TCAGGACAGTATCGATTGAAGGACACATAATTTTACAATTCCCCTTTAAGGGTGTAATGTGGTTTTATTTCTTTAAACATACAATTCAATTGTGATATCTTGACAATGGACGTTGTTAAAGGTTGTGATTAAATTAGAAGATTATTATTTTAAACAAATGTTCTGTTACTGTTGAATTATTCGGTACTCTGTATAGAATTGTTCTATTTCATATCTGCAAACGAACTAATTTCCTGTAATCCACTTCACCGACACTGAAAGAAGATCATGAGAAATTATTAGGTTTCCATTGGATCCCAGGAAGAACCCACGTTCCCCAATAGTTGGGAACTGTCTATATACGTTTACTGTGTCTGTTTGAGTTTTTAACATAATAATTTTCACGCTTCGCATATTTCGGTTCATTGTCATATCCCCACTCCAAACCAACACACTTGGTTCCACCCTGCCCTCTCCGAAACACCAACTCTGGCTCCGGTCCGCCCCCTCCTTAGCACTGGCGCTGGGACCTAGAAATTGACCGAAATTCTGCGTAAGTCTCAATCGAATGTAAATTTCTAACGTCTGGTTGTTCCAGTCTATTGTGCATGCTCTCCAGATAAGATAAGTCGTCAACGTTTGGCGTGAGTTGCGGAATATGTATAGCCCCGTTTTTTCTTGCCCCTTGTTACAAATGACGCTGTTTATTTTATTGACAAATAATTCGTATTTTCAACGTGTAAGACTGAGTGTTTTCAGTTAGAAACTTAGCTACTTTTGACTATTTCACTTATCCATAATTTTGAAAAAAAATTATGAAATCTTTGAAACTTTAGATATGATGTGTAGAATGTGCATATCTATAACACGTCTTTCATTGTCCGTCATGTTTTGCAATAATTCGAATAATCCTTCAATAGACAAGGTTAGGAATTAGCCAGAAGCAGGGGCGTAGCCGAGAAATATATATTGGGGGAGTCCGCAACGGTGGGGGTTGAGTACCCCGATAAATTTTGTTTAAAGCCTCAGTCTTCTGTGAACATTGTTTGGCATATTTTACGGGGTTAAACTAAAACATCACACCAATACAACGTTTATCATGTTTACAGACAGCGGCACCGGTCTTCGCCGAGAGGCGAAGAAGCGTGGCTTACCCCCAACTAAGAAACTTTTGAAATATTTGACGGCTGAAAACACCCTTTCCTGCTATTTCAGCCCGTGAACAAAGCAATTTCAAAGTGGTCTAATATTACCTAATTAAGGTGGCTTGCTGACTCGAATTCCAGATTAGTCTTTATTCTTCTTCTACTTTATAAGCTCCTCTACAATGACAAATCTGACTGTCAAAGCCCAATATTCCAATTTGTAAAGCGGAATAACCATTTTTGTCTCATTTGAGAGGTCAGACAAAAAATAGAGCAATACAATGTAGATTCAAAATGATTGCATATTTGTAATCTACATAAAAATTCACCATCAATAGACATGTTTGAGCAGTGTAGTTCATTTAAAAGTTATTTTAAAATCAACGTAAAAAGTCAATAATTTGGATAACAACCAATAAAACTTCATCACCGCACAGATTTCAAGTGCCAATTAAAAATATAAGCCACCAATACACAAGATGGACTTTAATGTATGTTATAGTAGGGTAATTGAAGTTTCATTCTCAAACTTTTTCAGAATTATAACCTCAGTCCTACATGGCCGAAAATTAAAGGACTATTCCCGATAATTTTTTGGAGAATAAAAATGCTTAATTTTGTGTTAAAATCGCCTAAAATCCTCTACCTAAAGGGCAGAGACACTCAGTATTTGTGATACGTTTTCAAACAACTTTAACCCGCCAATCTTCATCTGGAAAGGAAACCGGTGTCCAAGCTATATTCTGTGGTGTCTACGTAAAACCAGACTTTTATTTTATGAAAAATAATGTGTAGTTGGAATTTACCTTTCGATATCAAGTACAGTACACGAGTCATTCACTATATAGACCTTTCAATAAACGTGAGTCGATTATCAGGTCATCAACGAAAAAATAGATCCGAATTCTTAAAAGGGTTACGTGTCCGGATAACGCCCAAACGACTCAATATTTTGAGCTGAAATTTTTAGACAAGATAAATACACCATTCTTCGATATTTTGGCGCTTAAATTTCATACATACTCTGACTCTTATTTTTGAGGCTCTGTTTAAAGGTGAAAATGGGTATATTTTGTACGCTTTCAGTGTGCAATGAATTTCGAGACTGAATATTTGAGAAAGTATATATCCCATATACTCAGATTTTTTTGTAAATTGATAAAAGTTCAACCGACATTAACATACCAATGTCGGGGGTTGTGTATGCATTTTGTCTGGGGCCACTTTACTTTGTGCGACATTTTTCGGGCATCGATTATTACTTGTGAATGCAACTGCAACAAATAGTGTGATTGGATGGTTGGAATTCAGGGTGGGATTTCGGTTACAAAACCATTGGATACTTTTGGAGTTGTTCACACAGGCTAGAATAGCAGAAAACGCATTTGCGGTGGTTGAATTTTCAAAATTTTCTCCGGGAAAGTGAGGCTCCCATAGCCCGCGACGATTGATTGGTTGTTTGGAATTCTGGGCTGCCAGGTAGGCTATATTGAACCAAATTGAAGTTGCTGTATTCACAGGTTACAGACTGGAATAGCAGGAAAACGCGTTTGTGGCAGTTAAATTCTCAAAATTTTCTCCCAACGGTCCCGTCTTCATGGGTGTAAACGATTGATTGGAATTCGAGTCAGCAAGCCACCTTAATTAGGTAATATTAGACCACTTTGAAATTGCTTTATTCAGGAAAATAGCAGGAAAAGGTGTTTTCAGCCGTCAAATATTTCAAAAGTTTCTTAGTTGGGGGTAAGCCACGCTTCTTCGCCTCTCGGGGAAGACCGGTGCCGCTGTCTGTAAACATGATAAACGTTGTATTGGTGTGATGTTTTAGTTTAACCCCGTAAAATATGCCAAACAATGTTTACAGAAGACTGAGACTTTAAACAAAATTTATGGGGGTACCCCCCCCCCCCCCACCGTTGCGGACTCCCCCAATATATATTTCACGGCTACGCCCCTGCTTCTGGCTAATTCCTAACCGTGTCTATTGAAGGATTATTCGAATTATAGCAAAACATTCTACACATCATATCTAAAGTTTCAAAGATTTCATATTTTTTTTTTTAAATTATGGATACGTGAAATAGTCAAAAGTAGCTAAGTTTCTAACTGAAAACACCCAGTCTTATACGTTGAAAATACGCATTATTTGTCAATAAAATAAATACGAATTATTTGTCAATAAAATAAACAGCGTCATTTGTAACAAGAGGCAAGAAAGAACCAGGCTAGACATATTCCACAACTCACGCCAAACGTTGACGCCTTATCTTATCTGGAGAGCATGCACAATAGACTGGAACAACCAGACGTTGGAAATTTACATTCGATTGAGACTTATGCAGAATTTCGGTCAATTTCTAGGGCCCAGCGCCAGTGCTAAGGAGGGGGCGGACCGGAGCCAGAGTTGGTGTTTCGGAGAGGGCAGGGTGGAACCAAGTGTGTTGGTTTGGAGTGGGGATATGACAATGAACCGAAATATGCGAAGCGTGAAAATTATTATGTTAAAAACTCAAGCAGACACAGTAAACGTATATAGACAGTTCCCAACTATTGGGGAACGTGGGTTCTTCGTGGGATCCAATGGAAACCTAATAATTTCTCATGATCTTCTTTCAGTGTCGGTGAAGTGGATTACAGGAAATTAGTTCGTTTGCAGATATGAAATAGAACAATTCTATACAGAGTACCGAATAATTCAACAATAACAGAACATTTTTTTAAAATAATAATCTTCTAATTTATTTACAACCTTTAACAACGTCCATTGTCAAGATATCACAACTGAATTTTATGTTTAAAGAAATAAAACCACATTACACCCTTAAAGGGGAATTGTAAAATTATGTGTCCTTTAATCGATACTGTCCTGAATACGATCCCACCAAATATTTTTGTGACTATAGGTCAAGTATTACGTAGCCATTTTACTTATTCTGGTCAGTCGATTGAAACAATACCAATTTCTTTAGTAACTACACTTTGAAAGTCTTAAATACGGTAACCATTCAAACACTCTTTCAGACTAACGTATAATTCGTGTGCTTCCCTCACATTTGTAGGTAAAGTAAAAGCATGTTTGTCCACTCCAGTCACTCCAGTTTTCGTAACCATACAATGGGTATTCCAAGCTGTATTCATCGATAATTTCTTGAAGAATTCCTATATTACACGACAAGGGAAGAGATCGGTCTTCATACCCATATACTTGTGGTTGGTGGTATAGAACACTAGGGATACCACTCACTTGACAATTTCGTTGGGCTCCTATCCTGTGAACATTCCAGGTACTTTGGAAAACCATCAGTTGATATTTAATTACCGAAAGGAAACATAAACGAATACACTGGATATCAATCGGGTTTAATTGGTCTAGTTCTCCAGAACTGCGCATTTCACGGAAGTAATTTCTCCAGAATTCAGAAACGGTTTGACGTAAGGATCCCCAGAACCCCTCGATTCTTTGATTTCCGGTTGACCGTCCTTGCAAGAATGATGGCATGTCCGTAGATCCTTGCTAACTAAGAACAAACGCACTCTGTAAATCCCTAACAATTCCGTTTTCCGTCCCATCATCTAACCTTACACATCTAGGAATTCTCTTAGTTTCCTTAACAAAGTTTAGATAGAATCTAGCGATGTATCGAGGGTTATTATTTGAAGGTCCAGCTTTCAACCATAATAATTTTCTCGAAAATCCGTCGATGGCCCCGTGAATAGCAATTCCATAAGGCTTTAATTTATCGTAGCTGTCAATATCATTTGATCCTCTGTTAGTGTATACTCTCCTGTGCAATATTCGCCGAGCACGCGCATTAACCAATTCTGGAGTCAGAGTCTGCAATGCTAAACGAACGGTACGCTGTGATGCGGGCACACCGCATTATTTAGAAGTGAAAGTGAAAGCTTTCTAGTATGGTTTTGTGAAAATTGTTCGAATATGAAAGTGACAGCCAAATCATATTGATGAAATTATGTGATTTTTATGAGTAGGCCTAAACCTGTAAACATATGTATTTTTGTAAGCCGTTTTTCATTACATTTTTTAAACATGTTTTACTTAAATGTACTGTACATGTCGATATATTTTCATATCATATTTAGTTATTTTAAGCTGACATATATGTTTTTATTTTACTTCTTTATTCTAATTCAATTCAGACGTGTTTTCTCCTTGTCAGTGGTGCAGGCGGAGGGGCTGACAGGGTACAAGGACTGCTGTCTAGTCGTTCGAATGTGACGAAAAACCGAAGTCCTCTGTAACATTGGTGTGCACGTAAAAAGATCCCTTGGCAGTTGGAATTTGATATAAGAGTAGGCCATAGTGCTGTGCCCGGGCAAAATTTTCCTCATGGTACACTGTATAGTGTATGGCCGTCTTCATTAGTCCAGTACATGTATAAGAGCAGAACAGTAAGATGACGTTTAACTCCATTTTATTTCTTATTCATTTTACTGAAACCATTTTATTTAGTTAACTGTTTGTTTTTCTCTTATATGTACTTTTCTTTACTGGTATATCTTTTAATTTTGTACAGTGTATATGCACACAAGACCTGATCTGTGTGTAAATACATGTATTCTGTGCAGCTTAGCCGCCCCCCCCCCAAAAAAAATTGATGATTTCTTAGGAGTATTCTTAGCTGGCCACATCCTCAGCCCCTCCAAAAAATTCCATAGCCCCCCACCCCAATTTTATGAGCTGGCGACGGGCCCGATTCTGTGGATATAAAAATCTGAAAAGCAGATTAGAACCCAATCTCCAGTATTAATACACTATATAAATAATATCATTATATACATTTTTCATTGAAGATACATTATATAAGATTTAGATAAAAAAAACTAGCCATTCTTGCTATAATAGTTCAAAAGTAGATAATGTAAAATGAATAATTTGAAAATTTCACTCAAATGACTTTATTGCAAGCGAAGATATTAGCCTTTGAAGGTTTGACAGACATGTTCAAAAATTTCAACCACTGTACTGGTTGATCGAAGCTAAGTCTCGGTCCTCCATATTTGATTAAATCAAAGTATCGCTGAACCGTTTTAATCTATTTAATATAGGAGAAAACTCATGCCATCGAGTGTTGTTGTTGAATACTGTATGAGGAAGTATATAAAATTGCATTCATTTTTTTTTTATTACTGTATTTCTTTCTTTAAATAAATGTATACTTATTTGACATCTCTTATAATATGTCTATATTGTTTGGTTTTTTTAAAAAAAACAAAAACAAGTATAATTGGTGCATGTACAGAGGTAGTTGTGAGGCGAATCATTATTAATATTCTTTTGTATAAGTGGGCTCGGATGGTATTATTTTTTTTGTCTTTTTCTCAACATTATATATAATTAGTATACCGAACCAGTATTTCAATCATGCCAAAAACGTTTTCATCTGTATATTATATTTATATTTCTTATGGATATTATTTAATTGAAATAGAATGGAAAAATTGCTTTTTTCCAGGAAATATCACATCCATTGATACAATTTCGCTTTTGACCATATTTTTGCCGCAAATCAGGGGCTAGCCGTGGTCACGGTGTCAACACAACATTTATCTGATGTTGTTGTCCCGTAATTCAGGCATATTTGCAGAAAAATTCTCTCATACAAATGTAAACAAGCCAACGTGTTCCGTCTCGTAAAAGGTATTCCCTGGTCTATTTATGGCTATTGACCCCTGACCTAATGACGTTGATTGCTTTTCGGGTTTCTGATTGGCTTAGAATTTGATTTCTTTACCACATTATGGCTGCACTTGACAAATATAGTCCGAGGCGTAATTCGAGTGTTGGTCTGATTGTGCAAACCATCGCAACAGAAATGTGTACTACAGTGACGACTTACTTGTTTACTTGTGCAGCAAAGGGTCAGATTTTCGCCTGGAATTTGCTGGGACAAAATGAAACGATTTTCGTGGCTAAATCACAGCCTATATAACAAACTCGTTTAATGCAACAAATGCCATTTCCAGTAGACTTTGCCTTGCGTTTTTCCTTACATAATCGCTTGAAAGTGTTACCACGGGGTTAGTCACAAAAAAGACAAGGCAGGCCGCTTCCTTTTTTCCGTAGGTTATATCATATCAAGGTCGTAAACTCCCGGTCGCTGCTTCAGGAACATGCATCCATTACGACTCGAAAATTTCTTGCATATTGGGTTTTTTTATAATTTAAACATACATTATACAAGAGCTAAATCTTCCTATCGAAAGTCTTTCTTTAGGCCTGATTTAAGCTAAAAAAAAAAAATGGAAGGGCGAAACTTAGCTTCGAACAACAAGTACCGTGGTTAAAATTATTGCGCACGTCTTGTCAAACTTTCAAAGGCTAATATTTTGGCTCGCAATAGAGTAATTTGAGTGAAATTTTCAAATTATTCGTTTTACATTATCTATTTCCGAACTATTATAGCAAGAATGGCTAGCTCTTTATATAAATCTTACATAATGTATCTTTAACTAGTTTTACCCATTAGTCAATTTAAAGATATCAATTCGCGAAAAATTTCGGGCACTTTATTTTGTTGACTAGCAGGCAAAAGGGTTTTCTATGGAAGCGTATAGGGGTCAATAGTGCGATAGATACCGCGGTATTAAGTTGGTATTATGTCAACGTATTGTGATTATTATGATGATTTTAGCTCTGAAAAGTCAATTTTTGCCGAGTAAATGGAGTCGACACGCTATGATGTGTGCAGTGTTTGCGGTAAGATATTGCTATTCTGAAGCTTTGTCCATTTCGCCGTAGTATATGTCGACATGTTCGCGAAATATCGTCATGCGCTATGTCGTCGTGTGCATTTAAAACGAAATAACGACATCCAAAATAGCAAGTTATTTAATTAACTCGGCAAAAATTGTCTTTTCAGAGAGAAAATCATTAGAAAAATCACAATATGTTGACATATCATCAACTTAATATTGCGGTATCTATCGCGCTATTGACCCCTATACGCTTCCATAGTTTTCTCCCCAATAATATTTCTTTCTTTTTTTTCACTTTAGACGGGTCCCAGATCATCCTGGAAAATCGTCAACGAAATCAGAAAGACGCTGTTTTGGGTCAACCAATATGGCGTCAATGGCTTCACCAAAATGACGTCATGCCGCCTCCACGTCATTAAAGCTTCTTGGAATCATAGAATCCCTTTCGTTTTGTTTATTTATAGTTCAGGGAATTAGAATGTTGCGGTGAGGTCCGGCAGTATTGGTCCCATTTTCAAGAAATACGACTAAACCTTCATTAACTAGTAACGGTGATATAATCAAACGGATTTTTAAATCGGATAATAATTGTGACCTCCAGAGGGACCACAAGCTAAAGAAGGCGATTTTTCGTATAATCGTAGGCCATAATTCAGGAAGTTACGATCCGATGGGCGCAAATATCGTAAGACACCAAGATATTTGGGATATAAACATGCATGTTAAGTTTCATCAAAAGCGGTTCTAAATTGTGACCTCTACAGATTTCACGAAGTAAAAAGGTGATTATTTGTACAATCAGGGGTCATAATACACGAAGTTACAGTCCGATACATGCCAATATCGACAGGAACTGAGATCGTAGGGTGATAAACCTTTCTGTCTAGTTTCATTGAAATCGGATAAAATTTGTGACATGTAGACTATTCACAAACCCGTAGATTTCAGAGGTAACAAACTACAAATATCTTCACTTGGGTCCCTTCTATAAGAAGCAATCATCAAACTTTCTTCCCCGAGAAATGGTCACGGATCGGGGGTTGCGACCCAACTATTTTGCAGTTTTTACAAAATTTAGCGTAGGTGCTTGACAATCAAAACTAAGTCCTGTTATTGTCAAATGGTTTTAATCTTTTTTAAATCGGGGCCATCAATTTGGGTTAAATTATGATCGCGTGAAAGGTTAACACATTTAACTTTCAATTTGCTTCCACACTAAATCAGTGAATCATATTAAAAACGACATCAATATAAATTTGGTTTTCTAGGACCAGAAGCTTTCACCCGGGGCTTTTAAACATACATTTTGAATAAAGAAATGGTAATCTCAATTTGTTATTATGTATGGTTTTATGTTTTCAGAATGTAAAACGTAGCAAGAAGATGAAATACAGACAGAAAGTCGACACACATAACAAAACATGTCATGTTCAACTAGTATAATTTAATTCGTGTATTTTTATGAATTTGTACAAGTGACCCTAGAGTTATATTGCGGACAAAGGGTGTTCGATTGACGAGGTGATAAGTGTATTCTAGAAATGGCACCAAAAAAAACTATTAGAAATTTTATTATCAATTGTTTGATCGTTGTTTATATCTCGATTGTTGGACTTTCATTGTTTAATTATCGTAGTCATTGTGTGTTTACCTCCCCTTCTACTTTACTACAGTTACCACATTTAGACAAGTCCGATAGCGGAAAATGTCGAGTGGATTTAGATAAATTAGGTGAGTTATACATACATATTTATATACGTGACTGATTGAAGCTAGCTAATTCTGTCATTTGAGCTGAGGTGCGGGCGGCAGTGCCAACTGTTCTACCGTGCATTTTAGGTCGTTAGTAAGTGAAAACCCCAAGCTTATACGTAAAACTGGATTACTTAGGGTCGCCTGTCTAACCTCCTGGGTTTTCCTTGGGTCCTCAAATTTCCTACAGATTTGACTAACAAGTCCAATAATTGGTTTCTATATTTGACTGGAGAGCCAAGTAGTGATTCCTGTCATTTATAGGCAGAAGGTACTTAGAGTATCAGATATGCAGTCTACGTAGACAGTACCAGATTTATAGTCTACGTAGACAGTATCAGATTTAGGGTCTATACGGCCAGGACTATAAGGAATAGAAGAATTGTCACCTTATGTAGCTAGGAGTACAAGCAATTCAAGAATTGTCACCTATGTAGCTAGGAGTACAAGCAATTCAAGAATTGTCATTTATGTAGCTAGGAGTACAAGCAATTCAAGAATCGTCACCTTATGTAGCTAGGAGTACAAGCAATTCAAGAATTGTCACCTTATGTTGCTAGGAGTACAAGCAATTCAAGAAATTGGCACCTTATGTAGCTAGGAGTACAAGCAATTCAAGAAATTGGCACCTTATGTAGCTAGGATTATAAGGAATAACACAATAACACATTGACTTGTGATCATTAATTGACAATGATATAAAACGAGATATGGCGCTCGATACAAACTCTAATTGATCCAGATTCATGCGCTCAAGCTCGATGACTATGTTTACATGAGAAGATATGTTTTCTGTCTGCATTTTTTAAATATTCAACTCTCTGGAATTTTTTTATTTTTTCAGGATTGGTAAAAGTAGACATTTTTACAGTCCCAGAATTTGATTTTACTTTGGAAAAAAATCAGCACGTAAAAAAAGGTGGTGTGTCCAAACCACTTGGTTGCTCTGCGTTGCAGAAAGTAGCGATTATAGTTCCATATCGTGATCGTCTTCATCATTTGAAGATCTTATTACACCGATTACACGCCATGTTGGTGAAACAGCTGATAGAATATAGAATATTTGTAATTGAGCAGGTAAATGAAACATACTTGTAATTGAACAGGTAGGATGCGTTTACTTTGTAATGGACTTTGTAATTACTTCCCCTGATTTCATGATACATTCATGCAGTCCGTCCGTTCATACCAATTCTCGCCCTTTTTCCTTTCCCCATCTTTTTATTGCCATTTTGGTTTAGAACAGAATAATTTTGCTCGGGTTATTGTGAATATTGATGAATTTGATCCAGAAGGATCACATTTAAATAAACAGAAATAAAGGGAAATCCCCTACTAAAATGACACCACAGTCTGTAGATTCATTCGAACAGATTGAGCAATAAATCATATCAGTCAACTCTTCATTATCTTTATCTGATGATTGTGACATTTTAAACTCTTTTTGGTTATAAAGATTAAGATATAGTCCAAAAAATGTTATGGACTTAACATTGAAGTCAATGGGGAGATACATTCAATTGTCTGGCCCCATATTTAATTCGAGTTATCTCTCTTCGACCCTTCAATTATACGGGACAAGCTAAATGGTCGCTTGTGCAACCCTCTGGGTTCCTCCTACTGGTAAAAACCATCTATTAGTCCCGAAATAAATTTTTATATGATAACATGTATGTACTTCAGTCTGGTTTGGACAAGTTCAACCGTGGCAAACTGATGAATATTGGCTATCTGGAAGCTCTCAAGTTTGGTGATTTTGATTGTTTTGTTTTTCACGATGCCGACTTACTACCGGAGAATGATCAGAATTTATATATGTGCGATCAACATGCCCGTCATCTGTCGTCTGCCATTGATGAAATGAGATATCAGTAAGTTATTGATATTTAATTGTTATTTTACATAGTTACGTTTGATATTATTACACTCCATAGTTACTTTTCGTTTCTACGTTCATTTATTACTTGTATCTGTTTATTTCACTTATAACACATTGTACGGCCGTCTTCATTAGCCTTGTTCTGAGCAAAACAGTAGGACGTTAAATTTGATTTCATTCCCATGGTTACATTTGATTGTTATGTTCATTTCTCACTTTTTATCTGTTTTCCTCCATTCCATTTCTAACTGCTTTCTACACATACTAAATACATGAAATTGAACCATATGTTAGTCCCGAAATGCCCTAGTTTGCTTGGAATGTACATGAAACCCCACCTCTCTCGTGATCCTGAAATGGTGTTTAATGTTGTACATTTCAAAACTAACTGGACTAATGTAGATGGGTATGTGCCATGCAGTGTGACGGAAATGAAATAAGGTTTAACGTCCTACTCTTCTGCTCAGATACTGGGCTCATGAAGATGGGCATAAGCCATACAGCAGTGTGCTATGACATGTTCTTTTACATGCAAGCTAATTTGTATCTTGGATCATCAGGGGAAAAATCCCAAAAGCTTTCTCAGTCAACACCGGGGTTGAATATGGAACCTCCAGATAGCGAGCCAAAATCTTACTCTCTGAGCCATCTTGGCTCCCGATCTGTGAGTGTGAGAAAACTTTTGATTTTCAAGTCAGAGGATCTTCGCTTTGAAAGTAATGCCTGCTCCCCATTACTGATCTAATTCTGTCTGTAATGTCTTGTAAGGAGTAGTTTATGTTTACTATTTATATAACTATATGTAATTGTTATATTATAATTATATATAATTGTTATGTTTGTTATGTTTTACAGTGTTATATATTATAATTACATATACTTGTTATATGTGTTATGTATTACAGTGTTACATGTTATAATTATGTATACTTGTTATATGTGTTATGCATTACAGTGTTACATGTTATAATTATATATACTTGTTATATGTGTTATGTATTACAGTGTTATATATTATGAATATATATATACTTGTTATATGTGTTATGTATTATATTTATATGTAATTTTTATATGTGTTATGTAATATAGTTATCTATAACTATTATGTGTGTTATATATTAATGTGTTATATATTATAATTATATGTGTTATATTACAGTGTTATGTATTATAATAATGCTGGAGGTGTTATTGCTATTAATCGTGAAAATTATCAGCGTATCAATGGCTACTCGAATTTTTATTGGGGATGGGGAAATGAGGATGATGATTTGTCTGCCAGGTAAGTCAAGTTAGATATATATTGTAAACCCAAGTTTGTAATAAACTCTAAACCATCACATAACTATTCTATCAAAATGGGACGTAGTAACCAAGTCCTACACAGCGTTTAAGTAGTGTAGGGGTGACCCAATGTATAGATCCCTATTGGTTACTATGTTCTATTAGTTAGTGCAGGAGAAACCCACCACACACAAGCACTCTCCACGACTGGACCCCACATAATGGCTGACTGTTGTGTCACACAAAATCCGTGAATCTCCTCTATGGCAACAAATGAATATTTGTATTTTATTAAAATCGAAAATTTGTTGGGGTTTTTTTTGTCAGAATTCAAGAATCTGGTTTATTGATTACCAGACCGCCAGAATCTATTGGAAGATTTAAAATGGTGCGGCATGCTAAATTATCTAGAGCTGAACGTGGGTAAGTTATCTAGAGCTGAATATGGGTAAGTTATCTCAGGTTGAGAATGTTACCTGGGGTTGAATATGGGTAAATTAGCTTGGATAGAACATGAGTAAATTGTGTCAGACTCATCAGACTGAACCTAGGTAAATTATCCCGGGAGGAACATAAGTAAATTGTTGGATATTGGCATGTATCGGACCATAACTTCATGAATTATGGCCTCTCATTGTACGAAAAATCACGATTTGGCTTGTAGACACTTTAGAGGTCACAATTTTTATAGAAATTGATGAAACTTGAAATGCATGTTTATAACCAGATGATCTTGGTTCCTTTCGATATTTGCTCAAATCGGATTGTCATTTCCTGAATTATAGGCCCCTGATTGTACGAAAAATCATGTTTGTAGCTTGTGGTCCCTCTAATGGTCACCATTTTGATCCGATTTAAATAAAAACTTTTAGTGTATCACCGGTACACCCTAATGATATTTGAGTTCGGATTTTCGTGAAATTCGGACCAAAACTGTCGGACAAAATGGCCGCCCCGCGTTCGCAAATAATGTCAAAATATTGTTTATCAGAGTTGTGGGCCATCATTCTGGAGGTCACAATTTTCATCTGATTTTTATACGCCCACATTGAAATGTGGTCGTATATTGTCGTCACCCCCGTTCGTCCGGCGTCCACAATTGCTTGTGGACGCTCTAGAGGCCAAAGCTAATATCCGATTGACTTTAAATTTATACACACAGTTAAAAGTCATGAGATGAAGAAGCCTTTTAATTTTCAGCGATTCTGATAATTACTGCCAGAGTTATGGCCCTTAATCACTTTAAAAATCCTTCTGGACGCTCTATAGGCCAAAGTTAATATCCGATTGACTTTAAATTTATATACAGTGGCTAAAGTCATGCGATTTCTGATAATTACTGCCAGAGTTATGGCCCTTAGTTGCCTTAATCACTTTGAAAATCCTTCTGGACGCTCTAGAGGCCAAAGTTAATATCCGATTGACTTTAAATTTATATCCAGTGGCTAAAGTCATGCGATTTCTGATAATTACTGTTATAGTTATGGCCCTTGCTCACTTTAAAAAATATTGTGGACACCCTAGAGGTCAAAGTAAATATCCGATTAACTTTAAATTTATACACACTGTTTATGGTCGTGAGACGAAGAATCCTATTGATTTTCAGCAATGTCCAATAAGTACTGTCAGATTTATCTCTCTTGATTACTTTGAAAAATCTTGTGACGCTCTAGGGGCCAAACTTATCACCCGATTGACTTCAGATTGATACACAGAGTTTAAGGTCTTGAAACGAACAAGTACTTTGATTTTCATTGAATTTTGATAACTGAACAGCTAAATCCATGATATTAAATGTTGTTACTCTTAATCAGATTCTAGTGTATTATAAATGTTTCATAATTGTGATCGGATTCATATGAAACTTGAAATACATGTCTATAACCCAACGATCTTGGTTCCTGTCAATATTCATGCGTATCGGATCGTAACCACCGGAATTATGGCATTTAACTGCACGAAAAATCGCTTCTTTTTTTTAACTTGTCCTCGTGTAGGTGTATCTTGCATGGAAACCAATTGTTTTGTGTATTTCAGTAATGAGTTGTTTTTTGGTTGGCGAGGTCGATGGCCAGAAGATGGTTTAAATGACGGAGTTGGGATGAATTATACCGTATTGCACCTCACAGAGGAACCATTGTTTACCAATATCACCGTAAATATCGGATCCAGACCTAAAACAATGCCCAAGCATAGTACCACACAAGAATCCTTATTTTGGTGAGTGGAGCTAAAACAATGCCTAATAATATCCAGAGGGGTTTTAAGGGGTACCATGGCAGGCCACAGGAGGTCGAGTAATTTCGCAAAATAGAAAACATTTTATGGCATTCGGGCCTAATTTGATACTCGCCTGAATGGTGATTTCTTGATTGATGATTTTCACGCCAGTGCAATGACTGCATTCTCATTCAGTAATGGATTCGACAGTAACTGTGTAGTATTTACTAGTATAGAAAACGGTTGAAGAAGTTGGGATGTTGGGGGTTATTACCTCGAGGGGGAAATACTGTTTCAATAAATTTCTTTTTAGCTCATCTATATGTATATTCTTTAAAAAAAACAAACTAAAGATTGGTCTTCATATAAGTTTATTACCAATCGGTTTCACAACATGGTGATCATCAGGGTAACTTATGAACTGTGTTGCTAATGATATAGCGTTTACATTAACAAGGGACGTAAATTCATGACGTCATATCAGTAAATGCGACGTCAACATGATTTAATATTAGTTACAGTTTAATTTGGGAATTATACGCAATATACATATCTATTTCAATTTCTGAAACAAATTTACAATAAAACACGATTATCTGTCTTTATTTATACACCGAGACATATCTTTCTCACTTCCCATGTTTATTTATGAGTTTAATACGTTTACAATTCTTTGCAATGTAAGGGGTGTATGGGTGTAGTTTTAGAGGAAGTACCTTTGTTTCAGCTGTCAGCTGGGTTGTTGTCCCGTGCGATCTGTACACCATCTGAAATGAATTGAAATGAGGTTTAACGTCCTACTCTTCTGCACCTAACCAAGGCTAATGGAACACTGGCCATACAATGTGCCATGAAGAAAATTTTGCCCGGGCAGTGGCGTTACGGGCAACTCTTTATTTCGAATTCCAACTGCCAAGGGATGTTTTACGCGCACGCCAATGTGTACACGGGACCTCGGTTTTTTGTCCCATCCGAACGACTAGACAGCTGTCCTTGTCAGGCCCTCCGTTCTACATCACTGATTAGGGGAAACCACGCCGGAAAATCGAGATGAACTTTCTTAGCCAATACAGGGATCGAACACTCGACCTCCAGACTGTAGTGATGTTAGTAGAGTAACTATAGTGATGTTACTGAGTTAGTAGAGTAACTATAGTGATATTACTGAGTTAGTCGAGTAACTATAGTGATGTTACTGAGTTAGTAGATTAACTATAGTGATGTTATTGAGTTGGAAGAGTAACTATAGTGATGTTACTGAGTTAGTATAGTAACTATAGTGAGGTTACTGAGTTAGTAGAGTAACTATAGTGATGCTACTGAGTTACTAGAGTAACCACAGTAATGTTTGGTTATGAAAATGAAGGATCATGCATACATTCTTTTCTTCTGCAGGTTTTTGAAGTTTTACTATCCATAAGAAAGAGAAGGAAGAAATCCTAACCCCAACAGCTTCCGACCATCCATTTTCTCACAAAAACCCTCATCTCACCTCTGTCTGACCTCAGCCCCCTTGCTCTCATCTTAGTTTCCTCTAGTCTCACCCTGACCTACAAAGCCCCTCCTTACCTCCATGCCACGCCCTTACCACCCGAACTTCATCTCTACTTCCAACCAAAGTGTAATATTTATATTTTTGTACATTTTACATATGCATGTATATATAATGTTCTATTCTGTTAATAATTGTCTAATTTATTACCTGTATGGTGATGTGTATTCTGATCAATAGTCATTAGAATGGATCAGGTATATTTATATTTCAACACAAGATACAACTTAATGGTTACACAATTATAGAATTTATTATTATCCATCTTGATTGTATCTTAATAAAGGGGGTTGGATAGCCGAATGCATAGCACCTGCGCGCTGTATCATTAGGTCGGTCATTGAGTCAATTGGCGTGGTTTCGAATCCCCGGTTGTTAGTGCCAAGGAATAGGGTTGTCTGTCCAACCTCGTGGGCTTTCTCTGGGTCCTCCAGTTTCAGCCTACCGTTAAAGACCCCAACACGCAAGCAAATTACCGAATTAAAATTAAACCATATGTTAGTACGGAAATGACCTGCAAGCGAAAAAATAGTTTTGACAAGCCACTGGAGACTTCCCTATCAACAGACAACATCATATTTTTTTTCTCTTTTTCTGTTTATTTAATGACCGGATAATGATGTTTAAATATTTTAAATGGTTTTTTTTTCTTTTGTTTATATACATTTATATTATATTTGTTATTTTACAGTGCTATCGTTTCATTGTTTACTCGGTCGTCGATTCCGTTATTAAAAGTGATTAGTGTCCATCTTGTCGTTTACAGTTTACAGACATCGAGCTCGAAGTTAATTCATAAAAAGTTATTATAATTTACTCTAACTATACAAATTATTCACTGGGATCAATACTGTAACTTAAATCATTGACATTTCACTCAAAATTTATTTAATTGATGCTTCTGTGGGTATATGAACACTCGGAAGATTTCGGACAATCTAAACTCGGCTGTATGATGAATTCCGCCATATTGGAACTACTTTAAAGGTCCCGGATGAAACATGGCTGCGCCCATTCCAAACACAAGTTAGCGACCTATTTGGCTAGCGACCTATTCGACCGATCCAGCTGTAAGATAATGACGAAATTACACTTCTATTCTGAGCTGAAGGAATGGATAAAAAATAATATATTCTACTTTCATTTGATAGGCATAACGTTGGATTTTATTGGTTGATAAATAGAGACTGTTGTCTTTACTTTAAATAGGTTTCCAGGTTGCAGCTCGCTAGCCGAATAGGTTTCCCATTTTGTGTAATAGCGTCAAGTTTTCCTGTTAAAGTAAACCGGTAGCCGCATCGCAAATGTATGGGCGTAGGTACATATCACTTACTGTCATACATCCGAGACTAGATGTAGTTTACGGAATCTGTCGAGATTAGCCGAGTGGGTATATGAAATATATGTCAAGAGAAATGATACCGATAATCAGATGGAACATCTTTTAGGTTTTAATTCTACAAATTTATGTCAATCCGGCCATTTTTATGCGTCTGATCTGTTGTGTCATGTTAAACAGGTAGTCCATATCTTTGTTATAAATTCTGGAAATCACCATATATAACGTTTACAACATATTTTCAGACAGTAAATTAGACAGTTACTATCGGTTACAAGTTAATTAGAAGGTATCCATCAGTCACTGGTAAATTAGACGGTATCCATATAAGTAAATTAGGCGGTATTGATCAGTTATGAGTAAACGATGATGTTTTTATATGCAGAGAACTAGAGTGTTTAAATTGAAGTTTTTATGTTCAACTTATTATGTGCCTTATTTCTTGCAATTAAACTTTATATTGTTTCACGATTTCTAGTTATTTTGTTATTCTCACTTGACTTCAAAGACTTGTAACAACATCAACGAAGGTTCGTCTCCTATGATGTTGTCGACTTGGTTCATACCTCCTTACAAAAAAGCAAAAATCGTTTGTTTGGGATTTTTCCCCAGGTCGGTGTGTTTCCAAGCAGCCTATGTTTGAGATGCTGGCTTGGTTGTAAACAGATTATAAAGAGGACCATCAAAGGAGAGAGAAATGGGGTTTAACGTCCACTCGACACAAACCAGGTCATTTCGGGACTAACCTATGGTTTAATTCTCTTTCAATAATTCGCTTGCGCGTAAGTGTCTTTAGCAGTGGGAGGAAACCGGAGTGCCCTGAGGAAACCCACGAGGTTGAGAAGGGCCCATCAAAAGATTTTATTCAACATCTATATATATTAAAAGGCTGATATATCTTTTAGATATTCAAATATTGCAGTTTGTGGTAGCCATGGTGGATCAATGGGTAAGACGCTGGCTCGCTAACCTGGAGTTCCCAAGTACCATACGGCCTGCCATTGAGTCAACTGGCGTGGTTTTGAATCCCCGGCTGTACGTGGCAAGGAGTTGGGTCGCCTGTCCAACCTCGCGAGTTTCTTCCGGTTTCCTCCCACTGCTAAAGACCCCTACGCGCAAGCGAATATTTGAAATAAAATTAAACCATATGTTAGTCCCGAAATGAGCTAGTTTCTGTCGTATACATGTATAAGGTCCCTTGGCAGTTGGAATTCGATACAATAGTAAGCCATAGCACAGGAATCTGACCTATCCGTATATATATATATATGCCTACACCATACCGAATTTGACAAGACTACCAACAATACCAGAAGCATGGGTGGAATCTTGACAACAGCAAATGACTGGGAGATGCAAGCAGACTTGAATACAAAGTTAAAATTCCCAGAAGAAGTTGCTAGCACAACCATGCGACCCGACATTGTGTTGTGGTCAAGAGACACCAAGCAAGTCGTCCTGGTAGAACTGGCCGTCCCCTGGGAGGCAAGAATGGAAGAGGCTTATGAAAGGAAATTGAATAAATATCAACCACTCTTGGAGCAGTGCCAGCAGAATGGGTGGAAGACCTGGAACTTTCCTGTGGAGATAGGGTGCCGGGGATTCGTGTCTCAAACATTTTGGAGAGCACTCAGAAACTTAGGCATCACAGGGCCGACACGCAGGACTTTAATAACCAAAGTAGGCAAACAAGCCGAGGAAGCCTCCAACTGGTTGTGGAGGAAGAGAGACGAGCAGTGGAAGTGCTAACTGGTTCTGGGCTGAGTCTGATCAACTCAGTTGGCGCACCTCTCGAGAGCGTTGTGGAAAGCGCCGAAACGCTTGATGACGGAGGACCTCCACCTGATGACAGAACCACTTCCGCAGTGGAAACACTGTATTCAAGATATTACCACATCTGGAAACTCCAGTGACTATCAGGAAAGACTGATCGGCAACCGTGGATAGGATGGTGACAACAAGGATAGACTGTTGGCAGTCGGGGAAGACCGATATCAAGGTGTACAAAGGCTTAGCACGCCCAAGTACAGCTCCAGCAATGGGGAACCTTTTTCACAAGCTATGGATAGATATGTAATAAGATACCCC
Organism: Patella ulyssiponensis; assembly: GCA_963678685.1. Lineage (NCBI taxonomy): Eukaryota > Metazoa > Mollusca > Gastropoda > Patellidae > Patella > Patella ulyssiponensis. The sequence goes on from OY783225.1 coordinate 94,766,866, forward strand.
CATGGTCGTGCGAGAGCGGGGGAGGATGATCGACTAAATGACCAGACAATGGAGACAACTACGCAAGTTTTACGGACTACGAAATAGAATACGACAACTAGAATTTGCAGTTGTGGCAAGTCATGTAAGAATGAGAGGGGGCTGAAAATCCACCGCACAAAGATGGGATGTCCACCAATTACGAATCTGGAACAACGCACAGGGCAACCTGGTGAGACGGAGGAGGAGATGGACCGGGAATCACACCACAGTGTCCAACACCTCCATGATCCAGTGGAAGAAGAGGGGGGCATCGATATTGCAGAACAAGTTGAGATAGATGCTGCGATGGATTTGGGCAATGAGCGGGAGCTGGTAACACAGAAGAGAATTACAACACCAGAGCTGAACAATCAACAAACAAAGGAGAGAATCAAGTGGCCCATAAGCTAAAACAAGAACGCATGGAGCAAGTTTGATGTGGAAGTTGACAAGGTGCTAGAAGTGACATTATCAGGACCAGTTGATAGGAAATTAAGCGCCATGTCCACCATTATTTACAGCATGGGGAAGGAACGCTTTGCATGTGAGGAGAGGGGCAATAAGATAAGAACTGAAGCAAGAGACAACAGAAGACTCAGAGAGATAGCCCAGCTGAGAAATGAGCTCCGCAAATTAAGTAAACAATTTCGGAGAGCTGTAGAAGCTGAGAAGGAAGGGCTGAAAGACAGCACCCGTGAGAGGATCAAGACCTTAAGGAGAGCAGAGAATTTAAGGAAGGACAGAAGAGAGCGTATGCAGAAAAGGGCTCGCTTCACATCGGACCCCTATGGTTTTACTAAAAAGCTGCTAGGAGACAAGCGATCAGGCCGTCTAGAGTGCCCCAAAGAAGAGGTAGAGCGGTATCTTAGGAACACACACACAGCGACCCTGATAGGGAGTCTGACTTAGGTGACCAGTCAAGGTTAATCCATCCTGAGAAACTAAGGATTTCACTTGACAGTTCAGAACCGAAACTGCAGGAGGTGAAGAACATTTTGAAGGACACAAGAGCAGGATCAGCACCTGGGCCAAATGGCATTCCCTACAAGGTTTACAAGAATTGTCCTAGGCTTACCAGACGAATGTGGATGTTAATAAAGGTGATATGGAGGCGAGGAAAGTTACCCGGCTGATTGCGGAGGGGTGCTTCATACCGAAAGAGGAAGATTCTAAGGAGATTAAGCAGTTCAGAACTTCAACGTTGAAGGGAAGGTTTGTCTATCAATCTTAGCCAGACGTCTGACAAAGCATATGTTGGTAAATGACTACATCGACACCTCAGTACAAAAGGGCGGTGTTCCAGGAGTACCAGGATGTCTTGAGCATACAAGTGTCTTAACAAAGATCATTCAGAACGTCAAGGCAAACAAAGGGGACCTGGTGGTGCTATGGTTGGATTTAGCAAATGCGTACGGAAGTATACCACATAAACTAGTAAATCTCACACTAGAGAAATACCACGTTCCAGAGCATTTTAGACGTATGTTGCAACATTACTTTGACCACTTCAAAATGCGGTTTAATGTGGTAGACTACACAACGGCGTGGCAAAGACTAGAAGTCGGTATCGTCACAGGATGCACCATCTCAGTGGTTCTCTTTTCAGCTGCAATGAATCTACTTGTGAAGTCAGCAGAGAAGATGAGTCGGGGACCAATTCTATCAACGGGAGCGAAACAACCACCAACCAGGGCATTCATGGATGACATGACGATAACATTAAAGTCAGTCCCAGAAGGCAGGTGGATGTTGGAAGACCTGGGAGAGTTGATAAATTGGGCTCGCATGAAATTCAAACCTACAAAGTCAAGAAGCCTTGTTCTATAGGAGGGGAAGGTGATAGACCGGTTCAGATTTAAAATAGGAGAAGTTATCCCTACAGTCAGCGAGAAACCAGTGAAAAGCTTAGGAAAGTGGTTCAAAGATTCCTTAAATGATAGAGAGAGTGTTAGAGAGATGAAGCAGCAAGCTAAAAACTGGATGGAGGTGACAGACAAGAGTGGACTGCCCGGAAAGTTTAAAGCCTGGTGCTACCAGCATTCAATTCTCCCAAGAATACTTTGGCCGCTGCTGGTTTACGAAGTACCCCTCACAACCGTGGAGGAGCTGGAACGGATGTTTAGCAGACATCTACGCAGATGGTTGGGAGTTCCAAGAAGCTTTTGTAGCATCGGGCTGTACAGTACTGGTAGCAAGCTACAATTACCCATCTCATCTATCACAGAGGAGTTTAAGGTCACGAAAACTAGACAGGTCATGGTGCTTAGAGACAGTGCGGACGAGAAAGTAAGAGGCGCAGAAGTAGATGTGAAGACAGGAAGGAAGTGGGTCGCAGCAAGAGCAGTTGAAGAAGCAGAGAGTAGACTCCGACACAGAGGCATTGTAGGAGACATTGTAGGAGTGGTAACAACGGGTAGACTAGGGTTGGGAAACCTGCAGAGACCAACTTGGCGGGCAGCTGGAACCAAAGACAAGAAGAAAATGGTTCAAAGTGAAGTACGTCAGGCCGAAGAGGAAGACAGACATGCACGTGCTGTTGGAATGAAACAACATGGAGACTGGACAAGATGGGACGCAGCAAGATCCCGGAAACTCACCTGGAGCGACATATGGAAAACCGACAGTCACAAGATAAGTTTTCTCCTGCGTTCAGTATATGACGTTCTTCCATCACCAACCAACCTGAAGGTTTGGAGTCTGATTGAAGACCCAAGCTGTAAGCTCTGTGGTAAAGCCTGCAATCTCGAGCACGTACTTTCTTCCTGCAATGTTGCATTGACCGATGGACGTTACACCTGGCGTCATGACCAAGTACTTCGCGAGATAGCAGCGAGTCTTGACGTCCAGAGAAGAAAGAAAACGACAGCCATAAACCCCTGCGCTTCATCAAGTTTGTAAAAAGTGGAGAGACTACCAACAATACCAGAAGCATGGGGGGAATCTTGACAACAGCAAATGACTGGGAGATGCAAGCAGACTTGAATACAAAGTTAAAATTCCCAGAAGAAGTTGCTAGCACAACCATGCGACCCGACATTGTGTTGTGGTCAAGAGGCACCAAGCAAGTCGTCCTGGTAGAACTGACCGTCCCCTGGGAGGCAAGAATGGAAGGGGCTTATGAAAGGAAATTGAATAAATATCAGCCACTCTTAGAGCAGTGCCAGCAGAATGGGTGGAAGACCTGGAACTTTCCTGTGGAGATAGGGTGCCGAGGATTCGTGTCTCAAACATTTTGGAGAGCACTCAGAAACTTAGGCATCACAGGGCCGACACGCAGGACTTTAATAACCAAAGTAGGCAAACAAGCCGAGGAAGCCTCCAACTGGTTGTGGAGGAAGAGAGACGACCAGTGGAAGTGCTAACTGGTTCTGGGCTGAGTCTGATCAACTCAGTTGGCGCACCTCTCGAGAGCGTTGTGGAGGACCTCCACCTGATGACAGAACCAGTTCCGCAGTGGAAACACTGTATTCAAGATATAATTTGATTAGTTTCTCTTAGTCAATTTCAAGTTCAATTGAAAATCTCATAGAACCTGATATTTGTATACCCCATGGATAAAACACGATGCTAGATATTACAAATAATTAAATGAGCTTAATTATTACTTTATGTAATATTTGAATCCATTTTATTTCCATTATATAATTATTATATTAAATTGTTATTAAACTTGTTTATTTCTACATTCAATTTGATTATTTTCTTTTATTCTCTTATTAAATTTTATTTCAATTGAAAATCCCATAGAATCTGATCTACAAAGGCAACATATATGAAAAATGTGGCAAAAGCAAATCGTTCGACTAGTAATAGAGCTTGTATTTTAAAGGTGACTTTTTACCAGTTTTTATGCTGCAACTGACATAATTTACTACCCACTCCAAATTACTAGAAAGTATTCGTAATGCCTGGAAATCGCGTCTACGGCCGTCTGGTTTTAAAAATTTTCTGGGGGAGTCCCCCCCCCCCAGACCACCCGTCGGACGATTCGCGACTCCGGCAAAGCCGCCCGCCGCTCCAAGGACTCAAAAGAAATGTATTTGTCGGGAAAATATGCTGGCACCCCCAACTTTTCGTTGGGCTGAATGCTTTTCACTACAGACAGAAGAACAAATGGCCATGTTTTTGCACTAACATTTGTACGGTACACTGCTGTGTGAATTTCATGTGGTACACTTTTGAGCTAATCTAGACTAGTTAGGGGGCATGTCATTTTGGGTGTGGAACACCAACACCCACCACCAGAAACCCGGCAGACTTAGCTTTTGGTGATACCAGATATACATGCATTGATACCTTAAAGGAAAAAATTTGTACACTTTTCCGCTCGGTTAACCCCCTGGGTTCCTGTCCTATTGGACTTGACCACTCGTTGACAATAAATATCTGTTTACTTTCACTTTCAACTTTTTGTTTGTATAAGGACAATAATTATTCTACTTCTTGAAAACACTGTGTGCGTGTGCTATTGAAAGGTGACCTGTAGCCAAGGGTGAAATGTTACGTAATTCTAGTGACATGTTTATAAAACTGTTATAGATAGAAAGTAACGGTTTGTTCTCACTTTCCCAGAAGATTAACCCTACTAATTAAGCGGATTAGGGATTAGTTATAGATTAGTGAGTTATACTCTGTTTTAACTATTGCATGAACAGTTCAATTTAACCTCCCAGAAACATGGTTTGCAGAAACTGTCTGGTAAGAACAATTCTGTGGCTGGTTTTGTGAAACGAGCGGCCGCGTTAGCCCTTGTAAAACCTGGTGAGATATTGAAGACTTTTGGTTTTAATAATAATAATCGTTTTCTATAGCGCTAAACATTCAGTCAGTCTGACTGCTCTGTGGCGCTTTACAATGTAGATATGTTATAAAATAAGAAAAAACAAAACAAAACATACATGTATATACAAATAAACACAATAATACAAAGGAATAGTTAAGTTACAATATACAGATAAAAAGTGAAGCATTTAAATTATTGTTCAAAAGTTTGGGTAAAAAACAGGGTTTTTAGACGTCGTTTGAATACAGTCAAGTTTGGACTATTTTGGACTTCCGGGGGCAATTTGTTTCATTCTTTTGGTGCTGCGTACACAAAAGCTCTCTCACCAAATTTTGACTTTTGTACTGGACATACAAGCTGGTTTTTATGAGATGAACGTAAGGTACGAGAAGTATGGAAGCCTATTGCGGCCATTTCAGAATCTCGTCCCCTCGCCGCGAGAAGTCGAGGGCGAGAACACGAGAAGTCGAGGGCGAGAACACGAGAAGTCGAGGGAGCGAGAAGTCGAGGGCGAGGGAGCGAGAGAGCGAGAAGACGAGGAAACAGGGAGAGAATACGAGGATCTCGCCCCGAGAACACGAGATTACTTTCACCTCGACTTCTCGTGTTCTCGTCCCTCGACTTCTCGCTCCCTCGTGTTCTCGCCTTTGAAAAACCTCGTGTTCTCGCTCCCTCGCCCTCGACTTCTCGCTCCCTCGACTTCTCGCCCTCGACTTCTCGTGTTCTCGCCTTTGAAAAACCTCGACTTCTCGCTCCCTCGCTCCCTCGCCTTTGAGTCAATCTCGTCTTCTCGCTCCCTCGCTTCGTCACAATCTCGTCTTCTCGTGTTCTCGCTCCCTCGCCTCGGAAGTGCAGTTATTACGCATGTCCACTGACTACCGTATTTGCATTTGTATTTTGACATGGATTATAATAAACGAAAATGTTTGAAGTTCTAGAAAATGTAATAGTCCTAAACAAGCTTAATCTCTTCTTGCACAGATAGTATTGTATTCTGTAATTGATTTTAAGTCTTCAGTCAAATCTTTCTTTGCTCTCTAAAAATATTCATCGGGTGTTTTCACTTGATGCGTGGTTTTGTCAGTGCTGCAGGATGTAGAGCCTGACAAGGGACAATGTATAGTTGTTCGAATGGGATTTTAAAAAACGATGTCCTGTGTCTGGAATCGCAAGGAAGTTGGTTCTACGGGGGCTCACTGGGTAGGACGTTTGCTCTGTAACTTCTTCAAAGTTCCTCGTGATTTTTGGCGATGTTCACTATTGTCAGTGGTGTAGGACGGAGAACTTAGCAATAGACAAAGTATAATAGTTCGGATGGCATAAAAATAACCGAAGACCTGTAGAACGGAGAGCTTAGCAAGAGACAAAGTATAATCATTCGGAATGAATAAAAATAACCGAGGCCTCGTGTCCGGAATCTAATTGAAGTGGGAACTACGGTGGGTCAGTGAGTGGGACGTTTGCTCTCTTACTTCAGTGGTGTAGGAGGAAAGAATTGACAGGGGACCACGTATAGTCGTTCGGGTGGCATAGAAAAACAATGTCCCGTGTTCGGAATCAAAATGAAGTGGGAGCTACGGTGGCTCAGTGAGTAGGACGTAAATGTTTGGAGCCACGGCAGCTAAGTGGGTAAGACGCTGGCTCACTAAACTGAAGGTCACGTGTTCGATCCTTGCATTGGACAAGAAAGTTTATCGGGTTTTCCGATGTGGTTTCCCCATGTCATTGCATTGGTGCAGGACGGAGGGTTTGGCAAGGACAGTTGTCTATTTGTTCGGATGGGATGAAAATCCTTATCTGTAAATTGACGTACACGTAAAAGATCCCTTGGCAGCCTGGATGCGATATAAGAGGAGACCTAAGTGCCGCTTTCCGAGCACAATTTCCCTTATAGCACAGTCTGAGCAGAACAGTAGGACGTCAAACCATATTTCATTTCATTTCATCAAAGTTCATCGGAAATATTCTAGCGGGTTTTTTCCATATCAGTGGAGAAGGAAGGGTTGGGTTAAAAGAGCGAGGTCATGTGTCCAGATTCGAAATAAGTTGGAGCTGCGGTGGCTCAATGCGTAGTCTAGCCTTTCTTGCGAGGTACCCTCTTATCAGTGTAGGACGGAAGGCCTGAGGACAGCATGTCGTTCGGATGACATGGAACAGCGAGGTCTCGTATAGGCTACACATTGGCGTGCGTGTGTGTGTGTGTGGGGGGGGGGCTCGGTTTCGATACCCGCTTCTTTCTATGATGCTAATATTATCAAATAAACTACTCGTAGTTTACCCGCCTATACACGGGCCCAAATTCGCCCGGGGTCCAAGTTCGCCCATGGCCCAAATTTGCTAGGGGCCCATATTCGCCCAGTGCTCAAATTCCCACGGGACCTAAATTCGCCCGAGGTTTTATTCGTTCGTGGCCCAAATTTGCCTGTACTGCTGTAGGACAGATTCGATGGCCTAAAATACATGTACGTGGTCGTTCTTTTCAATTTGATACGAGATATGTGGGGGTTAATCGCGGCGACGAAGCGTAATTTGCCTTGGGCCCGAATTCACTGACCTAAAACATTCCTGTTGTGATGCTGGTTAATTTAATAACACATAATAATGTGTAGGTGGAGTATACAAACATACATAAACACACCCATACACACTTAGATTTTATTTATAATATATATATATTAAAGTAGATAAAGTAGGCTACAAGTACTTCTTTGTTTACGGTAGACAATGTATAAAAAAATAGAAAAAATACGTCCAGGCAAAAAATTCTCCACTTTAGGCCTACATATATATGCCGTGGTGAGAAATTTCTAGCTAGCCTGCTTCTGTTTTCCGTCCTAGCAAGTTTCGGGTAAAAAAAGGTACATCATCTAATTCTTCTAGTATTACTTCATTGTCACGCGACTTTTCTGTTATCCATTCTTTGACGTTTGACAGAAGCCGTAAAATAAATACAGGCTTACTTAATGTGCGATGGTATTTGAATTCCGCGGTGATTTGGTTTTAACAAATCACGTGACATAGCTCGCCAATCAGACACACATAATGGAAGGTCGAGTAGAGTCAAAGGTTACCGTTCTGTGTTGATAGTAAATATGGCGGAAGGATAGCGAAAACTGAATACTTGTGAATATTTTGTTAAAAACACTAAGCTAAAACCGTTCAATGCGACAAGCTGGGAACAATTTTAGGTATTGGCTAACCATTGGATCGAATTAGATGGAAATGGCAGGTTTGTGCCGGAGACAAATGCTGATTTGTAAGACAAAGAACTCCAGGAATGTGCAGACAAAGTTCTCAATCATTGGGGTATACTAATAATACAGAGTTCTCACATTTCAACTTAAAAAAAAACCAACTGTGTATGAAACATTATCACGATTCCAAACTTGTTGACGAAAGTTTGAAAGTGATGTTAGAAGCAAGCAGCTAAAATTTTACCAACAAAAAAAGAATAATTGGTCTGGTTAATTTGTTAAGGGGATCATTTAACAAGTTGATTGATAAAGATAGATATTCTTATATTCCTAAATGCATGACAACTATTGACAACGCGCAGTCACCGAGGAGTAAGGACTACTCGAATCAAGACCACTCAGACCAATAAGGACTAATATGGTGAAGACTGTCACCATTGAGGTGAAACACCATGCACAGTACTTTAAGAAATATACCCAAGATGTTATGGAGAAGAAGAGAACCAAAATAGATGAGTTGGTACAAGAGCACATGTTAGGCCCTATTTATGAAAAAAATATGTGTGAATTAATTCCACACCAGATTGACTTTGCATGTGTCCCCTGGATGAAAATGTTGCTTTGTCCCTTGCACCACCAATCAAAACGGGGGCCTATTCTGGCGCATTCCCCCCTGGTTGCCTTACTGTAGCTGCAAAATTTTTTCCCCCTTTTGTTAAACACTACTGTTTAAAATGACAGGGTTAGGGTAACTAGAGATCAAGCACCAAATAAAATTTTCACTGTGGATACAAATCAGGCTGCATTACAGATAGATGTACATGTTACAAGTGAAAACTTTCTTGTATGGATTTGTGTAAATTGTTCGACAGTGACATTGATTTTAATACTGATGATGATATCTATGAAATTATGTGATTTTTTATGAGTAGGCTTAAACCTGTATTCATGTACATGTATTTTTTAAGCAGTTTTTAAATACATTTAATACATATTTTAAAAAATGTTTTAATTAAATGTACTGTATATGACAATAAATTTTCATGTTATATTTTGTCACTATGCTGATTAATATTGTATGGTTTTGTTTTATTTTTATTCTATTTCATTTCCGAGGTGGTTTATCTTGTCAGTGGTGCAGGCCGTGGGGAGGGGGTGACTGACGAGGTACAAGGACAGCTGTCTAGTCGTTCTGATGTGATGAGAGTAGGCCGTAGCGCCGCTGCCCTGGTAAAATTTCCATGATAGCACACTGTATAGCATATGCCCATCTTCATTAGTCAAGCTTAGGAACACAGCAGGAGGACGTTAAACAGCATTTTATTTTTTTATTCTGTTTCATTTCCGACGTGGTTTCTCCTTGTCAGTGGTGCAAAAGGAGGGTCTAACAAGGTACAAGGACAGCTGTCTAGTTGTTCGGATGTCACGTAAAACCGAGATCCCTTGTATTCATTGGTGTGCATGTAAAAAGGTACGATGACAGCCATCTAGTTGTTTGGATGTGACGAAAAACCGAGGTCCCTTGTATACATTGGTGTGCACGTAAAAAGACCCCTTGGCAGTTGGAATTCGATAGCACACTGTATAGCATATGCCCATCTTCATTAGTCTAGCTTAGGAACAGAGCAGTAGGACGTTAAACCCCATTTTATTTATTTATTCTGTTTCATTTCTGACGCGGTTTCTCCTTGTCAGTGGTGCAAAGGAGGGTCTAACAAGGTACAAGGACAGCTGTCTAGTTGTTCGGATGTTACGTAAAACTGAGGTCCCTTGTATTCATTGGTGTGCCTGTAAAAAGGTACAAGGACAGCCGTCTTGTTGATTGGATGTACCGAAAAACCGAGGTCCCTTGTATACATTGGTGTGCACGTAAAAAGACCCCTTGGCAGTTGGAATTCGATAGCACACTGTATAGCATATGCCCATCTTCATTAGTGTAGCTTAGGAACAGAGCAGTAGGACGTTAAACGTTATTGCAGAATAAACTGTAGTGATCAGATATCTGATGATCAACTACGTCGCATGACTGAATAATGGAATCATGTTCTCTCGTTATCACCAGATCAAGAATATGATTATGTCTATGGGTTGGCACATCCACGTGCTGTTTTAAACTAAATGCGTCTAACAATAGTAAAAACTTCTTAATGTTCGAATCACTGGCTTTATCAACATGAAGATTGAAATCACCAAGAATTATTAAATGTCCAGGTCCAGTATTCAAATTACTGAGTAGTTCAGCAAATTCTGTCAGGAAATCCACCACACTTGTTGAAGGTGGGCGATATACTGACACTATTCTTACATGATTCTTGCCAAGGAATACGTTTAATTGTAGTATTTCAAAAGTTGAAAATATGTTTTTTGTACTTACTCGGGAAACTTTTACAGACTTTTTGAAGAGACAGGCAATTCCACCTCCTTTAGAATGCTTTCTATTTTCAAATAGAGAGTCAAAATTGGCAGGAACTAATTTGTTGATGATAACTCTGCCTTCATTGCGAATCCAAGACTCGGTTGCAATAAATAAATCCACATCATTATCAACAACATATTCGTTCAGTTCATTGGTTTTATTTCGGACAGATCTTGTATTCAATATGCATAAACTAAACTTTTCAGAATTTTTCTCATTTTTCACTTTCTTTGTTTGAGCACTTAGGGTCAGATCAATTAAGTTGTTAAAATTAACACCTTGGTTGGTCTTGACAGGAACTCTTTCACTAATGACTGTCTTAATTAATCTTTGTTTATTCTTGCCAGCTCTACAACCTCTCGGTCTTAATTGACTGGACAAGAACAATGGTTGTGTTGATGAGTATATCATGTCACTGTAGTAAATCCTGGTCCATGTAGAATTTTATTTCACAACATAGTGAATATGAATAATAAAAGTTACCAAAACTACCGTATGAATCAATCTTTTCCTGAATTTTTTTCGCCAAAGTTGCTTCTTGTACCGTGATACAGCACCAGTCCAAAAATGACACAAATCAAAAACCTTGTTCACAACAATAATTAGCAAAAACACAGAGCAACATAAAACACGTGCTGCCCTTAGGCGCTCTATACAGGCTTCTTCGTCTCATGACCTTAAACACTGTGTATAAATTTGAAGTCAATCGGATATCAACTTTGGCTTTTAGAGCGTCCACAAGATTTTTTGAAGTGATCAAGGGCCATAACTCTGGCACTAATTATCGGAAATCGCTGAAAATCAATAGGATTCTTCGTCTTATGACCTTAAACACTGTGTATAAATTTAAAGCGAATCGGATATTAACTTTGGCCTCTACAGCGTCCACAAGATTTTTTGAGGTGATCAAGGGCCATAACTCTGGTAGTTATTATCGGAAATCGCTGAAAAACAATAGGATTCTTCGTCTCATGACCTTAAACACTGTGTATATATAAATTTAAAATCAATCGGATATTAACTTTAGCCTCTAGAGCGTCCACAATCAATTGTGGACGCCGGACCGACGGACGGGGGCGACGACAATATACGACCACATTTCAATGTGGGCGTATAAAAATTAATAGTTTTTTTCTTATAATGAGATAGGCCTATATGTAGGATGGTAGATTTCCGCATAAAATGATCAAATATGATATGAAGTAAGATCATGTAGGGCTACACATTACACGTGCTACAGGAATATAAATCAGACATTAAGTCATTAAGAGATTTACACCAGAGGCATGGTGACCCATAATTTTGCAGGAGGAACAAGATCCAGCCCGGGCCCCCTAAAAAGGAGTATTTATGTGTGGGGTTGGGGAGTCAGTTGAAGGTCCCCCCCCCCGTGCCACCAGGTAATACTGGTTTGTGTGAAAGAATTCTGAGACGGCTTAAGCATTATAATGTTGAAAACCGCATGAATTTTTGCCATTTGCAAGGGGCACAATAACCATGACGAAAATCTCTTTATTGTGCCCCTCTCACTTAGCCCCTGAATTACACCCAACATGCGACAGATGCACCTTTCCTTAAAGGATGATATGTATACATTGCTACCGCTTTAGTGAAGAAATCTGGTGGATTAAACAGAAGTTCAAATTGCAAGCACAGGTTTTCATATCTTGAACACTGGAACAGAAAATGGAATTCATCTTTTGCAATAGAAAGGGAAAGAGAAATGGCGTTTAACATCCACTCGACACAACTGCAGGCGCGGATCCAGGGGGGGGGGGGGTCCAGGGGGTCCGGACCCCCCCCCCCCCTGCTCAGGCTTGAAAATTTGAAACTTAAATCTATGCGATTTTATTGGCGATTTTTAGACCTGTAATTTTGGAATTTACCTTCCGGAAATACGTCAGAATGCACCAAATTGAATCTAATTTACCAAATTTTTCTGGGAGAGGGCCCCCAAACACCCCCGTTAATTGGTTGAGCGCAATTAGAGGAGAAATTATCAAACCTAGACCCCCCCCCCTGCAAAAAATCCTGGATCCGCGCCTGCAACTAGGTCATTTCGGGACCTGTGGTTTAATTTTATTTCAATAATTCGCTTGCGCGTAGGGGTCTTTAGCAGTGGGGGGAAACCGGAGTACCCAGAGAAAAGCCACGACCCTACTCCTTGCCACGTACAACCGGGGATTTGAATCCATGCCAGTTGACTTGATGGCAGGCTGTATGATACAGCGCACGCACGCTTACCATTCGGCCACTCAACCCCCGCAATAGAAAGAGAACATCGGTTGCACAACTTCTTTGGCCAGTTGGTATATTCTTGTATCGCCCCCTCTCGATTCCCAATTTGTATGAAAAAAATGTTATTTTATTTTTGGATTAGGCTGATCTAGTTCTGTATGCTATTCTCAGATCAACTATGAAATGTAATTGGCAATTTGTTTACAAATGGTCACCTAAGATTTGACAGGTGACAGCGAGTTGAGGGATTTCAAATGCATGTATGAGGGACACGATCACTTCAGCAAGTTGTTATCCCTGCACAGTGACAGATCAAAACTTGAACTTTAAATGCTGGATTGGTTTAAATTAGATTAAAATAAGGCCCATCAAAAGATGTTATCCAATACAGACATGCGAGTCATGTGACCCTTTCTTGTTTATATCATCTGTAAAGGATACGAAATGTTGTGAAATTTTCAATTTATCCTACCTTTATAACCAGGAGGGCTGGGATGGCCTAGTGGTCTAGAGTGCCGCGCCTTGACCTCTAGCTGGCCGGTCACCTCTGGCTTGCGGCTGTAGTTTCGAGCCCTGGTGTGAGCGTATGTGGCACTGAGATAGGGGCGCCTTCTCAACCACGTGGGTTTCCTCCCACGGCTAAAGACCCCTACGCGCAAGCGAACTATTGAAATTAAATTAAAACTGTATGTTAGTCCCAAAATGAACTGGTTGTGTTGAGTGGACGTTAAACCCCATTTCTCTCTCTCTCTCACCTTTATAAACATTTCCCTCTTTTAGATATTCAACTACTGTAGGTTGTCCGGGAAATGAAATGAAATTGGGTATAACATCTTACTCCCACTGGTAAACACCATACAGTGTGAAATGCAATCTGTTTCACAGAAAATTACTTACGAATTATCTCTGTAACAGATGGGTGTCCACAACACGTGCATTGACTTCACGTGGCGTCAGTTATTGGCTCAACGACTCGTGCAATGTTTACATAACAACTGCTTCGGGCAAAATGATGCATTTTACTCATTTTAATACCCATTTACACTAAATAGGAAATATTTTTTAACTACAAATACTTTAAACGTCTTTATTTATTTTTCTTATACTTCAAAAAAACGTTTGAGAATTTAATTTGTCGGAGTGAAAAAGTTAATATGCCGAACTCATGAAGTCTCGTGGATGTCATGCTTATCAGTAGTTATTTTCATAACTGTGTTTTATGAAAATAACTAGCTTATAAGTGATTTGTGTGAAATGAGGGAAATTGTGCTCGGACAGCGGCGCCGTGGCCTACTCTTATATCGAATTCTAACTGTCAAGGGATCTTTTTCTTTCACACCAATGTGTACACAGGACCTTGATTTTCATCCCATTTGAACGATTAAACAACTGTCTTTGTCAGGCCCACCAATCCCCATGAGCTTTCTGGGCCAACACTGGGAGCGAGAGAGAGAGATGTGGGGTTCAACGTCTACTCGACACAACCTAGGACACAAACTTGGCCATTTCGGGACTCACATATGGTTTAATTTTATTTGAATACTTCCCTTGCGCATAGGGGTCGCCTTTAGCAGTGGGAGGAAACTGGAGTACCCGGAGAAAACCAACGACCGATGATTTCAAACCATGCCAGTTGACTCAATGGCAGGCCGTATGATTAGGGTTGCAATGGGTTGGAAACTTTCTGGGAATTTTGGAAACTTTCCAGGGAAACTTTACGGGAATTTTCAGTGCTGGGAATTTTCAAATCTATTTATAGAACTGAAAAATACGGGAGCGAACCAGTTTCTAAGTGAATCAAAATCTCTCCAATAATGATCAGGTGTTAACCAGTTCTATGCACATGGGATGGCACCATAAAAATATCAAGATTTGAAAAAGAAAGTGTTAATCATATAAATCTACATCTAATAAAAAAACAAATAAAATAACCAGAAATAATGAAACAATATAAAGTTTAATTGCAAGAAATAAGGCACATAATAAGTTGAACATAAAAACTTCAATTTAAACACTCTAGTTCACTGCATATAAAAACATCATTGTTTACTCATAACTGATCGATACCGCCTAATTTACTTATGGATACCGTCTAATTTACCAGTAACTGATGGATATCGTCCAATTTATCAGTAACCGATGGATACTGTCTAATTTACCAGTAACTGATGGATATCGTCTAATTTATCAGTAACCGATAGATACTGTCTAATTTACCAGTAACTGATGGATACTGTCTTATTCACCAGTAACCGATAGATACTGTCTTATTTACTTGTAATTGATAGATACTGACTAAATTTACTCGTCACCCATGGTAACTGTCCGATTAACTTGTTACTGGTGGATACTGTCTAAATTTACTCGTAACTGATACCATCTGATTAACTTGTTACTGGTAGATACTGTCTAAATTTACTGTCTGAAAATAAGTTCTAACTATATGGTGATTTGTAGAATTTATACCAAAAAAAATGTACTACCTGTTTAACAGGGCACAACAAAATGGCAGCATTGACATAAATTTGTGGAATTAAAACCCAAAAGATGTTCCATCTGAATAGCGGTAGCAATTCTCTTGAAAGATGTTTCATATGCCGACAGAAGAATCAAGATGGCCACTTTTAAAAATAATTTTGACACAAAAGTCTATAATATAGTATATATATATATATTGACCTTACTGAATAATTCATTGACCAATAATTTTGTTTAGTAAGAGTAAATTAGAATAACTTTATATGAACTAACTTCTAGCTCGATGTCTCTATACGGCAAGATGGACGATAACCGCTTTTAATAACGGAATAGAAGACGGAGTAAACAATGAAACAATAGCACTGTAAAATCACAAATATAATATAAATGTATATAAACAAAAGAGAAAAAACATTTAAAATATATAAACATCATTATCCGGTCATCGTTAATAATAAGGTTAACGAACGTAACATTGGTCCCTTATATTCATCAAGTAAACTCATAAAAACAACATTAAATAAAACAGAAAAGGGGAAAAAAATATGCTGCAATATAAAATTATGACTTTACATACAAATATTTTGAGTTTTAAAAAAATCAAACGAAACAAAAAAAAAAAGAAAAGAAATATTTATAATAAGTTGAAAGTATTGACAATACACACAATAAATTTTTATACCACAATTAGATACATGTTTCAAATCTAGGAATAGTTTTGTAAGAAGTTCAAAATATCAGAGTTGTCCGAAAACTTCTGATAGATATTTGTGCTGCTTTTCGACACTGACTATACGTGTATATACAGTACTAAGAATGATGTTCTAATAAATTTGCCCTTTTATTCTGCCCAATTTCTATTATTTACAATCGTAAATAAAATTATTGATGAAAATACAAAGTCATGACATAAAATCTGTGAAAACAGCTTTCAGGGTTTTTTTATATATAATATTTAAAATCATCCACAATTTAATACTGTTAGTAATCATCATTCAGGTTAATTGGGAAGGTGCCACCACATGCCAAGCTAGACAACAAGTGGGTTAGAGGTTGTGGTAGCTAAACCCCAACCGACTAATGAAGTTTCTGATGACCACCTCAACCAACCTGAATGAGGACAACATCATAAGACATTGTATTCAAGACTGATATTTCACAACAACAAGATAACCCTAGTTCTAATTTAATTATTCTAAATACATGTATGTTTATAATATCTACTGGTTTTTTTACAACCTCTTATTTATCCTGTCAATTTCCTCCAACAAACATGCACATATTCAAAATAATTAAAACAGTAAGATCTAACATATTAATAAGAATTATATTGGTGAAAAATGGCCAATAATACAAAGAGTTAATAAAGAATTAAACCTTGTGTGGAGAGATGCAGCAGAGGTTACCATTGCCAGCACCGTTCTCTATTTGCATCTCATTCAACTCCATTATAATTCAAGTATTCATAATTTGAGAATAAATGTTATGATGAGATATAATAGCATGGTAATTAAATTAAACTATATGCGGATGCTACTGAATCTTAAAGAGTTAACTACAGCCGATGGCCAATAAATATCAAACCTACAGCCGATGACCAGTAAAAACCCTAGTAATATACTAACAATAACTATATTAATCAAGTAACGGAATGGTTATTACAAATAGAAATATAACACTGCTAGAGTCACAATTCCATGGAATACAATTTCTATTATTACTAAAGCAACGTTTTGGCTGGGCTTCAAGTCATCATCAAGCAACCTTGCTGAGTAATAAACAGTAATTGCATTGTATCTAATTGTGACCTGTGTATTTCTAGTGATAAACGGTGCATTTATTTTATAGAATTTGACCAGTGTATATCCTGTTGAATTATTAAATGCCATGGAATCGTTATAATTTAATACTGCGGCTAAGTTAACAAGTGACAGACTGCGGTGATTGAAATGTATGACACATATATAATTCTAACTAGAGCTGTAATTTGTTAATGACTATATCTATCTTAACTCATTATTTTCAAATTATTACTTTAGTAATTTTATTGTTAAATGATTGAACATATTTAAAATAAAACAGAATGAATTCAGTTCAACAGTTGAAACAAATTCATGTTTTTCTTTCCATAGTAAGCTATTTCAATAAACAAGCCTGGTATTCGGCTACTCATTACACTTTACAGACCTTGGCAGGAACAAATACAGACTCTCCAATATTAAACTTAGACTGTTTAAAGTTAGCTCTGTTTCAGAACAGATTTTAAGTTCGATCTTAATAATTATAATTTTGAATCAACCTTTATCCAGAGTAATGAGGTAAATATCCATAAAAATCTATGACAACTTGATACAGAAGATAATATTGTTTCTGCGGAAGCAAGAAAATGAGTTTGGTTTAGTAAATATAACAGATGTAGACTGATAATAAACACCGTTGAATTGATATTAATAAGTGTATATATAAGATATGTGATATAATATAATGTATATTATAATAATAATGAATACAATGTATAAACATGTGATAATATATATATTTAATAATAAAATAAGGTTAGTTTCTAGTCAGAATGAGTATTTATACCTGTAATCAAATTAACACATTTATATACCCTTGATATAATAATAAACATCCAAGTTATAACATTTCTCATAAAAATACAAAGCATTGAAAAATTGGTAAAATTTGTATCATGCTGAATTTCACAGATTTTTTATAACAGATATTTTTAAAACTACTGGTACACAAATATATCTGGGCATTTTAATAATATTTGTTAATTAATGCTTGATAACCCACATCAACTGTTAACTGATTCAAGCATTACGACGCTAATATTAGTTAATTAATGCTTGGTAACATACATTAACAAACAGTTAACTGACTCAAGTATTACAACACTAATATTAGTTAATTAATGTTTGGAAACCAATACCCATTAATTCAGGCATCTTAATACTAATATTAGGTGATTAATGCTTGGTAACCTTTAGGCATTTTAACACGAATATTAGGTAATTAATGCTTGGTAACATATATATCAATTTTTTAAGGGTGTAAAGTTAAATATTCAATGTTCAGTTTTACGCGACACAATTAGTCTTTCTTATTTCAAAAGTAATAACAGGTGACAGGCTTTTTTTCGAGTTGGAATTCTGTGGACAAAAATGTATCTTATCTTTTTTTTAAATTAAGGAACATAATTCTAATTAATTTTTCGATCTCTAATCCTCACAGAATTATCTAAAAAGATAAAGAGAAAGCCAAGGAAAGATATTTCGTTTTTTGGGTAAAGAAAAAGAAATAATTTTTCAGGATTTCTATCACAATAAATCATCTTTGGTTTATAAAAAAAGAAACATAAAAAAAAAATATAATAAAAAATATTTGAAACAATAATTTTGTTGTATATGTAAAGTTTAATATAGGTAGATGTATCACATTAGATGGTAGATTCTCATTAATGTCACAATATACCGGTAGTTTATAATGAAGTCTGATGACAAAACATAATTCTATCGAATACATAGTTAGTGCATTTATCACGCGAGCAATGCTTCAACTAGGATTCTGTCTTTATGAAAGAAGTGACAAGGATGTCGTTATTGAAGCCATATTAGCTTGACAAAGACTGAAGATTTGGGCAAAGAAGGGATGTTAAATTTTTGATAAAGGCTCAAGAATAATAGTGTAAACAACACTCCGTAATAAACTGTACTTGATAGAATTATGTTGATGCCAATAAATTCACATAATCTTTGTAATCATCATTTAGGGGACGTCCCCCTTGCGATTACCGGCTTTTCGAGTTGTATTTATTATTGTTCTAGCAACAAACCGGATAAGGCTATAACTATAAGACATCTTGTAACCAAGGGCCAGATGTAATTAAATATAGAAACAAGTCAATGTAAGGCAGGTTATAGGTGTTATAGAAATAAAGACAGTGTATTATAAAATATAACATGCTAAGACTAAGGCAAGGAATCTGATATGGATGATTCTATACTGGGTAGTATCTTGGTCTTGGGGTATTTACTACATGACCTCTAGTGTTTTAAGATAAACATTTTATAAGACAATTAACTAAATACTGACTGCATTTTATTGTTATTAGTTGGTGTAACCATGGCAACTGTTAAGTTACTGTCATACTATTACTAGTTGTTATAACCATGGTAATAGTCACTATAATAGTATTATAGTTGTTATAACCATGGTAATAGTCACTATAATATTATTAGTTGGTGTAACCATGGCAACTGTTACTAACATACTATTACTGGTTGTTATAACCATGGTAATAGTTACTATAATAGTATTTAAGTTGTTATAACCATGGTAGTAGTTACTATAATATTATTATTAGTTGGTGTAACCCAGGTACTACACTAGTGGGAATAACCATGGTAACCGCTTACAATGCAACTGTTCCAATGATGTATCAAACAAAAGAATGTGATATATGTCGGTAATCATCAACTCATTTTACTTAAAGCACTAAGTTTTCATTGGTGATTTAAGAATCTTGAATCAAGATGTCATGTCCGACGTCCTAGAATTCAAGTCAAGTCCGACAGCCTAGAATTCAAGTTGAGGTCGACGGCCAAGAATTCAAGTCCACATTCCATAAAGATTCAAAATTCTCAACTACGGAAGACAAACAAAACCCTCACTTGTTTATTTGTTTGAGGAATAAGAATCCAAATCATCAGGCTTATTCTCAGATGGACAATATCTGGATTCTCAGAAAGAATCAGAATGATTTGGGAAAGAAAATATATAATTTTCGATATAAGACCACCAAACAGGCTTTGTGATTAAGGCCTAAGCTAAACATCGCTAAGAATGTAGAATACTAATATCATTGTTTTTATAATTATTAATATACACGAACAACTTGTTAAAATATAAAATATACTTTGTTAACGTTAATATAATATATATATATATGACTAGAACGATATTTATTTACATGTAAAACAATTTTCATCACTTTTTAAAGGGGCTTGATTCTCAGCAAAGTTCTTTTGATCTTAAATACCCCCCCCCCTCCAATTCTGCGATTATCTGAAAATAATTCTCTTTATGCAGTTCAAGTCTTAAATGGTGACAGGAGACTCTTTGCCTGTGCAGCCCATTCACCTTTTAATGGCAGTTAACACATAATTATTGTTTAATATCTTTAAAAACCTTAAATGGTAAGAGGCCAATTTGAATTCCATTTGTCATCGTTTTCATTTGTACAAAATAAACAGCACTCAGGAATAGATCAATGGCAGCCATTACTACATCATAACCTGCTGAAGGACCACATCTCTTCCACGGACTAACCCAGAGACAAGAGGCATAAGATGTTCCTTTCAATGGGGGTGAGTGATATTTATAAGATTTACAAAAACAACCGACTTTTTTACAGGGGGTGGTGAACTTGATGATACTATTATCAAAAGAACATGTGTTATAAAATCAGCCCCCTTTTTTTAAACGTATTTTGATTAAAACGGAGACAGATAATAATAATAATAATAATGTTAGAAAATAAACCACGGTGAATGTATATCAGGTATATGTAAATTATATAATAAATCAACGATTCGTTAGAATGCAGGAAGCACTTTCGCAAAAAACTTTAAGTACAAAATAAACACCAATTTTAAATGCTAAAAAAAAATTAATAATAATCCCACTTCAATCAAATTATTTTTGTTCAAAAATCTCTCCTTTTGGTTTGCTTCGATTAAAAATTAACAAAATATTTTTCTTACATCAATGACTAAGACAAATCATGGTTTTCATGTATTTAACTTTTTTTTTCCCATACTTGTTTTCCTCATTTCTTTAATAATTTAAGAAAATTGCTTGTCTCCACAATTATCCTTTAAGAAATATCAAACATGGACAGGATTCATATTTTCTTTAAAACACCTCGACCAATGGAGTTTTTAACTCAATATTCAAATTCGGGTATAAAAAATACTCAATTAGGGTTGGTTAACAAAAAAGCACTAATATAAGAAAATAATTTGACAAAAAAATTGCATTTTTTTACATAAGTAATGCAGCTACGGTGTATAATTGTTTGACAGATATGTAATGGAATACGAACAGGTGACCAGGGAGTAGTCTCCCCTTATCACCGTCTCACAACCGTGTTTTTTTAAGGTAGTTAACAGAAGTAAAGAATAATGACTGGCTTCCGTCAGACCCTCAAAAAAATCATAAAGGGCCTGGATGAGCAAGACTTTAAGACATATTAAACGTAGGCTACAAGTAATACACGAAAATCTCTGATTGGTTACTTCATCTCAATCAGCTTCTGATTGACTTAGTTATATTTCTTCAAGAAAAAATCTTTTTGGTTCGTTGTAAAGCTTCTTGGACTTTGGCGATATTGGCATCGAGCGTTGCGATACCTTCTCGAAATGCGGTGTCATCGACTGCAGTGGACGATGAGGACTCGGTTATTGATGACATCACAGACTGGACATCTTCCTGTATCGAACTAAGAGACATATTAAGTTCTCCCCCTTGATACACATCTTCTGTAATAGAGGTAGAATTAAGGGAAAGACGTGGATTTGAATCAATTACCGTTTCCTGGACATCGTTATTCGTAATGCTGGGATATTTCTTGAAATAATCTGTAACGCTGTACCGAGAAACATCATTGGTCTCTTTACTGATCATCTGACTATCTCTCACGTTTCCATTTCTGTCCGTTTTCAGTTGGTCCTTTTCACCCTGTCTTTTATAGCCATTTGTAGACTTGTTTGTCATGGTGATTTGAGATCGTCCTATTTTCGTGAGCATTCTGTCATGTTCTGCCAGAGCATCCTGGGTAAGTGGTGATGTATCTGTAGATGTAAATCGAAGCTGTTTCAGTGCTGACGGCTTGGTGATCGTCACGGAGCCTGGGTCAGAATGAATACTTTTTGTTGGACTGAAAAATATAATTATCTGATAATTATTTCGTCATTTCAATATGGTCTGATGATGAAATAATATGTGGTTTGAGGTCTTAACACTCTGCTCCAATTGAGCTAATAAAGACTGACATGTGCCGTACAAATTTGCCCCGACAGCGGGGCTGAGGTCTACTCTGACACTGAATTCCAATTGCCAAGGGGTCTTAAATGTGCATGCCAATGTATACATGGGACCTCAGTTTTTAGTCCAATCCAAACGACTAGACAGCAGTCCTTGTCAGGCCCCCTGTCCTACACCAGTGACAAGGAGAACGATGTCGGAAATCTGGATGTACTTTCTCAGCCAAAGCAGGGATCAAACTCCCAATCTCCAATCTAGCAAGCCAGCGTCTTACTCACTAAACCACCTTGATCTTTTATGTGCACTCCAATGTATATATGGGTCCTCTTTTTACCTTGCACCATTCAAACAACTATACACGACTGAAAAAGGGGGAAACCATGTCAAAAAATCCCAATGAACTTTCTCTGCCAAAACTGGAGGTGAACTCCGAGATTTATGTTAGCATCACCACAGCTCCCGACAGCTAACTGAAATGATAATTAGAACTAACCTAGATGGTCGATCATCTTGTTGAACTATATGTAATAATTTCTGTAAATCTCGATTAGTTCCTCCTCCTGCTTCATGTGGTACCTGATTACCATTGATAGGCTTCTTCTCCACACAACTTAACACCTCATTTACACCGTCCTTTAATGTCCTGTAATATAATTTACACCATCCTTTAACAAAATGAAATGGGGTTTAACGTCCTACTGTTCCGCTCCAAACTGGGTTAATAAATACAGTGAGCTATAAGGGAAATTGTTCTGGGCAGCGGCATCTAACTACCAAGGGTTCTTTTATGAGCACGCCAATGTATATACAGGACATTGGTTTCTTGTCCCATAAGAACGACTAGACAGCCCTCCGTCCTGCAACTCCGACAAGGAGAAACCTCGAGGGAAGATCCTGATGAAAATTCACAGCCAATGCAGACCTAACATGAATGCACTGACAAATTGACCACCCCACAAACAAATAAAAACCTAAAAGGATGATCATTATTCTATGGTACTTACTGTACAACTTCTTGCAAACGTTCAATCTCTGAGTCGCGTTGTTTTAATGAGATTTTAAGGATATGATTTTCTCTATCAGCTGCTTCTAGTTTTAAGCCACTTCCTTCTGTACGTGTCTGGGCCAGGGCTAAATCTTGACGCAGTTTCTGATTCTCTTGACAGTTTTCTTGTCGTAGTTTTAACCGATCATTGTCCTAAAATAGAATTAGATAGGGGTTTTAACCTCAAATTGGAACCAGCACAAATTCAATTTGCATTGTAAGGATCCGGGACGATACACGGTATCTTAAAGGATAAGTTTTGTTATCTTGAGAGGGAAAGAGAAATGGGGTTTAATATTCACTTGACACAAACTAGGTTCAATTTTATTTCAAAAATTTGCTTGCAGGGAAACCAAAAAACCTGGAGAAAACCCACGAGGTTGGACAGGCGACCCTACTCCTTGTCATGTACAACACGGGAAACAAGACTACGCCAGTTGACTAAATAACAGACATCATGATACAATGTGCACGCGCTAACCATTCATTCAGCCATAACCATCTTCTTTAATCATGTGACTTATAAATTGACCCGTAAGTCAAATTCAACAGCGAGACAGGTGACTACTATCTTAACCAGACCCCTGCTCTAAATACACACCTTCTCTCCTAGAGCCAAAACTAACTGTTGTCTTTCTTGTTTTAATTTATCCTTCTCTCTCTCCAACTCCTCCAGCTGTTTGGATAGTTTACTTCTTGTCTCTCTCTCCTCTTTAAGTTGGCGCTGTAGAGTATTATGACTAGATTGAAGATGTAAAACTACAACAGGAAAACAACAAGAACATAGAAATTAAAGCAAACTAGGGTCTAAACAGACAACATTGTGAACTTCAGTCAGACTTGACCTAGAATTTAAAATTTCCGCATAACCCCTTGACAACCATCCCCAGTGATCTATTTCCATTCCCCTCCAGTGACCCATAGATTTCATCCATGGGAGAGACACACATTAAAACCATCTGCCCTTTATAACTGACCAGTCACAAAAATTAATAACTAAAAAGGAAGTTGGTGAAAGCAAAACAATCAAGTCGCCATTTTGTTTACAGATAGGTTTGTAGAATCATTCAAGGGCAGATAATCCATGGATGGATGAACCCAGGGTATAGTGGAGTAGAACGGAATAAGACCACGGGGGATACCAAGGATGATTGACCATCAATGCATTGAATGAAAATCAGGCTTTAAAGGACAATATTGGTGCCAGTTGTTATATGGGACTGTAAGAGGATATCTGACAATTCAATAAAGTAATTGAATGTCATTAGATAAAAAAAACACGAGAAAAATAGAAATAGTCCGTACATTCCCTTGTTTATATTCATTCTATACCTTATAAAAACATGGTAATGCACGGACTTTTTCTGTTCTTCTTTCGTGTTTTCTTATCTAGTGACAGTCAATTCTTTTTATGAATTATCAGATATCCTCTCACAGTCTCACACAACAACTTTTGGTCTTCGAAGGAATTATTAGTGAGCAGATCTACGGCCTTGTATCTGTTATCACTCGTCGCTTCAGTCAGTTAAATAGACCGGTGACTCGTGTTTTCCTTTGGCGTTCGTCACTTCCGATTCGGGAATCATGTATTACTCAGCTATTGTAGCATGGATCTCTCTGTTAAAAGTATATTTGGAATGTGTTTAACAAGCTCTATGACATATGTGATAATGACTGGCACCAATATTGTCCTTTAATTAGTAGTCGCTTCCTTTAATAATCTAGTTTCTTTTTTTTAGCTGAACAAGAAATCAGTTATTTTCAACACTTGTCTTACCTACAGACTATTTGTGAATAGGTACCCAGACCTTTCATTACTCACCCAAACCTGGGAGCTGTGTTATTCATTCAGCTGATGGACTTTTGTAGATATATTACATACCTTGGAAGCGGACGTTAAATAAAACTATTTCACACATACCTTGAAAATTAACGCCAGGTTGTGTGGTAGCTTCTTTTTCTAACCTCTCCCTTTCCTTCAGTTGTTGATTTACTATTCTTAATCGCCTGGAATTAAAAATAAAATGTATGATCTAATCATGTCAAACGAAAAAAATAGATTTTTATGAATGGCCAAGCTTAAAGCACCAGCCCAGCTAATAAAGGATGGCACACACCATCCAGTGTATGCTCTTGTGCATACAGGTCTTTAGTAGTAGGAGGAAACCAGAGGACCAGGAGAAAACCCACAAGATTGGACAGCAACCCTAGTCCTTGTCGTCATGTACTAGTGGGGAATCGAAACATGCCACTAGACTCAATAAAAACCCTTCTGATCTAATATGCATGCGTAAAACCACTAGACCCACTAGTTCGGAATCAAACTCATGCCACTTGATTAAATGACAGACCTTCTGATCTAACATGCATGTTAAAGCCCTAGACCCACAAGATGGACACATAAAAGTTGGTGAAAGCAAAACAATCAAGCCACCATTTTGTTTCCAGATAGGTTTGTAGAATCAATCAAGGGCAGATAATCCATGGATGGATGAACCCAGGGTATAGTGGAGTAGAACGGAATAAGACCACGGGGGATACCAAGGATGATTGACCATCAATGCATTGAATGAAAATCACGCTTTAAGTAGTAGTCACGTTCTTTAATAATCTAGTTTCTTTTATTTAGCTGAACAAGAAATCACCACTGACTCAATGACAGATCTTGTGATGTAACACGCACACATCAGACCACTGACTATCAATAAAATTTACCTTCTAAGTTGACTGTTTTCACTGCGTAAAGGTTGTAAAGCGAGATCTATCTCAGCCTGTATATTAAACGTTAGTTTGAGCTGTGGTATAGATTCTACAGTGTTCGATAAATCTTGGGCTAACTGACACATATCTGGATCACCTACAATAAATCAAAACATAGCATACAAAGGGGGTTTCACATCCACTCAATACAAACAAAGTGATTTTGGGACTAAAATATTTCAACAATTTCCTTGAGCATAGGGTTTTTAACAGTGGTGACCCTACTCCTTCGGTGGAGGTATTTCGGCGACCAAATACATTGTCGGGTAAAAGTGTGGAATCAAAACCATGACCTCATGGTCTAAAGATCACGCTCTAAACCTTCGGTCATGTTACCTCGCTCACAGGTGACAGACATGATTTTAGCTGTTGAAAAAAAAAGCTGAAAAAATTGGGGGGGGGGGGAGCGGCATAGCCAGTATGTTTGGGGGAGGGGGGTGTGCAAAGGTAATTTTAAAATAGGGGGGGGGGGGCTGTCTCATCATACTGAATTTCAATATTCTTGTATTTATTTGTCAAATTTACTAAAAAAAATGTATTTCTTATTTTTCTTGTATTTAATTCATTTACAGAATACTTACTACTAAACAAAAAAACCCCCAAAAAACCCAAGAAAATAATGTTTGAACTACGCATCCGATCTTTTGATTATCCTGTATAATTTTCTAGACTAGAAAATATGTTGCTCTAATTAGTCTAAATCGAATAAACTTCTCCCTCCCTCCGACCGTAATTAATAATAATTCACGACTCTTCGGGAATTGACTTTACGAATAGAATGTCTCAAAAGCTCGCCTTCAAACTTCTGTTCCAACCATTTCCATCCATTTTAAAGTCCTTTGTCGAATAGTTTGGTGTCGACGTCTCGATATACGACCTTAGCCATAGCGCGAAAGAACTGACGATGGTTACGTACCGTACCATCATAGGCACGATAGAGAAACTCCATGACACTTGTAATGACACGCGATCTCGTTCAATCTCGCGCGATTCTACGATATGGTATTGTTAATGTTTACATCGCTGACATCCGGTCGGCAGATTTTAAAGTTATGGATAGATATTTTGAAGTTCACCAGTTATAAATTTGTCAGGAAAAAATTAATGATTGTTTGATTTATGATATTAGGCTTTTGAAACAAGGTGCTTGAATTAATTAAAGCGGAACAATATCATAACAAAAGCATTGTCAAAAATCAGAACCGACCGCAAAAAATCAGAACCTGATGGGACAAAAAGCGGAAATCCGCTTTAAAGCGTGAAAAAATCATGTCTGAGGTGATCCTCCTCCTTGTCACATACATGTACAAGATTGGAATCAAAACCATGACCTTATGGTCTAAAGCTCATCTGCTAAACTGTTCGCTCCCAGGCGGCAACTCTTTGTCTTGTCACATACAAGCTGGGAATCGAAAGCTCATCATCTTTACAGCTCATGTGCCAAACTATTCGATGACCCTTATCCTTGTCAGGCACAAGCTTGGAATTGAAACAAAACCTCAGCTCATTCCCCTTCAAGTGTGATGAGACTACTGTACTTACCATCTATATCACAGACTTCCAACAACTCTGTCAACAGCCATCGTAACTTCTTGACGGAACCAATAGGATCACTGGTCGTAGGTATGGCTTGATCATTATCTACCTTTGATTCCATCCCCTTTACCAAGGGTATATCAGCCCTTCCGTTAAACATAGGACGTATTGGTGAGTTCATGGGAGTTCCGTGTAACAAAAGATGTGGGAGAGCAGAGGCAGGTTTTGAGGGAAACGCGGTCGATATTTGCGGATATTTTTCGTTTTCAAACCCAGGATGTGAGTCTTTGGAGTGGTTTTGCGTCAGGGGCAATTCTGTTTCGTTCTCCGATAAAATAGTCCTTAAAAAAGGATGGTCGGACTTTTTACTTGGATGATTATTGCCCTCCTGGGCTAGAGCCGATAGTCGTGAAGAACTGTAGGATCGAGGCCGGGGAAATCGTATCGGGGAATTTGCGGGAGTTTCCGAGAGATGAGCTAGTCGAGCAAACTGTGGTGGTAAATCTGTGATTGGATGTCTCTCCACGTCTGCTTGTTCTTCAGTTTCCTCATCTTTAGGATAATCCACAACATTTATATACGGTTCGTCCTCCTGAAATACGTGTACAAAAGGAAATCATTTAATGTGTAAGGTAAAAAAGATTAATGGAGCTGATCATTTGATTTGGAATCACTTGAAGACATGTAAATACAATAAATGCATCGAGTTTGTGTATCTCTTATAATTTTGTTATTATTAAAGCACCTCAGAACAGTCAAACTCTTTGAATGTTCAGCACTCTATTATTGTTATAGATAACAAAAATCATATGTTTAAAGTACCAACACAGTTTCCTTTTATTCCAATACGCCGCATGCCATATGTAACTAACATACGAAAATTCAATGAAAGCTGGATTTTTTTTTCGCACGTATACAATGAATGGCCATTTTGCGCAGTAATCCCAGCCAGAATTTGGCTATTTTTTTAAAATTGCGTTAAAGTTTAAAATTTTTATTTAGAATTGAAATAAATTAACTATTAGTCAATCCCTGTGCTAAAAACATCAACAGAATTGATTGTGTATATCTGAAATAGACACGACCGAAGCATAAAATAGTGCCAATATGCCGACGTCTATTCTAAATTTGTAATGTTATTTTTGTGAAAAATCATTGGAAGATGCGATAAGACGTTATGGCTGTGCGGATTATATAGTCCTAAAGGCTTCAAGAAGGCTATTGTGTACAATGTAACATTGTGTTGACATTTGTTTGTTGACGTGACCTCATTAACTGTGACGTTTACATAACGTCATATGGATATCATGGTTATTCATTGTGTCAGAGTCACTTTTCTGCATGTAGGGTGATTCTGTCGTTCAGATTGGCCGCATGCATGAAAGATAGAGAAATTGGGTTTAATGTCCACTCAACACAAACTAGGTCATTTCAGTAATTCGTTTCATGCAGGGGTCTTTAGCAGTTGGAGGAAGCCAGAGGACCCAGAGAAAGGCGACCCTGTTTTTTGTCACCTACAACTGGGGAATCGAAACCATGCCAGTTGACTCAATGACAGACCTTATGATACAATGTGCATGCGCTAACAATTCGGCCATTCAAACCCCTTACTCCATATGAACATAAGGGTTTTAGCAATAAAGAGGACCACGGGCCATGAAGTTGGACAGATGGTCTTATTCCTTGTCACGTATAAGCTGGGTATGACAAGACCCTGTTTATCATAAATTTACCTGTATCTATGATCTAAAGCACACAAGACAGTTCATCTAGATTTCCGGCGTGGTTTCCCCATGTCAGTGATGCAGAACGGAGGGCCTGACAAGGACAGCTGTCTAGTCATTTGGATGGAACGAAAAACTGAGGGTCCGTGTACACATTGGTGTGCACATAAAAGATCCCTTGGCAATTGGAATTCGATATAAAAGAAGCAAAATTTTCCTCATGGCACACTGTATGGTGCATGCCCGTCTTCCATTAGCCCAAGTCAGGTGCAAAAGAGTAGGACGTTAAACCCCGATTCATTTCATTACCGACCCGTTCGACAAGCCCAACCCCTTCCTTGATGAAAAAACAAAAATAGTAATCTATCTTACCTCTTCAATGCCTCGCTGGTATTTCGCTGGTGTTATCATTGGCTGGGAGACAGGCGACGTTTCTTTATACGGTCGTGACTTCCATTCAACTTCACCTTGAAAATTCACCTGCATCACGACATCACGAGGTGGGGAAAACTGAGGAGAAAAATTTCCAGTCAGTTCAAATTGACGAGGGGGACTGGATTGTTCTGGGCTGTTTGAGCTTCTCTGTGGAGGACTGGATCGATTAGGACTTGTTTTAGATTGTGGACTGATGTTTCCTCGAGCTAAGGGATGTGCGGTTTGATCAGATTCTGGACTGATGGCGTGATGTGGTCTTCCAAGAATGGCTCGGGCACGTGGTTCTGGCATTCGAAGGGGACTGGGCATAGGTGTAGCACAAATATCCGCGTTGATAAACTTTTTACTTTTGTTAGTGGAGGGATAATTTTGTACTTCTGGACTTTTGGGTGATGTCTTGGTTGTGGATTGTGGCAATGAACCCAGTGTTGTCATGGAATTCTGCGCAGCCTTCTGAAAATGTTTCAAATTGTCCTGGAAGTCTGGAACTTGTGACCCATTTTCTGGAGATAGCTGCACAGGATGATGTGAATCCATGGACCGAAATCCAAAACTTTCCTGCCTCTTGGGACTCAGCTTGCTCTGATTCTCATATATTTCGTTTAAGGATTTCCTCGTTTGTTTGGGTGCTTTTAGAACAGTTGGTGGTGAAAATATATCATCCTCTTCATCTTTTTCTAAATAACATTTTAAATCTTCGATGTTGCTGCCTCTTCTCTCTTCCTGCCTCCGCTGTCTTTCTTCTTCCGAGTCGAAATTAATAAGGTTCTTGTTCCGAAGGTCCATAATACTATCAGTGCTCAGTGGACGTGGTTTGGAATTCTCTGCATCAGACAGCTTTTGATTGGACAAATCTAAAGGAGATTCACTACCCCTTTGCCCGTAGGTCAATTCGTCGTTGCTATAGCAACGTTTACCCGGTTTTAACAAATGAACCCGTCTCTGTTGTGGAGGTGCAAAATATTCAGGTCTGTGATTGGTTGATATGTTTTCATTCTGAGTCATCTCCTTGTTGCTATTGACAACATTATGCTTGATGACGGAAGGATCGGTTATTCGGTGGATGTGAACATAATTTTGGCCTTGAGATGAATGAGCTTGAGCAATTGGTCGCACCATATTCCTAGCATTCGCGTAACTCTGGGTTACAGACGCCGGTAGAGAGTCACACGTTCTCTTGTCGGGTTCTGGTATTGTCTGTAAAGGGAGAGCACTATCCTCATCTGGTATTTTATCAGGATCGGGTGTTGATGAAATTAAACGATTATTAAACGGTGTTTTTATATCTGTGAGAGTTTCTTTCACAACACCACCATTCGATTCTGGATTCTCAGACACTGGAAAAAAAACAAAGTAAACATAATTAGGACGACAGACAACCTGAATCTAGAACTGGAACTGGTCTCCAAATTTAGATTTCTGCTCTCATAGAAATCAAGACTCTGATATTGTTGAGGCTACCAATGTTGAAAATGGTAATTCCCTCATACCGTCAAATTATAGACTGGATCACCAGACACAAGTAGATAAAAGGAAAGTTTTCACTGAATGGTAAATGTGAACAGTCTAAAACGTAAATGTCCTTCCTGCTGGCATGTAGGTCAAAAATTTGACATTATGTCAACAAAGGGGATTTGCTTTAAGTATTGTTCCACTAACATTAATAGTTCTGAAGACATAAAATATAATACCAAGTCCATATTTCAGTGAAGTAAATGAAATGGGGTTTAACGTCCTACTCTTCAGCTCTGACTGGGCGAATGAAGAAGTGTCGGTGAAGTTTTATTGGACATTTCCTTGGGTTTTTTTTTATAATTTCTAGAATAAAACGAAAGTAGAAATAAAAACATACTTTCATTATTTCCTGTTGGTATTAATATGTAATCCATCTTATTGGTCGATTTCTTACTTGATTTCTTGTGTTTGTCTGAAATAATTACAATGAAATAGTTCGCAAAAAGGAGATGGGGGGAGGCATCAAGTCTGATAGATTCTATCACTGAAATATTTATCTACACAATATTCATGTTCAATTGAATGGATCTCTGAATGAATCCCTCTTATCTTGAATAATACAATTTATTTGATTATTGCACTCACTATAATTATCATAATTTCATATGTTGTCGCATATTTTTTTCTACTGTCGGTAATGAAACATATACAAAACAATCAAATCTGATTTAGAGTAACAATTCATTTACTAATCATCAAAAAATCTTTTGAATTTGCTTGGCTTCTGGTTTTGCCCAATGCTAATGTTGAGCATACAAAACATTTAATATCACTGGTGTAAGTTATGGAAAATTATTGAATCTCAATATACTTGTTCGTTTCAAGACTTTAAACTGTATCAATCTTAAGTCAATCAAGGCTCATATAACTCTGGCATAAATCAATAGGCTTCCTCGTCTCATGACCTTAAACACTGAGTATGAATTTAAAGTCAATCGAATATTAACATTAGCCTCCAGCAAGAGCGTCCACAAGCAACCACGAAGCTGAACAACAGGATGGACGCAACAACAGAGAAGGAGAAATAGGGTTTTAACATCCACTTGACACAAACTACGTCATTTTGGGACTAAGAGTGGGTGGAAACCAGTAGACCGGGAGAAAACCTGAGAGGTTGGGGACTAAGAGTGAGTGGAAACCAGGAGATCCTGAGAAAACCCGAGAGGTTGGGGACTAAGAGTTGGAGGAAACCAGGAGACCCGGAGAAAACTTGAAAATCGAAATCATGCAAGCTGACACAATGAAAGACCATATGATGCTACGCTCACATGGCAACCAATGTTCAGCCTCCCATTTCCATGAAGGCATATAAAAGGAGGGAGAAGCGCTAAGGATAAAAACAACCTCCGAATATAGAGGATGTAACTTTAAAAATACCATGTATACGTTACCTTGTTTAGTGGCTATTAATTGGTTTAAAATATTCGCACATTTATCAATATCATTATTCATAGCCGCCACATGATCATCAGATTCGGGTGTATACAGAGAGAACCCCGGTTTCGTTCTTCCAGGGCGTTTCGAGGCCTTCTCCTTTACTCCATTCCTATACCAAACAATAATAATAATAATTTATAAGGCCATTTATATGAAGGAAAGCATACAAATGCTTACGAGACAGGTAAATTTTAGACAAACATTTATCTACATAAATAAAATCAAAGAAGTGTGTTTGAATCACATTCAGATTTGATGAAAAAAGGAAAGAAACTGAGCTTACCATCTAAAATCTAATACACATACTGTATTCAGTTAATAGATTCCTGTCCAGAAAGTGTTAAATACCATCAAGATTCATCAAATAACGCCCAGTTTGTGCTACTGTTTAGTTTAAGAAACACCATTTATAGTTTTGACATCAGTCATCTAGTTTATGACCATATAGTTTAGTTTTGATATTGGTCATCCAGTTTATAACCATTTAGTTTCATAAAATAGACATACCAATGTCAAACTATGTTTTAGGCCATTGAATTTGGGCTCTGGGCTAAATTTGTGCCCAGAGAGAATTGGGCCATGGTGAATTTGGGCCTTGGGCAAGCAGAGTTTCTTGCTAATTTGGAAAAACAATCACTGGTCAATACATAAAAAAACAACAATTACACTGGTTGAAACATCGGGCTTTATGATGTGTTGTTTTCCAAATAAAAATGAAATGAAATGGGTTGAACATCTTACTGTTCAGTTCCAACGAAGACGGAGAACGCTAGATCGGAGACGGTCCTACGCATTTTATGACGTCACATGTGGATTGTTGAAATAAAATTGAAACCACATGTTAGTCCCAAAATGACCTAGTTTGTGTCGAGTGGACGTTAAACCCCATTTCTCTCTCTCTCCTTACCCTAACCCTAACCCACAATCTATATATGACGTCATATGTGCTAAAATGCGTAGGACCGTCTTCGATCTAGCGTTCTCCAACGAAGACGGCCATACACCATACAGTTTGTAATGAGGGAAATTTTGCCAGGGCAGCGCTGCTACGACCTACTCATATATCGATTTCAACTTCTACTTGCATGCCAATATATACACGGACCTTGGTTTTTCATCCCATTCGAACAATTAGACAGCTGTCCTTGTCAGGTCCTCTGTCCTGCACCACTGACAAGGGGGGTACAACGTTAGAAAATCACTATGAACTTTCTCGGCCAATACTTTTGAACAATTAAGGCTCCCTACCTAAAACTTACATAATACATCCAGAAATAGCTTTCACATAAAACATGTTTCCTGCACTTACTTTTTAGAACTCTTAAATCCCAATTTCATGGCTAAAGATTTCCCCTTCTGGAATGAAAACAAATAAATAAATTAACTTTAATTTGTAAAACATTGATTTTAAAGGGGAGATGTTGAGTGGTAAAATTTGTGCATCGTCTCGACACAAACCAGCCATATATGGAACTAACATATGGTACAATTTGATCTCAATAATTTGTCTGTGAGAAGGATCTTTAGAAGTGTGAGGAAACCTGTGGACCAAGAGAAAACCTACATGGGTTAGGCAGACAACCCTTACTCTATATCATGTAGAAGTATCGGATCCAAATGATTCCACTTGACTCAATTACAGACTGTATGATCATAGAAAACTATTGGATTTCCACTGCCTTTGTTTAATAAAATGGTCTGTCTAAAGTAGATAATGAGTGTTGGGTTTATAATTGTTTATTTTCTCGAAAGATGTTGAGTAATTGACAGACTTTTCAACACTGCTCCAGAAACCCAGTAGTTTTCTATGATTCTCAAAAAATTTGAACAGTTAGAACTAAATTTTAAACACAGAAAGTTCTGCTAAAACAGCACATCTACATACACTACATGTCGGGAGTTTGAGACTAGAAACACCGAACACCGTGGAAAAACACTCTATTTCACGGTGGAATCTCGGAGAATCGCTAGCGAAACGGCAGCTTGCCAAATCACCGTGAAATAGGGTGTTTCACGGTGAATTATAGTGTTTCGCGGTGGAACACGGTGAATCGCTCCAGTGCCGATATCATCCCGATGTAAGCATGTTGACGGAAAATGTAATTTATTTAAGTTGAATACAAGATATGTTAACCATTGGCGAGGCAGCTACGGTCGTATTTTTATTTATTTCTAACACACTGCACATGTATAACGTGGTGCCACAATGTACGCGTATGCAAACAATGAATAACTTACAACGTATCATTTCATCTTATTGGCTGCTTATTAACCGTTGGCGAGGCAGCTACGGTCGTATTTTTTTTATTTTAACACACTGCACATGTATAACGTGGTGCCACAATGTACGCGTATGCAAACAATGAATAACTTACAACGTATCATTTCATCTTATTGGCTGCTATCAAATCCATATTTATTCCAACGCACTGTACACATGCATAACGTCGATCAAAATGTATGCAACACTGAACAACTTAAAAAAAATTTAAACGTACCATTACATCTTCGTCTATAACTTAGATCTTATCCATCAATTATTGGCTGCTATCAAATCCAAACTTTAAATTATATACGATGAGCTTTTACACATTACTTAATTACTCGCAGCTTCAGATAATCTAAATCAATTTTCCATACAGCACACGACACCACAGTGCAGTAAATCACTTAACGGTAAGTCACGTGGTCAGAAAAGTGCCAAAATATTGGGACTATATTATTATTACGCTGTGTTATTTGGCGAAATTTATTTTAGCAGATCTTTACTGTCACCGGTATATGATAATAATGCATTATGACGCATTTAAACGATATCAATGGCGGGCGATACACTGTGAGTATCACTAAAGTCACAGACCAATGTTTATGTTATTTTACAAACACTGTACATTTTCATGCACACAACCAAAGAATGTTCTTACGGGATTTTGCGCAGCCGTAGAATAATCTCCGCTGTGACAATATACATCTACTTCGTATGGCCCAATCTATTTCGGTGGAAGCGGATATTGAATAAAGCCATTTCACACACACATACGTGTACATGCCAAGCGCATGTCATATAGTTATACAATGTCCACGAGTATGTTAATTCTCGCCTTCACTCAGTTATGATTTTCTCATTTTGAGTACACTTTCTGAATAATTCCATTCTTTTGTACGCATGCATGACCAATCGAACGAAACAAAAAGACTACTCAGACTAAACAAACAGACCGCTCGGACCAAAAATAAATTGTTGTTTTAAAAATTGCGTTTGTATTAATATGACTACTCGAATCAATAATAAAATGTTGTTTTAATTGTTGTTTTAATCGTTCGATAATTGTGTTTGTTTTAATATGCATCTGTTTTCTTAGAAATAATAAAGTTTTATGTACTTACCCGTCGTATTTTTTCATTATGAAGCACATCAAAGAAAATCAGTTAAAACAACGATAACTGAGTTGTGATTAATTCGTATGTATCGGTACTGGACTGCTCGAACCAATAATAAAGTGTTGTTTTAATAATTGATAATTGTGTTTGTTTTAATATGCATCTGGTTTCTTTGAAATAATAAAGCCTTATGCATTTACCGGCGGTATTGTTTCATCATAGAGAATATCAAAGAAAAACAATTAAATTGTTGATGTAATAAAGATAGATATTTGGTAATATGTACTTACCGGCAGCGGATATTCTTAAGTTATGTATATATTCACCTATAGATTATTCGCATCTTTGTATTGTGATTTAATCATAAAAAACATATCTGTATTATATTTTTAAAATGATTAAGTCAAGCCTTATAATGTAATTTAATTGGTCCGAACGGTCCTTTCGGTTGGTCCGAGTAGAAAAGATAAATATGGGTCCGATATTATGCAATATCTATGCAGGTTCAATCACAAGACCTGGGTGCTCACCGTCTAGTATAACTTTACAGCTTCTGATATCCTGAGTTTAAACGTAAACATATACATGAATGTATAATCTTATAGATTGCAATATGCAGTAGGAAATCGGGATGTTGGACGTACAAAAGAATGGAATCATTCAGAAAGTGTAATAAAAATAAGCAAATTATAACGGCGTGAAGACGAGAATTAACATACTCGTGGACATTGTATAAATATATGACATGCGCTTGGAATGTACACGTATGTGTGTGTGAAATGGCATTATTCAATGTCCGCTTACACAGAAATTAATTGGGCGACATAAAGTAGATGTATATTGTCACAGCGGAGATTTTCCGCATAGTAACATAGCGTAAAAAAATATAGTCCCATTCGGAGTGATTTATGGCGCGGAGTGATTTATGTATGATTGTTTTAGATTGATTGAAGCTGCGTGTAACGGTACAATAATGTGTAAAAGCTCATCGTATATAATTTAAAGTTTGGATTTGATAGCAGCCAATAATTGATGCATTACATCTAAGTTACAGACGAAGATGTAATGATACGTTTAAAACATTGTAAGTTGTTCATTGTTGCATACATTTTGGCCGACGTTATGCATATCTGCGCGTTAGGAAAAAAATTCCTAACCGATACAGAATGCCGGTAAATGTCTCCCCGAGATTGCCTAACTCATTTGTTATTCAAACCGGCCTGTACTTTATACATATACATGTATATGTACACGTTTTCCCGGGAGCATTACTATTATAACTCCTTCAATTTACAAATGTATTATAGACAATATTAGTTCGACCCTAGCTTAAGGTAGGCTCGCAAATTCCTTGCGGGAAGCACGGCAAAACACGATGTACTTTTATCGAAACACAGTGAATTCCTAGAGAAACACGGCGAATCTTAGAGAAAAATCGCCGAGGAATTAAGCGAAATTTCACCGTGAAATCTAAGAGAATTCTGAGTGGTTTTTTTCGACGTGTCGGCGCGATTCCGGTCTCAAAAATTTGCTAGGAACTGTAATACCGGAGTTGCAGGTAAAAACATTTTAAATGACCATCAACGCTATTTTTGTTGAAATGTACATGTATGCCATACAAATATATGATATGGGATTTAAAGTCCTGACTCAACTATCGTAGTGAAGAAGGATACAAACCGTATTGGGCTATTATGAGGGAAATTTTGTCTGGAGAGTGGCTTATACTGAATTCTTACTTCCTTTTACATGTACATGTATCTTATGTCAAAGTGTACATAGAACCTTGATTTTGTGTTCCATACAAACTGCTATAGATTCTCTCTCGCCATGGCCAGACCCTTCGTCCTACACCACGACTCTGATTATAAAGATTGACGAATAAGTCATTAAACTCAATGATATACCTTAACTTTAGGAGTTGGTGAAGATTTGGCTATTTTATCTGGCATTCTGTAAGTGTAGCGTAATACTTTCAATGCTAAAAATAACTTCAAACACTGGGCATTGTGAGTTCACTAGTTTGAATCAGCTGCTTCAACGAAAACAAGCCCAATTAATTCTGTAAAATAGATAATAAAAACAATAAGTTTATCTGGAAGGCGTAGATTCCTAGCCTGACCTGCTGGGTAACCTGGACTATAACTAGTATTTGTCAAGACACAAATTATCACCATGTTTTATCATACATGTTTTATACCATTCACTGTAAGTCGGGTATCATTTTTGTGTATTTAGCAATAATTTCTTTCATATTCATTCAATACCAAATCTTGGTTTAAAAATTTGTAAAAATTGTTTAAAATCACCAAATATCATATTATTTGTACTTGTGTCCAGTTTAAAGCTGACCATTCAATTTTAATAATGATACCCGGTTACAGCGTTTGTGTCTGACAAAGACTGTGACAGGGGCTTGATGTCCAGGTCTCTCCCATGTTCCTCAAACAACGTCTGTGAGTTTTACAACATCTAATCGTTGCTTCAATACTTAGCAATTGTGTAGACACGTGACTAATTAGCAGTCCAATCAGAGGTCGTGGCACATAACACATTGTAAACAAACAAGTATACAGCCGTTGAAAGTTGTTTTTTTCTTTTAAATTGAGAAACTCACTGAAAACCAGTAACCTTGACATTGATCGATCTTTGAACTTTGCAACTCGATTGTCACATGTAAACATTTTAGCTAGAAGCGCGAGACTTGGTATTCACGACGACCAATAAATCTGATAGGCTCCCAAGCTAGGCTTGTTACCCAATCGCACTTAGTGGCGAAATATGCAGGGTATTACGTGAAGGGCTTGATAAGATGTACGTAGTTAGGGCGAGATAAAGCCTTCTATTGAAGATGGGTCTCTCCTAGAAATAGTTCCACTATTGATGTCTTCTGTCTTACTCCAGACAACAGTGGTGGCTTATCCTACAGATTTCCTTTGCGCAAAAAGTTTACTGACCTATAGCTCCCTTAATTTACACATAAACTAACCCAAAACTGTACTTCACATAGCTTAACATATAACAAATCAATTCCCACTGAAATACCGGTGAAGCCTTATCGCATAATT
Organism: Patella ulyssiponensis; assembly: GCA_963678685.1. Classification (NCBI taxonomy): domain Eukaryota; kingdom Metazoa; phylum Mollusca; class Gastropoda; family Patellidae; genus Patella; species Patella ulyssiponensis. Next base: position 94,805,950 of record OY783225.1, read on the forward strand.
ATATCATTTGATGAAACTCAACTACTAGTACTACGCGAAATTTCAACTGGTCGCTGTCATGTCGGCTTATGTAATACGTCATTACAACATAAACATCGCTGTGCAAATGTAGAACGCATTACCATAAAAGAAAAACTGTTACTGTTTGAGTTCTGGTAAATAATAAACGGATTTCTTCGATTATGAACAAACTAGTTAACTTTGGTTATTATAAACTTACCCGTGTGTTTGAAATGGACTCCCGTTAAATAAAATCCATTGCATCACTAAAAATCCCAACGAATAAAACCGGTTCTCTCTTGAAAAATTTGAATATTTACTTGTTATTTCGACAGAGTGGATAATAACATTGCTTTCGTCACATATTGGACGAATCCAACACACTGAAGCGAGGTTGTTTAAATTTGACGCATATTTTGGCAACCACGTGCTATACTCAAAGCAAAGCGCCAACATTACGATCGTTTGAGTTTGGGCGACGAAAATATCAATTGAAGGCAATTACACAGGAGCTTTATATTGAAACCATTGATCGCCAGTCTATCAAATTTTATTCACAATGAAAGAATCACTGATTGCACGGATACTCGTAAAAATAAAGTCATATATAAAATATAAATTTAATATCCTATCTTTTTTATGTTATAAATAGTTTAACACGGATCACGAAGCACACCTCCGAAGTGTCTGAGGACTCTGAGTGTATTATTAATTTGATCTCATTCTTTCGATCAAATAATAACCGCTTCAGTAACATTATTAAGCGTGTTGCGGCAGCGTTCAAAGTGCCTAATGGCATTGGGTGGCGGATACAATGCCGATAAGTCCGTAACACCCTGTAAGAAGCGGAACATTAATTGTAAATGGCCTGCATATAATAGTTAAATAATAATATTATCATACCATATTATAAAGATGGGTAATATTTAAGGCCCGTGAAAAGAATGTAGTTATTTTTGTTCCTCATGCGTGTTAAAAAGGAAATTATCCCATCCGAGCCGCTAATCAAATAATTAAGTCGGTAACAAATTTTAAAAAATACAGGTTGTTATGTGTGCGAACGCTCAAACTCAATGCCGAGTCGAGACGTGCTTTTAACTTAAACCAAAGAATTGACGTAAAAATGCCACATTTCCTATGCTGTCACCCCTGATACAAAGTGATATCTCCCGAGGTGTGACGTAACCAGCAGCCATATTGATATTTTTCTTAACCGAAAGTTTGTGGGATTTCAATTTTTCAAGAGAGAACTGTTTTTATACGTTGGGACATTTAGTGGTGCAATGGATTTTATTTAACGGGAGTTCATTTTAAACACACAGGTAAGTTTATAATAACCAAAGTTAACTAGTTTGTTCATAATCGGAGAAATCCGTTTATTATTTACCAGAACTCAAACAGTAGGTAACTATTTTAGTGGTCCAGTCTTCACTATTTGTGATAAAATTACTTATTCCAATACAAACACGTGTTGACAATTTTTTGTGCATTTGAACCTATTTGAACTTGCGAAAGGGTTCTAAGACTGTATCAATTGTAACCTTAAACACACAGTTTAAGGTTACAAGTATAGTATTAGTAACTAGGTCTCTCCATTCCCTGTGATAATAACTATAAGTCAGTAATTTTATGAACAACAGAGACCCAACGCCAACGGAGCTAAACATTATTCTTTGGCACCCAGGAATAACACAAATGGATAGCAATGCATGTAAATAGGTACATTTAAACAATGATTTACATTCAATCGTTTCTATTTTTACTGGAATTTCTAATCTGTATCAGATCAGTCAGTAGGCTAATGTCGGCAAAATACGTGAAGAGTCTAAAAAAAACAATGTTACAATGTGTAGATCTAATAACCCTTGATTTTTTTCTATTATTATTTTGCAGGGACAGAGAGAAATTAGTTTTAGCTCCGATTGACCCCTGTCGGTTCATCTACGTTCATTTCGAATTTATTCAGCAAACATGATAATAAAAAGTCTGCAAAGTACTAAGTAGGGCCTAGTGAACGAAATGAAATATGCCAGCTCGGCTGCAACTTGGATGTGGTCGCCACTTAGAAACAATTATTTGGAGAACAAACCAATCCGATGCTTCGCTATCAACGACTGCTCAACTCTCTATCATGAAACGCAACAACCCATTTCATCATTATCTTACATTGTATGACCGTTTTTCTTGATGAACAAATTCAACTTTTTAGCATATTTTGAACGCCGAGTCCATAACCAACAAACGCACTGCTGTTTATGACTACGCTTTCCTGTCTCTAGAACAAATAGTCCCATGATATCAAAATAGAAATACGCCACAAAAGTTTTCAAAATCAAAACCATTAAATTTGAATTTCGTAAATATTTTTAGAGAATAATTTACAAACTTTCAATTTAGGCAATTCATACATGATATTATTATTTAGCGGAATGATTTTGTTAGGATATAAATAGTCCATGATGACATAATTTTTTTTTAAAGGGAATATTCCACGAAAAAATGTTATTTCTGACTAAGTGAAAATACGCAAATCAATTTTCAAAATATTACGTACATATTGTTAGCAATTAATTAAAAAGCGTGCGATTGTATCATATGTATATTTTAATAAACATGATACGTTTATTAAAGTAACTATTATGGGTTAACTCCCCTTCTCTCCCAGATCCATGCCGTCTCGACGATCCCAGCGACAATTATTATGCTACCATGTTGTATTTATTTGATGTATCTGACAAGATGTTCCCATAAACAAAATATACTCTGACAGCAGCTTATTTACATGACCAAGCATTCTCAAAAAAGAGTACGTTTCACATTATAATTAAATCTTCAGGGAAATAAAATGCAAAATATTGAAAATGTAGGCTATAAATTAAACATAATATAATTGGCGCTTATTTTTTTTTAACGATATTCTGTTATCAAGGACAGTTTAAATCAATAACAAATTATTAGAAATTACTGAAATTCGACAGGTTTCCGCATCTCTATAAATTTGAGATACATGTAGGTTATTAATTAACTTTAGTTCGAGCCTTCACAAGATTCTTAAAAAGTGATCGAGGGCAAAAACTCTGGACAAAATCTCAGAAATTCAGTAGCCTTCTTCATCTCATAATAGGGGAGTGGGGGTGAATGACCGAAGGGTTAGCACCTGCATGCTGTATCATAAAGCCTAGTCATTGAGTCAGCTGGCGTGGTTTCGGTTTTCTTCGGATCCTCTGGTTTCCTCCCACTGTTAAAGACCCCTACGCGCAAGCAAATTATTGAAATAAAATTAAACCATATGTTAATCCCAAAATGACCTAGTTTGTGCCGAGTGGACGTTAAAGGGACTATAACACTCTTGCTGGCTTGGCAGCTCCAGAAAATAGATAATAGCCTTATTATTCTAAGTACTAGATGTTTAAGTGTCCTACCTGTTGTGTAAATTAGCCATTACATCCTATTTTACTTGTCCAGAGGGTTCGAAAATATTTTAAAATCCAACTCACATTTGAAAAGGTGTACGTTAGGCTTTTCAAATCATTTAGTTGAATTTTTCCAATTTTTCAAATTAGGTGTGTTAAGATTAAATTTGTATCATCAATAATTGGAATATTGTAAAATAATACAATTTGTTGACCAAAGAAGATTGGAACATATTATTCAGTTACGAGAGTGATATTGAGCCTTCAAACCCCGTTTCTCTTTTTCTCTCTCATCTCATAATGTAAACAGCATGTAATAAGATCTGATGATAAATGTATCCTGAAGTGTGTTCACAAGTGTGGACAAGAGACCAACATAATGTTGGGGAGATGGTAATAGGGAACCATTTAAATGTGGTCATATACTTATTATGTGTGGTGCTGTCCCCCTGCAGTTACTGTATGTGTTTTTAATGGTTTAAAGCCAACCCCTAGATCGACCACAGTACCATACACAAATTTATTTATCTACACATGGTGTCCTGCTAGCTGTCCTTTTATATTCACATAGGCCTAACTTTTGGTCGAGGTCTCCAGCAGTATGGGTTAACTTCCCATGTTACCACCTCAATTCTCTCTCTCTTCTATGGCAAAATACAGTCCTTACCATAAAAATGAAACTACGTGGAGGACTGTACCAATGCTATTTTATCAAAGAGAGAGACCAAAATGATGACCATGCATACACGTTCTCACACACGAATGGGGATTTGAAACCACACCACTTGACCTAATGACAGACCGTAAGATCTTAAAGTGCATGCATGCATTAGACCATTTAGCCTCCCCCACATATCAGGGGTTTGGGTGTTCAAATAGTTAGCAGATCTGTCATTGAGTCAAGTGGCATGGTGTCAAATCCCCGCTTGTACGTGACAAAGTAAGGTCACCTGATCAACCATATCGTGTTTTTTTTAGGTCCTCCAGTTTCCTCCCACAGCTGAAGAACCCTGCACTTGTGTCAAGTGGATGTTAAATCCCATTCTCTCCCCCCACCCCACCCCCCCACGTATCAGTGTGTGATTGGCTCAGTCAGACTTCATCAATTGTGTTACCCAAGGTAGAAGTTAAAAGTCATATGGACACAGATCATTCTCAGTGAATGGAACAATCTACCAAAAATGATTAAATCGTTTAAGTTCCTTTTTTTGTAATAAAGTCAAGACTTAAAACCCATCTTTTTGAGGAATGTTATCACGATTGATTAATTCAATTTTATGTGCTGTTAGCATGCCTCAGTGTATGGAATACCCAGCACGATATAAAAAAACATATATCTATTATTACTACATCAAAAAACACGTCCACATGGGACTGTTTATTCCTACATGATTAAAGCTGGACAAGAAACAAGGAGACGAAAACCAGTAAACATTATCTTTATATTTTATTTTTGATATATTAAAAACAAAACAAATATATACCGGTATCTATATATATATATATAGAACATTTACCTCATCAATATTTTCTACTTCAAAATATACAAATATCTTCTTAGAATACAAGATGTAGTATTTGTCACTTCTAAACATATATCGTCATAGAATAGTTATCTATACTAGTTGCAATATTAGACTCGCATTTCCTGGATAGTGTCTGTATTTTAATTTTAAAGGTCTTGTGCAAGACATTGTGTAATACATAGATATTGCCTTTGAGCTATTACACTCGTACAATACCAATATATTACTTAATGTCTACACACGAGATCATTAAACTATACACATCGAACACAAGATTTTATATTACCAAGACGTAGTATTTCTATACCGAATGAAATGAAATAGAGTTTAAAGGGCCAATCCCGCTAATATTTTGTAGAATAAAACTGCTTAATTTTGTGTTCAAATCCCTTAAAATCCTCTAACTTAGGGCAGAGCAACTAACTCAATATATGTGATACGTTTTCAAACAACTTAAACCTGTCAGTCTTCATCTGGATAAGACGACCGGTGCCCTAAGCTGTATTATGAGGTGTCTGGATGGAACCGAGCTTTTATTTTATAGAAATAATGTGTAGGTGAAATGTACCTTTCGTTATCAAGTACAGCAAATGGGAGATTCATAGTATAGACCTCTAAAGGGTTACGTGTCCGGATAAGCCTTTTTGACTTCCACGTCCAAACAACTCAATATTTTGAGCTGAAATTTGGAGACAAGGTAAATACAGTACCTTTCCTCGATATTTTGGCGCTTAAATTTCATACGTACTAAGAATTTTATTTTGAGACCCTATTCAAATCGGGATAGTCCCTTTAATTGCCTACTGTTTTGCACTAACATGGTTGGCATACACTATGCAGTGTGCTATGAGAAAAGTTTTACTCAGGCAGTGGTGCTACAGCCTACTTCAAGTTCAAATTCCAACTGATAAGGGTTCTTTAACATGCACACTCTTGTGTCCAAGCAACAAGGACCACTGACAATGGAAACCAGACTGGGAATCCTACAAATGGTTATTTAATTGAAGCTATTGTCATTAGCACTGAATTGGAGACCCTAAAATTATATTTCATATCACGAATAAAAAAACTACACTAAAATGATTCAGTTCCCATATTTTTCATATTTCCGAAATTTACGAAGTGTTTTTACTCATTGCAAACATTCCATATGGACATAGCTCTAGACCTAGATCATTTCATATTGACAACTAACACCTATATTCCGAATATTACCCCTTATATATGGACATTTTACTTATTATGTATACAATATATAGACTAAGCACTTAATATCATGTGACATACACATATAATACTGTGCCACATGGACATTTAATACCATGCCACTTGGACAAAGATCATGTCACATGGACACTTTATATCATGCCACATGGACATTTTATATCATGTTACATTGACACTTTATATCAAGTCATGTGAACAATTTATATCATGTCACATGGACATTTTATATTATGCCACATGTACATTTTATATTATGCCACATGGACATTTTATTTCATGCCACGTGGACAATTTATACCATGCCACTTGGACATTTATATATTTTTACATGACCCACATATATCTTGTACCTTTTCAATAAAACTTGAAAAGAATTGAAACGCTAAATATTTGGTTTTTCATCGATAATACACAGTTGCCATGACAACACAATCTTTATATACACTTGTAGTTTATATACCAGCAACCATACAATACACTTGACCATGTATTATGACATAATAGGTTAACATCCTGTCACAGTCGGGGGTACTCGGTGGAATCGTTACATTCTACTTCACTAACTGGGTACACTCATTGGATAGTTTAAAAACCAGTCTTAAAAATCATTGGCGACTTGTATGTATCTTAATCACAAATTCCTTCCCTTCACACAGTTCCTTTCTATTTAACGAATTGGATGGCAAAAATAACACAATAAGGGGGGATAATTTGACTATGGGTCTCCCAACTTGAATGTACCTAGGGGTTAATAGATTAGAACGATACCACTGCTGGTACCAAGGATGGTATTATTACAATATAATCTCTATATCACACACATATAACATTTAAAATACGTAGCTCCAATGTATTATGTGACCTTTAACAAAAAAATATCTCAGATTTAGGTGGAAATAAAAGCGTTGAATATAGTTGATCCAATGTGCTACTTCGACCAGCTCTATAGGCCTACCATTAATTTTTTGTTTTGAAAGATTATGGAAAAATTAACTTTAATAATTTTATAGCTTCCTGTCTGATTTACTAGAAGAATACAAAATAAATAATAACAATAACGATGTCCATTTGTTGAGTGCCGAATCCATCAATAAGCATGACCAACATGTTTTTTAATGCAAACTCTATACATGTCTTTTAAATTTAGTCTACGTAAGAGTGTTAGAACAATTGAGATTTTAGATTGGTTATATCGAAATACTGTTTTATCAAGAGAGGTAAAATTTTAAACAAAGAAAAGATTGTCACCTCACAAAACAAATCGACATATATACATGTAATTCCATAAAAGTCAACAATAGTAGTTTTGACCCAATTCAAGGAGGGCTAAACAACTCCCACAAGTAATATCATTATGTACACAAACAAAATAACTGGCAAAATAACAAAATTGTGACCCTTGCAACCCTACAAACATAGGTTAGAGATGGATTCCCTTGATCTTAATTAGGTCATCTGTGCAACCCTCTAAATATGGCTAAACATTTCAATAACTCCCACAAGTAATATCATTATGTACACAAACAAAATACCTGGCAAAATAACAAAATTGTGACCCTTGCAACCCTACAGACATAGGTTAGAGATGGATTCCCTTGATCTTAATTAGGTCATCTGTGCAAGCCTCTAAATATGGCTTGAAGATATATTCCCTCAATCTTAAAGATACATTATGTAAGATTTAGATAAAGAACTAGCCATTCTAGCTATAATAGTTCGAATGTAGATAATGTAAAATGAATAATTTGAAAATTTCATTCAATTACTCTATTGCAAGCGAAGATATTAGCCTTTGAAGGTTTGACAGGCGTGTGCAATAATTCCAACCGCCGTACTGGTTGATCGAAGCTAAGTATCGGTCCTCCATATTTGATTAAATCAAATTATCGCTGAACTGTTCTTATCTATTTAATATCGGAGAAATATCAGGCCATCGATAGGTGATTAAGGCCTGGATCAGTTAATTAATGTCTAATTAATAATTTAGAAAACATTTCAGGTCTAAATAAAGACCTGCAATAGGCAGATTTAACTCTTGCATAATGTATGTTAAATTAGAGTGAGCATATGTTAATGTCTTAAAATAAAATTAAAAGTAGGATATTTATCAATTTGAAAAATTATAGACTGAATTGCTGAATCAACCTTTGTTTTTGTTTTCTTACCATGTGCATTACACACGCCAGTCAGCCCTGATATGTTTTAATGAATTATTTAGAATCCACTTTGTATAGCTATGTTTTTATCAATCATTGGTTAAGTAAATATAGATAGAATTCTGGTGTGTCGTGGAAATATATCTTCAACAAAAAAAACAAACTGTACTCATTCACTTCAGTAACAATTCGGGCTTCTTATTTACAGCATTTAAATTTATTTCTCATCTAAAAATTCGTAATACGTTTCATCGTGTAATAAGTACATAACTTGGCTTAAATAATGTTAAAACGAACAGGTTTAAACCAGGGTCGTATTTAACATGCAATCAAACAACAACAAAATATAAAATCAACAATATGTACTCTGTCAAATTAAACAGTATTTACAATTATTTATGATTAATTTTAATAAATATATAACAATAGTGTAGGTACATAAGTCTGTGACAAAGTGTGCAGTAACTTCACAGGCATACACATACAAACATATACCATGATATAGATGCAGATATACCATGGTACACCGATATACCACGGTACAGATATACCACGGTACACAGATATACCACGGTACAGATATACCACGGTACAGATATACCACGGTACACAGATATACAACAGTATAGATATACCAGGGTGCAGATATACCACGTACAGCAGGGTACAGATATACCACGGTACAGCAGGGTACAGAAATACCACGGTACAGATATATCATGGTGCAGATATACCACAGTTCAGATATACCACGGTAGAGATATACCATGGTGCAGATATACCACGGTACAGTAGGGTACAGATATACCATGGTACATGGATATACCATGGTACATGGATATACCATGGTACACACAGATATACCATGGTACAGGTATACCATGGCACAGGTATACCACGGTACACAGATATACCATGGTACAGATATATACCATAGACAACTTATTTATGACAACTATTTTTTCCTTAAATTTTACAATTTACACACAATTATCAAGTGTTAAAATTAAAACATGTGCTCCAACTTGATAAATGTATAATCCCTCCTCTATTCCTTAGTCCACTGTCTCCTCACATAACTTGAATGGACCCAAGAAGGTAATAAATGAATATGTCTATAATGCTGAACACAACACCCCTTCATTACTATTATTTCAGACAATGTGTAAAATTTCATTACTATTATTTAAGGTATACTGTTGTTGTATGTCTTGATTGACAATTATTTGAGTTAAAGTGTGGTTCGTACTTATTAGTAACATTTGAATCTAATGTAAATATTGGGGAGAGGGGGGTAAGTTGTGCCACTAGTCACAAAAAATGCTCTGGAGTTCAAAGTATCCATTATTTCCTGCCAAAATTGGTTTAATACCTAGTTTAAGAATTTGTTCACCATTATCCAGCCAAATTACTATGCCAGAATAAAATGGTGAGGTCCCAAAAACTGGAACAATTTACTCCAAGGGTTGTATATATTGGAGTAAGTTGTTCCACCATATGAGATTAGTAAATATATTTCACAACAATACATTGTTTATTCATGGTGTGTTGTCGTTTCAATTGGTCATAAGACATTATAATAATAATATACATTCAATTGTAATTCCCTCATGTTTAGAGCATCAGCTAAAATGACTAGGTTATAGATTCAATAGCATTGATTTGTTGTTTTGAGAGTATTAAAAATATTGAAACTGTTTCTATTTAACTTTTGTCTAAAATATCATTCATGTACAGGTATACTTAAAATTTGCAATGTATATAAAACTGATGACGACGATAACAACATGTCGACTTCTCTACACATATGGGCTGGATAGCGGTGCAAGGGGGGGTAATCTCAACTTAACCTGAGGATCAAATTACCCTCCTCCCCCACAGCTATATTTATAATGGGTGCCACTTCTTGCAATTAATAAAATAAAACATCAGTTTATTTAATCTCACCTACATACGATAAATATTCCACTATTAATATTGCACCAGATAATATATCTATCCCATAATAATAATATATATTTTCTACAGACATCCCATAATAATAATTTATATTTTCTACAAACAACCCAGTTTTAATTTCCCCATATTTATTTTACAGATATTCAATCGCGTAAAATGCTACTCAATGAATTTGTGACCTAAAACAAATAAACGAATGCAAAGTTGACATACCATATATGATACAATTGGCAACAGTCAGGAATATCTAGTGCACTGACCTCATCTGAATTAATACAATATGACCTACATACTAATCAGTAATGGAAGAACAATTCTGATTTATTTCGGAGATGGTTTAGAGTTTGAAAACATTGAGAGAATATTCTTCGAGATGTCGCTTAAATAACTTCGAAAAGTAATTGTTCTTGATAGTGTATTTCACTAAATCATTGATCAGAATAAAAGATTGAAACAAGGTAAAGAAACAAAGAGGCATTATGAAAGATCTAAATTTGACGATTTCCAGTGGCTAAATCTTGCAAAAACTTTAAACATGCATAACTTTGCCCGAAATAATGTAATTTGACTGAAATTTTCAGTATATTTTTGATGTAAATCTTTAGTACAAGTTGTATAAAGTAATACTGTTAATCATGTAAATACAGGCAACAGTAGTCTTAATTACCCAGTCAGTAGACTTATTTATCCAGTAAGGGTATTTTTTGTCAATTTGATCAGCTTATTCAGTAGCATGCAGAGAGAGGGACATGACATTGACATAAAAAAATTAAGGTTATTTTAAATCTGAAATTATTGCTGTGACCTACATAATTTAAATAAATCATAGAATATGACCAGTTTCTCACATTTCTCTATACTAGGTCATAAACTCAAGTCTTGGGGACAGACAAACTTCTGCACACTACTGAGCCTCTCTCTTCGTACATCTCAAACAAAATCAATACTTAAAATATCATCTGTCTCCGTGTGGGACTAAATCATATAAAATTTTCTTTAACAATTAACAAACAAACATAAAACTTTTAAATGCATTAACACTACAAATTGGGTAATGTTTAACAATACTGTTTTTCCAGAAGTTTCTGTATTAAAAGTTTACTTTCAAAACATTCTTGGTTAATTGTTCAAATTCATTGAGAGTTATCGATAACTATTGGGTTCCTACAGTTGGATGGTTTAAAAAATATAATGGTATGTCTTGATTAGTTATGAGTGTTGGGTTTATAACTGTTTATTTTCCCGATCGCGAGAGCCGAGAGGTGGTAATTAATCAGTCTGTTCATCACTAAACATTGAATACAAAAACCAGTTCATAATCTAAAAATAAATCAGTGTTGGGCTTACAAATGGTTACTTTGCAGAGAGAGAGAGAGAGAGAGAGATGGGGTTAAATATCCACTCAACAGAAACAAAGTCATTTCAGGACTAACATATGGTTTAATTTTATTTCAATAATTCGCTTGCGCCAAGGGATCTTTAGCCTTGGGAGGAAACCGGAGGACCCAGAGAAAACCCACGAGGCTGGACAGACGACCTTACTCCTTGTCACGCACAACCTGGGATCTTTCCAGGCTACAATGGTTTGATTAAATACAGAAACTCCCACTGAAATAGACTACAATGGTTTGAAATTAAACATTAATACAGAAACCACCAATAAAACAACTCAACTAAACGATAATCTAGTTATAGTAAAACAGAACTAGTCCAGGTAGCGAGCTTAGATTTGTTCTTCATCATCCAGATTATTAGACTTGTAGAAATGATCAATGACTTTGATGGTGTTGTTTAGGCCTTTAACGTAGCTCTCGATATCCTCTTGAACAGAGTGAGCATATATCTGACTATTGGTATCACATTCTGTCGTGGCCAACTGGGCTAGAAACACTTCACGATATGGTAACGCCTTGCTTGCCACCTGTAAAATTAAAAATACGTTATTCTATTACACGAGATGAGTAATACTGAATTACCAATAAGTAGGCAATGAATTGCAGCTGGTAATTTGCAGGGATTTTTTAATCAATACCATTTTGATCAATATTTCTATATTTCTTTTGCAATTCTTCCAATATGGACAAAGGGTGGCATACAAACAATAAGGGAGAGCTTGATTGTGAGTCTTGAATGTTGAGCAAAACGTACAACCAATACTGAGACTACATCATTTACAGCAACCATGTTTCAATTTGTTAAATCTAAGCCAACTGATGGTCTAGAGAGTTGATTATGGGCTTGTTTGTCACATTAATAAATGTTTCAGTGATAATTTATGTAACATTTAAGGTGAGATTAAAGACATGTGAAAGGTAGATTTAGCTCTAAGGCAACACAAATAAAATAAGTTGTTTCTCGGGCACCGCCCGCACCAAAAATTTTATTTAGCTTGATGCCGCCCTCCCCCCCTACATTTTCAGGTGCCAATTGCCCGAGAAACAAGACATTTATTTTGTATGGCCTAACATAATGCATCTTTAACAAATAAAATACTCACAGCAAATACTCCTCGTACAACCCAGCCATGATAGTTTTTTAATGTTCTATTGTAAGCGTTGCTGGCACACAGAGTTAGATCCATCTCTCCACTGTTAACCTCACGTAATATCTCACGAATAAATTCTAAGCCCCTGTAAAATAATATATAGTCAGTCTCATCGGATACTCATTTGAGTCTAGTTGTATTTACCACCCAGGTGAAGAAATGAAATGGACAAATGACAACAGGCACACACCCTTTAGTGTGGTATGGCGGAAATTTTGCCCAAGCAGCGGCACAACAGCCTACTTTTATATCAATTCCAATTGTCCAGGGTTCTTTTACGTGCACACTGATATTTATACGAAAAATCGTTTTTTGAGCCCATCCAAATGATTACAAAGCTGTCCTTGTCAGGCTCTTAGTCATGCACCACTGACAATTGGAATCTGTGCAAGAATATCTTCAGGGGGCTTTACTTTTTTGTCCATTGCCAGCCCTGAGCTAAAAGAGAGAGAGAGAGAGATATGGGGTTTAACATCCACTCGACACAAACTAGGTCATTTTGGGACTAACATATGGTTTCAATTTTATTTCCATAATTCGCTTTCGCGTAGGGGTCTTTAGCAGTGGGAGGAAACCGGAGTGCCCAGAGGAAACCTACGAGGTTGAGAAGGCGCCCCTATCTCCATGCCACATACGCTCACACCAGGGGTCGAAACCACAGCCGCAAGCCAGAGGTGACCGGCCAGCTAGAGGTCGAAGCGCAACACTCTAGACCACTAGGCCATCCCAACCCCCTGAGCTAAGGGAACCCCTGACAGTTGAAATTTGATGAACAATATGTGGAAACATTACTGTCCCAGGAAATTACCCACATAGCACACTGCATGGCCCGATCCGAGCAGAACACTGGGACATTAAACCATATTTCATATCCCACGGCAGTGCCATGCTTGACAACCACTACGACGATAACAATTTTCGTCAATCAAGAAACCTGTAAAATTTCTAGATCCAGAAAATATCTGTTTTTTTTTACAAATTCCAACTAACCTTTTCATCCAGAGCAGTGCGACGGTAGCTGAGTTCGAGTTTGTATGTTGTTTAGCCTGAACTTCATTTAAGACCATTTTCTCTAATGTTTCAAATTTGGCTGGATCGGTTGAATACTTCTGTGTCATTTTCTTTAAAAATAAAATACAAAATTTATTTATCTATCTATGAAACAGAATAAAGTTAAACATCGTAGTTTTCTGCACAAGCCAATATAATGAGGGAATTTTGTGAGGACAATTAAAAATTACCACATTCCTTAAACCAAACTTTTTTTCTTAATGATATATTATGGGAGATTAGATAATGAGTTGGCAGTTCTCACTATAATAGTTAAAAACTACATAATGTAAAGGCACTTTGCTGAAAATTTCAGTCAAACTGATCCAGTATGAACTTAGAACTAAGTAAATGAAAGTTCTGCTTAGCCTCGGTCATCATTACTAAAGTCGGTAAGACAAAACCAGTAGTCTTGGTTATCCATTTTTATTGGTAAATCACAAAGGAAAAAGTCTCAGCAAATCGAACTACATATCCAACAAAAAATTTCATGCTAGCCTCGACATCGAGACTTGATTATGGTCTGGATATGTTAATTAATGTCTAATTAATAGTTTTTATAATATTTCTGGCCTAAAGAAGAACCTACAATAAAAGAAACATAACTCTGGAGCAAAAAACGCTTACCCATAAGAACAATTATCATAAAGTTTGGAAAAGATTTGTTAAAAATGGTAGCCTCAAGAAAAGTACTGATGGAACAACAGACATGGCAACTGCTTTATACGCTCACATATTAGTGTGAGAAACATTCCAATCAATAGAAACAGGTAACACAAACCAATTACAGACAGTTTGATGGGATAAATTTTAACTAAGTCAAAATGATACATTTGATATTGTATTACTTATTGTATATCACACATAGTATGGTCATTAGAGAGAGAGAGAGAGAAATGAGATTTAACGTCCACTCGACACAAATTAGGTCATTTTGGGACTAACATATGGTTTCAATTTTATTTCAATAATTCGCATGCGCGTAGGGGTCTTTAGCAGTGGGAGGAAACCAGAGTGCCCGGAGGAAACCCACGAGGTTGAGAAGGCGCCCCTATCTCCATGCCACATACGCTCACACCAGGGATCGAAACCACAGCCGCAAGGCATAGGTGACCGGCCAGCCAGAGGTCGAAGCGCGGCACTCTAGACCACAAGGCCATCCCAACCCCCCGATACATTTGATATTGTATCACTTATTGTATATCACACATAGTATGGACATATAATAAAATAACTAGGGTAATATGCTTTTCTCTCATGACCTGTTCATGTTGGTTACTTACTCGAATATTTCCGGCAAAATCCATTTTTACAGGAGCAAAGGCTGTACCATTTAACTTATCTACAAATATATCAATTTTCATTTTCAACAAAACACATACATCAGTTTTATGTAACAGAGAGAGAGAGAGAGAAATGCCATAGTTCTGGAAGGTTGGGGGGGGTTGGGGTGGCCTAGTGGTCTAGAGTGCCGCGCTTCGACCTCTAGCTGGCCGGTCACCGCTAGCTTGCGGCTGTGGTTTCGAGCCCTGGTGTGAGCGTATGTGGCATGGAGATAGGGGCGCCTTCTCAACCTCGTGGGTTTCCTCCGGGCACTCCTGTTTCCTCCCACTGCTAAAGACCCCTACGCGCAAGCGAATTATTGAAATAAAATTAAACCATATGTTAGTCCCGAAATGACCTAGTTGTGTCGAGTGGACATTAAACCCCATTTCTCTCTCTCTCTCTCTGGAAGGTTGTTAGTGCCACTTATGACCCAAATAGCTTTTTTTGCATAGGATCACTAATCACATTGGGGGGTCTTCTCTATGCAAAAATTTTAGAACTGTAAGGTCGTAACTTTCACAAAAAATTGCTTTTAAAAATGTTGAAATCCTAATTGTGTGAATAAGATTGGAATAGGTTTCCTCGGAAACTGAATCCAACAATTTTTGAGACATAATACCGTTCAGAACTATGACATAGAAATATTCCCTTGCATTTCTGCTGTAGTATTTTCTATTTTTTGCAAATGGCAACCAACCAATAGAAACTTACAGTTTTCAAATTTCCAATTTTATCTATAAATAAGCGTTTGCCGAGTACAAGATGAAATACGTGATGACTTACCAAATATGGGAACAATACATTGACACGCTGACAGAAAATCTTCTACTACAATACCATCTGGTGTGGCTAAATCTATGTCTGAAAAACTAAGTTGAAAACTAGTATATTTACAAAATGTTTATTTTTGCTGCATATGAAGACAAAATGACTCATTCATTGCCCAATCTAATTAAGACTGTATTTTGTTTTTTTTTGTTTTTTTTTAATACTTTTCATGGCCTCTTTTACATGAAAATCTGACCAGTTGTAGTGGGACTAACATATGGCTCAATTATATTTAAATGTTTCATTTGCAAGTATGGGTTTTTAGGTCTGGGGAGAAACAGGGCTAATCGCTGAAAGTCCACAGGGTTGAAAAGGCGACCAAAGTTCTAGTCACGTACAAGTGAGGTACTGAAACGTCACCTAATCATTTCAAAATTCGGATAGCTTTTTTTCTTACAACTAGCCCAACAAACTCTCATCTTTGGACTGTTTACAAGTAATGGAGGATGAAAACGAAATGACTGGACTAATGCAGACAGGCATATACACCATACAGTGTGCAATTTTACTCGAGCAGCGGCACTATGGCCTACTCTAATATCGAATTCCAACTGCCAAGGTATCTTTATGTACACAAGGGAGACCCTGATTTTTCAAATCATTTGAATGGCTAGACACTAGACAGCTTTCCTTGTCAGGCCCTCTGTCCTGAGCCACTGACAAGGTGAAACCACGTCGGAAAATCAGTGGCCGACTTTAGTAACAAGCAGGAGTGATGAAAATATATTTCCACATAAATTATTGTGGCATAAAAACCTTTTTTCTAAACTTGAAAAGAATGTTGGCAATTTAGGATCGATGGCGTCTTGAAAATCTTCAGGCGACTCCATGTCTTCGGAACTATTTACAGGCGACAAGGGAGGTAACTGTACAGTGGAGGAATTCACTTCCTTTGTGACTAGAGTTTCGGCGGGTTGTTCTGGAATTGCACTAGATTCTGATAAAGATGTTCGCTTTTGGGGGGTTTCTTTGGTGGAATGTTCACTTATGGTCGTGTCTGAATGAGAAGCATCGGAAACTGTGCGTGGTCGAGTTGATGTAGATGGTGGTGGTGGCGCCCCCTCTGTAGAACTACTTGATGATCTACGATTGTGTATTTGTCTGAAAAAGAATCAAGAGAAATAAAAATAAAGGTTTTATACATTTCACATCTTCACAGCCAGCGTCAATGGGTTGGATAGAACAGTGAAAGACTGATGGAAGTTTCCAGAACATTGTCTGCCGGGTGAAAGGGTCTGAGAGAATTTTCCAGACCTTTGCTTGCAGAATCAAAGACTCGGATGGAAATTTCCAGACTATTGCCTGCCGTGTGAAAGAGTTTAATAGAAAGTTTCGACTTTTGCTTGCCAGGTGAAGAGTGTTAGAACTTTCCAGACTTTTGCTTGAAAAGTGAACATCCGGTGGACCTTTCCAGACCTTTCCTTGTGAGGTGAAGAGTGGTGGAACATTCCAGATCCTTGCTTGAAGAGTTAAAGCTTTGAGGAACTGTCCAGATCCTTGCTTGCAAAGTGCTACAGTCTGACAGGTCTTTTGAGGACTGACTTGCAGAGTGAAAGACCCTGATGGGACTGACTCTGCAGACTCTCGCTTGCAGAATGAAATGGCTGTATGGAACTTTCCTGACCCTTGCTGGCAGAGTGGGATAACTGGATATTAAAGACAAGGGCACATATACTATTCAAAAAAAGTAGGGGATATTTGATTTTGGGGGCATAATACTAAAATATGCAAATGACTACGAAAAAAGTCACTATAGAACCTAACAGAAGAAACATTTCCAGTTACATGTGACGCCCAAACAAACCAATAGCTACCGCATGGAATGCAGGGGATGCTTGGGATCATCATGGGGGTCCAACCCAAGATTTGCACAACTCTGACTTTGAATGTTACAGTCATTGTGGCATTAATTCCAGGGTGGAAACATCAGTTTAATTGTTTTAGTGACCAGAAAACAAATTTTGATATGCGTCGGCTTACCCAAAATGAAAGGTTACGTGCCCTTGGCATGCTACAGATCGGCACAACACAGGCGGTTGTGGCGCGGACGATGAATGTTTCTCAGTCTGTCATAAGCAGGCTACGGTCCAGATACCGTGATACACAATCTGTACAGGACAGACCAAGCTCAGGTCGACCAAGGGCGACAACTCAAGCCCAGGATCGATTTAACCGTACCTTGGCCTTGAGAAATCGTGTCATCACAGCAAATCAGATCAGCGCTCGTCTTCAAACAGACACTGGTGTGAGAGTGAGTGGCTAGACGATTCGGAATCGACTGCATAGGGGTCACCTTCGCGCCCGACGTCCTCGCGTGATCCCTTGTTTGAGAGATCATCACATTCAGGCAAGACGTCATTGGTGTAGGGATCGTCAACACTGGGATAATCGACGCTGGAGCAATGTGATGTTTTCAGATGAGTCAAGGTTCACTGTTGATTTTTTGGACAGACGTAGGAGGGTGTGGCGTCGTCGAAACGAGCGCTTCCAAGACGTTAACGTCATCAGACATGATCGATTTGGGGGTGGTTCTGTTATGGTGTGGGGAGGCATCACTGTTGCTGGAAAAACGGCTTTACATGTTGTTGCAGGGCGTGTTACAGGCCAGTACTACCGGGACAACATCTTGGCAGTCCATGTTGTGCCGTTCGCACGACGTCATGGCCGCCGTTTCATCTTCCAGGATGACAACGCAAGATGTCACAGGGCCAGGATCGTTACAGGTTACCTCCAACAACAGAACATCACCACATTACCTTGGCCAGCACTGAGTCCCGACCTCTCCCCATCGAGCATGTCTGGGACATGCTTGGACAGAGGTTACGTCAACGTCAACAACGTCCTGCCAATGTCCAAGAACTTGCTGCTGCGTTGCAACAGGAATGGGACAATCTGGACCAAAATGACCTTAGACGTCTCATTAGGAGTATGCCATGTCGGATCAATGCTTGTTTGGCAAACAGAGGAGGATTTACCCGTTACTGACTTTGTTGTGATGCTGTGGTAACTTTGCTGTTTGACCCCGGGTATCATTTTACCCTTATAATGGTCAGTCTGTGCCTTACTTAGTCTAACGATCATTTGGAATAAATCGATGAATGTGAACTTCATTTCATTTTGTCATTTGTTTCTTCGTCAGTTTCATTAGGTGACTTTAATAACACTTAAAAATCAAATATCCCCTACTTTTTTTGAATAGTATATTTGTCGTGTCTGTTCAGTTATATTATTTTAGGGTTAAAAGACAAAGAGTGCGTTAACTTACTTTTCTACTGAGCTCGGTCTGGATGTTTGACTCTTGTTAGAGCTTGACTGAAATATAATTAGGGACAATGCAACAAGCTAAATAATTATTGATTAACTGCTCCATCACCAATTGGTTTTTGATCTGGACAAAATAGATTGAATTCCCCACAAGATAACTGTCTTCCTGGCTAGACAATCAGAGTGGGAGAGAGAGGCGGCTTTAGGTTCACTCAATGTCATTTTGGGACTAACACATGGTTCAAGTTTTATGTCAATAATTCGCTTGCACATAACATGGTCTTTCAGTAGAGGGAGGACACAAGAGACAACAGAAGTTCGTCAGACAACCTAATTAACATATAGTACAATTTCATTTAAAGAATGTGCTTGAGCATGTGATTTTTAGCAGTGGTTGGAAACCGTAAGACACGGAGAAAACCCTTGAAGGTACGACAGGCGTACCAACCACTTGTCGCGTACAACCGGGAAATTGAAACCACGTCACTTAATGACAGGCCTAATGATACAGCATGCAGGTACTAACCATTCATAGCCTGGAGGTCGAGTGTTCGATCCCTGCATTGGCCGAGAAAGTTCATCTCGATTTTCCAGCATGGTTTCTCCTTGTCAGTGATGCAGAACGGAGGGCCTGACAAGGATAGGTGCCTAGTCGTTTGGATGGGACGAAAATCCGAGGTCCCGTGTACACATTGGAGTGCACGTAAAAGATCCCTTGGCAGTTGGAATTCGATATAAGAGTAGGCCGTAGTGCCGCTGCCCGGGCAAAATTTCCCTCATAGCACACTGTATGGCACATGCCCGTCTTCCATTAGCCCAGGTTAGGTGCATAAGAGTAGGACGTTAAACCCCATTTCACTCACTTCACTAACCATTCAGCCATTCCCCCCCCCCCCATATGTTAATAACTTAGTTAAATCAACCTATACATAATATCATATATTGGATATTAAAATTATAATAAACAACAACCACAACATAGGACTTACTCTTCTAACACGGCCATGAGAGGGTGAGGGTGGAATAGCCGAGTCGGTAACATGATATGGACTTACCCTTCTAACACGGCCATGAGAGGGTGAGGGTGGAATAGCCGAGTCTGTAACATGTTGATGGGGCATTTCATAAACAGGCATCGTACTAACCAACTTCATACAATCTTCTAACGTCTGGATAAAAGTGTCACAAGTAGCCCCTAACAGATGAGACGCTTCCGTTAATTTCTATAATGAAAGGAAGAAACAGATTACTCACATGAACACAATAATCAAAAATAATAAAATAAAAATCAACATACAGAGTATAAATATCCTATACCATTTACAATAAGCTCTAATAGTAAGTGCAGGAGGACCGCACTACACGCAAAACAAAAAAGTACAAGATAAACCAGCATATACAAGACAGAAAAGAGACATTGCAAAATATAAACAAATATCAAATTAAGTGGATGGATCCAGGGGCCTGCCGTTATTTTAAAGATTTTGAATTTCTCTGTAAACTAAACTACCAGTCCATATATGGTTCAATTTTATAAAATTTCACATCCTCTACAGACAATAGAAACAAAACAGTGCCACCTATAATCAGACGATAGAAATAAACCAGTGCCACCAATAATCAGACGACAGAAACAAACCAGTGACACCTATAATCAGACGATCGAAACAAACCAGTGGCACCAATAATCAGACAATAGAAACAAACCAGTGCCACCTATAATCAGATGATAGAAATAAACCAGTGCCACCAATAATCAGACGACAGAAACAAACCAGTGACACCTATAATCAGGCGACCGAAACAAACCAGTGGCACCAATAATCAGACGATAGAAACAAACCAGTGCCACCAATAATCAGACGATAGAAACAAACCAGTGGCACCAATAATAAGACGATAGAAACAAACCAGTGCCACCAATAATCAGACGATAGAAACAAACCAGTGACCCCTATAATCAGATGATAAAAACAAACCAGTGCCACCTATAATCAGACGATAGAAACAAACCAGTGACACCAATAATCAGATGATAGAAACAAACCAGTGCCACCAATAATCAGACGATAGAAACAAACCAGTGACACCAATAATCAGATGATAGAAACAAACCAGTGCCACCAATAATCAGACGATAGAAACAAACTAGTGACACCAATAATCAGACGATAGAAACAAACCAGTGCCATCTATAATCAGGCGATAGAAACAAACCAGTGCCACCTATAATCAGACAATAGAAACAAACCAGTGCCACCTATAATCAGACGATAGAAATAAACCAGTGCCACCAATAATCAGATGATAGAAACAAACCAGTGGCACCAATAATAAGACGATAGAAACAAACCAGTGCCACCAATAATCAGACGATAGAAACAAACCAGTGCCACCTACAATCAGACGATAGAAACAAACCAGTGCCACCTATAATAAGACGATAGAAACAAACCAATGCCACCAATAATCAGGTGACAGAAACAAACCAGTGGCACCAACAATCAGATGATAGAAACAAAAATCAAATGAAATGGGGTTTACATCCTACTGTTCTGCTCCTAAACTGGGCTAATGAAGACGGGCATACCTCATTCAGTGTGCTAGGAGGGAAATTTTGCCCGGGCAGCAGCGCTACAGCCTACTCTTATGTCGAATTCCAGCTGTTGGGGATCCTTTACGTACACGCCAATGTGTACATGAGACCTTGATTTTTTGTCCCATCAGAGCGACTAGACAGCTGTCCTTGTCAGGCCCTCCATCCTGCATCACTGACAAGGGGAAATCATGCCGAAAAATCAATATAAACAAACCAGTGTCACCATAATAATCTGACTGAATCAAAGCAAGGGAATTATCTGCCATTGATATTACAAACACTAACTCTTGTAACACCTTACCAAAACCCAAACCCAAATTTGTTGTTTGGCCGTTTTAAATCTCAGCTCAAAACATTCTTGTTTCATAAATAATCAGTGAATATAACAACCAACAGCCCATTAGAAACTGTTCTTCACTATCAATGCGCTTTAAATGACGTTATAATTATCATTCCACCCATGAGAATGTCTCTTTAAGAATCCTAAAATATCATACACAGATTCTGTAAAAGATCCATTTCAAGGAAGAGGTTATTGTATCCTATATTTATTATATAAATTCTGTAAATTTAAAGAGAAACTTTCACATTTTTAAGTTATATTTAAAATGTATTTTTAAGTGTTATTAAAGTCACCTAATGAAACTGACGAAGAAACAAATGACAAAATGAAATGAAGTTCACATTCATCGATTTATTCCAAATGATCGTTAGATTAAGTAAGGCACAGACAGACAATTATAAGGGTAAAATGATACCCGGGGTCAAACAGCAAAGTTACCACAGCATCACAACAAAGTCAGTAACGGGTAAATCCTCCTCTGTTTGCCAAACAAGCATTGATCCGACGTGGCATACTCCTAATGAGACGGCTAAGGTCATTTTGGTCCAGATTGTCACATTCCTGTTGCAACGCAGCAGCAAGTTCTTGGACATTGGCAGGACGTTGTTGACGTTGACGTAACCTCTGTCCAAGCATGTCCCAGACATGCTCGATGGGGGAGAGGTCGGGACTCAGTGCTGGCCAAGGTAATGTGGTGATGTTCTGTTGTTGGAGGTAACCTGTAACGATCCTGGCCCTGTATCATCTTGCGTTGTCATCCTGGAAGATGAAACGGCGGCCATGACGTCGTGCGAACGGCACAACATGGACTGCCAAGATGTTGTCCCGGTAGTACTGGCCTGTAACACGCCCTGCAACAACATGTAAAGCCGTTCTTCCAGCAACAGTGATGCCTCCCCACACCATAACAGAACCACCCCCAAATCGATCATGTCTGATGACGTTAACGTCTTGGAAGCGCTTGTTTCGCCACACCCTCCTACGTCTGTCCAAAAAATCAACAGTGAAACTTGACTCATCTGAAAACATCACATTGCTCCAGCGTCGATTATCCCAGTGTTGACGATCCCTACACCAACGACGTCTTGCCTGAATGTGATGATCTCTCAAACAAGGGATCACGCGAGGACGTTGGGCGCGAAGGTGACCCCTATGCAGTCGATTCCGAATCGTTTGGCCACTCACTCTCACACCAGTGTCTGTTTGAAGACGAGCGCTGATCTGATTTGCTGTGATGACACGATTTCTCAAGGCCAAGGTACGGATAAATCGATCCTGGTTTTGAGTTGTCGCCCTTGGTCGACCTGAGCGTAGTTTGTCCTGTACAGATTGTGTATCACGGTATCTGGACCATAGCCTGCTTATGACAGACTGAGAAACATTCATCGTCAGCGCCACAACCGCCTGTGTTGTGCCGATCTGTAGCATGCCAAGGGCATGTAACCTTTCATTTTGGGTAAGCCGACGCATATCAAAATTTGTTTTCTGGTCACTAAAACAATTAAACTGATGTTTCCACCCTGGAATTCAATGCCACAATGACTGTAACATTCAAAGTCAGAGTCGTGCAAATCTTGGGTTGGACCCCCATGATGATCCCAAGCATCACCTGCATTCCATGCGGTAGCTATTGGTGCGTTTGGGCGTCACATGTAACTGGAAATGTTTCTTCTGTTAGGTTCTATAGTGACTTTTTTCGTAGTCATTTGCATATTTTAGTATTATGGCCCCAAAATCAAATATCCCCTACTTTTTTTGAATAGTATATAAACAGTCCTACCTTGTTAAAGAATAATCCTATAATTCACTATTGCCAGTTGAGAAATTGGCAAAAATGTCTTTTCCAACTTTTAATTCAAACGTTTGCTATTGCATGGGGGGATGGAAAAACAAGTGGGGTAATTGTGTTATTATTTCTGGTTTTGACTTTCTTGGAAAATATGAAATTCTCGCTTTAAATGAATAAAATATTGCATATAATACCTCTTCATCAGGGGGACCGTTTTCTGCTTTTACGATTTGTTTCACGGAATGCACTTGTTGCATGAGGAAATCACAATACAATCTTAACTCCGATTTCTTAGATTTAATAATATCTGGTGATAATTCTCCTGAAGCAAATAAACAAAGATGGTAAATAATGTACTCATAGACACACAATTTTATTGGCATATTGATGTTCCCATTCTTTTCCCGTCAAAATTGAGTAGATGATGCCATCTTTATAATCTACAGCGTGAATCCAGATGGTTACGATCATCCAGTAATAAAAAAACCTATAACTGTTGTACAAACTGCACCCCCACTCCCCTCAGGTTTATACAGCTTCAACTGGACACCATGGAACAGTTAATCACATGGGATCCCAGTTTTTGTCCAAAGATGTCTTTCTGCAGGCACTCCATCCTGCAATACTGACAAGGTGGAACCACTCCAGAAAATCCTGATAAACTTTCTCAGTCAACACTGGGATAGAACAATGGAACTCCAAGTTAGCAAGCAACTATCTTAGTGACTGAGCCACTGCAGCTCCAAGAAAGGGACCTCCAAGTAGCAAGTCAACTATCTTAGTGACTGAGCCACTGCAGCTCCCAGACCAAGAAATGTCAATCTATTTACCTGATTCTGGTCGGTTGTGTGAACTGTTGAACGCTGCTTTTGATGATCCAAGTGCCACCAACCATTCTTGTCGTTCCTGAGAATTAGCAGCTTTAACGTAATATCTCTGTTCTCCAGGAATAATTAGATCGATACGAGAGTGGTCTGTTTGATGAACTGAAATAATAAAAACAAAAATCATCACATCTTCTGCAATTGGTGTTACTGGAATTCTTTGGTGTCACTACCCTGGTTCCCTAACACCAAGATGTCCAATGTCTGGGCATCAAGAAGTGAAAGTTGAGACATTGTGACTGGAAATGCAATTAAATGAAATGAAATCGAGTTTAAAGTCTTACTGTTCTGAGAGAGAGAGAAATGGGGTTTAACGTCCACTCGACACTAGGTCCATTTCGGGACTAACATATGGTTTTTAATTTTCATTTCAATAATTCGCTTGCACGTAGGGGTCTTTAGCAGTGGGAGGAAACCGGAGTGCCCTACAGGAAACCCACGAGGTTGAGAAGGCACCCCTATCTCCATGCCACATACGCTCACAACAGGGCTCGAAACCACAGCCGCAAGCCAGAGGTGACCGGCCAGCTAGAGGTCGAAGCGCGGCACTCTAGACCAATAGGCCATCCCAACCCCCCGTCTTACTGTTCTGCTCTGACAGGGAAGACACAATAGCATAACATCGAATTCCATCTGTCCTACATCTCTGACAAGATGGAACCATGCCAGAAAACCTGATGAAATGGATCGATCATAGGACCTCCAAGTTAGCAAACCACTGTGGTTCCCTGGTTTTAACTGTTGACAGTGGAAAACAAGATCGGTTATTTATCTCAACATTGACTTTATCAACAGGCATCACATTTTTAACAACCAATTCCAAAACTTCTTGATTTGATTACAAACACAAACAACTAACCTGAGATGTCACAAGCAGACATTTTAATTGATCCTTTACAACCATTGTTGACATCTTCTTGTGATTTATAATATGATAATATACCATTATCTAAAACAAACCAGCGGGGTTGCCATCCTGAAATATATAATTCCATTATCTAAAACAATTCAATTATCTTTATCACTATCACAAGCCTGGAAATAAGGCACCTGTCAAAGACAATGTCAGACTCAGGCTTTGTCAGGCACAAAACCTTTGGTGCCTGTCACTTTGCCAGACACTGATTTAATGGTATTATTAACACATGCGTCTGGCACTAAGTTGAAAATGTCAGGTACAGCTATTTTATTAGTGCCTGACATTTTGTCAGGTACATCTAAAACCGTTATTTCCAGGCCTAGTGGTTGCCATCCTGAAATATATTTAATAAATATTATTATCTTCTATTTGGGTGGATTTGGATAAATCGGGCTACCGCCTGGATTGTCTGATCATGGTTTCCGCTACCGGTTTATGCGGTTATGCAGGCGTGGTAATTATAGAATTGAATCTTACTATTCAGATGGGACAAAAATTCAGGAAATCTCAAGAAGGAGAAAAGGGAAATCTTGCTGCACAGACAAAATTCACATCATCATAATAATGATAATACATTACTGATACAGCAAAGTCTCTCTCTCTCTCGCTGATTTTATCATGGCTTGCAGTTGATGATAATGACTATAGAAACCTAGTCGAAACGCCGAACAATAATGAGCAGTAGTAATTGTATTCCGTAAAATTGTCATCTTGTGTATCGCATGTCTTTTCATTTCAGGGTCTCTAGGGCTGGGTATCGATAGTGATTTTTACTATCGATAATCGGAAATGAAATGTCGGTCGATAATCGATAGTATCGAAAACAAACTTATTTTCACGGTCGTCATCAAGACTGGATACAGTGTAAGTTCAAAGTTCAAAACCATACGATAACGAAGTGGTGAAAGATCGTTTGCTCCTGTCTAAGGAGATTTACTTGGAAAACATTAATAAAACTTGTTATATCACGTATATATACCTCAATCCATGTTGTTTATTATTAAAATAATGCATCCGTGATTCCGAATGAAGAAATATCGTAAATAATTATGTTAAGGGACCAAAATGAACTTGTTCCGATTCAAAACATTGCGTACGTGCGCGCGAAAATATCAATATGGCGGACAATTCTGTGTCGTTTCGTGTGCCAATAGAGAACTATTATTCGTATAATATATAAGTAAATCAACAAAAGTTTTGTCGTCCATGTGTGCTATTTATTGTACCGGGTACTCATTACCGGTAGCACGATTTACCCAAATCCACCCAAATCTACCCAAATCCACCCAAATCTATCCAAATCCACCATTATTTCAACTGATATCACAATAATTTATATTGATAATTGATCATATACAGTTCTTTCTGTCAAATTGTCATTTTAAATTTAAAATCGTAGCGTTTTTGTGTCAGAATGTGATTTCCACGTAACTTTGGAAGAACTACAAATTTAATGGTGGTCTGCATCCATGTGGGTATATACACGAGTTATGTCCCTTACATACGACGACGAAACACGCATGAATTGTTGGATTTTAAGACAAAATTTAAGAGTAATTATGGCATATTTAGCTAAACGAATGATAGTATATTAAAAAGCGATAAACATAATTGTGATATATGTGGAAATAACGTGGTTTTGGGTAGATTTGTGTATTACACGAGCCATTCCCTTGGTTACGACTTCAAAACTTGCTTGGAAATCGCATTTTGAGGGGCATTTTGACATTAAAAAGCTGAGATTTTAAATTAAAAATGTCAATTCCACATAAAGAACGGTATATTATCAAATATCAATATAAATTATTGTGGTATGAGTTGAAATAGTGGTGGATTTGGGTTGATTTGGGTAGATTTGGGGGATTTGGGTAAATCGTGCTACCCCTCATTACTGAGGCACACGTAGAGAAATAGTGAACTGTACAGACGAATTCTGAAGCTTGCAAAGGGATATCTCCGATTTAGCGATATTCAACAATATCGGTAACGTTTCAATGAGAGTGATTTTATGAAAACGGCTGTTCAATAGGCAGACACAATTCTGTTATGTGTTACATTGATACTTGATGATAGTAATTAAAGTGAGCGGTGTATTATAATTAACCGGTAGCACGATTTACCCAAATCTACCCAAATCCACCCAAATCTACCCAAATCCACCATTATTTCAACTGATATCACAATAATTTATATCGATAATTGATCATATACAGTTATTTCTGTCAAATTGTCATTTTAAATTTAAAATCGTAGCGTTTTTGTGTCAGAATGTGATTTCCACGTAACTTTGGAAGACCTACAAATTTAATGGTGGTCTGCATCCACGTGGGTATATACGACGACGAAACACGCATGAACTGTTGGATTTTAAGACAAAATTTTAAAGTAATTATGGCATATTTAGCTAAACGAATGATAGTATAATAAAAACGATAAACATAATTGTGATATATGTGGAAATAACGTGGTTGTGGGTAGATTTTTGTATTACACTAGCTATTCCCTTGGTTACGACTTCCGAAACTTGCTTGGAAATCGCATTTTGAGGGGCATTTTGACAATAAAAAGCTGCGATTTTAAATTAAAAATGTCAATTCCACATAAAAAACGGTATATTATCAAATATCAATATAAATTATTGTGGTATGAGTTGAAATAGTGGTGGATTTGGGTTGATTTGGGTAGATTTGGGGATTTGGGTAAATCGTGCTACCCTATAATTAACTGAAAGAAAACATTGACATTTCAGACGCAAGAAAAATAGTCGAAGAGCGATAATCGATAGTAACCCACCGCTATCGATAGTGCTTTTCTGGGCCGCCCAATCGATACTATCGATTTATATCGATATTTTACCCAGCCCTAAGGGTCTCCGCAAATCCCGGATATTTTGACAGATTTTAAATCATTTTATTTTGTTTTTTTGGGGGGGAAACTTGATCCAATGATTGCAATATGTTTCATTCTAAATGAAAATGTGTCAACCGTTTCCTGTATGTAAACAAAACTGGTTTCCATTTCATTAACTGATACCCAAAGATTAAAAAGACAAGTGAAATAATCCAAGAAAATCACAATAAAATATTACCAGATAAATAATTCGTCCACTTCCACAAAACGCCTTCCATTTTGTTATTGTCTCAATTAACAAGTCTTCCAATTCCAGTTAAAAGGTACTGCAGTTAACGACTGGATTATTAAAGCTACTTTTGTTGTTATACGTCACCATGCAAAGCTGGCGGCGGAAGATATAGCCGCACTTTAAAGGGGGAAAAAATAAATTTTAAAATATGTCTTGCATTATTCAATTCGTGCCACAAAATCAAACCATGATAAAAGAAAATATGGAACTGAATTGAAAAAATCTACGCGTATGTGTAAGTGTTAGTGTGCATGAAAACTTGAAACTAGTTGGTACAAGGGAAGTAACTCGATTTATTTAGCCATATAGCAAGGGATCAGACTAGTAATTATTTATTTAGCCAGATAGCAAAAAATGTTTTTTATTCATTTAATATAAAATTTCCAAGAGAAATTATGCATTACATGATGGAATTGTCCTACTTTTAATTCGGCGTTATGACCCCCTAGTGTCAGCCCACAGTTAACGCACTGTCAATGAAATGAAATGGGGTTTACCGTCCTACATTTCTACATCGACTGGGCTAATGATCGCACGCCTAGAAATGGTTCCACCACTGCTGTCTCCCGTCTTACCCCAGCAACAGCAGTGGGCCGTTCTAAGCAGTTCCTTTGAGCAAGTTTTTTAGTCAAATGACTTCAAAACGGTTGCATGCCTGTAGCTCCCTTAATTTCCACATAAACTGACCACAAACTGTACTGAACTTTTAATAACAAAATTCTCATTGAAATAAAGATGAAGTCGTACCGCATAATTATATGATTTGATAAAACCCGAATGCTACACAAAATTTGTCTCATATATATGGTATTTATAGCAAAAAAGTGTAGTAAGACTTCCTTATAAGGGTTGCGATGGGCGGGGTAAATGAGTGCGATATTTAGCGAGATTTCACCTGGGTGGTGTCATGCAGGGGCGGATTAGGCCATCGGTCGGACGATCGCTCGAAGGGCCGGTCGGACAGAAAATGAAAAAAATAATTTTGTTCAATTCGTCTAAAAAAAACCTATTTCTGCTGAATATTATATGGGGGAGGGGGTAATGGACCGGCCATGGAGCGATTATGATCAATTTGTATGTGGCCGGTGACTTTAACGGGCAGCCACTCCATCACTGGAGTCTCGAATGGGCTGGTATAATAGACTTCCTGGGCCGGGTGTGCTTGGTGTGGGCCAGAATTCGGAATCCTGCAATGGGCATTCCGAATTTCATCCGAAAATTTCATCGGATTCACCCGACACTGTCGCCCGCACATTTACTAATTATTAATTCACCTTCGTCACTCTGTACCAATGTGTCTCGTGGCCTTCCAACACAGGAGGAATAAACTAGCGCTCCCGGCAACAAAAATGGGACACTTTCCAATGAAAATATTCGTACTTATTCCATAATCCTAACTGGTTAATCAAATGGTCACAATTTGGGGTTCATTTCAAGGGGGAGAGACAACCCCCCCCCCCCCCCCTGAGTCCGGGCTCCGCTGTCAGCAGTAAAAGGGACCGCTCCGACACGGGAGCCCGGACCGGTTTCCGGCCTCAATCCGCCCCTGGTGTCATGGTGTCTTGTATATTAATGAGAAATATCGCTTCAAAAATTAAAAATGCATTACCACAAAGAAAATATGTTCGGTAACTATTTTAGTGGCCCAGACTTCATTATCTGGGATAGAATTGCCTATTTCAATACAACCTGTGCCAATTGTGCGTTTGAACCTATTTGTATTTGTTTAAGGCCTCTGGGACTGTATCAATTGTAACGCAACAAAATTGTGGCTAAAACACATTTAGTGTGTCAACTTCAAACTGCCAATGGATCTTTAACGCATGAGAAGACGGTTATTCGTTGAGTCAGAATGACTAGGCGCCTTTGCTTGCCAGATTTCCCCCTTGCATCACTGACCGAGATAGACAATACCGGGGAACTTTCTAGCTCGGTCAACACCGGTCAATGTACAGCCAGACCCCAAAATGACGTAAGCCATGACCAGACGATCTGTAAGACCAAGGGCGTTTTATAGCTGAGGCGCTGGAGGCGCCAGCCTCCTCGCGAAAAATTCAAAGAAGTTGAAAAAATAAAACGTGAAAAAAATACTGAACCGATCAGAAAAATAAAAAATGTACCCTAGTTAGGGAGGCCCCCAAATGCAGACAAAGGGGCCCCACGTCTGACAAAAGGGCTCTCTGACCAAAGGAAAGGGCCTCCGAGTCCGAGTCAATCGTTTTCTAAACACTGTTACTGTCGAACGGACTACTGAATGATAATGCGGTTATTGCATTGGCAAGAAAATCATCAATCAAGACCTGCCCCACCACCACCACCACCACCACGCGAAAGAGGGCCCTCAAAATAGCATAGCCTCCGCCATGATAACCCTTAAAACGCCCCTGTGTAAGACAAACATCATCATACGATATTCAAATTTGTTGGAACTTGTCGTGGATTTCCGTCCACACGGTCCAACAATCGTTGACATTAATGTAGGATGAAGAATCGCACAAATACAAATTGTGAGGTAAATGTTAAAGGCATTGTTTAAAGATAGGCTGGCACTGCCAGGCAGGATACGCCCACATTTTCGAGAGATGGATAGAGAACAAGCAATACCGAAAGTGATTTTTCCTATGTGCAAATATCGAAATGAATCAAGATCTTTGGGTTATAAAGGTTCATTTCAGTAGGCTTCAAATTCGACTGGGGATCATGTTGCTAAGTGGGTAAGATGCTGGCTCGGTAGCCTTGAGGTTAGGTGTTTGATCCCTGCATTGGGTGAGAAAGTGCATCTAGATTTTCTGGCGTGGTTTCCCCTTGTTAGTGATGAAGGATGGATGGCCTGACAAGAACAGCTGTCAATTTTGGCCTGATTTTCACGAAATTCGACCTCAACCTTCATTACGATGTAACGGTGATATAATCAAACGTTTTTTTAAATGGGATAATAATTCTGACCCCAGAGGGGCCAAAAGCTAAAAAAAAAAGGTAATTTTTCGTACAATCAGGGGCCATAATTCAGGAAGTTACAATCCGATATGCACAAATATCGAAAGGAACCAAGATCTTTGGGTTATAAACATGCATGTCAAGTTTCATCAAAATCGGTTCAAAATTGTGACCTCTATAGGGTCCACAACCTTAATATAACGTATTTTCACACTAATCGCGTACAAACGGCGGCCATTTTGTCTGTCAATTTTGGTCCGATTTTCACAAAATTTTACCTCAATCTTCATTACCATGTAACGGTGATATAATCAAACGTTTTTTTAAATCGGATAATAATTTTGACCTCCAGTGGGACCACAAGCTAAAAAGGGTGATTTTTCGTACAATCAGGGGCCATAATTCAGGAAGTTACGTATCAATAAGCACAAATATCGAAAGGAACCAAGATCTTCGGGTTATAAACATGCATGTCAAGTTTCATCAAAATCGGTTCAAAATTGTGACCTCTATAGGGTCCACAACCTTGATATAACATATTTTCACACTATTCGCGTACAAACGGCGGCCATTTTGTCCGTCAATTTTGGTTTGATTTTCACGAAATTCGAACAGAGCCTTCATTACCATGTAACGGTGATATAATCAAACGGTTTTTTAAATCGGATAATAATTTTGACCTCCAGAGGGACCACAAGCTAAAAAGGGCAATTTTTCGGACAATCAGGGGCTATAATTCAGGAAGTTACGATCCGATGGGTGCAAATATCGAAAGGAACCAAGATCTTTGGGTTATAAACATACATGTCAAGTTTCATCAAAATCGGTTCAAAATTGTGACCTGTATACGGTCCACAACCTTGATATAACATATTTTCACACCATTCGCGTACAAACGGCGGCCATTTTGTTTGTCAATTTTGGTCCGATTTTCACGAAATTTGAACTCAACCTTCATTACCATGTAACGGTGATATAATCGAACGGTTTTTTAAATCGGATAATAATTTTGACCTCCAGAGGTACCACAAGCTAAAAAGGGCGATTTTTCGGACAATCAGGGGCCATAATTCAGGAAGTTACGATCCGATGGCCGCAAATATCGAAAGGAACCAAGATTTTGGGGTTATAAACATGCATGTCAAGTTTCATCACAATCGGTTCAAAATTGTGACCTCTATAGGGTCCACAAGCTAAAAACATGATATTTCGTACAATCAGGGGCCATAATCCATGAAGTTCCGATCCGATACATGCCAATATCGAAAGGAACCGAGATCTTATGGGGATAAACCTATATTTCAAGTTTCGTCAAAATCAGATAAGAATTGTGACCTGTAGAGAGTCCACAAACAAATTGTGGACGGACGGACGTCCGGACGGACGGACGGACGGACGTCCGGACGGACAGGGGCGACGACATAATACGTCCACATGAAAATGTGGGCGTATAAAAATGGGGCTCATGGTGTTCCTCCCACATTTCTCGACCCCACGTGTTCCGAGATAAGAAATGAAATGAAATAGGGTTTAACGTCATACTGTTTTGCTTCGACTGGGATAATGAAGATGGGCGTACACCATACAGTGTGCTACGGGGACAATTTTGACCGAGCAGCGGCGCTATTGTCTAGTCTTATATCGAAGTTCAAGCACCAAGGGATCTTTAACGTACACGCAAATGTATACGCCAAGTCCGATTTGAATGACTAGACAACTGTCCTCGCCAGGCCATCCATCCTGTACCAATGGCAAAGGGGGGGGGGGGCAGGTCGGAAAATCCCGATGAACTTTGTCGGAGAATGCTGGGATCGAACACAAATGTTAAAAGCACCATGCATTTTTTAAAAATGGAGGCTAATGGCGTCCGCAAGAGAAGAAACCCCATCTGTCGACCCCGCGTCTTCCGAGATAAGAGATGGTACCATAGACATCTTTCTGAAAGATGCAGACGTGAATCGTCATTTATTTCTTGAAAACCATGATTGTTATTTGTTGTATTTCCAACTACAATTAAGAAGCGTTAAAATCTGACTTTTCTCGACATTTTAAAACGGAATAGGTGTGACATTTTAAATAACGCCATGAAGGCGGCAGGACGGAATATGTTGTGTACAACAGCCAATCAAAATACCCGACTTAAAACCATATAGTTTTACCTGGCAAAATCACAATCACATTGGGCTTCAAACATACTCCTCGCAGTGTTCCGTTTGATTAGAGGTAATCCCACTACTCACTGCTGTAATGAGTGGATATTGTTGTTTTAAATTTTGATTGGTCAGTGGTTCGACTAACAACCAATGACTAGCTGCTTTGCAAAAGCTTTGCATTTAAAACGAGTGCCAATATTGGACCAAATATGTTTACATAAGGTTACGTCATGGCTCACGATTTTATTATGCCCAATTAACCCGTGCATAGCAGAATACTGCAGTAAAACTAATTGCATGACAAACGAGGCTATCAAGTCGAATGAAATGTAAACAATGCTGTTTGGAAACGAACATACTTTCACCGTTTTTAATACCTTAAATCACTGTCCAAAGTTTTAGGGAAGACCCAGATTAAACGTAGGACTGTCATGTTGATTGAACCAGAAGAATAGAAACACTCCCCAAAAGTTCAAGAATCAGAAGTCAATCCAGCAATGGGCAGAGAGGGATTTCTCTGGCCATTGCTTCAGGAATATGGGCTCCAAACAGCAAAACTGACATGGGTACAAATCAACTCGAAGCGATAATAGCTGGCTCTATCCGGCATTTGAGATTTGACATCTATTATAGGCCTGGCTAGAAATAGTCATTTGCAAAAGCCAATCAAAATACGTAAAAAGGGGATTTAATTATAGGCCGTACGAATGACCTCATCAATTCTGGTTGAAACGACACTTGATACATTTACTAACAATATTTACAGATGGGCTGGGTTTGTTTAACTAGAATAAAATTAAGATGTTATGCATTAATAAAGAAATTAGGTTTGCTAGATAAAACTAAAGGCATTCAATCGTAGCTAACAACAACAATCTGTTTCACAGAGAATTACTTACGAATTAACTCTGTAACAGATGACTGTTCACAACACGTGCGTTGACTGCACGTCGCGTCAGTCATTGGCTCAACGGCTCGTGCAATGTTTACTTAACACCGAACTGCTTCGGGCAAAAGGATGCATTTTACTCATTTTAATACCCATTTACACTAAATAGGAAATATTTTTTAACTACAAATACTTCAAACGTCTTTATTTATTTTTCTTTTGCCTCAAAAAAATGTTTGAGAATTTAATTTGTCGGAGTAAAAAAGTTAATATGCCGAACTCATTAAGTCTCGTCGTTGTCATGCTTATCAGTGATTGTAGCGGCCAAGCGAATATTCACTGCGGAATCAGTTTGTAACAACAAATGCGTCAGAATATCTTAACGTGTTTTTTTCTTAAAAAAAAAAATACAAACTGAAAGTTGGCCTTAATTAATAGATTTAGCCAGTAATGCAGATGGTGACAATGATGACGTTTTAAGAAGAAATGTATATTTTTAAAAGGCCGATAAAAAAACTTAACCTGTTGTGACAGTATTACATTAGTTCTTTAATCGGGTTCTTTGATGACAACACTGGTATATACTTCTAATAATACTTTTATTCTGCTTCTTACAATAGGTACAAACATCGTGATGTAAACGACCGTAGAACTAACTATATGGAAGGCGTCATGACTTAATTAGCTTGGCTTAGCATGAGTGTGCTAACTCCAGAAGCTGTCGTCTCGTACCGTCTCGTGCCAAGGCGCCCATGGCCTTCGCTCAGTCCTGGCCGGACCTAACTCCTAGCCCTGCCTTCATCTAAGCGCCCGCCTAGCATGGCATCCTGGACCTGACTCACCATTCGTTTATGTTCTGAGTTTATAAACGTATTCAAGACAAAAGAGCTCATTAGACACCTGTCTAATGTATCATGCATAATATCAGGTTTAACATTCAATATTGTTTATCAGATAAAGTTAGATAAGACATGCCAACAACAAGTTCTAGTTACGCAATGACATAAGGAATACTACCAAGATCTCCAGCCGAATGCTGATAGCAACAGGTTTATGTTACAATCACTTACACGTATTTTGATATGACAGGACGCTTCTATGACATATGTCATTGTGTAATATACCTATCCCTCTTTTTAGAAAAAAATATGAAATATTTTTTTTAAGCATTTACAAATTTGAATATAACTGGGATCGATAATATCTACCCTAATCTTGAAAGATAAAAATAACAATAAGAATGAAAAGACATATAAATACAAACAACACTTGTAAAATGTCGTATACAAAAATGTCTATAAACAAAAAGAAAAGGTAAATGAAACACACACGAATTTAAAAGTTATATATACTTGTAAAATGTCATAATATCCAAAAATGTCTTTAAACAAAATGAAAAGGTCAATGAAAAACACACGAACTTAAAAGTTATATACACACAATCGGTCACACACGCGAGTCAATAAAAAAAACAAACGAGATCCCGGAATCACAAACACAGATTACTCTTATTATTCATATAAATGGTGGAATCGCGAACACAAACTACTAGTACTATAATTATCTTCTTAGACCGATTATTTGGTGGAATCGCGAACACAAACTACTGTAATTATCTTCTTAGACCGATTATTTGGTGGAATCGCGAGCACAAACTACTGTAATTATCTTCTTAGACCGCTACTGCACTGTCGTAGCCAACTGTAGGGGTGGGGTACATATGATGCCCTTCCTCGTTCCAGTAATGTTGAGGGGTCAGAATTTTCCCTGCTCCGTTTAGTTCAACTATTGTTGTTGACCGGTAGTCTTTTCATTTTCCATACCGTCTGGCAAAACGGTGTGTTATGACGTGCTATGAAAAGTATTATAACTGCTCCCCGTGCCGAAGTTTGATCATCTGCGTATCATATCATGGAGTGAACTTAATTAATAGTTAATCAAATTAGCAAGTGGAACAGACTTGACTTTAGATAACGATCTAACGATATTTACAATTGAAATTAGGGAGTCATATTGTTTTATCTCAAGAATAATGAATGATCTGAACACATTTAACCAATCTTAAATAAGATATTTTTGAAAGAACTAACGGTTTATCTCTATAATTTTTAAACACAACACAAAACAAGACAATACGTTCGCTCTAAATCCGAGCACAACCCTCCTGGGGTTAAACCACTTAACATAAACTTCTCCCGTTACATATCGGGGCATTTCCCATTAAAACTTTGGGGTATTACAAATAAAAATCTTAATCCCGTAAATATCGGGTCTTTCCCATTAAATATTTGGGGTATTACAAATAAAAATCTCACCCGTAAATATCGGGGCCTTTGCCATTAACTATTTGGATAATATACACGTATAGACAAAATAAACGAAAAAAACTTAGAGATAAACCCGTTAATACTTTGTGAATGTAAAATTCCTAATTACGATATTGTTAACTCAATTCTAGTTAAACAATCACGAAACATTTTACTGCGCAATATAAACCTGTTAATACTAATTTTAAATGCCAAAATATGTGTTCAAAAACAAAATTATAATTCATAATCTTTTAAAAACAACATGACGCATTTTAAAACAAATAATATATATACAATTTTGTTTTCGTCATTTTCCTGTTCCACTACTTGCTAATATTAAATTTAGTAACTACACCATGATATTTAACGACGCGTGATGATAAACTGCAGATTTCCAGTTAAATTATAATACATAGCACTAATGTCATTTTACCACCCTCGCCATGGTAGGATTAGAAAAGACTTACCCCGTTGGTGACCTGTGTATTTCTAGTGGTTAGGACTTCAATCGTTGCTCTGGTCTACGGCATCAATTAATTTGTGACAGTATTACATTAGTTCTTTAATCGGGTTCTTTGATGACAACACTGGTATACTTCTAATAATACTTTTATTCTGCTTCTTACAATAGGTACAAACATCGTGATGTAAACGACCGTAGAACTAACTATATGGAAGGCGTCATGACTTAATTAGCTTGGCTTAGCATGAGTGTGCTAACTCCAGAAGCTGTCGTCTCGTACCGTCTCGTGCCAAGGCGCCCATGGCCTTCGCTCAGTCCTGGCCGGACCTAACTCCTAGCCCTGCCTTCATCTAAGCGCCCGCCTAGCATGGCATCCTGGACCTGACTCACCATTCGTTTATGTTCTGAGTTTATAAACGTATTCAAGACAAAAGAGCTCATTAGACACCTGTCCCCCATAAATGTCGGGGTCCGATATGGGCTCCCCATCATGGCCCCATATTACATGACACATGGTACCCATATGGTACCCATCAATGAATGTTATCAGGGTCTAATGTATCATGCATAATATCAGGTTTAACATTCAATATAGTTTATCAGATAAAGTTAGATAAGACATGCCAACAACAAGTTCTAGTTACGCAATGACATAAGGAATACTACCAAGATCTCCAGCCGAATGCTGATAGCAACAGGTTTATGTTACAATCACTTACACGTATTTTGATATGACAGGACGCTTCTATGACATATGTCATTGTGTAATACTGTTGAGTGTTGTGAAAGACAGATGGACGTACGGACTAGGACAACTGCAAAATACGACCATATTTTATACTGCCGTATCATAAGAAAAGCGTAGAAGGGGGGGGGGAGGGTGGTAGAAACCGATGATTCAGCAGACACTTTATTATTTCTCTACAGCCTCCCTTGTAAGTGGTATAAGACTGAGGGTCCGGTAAAGGACAGTGTATAGTCGTCCGGATGGGACGAAAACACGAGATTCCGCGTACACATTGGCGTTCACGTAATAGTTCCTTGGATTGGAATTCGATAAAAAAAAACAGACCGTGGCGCCCTTTATTATCATATTCCAGTGTAGTTTAGGAGGCCTGATATTTGTATCCAACATTTTATTCCATTGCGTGTTTCTGTTTGTTGTAAATATTAAATACAACATTATATAGGTTGACATTTATACATTAATTACAAACAATCAGCCGCCATTAATCACCATCTTTAAACCAGGATACACGAGGCGTAAAGGTCAAGGGTCAGTTGCTGATCAAAAGTGTTTGACGATGAACTTTGGGGGGCTCTATGGAGGTTGACCGAAAATCAAACATTCAAGATGCATTATGCAAGAGATAAATCTGCCTATTACAGGACTTTCTGTACTTTCTTTAACTGAAATGTTATATAAACTATTAAAGTTACATTATGGGAGATAAGATAAAGAGATGGCAGTTCTCACTATAATAGTTAAAAACTAGATAAAGTCGGTAAGATAAAACACATAGTCTCGATTATCCAATTTTTGATTTAATCATCAATGAGTGTTGAGCAGCAGATCGGGTTCCAATCCAGTAATGGGGTTTAACGTCCACTAGACACAACTAAGTCATTTTTGGGACTAACATATGGTTTCAATTTTATTTCAATAATTAGCTTGCACGTAGGGGTCTTTAGCAGTGGGAGGAAACCGGAGTGCCCGGAGGAATCCCACGAAGTTGAGAAGGCGCCCCATCTCCATGCCACATACGCTCACACCAGGGCTCGAAAACACAGAGAGAGAGAGAGAAATGGGGTTTAACGTCCACTCGACACAACTAGGTCATTTCGGGACTAACATATGGTTTTTAATTTTTATTTCAATAATTCGCTTGCGCGTAGGGGTCTTTAGCAGTGGGAGGAAACCGGAGTGCCCGGAGGAAACCCACGAGGTTGAGAAGGCGCCCCTATCTCCATGCCACATACGCTCACACCAGGGCTCGAAACCACAGCCGCAAGCCAGAGGTGACCGGCCAGCTAGAGGTCGAAGCGCGGCACTCTAGACCACTAGGCCATCCCAACCCCCTTCGAAAACACAGACGCAAGCCAGAGGTGACCGGCCAGCTAGAGGTCGAAGCGCGGCACTCTAGACCACTAGGCCATCCCAACCCCCCGTTTAATGATATATAGCATGTAAACTTAAACACTAAGAACGCAGTCATGGTGTGTGTGTCTTGTTCTAATTATGAAAATTACTGTACTGTATTTAAAATGACCATCTCTTTGACATTCTATCAATTTATGACAATATACTGAATTGAAATATTATCGACCAATGTTATAAGTCATTTTGTTGTTCACCAATAATTATTGATGGGCTTATTTTAATTCTTTGTATGAATCCTAGACGGGGGATTATTTAAATTAAATGTTAAATAATCAATCTGAGTGGAGTAAGCTGTGAGAAAATGCACATGACGCATCGCTACTTAAACTGAACTTGCGGATAAAATGAAAATGAACCTTAATAGAGCCTCTTATATTTCTTCCGTTAGTGGTGCCATGTGACTGTCGTGCAGACCACGTGACTTGTAGATATTTCTAAAAAATGTAATCCGATCTGCCACTAGCCTGTTTTCAACTTTTAAACTCCGGTTTCTCCCACCATACTCGACAAACGACAAGATCTGCTCCAGCTGGTGAGTTTAAACCACTTAGTTCACGCTTTATTTGTAACCTTTATATTACAGAATACGAGCTCAATGTGTTGATATGATTTCCTTTAGTTATTTAAAACTTTCCATTCTCACTGAAAATAATTACAGTGCATTTAATATCATTTAAAGTGATATTTAATTGGTACCCACAAAGATATATTTGACAATATGGTTATAATTGATTCATTTTGGGTTAAATCATTCTTTGACAACAGGAAATGCTTCTCAATTTGAAGTTATTTTAGATTTTGCGCGATTTTTGAGGTCTTTCACCGAACCTCGATGCTTTGTAATTGTATGCCGTTTCTAGAGTCGTAGTAGAGACAATTATTCTCATTCTTCCCCCACCCCCCCCTTCTCTCTCTCTCTCTCTCTCTCTCTCTCTCTCTCTCTCTCTCTCTCTCTCTCTCTCTCTCTCTCTCTCTCTCTCTGTTAAATTTACCAAAAATATAGATACATATATATACAAAAAGTTCTGGAAACAACTCTCAGTCTGAAGAGGTTCCGACGGAACTGAAAGCGCTAGCTTTAAATATGTAGTTTGTTTTCTTTTCAAACATCTTATTTATTTACATATATATATATATATATATATATATATATATATACGGTAATTAAAGACTGTAATAAAGTCCACGATCGACTTTTTATTATAATTGTTTAACATCCACATTTGGTATGGCAATAAATATTCTAACGGAGACCTGTGAAATAACAGCTGACATTTTATGTTTACCATTTAAACGAAACACACAGAAATTATCTGTTAAAAATTTCAATTTTTTACATCAAGTTCATCTGTATTTTATGTATTAATTGTTTCAAAAGACACCATAATATCCGGGGTTTTTTTTAAAGAAAGAGTACGTGTCACGTGTTTTCTTCATTTGTTGGGCGGAACTTTAACCCTCGATCTAGATAAAGGATGTATCCTGTCAGCGCTCTTTAATATGTTTGAAACTAAAAAGGTTAATTATAGATGAATCAGGGTGAATGAGTAGGGTGCGACATAACATAACGGACTCTTAACCCATTGCAAGTATTCTTTACTTGTCCACGACCGTATTTAAATGTTGCGATTTTTTGTCGACTTAATTTAACAAACACGACGTCATGAAGTACACACAGTCGACGACACCCGATATGCCACATGCTGCATGTTGACCTGGTTCCCACCGAATACATCACTCAACACACTTTTAAACAGTTTTAATAAAAACAACTTTTTACGTCGCTAGATAAAGATAAGAAAATGTCTTTATATTTTGTTGGTGGTTTCTCGACAGGACAAACGCTTTCGTAGAATATTACAAATAAAATAAAATGGGATTTAACGTCCGATTGTTATGCTGCGACTGGACTTATGTATATGGGTATAAGTCATACATTGTGGCATGAAGGCAATTTTGCCAGGACAGCGGCACTACGACCTACTGTTATATCGAATTCCAACTGTCAGGGATTCTTTTACGTGCACTACAATATGTACACGGGCCCTCGGTTTTTCGTACCACCTGGACTACTATACGTTGTCCCTTGCGAGGTCCTCCGTCCTGCGCGCCACTGACAAGGGGAATCTTCAGATAATGTGACGTCATATTTTGTTAGTAGTTCCTCGACAGGATGCTCGCTTTACCCTGTGCATTCCGTATATACACTAAAGCCCCAATAACACTCTTGTTGTAATTGAATAATATGTCCCAATCTTTATTCTGGTCAACAAATTGTATTATTTTACAATATTCAAATAAATTGATTATACAAATTCCATCGTAACACACCTAATTTAAAAAATTGGAAAAATTCAACTACGGTACATGATTTGAAAAGGTTAACGTAAACCTTTTTAAATGTGACTTGGATTTTAAAATATTTTCGAACCCTCTGGACAAGTAAAATATGTTGTAATGGATAATTTACACAACAGGTAGGACACATAAACATCTGGTACTTAGAATAAGACTATTATTTATTTTCTAGAGCTGCCAAGCCAGTAAGAGTGTTATTGTCCCTTTAAAGAGAGTTTGATATTGTTTAACCTAACATAGGTCTATATAACTTAAATACCGCGTATCGGAAGTGAATAAACGAAATTTCGAACAGAAACTTGCCCCTAAGTAATTTGAAATAACTGTAATAGGGAGCAATATTCTTATAGTATTATTTTCAAATTGACAACAAAGGGGGAAAAGGCAATAATTAAAAGTTTGTCAAGGACAGTAAAATTGGATATTTAAAATTTCTAAGCCAGAAGGACTCGTACCCCGGTGGGAAACTTTCTCAACATCTTTCAAACTTTGACCCTGTACAAAAAGCGGTCAATTGTTACTGGATCTGTATCAACGCTGCCTCGAGAAATAATTCGGTCGTATCATCACCGTCTCGAGAAATGATTCTTGACTTATCACAGGCGAAACATTTGGATTGGATCTCGATTCCTTCGTCACGGTGTTTTACGAAAATAGTGTATGACATCAAGCGAATCGTTTATTATAAATGTTTCATTACCGAAAAAAGGTAAGAATATGCGACAACTCTTGTTGACTACCCGAACGATTTAGCTGCTGTGGGCGTATGTTTCGTTGCCTGGCAACCTATCTTTATAGCTACGATCGGATGACTTTAGTTCCAAGTGACAAATTCAATTTCTTTATTAATGCATGTACCATCTTTAAAATAAGTTAATTTTATACTATTTGTACTTATTTCACATGCGCAGCCCGGCTACTGAAACAGCAATCATCTATCAGCAAATATTGACAATAAAGTAAATCCAGCGTTGTTTTTGTGTGTTAACGACATTTAATTAAAAATGTCGGACAAAGCAATCTACTAATCTACTATCGCTATGATTTAAAACGAGGGGATTTGTACCCGTGTCTTGTAGGATTATCTGCTTAATTGTAGTTGGATGTGGCAGAAATGCTATAAATAGCAATCATCAATCGTTGTTTTGTTGAAATATATTGCCAATTTTTCTTACTTTTTGCTAGT
Source organism: Patella ulyssiponensis (assembly GCA_963678685.1). NCBI lineage: Eukaryota > Metazoa > Mollusca > Gastropoda > Patellidae > Patella > Patella ulyssiponensis. The sequence goes on from OY783225.1 coordinate 94,849,376, forward strand.
GTGATTCGCGTTCGGCTTTGCTACGTGGAACTAAATAGGACCATCTCTTATCTCGAAACACGGAGGGTGGCGAGATGAGGTTTGTTATCTAGATAGGGCTATACAGTTATATATAGAGAGAAATGGGGTTTAGGTTCCACTCGACACAAACTAGGCTTTTTGGGGTCTAATATATGGTTCAATTTCATTTCAATAATTCCCTTGTCACATACAACCGGGGAATCGAAACCAGTTTATTCAATGACAAATGTTATGATGCAACGACAATTCGGATGATTCGGCCATCCGACACCCCTTGAAATTATCGATGTTAGACTGCTAAACGCGGTAATCTCCCTTTGAACATGTGTAACTTATAAAGAATTGTACTGTGTATCTCATTCAACAATAATAGATTATTTCGCTAAAGCCGAAGAAAACAGACATCACGAAGAATGGTGAGCCAGTAGCCTTTTCTTTGTCGTCATTCAACCGTGGCGTGACTCGGTTATCACATCTGGTAACTATCCCACACAAAGTGGTTGCAATGTGCGACTGGTTAATTGACTATATTATCTTTCGTGACACCACTGACTGACTTCATCTATTGTGCCGGAGTCTTTGTGGAAACGGTATTAAATTGTCGTCTGATCTATGTTTCAGGATTAAACCAGCAGAAATACCGGAAGTTACCACAGACTGATTGAAAAACCAGATTAAGGATTATTCAACTCGCGTTTTTCTACATACGGAGTTTTATTGTTGATGACAAGCACGTGTTTTTCGCGTCTTTGTGTGGGCGTGTTGTTATGTTGTTTGGCGGGATTTTAGAACGATACTAGAGTCTCTGTGTGTTAGTGCTTGGAGGTGAGAGTTGAATGGCGGTTAGAGCGGGGGTGTTACGATAGACATACAGAAGAGGATACCGAATCAAAATGTAAGTATAGAATTTCTAATAATTGCTGGTTTTAAAATATGAATTCTATAAAATAATGTAGGATAGCTTGGCGAATCTTATTATAGCATTAGTAGGCCTAACCATTTCCTTTGTTTTGATGGGAATCGTTATCTGAAATATAAGCAGGGAATTTGTGTAAATGTATAATACATTGGTGAGTCGTATTTTATATAATTAACCACAACCTGTTCCTTTGTTAATATTTTATTGTATCATAACACCCATTGCAGGTCCCATACAATTCATATACAAGACGTAAGACACATGATATAAATAGCAATATACACATTTTACTATAGAATATGAAACATGAAATACAGGTTCTTGTTAAAAGTGAAAATATATATTAGAGACATTATTTCAAAATGTATATACATGTATGTTAAAAAATTAAAATAGGGGGAGGGTCAAATAGATTTCCAAATGTTATGGCCATGATTAAACCATCATTATTTAGCTGTTTGGACTCTCTCACCCTGAAATATATCGATACATGTAGTTTTAAATAGTATTCACAAGCCCGTGTTTCTATTTTCAACCCTGGATTACAAATAAAGCTATGTGTATGATATACAGTGTATCAACGATTGTAAATGATATTTGAACTGCACAGGCCTACATCGTCCTACTTTCTCTACCGGAGTCTGGACCTTTCCGCTGTACATAGATGCACAGTGACAAAGGAGTTTTTGATAGTACGAAGATTTTATCACGTCAATGTACAAAAATAAACAAACCCACAATTATGGCGGGGGAAAGCGGCAAAAACCTAATGCTATGTAGAAATGTCTAATTCAAAACACACATGTAACATAATGCCATACCATATACCTAAAACGCCTAATGCAAAAAACAAAATACAAGAAACCTCTAATACAAAATACCTCATACGTCTATTGCAAAAGACAAAATACAAGAAACCTCTAATACAAAATACATATAACCTCTTATGCACAATTGATTTTACAATCTGAAACATCTACCATAAGCATTAGATGACATATCTCTCATGCATTACGTACGTTTCTCCACTGAATTATCTTTATTTAGGTCAATGTCAAGGTCACCGAACACAACTTGGCGACCTATTCGGCTAGCGAGCTATTCGACCGATCCAGCTGGCAACCAGTTCGTTGGCAACCTATTAAGACAACAGTCGCCCAAACTCATCTATTTTTAACAACCAATAAAATCCAACGTTACGTCTATCAAATGAAAGTAGAACAATATATTATTTTTATCAATTCCTTTAGCTCAGAATAGAGATGTAATTTCGCATTATCGTACAAAATTCTAGACATCCAACTAAATATATTCCGAAAGGTAATTAAATAGGCTTTCTAAGTATTATCAGTAAAAATTGGCACATTCATATTAAAGGGGTGCACTCTCTTCCTAAACAACCAATTTTTTAAAAATTTTAAAGGGAAAAACTGTTAATATCCCGTGTCAAAATTCGGACCATCGTAAAAAATTCTCATGATCCAATTAAATATATTCTAAAAGGTTATTGAATAAGCTTTCCAAATATTATTAGTAAAAGTTGGCACAGTCATATTAAAGGGGTGCGCTCTCAACCTGAACATAGCCAATTTTTCGATATTTTAAAGTGAAAGAACGGTAATATTTCGAGTCGAAATTCGGACCATCGTACAAAATTCCTAGCAACCAGCTATATATATTCTGAAAGGTAATTGAATAAGCTTTCTAAATATTATTAGTAAAAGTTGGCACAGTCATATGAAAGGGGCGCGCTCTCAACCTGAACATAGCCAATTTTTCAATATTCTAAAATGAAAGAACGGCAATATTCCGAGTCGAAATTCGGACCATCGTACAAAATTCTGAGCATCCAGCTATATATTTTCTGAATGGTAATTCAATAAGCTTTCTAAATATTATTAGTAAAAGTAGGCTCAATCATATTAAAGGGGCACGCTCTCAACCTGAACATAGCCAATTTTTCAATATTCTATATGTAAAGATAGACCGGAATTTTTTTCAAAGTCCGAATTTGGACCATCGTACAAAATTATTCAATTACCTTTCAGAATATATTTAGTTGGATCATCAGAATTTTGTACGATGGTCCGAATTTTGACACGGGATATTAACAGTTTTTATACGCCCACATAGAAATGTGGACGTATATTGCCGTCGCCCCCGTCCGTCCGTCTGTCGGTCCGTCCGTCCGTCCGTCCGTCGGTCCGTCCGTCCATCGTCCACAATTTCTTGTGAACGCACTAGAGGCCAGGGTTAATATCCGATTGACTTTAAATTTATACACAGTGTTTAAGGTCATGAGACGAAGAAGCCTATTGATTTTCAGCAATATCCGATAATTAATGCCAGAGTTATGACCCTTGATCACTTTGAAAAATCTTGTGAACGCTCTAGAGGCTAAAGTTAATATCCGATTGACCTTAAATTTATACACAGTGTTTAAGGTCATGACACGAAGAAGCCTATTGATTTTCAGCAATATCCGATAATTACTGCCAGAGTTATGACCCTTGATCACTTTGAAAAATCTTGTGAACGCTCTAGAGGCTAAAGTTAATATCCGATTGACCTTAAATTTATACACAGTGTTTAAGGTCATGAGACGTAGAAGCCTATTGATTTTCAGCGATATCCAATAATTACTGCCAGAGTTATGACCCTTGATCACTTTGAAAAATCTTGTGAACGCTTTAGAGGCTAAAGTTAATATTGGATTGACTTTAAATTTATACACAGTGTTCAAGGTCATAATACGAAGAAGCCTATTTATTTTCAGCAATATCCGATAATTACTGCCAGAGTTATGACTCTTGATCACTTTGAAAAATCTTGTGAACGCTCTAGAGGCTAAAGTTAATATCCGATTGACCTTAAATTTATACACAGTGTTTAAGGTCATGAGACGTAGAAGCCTATTGATTTTCAGCGATATCCAATAATTACTGCCAGAGTTATGACCCTTGATCACTTTGAAAAATCTTGTGAACGCTTTAGAGGCTAAAGTTAATATCCGATTGACTTTAAATTTATACACAGTGTTTAAGGTCATAAGACGAAGAAGCCTATTGATTTTCACGGATTTCCGATAATTAATGCCAGAGTTATGGCCCTTGATCACTTCAAAAAATCTTGTGGATGCTCTAGAGGACAAAGATGATGTCCGATTGACTTCAAATTTATACACAGTGTTTAAGGTCATGAGACGAAGAATCCTATTGATTTTCAGCGATTTCTGGTAATTAGTGCCAGAGTTGTGTCCCTTGATCACTTCAAAAATTCTTGTGGATGCTCTAGAGGCCAAAGTTAATATCTGATTGACTTTAAATTTATACACAGTGTTTAAGGTCATGAGACGAAGACGCCTATTGATTTTCAGCGATCTCTGATAATTATTGCCAGAGTTATGGCCCTTGATCACATAAAAAAATCCTGTGGACGCTCTAGAGACCAAAGTTAATATCCGATTGACTTTAAATTTACACACACTGTTTAAGGTCATGAGACAAAGAAGCCTACTGATTTTCAGCGATTTCAAATAATTACTTCCAGAGTTATCTCCCTTGATCACTTCAAAAAACCTTGTGACGCTATAGATGCCAAACTTATCATCCGATTGACTTCAGATTGATACACAGAGTTTAAGGTGTTGAAACGAACAAGTATTTTGATTTTCAATGAATTTTGATAACTGAATAGCTAAATCCATGATGTTAAATGTTTCCTATACTAATTGTTAGCGTGGGGCAAAACTTTATAAAAAGCAAACAAATTCTAATGATTTTCAGATAATTACAAAATGAGTTGTTACTCTTAATCAGATTTTAGTGTATAACAAATGTTTCATTCCCAAAAAAAGTAAAAATATGCGACAACCCTTGTTGACTGCCCGGACGATTTAGCTGCTGTGGGCGTATGTTTCGTTGCCTGGCAACCTATCTTTCTCTTTAAAATTTTTAAAAAATTGGTCATGTTTAGGAAGAGAGTGCATCCCTTTAATATGATTGTGCCAATTTTTACTGATAATACTTAGAAAGCCTATTTAATTACCTTTCGGAATATATTTAGTTGGATGTCTAGAATTTTGTACGATAATGCGAAATTACATCTCTATTCTGAGCTAAAGGAATTGATAAAAATAATATATTATTCTACTTTCATTTGATAGACGTAACGTTGGATTTTATTGGTTGTTAAAAATAGATGAGTTTGGGCGACTGTTGTCTTAATTCTGAATAGGTTGCCAACGAACAGGTTGCCAGCTGGATCGGTCGAATAGCTCGCTAGCCGAATAGGTCGCCAAGTTGTGTTCGGTGACCTTGACATTGACCTAAATAAAGATAATTCAGTGGAGAAACGTAAGTAATGCATGAGAGATATGTCATCTAATGCTTATGGTAGATGTTTCAGATTGTAAAATCAATTGTGCATAAGAGGTTATATGTATTTTGTATTAGAGGTTTCTTGTATTTTGTCTTTTGCAATAGACGTATGAGGTATTTTGTATTAGAGGTTTCTTGTATTTTGTTTTTTGCATTAGGCGTTTTAGGTATTTGGTATGGCATTATGTTACATGTGTGTTTTGAATTAGACATTTATACATAGCATTAGGTTTTTGCCGCTTTCCCCCGCCATACACAATAGGTTGTTCAGCATGTTTGGGTGAAAAGGAGGTGACTCGTGAATTTAATTACACTACTGGAGATTGGGATCTACACGGTTCCCAAAGGGAGGGGGGTGCTTGGTATCACGTCATTTGGGACTCAACATAAACGACATTTGTGACGCAGTTGACGACGTTTGGGACTTGATTGGCGTCATTTGGGACTCGACATAGACTTGGTGGACATTTAGTTGTTAGGAAATTGAGACTGATAGTTAATTACAACTGCCTATACATGAAATATTCATAATGGCTATACTATGAACACGATTTTTGTCTTAAATGACTTCCCGAATAATATATTTTTGTGCACAGACGGATATGAGACACACGTGCATTGCTAGTTGTTTATCAACCCACGTATACAAGTTATTTCGTACAAACGGATATAGAGTGGGGATCCAGATATAGTCCAACTCGCGATTGAATGACGGGATGTCATTTGATGTGAAACATATTCCGTCTTCATTAGCCGAACTGACGACGCACAATCGTAAGATACCAAACTCCCATATCATATCATGAAAGACAGACGTCCATTTCGGGACTAACATATGGTTTACTATTTAGTATTATTTCCATAAGTCCCTTGCGCGTACATGTAGGTGTCCTTAGAAATGGGAGGAAACCGGAGGTCTCACTAGTCTCAGAAAAAACCAACGAGGTTGGAATGGCGACTCTAGACCATCTCCCAAGTTCTACGGTATATTACGTGATTACTGATACCAATTGCCGTAAAATACAGATCTATGTATCAGTTCATTCTCTTCCACATTCATGGCCTTGCACTGGCGTAATCCAGAAAAGTAAAATACTAAATTAGATCTGTGTTATTAGGAGTGTTTAATATATTTATCGTGTTGTTGGCGAGATGTTAAACACTAGTCTATACATGTACTGTGGTGTACCGGTATGTAAATATAAGTATATATGTAATTAGATTATTTGAGTGTATTGTAACTCCCAATGGTAGTTAAAACTGACATATTCCCCGGTATAATTAACTATTATTATAAACTTGACTGTTTACTGTAGATTGGGGATAATTACCGCCATGTTTAATATACATAGGATATCGCCGATTAACTCACATTTATACTAAAATAATGGTCTCTCTCTCTCTCTCTCTCTCTCTCCCTCTCTCCCTCTCTCTCTCTCTGGTGCCGCTCTCAGAAGAAAATATCCCTCTAGAACTACATTCTGCTTTCAAGCAATTGAAGAAGGGTCAGAAACATCCATATGTAAGTCCCATATAACTGATTATTTGAGCCGTTATCATTTGAAAACACAACATGATTATCATGTATCATACTCCCCGACAGCCGTTTGCCATTACATGTACGTGATGGTTTCCTTTATCGATATAGAGGAGGAACGGGGTTTAACGCCCACACGACACAAACTAGGCCATTTGGGACTAGCAATGGTTCAATTGTATTTCCATAATTCGCTAGCACGTAGGGGTCTTTAGCAGTGGGAGGAAACCGGAGGAGCCGGCGAAAACCCACGAGGTTGGACAGGCGACCCTACTCCTTGTCACGTACATCCGGGGATTCGAAACTACGCCAGTTGACTCAATGACAGAGCATATGATCTAACGTGCATGCGTCCAGCCATTCGCACCCCTTCCCCGTATTATTATATTGTCGAATTGAGACAATAAGACGATCCGAGAAGAAGCGTTTAGATTGATGGATTTTAATCATTTGTGGACGAATATGCTTTTGGTCTTTTGGACAGACATATTTGTAATATTTATCTTTAAATTGGTGATTTCAATCAACATGTCAGTTATATTATAATTTGATCAGAAACGATGAAAGATGAACGTAGTAATAATATCATATTTTATTACAATATTATTTTATGGACGATGGTAAAAGGCGGTATTTCCACCGGTCACTCATAACAATTAGTACAGTACTTTGACTAAAATTTTCAATACATTTATTTTTTTTTTTTTGTTTTATCTATTTCCCGGCGGACCAAACCAGTAGGGCTTTAAACCCCATTTCATTATATATTCCCCATCGGCGGAGAACAGTGGGGCCTTAAACTCCATTTCATCAACTTGGAAGTATTATAATTCTTACACATATAACATCTTTAATAATAGGGGGGTTGGGATGGCGTAGTGGTCTAGAGTACCGCGCTTAGACCTCTAGCTGGAAGGTCACCTCTGGCTTACGGCTGTGGAGATAGGGGCGCTTTCTCAACCTCGTGGGTTTCCTCCGGGCACTCCGGTTTCCCCCACTGCTAAAGACCCCTACGCGCAAGCGAATTATTGACATAAAATTGAAACCGTATGTTGGTCCCAAAGTGACCTAGTTTGTGTCGAGTGGACGTTAAACCCCACCACTCTCTCTCTCTCTCTCTCTCTCTCTCTCTCTCTCTTTGATAATAAACTCTGCCTTAGAATAATCCACGCATTTCATACTACACGTCATTCACCACTACTATTTAATAGAATGAATCACTTATGCATGATCAGCCGATATTTCATGGCAAATAAACGCTAAACCTAAATTAATTCGAGACATTCATTCATTCAAGACTAGTTATAATATAGGCTAGTATATAATTTATTGTATATCATTGCCCCAGTCACACATATATATTATAATACACAATGTATACTATATTGTATTATTCCACACTTATTGGCGTTACTGGCGTTCTTGACTTTATAGAGGTCGTTAGATAGTAAAGAACGCAATTGACCATAATTATGCCATGCGTATGAATATTGTCTCCTCCACTGTCAGTCTGTTTATAATTCGTCAAAAGTGTAAAATGAGTAAATACTAACCAGTGACCGGAATTCACCAGCAATGTTTTATATATTCTAGATTACTTTTTTAACAAAAAATATTAGATCTTTCCGGTCGACACCAAAGTACGATATGATTTATACCGAAGATTTAAGACGGACTGTAATGTCTCAAATGTTTGAATATTTCATTTTCAATATTACGTCATAGTCTCCAAGAACTTCAACACAAATTATTTGTCAATTTAAATCAACACTGATGTTGCTATCTTACTGGGTGAAAGATAGGCTTCTGATATCCAAAATTTAAAGGAGCTAAATCGCTTTCATTTGGGACCTAGAAATTGACACAAGTGGGTCGCAACGCATATAATACTGTAAGATAAATATATATCAACCGATTTACACTCAATGGTTTTCGTTTTTACTGTAATTTCAAATCAGCTATGTTTGGCGAAATAAGCCAGTAGTCTAAATCGAATGCAAATTTCTAGCGTCTGGTAATTCCAGTGTACATACGCCGTCTGTGTTGGTGCAATGTATCTAGATTCGTTCCGCAAGTTTCTTGCTAGAACTGGGGCTGAAACGCATTATGGTACAGGATTCGTGTACCAATGAGAAAATGTTTATTTTGTCTTAAATTTTGGATATCAGAGGCCCATTTTCTTCCGGTAAGATCACGGCATCAATGTTGATTTAAATTGACAATTCGTGTTTTCAATGTTGAAGATTTTGGATGATATTGAGTTAGAGACTTAGCTACTTTAAGACAAAGTAAACATTTCACCACTGGTACACGAATTGTGTACCATAGTGCATTTCAGCGCCATTTGTAACGAGGAACTCAAAGAACGGGACATTAAAAGTCATGTCAAATAGTTATCCAATATTCCTATCTGGGGGCATGCGCAATAAATAATATCGATGTAGACTAGAATAACCAGACGCTAGTAATTGCCATTCGGTTAAGACTATATCGCCGAACTGATTAGAAAATCAAGTAAAAATAGAAACGACTGAATGTAAATATGTTTATATTCATTCATATTACATCATTATATGTGTCTATTTGTAGGTCCCAAATATTAGCGATTTTGCTCCTTTTAAGTCTGGATTTAAAACCTAAGTAATAGAAAGACTTTAGATGAACAAGGAGGGAATGGTTCCATTTTGATGGAGCTCGAAAACTAAAAGCTCTTGCCCCAAATGTTTTCATTCTCCTCCATGGGGTTACTAACTCTATTTGATCAAATGAATATTAACTCCGGGGAGACTCATAACTTTGAATTAGTTCAGGTTATGTAGAGTGTTACTCTATTTCTGTTTCCACATGGTTAGTAATGGTCATGTCTGGGATTTGTTTAATAGTTGTCCCTAATAATGCATTGTGACTTCGTTCACCGGGAATAAAATACAGTTCCTTTAGAAGATCTATTGGCTTTGATGCCTGAATTTATCCACACTGTAAATCCCCTATTGATCACAACAGTGAAACAGGGGTCAGATTTATTTTGACCTGTGCCGAAATCTCTTCGATTTATTTTAGGGAAGATAGAATATGATGTTTGCGAGAAATTCCAGATTTCCGGGTCTGTAAAATAAATCAACCACACGTGATATCGTCTTTGTTTGTTTAAAATGGTAGAAAGAACACCCAGTGAGTTGTGGGTGCATTTGGCTGTGTATAGATTTATTACTGGATAAAGGTGTCGATGTCCAGTCGTGTAAATAAACTCGAGGTCAATCTGTCCATGTGGTCATTGAACAAACACACTGATAGTCCCCCTGCACATGTTTCACACGCGCATGTTAAATGTAAACATGGTCCAGCTGATCACAGAAATAAATATTAAAGGGCCAATCCCGATAACTTTTTGGGGAATAAAACTTAATTTTGTGTTAACATCCCTTAAAACCCATTACCTAAGGCCGACCAACTAACCCGATATTTGTGATACGCTTGTAAATAACTTAAACCTGACAGTCTTCATCTGGAAATGGAGACCGTTGTATTATGCAGTGTCTGGATAAAACCAGACTTTTTTTCTATAAAAATAATATGTAGGTGAAATTTACCTTTTGTTATCAAGTACAGTACATGGGACATTCACTGTAGAGACCTCTCAAGAAACGGGAATTGATTATCAGGTCACCCAATGAAAAAATTGACCCGAAACCTTAAAAGGGTTGCGTTTCCGGATAAGCAGTGTTGACGTTCATGTCCAAACGACTCAATATTTTGAGCTGAAATATTGAGACAAGACCAATACACCATGCCTCTATATTTTGGTCCATAAATTTCATAAATACTCGGACTTTAATTTTTGAGACTCTGTTCTTATCGGGATAGTCCCTTTAAATCAACTATTTCTCATCTTGCACTGTATCCTAAATATAGCAACACTAGCGGATGACCCAGCGCTGCACGGGTTAAAAGTAGTATAACTCCGAAACCGGATGCGATAGGCTAACGCCACCAGGCCTATGTAACTCCCGGTCCGAGCTACCCCTATACACCAAATTTGAGCCTCGGAACGGCCCCAGTGTAGCCACCAACCCTAGACAGACAAATATAGTCACAAATATAAATAGAGATTGCAGGAATTATGTGATAAAGACTGAAAATGTAATTGCCATGTTTTGAATCTTTCTCCACTGCTAAGGCACGATGACTCAAATAGATTGTATGGGGTGTGGAAAGGTGTTAAAAATGTAATCGTCTAATTTGTAAGGAATCTTATTGTATAGATGACTCCACAACCGACAAACAAAACAAAACAACAACCAACACAATTTAAAGGGACTATCCCGTTTTAATCAGAGTCTCAAAAATAAAAGTCTGAGTACGTATGAAATCTTAACGCCAAAATATTGAAGAATGGTGTATTTACCTTTTCTCAAAATTTGAGCTCAAAATATTGTGTCGTTTGGCTGTGAACGTCCAAACTGCTTATCCGGACACGTAACCCTTTTATGAATTCGCGTCTATTTTTTCCGTTGGTGACCTGATAATCGATTCCCGTTTATTGAGAGGTCTATATAGTGAATGACCCATGTACTTCACTTGATATCGAAAGGAAAATTTCACCTTCGCATTATTTTTTTTTAGAAAAGAAGCCTTGTTTTACGTAGAAACCGCAGAATACAGCTTGGGACATCGGTTTCCTTACCAGATGAAGATTGTCGTTTTTAAGTAGTTTGAAAACGTATCACAAATACTGAGTTAGTTTCTCTGTCCTTAGGTAGAGGATTTTAAGCGATTCTAACACAAAATTAAGCAGTTTTATTCTCCAAAAAATTATCGGGATTAACCCTTTAAACACTCGCAAATTACTGCAGACACCACTGTCGTCCTGTCCTATATGATTGGGTTATGATAGACGCGTAATATTGTGGATATTTACGCTAAAACTATTTGTTTTGCAAGAATGTAGTAATTTTATATCAATGTATTGTATTAGTAGCCGCTTAAAACCTCCTGACAGTTGGAGAGAGAGAGAGAAATGGGGTTTAACGTCCACTCAACACAACCAGGTCATTTCGGGACTAACATACAGTTTTAATTTTATTTCAATAGTTCGCTTGCGCGTAGGGGTCTTTAGCCGTGGGAGGAAACCGGAGTTCCCGGAGGAAACCCACGAGGTTGAGAAGGCGCCCCTATCTCCATGCCACATACGCTCACACCAGGGCTCGAAACCACAGCCGCAAGCCAGAGGTGACCGGCCAGCTAGAGGTCGAAGCGCGGCACTCTAGACCACTAGGCCATCCCAACCCCCCTCCTGACAGTTGGAATACGAAACAGGAGGCCGTAGTGCCGGTCTTCATTAGCCGAGTTATTGAGAGACATTAGACGTTAAACGCCATTCTGTTTTATTTTGTATTATTGCCATATAACAAATATATACATGTAGTTTAGTTACAGTCCAGTTGAACAATATCTATTAGTGTCTACTGGGCTCGTGTGAATAAATTTCCATGTAATTTAAGAATTTATAGGTCTCGAGAGACCACCGATACAACCATAATAAACACGTCTTACACGAATTACTTTAATTAATTTACGATTATTTATTAACAAGGCAGTAAATAATTAATCGTCAACAAATCAACTTATAGATTTATAACCTTCACTGTTATATAATACTGGAGACGAGGTGGATCAGCGAGGAAGATATTTCGTCTGTCCAACCTCTTGGGTTCCCTCCCACTGCTAGAGACTCATACGCGCGAGCGAATCATTGAAATAAAATTGAAGCATATACTAGTCCCGAAATGACCTAGTTTGTGTCGAGTGGGCGTTAAACCACATTTCTCTCTTCTCTCAATCCCGACGTTGGCCGAGAAAGTTAATCGGGATTTTCCGGCGTGTCCCCCCGCCCCCATATTATTTGGAGGTCCAGTGTATAAATTGGCATGCACGTAAAAGAATCCTTGACATTCGAAATAAGAGGAGGCCGTAGTGTCGCTGTCCGGACAAAAATTTCCCAATATGCACACTGTATGGTGGATAGCCGTCTTCATTAGCCCAATCGCAGGGGCGGATCCAGGATTTTCAGAAAGAGGGGGCGTGCTCCACAAAGTTGGGAGTGCGAAGCCCGGAACCGTGATTTTGGAGTGTAAAACATGCCCACAAGGACTAATTTCATACTAGTACTGTAAATTACGATTTCCAACCTAAACTATTTTTGTTCTCCTTTCTCGCGAGAATATATGGAGCTAAAAATTGTTCGCCACCTCAGAAAACGCCCCCCTCTGGATCCGCGCCTGAGTCGGGACAGCATAACAGGAAGTTAAAACCCATTTCATTCTTCATTAATACAAATGATTTATAGGATAAGTCAAATTTTATGACAGTGAGTTAATACGAGGGGGGATTTTGACTCAAAAGTCAATGCTATGTCGTTAGTGCTATGTCCAATGTTGCAAATGTTTAATGTTAGGTGTAATTTGGACAAAGTCACGAGTAAAAAAATCCTGTAATACTGACAAATACATCGAGTTAATTGCCATTTACTTTTTGTCATAAAACATTTCACATTAGACATTTCACAACAAGCCTAACTCCATCTACCCAGAACGACATAGCATTGACTTTTGAGTCAAATCCCCCCTCATAAGTTAAAGTGTAATTATGGAAGATTAGTTAAAGAGTTGGCAGTTCTCACTATAATAGTTAAAATACACAATATTGTAAAGAGAATATGTTGGAATTTCAGTCAAATCGCTTCGTTTTAAACCGAAAAAACTTTATATTAAAATCACGGTAGCCTCGATTGTCATTGTTAAAGTTGTCACGATAATTGACAACCTCACGATTATCCATTTTTTCTGTTAATCATCAATGGGCGTTGAACAGCAACTCGGATTAAAATCAAATGAAAATCTGACACATACATGTAAGAAAGCATCGAGATTAAATTATGGCCTTGGTAGTTTGTGTCGAGTGGGTGTTAAACACCCCTCCCCCCTCTATTTTTATTATTAATGTATTTCAAAAGGTTCCATATATAGACAAGGCTAAAAGAAAGACATTTACATAAATGTTTTTGGACAGGAATAGGGTTGAGGAGGTTATAGAATATGCCTTGTACCATGTAGTCACGTGATGAACCGTCGAGTGGTAAAACAAGAAGAATACATTTGTGTGTATATATGTATTGGTATTTTACACCACAAGTTTAAAATCAATAAAATTAACACGTAAAAAAACCAAGAGCAATTTCTATTTTGAAATATTAATCACACCAACGCTGTTCCGTTGGGATGGTGCGGTTAAACGCTCATTCCCATGGGAGGGCAACTCTATTAGACAATAGCAGAGTTATCGGTAACTGTATTACATCCACCGTTCTAATTAGTTTATGATTAAAGTTGCTGACGGCTAAGTCACGTGTGAACCTACATGTATATTTTGAGTGTTTGAAGTGTGATGTTGCATTAAATTGTCCTAATTGTTGCAATGGAATGAAATGGAGTTTAACGTCCTGTGGTTATGCTCCGAACCTGGCTAAAGAAGACGGGCTAATTCTTGCATGCGATCTGTTAATATCCACCAGATAAGGATAGCAATGACGTTAAACGTCCCTTCAACTCAGCCGCCCGCTTTGGTTATTTTCAGATTAACAGTTGGTTATTATAATTCAATGGTCACGTGCGCTATTTAGGAGAGTTTCGCGCGTATCGCTTACAATTCATCAATTCAAACTTTCTTCATATCCCCAAAACGTGAACGTCGGTTTTCGGATTATCCTAACGACCAGACACACATTTCAGCCTATCGGAGCCACGGTGGCTAAGTAGAAACACGCTGTTTTCGCTTGCCTAGAGGTTGCGTGTTCGATCCCTGCATTGGCCGAGAAAGTTAAAAGGGATTTTCCGATGTGGTTTCACCTTGTCAGTGGTGCGGGGCGGAGGGTTTGACAATAACAGATGTCTAGTCGTTCAGATGAGACGCAAAACCGAAGTCCCATGTATACATTGGCGTGCACGTAAATGATTTCTTGGTAGTTGCAATTCGATATAAGGGAAGGCCAAAGTGCCCGGGCCAAATTCTCCTCTCGTCGGAAAACAACAATAGGGCGTTAAACCCATTTCAATTCATTTCATGTCCGTCCATCCGTTCGCGTGCTACCAGTAACACGTGGAAACCGGGGGGGGGGGGGAGGGGGTGCTCGATTCACAGTCCAGAACGTCCCGAATTGACAGAATTGCAATCGAGTGACGCGGAATTCAGTCCTGTCACAGTTCTGCCAGTCCCGACAGCTGAGGTGGAGTGAGTAGAATCGTGACATATTCCTAGTAAAAAATATGTTTCAGCTGTCATGATTGGTTGAGATATTTTTTATACAGTCGGCACATGCGTTGGACTCTGAAATTCTCCTTTTCACTCGATTGACACCAGTTTTGGAATTGAGAGAATTTAATTCCGCAATTGTGAATCGGGAATCCTCCGGATTTCTATGAGGAAAAGTTTGCCAGATATTCGGGGTTCTCTTTTGTTAAGGGAGAGAGAGGAAAAAAGGATATCAATCTAGCAATTTTAATAGAGCAACATTCTTGGCTTATTACTGTTTAACTTGTGCGTGATATCGACAAGAGGATTCTTGTTGAAACGTAGTTGCTCTATTACAGTTACTAGTGATCGTTTTATCCGTACAATTGTGCCTGTGGATGTTTTCCTATCTGTTGAGACGATGCTGCAGCTTTATAACCGTTGCCAGCCATTGTCGTGTTTCCGTAATATTGTGCTTGAATTATTTCAATGTTCACCTAGCTTACAAACAATACATTATATTTTTGTCTATTTCAGGTTTGGTTTGTTGAGTGGTCTGGCCTCTTGGTCCCGTTTACGTGGAGCTAGCGATGATGATTGGATAGATCGGTTAAACCATATATGGACTGTTGTCTTGTTAGCCATCTTTACTGTCGTCGTGAGTTCCGCCCAATATGTGGGTGACCCGATCCATTGTTGGTGCCCGGCTCAATTTACGGGGGCTTATGTTTCGTATGCAAAACAGATCTGCTGGATCTCCAACACTTATTATCTACCCATGGATGATACGATACCCGTCGATATCACCGAACGACAAAACAGAGAAATAACTTATTATCAATGGGTGCCCATTATCTTTCTCTTCATGGCGCTCATGTTTAAAATCCCAAATATCCTTTGGCGCATGCTCAATAATGGCGGAGGTTTGAATATGGACCGGATGGTGACTTTGACCGGAAGTACGCAACTCTGCAGTCCGAAAGAACGTGACGAAACGATTAAACACATCGCTAAGTATATGGATAGATGGCTGAAAACAAATCGTCAATACCATTTTAATGTTTTAGTGCGAATTCGACAGAAATTGAGCGGGATGTGTTGTTTCTGGTTTGGTAAACGTGATGGAACTTATATCACCGGTTTCTATCTGTTTATAAAGCTGCTATACGTTGTTAACATAATCGGACAATTTTATATTCTCAATGCCTTTATGTCCATGGATTACAATATGTACGGCTTTGAAGTCATGAGCAAACTCATCCATGCCGAATACTGGAGCGAATCGCCTCGTTTTCCCCGAGTGACATTATGCGATTTTGAAATCCGTCAATTACAAAATATTCAACGGTTTACTGTCCAGTGCGTTCTACCCATCAATCTCTTCAACGAAAAAATCTTCATTTTTATATGGTTTTGGTTATTTTTTATCGCGGTGTTGACAAGTATGAATTATTGCGCCTGGTTGTACCATATACTAATCAAACAAAACCGGGGTAAATACGTCAAAAAATATCTTAAACTCAATGATGAAATCCGCACATCGGCCGATCTAAAACTTTGTCGTAAATTTGCCGACGAGTATCTTCGGGATGACGGCGTGTTTGTGCTCAAGATTGTGGCGAAGAACTCCACCGAGATGGTGCTAAAAGATCTGGTGCTGTGTTTGTGGAAGCTGTATTTGTCCGATCCCAAAACACCTGTTATTAAACCTACAACGGAACTAGACGGAGAAGTCAAGGATTCGTTTGCCTAAATATCAGCGAGAATTTATCCACCATCTTCCTTACTTACTACTGGTCACACCATACAGGTGATGGGATTAGAAAACACTGGCGGACACATATTTAAATTTATGTGTTTATCGACAGCACGGATGCTCAATCAACATGTATTTCTCAACAACTTCCATGACACAAGACGTAGAATAGAGTGTGCAAGATTCGACTGTAACATAACGTTTCTTGCGTTTGTCTTCCAGTACGACCCCGTATCTCTACAATTCGTTTAATCTATCGATTAAAACATTGAGATTATTTTGTTTATCAACGAATATAAATGGGTTATTCTTCGTCTGTATTATTAGTGCGTGCATTTCATTTTATTAGTGCGTTCATTTCATTTTTTTCATTTCATTTTTTTCATGCGAGCATTCATTTGATGCATGCATTTTATTTTATACGTGTGTGTGCATCTCACTTTATTAGTGTGTGCATCTCATTTCATTCGCGTGTGCATGTTATTCTATTCGTGCGTGAATCTCATTTTATTAGTGTATGTATCTCATTTTATTAGTGCGTGTCGCAATAGTAAAGGACGGCATTGACTATATTTAGTGCGTGTATTGACAATGTTTGTATTGACTATGCTTAGTGCGTGTCTATATTTAGTGCGTACGTTTATTAACTGTATTTAGTTCGTGTATTGACTATAATTAGTGCGTGTATTAATCGAATATATCATAAATCATGCCGTATTTTATATTTTAACAATCTGCACTTAAGGGTATCCGGGTTTCTTTTTCGCTAACCCACAGTAAGAACAGACCTGAAAAGAAAGTGTTGATAAAGACGGCTATTGTTGTAGATTCAAGGAAGGAAAATTCTATGATCCTGCGGCGTTCTTTCTACTTACCTAAACTGTCTTCTCTTATTCTAAATATAAACATCCCAGATATGAGAATACGTTGTTGGTCACGTGGCCAACTTTTGCTAGTGTATATCGATTATCGAGTTCATATATGTGTGGAAACAAATCTCGCGAGAATTACAACCTAAACGGTCTTGTGGAAGGAATTCGAAATAGATTTTATTGTACTTAGTTTTTAGTGTTTAATAATTGTTTTTAACGTAATATTACCTTATGTTACTATAAATACACGGTAGTATCGATCATTCTAGGTCACTTTTAAATGATTTACTTTTATGTCAAGATGATGGTCCTCCTAATCGTTTGAACTTAGAAATTTTGAAAAGAGGAGGCGCCGCAAAATGAGGGCAATGACCGCGGAGAGGGGGCACGCCGCTGAGAGGGGGGTTGGGGGGGTCCCCCAATGAAAATTATCCGTCATTTCCTTGCATCTGTAGCCATTCCAAGGGCTATTTGACTGATATTTTCGTCTAAGTAAACGTTCGTCCCCCCCCCCGCATTGAATCCGCCTCTACAGTTTTAATTAATGTTTTGCTTATATAATTCTGGTGTAGGACTGTATTGGGTCGTGTATTGGTGTGGGGGTTGTGTCAGCTGGTCATAACTTATCGGTGTTTTGGACTACAAGAGCTGGAGGAAGGGAACTCGTCATAATTTGGTCGGTGTGTTGGACTACAAGGGCAGGGGAAGGGAACTCACGTCATCAATAACCTTGCTCAAAGGTGATATGTTTATGTCTCAATCTGTGCTTTTTATATTCTATGATTTTATTGTTTTTTGTTGTATATTTTAACATCCCTGATTATATGAAATTCCTGTATTTTGTTGGTATTATTGTGTAAATTTATCTCATTTCACGGGGACCAGGTTGTTTTAAAAACAATAAACTGCCATTTTAAATTTTCAAGATTTATTTTGTATCATTGAATAATTGGGAAGGTAATCCTGGTTAGAGTGATGTAACTATTATAAATATGAAATCTATCGTTTCCATAACAATTATTGTAGTTATATCCCATATTTGTAAATATGTGTGGGTTTTTTTTATATATATTTCACATTTATTTTTGTATTTTCATTTAAAAATGTTTTAGAATAAACATTCAGCTGGTGAAAGGGACCAATTATTACTATCACCATAGCAACACGTTTATACAACTGAAAGTAGACAATACACAAATGTTAATGTTAGTAATGTGACTGTTACCATGGCGAACCGAGCTGTCGGCTAACTGATCTGTCGCACACCTTGTTCTCGGCACAGCATCTCTCCAACTGGAAGACTGTGATAATCGAGTCTGTCAAGGGCTCTCTGTGTTATTACAAGGCCTCGAGAGTATGTTTATCAATACAACTGGATTCAGACCACTGTTTATTTATGATATTAATTTGTCCAGGATGTATATTGCATTATTTAAGCTATAAAATCTAGTCACGATGAACAACATAATACTAAATAGCAGACGTCTATTATCAGAAACGTAACGTCTGTCGCTAAGACAAATACCCAGATAATCGAGGGGCGGAGAGACGCAGTCTGGATACTCGTTCTTACGTCACCCATTTCTGACTGTATAATTTGTAGTCAGAATAACGCCGTGACGTAGCAACAGCGACCAGGTTATCCGGTCTAAAAAAAACATGCGTAAACAGTATTTACTTGGCCAGTGCAATATTGTGATAACATTACATTATGCAAATGTTGTATCTCAGAGTATAATTTAAATATATTTAGCATGTTCTAATGACATAATAATATGTTAATCCAGAATATTGTTCATATTGATTAAATATACTTATTGATCTACTCCTAGAAACTCGCGGGGAGATTTTACTGTAGGCCGGTTGCGGAGGTTCGGATATTTCCGGAGTCCAAAATGGCCGCTTTATTTAGAATGAGTATTTTGGGGAATATTCACCTGAACCTTAACCCCATCCTTTTTAAGAAAGGTACAAGTAAATTGGATCCAAGTTCATTCTTTTCTTCAAAAAAGGGTTAGTTTGGGGTCATTTTGGAATCCGGAAACACCCGAACCTCCCCAACCGGCTTAAAATTATTAGCATCGCCCAAATCGATAGACTGACTGCCGTTGATAAAATGGTTTTGTATTCATATTTTAAAAATTCGAGTAAATTTTAGCGTCGATTAACCCGTGCAAAAATAGAGATACATGTATTCCGAAAACGCCCATTAGCATATTTGGGAAGTTGTCTTCGTTTTCTACTGCTTTTATATAATATTATTATCATATATGTTATTATGTAATAATTTTAATAGACCAACAAACAACAAATATTCATTCCGTTATAAATATATTATCTAAAATATTCAACAATTTATGTTTTTTCTATTCCTTTAATGTTGCTCATCGCATATTCCACTTATTGTTTGTTGGCAAGATATAAGAAATGTAACAATTATTGAATTCATGATATGTTCTGTTACTTTTATCTTTATTGATGTTAATATCCGTAGCCAACGGCTCACCTGCTTTCCTTGTACGTGTTGTCGTCGGAGAAACAAATGTCGGGTCTTATGGAAATATAATGGGACCATCATATTTACTTTAGAGGTCCGTTTATCTGACTGTGACCTCTGTGATTTCCCACGCGAATTATCGTTCGTGCTGAAAGCCGCGATACGCACAGATATTCGTAGCTGAAAGTTTTCGCGAAGTCGTCGTGTTCGAGCTGACAAAGTTACCTCATATGAGGACTTTGATCGCACAATGTGGCTAAATTCGTGCGGGTTCGCCGTCATTAACGATTGTGCTCGTTGTGGCTGTGGTGTTCGCACTGACTATAAACATGCGGTTTCTGACCACATTTCACTTGTCACATGGCAGCGGTACCATTAAATTTGCATTAGACTGACATTTTCGAAGGCGAAAACTATATATGGACAAGGCGAAAATGCGTACGTGGAAAGCTGCCGTAAGGTCAACACATTACTTCCAACTGTATTAGAAAGGATATCACAATATTGTCTGACGAGGCACGTCAACTATTTCTTAGTTGTGTTTTTTTATACGCCCACATAGAAATGTGGACGTATATTGCCGTCGCCCCCGTCCGTCCGTCTGTCGGTCCGTCCGTCCGTCCGTCCGTCGGTCCGTCCGTCCATCGTCCACAATTGCTTGTGAACGCACTAGAGGCCAAGGTTAATATCCGATTGACTTTAAATTTATACACAGTGTTTAAGGTCATGAGACGAAGAAGCCTATTGATTTTCAGCAATATCCGATAATTACTGCCAGAGTTATGACCCTTGATCACTTTGAAAAATCTTGTGAACGCTCTAGAGGCTAAAGTTAATATCCGATTGACCTTAAATTTATACACAGTGTTAAAGGTCATGAGACGAAGAAGCCTATTGATTTTCAGCGATATCCGATAATTACTGCCAGAGTTATGACCCTTGATCACTTTGAAAAATCTTGTGAACGCTCTAGAGGCTAAAGTTAATATTGGATTGACTTTAAATTTATACACAGTGTTCAAGGTCATGATACGAAGAAGCCTATTGATTTTCAGCAATATCCGATAATTACTGCCAGAGTTATGACCCTTGATTACTTTGAAAAATCTTGTGAATGCTTGAGAGGCTAAAGTTAACATCCGATTGACTTTAAATTTATACACAGTGTTTAAGGTCATAAGACGAAGAAGCCTATTGATTTTCAGGGATTTCCGATAATTAGTGCCAGAGTTATGGCCCTTGATCACTTCAAAAAATCTTGTGGACGCTCTAAAAGTCAAAGTTAATATCCGATTTACTTTGAATTTTATACACAGTGTTTAAGGTCATAAGACGAAAAAGCCTATTGATTTTCAGCGATTTCCGATAATTAGTGCAAGAGTTATGGCCCTTGATCACTTCAAAAAATCTTATGGACACTGTAAAAGCCAAAGTTAATATCCGATTGACTTTAAATTTATACACAGTGTTTAAGGTCATAAGACGAAGAAGCCTATTGATTTTCAGCGATTTCAGATAATTATTGCAAGAGTTATGGCCTTTGATCACTTCAAAAAATCTTGTGGACACTGTAAAAGCCAAAGTTAATATCCGATTGACTTTAAATTTATACACAGTGTTTAAAGTCATAAGACGAAGAATCCTATTAATTTTCAAAGATTTCCGATAATTACTGCCAGAGTTATGGCCCTTGATCACTTCAAAAAATCTTGTGGATGCTCTACAGGGCAAAGTTAATATCCGATTGACTTTAAATTTATACACAGTGTTTAAGGTCATGAAACGAAGAAGCCTATTGATTTTCAATGATTTCCGATAATTACTGTCATAGTTAAGGCCCTTGATCACTTTAAAAAATCTTGTGGATGCTCTAGAGGCCAAAGTTAATACCCGATTGACTTTAAATTCATACACAGTGTTTAAGGTCATGAGACGAAGAAGCCAATTGATTTTTAGCGATTTCCGATAATTACTGTCAGAGTTATGGCCCTTGATCACTTCAAAACAAATATTGTGGACACTATAGAAGCTAAAGTTTACATCTGATTCACTTTAGATTGATACACAGATTTTAATGTCTTGAGACGAACAAGTATATTGATTTTCAATGAATTTTGATAACTTGAACACCTCAATTTATGATATTAAATGTTTCGTATACTAAACATTATCATGGAGGAGAACTTTATCAAAGCCAAACAAATTCTAATGATTTTCTGATAATTACTTAATGAGTTGTTACTCTTAATCAGATTTTAGTGTATTATAAATGTTTCATTACCGAAAAAAGTAAAAATATGCGACCACTCTTGTTGACTGCCCGGACGATTTAGCTGCTGTGGGCGTATGTTTCGTTGCCTGGCAACCTATCTTTATTTATGCATGTAAACTTTGATTTAATTATTTTGTTTTTTTATGATTATTGTATTTAGACATTTCTTCATTAGCTTTAGAATAGTTTGTTTTCTTTGATCATTTCTATTTTTATTTTAGAATCAAACTCATTGACATAATTGTGCTTTATTGATTCAGTGTGGGTTTCCAATTTCTTTTAGTAAATTTATAAATCCGCGAAAGAAAGAGCGCCGAGTCGTTCGGTTCACCTTGTTATGGGAAGAGATTTTCAATAAACGATTGTTGTATCCGACACTTCTGAAAAATCTCAACTATCCGTCATAATTGTTATATCCGAAACTTCGCGATCACACACTCTTGATTATCAAGTCACGATCATCAGCGTCGTCATTTCAGAAAACAAAACCTCATATACGATGCCCTTTCATTTTCAAATTTTGTTGTCAAAAATATATCGGCTAGAAATATGTACACCTTTTTTTATTCCGAATTAAAAAAGATTTTTAACATCTTATGTATGTCTGTTAAAACAATGAAATTGTTTCGAATTTTTTAAAAATAAAAATATATTTTGTACAAATCATCGGTGTCTTTCATTACATCCATATGACAATGTGGTCACCCGTCCGTCCGTCCGTCCACCCGTCGTCCACAGTTGCTTGTTGGTGCTCTGGTGGAAGAGGTTATTATCCGTTTGACTTTTTAATTCATACACAGCGTTTAAATTTACGAGGAAGTCACAGTTGCTTAGTGATCGAGTAAGACGGTGGCTCACTAACCTGGAGGTCCCATGACCGAGAAAGTTCATCGGGATTTTTGCAAAACGTGGTACAGGACCTATGTGCAAATTTATGTGTTTCTGGATCAAAAATATTTCTCAGTAAATTCTGAGAATGCTTCGTGAAACCGGGGTAAGGTCATAGACTGAATCGTACTAACAAGTTACCTCGTCATAATAGTAATAATTGAGACCATCGGTGGAATTCTCCACTCTTAGTAAAGAAATAATTAACTGTATAGAAGGTAATAAAGAATACATGTTGGCGATCACAGGATATCCTTCGAGGTTAGTATTGGTTATCGAAGTACTGTTTCGACAATAAGCCCTCCACCCCCACCCCTACCACACACACACACCTCTAAATGTTGCTTCTGATCAATTGATTATTAAAATGTTTTTTCCCCCAAATTTTCGTTTGGCTGGAAGCTGGTTACAACAGTGGGTGAGATGGACCATCGATGTCTTGAGAAACCCACATGAGTAGTAGCATACTGATAGACTGGTCCGCAGACTCAAATAAAGCTTGTTAGATATTCACCTAAATCGGCGAAACATGTTTATTCGAATATTAACAAAATTAGCCATGTAAGGCGACAACAATGCGATACTACAAAACAGAAAGAACACTGTGAAAGTAATTTGTGGTCTGCATCCTACATTATAGCGGATTATCTCCCTTTAAGCGTTTTCACTACATTCGTGAGTACGGGCATAAAATGAACTCAAATGGGGTTTAATTTGCAGTTAAGCTATTACGTGGGGTACCAATGTGAAGCCAGTTCATTTATGTTGCATAACAATGAGATCACCTGTTCGAGCTAATGTAAGAAGTTTGGATTGGCAGTATTCTAATGGAAGAAGTTTGGATTGAAATTACCATTATAATTTAATATTCCCAATGACGAAATTTTGAAGGTCAATTTTAAACCAAGGGATTTCTGTTCCCGATTTTTAGACAAATTTGAACTGGTGAACGTTAATAGTGGTCTGCATCGATAGGAATATTCTCTGTAATTGTATACGCCATGGAGCTTTTTAAAGGCAGACCCATGAACGAGTTGTGCTTGAATACACATACACCAAAAACAAACTTTATCTTAATTCTTTCATAACTATTTGAAACATCTTCATTTAAAATTGTGTCAACAAAGCCCCATTTTACCAATTACATACAAAATTCTAAATGTCCCAATGCACCAGTTCACTCCACAAACCTCAGTAGATTCCAGTGCCTTACATCTAGCCTCGGCTGTATGTGTGTGAAATAGCTTTATTTAACGTCCGCTTCCACCGAGGTGACATGACGAACTCCGCCATTAGAAGTTCCCGGATTACCAACGTCGTTGCCCATGACGACGCCTTTGAGGTTTTCAAAGTTTGAAGTTGTTTTTCTTTCAAGTTTATCCGATTTTCTTTAAACAAGGACAAGTTGGCACCGAAAATTCTACACACCCTTCGAACAACGCAATTTTGAGAACTTCTGTCTTACACGGCAGGTTTACCCTAATAAGTAAACCGGCGCCGCATCGTAATTGTATAGGCGTAGGTACATATCACTTACTGTCATACAGTCGAGGCTAGATGTAGATTTTCGGAATCAGCCGAGGTTTTCCGAGTGGCAGTCCGATTTTACTAATTACCCGAATCACTATAAATTTCCCTGCGTCACAAGAAAGTGGGGTCGGATAGGAGGGAGTGGAGCAACGGTAGCTCCATGAGTAAGACCATGGTTAGTTTAGCTTGGAGATCCCGTGTTGGCCTAGATTTTTCCAGCGCGTTAAAGAACCCTCGTTATTTGGAATTTGATATCAGATGAGGCCATAGCGCCTGTCAAGTGAATGGAGGACGTTTCCCAATTTTTAACGCACGCACGTTAGATCTGATCATAACGTTTGTCTTTGAGTCAAGTTGTGTGGTGTCGATCCATCGCTTGTACGTGACAAGTGACAAGGCATAGGGTGGGACAAACGGGTAAAGTAAAAACAAAACGGGCATCGCTTATTCTGGTGAATGCACCAGTCTGTTTGGATGGTTGAAATTCGGGTCGACATAAAGTAAAATTTGGGTTGCAAACCGATTGGAAACGTTGAAGTTGCTTAATTCACGGTGTGAAATAGCAGGAAAACGCGTTACGACCGTCAATTTGTCTAAATACTCTTTCGGGGTGTGTGGGGAATCCTACCCAAATCTCATAAATAAACAATGCCAATATGTACATCGCTTGTGTATCACTTTTCTTAATTAATTGTATGCTTTATAAGCCAGAGTTTACTGTTAGTTTCAGAAGACTTGGAATGGCGCTCCTCCCGGAGTATGCCTATTTCATGCTCTCAATAAAGGTCTATCAACTATGCTGATATTCTGTTATCTGTATATAGTGTTACAGATATCAGATTTGGTTGCCGTGACCGTCCTGAGTGGTATCAGATTTGGATGCCTTGATTATATGAACCTGGGAGTGAATCGCTATACCAGCGGGAAGTCCTTAACGGTGATCATGGGCCAATAATTACAGCCACAGCCAGCAGTCATGGAATCACTGACGTCCGGGTTCGATCCCGGGGGGAAACCCTTGGAAGAAGAAGTTCCCGGATGTTTTTAAGGTAGGTGCATATTTCCTTGTAACTGACAATGGAACGCCAAAAATGACCAAGGGATAATTTTAAAATTGTTTAAAGATTAGGGATTTGATCAATAGAAAATTTTCGAAAAAAATGTCAAACTAGTAAATAATTAAATTAAGTAAATAAGAGTTAGGTTTACATATGGGTAAATAATTTATATAAACGTCGGAATAGATAAGAATTCTAAAATTGGAAACGGTATAACTACGCGAAAAGAAATAAAATGCAGCCTCCGTTTTATAAGGTTATAGATCGTAATAATGTAATGTAGTGCGTATATATATATGTGTTTAACCAGGTTTGGTTAACGTGTGGATCTGTGTAAAATCCGATTTTAAGTTTAGGGTTATAAAGGAAAATGCCCAAGGAAAATTTAAAACGTAATGGCCCTTTGTGTGGGTTGGTATAAGGTTTTAAAAACATGTTTTAAATTGAAACAGTGCATTGCAATGTATAGCGAGTAGCTTATGCAGTATAACTGTTTCTGGATTATTCATGTCGTTTTGCAATCTGATTAAAACACAGATCCAATTTCGTTTCGTTTTTTATAGTTCAAAATTTCGTTTTTACTTGTCTTCACTACTCTTGGATCTGGACATATTCCTGAAGCAATGGCCCGAGAAATCTCTCTCTGGCCATTGCTGGATTGACTTCTGATTCTTGAACTTTTGCGGGAGTGTGTCTATTCTCCCCGTTCAATGAAAGCTATCACTTAAGTACAGCAACATGACAGTCCTTCGTTTAATCTGAGTCTTCCCTAAAACTTTGGACAGTGATTTAAGGTATTAAAACGGTGAAAGTATGTTCGTTTCCAAACAGTATTGTTTACATTTCATTCGACTTGATAGCCTCGTTTGTCACACAATTAGTTTTACTGCAGTATTCTCCTGTGCACGGGTTAATTAGGCATAATAAAAGCGTGAGCCATGACGTAACGTTATATAAACATATTTGGTCCAATACTGGCACTTGTTTTAAATGTAAAGCGTTTGTATGGTAGGTAGTGATTGGTTGGTAGTCGGACTACTGACCAATCAAAATTTAACACAACAATATACACCCATAATAGCAGTGTGTAGTGAGATTACCTATAATCAAACGAAACGCTGCGCGGAGTATGGGATCTGGAGGACTTGTTATTTAACTGGTGTTCTGCCTGAAATGAGGGGTCAGCCAATCAAATGGTCTGTCGAATCGACCGTTTGACCTTTTCATGCGTGGAACTGTGGGTAGATATTACCAGCCAACGACGTCTATACTAACACCAGCGGATAGAAATCATAACAAAACACAAGTGGATTTTGAAAAGCATGGCGATCGCTAATTGGTTAATCGAATGACTGACGTTATCGGGTCAAATGTCCCGTGCTTGATACCTGACGTCATAGAACGTGAGCGTCCACTATAACTAGTTAGATCTACATGAGTGTAGGCCATCGAAAGTATAAAAAACGAAACGAAATATAGATCTATATTTTAATTAGATTGGTCGTTTTGTTAAAGAAATATGAAGGAGAATACGTTTGAAGTATGTGTTCAAACCAAAAAAAAAAGTATAACGTGGTAAAATGGATAATTTAAAGTTTAATTTGAATGTGCGATTAGCTGTCGAATAAATTTTGAATTCCCTGTAATGTCATGAGTAATGTTACGTAAAACCATACTAATGTATTGTACACGTCAAGAACTTATATTTGTAATTTTTTATTTTTCGTTACATGTAAACGTCAGGAATATAATAACTTATGGGTTGTAATTATACTATTTTTACAACCAGGAGTATAATATAACCAGGTCTTGTAATAAATACTGATCCCTTGTTTCAAGATGGTGTTTTTCGTTTGAATTCAGAACGAAATGTTAATATAGAGTATCTATATGGACATCTCACACAGGCGAATGTGTCTGTCTTATCTGTTCTCAGCTAGTAAGATAGTACCCTTGGCTACAAGCTTGTGATATATACTATACACGAAGCTCTATATAGCACCAATGTTAAGACGGGTTATAATCTTAACATGTCACTGTCAATTAGTAAAGCAGACTACTAACGAATTTCAATGTTATTAATGGAATGAAATTAAATGGGGTTTAACGTCTTACTCTTATGCATCTAACCTGGGCTAATGGAAGACGGGATGTTATTAATGACTTCAGGTGATAAGTACTAATTAATACTGCTTATTTTTACTTAGGGGCAGATTGGGTTCTATTGTTAATAGTTTATTCAATTAAAAGTAAATAGAATTAAGGATTATTAATACAGGTTATTCCCAATGAAGTAAATACAATATTAATTTTGAATAAACTGAAGTGTAAGAATATGATTAAGTATTATCACATCTAATTAAAATCAATGTTTTAAATTAAGGGTAATGTAAATTGGTCTAATTTAGCAAGTACATTGATCTTTTATGGGATTTAGTGTACCTTATCTTAACGTACCGCAACGTTGAACCAGACCAGGGCATTCCAGCATGTCAAAAGCTATGACCCCCAAGCCCAGTTTGCAGAAGTGCCTACGTTCATCAAATTAGCTGAGCAAGAAAAAGAACAATTCTAACATGACCTGAACTTATTCAGTGGTGGCAACAGTGAAATTATTGACATTGAAAAAGTGTTTTTTGTTGATTTTTTTTTCGGTTGGAACGTATAACCGAGTATTTATATTGAACTTATATTATTGTAGCGAGTATTTATATTGAACTTATATTATTGTAGCATGTTTATCAATGTAATTGTTTTTATAGAATTAGGACTTGACTTTGTGATGTCCATATAAAATGTTTTCAAGTGTTGATATTGATATTGTATTGTATTTAATGTATGTTAGATAACGATGATTAAGGGGATGGTGTCGGCTGAGACCGAGGACGAGAATACACCCCATGGAACAGATGTTTCCACACCAGCACCAAGAAATAAACAAGTGTCATTCACTTTGTCATAATTAATCAAGAGGAATGCCAGAATTTAATGGTATCGTCCTACAAAAGTCTCGGACCTAGTGTTCCGAAAATATCATATAACTATATAATCGCGTGTGTTTTCATTACTATTATTATATCGTGTGTGCTCTTCTTAATTCGCGTGTGATTTAACTTAATTGTGTGACGAAGACAGTGTCCCACCTGTGAGAATGGAATTAGTTATTTATTTCCCGAGAGTGATAAGGGGTATGGTCCAGACAAATCAAGTGAAACTTTAGCAAAGGGGTATGGTGGAATATCGGTTTCTTGTAATGGAGGTTTAATTTTCTTTGATGAACGCTTTTGACATGTTACGCATCTGGACACATACTGATAAATGTGTTTATATAAATTAGGCCAATAATACTTTTTCTTTGATAAAACTGTAAGTTTTATCTATACCTAAATGAAACATGTCGTGATATTCCTTAATTACATCAGATCGTAAATGATCTGGTACAAATAACCTAGGATTTGGTTCATCATTGGGATCAGAAATGTAATGTAAGACATCCTGCATTAATAAGTATTTATTATTACTTGCACATGGTTTATTACTTCTTAACTGTGCAATGATATTGACAATATCCTTATCTTTAACCTGTTCTTCAATCATGTTATAACCCTCTAAAGTAGGTGGTTTAACGGTATTATCGTTATTACCTAAATCGACCGTGCACTTTGCAAATTCCCGTGGTTCAAACTGATTCGAATTTATGGCGTTGATTTCTAGTGTATTATCGTTTACTTCTGAATTAAGCAGTTCTTCCTCCTGAAATTGAGTCGGCATTCGACTAAGAAAACCAGCGATAACATTTTGTTTACCCGATAAATATTCAATCTTACAGTTATAAGCACTTATTGTTAAAGACCACATTTCAAGTTTTTTATTATTCATCGGGGAATCAAGTAAATATTTTAAAGGTTTGTGATCAGGACGTATAATAAATTCTGCGTCATGTAAATAGAAATCTAACTTTTGTAATGCATAATGGATAGCATAACATTCTTTTTCAATAGTTGACCAACGACTTTGTGTATTACTAAGTGTATGAGACAGCATATAAACTGGCAATTCTTCTTCTATGCCTTTAGAATTACGTTTAGTTTGACAAAGATAAGCCCCCACGGAGAAATTACTCGCGTCCGTATACAGAATATACGGTTTGTTTGGATTAGGGTACGATAACATTGGTATTTGAACTAATGTTTGTTTTAAGGCATGAAATGAATTTTCACATTGAAGAGTCCATTCGAATTTTGCATTCTTGCGGGTTAAAGCAATCAATGGTTCAGCAAGTTTGGAAAAATTAGAAAAATAACGACGATAATAAGAACACATGCCAATGATAGATCGAACTTGTTTTACAGTGTGGGGCTGACTTATATTTTTGATCACACTGACTTTCTGAGGGTCGGGTTTAATGCCATTGGGCGTGATAACAAAACCTAGATAAGTTGTCTCAGTTTGGAGAAAACTACATTTCTTTAATTTCAGTTTAAGCTTATGAACACGAATCCTGTCAAAAACTAAATTAATATGCTTAAAATGTTCCTCTAAGGATGAAGAGAATATTAAAATATCATCTAAATATGCAATAGCAAATGTTTGCATATCACGAAGAACAATAGCCATTAATCCTTGAAAAAGTCCTGGGGCGTTGGCGATCCCAACAGGCATAGTATTGAACTCGTAAAGCCCGCGATGACATGAAAATGCTGTTTTTTCTCTATCAGCTTTGTCCATTAACACTTGCCAATAGCCCGATTTCATATCCAATTTTGAAAAATACTGTTTGTCGTGCAATTGAGCTAAAATGTCGTCCACCAGGGGGAGGGGATATGATGAGAATTTAGTGATTTTATTTAATTTCCGGAAATCGACACAGAAACGTTTCGAACCATCTTTCTTGGAAACGATGACTATAGGAAATGACCAAGGGGAACACGAAGGCCGAATAATATTTGCCTTAAGCATATCATCAATTGCTTGATCAACTACAGGTCGCTTATTAAGAGGTGTCCTATACGGCGGAAGTTTAATTGGGGGTGTGATCCAGTATTAATCGTCATTTTAACTGTGTCAGTTTGACTAAGATCTAAATCTGTGGCTGCAAATAGGTCATTATTACTGGAGATAAGATGATGTAATCGGTCTTTAAATTGTGCGGGTACATCAACATCATTGAGATTAACCGCCGGCGGCGTTTGAGCCGTATTAGTTTGCCTGAGGCAATATTTTCAATCCTACCAACAATACATCCCCTTTTAAGTTTAAACGTACGATTAGTGCTATTTGTTATCATAAGGGGAAATCTACGTCGCTTAGTCGCATTACTGACACCATTACTAATTAACAACCCGGGTTGATTACTAATGAAGCCAAAATCCACAGGCGAAATGATAACAGAATCGTCATGCATTAAATTAGCAACTGGTTTGGCGTTGACGAAACATAAATGAGACGTTTGAGGTTTAATAATTACCTGGTTAGCTCTTCGCACTAAAGAAAAGATATTTAAATCTTCAACCAAAGGTATATATTCATCCTTAACTTTTAAGCACCCTAAATCATAATATAATCTAACGCCATTATTAATTAACCAATCGCGCCCTAATATAAAATTCCGATTGATATTTGATACCACATAAAATTTATGTGTCATCTTAGTTTTGCCTATTGTAAAGGGTAATTCGACATAGCCATGAATAATTAGCGACTCTCCGTTGACCGATTGTAAATTAACCTTGTCGGGGATTAAATTAGGTTTATATTGTAATTTTTGGTAGATGCGATTATTAATTATGCTTACTTCAGCTCCGCTGTCAATTAACGATAGGAAGTTTTGAGATCCTAATGCTAGTAAACAAGAACTTGGATTATTAGAAATATTTAAATTAAATAAAAGCAATTTTTGTGAGCTCTTTCCATTAGCTTCAACATGAAAAGAGCGTTTTAGTTTAAATGGGGATGTCGCCGGGAACCATTAAACCTAGGTGGATGAGGAGGGCGATGAACATACCTATTATGCTCGCAATTTCGACTGATGTGTCCATGTTTATTGCAATTCCAACAAATAATATGTGGATTCCGCCGGAAAGGCGGTCGGTGTGTGAAATTTGACCTATTTGGAGAAAAGGGAGGTTTATTTATAAAATTAGACCTACTGGAATAAAAAGGTGGTTTAGTATCCTGAACACTATTAATGGCAGGTGGTAAACTAATTATTGACCGACACTTATTAGTACGATGGCCGTAATTATAACATTTTTGACATTTTTTGCATGGGCCGAAGATGATCAATTTCCATTGGCTCATGATTATTGGTAAACCGAGGGGTAGAACGCTGATTTAAACGTAACGCAAATCGAGCTTGCAAATTTTGTTCTGTCATAGCCGAAACTGTGGCTTCCTTTAGGATTGTCGCGAATTAATTTTAGTTTTAACCGATCATCTAACAATCCCGTTATGAAATATCCTATTAATTGGCGCTGAACGGGTTCTAAAAGAATTTCAGCAGAATTATAAGCCTTATTTGCCAAAGAAAGTAAACGTTCAGCATAGATTTGTACATTTTCAGAAATATATTGTTTTGCTTGTTGTAAGATGACTAACGCATATTGCGGGTCAACAATAGTGTCATATCGTGTGGCCAATTCCGTTTTTACAATTTCCCAAGTACAATTCGGGTGTTCCGTTAAATATCTATTCAAAAAATCGCTCACCGTACCTTTACTGGATTGATAAGCCACATATTTAACTTTATCGGTAGCAATTTCTGCCAAAAAAGAATTATTTTTCAATACTTTTTATCCAGGGTTCAAAAGTTTTAGGGTCCCCCGAAAAAGACTCAACTAAATTAGAAATGCCATGATGCTTTAAAGTTGTAGACAGCCCACTTAATTCCCCAGTTAAATTCTGAAATAAAGTTGCAACTTCAGGATGTTCAGCCATAATCGAAAATTAACAAAGACAAAAGCTAACGTACCTTTTCAATGTGGAGATTACATGTAACTGGAGAATTCTGGCGTCTACAAGATGGCCTACGGCTACATATGAGGACTGATTCACGTTGTTTCTGGTTCACTCGATCACGAGCACCATTTCTTATATCTGTAACACTACAGATAACAGACCATCAGCATAGGTTGTAGATCTTTTATTGAGAACATGGAATAGACATAGATCGGAAGGAGCTCTATTCAAGTCTGACTTACTGTCAGTTAATTCTGGCTTTATAAAGCATACAGCCATTAAGAATAATGATACATGACAGATTAACTTATTTGGAATTGAGAGTATAGTTTCTATAACTGCACTGCATCTTTCCTTTAATGTCGCGAAGTTCTGCCGAGTGTTAAACACATAGATCATGTGTAGGTTATAAATAACATATAAATAAATAAGATATTTAACGAGATCGTGCCTTTTGTCAAAACGAGCAGAGGTCATTCGTGTGTTGCCCGTAAATAACATATTGAACAGATTAGCAGAAGTTGTATATAGTTGAAAACGTCAAATATAATATAATGTTAAATCTAGCAAAGTTCTATGTAAAAATAACTTTGTCACATTCCTTCATCACCCATGAGTTATGTACCAAAAGGACATAACAAACACAATTGAAAACGTCCAATATAATATAATGTCAAATCTAGAAAAGTTCCATGTAAAAATCACTTTGTCACACAGTTTACATATTGCAAAGTCCTATATGTATGGGTGGGTGGGTGGTCTAGAGTGCCGCGCTTCGACCTCTAGCTGGCCGGTCACATCTGGCTTGCGGCTATGGTTTCGATCCCTGGTGTGAGCGTATATGTGGCATGGAGATAGGGGCGCCTTCTCAACCTCGTTGGATTCCTCCGGGCACTCCGGTTTTCCCCCAGTGCTAAAGACCCCTACGGGCAAGCGAATTATTGAAATAAAATTAAACCATATGTTAGTCCCAAAAGGACATAGTTTGTGTCCAGTGGACGTTAAACCCCATTCCTCTCTCGCCATATATGTATATTGACACAATATTTCTTTCAAGGTCAATTAAATAAAAACAGTTTCTTTTTAACGAAAAACAGTTTCTTTATATTTAAAAAAAGTTTCTTTATATTTAAAAAAAGTTTCTTTATATTTAAAAAAAGTGGTTTCTTTAATATAAAAGAAAGAAGTTCCCTTTTGATTGACCAATCAAATTGATGCAAAGCGATATCTCCTAGGAGTATATTATGTAATTTATCATACAAGCGATATCTACTGTCAAATGTACGGAAGCGTAATAGGGCCACATATTTTTTTTTATTATTCTATTTTCAATTTTTCAAGTTACTAACTTGAA
The DNA here is from genome assembly GCA_963678685.1 of Patella ulyssiponensis. Taxonomy (NCBI): domain Eukaryota; kingdom Metazoa; phylum Mollusca; class Gastropoda; family Patellidae; genus Patella; species Patella ulyssiponensis. The sequence goes on from OY783225.1 coordinate 94,883,702, forward strand.
TTTTCAAGATACTAACTTGAATTTTCAAGTTACTAACATGAATTTTCAAGTTAGTAACTTGAATTTTCAAGTTACTAACTTGAATTTTCAAGTTGCTAACTTGAATTTTCAAGATACTAACTTGAATTTTCAAGTTAGTAAGTTGAATTTTCAAGTTACTAACTTGAATTTTCAAGATACTAACTTGAATTTTCAAGATACTAACTTGAATTTTCAAATTACTAACTTGAATTTTCAAGATAGTAACTTGAATTTTCAAGTTAACTAACTTGAATTTTCAAGTTACTGTTATATTATAAAATAAGCGTTTTGATCTAATGATATAGTATGTCATGCAATGCTTTAGTCAATGGACGGTTATAGACCTCAATGACAAGGTGCGGGAGTAGCCTATTCGATCACGCAGATTTCCCCCCTGCAGTGAAATTAATCCCCGCGCATTAGGCAAATCATCTCCGATAGCTCATAGATTGGCGCAAATTGACCAGATTATTATGGTGTCGACGTGCCATAAAACACCATTTATTCATTCATTCATTCATTTTAACAGTATTGAGCCATTTTGAAAACCTTTTTGAATTCCAAAAAAAAAATGACAAATCAAACGACCCAGTTCCCAGTTCTAAAAATAGTCTTTAGTGACGTAATACACGACATTCCCCCCCCCCCCCCCTGGATATCTCCCCCGCCGGACATCTGCCCCCGGATACCCCCCCCCCCCTCCTTTTTAGGACTTTTGCTCCGAGGACATTTCCTGCTGAAGACATCTTCCCTCCTAGGACATCTCCCCCCCCCCGGACTTTTACTCACCGGACATCTGTCCCCCTGGGACATCTACCCCCACCCCCTAGGACATCTACCCCCAGAGTTTTACCCCCTCCCCCCCCCCCCCCCCCGACGTTTTTCCTCTGGAACATATGCCCCCTAGGACATCTCTGCTCCCGCCACCCACCCTTTAGAGAGAGAGAGAGAGAAATGGGGTTTAACGTCCACTCGACACACACTAGGTCATTTCGGGACTAACATATGGTTTTAATTTTATTTCGATAATTCGCTTGCAGTTGGAGGAAACCGGAGTGCCCGGAGAAAACCCACGAGGTTAAGAAGGCGCCCCTATCTCCCTTCATGCCACATACGCTCACAACAGGGATCGAAACCACAGCCGTAAAGAGGTGACCGGCCAGCTAGAGGTCAAAGTGCGGCACTCTAGACCACTAGGCCATCCCAACCCCCCACCCTTTAGAACCCTGGACGTGTAAAATAATGCACAGTAGAAAATTATACTTATTTTACATTGTTTCTTGGAGTACCTCGTAACACCCTTTGGTTCCCTGGACGTTACGAGGTACTCAAAGAAACAATGTAAAATAAATATAAATTTTTTACAGTGCATTATTTTACAGGTCAGTAGTACAGAGTTAGATAGTAGAATGCGTCCATCGCCCCATTCCTAGCGTGTCGTAGAAGCCAACTCTTGGGGAGAGGATAGGGTGGCCGATAAGCTACGCCTTGTTAAAATGAATGAATGAATGAATAAATGGTGTTTTATGGTACGTCGACACCATAATGTTAGTATCTTGAAAATTCAAGTTAGTATCTTGAAAATTCAAGTTAGTAACTTGAAAATTCAAGTTAGTAACTTAAAAATTCAAGTTAGTAACTTGAAAATTCAAGTTAGTATCTTGAAAATTCAAGTTAGTAACTTGAAAAATTGAAAATAGAATAATAAAAAAAAATATGTGGCCCTATTACGCTTCCGTACAAATGTGTTATTGGGTGATAAATCAAATGAACCAAGTTGATAAGACCCGTTTTCCCCGAAAAAAAATACCCTGTACCTTTCTTAGGAATATCGTTATCTTTTTCAATTTCTACGGATATATTTATCGTAGGCGGACTGAGAGAAGGGCGAACGGGTTTATTGAGTTAGAGGTTTAGATGCTTTGAAAGGTAAGAGAGACGGAGATGTATATATGTTCGATTTTACAATTTATTATATTTAATCTTATTTTTATGTATATGTTTATAATTATCGTTTATTACTTTCTGTTTCCTCGGGAAAGAACTTATATAGGCCTTGCCTGTTGTTCAATCCTTTTCAAACGAATAAAATATAGTTTAATTACTAAAAACCAACCAAATGAAGAATTTAATTCCTGTTATCAACAATGGGTAAACCCAAAATGATATCATATATCCATATTGTGAAATACATATGAGGTGTCACTGTGACTTAAAGGAACAGTCTCGATTATATTTTGGAGAATACAATGGCTTAATTATGTGTTAAAAGTTAAAGCTCTTAAAATCCGCAGCCTTTGGACCGAGCAACTAACTCAATATATGTGATTCTTTTTCAAACAACTTAAACCCCGTCAGTCATCATCTGGAAATGGAGACTGAGGTCACAAGCTGTCTTATACGGTGTCTGGAAAAAGCTAAACTTTTATTTTATAACAAAAAAAAGTGAAGGTGAAATTTTTCGTACATCACGTGGGTCATGCACTGTATAGACCCCTAAAGGAATGGCATTAGATTATCACCCAACGAAAGAATTGACTAGAAATCTCACAAGGGTTTACGTGATCGGAAAAGCAGTTTTAAAGTTCATGTCCAAACGACTCAATATTTTATATTTTGGCGCTTAAATGTCATATGTACAAGGACTTGGACTTCTGAGACTTTGTTGAAATCGGAACGGTCCCTTTAATTGAACGACATGATGAAAGAATAAAACGTAAAGGATATTTTATTTTGGGGAGTTTTGATGGCTAAGTAAATATTGAGAGAGGTAACTGATAAATAACCAACAGGAAACGTGACCTAACTAAACGACTTAAAGCAGATGAAATTTCTTTTTTGGGGAGGAGCGTGGTTGTGCATTGAATCAGACTCTGGCTCGCTAACTATGAGTCTCCGGGTCCTCCGGTTTCCTCCTCCTGCTAAAGACTCCTACGCGCAAGCGATGTAATAAAATAAACTTGAACCATGTGTTAATAAAGAAATGACTTAGTTTGTGTCGAGTGGACGTTAAACCCCAATCTCTCTCTCTCTCTCTCTCTCTCTCTCTCTCTCTCTCTCTCTCTCTCTATGAGGATCTGCGCGACATGATCTCTCAAAAAAAAACGTAGATGATAGTTGCTCTGAATATCTGGGTGAATTTCGTTCAATTCCCTCTTTTATAACCCCGACTACTTCTGTACGTCATAGACTGACCCTAGCGTTAATTTCTTTCCCAAACATGGAATAAACACACCCATTCTCCAAAGATGGTTATTTTGACAACAGGAAGGATTTTACCAAAATATCACCGATTTTATATATAAATATATAATTCATTTCATTAAGTACTCGTGATTCGACGAGTGAACCAAATAATTAGTTAAAGATACGATATGGCCGCAAGGACCATACTATTACATGTCTCCACTTAAAGATACAATATGGGAGATTAGTTATAACGAGTTGGCAATTCTCAATATAATCGTTACAACTAGATAATGTAAAGGCACTGTGCTGAAAATTTCTGTCAAATTGATCCACTATGAACCGAATATTAAGCAAGTGAAATTTCCGCCTAGCCTTGATCATCATTGAGAATGTATAATTAATAATTAAGTATAAACTATTTAACACTTTTTGTATGCCATCATATGGATGTCAACTGTGGAACCTAACTAACAAATCTACTGAGAAATTTTACTGTGTCTGTCGCAAAAGCGTAAGACGCATATTCAATATTCCATTACATTTGATTTGTACTGATCTACCTATTGATGTTCAAATTCATAAACGGTTTGTAAAATTTATTGTATCTTAAAACAAGTGCACACACATAATTATGTGGATTACTTGCACTCAATAGTAGTCAATCAGACGCAAGTGACTACCTATGTACAAACTAACTCATATGTAATTATGAAACTGTAAATGATTGTAAAATTACTGTAAATCGTATTATTAATATTACCACCATTATCATCGCATCAGTCCTTCTGTTTGTATACCTTTGTGTATGAAATAATTTTATTATTGTAATTATTATTATTATAATTATAAATAGGAAATTCTACGTATCGATTAAAAAGATATTAAAATTTACGTAATAAATGACTATTAAAATTGACATAATGAATGGCTATTAAAACTTAACATAATAAATGACTATTCAAATTTACATAATGAATAACTGTTAAAAATACATGATAAATAACTAGTAAAATAAACAAAAATTAACAAAATAAAATGACTAGTAAAATTAACAGACAGAATGATGAGTCTAACCTCTACACGACACAAACTTGGTCATTTCGTTTCTAACATGTGGTTCAATTTTATTGAAAAAAAAATATTGGTCTTTAGCAGTGGGATAAACCGGAGCACACGGAGAAAACCCACGAGGTTGGACAGGCTATCGTTAGTCACTTGTCTCAACGACAGATACCTTGATCTAAAGCGATAAATCTACTACATGTATATAGCAACATCCAGGTTGTAGGTGTCACTTTAACGGCTTGACATAGGACGGACCATGGCTATCTATTTCTAAAAATATAGTTGTTGAAATATTTCCGGTTAAATTTGAATATTGATGCAACGACCTGTATATTGAGGTAACATCTTTTTGCATAAGACATGACTAGTGTGTTCACACATTTATTAATTTCTTGTAAGTAGTTTTACTTTGACAGATATTACTATCGCTTCAATGGAGGATAAATACACAGCGTTTCGTCCATACATATATATTTAATATTTAGGAAAGGCGTTTTAAGGTTTATCATGGCGAAGGCTTACTATTTTGAGGGCCCTCTGTCGCAAGGGGAGGTTCTTGATTGATGACTTTCATGCCAATGCAATGACTGCATTCTCATCCAGTAGTGGATTTGACAGTGGCAATGTATGGAAAACGATTGACTCGGACGGGGGCCCTTTTCCCGTGGCCAGAGGGGCCCTTTTGTCAGACATGGGGCCCTTTTGTCTGCCTTTGGGGCCCTTCTAACTAGGGCAACTAGGGTACATTTTCATTTTGATCATTGGTTTTAGCATTTTTCTTCCGTTTTGTTTCTTCAACTTCTTTGATTTTTTTCGCGAGGAGGCTGGCCTAAACAGTGCCTCAGCTATAAAACGCCTTTGGAGTAGTGTGTTTTGCCCTACCGGCGTACAAACAAAATAAATGTTGCATTTATCCGCGTATATTTCATTAATCTTAAGGATAAGTGTAAAACTAGATTCCAAAATCCTGGGTGGACCTGGTGTAAAATAAGGTTCTATTAACTGGAATGCTGTAAAATAAGGTACCATTAACAGTACTGGTGTAAAAAAAAGGGTTCTCATAACTGGGCTAGTGTAAAATAAGGTTCTATGAACATGACTGCTGTAACATAAGGTTATGTTTTCAGGCGGAAAAGGGAAGCAAGAGGTTCGGTGTTGATGATAGAAGAGGAGCGGGTCAAACAGATCTATTTTTGTGAAGTTTGGATTCTTCGATACCGATAAACATGGCGTAAGTTAATATGTCTCCGTTCGTTTGGGTTTGTGTTCCTAAAGAGCTAAATATCTGTCCTGATGAAACAGAAACGTCTCGGTAATTAATTCCTTGTGAATAAATTCAACACGTTCACTCACGGACCAATTTGACATGCATCGAGTTAAATCCTGGTTTACAAAAATAAAAAAAAAGAATTCGCATTAATCCGGGACAGCAGCCAACTCGTCAAACGATGCAGATAGGGTGAGGGAGATAGAGATTATGTTATTTCGCGACTAACAAACAGTACGATTTTATTTTATGATTTTCTCTTGAATAGGGTTCTGCATTTGGGGGAAACCCGCCCTATTTTCACGTATCACCCTAGATTCCGATAACGATGATAATGATATTAATAATGATAATGCATGTAAATAATAATTATGATAATGCTAGTTAATAATTGTATTTCTTAATGTCAAAGATTGCAGTAACAGATCGGTTCATTTGCTAATCCCTCAAATCAACTAGTACGTGGGTTATATAACAACTCTCCCATATCCTAGTGAAGTAAAGACAAGTAAAACGAATTTTAAACTATGAAAAAACCCAACGATATAGGATCTGTGTTTAAATAGGATTGACTAATTATGGTTTTGGATAAGAGTTTATCAATAAATGATCGTTAGGAATAAAATATCCCAAACAAAACAATAATTGAAAAATCTTAAAGGTGTCACCTGTGTAACACTATCTTAGTGGTAACAGAGATCAGTTTTGTAAATATATGGTTTATTTACACCGAAAGAGAATATAAACAACCACATACACCGGGAACATAAAAGATAATATTAACATGGTACATTAAAACAACCATTCCGCCCTTCTGCCTCGGTCTCTGTGCCTCTCCCCCCCCCCCTTCTCTCCGCCTCTCATCTCGTCCTCGCTCGTATGTCTAACTGTCGTCAGCAAACTCCTGGTATAGCCTCCTCATGATCCTCTTTGGAATTGACTATTTATCACTGACCATCGCGCATTCCTTTAAAGTCATGCGGAGCTTGTACACTGATCATATGTAGGTTATAAATGACACACGGGATTAATTACATGTTTAATTACAAATTAACGGAAATATATATATTTAAAAAGTTAACATCATCTATTATCAAAACAAGCTTAGGTCAAAAAGTTCACAGAATCTAAATCATAGCTCGTATTTTATAAAATAGAAAATTAATCACTTTGCTACACTGCTTTCCTATTGAATATTTTTTATTACGGTAGGTGGGGTGGAGTGGGTGAGGGGGGGGGTGTCGGGCCCTTTAGATCACAACGTCCGTCATTGACAAAGTGGTGTGGTGTCAATAACACAGGTGTGGGTGATATGGTGAAGAGTCGCATTCCCAGCTTCGTGGCTTTCCTCCGTTTCCTCCAGTTTTTTCCCACTGCTATATACCCATACGCGAAGCAAATTTTTGAAATACAATTGAACAATTTGTTAGTCCTGAAATGTTCTAGTGGACGTTATATCCCATTTTGTTTGTACAACGTTGTATTACATTGGTTGTGAATATTAAATCCGAAATGATTTATTTTTGATCCACAGGATCGAAACGGCCATGACAGCTTTATTTAAGCTAAATCTACGCAACAAAATACGTGATGACGATTTCATAAACGTAATGAACCACGTGATCACTCCAGGGCTTCTTCTATTGGCTGCAACTGGAACGTATCTCACCCAATGGCTAGGCGAACCCATTCACTGCTGGACGCCTGCTGAATACAAGGAAGAGAAGAATTTTCAGAAGTATGTGGATAGTTTTTGTTGGATAACGGAAATGTATAACGTTCCCATGGATACGGAACTACCGAAGTTAAAAGAAGATAGAGGCGAGAATTTGGTTGGTTTTTACAGATGGGTATCAGTTTTACTTCTGCTTCAGGCGCTGATGTTTAAACTACCAAATGTCTTGTGGATGTCATGGAAGGGAGTTTCAGGTTGGTAGCACATATTTGTGTTCTGGGGATTTAGTGATGCAGAAGGAAGGCCTGACAAGGACAGCTGCCTAGTCGTTCGGATGGTACGAAAAACCGAGGTCCCGTGTACACATTGGCGTGCACGTAAAAGATCCCTTGGCAGTTGGAATTCGATATAAGAGTAGGCCGTAGCGCCGCTGCCCGGGCAAAATTTCCCTCATAGCCCACTGTATGGCGTATGCCCGTCTTCCATTAGCCAAGGTCAGGTGCAGAAGAGTAGGACGTTAAACCCCATTTCATTTCATTTCAGATAGCCGAATGGTTAACGCGTGCGAGTTGCATCACAATTTCTGTGTTTGTGTCAAGTGACGCACGTGACGAGGGGTAGGAACGCTTGTCCAACCTAGACATACCTACTCATAAGCGAGTAAACGAAATAAAATTGAACTACGTTTTAGTCCCGAAATAACCTAGTTTCTGCCGAGTAATGTAAGCTAAAGTTATATAATCAGGTTCGGGTTCAGGATAAGAGTTTGCAGAATTGAAATGAAAGGAAATGGGTTTTAACATCCGACTGTTCTGCTCCAACTGGGCTAACGAAGACGGGCATACGCAAAATCAGGGAAAATTTGCCCAGACTACGGCCTACTCTTTTAACGAATCCCAGTTGTCAGAGGATCCTTTACGTGCGCTTTAATGTGTACACGGGGCCTTGGTTTTGTGTCCAATCCGATTCACAAAAGTTGTTCCTTGCCATGCCCCTTGTCGTGAACCACTGACATGGGCGGAACCACGCCGGAAAATCCCGTTGAACGTTTGCTCGCTAAGCCATCGTAGCCCGAGTGCATATAATGAAGGTAAAATGGTAGTGAGCAATCCGGAAAGTGTAGGATTTGGTTGTTGTCCAAACAGGTATGGATCCAGACAGAATTATTAAAATGGCGGAAGAAGGGGATATGGAAGAACAGGAACAGACTGATGACGACGACGATGAAAAGATGGAAAATACAACCAAGATGGAGATCATGCAGGTAGAAATACTTATTCAAGTCACTTGAAACCCTAGATATCTATTCTTAATCCCAGCTCACCTGAATATACTAGAAATTACTACACAAGGTACAATTTTATGGATACACAATTACTGAGTTTGATACTAAGCGACGTTTCGACGAGGAACAAGCTTGCTTGATAAAGACAAGAGTATCCTCGTCGAAACGTCGCTTAGTATCAAACTCAGTAATTGTGTATCCATAAAATTGTACCTTGTGTTATATGTTCAATTACTAAATGCCAATCAAAGAAGATAGAAATTACTAGTTTATTTATATTACTGGTTTATTTATATTAATCGCTCCTCAATGTATTTGGACCACAAAAGGCAGACGACTGAAAGTAAACAATGTCGGGCCCCATGCTGTAAAAAGAAATCCTCATTTACGTGGGATTCCTCACCAATGCTTACCCTAACCCTGACCTACAATCTCGGCTACAATTACGCACCCTAGTATTATTTACATCTTAATGACCTTGACAAAAATTGAGCTGGTCTTAACAAATAGATTAAACCGTAAATACACAAATCGTGGGTCTCTGGGCTGACTTCAACTTTTCAGCCAAATTAAGGTCAAATAAAGGGTACGATGGACGTATTTGTCCGCGCGGGGAGGGGGGCATTTAGGAATTGCCTTGATTCGATGTGAATCCGATCGTTTTTACCTGAAATTGATTGTTTCACCGAAAGCTTATACAATTTGCTACTAGATGGCGCCATTAACTGGGGATTCGTTGAAAAAGTGACTTAGATCGTTTTCCCCCCTGTACTCTTCAAATGTAATGGGGAATAACCAGATATATTAATACGTTTATAGATAAAGGTAATATTTAGGTTCAGATTTAGAGTTTTTGAGTTATCCTCCGATCATTGCTGAAGACCTTGTAAACGCGATAGGGGCTGTAGTTTTTATCAGATTTTTTTCATCTTCGGTAGGGAACTGGGAAGCATTGGGGTCATGGGTGAATGGACCCAATTGAATATTAGCATCTAAGCGACTTCGTTCCGGAGCTACCCCCCCCCCACTCCCCGTTTGCCGAAAATCTTCTAAGCGCGATAGACGATATAGTTTTTGACACATGTTTGTAAAATTTGATGTGGAGCATTGTGGCTATGAACCTTTCGATATCATCGTTATGTCCCCTTTTCCAAAACATTGTGAACGCGAATGAGGCTTTAGTTTACAGTGGATATTTGACTTGAAATATTGCCGAAAACCTCGTAAATGCAATAGGGGTTATAGCTTTTAATAGATTTTTGTTAAAATTTTGTTGGACACAGTGGGATCGTAGGAGGAGGAACCCGTGAGATTAGCCTCTTCAAGGTGTACTATATCTGTATCAAATTTTCTTTTCGGATAGTCTTCCGTTGAGACAAAGCTGCTGTGTGTTTATTTTTCCAATGCGGACTTGGGATTACGTTCCATTGGCCGGGACTCAGTCCGTCTCACGGTCCGGAGACGATGATACGCAATCACTTGAATTTATTTTTATATTTGTGTAAATTGTCTTAATGGGGTCTTGGCATCTCGTCCCACAGTCCGGGGCTCAGTCCGCCCCTGGAGGCGACCGACGATAACCTTTCACTTGAATGTATATGTTTATTTGTAGAACGGGACCATGCACGATCCTGTTAAAAAGAAAGACGACAAGGAGAAAGACGATCAGAAAAAGAAGGATAGTAAAATGGAATCATTGGCAGATTTTATAGACCGAAGGTTAAAACTAACAGCTAGAAGACGAAAACACAACCCTTGTAGCAGGTTGAACAAATCATCGGGCAGCTTTCTCACCGACTTTTACCTGTTTGTAAAACTACTTTACCCCGCCATCATCATACTCCAATTCGTCATTCTCTCGCAATTTCTAAACATCAATTTCTTTAACTACGGCATCGATATAGCGGTTAAACAGACCGACTGGTCGTTCTGGGAAGACGATGACGTGTTTCCCCGGATTGCCATGTGCGACTTTAACATCCGACAGTTACAGAACGTCCAGACGTTCACTGTTCAGTGCGTGCTGGCCATGAACATGTTTATAGAGAAGATCTACGTTCTTCAATGGATCTGGTTGTACTTTCTAATGGCCATATCCATCATCGGAACCATCCAGTCTTTTCTTGACCTGCTCATGTCTTCTAAGCATCACGAATTCATAAACAAATTTCTCCGGATTGGGCTGGATATCGATTACTTCTGGCCGCCACGAAAACCTAAGAATCAATCAAAGAGCGATAAAAACTCAAAACGACCCAAAGAAATCTTCCAATATTTGTCTGCTAAGGAGAAGGATAGAATTCGTACGTTAATTCAACAGGATTCGTTTCAGCGCATGTTTGTTACCGAGTATCTTCAAGCAGACGGCATCTTTATACTGAAGTGTATCCATAGAAACACAAGCAACATGGCCGTCATTGATATCATCTTTCGGTTGTTGGAACATTTTATGGTGGAGAAGAGTTTAGTACATTTTGATGCCGACGATGATGACTATTACGCGAAGTAACAATTTAACGCGATTAACACCTTTATTACTTTTATACAATGCTTCTTAACTCCCATTTAGCAAATCCTTTTAGCATAATATAACACAAATTAGCTGACCACTTTTGATTTGCATTTTCGAACGAGGTAAAGCAAAGGTTATCCACCGAGCCTATGCCCAGTTGGGGCAGAAAAGTAAGACGTTAAACCGCATTTATTTTATATGTTTTAGAATATATAATTGCCTGTCTGAGCCCATGACCAATTCATGATTACCTCCCTTTAATAGAATAAATTTTAATAAAACAGTGTATTTTATGGATTTTAATAAAACAGTATATTTGATTGATTTTTTAATAAAACAGTAGGCATATATTTGATTGATTTTTTAATAAAAAGTACATTTGATTGATTTTAATAAAAAAAAAAAGTGTATTTGATTGATTTTAATAAAAAAAAAAAGTATATTTTGAAATGTACAGGCAATGTTATATCCATTCGCAGGTACTCGCTGTTATTAGGTACCTTTCGCATCGGTACGAAAACGAACACCAAAACGAACATGTGTTCGTATTCTCTAACACGCAGTTTCGCAATCCAACGTACGGCATAGTTAGAGGGCGTTAATTTCCATTCCATTAATATTCCGTCCGGGCAAAGTTTGTAATCCATGTTTTAGCAGATGCTCAACACATCAAGCAGAATATTGCATTTGAACACGGTCTACAAACTTTACATAATCAACAATATATACAAGGTCTCGAAAAATTGTGAAAAGTTCAATGCATGAGACAAGAAACATTTTCGTGTGCATACCTACGTGAATCTAGCTCCAAACGCGTAACGTTTTTCACTGGCCGAACACTCTTTACGGGTTGACGTCACCACAAGTACACACGAATCCATGACGTTTTCGTTTTAGTTTTTGTACCGATGAAAAAAGGTCGCTATTATGAGTTTGGACAGGCGCCCCTACTCCTTGCCATATACAAGTTTATTTAATTATTTCTCTTGAGTAATATTCAATCAGATTAGCTATATGAGATAATGTTCTTTTATTTACAATGACTGGACAATCGAACATAATTACACACATATATTGTTGGGTCGTTCGAAATGCTGGATGACCCAATATAAATCAACAATTGCTGCAAACTGTATACCCGTCGGTATTGACCAATTGGCTACTGAGATATAATTATTTGAATGTGCCATATCTCAGGAACCGTTCGTCATATCAAGCTAAAAATGATAAAAACGACACAACCACTGAAACCAAATCCCCAAAAATTAAAAAGTTCATTTCACACGTGATGGGTATTTTGTGCTGCATTCATTATGACACGGGGTCCTGGTGTAATTATTTACGTTTTACATCAGTTATTTTATTAATTGTTACTTGGATTTTAATGCCTCCACCATGAAGAAATCCACTGGTACGATTAAGGAGTTTCTCCCAGTTGACACCTGTGTCCCAGAATGCTACATATTCCCCAGGTCTAACAGTCTTATCAAATTGTTCAACCATAGATTGTCTGTCATCTATTTTATTTATAACTTTATACGTGACGTCAACGTTACATGACGTAATACTTTTATCTTCTACGTCATTCAGGTATAAATCAACATGCAATGATGGTGAGCCTATAAGTATACCGATACGCCATGTATAACCTGAAACTACATGTTGTTTACCTTGCATCCTATAAACACCACCTCTCACATTTTTCACATAAAAGATATGTTCAAACTTATACGGATGGCAACTTACAATTTTTCCAATTTGATTAGTTAACAAAGTTTTATCTATCTCTGCTACTTGAAATGTTGAATATCTTACATCAGGTATATCCAATTTTCTAAAACGACTTTCATCTTTCTCCTGTCGAACTTTTGGTAATCTTTGTAACACTTGAACAATGGACGAATCTTCTAAAACATTCACTGAATATTTAACACTAGCTTTTAAATCTTCTGTTAATCTTTTAATGTCCTCCATTAATTTTCTAAATTTGGTATTACCATCTTCACTGATATCCTTGTCGAACGTATTTTTCATTTTATTTTTTAGTTGATCACCAATTCTTCTCACCTCTCTACAAATAGTATTGACTTGTTCATCAACCTTGTCACACGCCGTCTTCGTGGAATCATTTACCTCACTGTACTTTATGTTTAAACTTTCACTAAATTGTTCAAGTTCACCAATGCGGGCTTTTATGTCTACATTTAATGTTTTTAGTTCACCTCGGATTTCTTCTCTTACATTTTCATCTTCTAAATTTAAATATTTATGACCATTATGATGGTTTATATAACATTTAGAACACACGGCCATTGAGCAAACTTTACAGTAATATTCAACTCGCTTTTGTTCATGATTTGAACAAAAATCATGACGGCTGTATCCCGATTTAACGTTTTCATTCACACATTTATCTGCCCTTGATTCATAAAGGTCACCACATCTAACCACGCTATGATCTTTAAACATTTTAAACTTATCATGAGTGTTTTTACACGAGTCACACAAATATTGTTGACAATCTTTACAACTAAAACTAGATACACTATTTGTACAAACGTCACATTGTGGAATGCTAATTGTAGGCGTGGTCATCTTCGGTTTGAACCAATTCACCCCATCCTCTGGTATCGCTGTGTAAGAACGGCATAATGGACACGGGAACTGGCCATTAGTGGCGATTTTGTTGACGTAATCCTCTATACAGTTGAAACAAAATGAATGTTGACAGTCAATTGTTACAGGTTGATGAAAGACATTTAAACAAATGCTACAGACTTCCTTGTCTATATATTCCGCCATGTTTAATTATTTGACTAGTCGCCCGTAGATGTTTTAAATGTAACAACAGCTAACAATTTCGATTGTCAAAAATTACTAACACTCTTTTCTCTTCACCCATTAGAATCACTAAACAGCTCGGTAAATTGCGTCCTTTCTTCTGTAACAAACGTTGATCATGTCAATAAATTATCGTTAGTCGTTTACATCAGGTAGGTATACCTGTAGTGACGCGTAGCTTACTATATAATGTGACAGTGAGGCATCAGCTATATATACCTTAATAACCCGTATTATATTGTTTAGATATCAGATCTATATACCCCGCCTGTATTATATTACATGATCGAGATATCAGCTTGGTTGACGTATGTTATTATATCACGTCACTGAGCAAAATATCAACAACTTGTATTATGTATACTTGTTTAGAGTAGTCAACGCGTACTTATTATATAGACTGGGTACAATATAATATAAACGATAAAAAATTGCACGACTGAAAAAATAATTTAATTTTACGTTAGTATAAAACTTACGATAGAGAAATATACCTGATGTAGTATATAAAATATTTTATCATTTCTTGTGGTTTCTTAATACTTTACAAATATCATAGTAATGTTATTATTATTTTAATTTCGTGTCAATATATTCATATTATAACTGGACAAGGATCTACTTGCATACTGTTGCCCAGTGATTAATGAATGTCTCAATAACTCGGATGTTCCTCTGGATATTTAGGCGTAGTTTGGTCTTGTCAGTTAGGGGGAAGCTAGGAAGAACCCGGGTTATCACTGATACAAACATTTCAAATTGTGTGGCCTCAACGCCGGATAACCACGGTGGGGGCCCTGGGGCCTGGTACATGTGGGGGCCCCTGATCACCGACCGCGTAGGTGTGGCCGGCGAGCGCCGAAGGCGCGAAGCCCCGCAAGGGGGGTTTGGAGGGGGTTCTTCCCCCAGGAAATTATCAGAAATTGGAGGCCGGAAACGTGATTTCCTGGCATTTCAGGCGCTTATGTCGGAGCCATTTAGAAGTGCCTCCCCCAGAAAAAAACAAAATTCTGCCACAAAATTAGCGCATTCTGGCGTTATTTCAGTGGACCAATCTACGCGAGTTCTATGAAATGATGGCATTTCTAGAGGAGGGGGCTGGAGCAATTGAGCCCGTTAAATCCGTCACTGTAAGTGAGCAGAGCTACATCAAACCTAATTTTGAAGTCGCTCAGTGATAAATAACGGGGTCACTTGACTCGAAAGCGTATTATATCCCCCACGACGATTTGATGAATGGAGGTCGTAACGTTACGACCAAGCCGGACTCGATTTTTGACGAACGTCTAAAACTGTAAGTACCAAATGGTAATACGAGATTTAATCAAGAAATCTGAATATTTCGTGTGATCATGATGTGCATCTCATCAAATTCAGCTTATACCCACAACAAATATCAACAACAACAACAACAACTACAGCTTATATACAATCGTACGTCAATCTGAGGCAAAATTCGTGCTACTCGAAATGATGGGGACGGGTAATTTGTTCGAGTTATACGATAATTCGAGTTAGACGATGTTCGGTCTGATAGAAGATCTCACGGCAATAAAAGACCATGTATATTACACCCTTACATAAAGCCACAAAAAAGCGTTTATTTTTCAAATCTTCAAGTTTCCGGAAAATTGGCATTGCACACTCGCGTGCAAGATCCATTATTTACAGTTCGAGTTAGGAGAGAGAGAGAGATGGGGGGTTAACGTCCACTCGACACAAACTAGGTCATTTTGGGACCAAGTTCGAGTTCGGCGAAATAAGACTTCGATAAGGATTGTACCGGAAATTTAGTTCGAGCTATGCGATAATTCGAGTTACAGTTTCCGAGCTATGCGATGTTTCATAAAAGGAAAACGAAAGAAAGTATTCGTTCAACGAATTTTGTTCGAGTTATCGCCTTTTACGGGGTTAAGTTACGCGGAGTTAAAGTTGAATGATAATGATCAATGGATGGAACACTCTTCTTTTTTGACCCTGGCGAATTTTGCAATGATTTCTTCGACATTGATGGTGCGCAGGATATCGCTTTCATAGGCCAGCCGAACCATATACACAAGCCTATCCTGACCCATCGTAGACTGGAGATAATATTTTATGAGTTTCAATTTGGAGAAAGATCTCTCCTCAGAACAATTAGATATCATAATACACAGATATATTCTCAATATTGCTTCAACATTGGGGAATGTATCTTGAATGTCCATTCTCAACAATAGTTCGATTGACGTTTCCCGGTAAATAAACAAAAAAGAAACACGGATACCAGTCGAAAATATGACGCGGCATCACCGGATTATACCGAATTCTTGGATGTCGATCGCGACACACCATGGATTGAGGGGCTCCACGGACTTCCGATGGAGGGCCCTCGGATCATCGGAGGGGCCCCGTCACTAGGTCACCGGCCGTTGGAGTCCTCGGTCCGACCATGCTCGAGGCGCGCAACTGAGATTTTTGTGGGGGGCCCCCTAATGTGGGGGGCCCTGGGGCACGTGCCCCATTGTGCCCCGTAGTTAATCCGGCGTTGTGTGGCCTAGAAGGCTAGCTAATATTGTAGGCCTATGCTTCAATCGGGGTGGGTGTCTGTCTCTACGTAAAGCTGAAATCGGAAAGAACAAGGATGTATGTGTAATCAATTCGTATTTTTAAAATTACAAAATTTAGACCAATTATTTCTGCATTGTTTTAAAGTAAAATATTTTTAACTTTAAATCGAAGGAATTTATATTTTTAACTTGGAATCAAAGCCAATAAATTATGGCTTGGCATTGTCCCATGTAGACGTAAAAAAAAGCCCTCGACAACTGGAATGCGTTATAAGAGTAGGTTCTAACGCCATCGCCCTGGCAAAAGTTACTTTATTACACGCTGTGTGTATATATAATGCCTTAGGAGCAACTGTAGTTGTGAAAACGTTAGTACCAATTATGTAGTTTCACATGATTGCACATGAAAACAGAGCAGCTGATAAAGCGATACGGTTGATCTAACTTCTAAACCCCAAACCGGGTTTGGATTATTTTGTTTCTTTTTAAACCTGATCGTGACACGTATGAAATCAAACCAAATGTAAAGTAATTGGTACAATTCTACCGGTGTTGTCCGACAAAGTTACCCGGGATTTCCAAGCGTAGTTTCACGTTGTAACTGATGTAAGAATTGTGTCTAGTCGTACGGATGGGTGTAAAACACTTGCATGAACTAAAACACTTGACAGCTGTAATTTCTCTCACAGTGTCGCAAATCCAGTTTCATTCTGTTGACGCATGAATAGTCGAGGCTATACTTAGATTTATGTCACTGTATTTATATATAGTGAGGGACGGGATATTTGATAACAGCTATATTTAGATATAGATTTAGGTCACTGTATAGGTATATACAGCGAGGGACTGGATATTTGATTATAGGCTATCTGTTTTAATAGTATATTGACAGACGCTTTGTAAACTTTATAATAATAATAATAATATTGCTGTTGAATGTCATCAAATATTATGTTTGATTTTATAATCATGTCTTGTTATTTAGTATACTACTAATGAGTTTATATCCATATAATAATCTATTTTGTTGCAAATTGTGCCATGATACATTGTTTAATATTATTGAGCATCATTATATTCTCCTTTCGAATATACCCAACCCAACCCTAGACATAGAGACGATTCACCATAACCCTAACCCTAATATCCTATGACTTTTTTTTAACGTAACTAAATTATACATGTGTATGTTAACTCTATCATTAATCAACGGCAGTGGCTATTTGCCACATGTGGTAAGCAATAATTTCATAATATCCTCACGACTACAGACTGCAATTACCAACCGATTTCAATGAAACTTGCAGAATATGATAACAATCATAATATCTCGGAGTAGCCAAAATTTCGACCACTTCCGGTCAGCAGTTTCCGAGATATCAGGTTACCACACATTTCATGTGGCACGCATACAGACCACAATTATTAACCGATATCCATGAAACTTACAGGATATAATAACAATGACAATATCTCGGAGTAGCCAAAATTTCGACCACTTCCGGTCAGCAGTTTCCGAGATATCAGGTTACCACACATTTCATGTGGCACGCATACAGACCACAATTATTAACCGATATTCACGAAACTTACAGGATATAATAACAATAATAATATCTCGGAGTAGCCAAAATTTCGACCACTTCCGGTTAGCAGTTTCCGAGATATCAGGTTACCACACATTTCATGTGGCACGCCTACAGACCACAATTATCTACCGATATCCACGAAACTTACAGGATATAATAACAATAATGATATCTCGGGTTAGCCAAAATTTCGACCACTTCCGGTTAGCAGTTTCCGAGATATCAGGTTACCACACATTTCATGTGGCACGCCTACAGACCACAATTATCAACCGATATCCATGAAACTTACAGGATATAATAACAATAATATTATCTCGGAGTAGCCAAAATTTCGACCACTTCCGCTCAGCAGTTTCCGAGATATCAGGTTACCACACATTTCATGTGGCACGCATACAGACCACAATTATCAACCGATATCCATGAAACTTACAGGATATAATAACAATAATAATATCTCGGAGTAGCCAAAATTTCGATCACTTCCGGTTAGCGGTTTCCGAGATATCAGGTTACCACACATTTCATGTGGCACGCCTACATACCACAATTATTAACCGATATCCACGAAACTTACAGGACATAATAAACATAATGATATCTCGGAGTAGCCAAAATTTCGACCACTTCCGATTAGCGGTTTCCGAGATATTAGGTTACCACACATTTCATGTGGCACGCCTACAGACCACAATTATCAACCGATATCCATGAAACTTGCAGGATATAATAACAATGATAATATCTCGGAGTAGCCAAAATTCCGACCACTTCCGGAAGTTCCGGTCAGCAGTTTCCGAGATAACAGGTTACCACACATTTCATGTGGCACACAAACAGACCACAATTAATAGAGAGGTTCCGCAACCAGTACTAACTACGTACTACGAACACAGCTTCGTACTTCGTATTTCGTTTTTGACAGATTTCCGTTTCCGCCAAAATACGAAGTCCGAAGTACGATCTTTAGTTCCACAGTTTTGTTAAATAAAAAGTATTAAATCAAATCAAATTTTAGTCCTCAAGAAACTCATTGCATTGTGTTTCTTATCGCCGACTGCCTAAAAAAACAAATTTCACAGAGCGAAAATTTGCCCTAAATCAAACCACTAACCGACCACTTTGACGCTGATAAACCTCCTACTGAATTGTAAATGTTCAATCTTTCTATAAATCCGCAAAAAATACAAATTTCATCCAAAAATCAACGAGAAAATCACGATATCGTACTTCGTTTTTTAACCACGAACTTTTCTCGATTTCTTCGTAGAAAATTGACGAACCGAAGGCCGCTTATGTCAATGACATCACACAAAGTGATGACGTCAGCACATAAACACTTCGTAGTTCGTAGTTCGTAGTGGTTGCGGAACCTCTCTATTAACCGATATCCACGAAACTTACAGGATATAATAACATTAATAATATCTCGGAGTAGCCAAAATTTCGACTACTTCCGGTCAGCGGTTTCCGAGATATTAGGTTACCACACATTTCATGTGGCACGCCTACAGACCACAATTATCAACCGATATCCATGAAACTTAGAGGATATAATAACGATGATAATATCTCGAAGTAGCCAAAATTTCGACCACTTCCGGTCAGCAGTTTCCGAGATATCAGGTTACCACACATTTCATGTGGCACGCATACATACCACAATTATTAACCTATACCCACGAAACTTACAGGATATAATAACAATAATAATATCTCGGAGTAGCCAAAATTTCGACCACTTCCAGTTAGCGGTTTCCGAGATATTAGTTTACCACACATTTCATGTGGCACGCCTACAGACCACAATTATCAACCGATATCCACGAAACTTACAGGATATGATAACAATGATAATATCTCGGAGTAGCCAAAATATCGACCACTTCTGGTTAGCAGTTTCCGGGATATTAGGTTACCACACATTTCATGTGGCACGCCTACGCACAACAATTATCAACCGATATCCACGAACCTTACAGGATATGATAACAATAATAATATCTCGGAGTAGCCAAAATTTCGACTACTTCCGGTCAGCGGTTTCCGAGATATTAGGTTACCACACATTTCATGTGGCATGCCTACAGACCACAATTATTAACCGATATCCACGAAACTTACAGGATATAATAACAATGATAATATCTCGGAGTAGCCAAAATTTCGACCACTTCCGGTCAGCGGTTTCCGAGATATTAGGTTACCACAATTTCATGTGGCACGCCTACAGACCACAATTATCAACCGATATTCACGAAACTTACAGGATATAATAACAATAAAAATATCTCGGAGTAGCCAAAATTTCGACCACTTCCGGTTAGCAGTTCCCGAGATATCAGGTTACCACACATTTCATGTGGCACGCCTACAGACCACAATTATCAACCGATATCCACGAAACTTACAGGATATAATAACAATAAAAATATCTCGGAGTAGCCAAAATTTCGACCACTTCCGGTTAGCAGTTCCCGAGATATCAGGTTACCACACATTTCATGTGGCACGCCAAAATTTCGACCACTTCCGCTCAGCAGTTTCCGAGATATCAGGTTACCACACATTTCATGTGGCACGCATACAGACCACAATTATCAACCGATATCCACGAAACTTACAGGATATAATAACAATAATAATATCTCGGAGTAGCCAAAATATCGACCACTTCCGGTTAGCGGTTTCCGAGATATCAAGTTACCACACATTTCATGTGGCACGCCTACAGACCACAATTATCAACCGATATCCACGAAACTTACAGGATATAATAAAAATAATAATATCTCGGAGTAGCCAAAATTTCGACCACTTCCGGTTAGCGGTTTCCGAGATATCAAGTTACCACACATTTCATGTGGCACGCCTACAGACCACAATTATCAACCAATATCCACGAAACTTAAAGGATATAATAACAATAAAAATATCTCGGAGTAGCCAAAATTTCAACCACTTCCGGTTAGCAGTTCCCGAGATATCAGGTTACCACACATTTCATGTGGCACGCCTACAGACCACAATTATCAACCGATATCCATGAAACTTACAGGATATAATAACCATAATAATATCTCGGAGCAGCCAAAATTTCGACCACTTCCGGTCAGCAGTTTCCGAGATATCAGGTTACCACACATTTCATGTGGCACGCATACAGACCACAATTATCAACCGATATTCACGAAACTTACAGGATATAATAACAATAATAATATCTCGGAGCAGCCAAAATTTCGACCACTTCCGGTTAGCGGTTTCAGAGATATTAGGTTACCACACATTTCATGTGGCACGCCTACAGACCACAATTATCAACCGATATCCATGACACTTACAGGATATAATAACAATGATAATATCTCGGAGTAGCCAAAATTCCGACCACTTCCGGTCAGCAGTTTCCGAGATATCAGGTTACCACACATTTCATGGGGCACGCATACAGACCACAATTATCAACCGATATCTACGAAACTTACAGAATATAATTACATTAATAATATCTCGGAGTAGCCAAAATTTCGACCACTTCCAGTTAGCGGTTTCCGAGATATCACGTTACCACAAATTTCATGTGGCACGCCTACAGACCACAATTATCAACCGATATCCATGACACTTACAAGATATAATAACAATGATAATATCGCGGAGTAGCCAAAATTCCGACCACTTCCGGTCAGCAGTTTCCGAGATATCAGGTTACCACACATTTCACGTGGCACGCATACATACCACAATTATTAACCGCTATCCACGAAACTTACAGGATATAACAACAATAATAATATCTCGGAGTAGCCAAAATTTCGACCACTTCCGGTCAGCAGTTTCCGAGATATCAGGTTACCGCACATTTCATGTGGCACGCATACAGACCACAATTATTAACCGATATCCACGAAACTTACAGGATATAATAACAATAATGATATCTCGGAGTAGCCAAAATTTCGACCACTTCCGATTAGCAGTTCCCGAGATATCAGGTTACCACACATTTCATGTGGCACGCCTACAGACCACAATTATCAACCGATATCCATGAAACTTACAGGATATAATAACAATGATAATATCTCAGAGTAGCCAAAATTTCGACCACTTCCGGTCAGCAATTTCCGAGATATCAGGTTACCACACATTTCATGTGGCACGCATACAGACCACAATTATCAACAGATATTCACGAAACTTACAGGATATAATAACAATAATAATATCTCGGAGTAGCCAAAATTTCGACCACTTCCGGTTACCGGTTTCAGAGATATTAGGTTACCACACATTTCATGTGGCACGCCTACAGACCACAATTATCAACCGATATCCAAGACACTTACAGGATATAATAACAATGATAATATCTCGGAGTAGCCAAAATTCCGACCACTTCCGGTCAGCAGTTTCCGAGATGTCAGGTTACCACACATTTCATGTGGCACGCATACATACCACAATTATTAACCGATATCCACGAAACTTACAGGATATAATAACAATAATAATATCTCGGGGTAGCCAAAATTTCGACCACTTCCAGTTAGCGGTTTCCGAGATATTAGTTTACCACACATTTCATGTGGCACGCCTACAGACCACAATTATCAACCGATATCCACGAAACTTACAGGATATGATAACAATGATAATATCTCGGAGTAGCCAAAATATCGACCACTTCCGGTTAGCAGTTTCCGGGATATTAGGTTACCACACATTTCATGTGGCACGCCTACGCACAACAATTATCAACCGATATCCACGAACCTTACAGGATATGATAACAATAATAATATCTCGGAGTAGCCAAAATTTCGACTACTTCCGGTCAGCGGTTTCCGAGATATTAGGTTACCACACATTTCATGTGGCACGCCTACAGACCACAATTATTAACCGATATCCACGAAACTTACAGGATATAATAACAATGATAATATCTCGGAGTAGCCAAAATTCCGACCACTTCCGGTCAGCAGTTTCCGAGATATCAGGTTACCGCACATTTCATGTGGCACGCATACAGACCACAATTATTAACCGATATCTACGAAACTTACAGGATATAATAACAATAATAATATCTCGGAGTAGCCAAAATTTTGTCCACTTCCGGTTAGCGGTTTCCGGGATATTAGGTTACCACACATTTCAAGTGGCAC
This sequence comes from Patella ulyssiponensis, assembly GCA_963678685.1. Lineage (NCBI taxonomy): Eukaryota > Metazoa > Mollusca > Gastropoda > Patellidae > Patella > Patella ulyssiponensis. Next base: position 94,906,872 of record OY783225.1, read on the forward strand.
GCCTACGGACCACAATTATCAACCGATATCCACGAAACTTACAGGATATAATAACAATAATAATATCTCGGAGTAGCCAAAATTTCGACTACTTCCGGTCAGCGGTTTCCGAGATATTAGGTTACCACACATTTCATGTTGCACGCCTACAGACCACAATTATTAACCGATATCCACGAAACTTACAGGATATAATAACAATAATAACATCTCGGAGTAGCCAAAATTTCGACCACTTCCGGTCAGCGGTTTCCGAGATATTAGGTTACCACAATTTCATGTGGCACGCCTACAGACCACAATTATCAACCGATATTCACGAAACTTACAGGATATAATAACAATAAAAATATCTCGGAGTAGCCAAAATTTCGACCACTTCCGGTTAGCAGTTCCCGAGATATCAGGTTACCACACATTTCATGTGGCACGCCTACAGACCACAATTATCAACCGATATCCACGAAACTTACAGGATATAATAACAATAAAAATATCTCGGAGTAGCCAAAATTTCGACCACTTCCGGTTAGCAGTTCCCGAGATATCAGGTTACCACACATTTCATGTGGCACGCCAAAATTTCGACCACTTCCGCTCAGCAGTTTCCGAGATATCAGGTTACCACACATTTCATGTGGCACGCATACAGACCACAATTATCAACCGATATCCACGAAACTTACAGGATATAATAACAATAATAATATCTCAGAGTAGCCAAAATTTCGACCACTTCCGGTTAGCGGTTTCCGAGATATCAAGTTACCACACATTTCATGTGGCACGCCTACAGACCACAATTATCAACCGATATCCACGAAACTTACAGGATATAATAACAATAATAATATCTCGGAGCAGCCAAAATTTCGACCACTTCCGGTCAGCAGTTTCCGAGATATCAGGTTACCACACATTTCATGTGGCACGCATACAGACCACAATTATCAACCGATATTCACGAAACTTACAGGATATAATAACAATAATAATATCTCGGAGCAGCCAAAATTTCGACCACTTCCGGTTAGCGGTTTCAGAAATATTAGGTTACCACACATTTCATGTGGCACGCCTACAGACCACAATTATCAACCGATATCCATGACACTTACAGGATATAATAACAATGATAATATCTCGGAGTAGCCAAAATTCCGACCACTTCCGGTCAGCAGTTTCCGAGATATCAGGTTACCACACATTTCATGGGGCACGCATACAGACCACAATAAAATTATCAACCGATATCTACGAAACTTACAGAATATAATTACATTAATAATATCTCGGAGTAGCCAAAATTTCGACCACTTCCAGTTAGCGGTTTCCGAGATATCACGTTACCACAAATTTCATGTGGCACGCCTACAGACCACAATTATCAACCGATATCCATGACACTTACAAGATATAATAACAATGATAATATCGCGGAGTAGCCAAAATTCCGACCACTTCCGGTCAGCAGTTTCCGAGATATCAGGTTACCACACATTTCACGTGGCACGCATACATACCACAATTATTAACCGCTATCCACGAAACTTACAGGATATAACAACAATAATAATATCTCGGAGTAACCAAAATTTCGACCACTTCCAGTTAGCGGTTTCCGAGATATTAAGTTACCACACATTTCATGTGGCACGCCTACATACCACAATTATCAACCGATATCCACGAAACTTACAGGATATAATAACAATAATAATATCTCGGAGTAGCCAAAATTTCGACCACTTCCGGCTAGCAGTTTCAGAGATATCAGGTTACCACACATTTCATGTGGCACGCATACAGACTACAATTATTAACCGATATCCACGAAACTTACAGGATATAATATCAATAATAATATCTCGAAGTAGCCAAAATTTCGACCACTTCCGGTTAGCGGTTTCCGAGATATCAGGTTACCACACATTTCATGTGGCACGCATACAGACCACAATTATTAACCGATATCCACGAAACGTACAGGATATAATAACAATAATAATATCTCGGAGTAGCCAAAATTTCGACCACTTCCGGTCAGCAGTTTCTGAGATATCAGGTTACCACAGATTTCATGTGGCACGCATACAGGCCACAATTATCAACCGATATCTACGAAACTTACAGAATATAATTACATCAATAATATCTCGGAGTAGCCAAAATTTCGACCACTTCCGGTTAGCGGTTTCCGAGATATCAGGTTACCACACATTTCATGTGGCACGCCTACAGACCACAATTATCAACCGATATCTACGAAACTTACAGAATATAATTACATTAATAATATATCGGAGTAGGCAAAGTTTGGGCCACTTCCGGTTAGCGGTTTCCGAGATATCACGTTACCACAAATTTCACGTGGCACACCTACAGACCACAATTATCAACCGATATCCATGAAGCTTATAGGATATAATAACAATAATAATATCTCGGAGTAGTAAAAATGTCGACCACTTCCGGTTAGCAGTTTCCGAGATATCAGGTTGCCACACATTTCATGTGGCACGCATACAGACCACAATTATTAACCGATATCCACGAAACTTACAGGATATAATAACAATAATAATATCTCGGAGCAGCCAAAATTTCGACCACTTCCGGTTAGCAGTTTCCGAGATATCAGGTTACCACACATTTCATGTGCGCGCCTACAGACCACAATTATCAACCGATATCCATGAAACTTACAGGATATAATAATATCTCAGAGTAGCCAAAATTTCGACCACTTCCGGTTAGCAGTTTCCGAGATATCAGGTTACCACACATTTCATGTGGCACGCCTACAGACCAAAATTATCAACCGATATCCATGAAACTTACAGGATATAATAACAATGATAATATCTCGGGGTAGCCAAAATTTCGACCACTTCCGGTCAGCAGTCTCCGAGATATCAGGTTACCACACATTTCATGTGGCACGCCTACAGACCACAATTATCAACCGATATCCATGAAACTTAAAGGATATAATAACAATGATAATATCTCGGGGTAGCCAAAATTTCGACCACTTCCGGTCAGCAGTTTCCGAGATATCAGGTTACCACACATTTCATGTGGCACGCCTACAGACCACAATTATCAACCGATATCCACGAAACATACAGGATATAATAACATTAATAATATCTCGAAGTAGCCAAAATTTCGACCACTTCCGGTTAGCAGTTTCCGAGATATCAGGTTACCACACATTTCATGTGGCACGCCTACAGACCACAATTATCAACCGATATCCATGAAACTTACATGATATAACAACAATAATAATATCTCAAAGTAGCCAAAATTTCGACCACTTCCGGTTAGCATTTTCTGAGATATCAGGTTACCACAGATTTCATGTGGCACGCATACAGGCCACAATTATCAACCGATATCTACGAAACTTACAGAATAAAATTATATTAACAATATCTCGGAGTAGCCAAAATTTCGACCACTTCCGGTTAGCTGTTTCCGAGATATCAGGTTACCACACATTTCATGTGGCACGCCTACAGACCACAATTATCAACCGATATCCATGAAACTTACAGGATATAACAACAATAATAATATCTCGGAGTAGCCAAAATTTCAACCACTTCCGGTTAGCAGTTTCCGAGATATCAGGTTACCACACATTTCATGTGGCACGCCTACAGACCACAATTATCAACCGATATCCACGAAACTTACAGGATATAATAACAATAATAATATCTCGGAGTAGCCAAAATTTCGACCACTTCCAGTTAGCAGTTTCCGAGATATCAGGTTACCACACATTTCATGTGGCACGCATACAGGCCACAATTATCAACCGATATCTACGAAACTTACAGAATAAAATTATATTAATAATATCTCGGAGTAGCTAAAATTTCGACCACTTCCGGTTAGCGGTTTCCGAGATATCAGGTTACCACACATTTCATGTGGCACGCATACAGACCACAATTATTAACCGATATCCACGAAACGTACAGGATATAATAACAATAATAATATCTCGGAGTATCAGGTTACCACACATTTCATGTGCACGCCTACAGACCACAATTATCAACCGATATCCATGAAACTTACAGGATATAATAATATCTCGGAGTAGCCAAAATATCGACCACTTCCGGTTAGCGGTTTCCGAGATATAAGGTTACCACACATTTCATGTGGCACGCCTACAGACCACAATTATCAACCGATATCCATGAAACTTACAGGATATAACAACAATAATAATATCTCAGAGTAGCCAAAATTTCGACCACTTCCAGTTAGCAGTTTCCGAGATATCAGGTTACCACTTCCGGTTAGCGGTTTCCTAGATATCAGGTTACCACACATTTCATGTGGCACGCCTACAGACCACAATTATCATCCGATATCCATGAAACTTACAGGATATAATAACAATAATAATATCTCGGAGTAGCCAAAATTTCAGCCACTTCCGGTGGTCTGTAGGCGTGCCACATGAAATGTGTGGTAACCCGATATCTCGGAAACCGCTTACCAGAAGTGGCCGAAATTTGGGCTACTCCGAGATATTATCATTGCCATTCATTGGTATTATATTCTGTAAGTTTCGTGGATATCAGGTTATCACACATTTCATGTGGCACAGCCAAAATTTCGACCACTTCCGGTTAGCAGTTTCCAAGATATCAGGTTACCACACATTTCACGTGGCACGCATACATACCACAATTATTAACCGATATCCACGAAACTTACAGGATATAACAACAATAATAATATCTCGGAGTAGCCAAAATTTCGACCACTTCCAGTTAGCGGTTTCCGAGATATTAAGTTACCACACATTTCATGTGGCACGCCTACATACCACAATTATCAACCGAAATCCACGAAACTTACAGGATATAATAACAATAATAATATCTCGGAGTAGCCAAAATTTCGACCACTTCCGGCTAGCAGTTTCAGAGATATCAGGTTACCACACATTTCATGTGGCACGCATACAGACCACAATTATTAACCGATATCCACGAAACTTACAGGATATAATATCAATAATAATATCTCGAAGTAGCCAAAATTTCGACCACTTCCGGTTAGCGGTTTCCGAGATATCAGGTTACCACACATTTCATGTGGCACGCATACAGACCACAATTATTAACCGATATCCACGAAACGTACAGGATATAATAACAATAATAATATCTCGGAGTAGCCAAAATTTCGACCACTTCCGGTCAGCAGTTTCTGAGATATAAGGTTACCACAGATTTCATGTGGCACGCATACAGGCCACAATTATCAACCGATATCTACGAAACTTACAGAATATAATTACATCAATAATATCTCGGAGTAGGCAAAGTTTGGGCCACTTCCGGTTAGCGGTTTCCGAGATATCACGTTACCACAAATTTCATGTGGCACGCCTACAGACCACAATTATCAACCGATATCCATGAAACTTATAGGATATAATAACAATAATAATATCTCGGAGTAGTAAAAATGTCGACCACTTCCGGTTAGCAGTTTCCGACATATCAGGTTACCCCACATTTCATGTGGCACGCCTACAGACCACAATTATCAACCGATATCCATGAAACTTACAGGATATAATAACAATGATAATATCTCGGAGTAGCCAAAATTTCGACCACTTCCGGTCAGCAGTTTACGAGATATCAGGTTACCACACATTTCATGTGGCACGCATACAGACCACAAATATCAACCGATATCCACGAAACTTACAGGATATAATAACAATAATAGTATCTCGGAGTAGCATAAATTTCGGCCACTTGCGGTAAGCGGCTTTCGAGATATCGGGTTACCACACATTTCATGTGACCCGCCTACAGACCACAATTATCAACCGATAGCCATGAAACTTACAGGATATAATAACAATAATAATATCTCGGAATGGCTACTGCGAGATATTATTATTGTTATTATATCCTGTAAGTTTTATGGCTATCGGTTGATAATTGTGGTCTGTAGGCGTGCCACATGAAATGTGTTGTAACCCGATATCTCGGAAGCCGCTTACCGTGGCACGCCTACAGACCACCGAAAGTGGCCGGAATTTTGGCTACTCCGAGATATTATTATTGTTATTATATCCTGTAAGTTTCATGGATATCGGTTGATAATTGTGGTCTGTAGGCGTGCCACATGAAATGTGTGGTAACCTGATATCTTGGAAACTGCTAACCGGAAGTGGTCGAAATTTTGGCTACTCTGAGATATTATTATATCCTGTAAGTTTCATGGATATCGGTTGATAATTGTGGTCTGTAGGCGTGCCACATGAAATGTGTGGTAACCTGATATCTCGGAAACTGCTAACCGGAAGTGGTCGAAATTTTGGCTACTCCGAGATATTATTATTGTTATTATATCCTGTAAGTTTCGTGGATATCGGTTAATAATTGTGGTCTGTATGCGTGCCACATGAAATGTGTGATAACCTGATATCCACGAAACTTACAGAATATAATACCAATGAATGGCAATGATAATATCTCGGAGTAGCCCAAATTTCGGCCACTTCTGGTAAGCGGTTTCCGAGATATCGGGTTACCACACATTTCATGTGGCACGCCTACAGACCACCGGAAGTGGCTGAAATTTTGGCTACTCCGAGATATTATTATTGTTATTATATCCTGTAAGTTTCATGGATATCGGTTGATAATTGTGGTCTGTAGGCGTGCCACATGAAATGTGTGGTAACCTGATATCTAGGAAACCGCTAACCGGAAGTGGTAACCTGATATCTCGGAAACTGCTAACTGGAAGTGGTCGAAATTTTGGCTACTCTGAGATATTATTATTGTTGTTATATCCTGTAAGTTTCATGGATATCGGTTGATAATTGTGGTCTGTAGGCGTGCCACATGAAATGTGTGGTAACCTTATATCTCGGAAACCGCTAACCGGAAGTGGTCGAAATTTTAGCTACTCCGAGATATTATTAATATAATTTTATTCTGTAAGTTTCGTAGATATCGGTTGATAATTGTGGCCTGTATGCGTGCCACATGAAATGTGTGGTAACCTGATATCTCGGAAACTGCTAACTGGAAGTGGTCGAAATTTTGGCTACTCCGAGATATTATTATTGTTATTATATCCTGTAAGTTTCGTGGATATCGGTTGATATTTGTGGTCTGTATGCGTGCCACATGAAATTTGTGGTAACGTGATATCTCGGAAACCGCTAACCGGAAGTGGCCCACTTCCGGTCAGCAGTCTCCGAGATATCAGGTTACCACACATTTCATGTGGCACGCCTACAGACCACAATTATCAACCGATATCCATGAAACTTAAAGGATATAATAACAATGATAATATCTCGGGGTAGCCAAAATTTCGACCACTTCCGGTCAGCAGTTTCCGAGATATCAGGTTACCACACATTTCATGTGGCACGCATACAGACCACAAATATCAACCGATATCCACGAAACTTACAGGATATAATAACAATAATAGTATCTCGGAGTAGCATAAATTTCGGCCACTTGCGGTAAGCGGCTTTCGAGATATCGGGTTACCACACATTTCATGTGACCCGCCTACAGACCACAATTATCAACCGATAGCCATGAAACTTACAGGATATAATAACAATAATAATATCTCGGAATGGCTACTCCGAGATATTATTATTGTTATTATATCCTGTAAGTTTTATGGCTATCGGTTGATAATTGTGGTCTGTAGGCGTGCCACATGAAATGTGTTGTAACCCGATATCTCGGAAGCCGCTTACCGTGGCACGCCTACAGACCACCGAAAGTGGCCGGAATTTTGGCTACTCCGAGATATTATTATTGTTATTATATCCTGTAAGTTTCATGGATATCGGTTGATAATTGTGGTCTGTAGGCGTGCCACATGAAATGTGTGGTAACCTGATATCTTGGAAACTGCTAACCGGAAGTGGTCGAAATTTTGGCTACTCCGAGATATTATTATTGTTGTTATATCCTGTAAGTTTCATGGATATCGGTTGATAATTGTGGTCTGTAGGCGTGCCACATGAAATGTGTGGTAACCTGATATCTCGGAAACTGCTAACCGGAAGTGGTCGAAATTTTGGCTACTCCGAGATATTATTATTGTTATTATATCCTGTAAGTTTCGTGGATATCGGTTAATAATTGTGGTCTGTAGGCGTGCCACATGAAATGTGTGGTAACCTGATATCTCGGAGACTGCTGACCGGAAATGTGTGATAACCTGATATCCACGAAACTTACAGAATATAATACCAATGAATGGCAATGATAATATCTCGGAGTAGCCCAAATTTCGGCCACTTCTGGTAAGCGGTTTCCGAGATATCGGGTTACCACACATTTCATGTGGCACGCCTACAGACCACCGGAAGTGGCTGAAATTTTGGCTACTCCGAGATATTATTATTGTTATTATATCCTGTAAGTTTCATGGATATCGGTTGATAATTGTGGTCTGTAGGCGTGCCACATGAAATGTGTGGTAACCTGATATCTAGGAAACCGCTAACCGGAAGTGGTAACCTGATATCTCGGAAACTGCTAACTGGAAGTGGTCGAAATTTTGGCTACTCTGAGATATTATTATTGTTGTTATATCCTGTAAGTTTCATGGATATCGGTTGATAATTGTGGTCTGTAGGCGTGCCACATGAAATGTGTGGTAACCTTATATCTCGGAAACTGCTAACCGGAAGTGGTCGAAATTTTAGCTACTCCGAGATATTATTAATATAATTTTATTCTGTAAGTTTCGTAGATATCGGTTGATAATTGTGGCCTGTATGCGTGCCACATGAAATGTGTGGTAACCTGATATCTCGGAAACTGCTAACTGGAAGTGGTCGAAATTTTGGCTACTCCGAGATATTATTATATCCTGTAAGTTTCGTGGATATCGGTTGATATTTGTGGTCTGTATGCGTGCCACATGAAATTTGTGGTAACGTGATATCTCGGAAACCGCTAACCGGAAGTGGCCCAAACTTTGCCTACTCCGAGATATTATTAATGTAATTATATTCTGTAAGTTTCGTAGATATCGGTTGATAATTGTGGTCTGTAGGCGTGCCACATGAAATGTGTGGTAACCTGATATCTCGGAAACTGCTAACCGGAAGTGGTTGAAATTTTGGCTACTCCGAGATATTGTTAATATAATTTTATTCTGTAAGTTTCGTAGATATCGGTTGATAATTGTGGCCTGTATGCGTGCCACATGAAATCTGTGGTAACCTGATATCTCAGAAAATGCTAACCGGAAGTGGTCGAAATTTTGGCTACTCTGAGATATTATTATTGTTGTTATATCATGTAAGTTTCATGGATATCGGTTGATAATTGTGGTCTGTAGGCGTGCCACATGAAATGTGTGGTAACCTGATATCTCGGAAACTGCTAACCGGAAGTGGTCGAAATTTTGGCTACTCCGAGATATTATTAATGTTATTATATCCTGTATGTTTCGTGGATATCGGTTGATAATTGTGGTCTGTAGGCGTGCCACATGAAATGTGTGGTAACCTGATATCTCGGAAACTGCTGACCGGAAGTGGTCGAAATTTTGGCTACCCCGAGATATTATCATTGTTATTATATCCTTTAAGTTTCATGGATATCGGTTGATAATTGTGGTCTGTAGGCGTGCCACATGAAATGTGTGGTAACCTGATATCTCGGAGACTGCTGACCGGAAGTGGTCGAAATTTTGGCTTCCCCGAGATATTATCGTTGTTATTATATCCTGTAGGTTTCATGGATATCGGTTGATAATTTTGGTCTGTAGGCGTGCCACATGAAATGTGTGGTAACCTGATATCTCGGAAACTGCTAACCGGAAGTGGTCGAAATTTTGGCTACTCTGAGATATTATTATATCCTGTAAGTTTCATGGATATCGGTTGATAATTGTGGTCTGTAGGCGTGCCACATGAAATGTGTGGTAACCTGATATCTCGGAAACTGCTAACCGGAAGTGGTCGAAATTTTGGCTACTCCGAGATATTATTATTGTTATTATATCCTGTAAGTTTCGTGGATATCGGTTAATAATTGTGGTCTGTATGCGTGCCACATGAAATGTGTGGCAACCTGATATCTCAGAAACTGCTAACCGGAAGTGGTCGATATTTTGGCTACTCCGAGATATTATCATTGTTATTATATCCTGTAAGTTTCGTGGATATCGGTTGATGGTCTGTAGTCGTGCCACATGAAATGTGTGGTAACCTGTATCTCGGAAACCGCTAACCGGAAGTGGTCGAAAATTTGGCTACTCCGAGATAATATTAATGTTATCATATTCTGTGAGTTTCGTGGATATTGGTTGATAATTGTTGTGCGGAGACGTACAAGTGGCGAATAGCCCCCGAATTGTCTTACCACATGTGGCAAATAGCCCCAGCCTTAATCAACTGCGTCTATCTTTTAAATTATGTTGAATTTATCTTGCATGGCCTGGGAGTACAATCGCGTGCTATACGGTTCTAGTATATTGGATAAGTAGCTTAACAAAAGACGCGGTCGGTAACTGCTAAGCCGTTACTCAACACTATAGCTTCTAGCTATTTCACAGAACAGACTACAAAATAGAACTTAGGCAGTTTGTTACGTTTTATCAATATTATAAAAGAGTTTACCCAGCCCATAAACAACACGAAAGATTGTATATTATGTTTTCCATTAAATCAAAATAAGATACAGCTGAATATAGCAAAACTAACTTTTTGCAGGTTTGCCCTCGCCAGTGCTGTGGGCATCTCTAACGTACCGCGGCAATCAGATCCTCTAATCATCTGGCAAATTTTGTTTAGCAATATTGGTAACTATGACTGTGACCGGTTGCCAGAAATAAAAATTAACTAGCTGGTCGTCAATTTCCTTCCTGTTCATTCAATTTAAAACCGACAAAGGATCTTTAACGTCCACACCATTGTGTACAGGCAATCAGGTTTTCCGCTCCTATCCAAACAAATATACATTGTCAATTGCAGTGATCACCATATGTTTGGCGCAATATAGCCTGGTTTAAGCTGACGTGCTATTAAACAACATTTAATTTGTTCATTCATATCCACTGCAGACCCTCTGTTATGGTGTTTGATTGGTATCATGTCGTGATGTCGCCTTTCATAAGGCGCGGGGTGGGATGGCCGAATGGTTACCACGTGCGTGCTGTGTAATTGAGTCAACTTGCGTGGTTTCAAATCTCCGGCTGTACGTGACAAGGAGTAGGGTCGCCTGTCTAACCTTGTGGGTTTTCTCCGGGTCCTCCTGTTTTCTCCCACTGGACGTTACACCCCATTTTTCTCTCTCTCTCTCTTCTCCCTCTCTCTCTCTCTCTCTCTCTCTCTCTCTCTCTCTCTCTCTCTCATAAGGCGACAACCAGACAACCTGACATATCAAAACATTTTAACCCGACACCACGACAACCCGACATTACGAAATTTTTAATGCCGTGGTCTCAGGTGATAAAGGGGGGTTGGGATGGAATAGTGGTCTAGAGAGCCGCGCTTCGACCTCTAGCTGTCCGGTCACCTCTGGCTTGCGGCTGTGGTTTCGATCCCTGGTGTGAGCGTATGTGGCATGGAGATAGGGGCGCCTTCTCAACCTGGTGGGTTTCCTCCGGGCACTCCTGTTTCCTCTCACTGCTAAAGATCCCTACGCGCAGGCGAATAATGGAAATAAAATTGAAACCATATGTTAGCCCCAAAATGACCTAGTTTGTGTCGAGTGGACGTTAACCCCCATTTGTCTTTCTCTATCTCAGGTGATGAAGGTTGTTTTGTCGGGTTAAAATGTCCTGATGTCGTGGTGAAGTGTCGGGATTTCGGGTTTTGAGGGCGGCATCACGACATGATATCAGCCACCATACTCAGCCCTGCACCACTGACAAGGAGAAATCACGGAGGCTAACGTCTTGCTCACCGAGTCACCATGGCTCCTTGAAGAAATGGGTGTAGAGCGGGCCATTATTGTAACTGAAACAGCTGGTAAACGATTGTAGTCCATCTATTTATGTTAATTAATTCTTACTACCCGGGTTTCGTCTTGTATTTATTGTGTATTTTCTGTGAACAGTTGGGTCTTGAATAGAATGTTTAAATTTCTATTTTCTGGTGAATATTCATGAGTTTTAAACGCATAGATGTGGAAGTAAACAAACAGAATTAGGGAAATCCTGTAACAAAGTGATCTATACCTTTCATAAACTGAGCAATCATATAGGTGCAAAGAACTGTATGACCTCTGTTAGTTTTGATATATATTATAGTGGACGTTTCTTAACTCTCTAAACTTATTTTAAGGCACGATCTTATTAACTATCTAATTTATTAAATGTTATTTACAAGCTACATATGATCTGTGTATAACACGCGGCAGAACTTCCTTATTTGATGATCCCTCTTGTCCATCTTCCCTAAGTGTTGGAGGTTTTTATAAGCAGAAGTTTACTCACAGTTAGCAGACAACCTGAGAGGATGAGAGAGAGCAGACGAGACGGCAGAAACCGGTGTATGGACTCGCCCGAGTTCAACCGCTGCATTGGCAGCGGGGCGGAATGGTAGATTCAATATGGTTAGATGTGTTCCTGTCGTATATATATAGTTCCAGTATATATAGACTAGTTTCTGTAGTGTAGATGTAGGCCTATTTATGTACCCGTTCCCGCTGTAAATAAACCATATATTTATGAAACTGATTTCTGTAATAACCCACAATACTGTTACATTCCCCTTCTAAAACCATGTCACGGCCGGTAGATTCATTTGACCAGCTCAAGTCAACCCCTTTCAATATTTTCATCGGATGATTGTGACATATTAAACTCTTTGTGGTTATAAACATTCAGATGATCGGAACTGTTATAAAGGCCAAGAAATATCATAGATGTAAATGTTATGGAAAGACTCCACATGGAGGCCAACCACCGTTCAAGTTCGTCTATTTATGGTAATTCTTCCTCTGTCTCTTTTCGACCCCTTTGCATGCCCATTTTTGTTGATTTTTTGGTCTAAAATGGACGAAGAGGGTTTGAATTAAGATTATCTGCGGATGGATAACGGGTTTTTCAGTTTGGTTACGGTGATATGCACTAGTTACATCATAACGCGGATTATCCATAAGGCTGATTATCCTGGTACAAGGACATTGAGTAATAACTATTTCTCTCCTAAAGATAACCAACAGCTTGCGGAGGTTCCAATTTATTTTTGTGATCTCGAAGGCTTATCCCGTTTAATCCCCGGGGGTTCGGTTGCCGAATATTTCAAAACGAACGCTTTAAATCTTAAGAATTTTAACCAAGTCAACTGACGAATGACGATGTTTTGATTCCCCGCGTCTTCGTGATAAGGAGTGAGGGCGCCTGCAAACCTAGTTGGTTTTCTCCGGGTCCCTCGATTACCACATCCCACCCAATTTGAAATTAAATTGAACCGTGTTAGTCTAGGATTGTGTCGATAAGACGTTAAACCCATTTCACCCTCCCATTAATCTACCCACACTGCAATTTAAACAACAGGTGACTATAGCATGGGACCCGCTCTCATTAAATAGTTTATTTACTAGCAGTTCGTTTATATACATTCTTTGATGAGTTTATTTAATACAGTCACTGTCCTGTATTTGATTACTAGAACGAATCTTAGACAGCTGCTTATTGATGGCAGTAAAGCGGCGTGAAGGTTCTGAATTGACTGTGCTTCTTGTAAGCCCCATTGATGCCTTCAATGAACGGAAGAGATAAGATATTGTATTACTACTAGGTATACTAACAGAGCTTCATTTATGCCAACAGTTAGCGGAAGTATATGTGAGAACATATTGTGTTATCACTTCTTATAAACAGGTTGTCGGGGACAAACGTCGATTTTTATGTTAACTCAAGTACAATACCTGTTTTTAAAACAACTTGCTGTCAATACCTTTATATGTTTAACGTTCGCGAAAAGTGTACGTTTTTTAAAATATACACAAGTGAATTGCCTGGAGGCAACATTCTATTGTCCTCGCATTTATTCAAAGTTCTACCATCTAGAGAGTTAGCCGCTGACAAAAACAGCAACTCGCGTTTTCTACTTCATATTAAATCGTGTATAACTTCTGCTAGAAACATATGCAAGTGAAGAGACTGGCGGAGGAATTCTCACGTTATATCGACGTCCTCGAGAGTTAACTACCAGTTACGGCGCACATTATTAGCTAGGACATTTCTTATGGTTAATTCACGGGATCTTATAATAAATACGGTTTAACTAAGTCTAACTTCCTGAATATTTGTAGATATGGGGGCTAACCAAGTCTAACATCCAGATTACCTGTTATAAGAAATCGTACATTATACCTGTTTAATTTACCTGCTGTGACATACACAATGAAATATATAATAATAATAATAATATCAGTTTTTGTGTTTTGTATTGTAAAGACTAGCTTGATTTCTACAATAGCGTTTAATAAAAATGATTTTAACGATATTATCATGGATAGAGAGATATTGGAGACATTCGATTCAGTTAAATCGAAGACAGAATGCGCCCTGAAGTGTACGGAGAATTCAGATTGTTTGTCGTATTTTTATAACTATGTTGACGGATTCTGTCAAATTCATCATGTAGTGTTTATCAGCCCAGTTGATGGCGTGGCTAAATCTTTTACTACCTATTCTGTAGTATTTGACGGTAAGTGTTTTTATTGTTACTACTTATTCTATAATATTTGACGGTAAGTTATTTTATAGTATTTGACGGTAAGTTATTTTATAGTATTTGACGTTAAGTTATTCTATAGTATTTGACGTCAAGTTATTCTATAGTATTTGACGTTAAGTTATTTTATAGTATTTGACGGTAAGTTATTTTATAGTATTTGACGGTAGGTTACTCTATAGTTTGACGGTAAGTTATTCTATAGTATTTGACGTCAAGTTATTCTATAGTATTTGACGTTAAGTTATTTTATAGTATTTGACGGTAAGTTATTTTATAGTATTTGACGGTAGGTTACTCTATAGTTTGACGGTAAGTTATTCTATAGTATTTGACGGTAAGTTATTCTATAGTATTTGACGGTAAGTTATTTTATAATATTTGACGGTAAGTTATATCGACGTAAGTTACTACTTATTCTATAATATTTGACGGTAAGTTATTCTATAGTATTTGACGGTAAGTTATTCTATAGTATTTGACGGTAAGTTGTTTTATAGTATTTGACGGTAAGTTATTCTATAATATTTGACGGTAAGTTATTTTATAGTATTTTACAGTAAGTTATTCTATAATATTTGACGGTAAATTAAATTATAGTATTTGACGGTAAGTTATTCTATAGTATTTGACGGTGAGTTATTTTATTGTTTAATAATAAATAATTTTATAGTATTTGACGTTAAGTTATTCTATTGTATTTGACGGTGAGTCATTTTATAGTATTTGACCGTAAGATATTCTATAGTATTTGACGGTAAATTATTTTATTATATGTATAGTACTGGGAACGTACCCTTATTCTGTCTTGCAGATGGGACGCAACCCTTGGGTTATTTGTCACTAGTTCTCACAATGTTACCTAATAATAAGAAGAAGTTGTTTAACACATAATGTCAATAATGTCTTTAAGAGCTAATAATGATTATGCTTCTTGAATTTCTGTGTTTATATCCTAATTTTGGTTACCATAGATTTGATTAAAGTGTATTCTAAATATTTAATCCGTTTCTAATGGAGAGGATTATAACCCAGACCAAGACATGTTAACAACAAGTTCAAGCGGACAAGAGGGATTATCAATTTGAAAGCGAGCTAGCTTTAACTTAATTAATTAATTGTTAGTGTACAACAAATATATGTTTGTTAGTGTGTTGCACACTATGACAGTACCATTCGATCTTTAAGCTCCACGCTGCCTTCACTTCCGTGGCCAAAACTCATAACTGCAGTTTAGGTTCTTTATCTTTATTTTATTGTATAAAAACTCGTAGCGTACAAGAACTCTTGGGGGGTTGGAATGGCCTAGTGGTCTAGAGTGCCGCGCTTCGACCTCTAGCTGGCCGGTCACCTGTGGCTTGCGGCTGTGGTTTCGAGCCCTGGTGTGAGCGTATGTGGCATGGAGAAAGGAGCTCCTTCTCAACCTCGTGGGTTTCCTCCGGGCACTCCGGTTTCCTCCCACAGCAAAGACCCCTGCGCGTGCGCTAAGATTATGAAAATGAAAAATAAGACTTGTCTGCGATATCACCTTCGGTGGAAGCGGACGTTAAACACCAAGAACAACAAGAACTCTTGGCAGTTGGAATTCGATATATTTCCCTCATATCGCACTATATGGCGTATGTCCGTCTTCATTAACCCTAGTTCGGAGTAGAACAGTAGGACTTTAAACTGAATTTACTTTCATTTCATTTTATTTTTTTATTTAAGTTTTAATAGGTTCATCATAAACAAGTGTCAGCTTTGTTATGTTTCCACTAAAGGATTTCATTGTTAATAGGTTTAATAGTCGGATAAACTAATGGAAAACATGCAATTATCCAACTTTTATTAAAAGCCTATATAGAAGCCCGAGACTAGACAGTTGTTTGTTATTTTATACACGTAACATCGATCAAAACGTTATTGTTTCCATTTTCAAATCTTTTTAAGGATATTTCTTTAGATATTGTTTAGATATTGTTCTTGGTTTTTGAATGCGATCTTGAATGACTTATTCAACTCTGTTTTTAATCGGTTTCTTTTAAATTGGATATTTTGTTGTGGCGACGTTGGTGCAGACCTATTACAATAACAGTCACATTATGCAATATCCATTGATCAATATTGATCAATGTCTTTCTTAACTGATAAAAACATTTCCATGAATAATATTCTTGTTCGTTGCTGATTGGGTGATCTACTGGTCTAACGAGTGTGAGGCGTAGTTTCGATTGAAAGTTTTCGTTCGTGGCTTTCCTCTGGTTCTTCCAGTTTCACCCCCATTGCTAAATACATATACTTTGTATCACCAAACTCTCATATTCCCAATTCATTGCACATTTATGATGTGCACCAAAATCAAACTCATCCAAGATGTTATTCTCAAGTAAAGATTGGGGAACAAGCTATTTAATATATAACCTCTCTGCTATACAACAGAAACCACAGACTACGTAACCGAATTTTGATCAAATCAATCTGAATAAAATAACAATAAAATGAACAAAAAGTCTCTGTACATATTTACAATTTCTGGTGGCAATATAATATTCATAGTTTTAGCTACTGAATCTTAGTTTTAAAGGCCCAATACCACTCTTGTTGCAACTGAATAATATGTCCCAATCTTTATTCTCGTTGACCAACAAATTCTACTATTTTACAATATTCCAATTAAATGATGATACAAATTTCGTCTTAAAACACCTATTTTTTAAAATTGGAAAAATTCAGCTAAATAGTTTGAAAAGGTTAACGTAAAAATGTATTTGCAAATGAGACTTGAATTTAAAAATGGACAAGCAAAAGAGGATGTAATGGATAATTTACACAACGGGTAGGACACTTAGTACTTAATTAGAATAAGGTTATTATTTATTTTCTGGAGCTGTCAAGCCAACAAGAGTGTTATTGTCCCTTTCATTGAACCTCCCGGAGATGTCTGGAACACTGTGAACTTATTGAAAGATCAAACTAGATATCGTCTGTGCATTGTAATAAAGGCTGTATTGAAATTAGGTTTTGGGGTAAGATTGGATGTTTAGGTATATCGGAATGTGAATTATAACAGGTTCAAAGATAGTGATTGGCATCGCCAAACTCATGACCGCAAGCGCATACATGGCTCTCTGGGGTGTGCCTTTAAAACTTATGACGAATACAGATCTTTTGACCTTCAATAGGGCAACGATTGTGGAATCGGAAAGGTCCCACAAACTTCGTACATATTTCAGTTTGAGTGTGTTACATGTTCTGTCACTGTTTTCGTAGAGGGGCGGGACAATTTTAACTAGACGGTACAGTGTGATTTCAATCAAATTCGACCACACCCGCTATTTTTGTATTATAAAACGTATTTTAACGTTTATTAAAAACGTATAAAATGTGTGATACACCGTTCAAGAATGATTTTCGTACAATCTGTAGAAATAATGCAGGAAGTACACAACCATAAGTCCCAAAATAGAAATGTTTGGGATATAAACATATTGCAGCGGAATAGGTCAAGCTTGTGACCACAAGCAAATTGGAATGAACGTCCGAGAGGACGGATGGACAGTGGCGACGACATGAAAATGTGCGTGAACAAACACTGACAGACTCAATGCGGAACAAAAATTGCGCAAAAATCGATTCATAGACAGGTGACCAGCACCCCACGATTCCCTCCTTTAATTTCAGACATTTTCATGCACGAGACTTTTGACACAGAACGCGAAACGAAATTAACGGCGTGATGAATTATCCTATTCATTGTTTTGTCTTACAGCTACCTCACACATGATTCACAAGGATGCGTATAGCTCATAGACCTTGTTTCGTCTGTTGAGCAAAACGCCTGTCTGCTGGTTGGTGTGAGTATTTAGTAGCATTGATTAAGACGTGAAAAATTCGATATTTATCGATAAATACGAATCATGACGCTGAAACATTTTTTTTTCGTTAAGACGTTTGAGGTAAATTATACTTTATATTTATTTTAATATAATTATCTCGAAGATTATGAACTAACTATTTTAAAGAGAGCGCGAGCTCCGACTGAGGATGAGCATATGTGATACAGTGTGCTACGGGAGACATTTGGACCTGACAGTGGCACTATGGCCTATTCTTATTTCGAGTGCCACCTCTCGGGGATTCATTTAGGTGTACGCCAATGTATAAACTGGAGAGAGAGAGAGAGAGAAATGGGGTTTAACGTCCACTCGACACAAACTAGGTCATTTCAGGAACTAACATATGGTTTAATTTTATTTCAGTTATTCGCTTGCGCGTGGGGGTCTTTAGCAGTGGGTAAACCGGAGAAAACCCACGAGGTTGGACAGGCCACCCTACTCCTTGCCAAGTACAACCGGGGATTCGAAACCACGGCAGTTGACTCAATGGCAGGCCGTATGATACAGCACGCACGCTAACCATTCGGCCACCCGACCCTCCTATAAACTATAGACTTTCTACTCGGTTATTCACCACTGAGAAGGATGAAACACGCCGGAAAATCCCGAAGAACTTTTTATGTATGACAATATTGTTTTTCTAGATTTATTCTTTACTTAACTGGGATCAAATATTTGCTTAATAAGCACTTGATTTCATTCCAGGACTTACATTACTTGTTTATAACGAAGCCATCATTCTCGATCACAAAGACGCATTTGTTGGCGGTTTTTAGCTTTAGCACTTGTGCAAAACGAACACACCGCACTCATTCTTGTGTCATAGTATGTTAAAATTCATTATTTTAGATCAAAGTGAAGAAGCTATTATGTAAGAACTAAATCTGAACATATCTTTTTTTGTAGCTTCCAATGTGTGGTTAACTATTCTGGAAGTATTGTGTAACGATCAACCAGCTTATGTTTATGTATCTTTATTCGTATACACATCCTTCTCAACCTCGTGGGTTTCCTCCGGGCACTCCGGTTTCCTCCCACTGCTAAAGACCCCTACGCGTATGCGAATTATTGAAATAAAAATTGAAACCATATGTTAGTCCCAAAATGACCTAGTTTGTGTCGAGTGGACGTTAAACCCCATTTCTCTCTCTCTCTCTCTCTCTCTCTCTCTCTCTCTCTCTCTCTCTCTCTCTCTCTCTCTCCCTCTCTCTCTCTCTCTCGTATACACATTGATTGGGAACCAGTTTAAACACCGGTGACCTACATGGAATAGTCTTCAATAATACTGGTAGTTTGTGTCGAGTGGACGTTAAACCCCATCTCTCTCTCTCTCTCTCTCTCTCTCTCTCTCTCTCTCTCTTATACACATTGATTGGGAACCAGTTTAAACACCGGTGACCTACATGGAATAGTCTTCAATAATACTGGTAGCCAAACTATTTTTAAGAATTAGGACTTTCAAACGTTGTATTTGATTCCATAAGTTTATAGACGACCAGCCCAGTCGAAACGTTGCTCATTTATGAGGTAATTGTATTCCATAAACTTGTGACTTGTATAACACAAAGGCTGTGAATGCTATTTATATATTTTTTTAAATAACACAAATATTGCTACTTTCATATTTAGTTCATAACCTCAACGGAAACCGAACGAATTAACACACAAACTAAATAAAATATTTTAAAAAATAAACTAGCAGACAAATTAATTAAAATAATTTTTTAAAGTACAAGCATTATTCATTATGTCTGTAATTATGTTTATCAATCAACAAGGTACTTGATGGGGTGGGGGATAACTATAGTGTCGTAGTTCTTTTTAAAAGTTAGTCGGAATATTTAATATAATCCATCTCAAATCCCCCACCTTCCCCAAACATGGCTGTTCGCATTCTTAAGAAACAGGGAACCAACCAAACATAATTTACGTAATAGTAGTTATGTGGACCGCTTTTAAATACAATAAAGCACCGCCCTTTTTTTAGTTGCCCACACACACCTTCCGTAGATTCACGCTCTTCATTTTGCTATGTCATCAGATGTTTTATTCGGATGGCGGAGAAAAGCAAAGGTGAAGACATTTTTTGGATACAAAGGGGTGTACGATAAGTGGAATTGCACCCAGCTACTGTTCGGTCATTCTTGATAATAGATGTGTGACTAGTAGAGTCAAATTGCAGAATAACCCTAAAAAATTTGCAAGAAAACGTTTTATTGCATTTTCTTACAGTATTTGGTCTAGAGAACAACATTTCAAAAGTTTTCTGAAATTGAGCTACCGCAAAGGGTCTAAATATGACGTCAAACAAAATGACCACCATTGGACCAAAATCCCCCATTTTCTGCTCATATTATTCTGTCAAAGCCGTTGTTTGAGAAGACTCAGGTGTAAAACAATGCTATTATAAAATCAATATCTTAGTCATTCATCACTTTGTGAGTGTTGTGCAGTATTTCCAAGTGACGTCATGGTGTTATAAGGGGTCGTTATAACGTCACGACGAAAATTGTTACTTTCTGGTGGTTTCTTAGCCATTTCATTTGAGGTTGTAGTTGGATGGATTGGATAAATGCGGACGATTGCGGCAATAGAATTGCCGATGGCGATTTATGACCTGTCTACACCTATATTATCACCTAAAAAAGTTCCAGTCCGAAATCCATGCCAATATGGGTCAATGTGGCCGAAATTCAAAATGGCCGCCTGTTTTGGCCGGTAAATTCCATTTTCCACTCAATTAATCATAATATGCATTTATGCATTTTCGGGGTAACTGAATCCATGTATATAAATAAGTGTTACCGCTGAATCAATATTGGGGGTTATACAAGATGGCGGACATTTTGGGCGGGAAAGTTCGTATTTTACACAAGGATCAACTTTATACCTTTTCGAGGTTGCAGAATCCATTTTTGTACATATTTTAGTGATTAAGTGATTATCTGTGTCAATATAGGAGAAATACCAATTAGGGATTTAGATAACAAATTAGGGTATGGAAGTTAAATATGATAATTTTACCTTAAAGCTTATACAATGACATTCATTGAGTATCAACTAAATTTTAGTTGCCCAGTTCACTGCGGTAGTGGCGTATGGGTATGTCGACTGGGGGACACTTCCAGGTCATTGCGGAAACTGATCATGCCTACTGAAGCACGTTGCTAATTTAACCCACAAACTAATTCAAACGTTGAATCTGTCACATGTGCAGTGAACCAATTGATAATAAACTGCTCGATATTATTTCGGTGAAAAATACTATGTGGAATGTCACAACTTTCACTACTGCACCATGTTGTTACGCTATTGGAGTTGAGGAGCCGTATCACGGTCTAGACCGTATGGGGTGCCAAAATTTATTCAAGACCAATACGTTAGTTACCGTCACCATGAACTATAATCTGTAACAAGTAACTTGATCGTCTTCTCGTTCTTGGGGTTGTCAGTCTACTTTCAATTCTAATCCCCTACCCTTTTGTAAGGAATGTCAGTCCCTGTTGATACTTGTTTGTCTTACTTACTTCTTGATTGCAGCTATATATGTTCATGTTGATATCTTTAGACTTTGCTGGCTCCCCAGTCATGTTGATATTATAGGGAATGATTAAGCAGACTTAGCTGCCAAGTCTGCTTTAGATCTTCCCACATCACAACTTCTTTTACCCGTCACATAATTTTAAGCTTGTATCAGCCATATGACCACTGGCAACGGTCTTGAAATCTTGCAGACACAAATAAACTTCATCACATCAAGCCCCTCCTTGGAGATTTGTGACACTATGGGGATGGATTGTGACTATCCTGGTCACTTATCGTCTAGGATTCTCTTGGACTTCACGTCATGATAAATATTTCCAATGTTCATAAGTGTGGAAGACTTATTACGTTAACTGTGTGTTTATATCTTTATAACATCCATGATACAGGAAACTACACATATATCAATGACATCAAATATAAGTTAAATATAAGTTCTCATTCCCCAGCTTGATTCTCTTTACCCCACCATTTCGTAGGACAAGTTTACTGACGCTACCCCTCAACATCATATGGCTCTCCAACGACTAAACAGGGTGGTCTAATCCAAGTGGTTTCTAATTGATGTCCGAATAATTTTCTTAGTGTACCCGCCTCTCAGACTAGCAGGCTGGTGGTATGATCTTACCCTGGGAAGCCTCTCAATGATATCTGGAGAAACTTAAACAGTGAATGTTCTTTATGAAGAGGCTACGCGCATGAGTCAGTATTGAGCCCCGGGAAATAGACCAGGTAGTTCCTTTATCGGTTTGGTCAGCTGCACAGACGCTACCCTGGATATCAACACAGTGTACTTATATGGGCACCTAGCGGGTAGCAAACCACGTTTCTAAGGCATGGGATTACCATATTTGGATTATCAGACTATGATGTCATTGCCCGATTTTATTAAACTTCCAAACATATTCTTGTTAGCCTAGTTCTAGTTGTCACTGGTGCTAGCTAACAACTTCAACTTACATAACTTAAGTAACCTCTACAGTATATAGCCTCTATAGTGTTACAAATTGGCCTAGCTCCTACAGGTCTAATAGGGGAGATGAGTTTTTTTTGGGTCGCTCTCGTATTGGTCATACATTTTCTGAAATACATAGGTCTGCCTCCACTGTCGATGTTGGTGATCGAAATCAGACACATTCAGTTTAATTAAGTCCACAACAGAATTCATAATGTAATAGTAAGACTTTAATAAATGCTATGGAACCTTTGTATTGACAACCCGATAGGCCAAAAGGTCGCTGGCCTACAAAAGACCTCACCGATGATAATGATGATGATGATGAGAAAGACCCCTTTCATCATGCCAGCTTTCGTAATGAGCATTGGTCGGCCGGATAGTCTAAATGGAATTTAGTTGATGCTTGATGAATCCAATAGTATTAAATCTGAGGCAGACTCAACCTCGCATAATCCCCAAATCGCCAATGGGATGTCTACATATTTTGTCCAAGGGGAACCTGTTAATTGCCACTACCAGAAAGTGAGTCGAAAATGGAATCAGCTGCCTCCAAAATGTATATTTTGACACCAAAGGTTGTCAATTTGTAAAATTCGAATTTCCCCGCCAAAACTGGTCGCCATCTGGAATTATTTCCCAATATTGACCCCGCAGTATAATTATTCACCGAAATGTGTATGGAAATGGATTCAGAAAGGATACATTTTGATACCAAGCTCGACCATATTATAATAACTGGACACAAATTGACATTTTCCATTCAAAACGGACGGCCATTTTGAATTTTGGCAAATTTGATCCATTTTTGAACGGATTTTGGACTGTTATTTTATGTGGTGATAATATATCGTAGACCAACCATAAATCGTAGTCGTGAGGCCTTTTGCTATCCATACATCTAGGGAATCACTTAATCACTAAAATATGTACAAAAATGGATTCTACTACCTCAAAAACGTATATTTTGACACCAAACTTGATCCTTATGTAAAATACGAACCATCTTGTATAACCCCCAATATTGATTCAGCGGTAACACTTATCACAAAAGTATTTATGGAAATGGATTCAGTTACCCCAAAAATGATACCAAATTCAATCATATTATGATAATTGGGTGGAAAATGAATTTGCCCACATTTATCCTATCATTCCATCTACAACATCAAATGAAATGGCTAAGAAACCATCAGAAAGGAACAATTTTTCGTCATGACGTCAAAACGACGGCGGCCATTTTGTTTGACGTCATATTTAGACCCTTTGCGGTAGCTCAATTTCAGAAAACTTTTGATATGTTGTTGTCTAGACCATTTACTACAGGAAATAACCATAAATTGTTTTCTTGCAATTTTTTTGAGGTTGGCCCATTTTTTTCATTACTTTTTTCGCACCTGAGAGAAATTCGATTCGGGAATGCTCATATTTCCACAGATTCAAATTGATTGGGTGTTTGTTTGTCTTCAGTTCCAATTGGATTTTGACAGCCCAGAAATCTATAAAAATAACAAGGGGATTATTGTCCCGTCTGATTTTAGATCGATTGTTAGGTCAGTCAGTAGTTTTGTACATTAACGCCTAGATTTAAACACATTGGTTTTTAGTTAAAGATGCATTATGTAGGATAAATAGTTGGCCTTTTTTGGGATAATTAAATATGAGCATATTGAAAATTTCAATCAAATTGCTTTTCAATGTTTGAAGCTTTGAAATGACGTGGCATATATTGTTTATTTTCGCAGTAAGCCTCGATTAACCATTTCTAAATCAAATCATTCAATACCGATCGTGTTTCAACCCGTTAAAATATACGCCATTCGATGGTCTTGACAGTTGATTTAAGGCCTGTCATAGTAATAAATTGTGACGGAAAGGGTTAAATTATGTGACGTCATTTTAATGCTAGTCTGTATACACTGCCTCCCTCAGTGATTCGATTTTCCTTACGGCGGATATATTTTATGTTTCAAAATGAATATAATTTGTAGTTTTACATTCTTCTTTTTATTAGTATGAATAAGTTATATATTGTATTAGTAATTAGTTATATGATTGTATAGTTTTAGGTGAGGCGCGGGTTCGTTTATTTGTTGATCTTTGGTTTAATGTTGCATTGTACCACTAAGATTAATAATAGCCATTTTGCATAATCGAATGTAACGCGCCTGCAGTCAGTGAACTTGTTATCCCCCATATTCTATGGGTTTATCAGTGAACTTGTTTCCCTAATATTCTCCTACTGTTTGGGGTTATAGGAGAACACGATATTTGAAGTTAGTGTTTATGAAAGGTTATTTTTTTAGCTGTTTTAACTTTCATTTAGGCCTATATTGTCAGAGACGTCTACGAAACGTCCCGATTCAACACCTGTTACCCAACTGCTGTAAACATCCCCAACCGTATATTACGTAATTAATATTGATTGTTTGGTGGTGTTTTGTGAAACTTCTTGGTGCGCGGGTAACAAAATGCCGAAATAACAATTTACATAACATTTGAAACCGAAATAAAAATTTAGATCGTACAGAATGAACCTTTAAAGTTATATTCCCGGGTACAAACTGGGTGATTTGACGATAGATTAGAACTAAAACACATTCAAACTAATTATTTTCTCATAATTTTGCTTCAAATCGTTCTCAAAACATTGTAGTTGCCGAGTGTAGCCTGCTATAAAAAATCTATCAAAAGAGGCCATGTTTGCGTCAGGCTATCACCGCTCTCCGTAACCAATGGCAACGGCAGCGGAGGACAGGGGGGAATGCATTGCATACACAAGACGATGTTGTCTGTAAGCGCTGACTATTTACTACAAATATCGAATCCTAATTAAATTCTCGGATTATCCACTGCCCGCGTCTTTTTCCGTGATCTTTATCCCAGAAATTGTTGTACGTCTAACTCTTCATAAAGTTTTTCAACATGTACACAAATCGCTCAAGTTCGCGTGCGGCCTTCAACGCCAAGCGTGCAGGTACCCTTATTCGTCGGGCTGACTATTAAGGGAACCCCTTACATTTTTGTCCTGTATACGCTCCATGAGTGTTTTTCAGGGAATCCAGTATTTTTCTAGTAAGATTGGATATCTCTACTTGACATATATACCAAAATTGTCATACTTTTATAGGCAATAACCACCCGATAAATACTTATCTGGAACCCAACTTTAAATATTTTATGGAACGTAGTTTCTTTGTTAAATATTTGATGAAGCATCCCAGTCTCATTGTGGCACAAACAACAAGGTATAGATGTAAAATATATTATTAATAAACTCAATGGTCAATAAATCCCTGATGCCTTTGGCAAAAACTCAAAAACAAAACAGAACAAAACAAATCGTTATCGATTACATGTACTTGCAAAAATTTATAAATATCTTGAAAAAATGTAATGTGATACTACTCACGGGGAAATGAAAAATGTAATGTGATACTACTCACGGGGAAATTTAGGAATGTAATGTGATACTGCTCACGGGGAAATGAAAAATGTAATGTGATACCGCTCACGGGAAAACGAAAGAATGTAATGTGATACTACTCACGGGGAAATAAAAAATGTAATGTGATAGTACTCACGGGGAAATGAAAAATGTAATGTGATACTACTCACGGGGAAATTTAGGAATGTAATGTGATACTGCTCACGGGGAAATGAAAAATGTAATGTGATACCGCTCACGGGAAAACGAAAAAATGTAATGTGATACTACTCACGGGGAAATTTAGGAATGTAATGTGATACTGCTCACGGGGAAATGAAAAATGTAATGTGATACCGCTCACGGGAAAACGAAAAAATGTAATGTGATAGTACTCACGGGGAAATAAAAATGTAATGTGATACTACTCACGGGGAAATAAAAAAATGTAATATGATACTACTCACGGGGAAATAAAAATGTAATGTGATACCGCTCACGGGAAAACGAAAAAATGTAATGTGATAGTACTCACGGGGAAATAAAAAAATGTAATGTGATAGTACTCACGGGGAAATAAAAAAATGTAATATGATACTGCTCACGGGGAAATGACAACATGGAATTGTATATAGTACTCACATGGAAATGAAAGTTATGAGTCTAGAGAATGTGGTCATTTGTGTTGACTTGATTGGTAAATATAACGTGTCTCTCTCGGTTATAATTCTAGATATATTTAATTGACACGTATACTAATACTATCTCACTGATTATATGTCCACTACATAGTTAACACAGTTCATCACGTGCATTTTGCATACCGATAGTTCATTGGCCAATCACGCTATTTTATCGACATTTTGCCTAATAGTTTGGATGCAGCTATGGCGGGTGTGGCGCCAGGCAGGGTAAGCTTACTCTTCCGGACACCTGTTACCACTGTTTGTCGTGTATTTTGTACACGGGGAGCAGTCCATTTGCTGATTACACTATTTTGCCTATAAAGTTTTTTTAGGACTTCGAATTATGTTTAATGGTTTG
Organism: Patella ulyssiponensis; assembly: GCA_963678685.1. NCBI lineage: Eukaryota > Metazoa > Mollusca > Gastropoda > Patellidae > Patella > Patella ulyssiponensis. The sequence continues at coordinate 94,934,462 of OY783225.1, forward strand.
GATTGTTCGTACTTGGTTTTATTTTATTTATGATATGAAATGTGGTTTTAACGTCCTACTGTTCAGCCCCGACTGGGCTATGGAGGACATTTTGACCACACAGTCACGTTACGACCCATTCTTATGTTGAATTCCAACAGCCAGGAGTTCTTTTCAGTCCACGCCCATGTGTGTAGAGTGCCTCAATGTTTCGTTCCATCCAATATGTTTCAGATGCCATGACTGGTTGAGGTATTCAGGCGATGCAACCTTCTCACTCGATTGTGAATACTTGTGGGATTGAGCAATCGGATTTATAGTTCAAATTTTCCTTTTACTTGTTTTTCTACACTAGGATATGGACGAGTTGTTAGATAATGGTTAGCGCAAGTATTATTTTTATTTACAGTATCAAGTTCTTGTCCTATAAATGTTTATAATTAAATAATGATATTCATTGTATGTGGTGTTTTTGTTTTATTTACAGTATTAGGTTCTTGTCCTATAAATGATGGATATATCAACCATAGAGGCTATAATTTATGTTACAAACCACATAAAACATTGGTGGATCGTGTAGGCGCCACCAGCAAATGTGTCGGAGACGGCGACGTTCTCTTTACAGGTTTCAATACTCAACAAATTAACCACGTGGCTCAGCAGTTAAACTCATCGTCAGGTTAGTATAAAGGAAATGAAATGAAATGGGGTTTAACGTCCCGGGCTAATGTAAGACGGGCATTCAGTGTGCTATGAAGGAAATTTTGCCCGGGCAGCGGCGCTACGGCCTACTCTTATATCGAATTCTAACTGCCAAGGGATCTTTTACGTGCAAGCCAATGTGTACACGGAACCTCGGTTTTTTGTCCCATCCGAACGACTAGACGGCTGTCCTTGTCAGGCCCTCCATTCTGCATCACTGACAAGAGGAAACAACGCCGGAACTTTCTCAGCCAATGCAGGGATTGAAAACACGACCTCCAGGCTAGTCACGTGATTCCCCGCTTAGTGAGTATAACAGATTACGTCATCATCATCATCGTCGATGTCGTCGTCATTGTTGTCATAATCTGCGTCATGACATAATATATCATCATCACCATCTTCATCATTACCATCATCGTTGTTATAATCATTATTACAATCATCATCGTCATCATCATCGTAATCATTGTCGTCGTAGTCGTCAACATAATCACCATCGTCATTACTATAATAGGCGTCATCATCGTCAAGTTAGTATAACATTATATCATTACCATTATATTCATCATTAATTTCCATCACATCACATCGTATACCTAAACATCATTCATGACCCCAAAGTGCTTACCTACCGCCTGGAAGGCCCGCGCGTACCGCTAGTGGTACGCGTGCCACGGTTTGGAAACCACTGCTATAGAGGTCAACATTTTGAACCGATTTTGCTGAATCTTGAAATCTTGAAATATTGGTTCCTGTCGATATTTGCGTATGGCCACAGATCACTAATTATTTGCCCATTGACTTTAATGTTAACATTCGTCTCTTAGACCGGCTGTAACTTTTTCCCAAATATTCGCTGGGTAGAACGCTTTCTGCCGCAGATGGAGCAACATGTGGCAAACTCTGGCCCAAAAGCATGTATGAGGTTCACCATGAAAAACTTGAGATACACAGGCTGGAAGTAGAGACAACTAAACAAGCAATTTACGGCCCTCCCTTTCAACGTAACCAACCTCACAACCCTTGTATCCTTCCGCCTCAAAATCATGAATATTCACCAAAACCTGGCAGAAAATGTATTTTTAAACCCTTTTCTTCGATTCTACACCAAAAAGTCAATAAAAATCGCCATGCAAAAGGGGGAAAAAGGGAAAGGGAGAGAAAGACTAAAAATAACTTTCGCCCTTGTTTGAATATTTGGTGATCTGTGTCCGTATACTGGATCGTATCATCCTGAATTATGGCCCTTGATTGTACGAAAAATCGCCCTTTTAGCTTATGGTCCCTCTGGGAGTCACAATTATTATCCGATTTTAAAAACCTTTTGATTATATCAGCGATACACAACGTAATGAAAATCAAGTTAGAATTTCGTGAAAATCAGACCAAACTGCTGGACACAATGGCCACTTGTATGCGAATAGTGAAAACAATATGGTATATCAAGGTTGTAACCCAGTGATCCCTATGATCTTGGTTGCTTTTGATATTCATGCATATCAGATCGTGATGTCCTGAATTAAAAACCCTGATTGTATTAAAAATCGCGTTTTAGCTTGTGGTCCCTCTAGAAATCACAATTATTTTCTGATTAAAAACAAAACACGTTCAAATATATCAATGTTGATTGCGCGAAAATTGGACCAAACCTACCGGACAAAATTGCCCCCTTGTACGCAAATAGTGTAATCATATCGTACAAAATGGCGTCCTCGTACGCAAATAGTGTAAAAATATGGTATATCAAGGTTGTGGACCCTTTAAAGGCCATAATTTATTTCGATTTTGATGAAACTTTAAATTTATGTTTATTATCTATTTTAATGCAATTTTAAACTATAATATGTTAATGTACCAAAGATCTCAGTCCCTTCCCATATTGGCGCACTTCAGACCATAACTATCTGGATAAGGGCCCTTGATTGTACGAAAAATCGCTTTTGATTTAATTTGTTCTCTATCCGTCTCTTGGAAATGTGGGCGTATCCTGCCTAGCAGCCGCTGGTGTAAGATTGGTTGTTTTACAGATTACAGGGCAGTGACCGAAGGTTTTTATATTGATGGTAGTGACGAGGCGGAAGAGGGACAATGGGTTCTATCTGATGGAAGTTCGATCGATTGGAGTCTATGGTTACCAGGGCAACCACAAAATAAACCCGATGAAGATTATCTAGCCTTAAAATACGAGGAAGAATATTCAACAACGGGCTTTAACGACGCTAAAACGTCTTGGCTTAAAGGAGTTGTTTGTCAAAAACTCGTATGATCAGATTTAGAGTTCTAGGGTTTATTTTATACATTTTGTATTTTTATCGATCATGTACCCTGTTTCATCTGATTGATTGCTGTATTTTTATCGATCAGGTAACCTGTGTTCATCTGATTGATTGCTGTATTGTTATCGATCATGTACCCTGTATAATTGTATCTTAAAACTCAACGATTCACATTAACCTTTAAAAGTTTAAATTACACGTACTAATGTTTAAGGAAAACAAACGGGGTTTAACGTCCTCGCAACATAAACTAGGTCATTTTAGGACTAACATAGATTACAGGAATCAATGACAGGCCCTATGATCTAAAGCGCACATATTAGACCTTTCGACCAACTAATAACCGGCGTACTAATGAATAGAAATCTGGTATTTAAAAACCACGTGAGAATTTCTACCTTTCCAGGTGGCACCTCCCTCAATTATAACCCGGACTCTATAAGTTATAACGCCATGAAGGTGGCCTTGAGATGCTGCCCACGTATTGACGGTTTGTATATTTAGGAATGTCTTCAATAACATACTTATCGTGTTCACTTACATGCGTCATCGTGTTCACTTACATACGGCATCGTGTTCACTTAAAGGGACAATAACACTCTTGCTGGCTTGGCAGCTCTAGAAAATAAATAATAGTCTTATTCTAAGTACTAGATGTTTATTTGTCCTACCTATTGTGTAAATTATCCATTACATCATATTTTACTTGTTCAGAGGGTTCGAAAATATTTTAAAATCCAAGTCACATTTGAAAAAGTTTACGTTAACCTTTTCAAATCATGTAGTTGAATTTTTCCAATTCTTTAAATTAGGTGTGTTAAGATGAAATTTGTATCATCAATTAATTTGAATATTGTAAAATAATACAATTTGTTGACCAGAATAAAGATTGGGACATATTATTCAATTACTACAAGAGTGTTATTGGGGCTTTAAATACGTCATCGTGTTCTCTTACATCATTTGTGTACTAATTCATTTAAGATTATTGAATGTAAAACCTTGATCTTGACTTGCTATTAGAAGGTAATGATTATCTTACAACACCGCCCGCTTGTCGAAAAACTTGTGTTAACATGATAGAAGGTATTGTAATTCACAACTTGCCGTGGAGCATTAGGTTTATCCGAGGACGATCACTCACTACTAGTGGGGCGGATATGTGAAATGGGCGTGCCCTTCCGGAAAGAAGCATCAAAATTTGGCCTAAGGGGTTTTTCGGTATGCTGATTTCAAAAAATGACGGGAGCCATGACGTCACTCCAGCCGTTCCCGCTATAAATTGAGAAATTCAAAATGGCCACAGTAAAACACGCTCTCGCCCATAAAATTTCTGTAAGTGCCCCGATTTCAGTGATTTTGATGTCTATAACTATGTTTTGAAAGTCAAGGAATCCAGTAAAACACATATGAAGACTCATAGTGTTCTCCTTCATAGTGTTAACGACATGAAATATTATGAAATGAAATGCAGTCTAACGTCCTACTGTTCTGCTCCGAACTGGACTAATGAAGACGGTCATACGTCATACAGTGTGCCATGAGGGAAATTTTGCCCGGAAAGCGGCACTACGGCCTACTTATATATCGAATTCCAACTGTCAAGGGATCTTTTACGTGCACGCCAATGTGTACACGGGACCTCGGTTTTTCGTCCTAGCCGAACGACTATTCCGCTGTCCTTGTCAGTCCCTCCGTCCTGCATACTTGTGTTAACGTGTTAGAGGATATTGTATTTCGATATTTGCTGTGGAGCGCTGGATTCATCCGAGGACATGCATCCACTCACTACTGATATCCCGGATTCCAGAAACTTCCAATGTTGTGTGAAGCATTGGGGTCACGAGATGACAAGCCTTTTCGATATTCAGCCAATTCAAGATACCTTGTGAATTAAGTATTAAGGCACGGAGTAGAAGAACGTATTTTAATCCAGTACATGTATTTAAAGATCCGTAATTGTCTCGTAATGATTAAAGGGAAACGTCTAATTTCACAATAGCCCACGTGGGAATTGTATCTTAGATTTTCTTAAGATACCTTAAATGTATTTGTTTTATGTCGTGTCTCGAATGAAAGCTACAAACTTCGCAATACAAAAGTATCAACAATATAAAGCTTAGTTACAATATTAAAATAATTGTCATTAGAAACCCCTGAGTCTGCGAAGGGCTTCTTCAGCCCTGTCCAGCAATGTGTTTGTGTGTAATTAGATAGCTACCATTAAATTAAGTAGTTGGCCAAGATAATTAAAACTATTTTGAACTTATTCTTAGTCTCTTTATGAGTATTAATTTGAAAATCCCAATTGTGTATCGACATAGTGAATTCAAAATATCTTGAGGGCTTTGTTGGGTTTCTGAGAGAACATTTTTATCGTCTGCGTACATAAGCAAAATTAAATTGAATAGGTGGATGTCAATAGACTTACAATTATTGGCTAGAAGATGAGATCCACAATCATTAATATCAAACATCCCTATGAAAAAGACCATTGTTACTATTAACAAATATTCAGATAGTTCTCCGTTTAATTTAACACATAAAGACCTTATTATTTCCATCCACGTGTCACTCCAAATTACCTCTTGTATTAATTCAGAACACGAACTACACCTGAATAAGATATATATACCCCATGTTAAAAACCGGTACCATGCCGCTGTCCCCAGATGACAGACAAAAGCAAGAGTTGAAAACATTATTGAAGACATGACATGAGCTCATTCCGGTCATATTTTTAAATTTCATTTTGAATAGGCAGTGGATATTTTACCGAATTCGGCACTTTACTCTCATTTACTATTTTGCCGTACCTTCCGTTTGACATGCGCAGTTCTCTGATTCCTGGATGATGATGAGCCGTTTTCGCTAAGGCAATGATGCTGGCTATTTTGCCGTCTGACATTAACCTATAACACAAACCCTAACCCTAACCCAAAATCTAAATCTCACCCTAACCCTAACTCAACAGTTCTATTCATCCTGTGCCTAACATTGCTTCTGTCTCCGTTTCTTATATAGGAACGAAATAGCCTACTTGAATTTCTATGGTAGAATTTGATAGAATTATTTTTTATAAGAAAATAAGATAATAAATGTAAATTGTAGAAAAATATTTAGAATATTACTCTATTTTGGTCGAGGGCGCATTTCTGCGGATTTTGGTTTTTAACTTAAGTACTAAGACTGTCAGTAGTATTTATGTTTTTCCCGTAAAATCGTGCTTTGCGCCAAACTTGAAAGACAGAGTAATCAAAATGTTGGAATATATCAAGAATCGCACAACTGCGCATTTCGAACGGAAGTGGATATTAAACCAATCAGAAACGATGTACGGTAAAACAGCGAAAGTAGATACTTTTGCCGAATTCGGTAAAATATCCACTACGGTTTGGGCATTATCATTTGCAGAATCCCAAGTCGTGAGCATTAAACGGCCCACACACACTCAATAGAATTGTCAATATTATTGATCTCAAGGTTAATAAAGCAAATTTCGGTTTCCCACACGCGTTCAATTATATTGTCTCAATATTCATTTTGAGAAAATAATAACATAATTTAGTTATCTTATTTGTATTATAATCAGGATATTTTGAATGTATAAAGTTCAATAATATTAATAGTGTGTACAGGATTATAGAATAAAGGCTGCCATGAAACTTCAAAAATATTACAAAGTTTTGTTCTAGAAATTGCCATTGAGTTTATTCCAAGCTAAAAGTAATGTTCTGAAAAAACACGTAAACCTACAGAAAACTTCATGACAAATGTCCGTCTTCATTAACCCGCTTGACATTTAAACTAAATAAAGTCTTTACTTTCCTCTTATTGATTTATTATCGTCTTAAAGGATGGAATACTTTTCCATAATGACAACATTACAAAATAAGTTCAATTACATAAATTACACAAATTTTAAAGTTATTCAAGAATCAGTCAATGTTTCAAATTACAGGAATTCTCTCCTCCCCCCAAGCTTTAAGGTTTGTGAGTCCTGTTGTACAGTAATTTAACTAAATTCAAATGGGGAAAATGGAAAAGGATGTCCACAAAGATCTGAAAGTAGACATGACATATATATTAGTACTTAGTTATCTCCCTTCCTAGGGGCAAGTTTTTGAGGGTATGTGAAAAACTGATTACTAAAAATAACAAGAAATAACACAATGTCACAAAAATGTCTTTCAAATAGTGCTGATTAGAACACGTAATGTCTCTAAATGTGTCGTTGACATCCGCTTGAAATAGTGCGATTTCAAGCATTGGTAAAATTAAGACTTGCGACCAGCACGCCTAGGTGGTAACAGTTCTTTGTCTCCTGCGGTGTTGTGTGGTTGCAACCTAGCTAATGCTCGTGGGATTTTTGGTCCTCCAGTGTCCTGGTTCATAGGAGTAGACAGTCGGGGTTGTACCGCCTGGACTGGTGGGGTTGCATCGACGGCTGGATCCAGGGTTTGTTGTGGTGGAGGCAAATCAGGTTCCATTGGTGCATCAGGGATGTTAAACTCCATAGGACTAGGTGCTGGTAACAACTTGGGGTGTTGTATATGTTCATGAGTTAGAGATGGTGATTTGGGGCACTCTAACTCAACTGCTTTCAACGGTAGATCCGCTGGCTTACTGAGAAATGGAGTGAACTTTCTCAAGTGCTGTCTGTTACGTAGGGTAACCCTACCCGTTCCATCAACTCTCACCACATATTGGTGAAATTGCCGCACCTCAATTATGACACCTGTGCGCTCCCATCGCCTGGTCTGATTTCCAACAAGATTTTGAATAAATACATGGTCTCCAATCTGCAGAGAGGGTAATTGACGAGTGTGTTCTGTCCACTTTTCATGTTCCCTTGAGTGGCGCTTCGCCAATGCCCTCTCACGATGAAACAGTAACTCTTTCCAAGTCTCATGTGGTTGATAACGGCCCATCAATATCGGAATTGGATCACGAATAGGTCGGCCGAACAGGATCAGCGCTGGTGAAGCCTTCGTTTCTGGATCAATAGAGTTTCTGTAAACAAGTAACGCTCGCTGAAATTTGTCATTGTCTAAAGAGCCTGTCACTGATGTGTTATCTACGAGCATACGTTTAACAGTTTTCACAGCGAGTTCAGCCCTGGAGTTGGCATGTGGGTTCGCGACTGAGCAAAGTCTGTGTCTGACGCCCCAGTTCCGTAGAAACTCTTGTGTCTTACCAGCCGTGAACTGTGGACCAGCATCTGTCGTCAACTCCTCAGGAATGCCGAAGGTAACAAATGTCTCTCGAAGACGTTTAACTAGTCCCTCTGCACCAGACTCAGATTTGTAAACCATCGGCCAGTTAGAGTATCTGTCCACGATCACAACATAGTCTGTGTTATTGTAAGTGAAATAGTCAGCACAGATTTGTTGAAACGGGAACTCAGGTGGCTCAATTTCCGATGGGGGCTGCATAGGGTTTGATTTGGCTATTTTGTGGCAGTGTAAACATTGGTCTCTTACTCTGGCAATGTCGACAGTGATATCTGGCCAATATACTGAGTCCACAGCCCTTGCCTGCATTGCACTGATGCCTTGGTGTGCAGCATGAAGTGCGTTCAGTACAGATTCCCGAAGAACAGATGGAATTACAACACGATGACCAACAAGTACCACATCATCCACTACACACATACTGGGCGATAAACGATGGAAAGCTCTCAATTCAGGTGGCAAATCTCTGATATCCTCTGGAAAGCCGTGTTCTATGAAATGAACAAGCTTACGAAGAGTCTGATCAGACGCTGTGGCTTCACGAAGCATGTCCCATGTAACCACTGCACATACAGACTGTACAGAACTAGATGCTGCTGCCAATATGGATCCATCACCAGCTTCGTCATTATCATCCATCTGCTGATACAAACTAGTGAGCACATCATGGAGAGAAATGGACTCATCAGCAAGGGAGTGAAGTTCTGCTGGGTCTCCTGGAAGTTCGAGACGTTCTGGGTTACCTGCTGGATAGCGCGATGCAGCGTCAGGACCAAGGTTTTTCTTGCCGGGCACATGGACAATAGTGAATCGATATCCAAGTGTCTTCTCCTTGAGGTTAAGTAATCGTCTATTAGCAATCTCAGTGAGTGAGCGATCATTTAGGATCTGCAGGAGTGGCTTATGATCTGTGGCAATGATGAGGTCTTTGCATCCCAGTACATAGTAACGTGTTTGGTGTAGAGCATACACGACAGCCAAAGCCTCGCCTTCAATGGCTGCGTACCTACTCTCTGCAGGATGAGTAAATCTGCTCCCAACAAGACAAAGTTTCCACCCATTAGGACAACACGCAGGGGTTCTGGAAGCACATGTACAGTATTTCTGCATCATGAAGAATCCAATTCCATCAACCGACCAATCTGTGGAGAGGCATGTCAATCGAGCAGGATCAAACAAGCGGACACCATCCCTCATTTCTTGTATAATAGCCTCTTTAGACTGACGGAATGCACTGGTGAGATCGTCTGTCCACTCAAATTTCATAGAGGGTTTTAACAAAGTGCGGAATGGTTTCATTTGTTTTGTTCTGGCGAAGGCATAGGCACCCTGGTTGATGAGTCCAAACCATGCCCTTGCCCCGGTGATATCCGTAGGGATTGGGAAATTACGAACAGCATCAATAAACTTGGCACTCGGTCTGATATTGGTGGGTGTAATTGTCAAGCCTGCAAAATCCACGTTGTCTTGTGCAAATTGAAACTTGCTAGGATTAAGTGTGATTCCATTTCTTGCACACATGTCAAGCCACTCACATGTCTTGAAAAAAGCAGCCTTGACAGAGTCTGCCCACATACAGGTATCATCAACACATTTAACCTTGTTGTCGAAATTGGAGATGATAGCATCGAATCGTTGAGTATAGGCATCACCACTGGCTAGAAATCCCTGAGGAGCCACTTTGTAGCGATATCGACCCCACGGCGTGATGAAAGTGGTAAAGTGCCGATCCTCCTCACAGATAGGCACAGAATGGTATCCGTTCCATGCATCTGTCACAGTTTTCTTTGTATTCTGTGGAACTTTATCAGCAAGATGAAATGGGCTGGGCACATGGTGTGTTTGACGGACAGAACAACGGTTGAAAGGCTGCAAGTCAACAGTTCTTCTGGGGGTGCCGTCAGCTTTACTCGTGACCACCATCCGTGAACACCAAGTTGTGGGTGTGTTGGGACTCACTCGCTCGAGCACACCAATGCGAACATCTCTTTCAAGGTCAGCGTGCACCTTTTCTTGCCAGTGGATAGGTACTAACGCTGGTTTATGGACTGCAACCGGTTTAGAGTCAGGGTCTATGTGAAGTTGAAGTGGGTCACAAGACATAAGCGGCAATGGTTGATGCTCACAAACATTGAATACAGTTGATCCATAGTACTCAAGCAACCACTTCTTCAGGTTGTCAACATTCTCGTCGGTGGCCTTTAGCCCAGGTGGAAGCTCTGTTGGCAGCAGTGGGGGCTCATTTTGCCGTCTTGGACAGGAGCATGGTACAGCAACAGGAACATGGCTGGAGGTAGCAATCTCAGAAGAATTTACGTTGCAGATAGGAAATTCTGGATGGATCATTCCCAGTGAGGCAAGAGCTTCTCTGCAGAGAAAAGCCTTGTTCATTGTTTCTGAGACATAGCATAGTAGCCGAGTGGATTTGGGAGGTAACGCATTAGTGGTTCTAACATCAATAGCGATAGCTCCAATCACACCAAGATCTTCTTTGATGGCTCCGCGCATGGTAAGTTTTACTGGAAGAAGGTCTCGTTTTGTGATTCCAAGGTTATTGACATACTGTAAAGGCATTATCGAACTTTGACACCCTGTGTCAGCCACCATAGCCATGTTCACAGATTTCAGGTTTGAAGTGTCATTCATAGGGTACCCGAACGATGTGTGGTCCTGAGGAACTGGTGTGACTGTCACCGTAATCATTGGATGTGGCTGGGAAGGGCGTGCAATCCATTGGCCCTCAAACACATGGTGTTGGAGACGATGTAATATTTGTATATTATCTGATTGGCTATCTTCAGACACAGTACATAACTGATCATACACATAACTGACGTCATTGACATTCTTGTCTTTGTCTGAACCTGAATTGTCACGTGATCTGTTGTTTTGATGCTTATTGTTTTTTGGACAGCTCCTGGATGATGAATCACGGTGACCCCATCCACTACAATTGACACATTTGCTGCAACATGATGTGAAGTGGCCTCGACCAGCACATTTTACACATGTGAATGTCCAAACCTCACAATGTTTAGCTCTTGTTTTACGGTCATTTCTCAAACCGTGTAATGGGCCACCACATGCCCAACATTGCTTAGCAGGTTGTCTGTTTGACTGGAATGGTTGTGATACACCTACTGCACCTAGCGAGTCTCCGACTGCACTTTTTGTGGCTTTGCCTTGCTCTTTCTGTGCAATGAATGAGACTGTCTCGTCCAGGGTCCTATCAGTTTTCGAGTCTCCAAGAAGATCAGACAGAATTTCTGGGTCAGCGATGCCCCTTATTAAATTGTCTTTTATAATATCCTCGCTATAATCGAAAACATGCGCACACCCTGGCTCTTTGCACATGGCTTTGTATTGGCATAGGGCCGCCTGCCCCCGTAATGAAGCAAGGTATATGCGTATTCCAGTTGCAGGAGACTGTACCATACGATTCATCTTTAGTCTATGTACAAGCGTGCTCTCTTCTTTAACAGCTAGTCTCTTTATGGCATTGAGAAGTTCGCTCTCTGGCATTGTTGAAACATCACCCTGAATATCTCTCATTATGTCTGTTCTTAGGTCACTATCACAACAATAGAACAAGGCGGTCGGTATCATGGCGTCGGTGATCGCCATGCCAGCTTTGTACATTCTCCATTGTCGTTGGAAAGCAGACCATTGATCTGGTTCGCATCCTGTACCAATTTGCGGTGAATCTAACTTGAGCTTCGTGGGTGGTACCGTAGTTGGAGTTGGGTGGGCATTCTTCTCGTGAATTTGAAGGGCGGCGGTTAAAGCGCTGGCAAATGCTGACCCCAGGTCCTGGGAAACCCATTCACAACCGTCAACTGGACAAGTCAGTACAGTCATTTTCAGAGATATAGGATGATAACTTTCTAAAAATGGTTCTCTTTGGTGGACATAAATAAAGTCTTTACTTTCCTCTTATTGATTTATTATCGTCTTAAAGGATGTCCACAAAGATCTGAAAGTAGACATGACATATATATTAGTACTTAGTTATAAACTGGATTTCATTTTGTGTTAGACAGAAAAACATCTTACTATCCAACCATGAATATAAAGTATCTCAACATCAGTAGCCTATACGACGTCGTGTAATGTATGATTTGAAATGCCATGTGTAATGAACATAGAAAACCGTATCGCAGGCGCGGATACAGAGGGGGGCGCACCCGGCGCACGTCCCCTCTATTTTTTGCGGTGGCGAACAATTTTTACCTCCATATATTCTCGCGGGAAAGGAGAACAAAAACAGTTTAGGTCGGAAATCCTAATTAACAGTACTAGAAATTAGTTCTTGTGGGCATTTTAGTCCACTCAAAAATCACGGGCCAGGCTTCGCACTACCAAGTGGGTGGAGCACGCCCCCCCCCCTTTCCGAAAATCCTGGATCCACCCCTGTATCGTACAAGACAATGTGGAAGTACTTAGTAATAATAATAATACAAAACAGGAGTAGAATAGACTGACCAGACGTAAACAACTATCGTTCAATTTGGACTATTCACGTATTTCCACCAGGGGCGGATCCAGGATTTTCAGAAAAAGGGGGCGTGCTGCACCCACTTGGGAGTGCGAAGCCCAGCCCGTGATTTTTGAGTGGACAAAAATGCCCACAAGGACTAGTTCCATACCAGTGCTGTAAATTACGATTTCCAATCTAAGCTATTTTTGTTCTCCTTTCCCTCGAGAATATATGGAGCTTAAAATTTTTCGCCACAATAGAAAATAGAGGGGACGTGCGCCGGGTGCGCCCCCCTCTGGATCCGCGCCTGTCCACGTCCACTCACCATCATAGCTGTCAGGCTGAACATTAATGAGACACTCTCGTGTTCGTATTGTCCGTGCTCAATGTTTTTAAAGTACGATTGGGTGTCTCTACCTTCAATGTAAATCAAAATTGCCATACCTTTATTGGATAATGGACATGGAATTATAAAATAGATGAACTAACTTGACACGCCATTAGTGATGGGTTGGATTTGAATAAAATCAACTGTTTCCCGCTTGATTGTATGGCTGCAGCCCCGGGAAGTTAATTGAATTAAGAAAATATTTGATACCGGTGTTTGAATACATTGTATTTCTCTTAATTGGTGTGGCGAGCCACAGTGAATCAGTGAGTCGGGTGTTGGTTGGCTAACCTGGGGTAATGTGTTCGACCTACATCTGGGAAACTGAAACCACACCAGTCGATTCACTGACAGACAATATGATATAGCACGCACGCGTCAACTATTCGCCCCAACCCCAGCCCACCCCACCACGTGACCTGATCATGAGACGCATGAACAAATCTGTAGTCTTTTATAGTCTTTACTACACTAGGATCTGGAAGAGGTGTTATATTACCGGCGTTCTGGTTGACGTGAGGGATGAACATTGGTTGATTAATCAATGTCTGACGTCATAGGATCAATAGCCGCTCGTACGACCCCTGACGCGATCGAACTCGCGACCTCAACGTTAGCAAGTCAACGTCTTACTGGCTGAGTCACCGCGACTATCAGAAAAGTAAGACATAAACCCAATTTCCGGAGTGATTCCACCTTCACAGTTGTGCAGGACGAAGGGCCTGGCAAGGAATAACGTATAGTAGTTCGGATGGGAAGAAAAACCTCATTACGCCATACAGGCCCCATTTCACCAAAACAGCGGCACTACGACCTACTCTTATATCAAATTCCAACCGCCAACCCCATTTCATTTCATTTTCCTACTTTTCTGCACCAGTTGGACATACCCTATGCAGAGTGATATGACGGAAATTTTCAATGGACCGTGGAATTTTAACTGTGAAGGATTCTTTTATGTGCACGCCAATGTGTACACAGTGGCTTGCTTGTGTATTTTTCGTCCCATCTACAATGCAAGGCACCTTTTCTTTGCCAGGCTCTTTGTCTTGCACTACCGACATGGAGAAGCTGCGCTGCAAAATCCCGGAGAACTTTGTTGAAGGCTGTGAATGCACTAACGACCAAAGGTACCATCCGATCTGTATTAATGTTTATATGCATCATATAAAGAAGTCTATTGAATTTCAACAAATTTTAACTGAGATAAAATCTGAATGATAGCAATTTGATTGGATAATATTACATTGATTTTAATGCTTAACCAATCAAAATTGAAGTATCTACTAAAATTTGGATTTGACTTTTTGTTAAAGATACATTATGGGAGATAAGATAAAGAGTTTTTAGTTCTCACTATAATCATTAAAAACTACACAGTGTAAAGGTAATTTGCTGAAAATTTCAGTCAAATTGGTCCACTATGAGCCGAGAACGAAGCGGGTGAAAAAGCTGCCTAGCCTCGGTCATCATTGCTAAAATCACATAGTCTCGATTATCCAATTTACCTGATTTAATTTCAATGGCCGTTCAGCGGCATAAGAATCCAATCTGGCTAACATCGAAGGTGTAGCTGCGGCTAACTAGACATACTGCGACTACTAAAATTGCGGTAGGTTTGCTGAATAAGTTTCCAAACATCAGAACAACTTTACTCTATGACAAGGTTTAATGACGATAATATTTCAGAACATCCATCTCATAATATGACAGGTCAATAAGATATAGATCTGATCTGCAGACTCAGAATAACATCATTTTAACATCACATCAGCAAAGACATTCTTCAAGTTCTAAATTATGACATTATAACTTCAATATTGTCTGGTGCATGGAATACACTTACAAGTGTACAAACATAGACATATTAGCTGCAACGAGACAAAAGCAACAATAAGAACACACATCAACATCTAAAAATCTTAACTTAATATGTCGTGGACTAGACTGTCCCTAAAATTTAGGCCTTTTTGCGTACTGTCAAATAATAAACTTCCAACAAAGTTTACATTAATTACTACATGTATACACTTCACAGACACAGCTTAGACGTAAATCATAGTTACATCGATCAATTATCAATACAAATTCGTTTTCATACGAAATAACAGACAGGCGAACTCATCATTACATAAATGAATTGCTACTACTATCAATATGGCGGGTATGAAGTAATATGGCTGCCAATTTGCTACATTTGGGCAGCATACAAATATCATTCTAATAAATCTACAAATGTACTTAAATATATGACTTAGCTGGCAAACTAAAGAGAGGCGTTTTATCTATCTTTTCAACATAAATTTAGTTTACATACCAAATTGTGTCCTACCAAAACTGTAAATTTCAATTGGAACTAGACTAGCGTGTTTGCAACATCAAAGGCTTACCAAAGACCTCGTGCGAATAATTACGTAATACGTCATTAGTATCTGCGTACTTGGACTATTCTCTTGAGCTCTATATGCGAGACCTACTGGAGAGGCGTTAATGGTCAACTCCGTTATTGTCATTTTTGTGTGAAGTCTACAGAAGGCTAGCCTTGACATCGAGAGTTTATTATGGTATGGATAAGTTAATTAATGCCTAATTGATAATTTAAATAACATTTCAGGCCTAAAGAAAGACTCGTAATTGGCAGATATTGCTCTTGCATAATGCATGTTTAAGATGGCCGAATGCGTGGTTTCAAGTCCCCGGTTGTACGTGGCAAGGAGTAGGGTTGCCTGTACAACCCGGTGTGTTTTTCCCGGAACTCCGGTTTCCTCCCACTGCTAAAGACTCCAAGCGAATTATTCAAATAAAATTAAACCATATCTTAGTGCTGAAATGACCTAGTTTGTGCCGATTGGACGTTAAACCCCAACTTTTACTTTGTTGAGCCCCGTGAACGCTCTAACGATAAAGGTTATCCGACCTGTATGAAATTTATATGCATCATTTAGATTAGTGAAATGAAGAAGCATATGTTAGTCCCAAAATGACCTAGTTTTTGTTGAGTGGACGTCCAACACATTTTTTTGTTACAGTGTTCATGTCAATGACCTAATCATAATCCCTCAACCAAGTGTCAATGTATGGTATGTCAAACCGATTCAAGCACGAACCGCTAAAAATTTCACGGCGCTGCCCCTTCCCTCATAGTGACTTAGATTTGGTCCGAGGATCCAGTAAGCCTTTGCTCTTAAATCGAGTAGTCACGTGTTGAACTTCGCTGTTGGTACCTATCCCAAAGGCGAGAAATTGTACTCGGGGAAACATTCAGCAGCCTGGATACACCTGTCTGGGATTCACTTGTTTGTAACCGACCAATAGCATTGTTGCGTTGGTCTTCGTTCAGATGTGGCATCACTCGGTTTGCCTGTGCAATTGATTTGGAAACCGAGAACCCCGCGATTTTAAAGGATACAGATTTTGGTTCCATGCGAAAAGCTCGCGAAGCGAAGTAGTTAAACTCTTATGTCCTTGTGTAATCAAGCGAAAACAAATTTCGGAAAAAAGTATGACCAGTCACAATTAGTGACCCTACCTTTAAAACAATAATGAATTTCTTTTAACCTTACATAATGGCATTAAAAACAAGTAAGATTTATCAAAAAAGCGACCTCGTTCAAATGAAAAAAAATGATAAAAATTGGGGTGTGCGTTTCTTTTTATAAAGAGTATATATAGGTACACGCAGCCGCTACCCGAAAACTATCGTACCAGTTTATTTAGAGTGGGTTGAAAGTTTCAACCA
This sequence comes from Patella ulyssiponensis, assembly GCA_963678685.1. Taxonomy (NCBI): domain Eukaryota; kingdom Metazoa; phylum Mollusca; class Gastropoda; family Patellidae; genus Patella; species Patella ulyssiponensis. The sequence goes on from OY783225.1 coordinate 94,951,260, forward strand.
CTTAGGTACTTAGTCGCTAATCGTCAGTGATTGGACCAGTTCCAGATATGGGCTTATGGTACTGTCAATAAGCACGCATGGAGACTCAGCTGTAGAGACAACCCGGTCCAGCTTATACTGGCCAAGCGATTATACTAACCGTTTTTGTTTTTTTTTCAAGAGGACTTGATCTCGAGAGAATACAATAGTAGTGTGTAAGGCACGCTGAGGGTATTCCGGCAGTCTAGCGTTTTTTGCCTCGGCACCCTGGGGTATTTGACTACGACACTTCCGGTTTGGCTGCGTCACTTCCGGTTTGGCTAGAGCACGCTGAGGGTATTCCGGCAGTCTAGCGATTCGGCAGTCTGAGGTTTTTTGCCTCGGTACCCTGGGGTATTTGACTACGTCACTTCCGGTTTGGCTGCGTCACTTCCGGTGTGGCTGCGGGAGTCTGAGGTTTTCTGTTGCGGGAGTGTAGAGGTGCGGTAGTCTGAGGTATTTTGGGCGGCGTGACTTCAGACGATTTACAAATGCGACAACGGATGTACTTGTACATATGGGTTGGCGATATATTTTATTTGTAGCGCACATGAGGTCCGCGTCGCCATGCCGCGCATCGCCCTGCCCGCTTCTTTTTCGTAGTCGCCCTAGTATAAAAAGGTAGATACAATTTATAATGTAGCATTGTTTCATTGCATTGATCGAGAGGTATACATCATGAGTACGGTTGATTTGTACCGCAAAGATATTGGAAATGATTATTTCGTTGTAAAATGTGTTTGGCAAGAAACTGTGTGTTATCATATCAGAAAGTATGGTCACACACTAACGGGTTACCGCTATCCTACACCGATTGGGGTCATGTTTTTCGAGGAGCAATGGCAAAAGTTAATGAACATAGTGCCTGACGTAGAGAAATATTTACAGAGTACGGATGTGAAGAAATCAACTCACGTTGGTAATGACGTTTACTTAACGGTGGATCCTAAATTCCCAGGCATTAACATTCGTAAATTTTGGTGGTGTGAGCAGGAGCGTATGCCCAAGCCTACGCAAAAGGGCGTTCATTTAAACTTGACCCAATGGGAAATTGTGAAAGCAAGTTTCAAAGAGTTGTGTGAAAACAAGTTTAGTACCATATATCCTACTCTGAACACGATTGGTGTACGAAAAGGACCGGCCTCTGTATGACGCCTCCAACAATTTCCATTGGTTAGTCGGCGATAACCAATGATGTGTCTGGCTGTATATAAATAAATATAGGAGAACTGCTAGTATTGTCATTATCTGCAACAACATGGCTTCTTCTAAGATATCCGAGGTTTCAGTTGGTGTGACATTGCCTTTAGGTGACACTGAAAATGGGCAGCCTGAAATTTTACTACGTGCTGGTTATCTTGGTCTCAAAAGGAAAATGGCTTTAAAGATGACTTTAAGAGAATGGAGTATTGTTGTTGGTCGTTTCAAGAGATATTTGGCGTCACGGAAACCAAAGAAAATTTGACATTAACAGTTGATTTACGATGTGAACTGGGTACGGCTCGTCAAGTGGTGCTGCTGCGGAAAAATGGTCGACAGATGGTGATACCCGAAAAAACCTTTTCTGAGCTCACTGCTGTAACCAAAGTTAAAAAATCGTTCAAACGGGGTCGATATCAAGTATTTGGGTGTGCTCCAAGTAAGGCGGGTATTGATGCGTCAGATTGGGATTTGTTAAAATCGAGTCAGACCTGGTACAATACGCCTGATGAATGTATTTCTGCCGCTGAAAAAGAAGGTTGGAATGAACCAGATTGTTACAGATCGGAAGTGAGAGTGGAAAGTGTTTACGAGGATGATCAACTAGTTTTTCACGAAGATCTTCTAGTAGACGAGGTTGAAAACATAACACTCATACCTTGTTCACGGTGCTGGAAACCTGTACACGGCGACGATGAACATTTCTGTCCTTCCGAAAATGTACGCACGTTAGTCGTCCAAATCTTGGCTGACGTGATCAACACGGAGATTGCAAAAGGTGTGACGAAATACTGTGAAGGGTGTCTGAATAATCAAAGGGGGGGGGGGCAGTTGGAACATTCGTGCCTAGGGATCGACTATTGGTTCAATGAAATCAATCATGTGGACTTATACTTCGAGACGTGTTTTATTGAATTGGAAAAAAAACGTTTTTTACAGATAAGCGGATTTGTCCCTGAGATTCGTAAACATAGTGAAGAACTGTTTCTGTTTGGAACTCTTTATTGGAAAGAACAAATCTTAGAATGTGTCCACAAACTAGCCAAATAATTGTAGGATTTCTTTACGATTGCATGTTTTTTTTATGATTGTATATTGATTTATGTATTATTGTGAACTTAATTATAATAAAATATCAATCATTTATAAAAAAGATGTTAGTTATTTTGATCAGGTAGTCCAGGATGGATGTGAGATTAAAGTGGCCTTTTACTTGCATGATATCGGGGCCAACGCAATCGGGTAAAAGTCATCTGGTCAGGCGTTTGATTCTTGAATTACGACAGGTTGTGGATCAACCCGTAGATCGCATCGTGTGGTGTTACGGTGTCTGGCAACTTCTGTATGCAGAATTATCTAGAAGTATAGAGTTTGTCGAGGGTTTAGGGGTTAGCCTTAATCCAAGAGAACAAACGCTGTTGATCATTGAAGATCTAATGGATGACACCACAGACAAAGTTTCACAACTATTTACGAGGGGAAGTCATCACGAAAACGCCTCTGTAATTTATATTGTACAAAATCTGTTTCATAAAGGTAAACATCACAGGACCATAAGTCTGAATGCCCATTACATGATTATATTTAAGAACCCCCGAGATGTTTCTGCTATAACACAACTGGCAAAACAGACGTATCCAGGGAAAACTAAATTTGTTCGTGAAAGCTATGAGGATGCTACACGAAAACCCTATTTTTATTTATTTCTTGATCTGAAAAGTACTACCCCAGACATTTTGAGACTTCGTAACAGTATTTTCCCAAGTGATAACCCCACAGTCTACGTCCCAAAAGTATAAAAGCTTATTGTTTAACACATACTCTACATAGTTGATTGAAAAAAAGATGGCACACTGTCTATCACGACACGCAAAACTATTGCAAGTTCTGAAACAGTCCAGTCCAAAACAACGATTGCGTATTATTAAAAACGCTAGTAAACCTACCATTGATGCATTGTGTGAGTGTTGTCTTAATATCTTGAAAGGTAAAGTACAGCTATCCTCATACCACCCAAAACAATTGGCAAAACATAAAAGGGATCTGAGACATTTAGCGGATCGGAAAGTCCCACTGAAACAGAAGAAGAAAATTCTCCAGAAGGGTGGTTTTCTCGGAGCATTGCTTTCACCACTAGTTAGGATTCTAGGTAGTGTGTTACCTAAATTAGTTGGTGCGTGATGGAATATACTAAAAAAATGACACTGGTCCCGGAGAGAATTTGCAAACACCTAGACCTGCGATATTACAACCTTCCTCTGTGAGAAAGACTTCGGAATTAGATGTAGAAATACGACACATCCTTGAGGATCCGAGCTTGAGTGATTCGGAAAAAGCCGAAAAATACAGTCAAAAGCTAAGAGAATTTCTATTTCATACAAATCGAGCTGTTGAACCACCAACAGTCTATGTCAAACAACAGGGTCTAACCGATAAAGTTCCTGTCAACCAAACTGTTGTAAGTGACAAAGTTACAATCGATGAGTCATGCTGTCCCAAGTCATATCCATGCCACCTTTAAAATCAGACATACTTACTACAGTTCCGAAATCTTTAAAAACTAAAGCTGGGCTCTTAATAGAAAAATTACATCGAACCCCAAACATCACGTGGGACGATAAAGGTACAGTGGCTATTCAGGGTAAGAATATTACGGGTTCAAATATAACAGATCTCGTCAACGATTTGTTACGAAAAAGAAAGTATTTTAATCCAGTAGGGTGGCAAGAGTTGGGTAAGGCCTTATCCGGCTATAATTTACCTCAAGACTTGATAGGTAACGCGGACAGATATCATTACATGACTAATCCACCTCCCAAGGTTACGCCCAAGGGTACGCCAGTTTACAAACAGCGCCGACGTTCACCCTCGGTTGAGTTTATGTCAAGAAGGAGATGGATGAAACGTGCAACCTCCCCTGCGTATATAATCGATACGACAAATAGTGTTCAGGATCTTGAATCCACACCTACACGACGAAAAACACGTCGGAGACAAGTTTCACCTGACTGGTTACCCTACCGCAACAAATGAGAAAGGGTGTAAAAAAAACTTCTGACAAAGATTTACTATGACCCAGAGCATCCTGCGGGGTATGGCGGTGTGTACAAACTTTAAAGATATCTTAGACAGAACAAACACGCGATACCCCTTGAAGACATCCAAGAATGGTTAGCAGAGCAACCTACTTACACCAAGCATGTAACACCAAGGAGAAGGTACAAACGAGACAGAGTCATCGTACATGGTATTGACCACATCTGGCAAGCTGACCTGAGCGATCTATCAACCTTGAGAAAACACAATCACGGTCATACATTTATATTATGTGTCATAGATGTTTTTAGTAAATATGCCTGGGTTTACCCCATGAAAAATTAAAACGCTCAAAGTCTTGTCCAAGCCTTTACATATATTTTGGAAAGCTCAAAGCGAAAACCTCTTGCCCTACAGACGGACAAAGGGACAGAGTTTTTGAACAAATCCTTTCAACGTACGCGCAAGGGGCGTATGTTCCGTTATTTTACGAAAAACAATACGTACAACTACACAGGGGTTTTACAAAAGTTAGTCAATGGTTACAACAACATCGAAGTATACAAATGTCACTTATTGACGTTACACTAATCAACCAAGATAGAGTTTTAGACATTCTTTACAAAACACACAGGAAATCGACGGAGAAATACAAGTATAAAATTGGTGACTATGTACGCATATCAGAGTCTAAGCACCCTTTTAAAAAAGATTATAAAGGATCTACAAGGTACAACTATAAAAGGTACATTTTACACCGAAGAACTGATCAAAGTTATTCCACCCAGTCAATACGATATCGAGCAAGTCATTTCTAGAAAGTCAGTTCGTGGTACAAAATATTTATTAGTGCGTTGGAAAGGTTACGGTAAAGAATTTGATAGCTGGGTAAAGGCCACAGACGCTGTCCGAAAATGACAACTTTAAATCCCCGAGTTCAAGCGCGTGCAAGAGCTTTTTTACAAGGGCTAAAGGGTCCAGGCTGTGTAGAAGGAGTCTGTGAGACTGTTCTTTATGTGATCACAGCTCTAGCCATACTGTCTATGATACTTGTAGAAATCTGGAACACAGTCATGCTAAACGAACAGTTAATGAATAACAATGCCTCGCAACCTAAATAATTTTGTTTTTATTAAAAGGAGGTGTGTTTCCACACGAATGACATTCAAGACTTGTTTTTGCAACCATGACAGACGATCAATTTTACGTTACACTCCCTTCAAATAGTAGTTTCCACTATTATCCGCATAACAAGATCAGCCATTTTACCACAAAATTAGCAAAGCCTTTACAGTTGCAGGGTGTCTGGTCATGTGGTCTCGTGGAAATTCATTACCCATGTAGTTGGAACAAAATCTACGTCAAAGATTGCTGGTTGACGTACCGTAGCAAAACAGAAGTAGAAAGGCCCCATCGCTTACGCCTTTCTATACCCGATGGGTACTATGATACGGGGAATGATGTCATCAATTACTTCAATAAAACAACGTTGGAAGTTGGGGCATCATTAACCATCATGAAAGATCAGGATGGTCACATCTTATTACTGTTAGGTAAAGAGGATCGAAAAGTTCATTTATCCATGAATTTAGCTGAGATATTTGGCTTTATGAAAGAAAATGAATTTACAAATAGTGTGAGAAGTGATAGAAAAGTTGATTTGGATTCTAATTTTCACAATATTTACATTTACACAGACATCATCGAAAATTAGTTGGTGGGTGATAAAAGTGCTCCATTGTTACGAGCGATACAAGTTGACTTGTCTGAATCGTTTGGATCCACTGTATATAAAAACTTTGACAACCCGTATTACATTCCAGTCAGCCAAAATTACATAGACACGATTGAGCTAGGATTGTACACTGAATTAGGACATTTGGTACCATTTGAATTCGGTCACGTTTTAGTTAAAGTACATTTCAAACGAGAAGAATAACCTGTTTACATCCATATCGATATGACGATGCCAAGATACGTCGTTATTATCTAAGTCAAACGGGAGACGGATTTTCAGTCTTTGCAGGAACACCATATCAAAAGGGGTATGGTCTTGGGTCTGTTCCGGCAGTCTAGAGTTTTTTGCCTCGGCACCCTGAGGTATTTGACTACGTCACTTCCGGTTTGGCTGTGTCACTTCCGGTTTAGCTAGGGTATTTCGGCAGTCTAGCGATTCGGCAGTCTGAGGTTTTTTGCCTCGGTACCTTGAGGTATTTGACTACGTCACTCCCGGTTTGGCTGCGTCACTTCCGGTTTGGCTGCGGGAGTCTGAGGTTTTCTATTGCGGGGGTGTAGAGGTGCGGTAGTCTGAGGTATTTTGGGCGGCGTGACTTCAGACGATTTACAAATGCCACAACGGATGTACTTGTTCATATGGGTTGGCGATATATTTTATTTGTAGCGCACATGAGGTCCGCGTCGCCATGCCGCGCATCCCCCCCCCCCACCCTTCACACTAATGGTTAAGTCACGCTCATTGTGTGTTATTACCTAAGTTATTCCCTCCCCTTCTGTATCATGCATGATATACACACACACATATCGCCCCGAATTATGACAACAACCCTTGTGTAATCTTCATCTATACAATGTATCTGCACCGTGCATTGTACAAGTACCCCCCCCCCCCCCGCTATCCTTCACAACCATGTTACGTTAAATACCCCCCACATCTCCCCTTCCTGTATCATACATGACACACATCATGCCGAATTATGATACCCACCCTTGTGTAATCTTCATCTATACCATGTATCTGCACCGTGCATTGCAGGCGCCCCCCCCCCCACACACACACACACCCTTCACACTAATGGTTAAGTCACGCTCATTGTGTGTTATTACCTAAGTATACTCCCTCCCCTTCTGTATCATGCATGATATGCACACAAACATATCGCCCCGAATTCTAACAACAACCCTTCTGTAATCTTCATCTATACAATGTATCTGCATCGGGCATTGCACGCGTCCCCCCCCCCCCACTATCCTTCACAACCACGTTACGCTAAATACATCCCCCACCTCCCCTTCCTGTATCATGCCTGACACATATCATGCCAATTATGATACCAACCCTTGTGTAATCTTCATCTATACCAAGTATCTGTACCGTGCATTGTACAAGTAAGTCCCCCCCCCCGACCCGCTCCCCTTCACACCCACTCACGTCATGCTAAATATTAACCCCACCCCAACCCCGCCCGAATTATGTTACACACCCTTGTGTAATCTTCAGCTATACCTAGTATCTGTACCGTGCATTGTACAAGTTTCCCTCGCCCCACCCGTACGCATACCCACACATCCTTGTGTAATCTATACCATGCCAGGCATCCCCCCACCCGTCCAGTATTATCTCTTTTGGTCAAATGTTTAAAATCAAAAATAAAACAAACCAACACAAAGGTTAAAACTTCATCAATACCTTTATTCGGTACGATTCTATGAGGTCTATTAAGACGCTATATACATGTGCCTCGTCAACATTAAGACGTAACCGAACTGCTATATAATGTACAAACCAGGGGCGTGGTGAGGGCAATTATTGAGAAGAAATTATGAGTAACAAAAAAGATTTTGGCACAAAAACCCTTTTACTGACCGCGGAGCTGTGGCCGTCGAAGCCGGCCACCGCGAGCGCCGAAGGCGCGAACCCGCGGCGGGGGGTCCGGGGGGCCCTCCCCCGGGAAAATTTCGAAAATTAGAAGCCCAGAAACGCAATCTCCAGCAATCCGAGACAAGAAATACGGTAATAAAATATTGTTATTTTCTCTTGGAGATTCCATTCTTTCCAAGAGAAAATCACCGTTTTCTCAAAGTTAAGAGGATGGTCTTCAAGTTGTATGCGGGGTGCTAGATGAAACAATTTTTCCACTTACAAATGTTTTTCATTTTTTGAGTAATTTGATTGTGATTTTGGCGCAAAAACTTTTTGGCGCATGAGTATGGCTACTCATGAACTCATTCTCACCACGCCCCTGGTACAAACCAACACAAAGGTTAAAACTTCATCAATACCTTTATTCGGTACGATTCTATGAGGTCTATTAAGACGCTATATACATGTGCCTCGTCAACATTAAGACGTAACCGAACTGCTATATAATGTATATAGCACAGCAAACTGAAAGTAAAAAAAAATAAATGATATTTGTGGTGACTTAAGTTCAGTTGGTATTTTATTATAACACACCGTAACTTGATACCTCATATGTTTGATATAGTGTTAGAACATGATCTCTGGAAGATTACAAAAACAAACAAACACAAACTATAGCACGCGACTATATTTATGTATTTTAAAGTCCTGTTGATTGTATCTACTTATAACATATTTCTTTTATTTACAATTCACGGGTTGACTTCATTTTGGCGCGTGTGCACGCTGTGACACCGAGTAGAGAGTATGTCCAATCTCGTGGCGAATTTCTACCTTTGCCGCCCTCCCGCGCTCAACGGTTTCCTCTCACAGTTAAACATACTGAATTATTGAAATGGGGGTATTTTAAAAAAAAGAACTAAAACAAAAGAAATGATGTAAACAATCTTAAATATAACTTACCGGTCTTTCTCCTGTTGGTTATTTCTGGGCGGTAAATTAAGTGCTGGCCCCACCCCTGCTAACAACCGATCAGCCTCTTCTATAATACTCTTCAATTTCCCGCCGTGGTCACGCTCTCAATGTTTGGTGCACACAGCATCAAAGATACTGTGGAGTTTAGAATTTCTTTAACTTCATCAATATTCCTGAGAGTAAAAAAAAAAGATGTATGATAATCAATAAATATATGTTGATAAATGAGGAATTAAGAATGAAATCAAAGAATAAAAAATAAGATCTTAATTATAATGTTGTTGAAAATATGTATATAAAATTACACAATTTAAAATTGTCATGGAATAATATAACTTACATTTTGTTTCTTTTGCTTCCAAAAAATGATAACTTTACTGCTGGCTGTTTGGAAGTGCGTGGATGCTACATTTGTAGACTTGAATATTCTCAGAATTAACCAATCAAAACTGAAAATATCAAGCGGGAAAGAAACGTGTTGGTAACCTTTAACAGATGTGATTTCGTTTTTTGTTGAATTGACAAAAAAAATACAAGCCGTACGCTGAACGCGTGGGAAAAAAAAGAGTGAATTGACTTTAGTTAAACCCCCACGTGCTTGTTTAAAATGAAAAGTACAAACTGTGTGAAGTTAACGTCTGAGAAAAAAGTTATTTAGTCATTAGCCTATTAATTATAATGCTAATTAGCGTATTAATGGAGGTTAGTTACCCCCCCCCCCCCCGCCGCCCTCAAAAGAAAAAAAAGTACATCCTATATGCAGTTAACTTGTGAGAAAATGGTTTTAAAATACAAAATTTATCGTATTAGTTAGCCTATTAATTATTTTATATTAATTGTTTTATATTAATTGGTGTTAAAATACAAACCCAAATACAACCTGTATGCTGTTAGGGAATCACGGTGGCCAAGTGGGAAAGGCGCTGGCTCGCTAGTCTGGAGGTCGGGGTGTTCGATCCCTGCATTGGCCGAGAAAGTTCGTCTCGATTTTCTGGTGTGGTGTCCCCTTGTCAATGATGCCGGAGGGTCTGACAAGGACAACTGCCTAGTCGTTCGGATGGGACGAAAATCCGGGGTCCCGTGTACACATTGGCGTGCATGTAAAACAATCCTTGGAAGTTGGAATTCGATATAAGAGTAGGCCGTAGCCTATGAATATGAACATACCTGTTTAAAATATCCCACAATTTACACGGCAACTCCTCCTTTTTCATACACAAGTTAAGTTTGACAAATGTTAGATGGTTACGTGGAAGAGCGGTTATATACCACAGAAGCAACGTCATTTACATATACAGTTCAAGCAACATAAAGGTGATCTCACAGAACCAATGAGTGTGTGTATTTCGCAAATTATTTGCATGTTTGGTGAATTTACAGTTCACGCAAGATAAAGCTAAATTTAGATAACCAATGATAGTTATGTATTTCACAAGTCATTTGCATTTTATGATGAATTTAGGTCAGTGGAAAAACTTACAAAAGTTCACAGACATATTTTAAATAGTTCAAGGTTACGTTTTAGTATATCGGTCATGAAGGGGCCCACCCCTGCTAACAACCGATCAGCCTCTTCTATAATACTCCTCAATTTTCCGCCGTGGTCACGCTCTCAATGTTTGGTGCACACAGCACCAAAGATACTGTGGAGTATAGAATTTCTTTAACTTCATCAATATTCCTGAGAGTAAAAAAAAAAGATGTACGATAATCAATAAATATATGTTGATAAATGAGGAATTAAGAATGAAATAAAAGAATAAAAACTAAGATCTTAATCATAATGTTGTTGAAAATATGTATATAAAATTACACAATTTAAAATTGTCATGGAATAATATAACTTACATTTTGTTTCTTTTGCTTCCAAAAAATGATAACTTTACTGCTGGCTGTTTGGAAGTGCGTATGACAGAATATAGCGTGGATGCTACATTTGTAGACTTGAATATTCTCAGAATTAACCAATCAAAAACTGAAAATATCAAGCGGGAAAGAAACGTGTTGGTAACCTTTAACAGATGTGATTTCGTTTTTTGTTGAATTGACAAAAAAAATACAAGCCGTACGCTGAACGCGTGGGAAAAAAAAGAGTGAATTGAGTTTAGTTAAACCCCCACGTGCTTGTTTAAAATGAAAAGTACAAACTGTATGAAGTTAACGTCTGAGAAAATAGTTATTTAGTCATTAGCCTATTAATTAGGATGCTAATTAGCGTATTAATTGAGGTTAGTTACCCCCCCCCCGCTCTCAAAAGAAAAAAAGTACATCCTATATGCTGTTAACTTGTGAGAAAATGGTTTTAAAATACAAAAATTATCGTATTAGTTAGCCTATTAATTATTTTATATTAATTGTTTTATATTAATTGGTGTTAAAAAACAAACCCAAATACAACCTGTATGCTGTTAGGGAATCACGGTGGCCAAGTGGGCAAGGCGCTGGCTCGCTAGCCTGGAGGTCGGGGTGTTCGATCCCTGCATTGGCCGAGAAAGTTCGTCTCGATTTTCTGGTGTGGTGTCCCCTTGTCAATGATGCCGGAGGGTCTGACAAGGACAACTGCCTAGTCGTTCGGATGGGACGGAAATCCGGGGTCCCGTGTACACATTGGCGTGCATGTAAAACAATCCTTGGAAGTTGGAATTCGATATAAGAGTAGGCCGTAGCCTATGAATATGAACATACCTGTTTAAAATATCCCACAATTTACACGGCAACTCCTCCTTTTTCATACACAAGTTTGACAAATGTTAGATGGTTACGTGGAAGAGCGGTTATATACCACAGAAGCAACGTCATTTACATATACAGTTCAAGCAACATAAAGGTGATCTCACAGAACCAATGAGTGTGTTTATTTCGCAAATCATTTGCATGTTTGGTGAATTTACAGTTCACGCAAGATAAAGCTAAATTTAGATAACCAATGATAGTTATGTATTTCACAAGTCATTTGCATTTTATGATGAATTTAGGTCCGTGGAAAAACTTACAAAAGTTCACAGACATATTTTAAATAGTTCAAGGTTACGTTTTAGTATATCGGTCATGAAGGGCCACACACGACCTAAAAAGACTGAAACAAAGGAATGGTGCTTCGTAATCATCTTTTAAATAAACCGCCTTTTTTTTAGGCGGGTCTCGTGATCACATCTGTTTTTAACCAACAAATGTTGCACCGGAAGATATTTTTGTTTTATCTAGTTTAAAATCAAAAGCCACCTGTTAAGTACATTAGCTAATGTTAACCGTGGGATTCTTTTAAATTCGGTCACCACTTATATTTTTGTTTTTGTTAATTATATTCCAAAGGCTAAAATTAAAACTGATTATTCATGTACTTTAGGGTTTAAATTTCCGATATGAATTATAAAAAACAATATCTTAATTAACATACCAATTAATACAATTAGCTGGTCATTGTTTTATTATATTTTTTTTCGTTTGAAAAAAACATTTTCTCAACCGTTAACAGCAAACATATGAAATGGGGGTTGAACGTCCTACTCTTCTGCGCCTGACCAGTGGCTAATGGAAGACGGACATACAGCATACAGTGGGCTATGAGGGAACTTTTGCCCGGGCAGCGGCGCTACGGCCTACTCTTATATCGAAGTCCAACTTCCAAGGATTGTTTTACATGCACGCCAATGTGTACACGGGACCCCGGATTTTCGTCCCATCCGAACGACTAGGCAGTTGTCCTTGTCAGACCCTCCGGCATCATTGACAAGGGGAAACCACACCAGAAAATCGAGATGAACTTTCTCGGCCAATGCAGGGATCGAACACCCCGACCTCCAGGCTAACGAGCCAGCGCCTTGCCCACTTGGCCACCGTGATTCCCTAACAGCATACAGGTTGTATTTGGGTTTGTTTTTTAACACCAATTAATATAAAACAATTAATATAAAATAATTAATAGGCTAACTAATACGATAATTTTTGCATTTTAAAACCATTTTCTCACAAGTTAACAGCATATAGGATGTACTTTTTTTCTTTTGAGGGCGGGGGGGGGGGGTAACTAACCTCAATTAATACGCTAATTAGCATCCTAATTAATAGGCTAATGACTAAATAACTATTTTCTCAGACGTTAACTTCACACAGTTTGTACTTTTCATTTTAAAGCCCCAATAACACTCTTGTTGTAATTGAATAATATGTCCCAATCTTTATTCTGGTCAACAAATTGTATTATTTTACAATATTCAAATAAATTGATTATACAAATTTCATCGTAACACACCTAATTTAAAAAAATGGAAAAATTCAACTACATGATTTGAAAAGGTCAAATGTGACTTGGATTTTAAAATATTTTCGAACCCTCTGGACAAGTAAAATATGATGTAATGGATAATTTACACAACAGGTAGGACAAATAAACATCTAGTACTTAGAATAAGACTATTATTTATTTTCTAGAGCTGCCAAGTCAGCAAGAGTGTTATTGTCCCTTTAAACAAGCACCTGAGGGTTTAACTAAAGTCAATTCACTCTTTTTTTTCCCCACGCGTTCAGCGTACGGCTTGTATTTTTTTTGGTCAATTCAACAAAAATCACATCTGTTAAAGGTTACCAACACGTTTCTTTCCCGCTTGATATTTTCATTTTTTGATTGGTTAATTCTGAGAATATTCAAGTCTACAAATGTAGCATCCACGCACTCCCAAACAGCCAGCAGTAAAGTTATCATTTTTTTGAAGCAAAAGAAACAAAATGTAAGTTATATTATTCCATGACAATTTTAAATTGTGTAATTTTATATACATATTTTCAACAACATTATAATTAAGATCTTATTTTTTATTCTTTTATTTCATTCTTAATTCCTCATTTATCAACATATATTTATTGATTATCATACATCTTTTTTTTTTTACTCTCAGGAATATTGATGAAGTTAAAGAAATTCTATACTCCACAGTATCTTTGATGCTGTGTGCACCAAACATTGAGAGCGTGACCACGGCGGGTAATTGAGGGGTATTATAGAAGAGGCTGATCGGTTGTTAGCAGGGGTGGGGCCAGCACTTAATTTACCGCCCAGAAATAACCAACAGGAGAAAGACCGGTAAGTTATATTTAAGATTGTTTACATCATTTCTTTTGTTTTAGTTCTTTTTTTAAAATACCCCCATTTCAATAATTCAGTATGTTTAACTGTGAGAGGAAACCGTTGAGCGCGGGAGGGCGGCAAAGGTAGAAATTCGCCACGAGATTGGACATACTCCCTACTCCGTGTCACAGCGTGCACACGCGCCAAAATGAAGTCAACCCGTGAATTGTAAATAAAAGAAATATGTTATAAGTAGATACAATATGGTGGCTGATTGGTATCATGTCGTATTGTCTTGATGTCGCCTTTCATAACGCGACAACCCGACAACCCGACATCACGACATTTCTACCCGACAACACGACAACCCGAAAACCCGACATCACGACATTTCTACCCGACATCACGACCTTTTTACTCGGGTTGTCGGGTTGTCGCGTTATGGAACAAAAATCTGGCAATAAAGAAAATGGTTGATCAAGTGGAAGTAGATTCACACTCACATTGCAGTTTGAGTTGCATTCGTATCCATTTGTATACGTCCACATTCATAATGTGAACCGTCTTCATTAGCTCAGTCGGATCAGAACAGTAGGACGTTAAACCCCATTTCAGTTCATAATGTGAACATATTATGCCGCCGCCCATTTTATTTCATAATGTGAACATATTATGCCGCCGCCCTTGTCTGTGTGTCTGTCATTGAGTCAGGTGGTGTGGTTTCCAGCCCAAGCTTGTCCATGACAAAGAGTAGAGTCGTCTGTCTAACCTCGTGGGTTTTCTCCGGGTGCATGTCGTACCCCGCGGGGTGGTGCCAATCCCGCTTTTTTGTTATTATTTTGTCTGTAAATATTCTACAGGTTGCAATTATTAACAGATTTTGTTCAAATTCGGCATGATCAATCATTTCAATAACAGGATGGTACCTATATTAATATTTAGTCTGTAAACACTCTACAGGCCGCGATTCTTAATGGATTTTCTTCAAATTTGGCATGAGCATTGTTTTTAAAGAGACAATGGCACCTACTGAGGTAAATGCATGTCCGACCCGTAGGGGCTTTGTCACGCCCACTTTTCGTGAATATTTTGTCTGCAAACACCTTTCAGACTGTAATTCTTATGAGATTTTGTTCAGATTTATCATGATAAAGACAGGATGGTAAACACCCTACAGGTTGCAAATTTTATACGCCCACATTGAAATATATCGTCATCGCCCCCGTCTGTCCGTCAGTCCGTCCGTCGGTCAGATTGTGGACTCTCTAGGGCTTAAAGTTACCATCCGATTGATTTTAAATTTATATACAGTGTTTATGGCCATGAGACGTAGAAGCCCATTGATTTTCACTGTCAGATAATTACTGCCAGAGTCATGGCCAATGATCACGTTTCACTTTTTAAAATCTTGTGGACGCTCTAGAGGCTAACTTTGTCATCCGATTCGCTTGAATTTGCAGGATAGATTTGAGAAAACGCATACTTTTGTTATAGATCACTTACAAAAAGCAGCAACCAGACAGAAAACATATTATGATATGAAAGCGTCTTTCTCAAAAGTTCAAGACTGGAGACATGGTGTACCTTTTCTCTTAAGTTTTAGAGCACGGGGTGCCAAAGAAGTTTTCACAAACCTTGGCGAGGTCCCTTCGAAGTCATCCGAATACCGAATGTTGTTACTGTGGAGATTCAGATTGGCAGACGACGGTCGATTTTCTATATAAACAGACTGAAGAAGGCACCTGACACAGAAGAAACCAGTTCTGTCTGTAATCCTGATCTTAATAACTTTGATTCTGGTGATCCCGAGAGTGACAGCGAAGGACCGTTTTATATCACGAAATCTAGTCGCACAAGCCGTTGTCCTTCACGATAAAATGATTATGCGCTCCGTGTCCATACTGATTTTTCTCTTTTCAGGGACAAGATGTCAGATCCACGCGAAGAGAGGACGGGAAACTACCACTGTAAAGTGTGTGCCAAGAGCTACAGTCGTTGCAGCTACTTTCGCCGACACGAAACTACACATTTGACAGATTTAGCTACCATTAGAGAAGATGCTTTACGACAGCAGTCCGTTGACCGCATGAGAGAACAGTATGCTGGAATTGTATCACGTCGTGTCCCAAATAGGCCTGCAGCAACTACAACTTCTCAAAACAGTCATGCAGCGACTACTACCCAGAACAGTCAACCGACTGCGACCGACGACTTCGGTCCCGGCCCTCAGTTGATACACTATTGATGATGAAGGAATGGTATTGGACGATGTGACGGGTGAATTTGTTCCAGAACACCGTTTGTACGTCACATCCAGACCTGTACGTCACATCGAGATGTCTGTTTCAACCAGAAGTGTATCAACGCAGACGCCTATTGTTACGATGGTTTCACGGGGATCTCAAGTTACCTGGGAGTATAAACTCATATAAACAGAGGACCGTTTAACCAGAGGCGTGGGTAAAAGTCGTGAACCAGATTTTGATTTTCTTTTATAACGATAAGTAATCTTATATGTGTAAGTATTGTAGCATATTGTAATACACATTTTTATTTATGAACCATAATATGGAAAATAACATTTTATAAATGGTGATATGTAATATGTTATGTATATTTAATGACCATTATTTATAATCTCTGTAATTAGTTTTAAATACTATTCAAAAAAAGTAGGGGATATTTGATTTTTAAGTGTTATTAAAGTCACCTAATGAAACTGACGAAGAAACAAATGACAAAATGAAATGAAGTTCACATTCATCGATTTATTCCAAATGATCGTTAGACTAAGTAAGGCACAGACTGACCATTATAAGGGTAAAATGATACCCGGTGTCAAACAGCAAAGTTACCACAGCTTCACAACAAAGTCAGTAACGGGTAAATCCCCCCCTGTTTGCCAAACAAGCATTGATCCGACGTGGCATACTCCTAATGAGACGTCTTAGGTCATTTTGGTCAAGATTGTCCCATTCCTGTTGCAACGCAGCAGCAAGTTCTTGGACATTGGCAGGACGTTGTTGACGTTGACGTAACCTCTGTCCAAGCATGTCCCAGACATGCTCGATGGGGGAGAGGTCGGGACTCAGTGCTGGCCAAAGTAATGTGGTGATGTTCTGTTGTTGGAGGTAACCTGTAACGATCCTGGCCCTGTGACATCTTGCGTTGTCATCCTGGAAGATGAAACGGCGGCCATGACGTCGTGCGAGTGGCACAACATGGACTGCCAAGATGTTGTCCCGGTAGTACTGACCTGTAACACGCCCTGCAACAACATGTAAAGCCGTTCTTCCAGCAACAGTGATGCCTCCCCACACCATAACAGAACCACCCCCAAATCGATCATGTCTGATGACGTTAACGTCTTGGAAGCGCTCGTTTCGACGACGCCACACCCTCCTACGTCTGTCCAAAAAATCAACAGTGAACCTTGACTCATCTGAAAACATCACATTGCTCCAGCGTCGATTATCCCAGTGTTGACGATCCCTACACCAACGACGTCTTGCCTGAATGTGATGATCTCTCAAACAAGGGATCACGCGAGGACGTCGGGCGCGAAGGTGACCCCTATGCAGTCGATTCCGAATCGTCTGGCCACTCACTCTCACACCAGTGTCTGTTTGAAGACGAGCGCTGATCTGATTTGCTGTGATGACACGATTTCTCAAGGCCAAGGTACGGATAAATCGATCCTGGGCTTGAGTTGTCGCCCTTGGTCGACCTGGGCGTGGTCTGTCCTGTACAGATTGTGTATCACGGTATCTGGACCATAGCCTGCTTATGACAGACTGAGAAACATTCATCGTCCGCGCCACAACCGCCTGTGTTATGCCGATCTGTAGCATGCCAAGGGCACGTAACCTTTCATTTTGGGTTAAGCCAACGTATATCAAAATTTGTTTTCTGGTCACTAAAACAATTAAACTGATGTTTCCACCCTGGAATTCAATGCCACAATGACTGTAACATTCAAAGTCAGAGTCGTGCAAATCTTGGGTTGGACCCCCATGATGATCCCAAGCATCACCTGCATTTCACGCGGTAGCTATTGGTGCGTTTGGGCGTCACATGTAACTGGAAATGTTTCTTCTGTTAGGTTCTATAGTGACTTTTTTCGTAGTCATTTGCATATTTTATTATTATGCCCCCAAAATCAAATATCCCCTACTTTTTTTGAATAGTATATATGCATACACCATACCGAAGTAGACAATATATAATAAAAAAGAACAGGAATGCAATGCCTGTCGAAGCCTCGATTTTACCTGCTCTCGCTTCGGCACGTTTTTGTTCCACAATTCGTAATGTCAGGCAATCTAACCTCTGCCAATTCACTCAGATATGATTTTTCTTTAATCTAGCCGTTTTGATTTGCACAAATGCTCCCCACAAAACGATATCATAGCCATTTGATTCCAATATTTACATTATTTTCCTTCGTTGACGTTTGTCTTCAACTCCATGCGCTGACGTTATACAAAATCAATCCGCAGTGACTAGATCACTGAATCAAGTGCCAAAGATATTTTAAGATTTTCTCTGCCATTCCATTTTCCTCCTTTTGCATGGTAAATTTTGTTAACTCTTGGGTGTAGAATCGAAGAAGAGGGTTTGAATATACACTTTCTGCCAGGTTTTGGTGAATATTCGTGATTTTGAGGCGGAAGTATACAAGACTTCAGAGATTGGTTAGTCGCAACCAATTAATCACCAAAATGAGACAATAGCCCCGTTTACACCTGGCCGCGATAAGCGTGCCGTACTAGGCACGGTGCCAGGCCGCGATAAATTTCAAGAAATGTCCCTGTTTACTAGTGCTGGGTATTGCGACTGCAGTCACGATACGATACGTATTGCGATTCATGTACCACGATACGATGCGTATCGCGATTCATAACTAGGTCATAGATTTATCAATAAAACAACAAATTAAATATGTGATTGTGTTTTTAATGAAGTCACTAAAACCAGGAAATAAATAAACTTGATTAGGCCTACTATTTAGTAGTAAACTCTAATCCTAGCAGACGAACTTTGGCAAGAAGACAGTCGCCACTATGGACACTATGGTGTCTTGTCAAGTGAGTGCTGAGATTGGTTGTATTACCACAATATTTTAGAATAGTTTTGCATATTCTACAAACAACTTTCGTTGTGTCACCCTTTAAAAACCCCAAATGTTCCCAAACTTTAGATTTATATTTTGCTGGAGGATTTGTTATTGCGACTGTCTTTACCGCCATTTTGATTTTTACAAGAGCTACTATCTATTATATTTACGTTCTAAATTTATAAAATTCGAGAGTAAAATGTTGTTTTATGTATTCAAATATGTATGTTTTATTAACTAAGCCTTATAACAAACTTTAAAATTCGGAAACAGAACGAAAAGACGTTAAAATGTTGTTAATCTTAACCTACGAAACTAACGGTAATTACGGTTGTGCGTTATTTATAGTAACACACATGTCAAGACCACTGGACATCGTCTGCGAAGTGTCATTGTTTGAAATAAAGTTTAGGGTTGAGGATATAATTTAAAGTTTTTAAAGTTCATAATATATTTGATAAATAGCAAAAAAAGAATCGTGAAAAATCGATTCGGCATCCCGCGATTCAATACAGGTATCGTGAGACGGTGAATCGCGATACATCGATTCAACGATTTATCGTGCCAGCACTACTGTTTACATTACCCGTCTCGGAACCGTGCCAAGCACGCCAAATGTGGAACTCTTCACTGAAAAGTTAATTTCAGTCCCTATGCAAGTTACCCAGATGAAAACAATTATGGCGGTAGATTTTGATACGTTGGCCCTTTCTTTTTTTTTTTGTTTTGTCTGTTATTGAGAGTTCGAAAAAAATCAAGAAAGAATGGTCAATTTTTAACGGACTTGATGCCTATTTTAAATGAGTTAGCAGTCTTTTCGAGTTATTCAATGATATCATGCTATCAGAGGCGGCGAGAGCGGATAATCATGTCGTTTATAAATAGCTTGTATTACTCAAAGCTTGTATTAGCCATTTTGACAGAACTGATGACAGAACTGTCAATGTTCGCGGGGAAATAAGGTCAAGGTTCATTTGGCGCATGCGCAGTAATCCGTGCTCAGACCGGTTAGCGTTTACACTATGAAAATTTAAAGTGTGCCGTTCTTGGCACGGTTCCGAGACCACCTCACTGCAGTGGGCCAGATTGGCACGGTACTCAGTACGGCACGCTTGTGTTTGACCCGTTTACACTACAAAAAAATTAATGGTGCCGTACCAGGAACGGTACCTGGCACGCTTAAAATTTGTAATGTAAACGGGGTTAATGGTACCAGTTACTCCAAAAACGTACATTATAAAACCAATCTTATAAAGTTCGAATTATCTCGTTAAAACTGGCCGCCATCTTGAATTATTCCCCATTATTGACTCAGCGGTAGAAGTAATCACCACAATTTGTACAGAACGGATTTAGCTATTCTTGAGACGTATATTTTGAAACCAAACGCGTTCATATTATTTACATTTTCCTGTGAAAACTTGCAGACATTTTTTTAGTTTGGCAAATTTGACCAATTTGGACACGGATTTCGTACTGGGATTTTATTCTGTGGTGATAATAAACCATTTTTATTGCAGCAACTGCCTGAGACGATGCGGAATTGCGCTCAGATCCCTAATTAGCTGGATCAGAGCTAATCCAACAGTATCGCTTTAGTTAATATGATAACTAACTGCACGTTCATGCATGTCTACCGACAGGTGTGGTCTCAGAAAGGGCCTTTTCTACTGCTGAATTAATCTGGATTGACACGGGAAATCAATCCCAAGCCAGTACAGTGCGTATGTTTCATTGCAGTTTACAGGCCCAGATCCAGGATTTTGTCGGTTGTACGTGACAATCTCGTGGTAGCCTGTCCAACCTCGTGGGTTTTCTCCAGGTCCTCTGGTTTTCTCCAACTGCTAATCGAATTAGTGGAATAAAACTGAACCATGAGTTAGTCCCAAAATAACTAGTTTGTGTCGTGTAGACCTTAAACTCAACCTCCTCTCCCTCTCTATTTTCTTATGCGCTTAGTTTATGTGTGCATATACGCTCTGGTCGACTACCTTCGTATCAGGTCCGGACTGCTCATTCGTTTCAGTATCTAGAAAATATTTGAATACCATTCCAAACAAATTTCAAAACACGAATACAAATTTCAAAACACGTCAAATATTCCTGCAGTATTTTGTTCGAATATCCAAAAATTAAAAGTAATTTGTTTGAAATAATGTTTGTTTTATTATATAACTATGTGCAAATATCATTGAATACACCCATTGAACAAGCCAACAGTGAGACTGATGCCCCCCCGCCGCAATTATAATTATAAATATATATTAATTGATCACACATTTGTTTTTTTATCAACTATTCACCTAAGTTCATCACTCTATCAGATAGAATCAAGTTATCTTGTCCCGATGTCTCAACCAATGAAATTGCTTAGCTCTGCTTAGCCTTAGCTCGAAATGTTAATTATTAAACTCTGTCAAGACATTCAGCCAATGAAGAACTGCATCAAGTTTAAACACTCTACATTGCTTATTGCTCCTTAGCCTAAGCATAAAATTCTCACCATCGAACTTAGTCAGTGAATCTATACACAGAGTTTCATAGCTCTCACTTAAAGCCCCAATAACACTCTTGTTGTAACTAAATAATATGTCCCAATCTTCATTCTGGTCAACAAATTGTATTATTTTACAATATTCCAATTAATTGATGATATAAATTTCATCTTAACACACCTAATTTAAAAAATTGGAAAAATTCAACTAATTGATTTGAAAAGTCTAACGTAAACCTTTTCAAATGTGACTTTGATTTAAAATATTTTCGAACCCTCTGGACAAGTAAAATAGGTCGTAATGGATAATTTACACAACAGGTAGGACACTTAAACATCTAGTACTTAGAATAAGGCTATTATTTCTTTCTGGGGCTGCCAAGCCAGCAAGAGTGTTATTGTCCCTTTAATTATAACCAAAATTATTGTGCCGAAATGCATCAACCAATCAAATTGCTTATGTCTGCTTACCCTAAGCATAAAATTCTCATCTTTGAACTCCATCAAGGTATTGACCTATTAAACACCTACACCAAGTGTGAACATTCTAGCTCAATTAGAAAGAGAGTTATTGTGTTCCAAACAGGGGCGTTTTAAGGTTTATCATGGCGGAGGCTATACTTTTTTGAGGGCCTTTTTCGCGGGGTTGGGGCGTCTTGGTTGTTGATTTTTATGTCGATGCAATGACTGCTTTCGCATTCAGTAATGGATGCGACAGTAACAGTGAATAGAAAACGATTGACTCGGACTCGCAGCTCTTTCCCTTGGCCAGAGGGGCCCTTTTGGCAGACGTGGGGCCTTTTTGTCTGCCTTTAGGGCCCCCTACCTAGGAAACATTTTCATTTTTCTCATCGGTTTTAGCATTTTTCTCCCGTTTTACTTTTCCAATTTCTTTGATTTTTTTCGCGAGGAGGCTGGCGCCTCCAGCGCCTCAGCTATAAAACGCCTTTGGTTCCAAAGTCTCGGCCATTCAAATTGCTTATTGCATGTAGTCACAGAATAAAAACATAACTCAATGACCACTGCATACCTCTGGAACAATATATTATTCCCCCTTTTAAAAAAAGACTTTTTATTTACTCCATACAAACAATTAATATTAATGTTTTTGGTTAACTAATGACATCCCTGACTTCAATCGCCATAATGGTAAAATGACGTCATGAGTCTTCCAGTTCATCAAAGAATCTCGGTGTAAGTAGTATACGTCACGATGACGCACTATGTAAAAGTTTATTTGTAATTTTATTAGCAATCACTTTATAAACTGAAGTATATGGGTTGTTAGGTTGGGCTATAACGATTGGTTGACCAGTGTCACATGATTCACGTATACTGGTAGTTAAAGGTACATCCCCTGCAAAAATAAACAATAAAATACATTAAAACATTTTTTTATTCTTTGTACAACACGTCTGGCATGTGACAGTGGAGGACGGGAGATTTTAGTGACAACAGTAGGGATGCCTTCATGGGTTTGTCGAGCTGCCCCCCCCCCCATTTTGGGCACTAAATGCTGGGAAAATTTGGGTACACAATTGTACTTTGTGAAAGATGTATAAAAAACTATTGTGTTCTTGAAGGTGTCCAATTTAACAGCGAATTTAAATTCAGAGTGTCTGTAGTTAGGCAATTAAATAGAAATCTTAAGACTCGAACCTTCTATTGTTTGGTTGGAGTACAGTAAGTCACGAGTTACAGTTACATAAACAACGGTTTTTAGTTGTGTATATTTCAAGTAAATAAAATTAAGTTCTCTTTTATAGATGATTTAGAAATTAAGAACTTATTCATCACAAAATAGATATTCTAGAACCTGTCATGGGCCTTCAAATAAGAATTAAACGTTTTTAAATGGGTAAAAACTCCTCAGAATCACTTAAAATGCATATTTATTCATACCCGGTTTTGTAAAAAAAAAACAAAAAAAAACCCCCAGACATCCTTAGCAGCATTCAGATCGGAAATATAGTGTGTACTCGGT
Organism: Patella ulyssiponensis; assembly: GCA_963678685.1. NCBI lineage: Eukaryota > Metazoa > Mollusca > Gastropoda > Patellidae > Patella > Patella ulyssiponensis. The sequence continues at coordinate 94,974,749 of OY783225.1, forward strand.
CCATTAGTTTAGTGAAAGAATCTGCACACTACAGGCCTGGTACACAAATCGAAGTTCTCAGAATCTAACCATAGGATCTTTCTGAAACTTTAACCTATGCCCCCCCCCACCCCAAAAAAAGGTGGTGGCTGTTGATTAAATATATTTTCAGAACGTTTTACGAATCCGAATTTTACGAAAGAATGCATTTGACCTACAATGCTGTAACTTTGTGACTATTTGACCTATTTTACTAATTCTTTTTTCTTTGAGTACCTTGAGACATTTAATTCAAATCTGCAATTTCGAATTTTCAAATTTCAAAATTCGTCGCTGTGATATCGAACCGGAAGTTTAGACCAACGTGACAATGATTTTTTAGAAATTTAGTACGTAAGTAGACCTTACTGATGCGACTTGAAAAATTACTTTAGAAATTTTCTAGCGTATCTCCCCTTGGAGAAATTAAGGGTCAAAGTTTTCAAAAAAATCGACGTAAAATTAGTATTACGAGACTACTGATTCGTACACAAAAAATGGAGTTTGAAGCTCAATCCAGCAATGCCGCCATCTTGAAATGTGAAAAATCCACAGGACCTTTTTGATATTTTACTTACAGACATGGGAGTTATATTTTCTGAATCCTTGTAGGAAGGCCTAAAAATGTTCAGAGCAGAATTTTGATTTATGTCAACAGATGGTCGCCATTTTGAAGTGAATATGAAAAATAGTGAAAAATCGACATTTATGGGTTTCTAAACAAACACAATAGGGCGTAGTATGTTCAATGCGTCACTTGTTTCTGAAATTAATATATTTCAGGATAGCCGGGGTACGGATCTAATTTTTGGTATTTGACTATTTCAAAAATTTGAATTTTGCCTTTGACGTTTTTCGTGCCGACGAAGTTGTTTACAAGTGAAAAATCACATTAACTTCACTAGATTGTGACTGATTTTAATGTGACAGGAAGTGACTGTGAATATGAAAGCTTTAATATCTGCTTAACAGATCTAGTTATTATTATTATTATTTAACATACTAAGAACCTAACTACATTTTTTGGGCACCAACCACCGCCCCCCCCCCCCCAAGTCAAAAATTTCCCTGTACACCGATGATATTTACCATGGAGACAGACGTTGGCGTTGTCCACTGGTCAGTGCTCCATACCTAAGTTGAAGCAATGATACTTTGTCGGTGTGCGTTGGGTCCCATTGTCTGGTTAATCGAGGTTAGTTATTATTTGAGGTACATAAATTTTATCTTAATTAACCAAGTGATGATTTCCAATTCTGATATTATCATTACATTCGACATTCCCGATTGAATTCCGGTTTATTACATTTGGCATTCCCGGTTGAATTCCGGTTTATTACATTCAGCATTCACGGTTGAATTCCGGTTTATTACATTCAGCATTCCCTGTTAAATTCCGGCATATCACATTCGATATTCCCCGTTAAATTCCGGCATATCACATTCGGTATTCCCCCTTAAATTCCGGCATATCACATTTGGCCTACCCGGTTAAATTTCAGCATATCTGAATGAACCCTGGAACCACTGAAATCAATAGTAAAATAGCTCATCGTCACCATATTTCGTTAGCGTTTGTTTAAGGCCCATCACTATACGTTTCTTAAAGATACATTATGGGAGATTAGATAACGAGTTGGCAGTTCTCACTACAACAGTTAAAAACTAGCTAATATAAAGACAATTTGTTGAAAATTTCAGTCAAATTGATCCACTATTAGCTTAGAACTAAGCGATTGAAATTTCCGCTTAGCATTACTAAAGTCGGTAAGACAAAACCAGTCTCGGTTATTCATTTTTAGTGGTAAATCAGGAAGAAAAATATTTCAGCGAATCGAACTACAATCCAACAAAAATCTCATGCTAGCCTCAACATCGAGAGCTGATTATGGTCTGAATAAGTTAATTAATGCCTAATTAATAGTTTTTATAACATTTCAGGCCTAAAGAAAGACCTGCAGCAGGCAGATTTTGCTCTTGCATAATGCTTGTTTAAATATTATATTACCCAGTATTTCTGTATGCATTTCCTGGGCAACATTTCTGGCGCCATCTTCCCCAAATATATGTTCTTCATGGCCACACTTCGGACACACAAACGTGGCCATGTTCTGTACAATACCTAATATAGGCGTATTGACCTTCTGAAACATCTCAGCTCCCCGTCTGGCATCTGTTAGAGCTATGTCTTGTGGTGTTGTTACTATCACAGCACCTGATTGGTCAAAATGTATTTAACTTATTGTAACCATAGAAACAATTGGTCAAAAAGTATTAAACTGATTGTAGCCATAGAAACATTTAAGTATAACAATAATTAAATGAAATGGGGTTTAAAGTCCTACTGTTCTGCTAAAGAAGGGCCATTTTGCCAGTACGTTGACCATATGTCCTGCCCTTATATCGATTTACAACTGCCAATTAAGGGTTTATTTACCTGTGCACCAATGTGTACCTTCCGAGCGACTATATGTTGTCCATTGCAAGAGCCTCTGTCCTGCACCAATGTCAAAGCAGAATAACATTGCCGGAAACAAGCCAACTTCTTACTCACTGACTGACCCACCATGGCTCCAATATAACGAAGGTACAATAATATGATACTCGGCTTTAAGTTTAGTTGTATCACAATCATGGCAATCATAGTAACATCCATAATTCAAAGATCAAGTTGGAAAAAAAAACAAATTGATACCAATAATGGCAATCTGATTCAAATATAAATGCATATTTCGTTTCACTACATGATGATCTGACTGGTTATAGTGGGAGCGCACATCAGGGGTCAAACGAGAGAGATTTTGACCCTGTGACATCAGACATTGATTAATTAATCAGCGTTTCCATCTCTAGTAGTTTACTCACTGTTCATGCACCAAGAAGTTGCAATAACAGATTGTTTCATTGGCTAATCCCTCACATCAGTGAGAACCCGTTAATAATAACAATTCGGCCCGACAAGAAAAACTATAAAAACGAAATGAACTATAAAAATCTTATAGGATCTGTGTTTTAATCAGACTGCCTATTGTGGTAAATCATTATTATAGTTACTATGGTAAAACATTATTATTATAGTTACTATGGTAAATCATTGTTATAGTTACTATAGTAAATCATCATTATTATAGTTACTATGGTAAATCATTATTATTATAGTTACTATATACGGCTAGCCCCCGGATCCATTCACTCTCTTTGATTTGTTTATGTTTGTGGTCTTTGAGTATGATGTCTTGTCCATATATTTGTTTTTGTGTAGAATTGTGTGTGGTGCAGCCCTCCTGCACTAACTATTATTATTATTTTTCTATGGTAAATCATTATTATCATAGTTTCTCTGGTAAATCATTATTATTATAGTTACTATGCTAAATCATTATTATTATAGTTACTATGGTAAATCATTATTATTATAGTTACTATAGTAAATCATTGTTATAGTCACTATGGTAAATCATTATTATTATAGTTACTATGGTAAATCATTGTTATTATAGTTTCTATGGTAAATCATTATTATTATAGTTACTATGGTAAATCATCATTATTATAGTTACTATGGTAAATCATTATTATTATAGTTACTATGCTAAATCATTATTATTATAGTTACTATGCTAAATCATTATTATTATAGTTACTATGGTAAATCATTGTTATAGTCACTATGGTAAATCATTATTATTATAGTTACTATGGTAAATCATTGTTATAGTTTGTATGGTAAATCATCATTATTATAGTTACTATGGTAAATCATTGTTATAGTCACTATGGTAAATCATCATTATTATAGTTTCTATGGTAAATCATTGTTATAGTTACTATGGTAAATCATCAGTATTATAGTCACTATGGTTATTACATGTATAGTTACTGAAGAAAATTATTATTATACATGTAGTTACTACAGTAAATAGTTAGCTAGATACTTGACATTAACCAAGTCGGAGCAGAACAGTAGGATGTTAAACCCTATTTCATTTCATTTCATTAAATACCTGACAATAAAGATAAACAAACACAACACAATTTTTATGGAAACAGTCACTGTTTATATAAGTTGTGTTGTATTTTTTTATTTTGCTCAATCCACTAAATGCCACTCAGGTATTATATTTGTCAAGGTGAATCAGGTATATTTTGTAATTTGTTACCTGTAATTAACTAGACGTACCTGAAACGGGTATATTTTGTGATATTGATAGTTGTGTATCACCTGTACCTGGTGGCATGTCTATAATCAAATAATCCAGAGGACCCCAGGCTACCTACAACAAAAAATATATCAACCATTAAACAAAGTCAGAACCTAGACAGGAGACCCTAATCCATGTCACGTTCACATGGCTTATTGACCCCATCTCCCCTCCAATACTTGACTAAACGCACAATGTCGGAACCTCTTGGACAACCAAAGGTTTAACTTCTGAAACAAATATAGAGAGAGAAATGGGGTTAAACGCCAACTTGGCATAAAGTAGGTCATTTCGGGACTAACATATGGTTTATTTTTATTTCAATAATTCGCTTGCATGTAGGGGTCTTTAGCAGTCAGAGCAAACCAGGGTACCCAGAGAAAACCAAAAAGGTTGGACAGGTGATCCTACTCCTTGCCATGTACAACCAGGGATTCGAAACCACGCCAGTTGACTCAATGGCAGGCCGTATGACACAGCGTGCGCATGCTAACCATTCAGCCACTCCTTTCCTCGTAATCGTAACAATCACATTTCTGCACACATTTTCGCTGGTTACTTGGAAACGGTCTTATTACTTTTGCATTAGACAGATTTTCTTGCCATCAAAAACTCGTCCATGTAAAATGCGTCCATGTAAAACGTCTGTAAGAGTAGCCTGTGTGATCGGAGGTTTGATAATTACCTGTCGGAGTAATCTCTCAATGGCCGACATAACCATTAAACCTCTCCATACAATCGCTGCCTTTTCATCCACTAAAAAACCCATAGACATACTGAAAACATTAAAAACATAGACATACTGAAAACATAGACATACTGAAAACATTAAAAACATAGACATACTGAAAACATAGACATACTGAAAACATTAAAAACATAGACATACTGAAAACATTAAACCATAAACATACTGAAAACATTAAAACCATAGACATACTGAAAACATAGACATACTGAAAACATTAAACCATAAACATACTGAAAACATTAAAACCATAGACATACTGAAAACATAGACATACTGAAAACATTAAAAACATAGACATACTGAAAACATTAAACCATAAACATACTGAAAACATTAAAAACATAGACATACTAAAAACATAGACATACTGAAAACATTAAAAACATAGACATACTGAAAACATTAAACCATAAATAAACATACTGAAAACATAGTCATATTGAAAACATTAAAAACATAGACATACTGAAAACATTAAAAACATTAAAACATTAGATAATACACATACTTAAAGTTCCAATTTCATATTTTTAAGTTATATTTTTAAAATGTATTAAAATAAAGCCCTAAAATAGATTGAACCTATAAACAGTCCTATGCTGTTAAAGAATAATCCTATTAATCCTATAATTTACTATTGCCAGTTGAGAAATTGGCAAAAATATCATTTTCAACTTTAAATTCAAATGTTTGAAGATGGCCATTCCATGGAGGAGAATGGGAAAACAAGGGAGGTAATTGTGTTATTATTTACTGTGACAGCCTGTGTTAGTGATTTTAATGCCTGTGAAATTATGCCCATGATCGTATAATAGAGAGTTGACAACCTTTCGAGCAAAAGACATAGAAATAATTATGTTTTGACTTTCTTAGAAAATATGAAATTCCCGCTTTAAAACATTGTAACTGTTTCCAGGGAATATGGTATGGGAATTATTGTAAAATACATATTAGGTTAAAAAAAGGTGAGAAGAGTCTCGTTTAAGGGTGGGCAGCAACACCGGGATCTTAATTAAAGATAGGTTGCCAGCCAGGCAACGAAACATACACCCACAGCACTCTAAAATCTCAGTACGAGTAACAACTCATTTGGCTTCTATTTCTGCCCTACTCTAACATTTAGCATACAAAACATTTAATATCAATAGCCATAATCATTGGAAATCGTTGAAAATCAAGTCAATTGGATATTACTTTAACCTCCAAAGCGTCCACAAGATTTTTTATAGTCTGATCAAGGGCCATAACTATGGCAGTAAATATCAGAAATTGGTGAAAATCAATGGGTTTCTTCATGACATTAAATACTGTGTCAAATGAATATCAACTTTAGCCTCTAAAGGTTCCAAAAGATATTTCAAAGTGATCAAGGGCAATAACTGTGGCAGTAATTATCTGAAAACATTGAAAATCAATAGGCTTCTTCGTCTCATGACCTTAAGCACTGAGTATGGATTTAAAGTCAATTGGATATTAACGTTAGCCTCTAGTGCATCCACAAGAATTTTTAGTGATCAAGGGCCATAACTCTGGTAAGCTAGTATCTTTATCTTAAACATTGTGTATAAATTTAAAGTCAATCGGATATTAAAGATATATTATGTAAGATTTAGATAAAGAGCTAGCCATTCTTGCTATAATAGTTCGAAAGTAGATAATGCAAAATGACAATATTGAAAATTTCATTCAAATTACTCTATTGCAAGCTAAGATATTAGCCTTTGAAGGTTTGACAGACATACAACCACATTTCAATGTGGGCGTATAAAAATTAAAACTACATCTTCCATGACAAATCCTTTTTTCAATTGTATGGATATTTAGACTTGTATGGTTTCTATGGAAACAGAGTCAAGGTAGATCCCACTGAATAAGACACTAGCTACCCAAAAGTCCCTAGAAAGTTCATCTGGTGTATGACAGAGAGCTTGTCAAGATACAGTGTCTAGTCATTTGGATGGAACAAAAAAATAAAAACAAGTAGTTTGATAGTGCCTTACACGCTGAACCACTGTGTCTTCACACCAAATTGAAGACCTGCCATTCTCGAGCGAGATGCACACTCCATGTCAAGATAGATCGTCTTCCTATGTTCCTTCGATCAGCACGTGGCGATACGCAAAGACAACTTACTGGACCTGTTCTGAATAATCAGCTAGTTTGGGTTTTTTTTAACGGATTATCAAATTCGCATTACATATGTGCTAATTACTCAGAATATGACCCAATGGCTGATTCTCACTAACGTATGACTGTTATTATACCCCACAAGTTGAGGCAAGTTGATTGAATACCTAATCCACAAGTAATAATTAACCCATTGTAATTTGGCCAAAAAGAGATTGATTTATGATACCATAGTGGCCAGTTCATTGTTTTACTAATCGCCTTGATCGAACTTCAAGCGGCCAATGCCGACAAAAAACAACCGATGAAGATCCCTGTACCAAAGTGAAAGCTCAATTTATTTATTTATTTATAAAATCAACGAACCATTTTATACCATAGTTCATCAGTGGTATCATCAGATTCTCTGTAAATAAAAACAATTTCTCAATTATCGAGACATTCAGTTGACAATCTCTTCAGGGCCAAGGTAGGTTGGGTGGCCGATGGTTTAACCCGTGAGCGTTAGATCGTAACGTCTGTCATTGAGTCAAGTGCCTTGTACATAACAAGGAGTAGGATCGCCTTCGACCTCTAGCTGGCCAGTCACCTCTGGCTTGCGGCTGTGGTTTCGATCCCTGGTGTGAGCGTATGTGGCATGGAGATAGGGGCGCCTTCTCAACCTTGTGGGTTTCCTCCGGGCACTCCGGTTTCCTCCCACTGTTGAAATAAAATTAAACCATATGTTAGTCCCAAAATGACCTAGTTTGTGTCGAGTGGACGTTAATCTCCATTTCTCTTTCTATTATAGCAGGAACTTTAAGCTCTTTATCTAAATCTTACATAAAGCATCTTTAAAAGATAAAAAATCTTCCAGTAATCAGAAGATTAATATTATTTCAATTATATGATCAGGCGGATGGGACGAAAAACTGAGCTCCTGGGTACACATTGGCGTGCACTTAAAAGATCCCTTGGCAGTTGGAATTTGATATAAGAGTAAGTTGTAGCGCCGCTGCCCAGGCAAAATGTCGCTACTAGCACACTGTATAGCGTACGTCCATCTTTATTAGCCCAGTTTAGGAGTAGAACAGTAGGATGTTAAACCCCATTTCATTTCATTTCATTTTATATAATCAATTTTTCTTGTTTCTGATCCTATCCACTTATATTCTCTTAAACAAACATTATGCAAGAGCTAAATCTACCTATTGTAGCTCTTTCTTTAGGCCTAAAATGTTATCTAAATTATTAATTAGACATTAATTAACTTATCCAGGCCATAATCAGCCCTCGATGGCATCGCTAGCCTGTGATATTTACCTATCCAGACCTTTGCATCGGATTTATCTGATATCAATTAGATAAGAACCGTTCAGAGGAGCGATACTTAGCTTCGAACAACCAGTATGGTGGTTGAAATTATTGCACACGTCTTGTCTTACCTTCATAGTCTAATATCTTCGCTCGCAATAGAGTAATTTGAATGAAATTTTCAAATTATTCATTTTACATTATGTATTTTTGAGAGACAGAGAAATGGGGTCAACCGTCAACTCGACACAAACTAGGTCATTTCAGGACGACTATATGGTTTTTAATTTTATTTCAATAATTCGTTTGCATGTGAGGTCTTTAGCAGTGGGAGGAAACCTGAGAGGACCTGGAGAAAACCAACAAGGTTGGACAGGTGACACTACTCCTTGTCATGTACAAACAGGGATTCAAAACCACACCAGTTGACTCAATGACAGGCTTTAAAATACAGCACGCACATGCTAACCATTCCGCAATCCACCCCCCCACCCCCCTATCTGTTTTTGAACTATTATAACAAGAAGGGCTAAGTCTTTATCTAAATCTTACATAATGTATCTTTAAGCAGGTGTATCTATAAATGATAAATTGTAAATAATAATGTTCTCCTGAATAAAATACTGTTTAAACCAACTTACTTGAATTAAGCTCAGGTTCTCCATGTAAATTCATCATGGTAGGTAGGGATGGACCGTAAACATCCGCATCCAATAAACCAATATCTTTCATCTACAAAATCAAATCATTATTTATAACAGAATGAAATGGGGTTTAACGTCCACTCAATAAAAAGTAGGTCATTTCAGGACTAACATGTTCCAATTTTATTTCAATTATTCACTTGCGCGCAGCGGTCCTTAGCAGTGGGAGGAAACTGGAGCACCCGGAAAAAACTCAAGTTGTACGACAGGCGACCTCCCTCCTTGTCACATACAACCAAGGTATCGAAACCTCGCCAGTCGACTCAATGAAAAATGCATGCACGCTAACCATTCCAAAATGGAATGGGGTTTAAGTCTCAACAACACTTCACTTCAGTAATTTTGAGACTGACACGTATAATTTTATTGCAATTTTAGTTGGGGAGAGAAATTTCCCTGGAGAGCAGCCTTGCCACCTACCCTTCTTCAATTTCCAACTGCTACAGCATCTTATATGTACATGCCAATGTGAGAAAGAGAATTTTGCCTGTAGAGCAGCGTTCTCTTCTTATTAACTTCTCAACTGTGTCAAGGTTTCTTTTTAACTGCTCACAGGTGGACCTCTGTCTATAGTCCCACTGGACAAAAACTATGTTATTTCGGGACTAACATATGGTTCGATTATATTTTAATACTTCACTTGCGTGTAGTGGGAGGAAAACGGAGGACCTGGATATAATTGAAGAGGTTGGACAGGCAACTCTACTCCTAGTCACATACATGTACAATTGGAGAATCGAAATCACACTAGTTGACTCAATGACAGATCTAGTTGATAGACCTAATGATACAACGAGCATGCACCCCCCCCCCCCATCTCTCCCCATATAAATCTTGTGGTGTCTAGCTTTCACATTAATTAACATTCATATTACTGTACAATCGGAGATAACTCCATTCTAGTTGTATATTGATCATGTGAGATGTATGGCGTGTATCAACCATGTTGTATTTTTGGTCCAGAATGATGAATAAAATCCATCTTAATCTACAAAACAGTATTGTGTTCATTTCTTCATCCACACTAGAGAAATAAAACACAGGCGAGCTCAACATAACATCGAACAATCATTATATAAATACAACACATCACTTTGTTATAGTTTACCCTGTGATTTTGTTCAAGAAATTCAGTATTAATTTCTATTAAAACTTTAAAATATGAAACTTACTGGTTCATTGGCTGCCATGGCAAGAGCCAAATTTACTAAAACATAAAAAACATAGAAATGATAAAGAAATAATGTGAGTGAAAACATGATATATCATTGAATTGATGTATGACGATTTATCTTCTCACGATTCGAGTCAAGTAACCTGACACTCTTGATTATCCAGATCACATTTTAATAATAATAATAATAATAATAATAGTGGGGAGTGGGGGGGGAGCATGAGAGGCAGGTGCCAGCCCTAGAACAAATCGGACATCATGCCCTTTCCATTAGTCGCAATACGAAATTAACGACCAATGTGACCTTCTTCCCCCCTACCTCACTAGCAAGCTATGGGCCTGAGGTAGGCCCTATACACAAACCATCTCATTTTTTTGGCATCAGCAGACCTAAATAGATGAATTATTCCTTTACCCTGTTGTTACCATGGTAAATATTGACCTGGTTATGAATCGGGATACAAATCGTATCGTATCGTGACTGTAATAACACCATGACTCATAATATTCCCCACGGTATAAAGGCTAAAAATTTCCATATTCTTTGGAAAAATTATAACTGCTAATCCGAGGTAAATCGAAACATGTTAAAAATTTACTAGCTAGACTAATTTAGAAGTGAAAGTGTTTTGAAGTTTTAGTGACGACCAATATCATAAATTTCCTATGTGAGTAAATTTGAAAGTGTGACAAACCTGCTGTTGTTGATTTGCCGACTCCGCCTTTACCCGATGCTACGAGTATAACATCTTTAACTCCGGCTATTTCTAATTTCTTGGGTAAACTTCTCTCTCTTCTCACATTTAAACCACCTGCTTGCTTCTTCCTCTCATCCTATACATTGAAAATGAAAGGAAATAAAGAAATGAGAGAGAGAAAGAGAGAAATGGGGTTTAACATCCACTCGACACAAACCAGGTCATTTTGGGACTAACATATGGTTTCAATTTTATTTCAATAATTCGCTTGCGCGTAGGGGTCTTTAGCAGTGGGAGGAAACCAGAGTGCCCGGAGAAACCCACAAGGTTGAGAAGGCGCCCCTATCTTCATGCTACATACGCTCACACCAGGGATCGAAACCACAGCTGCAAGCCAGAGGTGACCGGCCAGCTAGAGGTCGAAGCGCGGCACTCAAGACCACTAGGCCATCCCAACCCCCCGAAATGAAATGTGAATAAAGATATGAAATGGGATAGGATCTAACATTTAGATAGCCATTATAATGAAATAAATTGGGGTTTAACGTCCCAGTCGTTTGTTTTTTGTATTTCAGAGGAGAGCCAAAAAAAGCTCCCCTCAATCAACAAATTGAAAAAATGGCTCTCCTAAAAGGTTCTCCCAGTTTCGATAAGAGGAATGCTTCAGAAATTAAGGAGAGTGATTTAGAAATTAAGGAGAGTGATCTGATATTAAAGAGAGTGATTGGTAGATAAATGTTAATAAACCCCCAATGACTTTGTAAAGGAGAGTGATTTTCAATTTTAAGGGGAGGGGAAAAAAACTCCCCTCGGTCGACATTCAGGTGAGCTGTGGGCTCTCGAGAGCGATCACTCGCCTTAAAAAACAATGACTGACGTCCTACTGTTTAGCTTTGGCTGGGCTAATGAAGACGGGCATACATGTACATCATACAGTGCTGTATGAGTGAAATTTTGCCTGTGCAACTGCACTATGGTCTACTCTTATATTGAATTCCAACTGCCACATCATTTTAACATGTGCTATTAGACCCATTTATGATTCCAAAAATAAAGCCATATGCCCTTTAACTATCCTACTTTTCTGAAATAAAATGAAATGGATTTTAACATCCTACTGCTCTACTCCGAACTGGGCTAATAAAGACAATCATAGCCATATACAGTGTACTAAGAGGGAAATTTTGCCTACAGCCAATGCTTACACATGGCCTCATATTTTCGTACCATCCAAACGACTAGACAGCTGCCACAGATCGAGAAACTTTAGTCTTAGACTGCGGAGATAAGGTTTACACCGTGGAGATAACTTCACTTCCCTTGTAACAGTTTTACATCACAGAGAAAAATGTTTACATGTATTTTTAATTGATCACAGTATTCAATGTGATTTCTCATAACGTAAATTTCAAGAAAAATGTATAAATCAACATATCATACATATGGCTCAAAAACGCCACGGTGGCCGTGGGGCATATATTTTGGCAAATAATGTAAATATTCTAGAGTGATCGTGTTTTTACAACAAACAATCCAGTATAATTCGTATACCTTTATCCCAAATGGATTGTCGTGCGAAGACAGCAATCTGCGATGATATGGACATTTCCGTGGCTTTAAAACCGAAAATATTCTCGAGAAACAGACCACGGTCATTTCTCTACTTTCAGTTTTTTTACTTTAGAGTTGCCTTTCCCTGGTGGATAAAGTTTATTAATCTTGTTATATCCGAAACGAAAATTTAAAAATTTAACCTAAGTTTAAATAAACAGTTATTTTGTCATGATTCAATAATATTTATAAAACCATTATGTGTATTTAGTATACTTTGTAACCACAATACATCATTATTTTTCAAAATAAAAGAATTTTTAGACTTGAAATTAAATGAATACTAATATACTAAATTTTTTGAAACAAGATGTCAGCCTGCAGAAGGTTAATTTCGTTGAGGAATTTGAATGGAATTCATCCCTGTAATTCTACTTACATAACAACGTGCCGGTAATTATATTGTTATGCAGAAGACTGATTTTAAATTTTGTTCTCTTCTCATAAACGTTTGACCAATGAATTTTATTGACGAAGCCGTGAAAGCTGACGAAATTGCAGTCAGAAGTGTAAGAAGGGAAATAACTCCCCTTTTTCAGGCTTCAGAAACATTTCCAAAATGTTAACGCTCTTGTTATAGTTCTTATATCCATTGGCATATCTAAAAAAAACAAAAAAACACAATAATAGACCAATTGAAATAACAATTTAAACAATGAATGATAATAAAATGACTATGAGACGACCCATAGTTTACTGCAGTGGCCAAGTCAAGAACATCGGCCATCAGGCCCCCGAGTTCACAACAAAGCATTCTAATACATGTAGGTTAGGCTACATAGACCAACTGTTTCACTCAGTGTTTCTCCTAAATCTTGTGGGACGTTGGGTGGCCGAATGATTCAGATTAGAAGTTCTGTCATTGAGTCAAGTTGTATGGTTTCCAAGATTACTACTTGACAAGGAGTAGGATGGCCTGTCTAGTTTGTGTGTTTTCTAGGAGTTCTCCGGTTTCCACCCACAAAATACACCAATTGAAACAAAATTGAAACATGCTAGTCCCAAAATGACTTAGTTAGTAGTTTGTGTCTAGTGGATGTAAACCCACATTTTTCTCTTTCTCTCCCTTAATCCAGTTCTCTTGGAGCAATTGGAGGCTTTGTTAATTTTGCTGTTGTCTCAGCGTTCGGTATTCTCGACCAAAATAAGGGTTTCCATTGTCATTAAAATCCCTGGTACGGTATATTTAAGTAAATAAAACTACCCAAGCTAATTCTGGGCTCTGCAGTACCTATAGGCCTGTAGTGAACTGATTGAGGCTTCTGTCAAAATGAAACTAGATTCACAATGGGGGCTGCACAAGCGGTAACATAAAACCATGTTTTATTTTGTTTTTATTTTTTAGACTAAATTCGACAGATCATCATGAAAGACATCATTCAGGTGTGACACCACCAGGAAAGTTGAAGAGATACATGGTCAATAAACTGATGAATTTCTACGAGAAATCAGAGAATCATGTTGTTCTACGATATCCAAAAGTTTATAAAATTTATCGAACTTTTAAAACTGGTGAGCATTTTTTAATTCATGCATCGGTAGTAATTTATTATATTGTTAAAACTGGTGAATGACAAATTAATATCTCAGTAGGAATTTCATTAGGACTTTTATCACCTTAGCCAGTGTCTTAATCATTGAGCCAGAACTTTAATCAGTTGATAAACACCTTAATCACCCCGCTAGTGCCTTACTGACTTAGCCAGTGCTTTACTCACCCCGCCAGATGTCCCCTTCTCACTTAGCCAGCACCATAATCCTGTGGCAAGTGATTTTCTCACTAGGGGAGTCACGATGGCTGAGTGGGTAAGACGATCCCTGCTTTCGCCGAGAAAGTTTTGCCGACGTGGTCCCCTCTTGTCATGTCAGTGGAACATTACGTAGGGCTTGACAAGAATAGCTATGTTTTCGCTCGGATGGTACATAAAGCTGAGGTCCTGTGTAGGCTACACATTGGCGTGCATGTAAAAGATCCCTTGACAATTGGAATTCGATATAAGATTAGGCTGCAGTGCAGCTGTACAGGCAAAATTTCCTTCATTAGCCTAGTTCGGAACAGAACAGTAGGACGTTAAACTCCATTTCATTTCATTTCTTACTCACTAAGCCGCTATGTCTCAATTTGATTGGCTAATTCCATACAGCAATCAAAACACAGTTTATTTAATAACTTTTCCAGATCCTAATGGAGTGAAGACAAGTAAAATGAAATTTTGAACTTTAAAAAACGAAGCAAACTAGGATCAGTGATTTTATTAGATTGTGATCATTTTGTTTATTTTGTCTATTTTCACAGGAATGATGGGCTTCTTCCATGATTTTAAAATATATTATAGAGTTACAACAGAATTATGGGGCGGAAAAGACTTGAGTGATTTCTCCAGAGTTGAGTTAGAAGTCTACACACACTTGCCAAAAGCATTTTGGCGATTAACGCCTTTACTTGTGGTGTCAGGAATACCATTTGGTTCTAGTGTTTTTCCTTTAGCGTAAGTTAGACATATTGGTCTGTTATGATATCTCTCACCTGATTGACTTAAAATTGATACACTGGGTTTAAGGTCATGAGACTAGGACTCCTATTGATTTTAAAGTTACATTGGTGTGTACGTAAAAGATCCCTTGGCAGTTGGAATTCGATTTCGATATAAGAGTAGGCCATAGTGACGGTGCCTTAGAGCTGGGCGATATTTCGGTATTTCGATATAAAACCGTCACGGAAATAAAAACCGTGAAAAATACCGTCTTCAGAAAAATATCGAAAAACCGAACATACCGCGATATATCGCGGTTTTGATTTTCTAGATGATATTTAACATACATATTGAACAAAATGTATTCTTTTTCATGTTATTTGCGATATCTTATCACTTAGTGATGAAAAATACTGCTATAAACTCCTGAGTATTCATTCCTTAAAAATTGCAAATGCCGGCATAAGGAGCCTTGTTTACGTCGATCACGTGACTTCTCGCTCACCTTTCAACCCGTTAGAATTATCCCTGTTTCTGTTCAATTTATATACATCTTTATTCTTGACGAATTGTGAAGACCGATACTTTGATTTTCGAAAGTAATCTTTGATATAAATAATAATGCCAACTACACTGGGGTTCCAGTAGACTGACAGTGATTATCATTCAGCGTCGGATCGTCGTGGCGGTCGTGATCCGGGAAAAATATTTGACTAAATCATTGGACACTTTTTGACATAGTAGATTATAGTTTAATTTAATATCCTTGTATTGTATAATGCATTTTCAAAAAGGTATACTCGTGAATGAGAAAATGAACAAGTTTAAATGAACCCCATTCACTCGTAGCGTAGCTATACAATATGCACGGTCGAAAGAACACAAACTGTTTTTTATGTTTTCAGGGCCTCCTTCATTCGAAATATTTTTGATTTAAATGAAATATTATAATTGATATTTTGAATAATAAAATTGTAATAAACAACATGCGAAATATTTTTGATTTAAATAAAATATTATAATTAATATTTTGAATATTAAAATTGTAATAAACAACAACTTTAGCAAGTTTTCATTGCTATAGATCTTGGTTTGAACCAGCTCGAATTAATGTTTTTTAAATTTGGTACTGATTTAAATGAAATATTATAATTAATATTTTGAATAATAAAATTGTAATAAACAACATGCGAAATATTTTTGATTTAAATAAAATATTATAATTAATATTTTGAATATTAAAATTGTAATAAACAACAACTTTAGCAAGTTTTCATTGCTATAGATCTTGGTTTGAACCAGCTCGAATTAATGTTTTGTAAATTTGGTACTGTATGCTAAAAACAATATTGACTAGAAATAATAATAATATTGAGGGGTATTTCCAACTTTTTATGCATGTTTATTTACATTTAAAAAGTGATAAACTGAAAGTATTGACCTTTTATAAAATATCGCGATATAGTGATTATATCGCAATATTTTTTGAAAATATCGCGATATCTGTTTCTAGGGATATCGCCCAGCTCTACGCTGCCTGGACAAAATATCCCTCATAGCACACTGTATGGTGTTTGCCTGTCTTCATTTAGCCCAGTCGGAGCAGAATAGTAGACCATGAAATCCCATTTCGTTTCATTTTTTGATTTTCAAGTTGCAATTCGATGTCATAGTCTCAAAAATTGTCGGATTTGCTTTTTGAGATGTAAGAGGAAAACCTATTCCAATCTTAATAACGCAATTAGGATATCAACATATTTGAAGGCAATTTTTTGTAGAAGTTACGACCTTACAGTTCTGAAATTTTGCATAGAAAACCCCTAAATGTGATTAGTGATCCTATGCAAAAAAAGCTATTTGGGTCATTAGTGGCACTTACAACCTTCCAGACCTATGTCATCGAATTGTGGATGCTTAAGAGACTAAAATGTTATCATATGGCAGAACTAGAAACTAAATGTTTTAATTACTGGCAAAAGACATTATGCCACAACCCTTGTGGACAGCTCAAATGACTTACCTGATGTTTGTTGTCAGGCAACTTATTTTTTTAAATGGTCACATGCAGTTATACAGGGGAGATAATTGATTGTTACACTCCACTTCTTGTTAAATTCAATCTTTTAACGCATCTTTTATGTGTACTCCTGCACAGTAGTTAGTAGACCTCACCCAGTTTTTGGTTCATCCAAGCAACTAGGCAAACACTTACTTTGTATTGTAAGCCTGGCATGAGCTACCTCTATCAACTGAGAACCAGGCGTGAATGATCGCAAGGTTTCTCTATCTCAACCTGGAACCAGCTGCGTATCAAAATAATATGAAAGATTTCTGCGATGGGCAAGACGTGAAAAAGATTATTTTGAATTTGAATTTTATTTATTTTTTAAGGTATATGTTTCCACGGCTACTTTTGTCCCATCATTTCTGGACGCCAGAACAAAGAATCCAGTTTTACACACAAGATTTAAAGAAGCAAATCGAACATTATAGTCCTATTATCCAGTCTCTCAAATTTCACAGTCGACATATAACTGATGAAAATTTACAGAAAAAAATACGCAAAATTGTTGGAAAGGTAATTGAATTATGTTGATTAAAGATCCATTATGGGAGATTAGATAAAAAGCTAGCAGTTCTCACTATAATAGTTTAAAACTTGATAATGTAAAGGGAAAATTGATCAACTCTGAACTGAGAAGTTAGCTACTGAATTTTAGGTCCAGTCTTGATCATCATTACTGAAGTTGGTATGATAAAAAACAAAGTCTTGATTATCCGATTATCCATATTTTGATTTAATCATCAATAAGCGTTGAGCAGCAGATCAGATTCCAATCCTGTAAATATCGCAGGCTAGCGATGACATTGAGAGTTGATTATGGTCTGGATAAGTTAATTAATGTCTAATTAATAGTTTATATAACATTTCAGGCCTAAAGAAGACCTGCATTAGGGTGATTTAGCTGTTGCATACCATATGTTTAAGTTTGATGAAGCGATGATCCTTGGGCAGTTGATAAATTTATTGTTGTTTTTTTTAGTTAGAACACCATGTACTTCCCACAACAGATGAAATACTACAAGTTAAAAGTTTATTTCATGGATCACCGTATCATATGGATAGAATCTCTATAACTTATCTGGTAAGTTACAACGTTATTTATCATTGTACGTTATAACGATAAGAGGATACTGATAGACATAATAAACCAGTGATTGTTGTCGCATAAATCTGTGTTAAAGTTCTGCCATGTTTCAAATCGCTAAATGGCACTAAAGGATTCACTTTGTTTTCACTGTAAACTCATGTAGCTAAGAGTTCTGGTATTTTGTGTTTATTGTATAGATATTTAGCTATAGTACATGTATTTATTGAGGCATCTAGCAGCAATGTCTACAGTATTTATTGAGACATCTAGCAATGTCTACAGTATTTATTGAGACATCAAGCTATTAGTACAGTATTTAAGTGTATAATATTTATCTGTTTTGTTATAAGGGACATTTAGCTAAGTCTATGGTATTGGTTCATTTATTAATTATAGAGATATTCATGTGTTAATTTTAGATTAGAGGCATTTAGCTAAGAAATATATGTGTTTATTATGGAGACATTTAGCTAAGAAATATATGTGTTTATTATAGAGACATCTAGCTAAGATTTTTATGTGTTTATTATAGAGACATCTAGCTAAGATATTTATGTGTTTATTATAGAGACATCTAGCTAAGATATTTTTGTGTTTATTGTAGAGACATCTAGCTAAGATTATTATGTGTTTATTATAGAGACATCTAGCTAAGATATTTATGTGTTTATTATAGAGACATCTAGCTAAGATATTTAGGTGTTTATTATAGAGACATCCAGCTAAGATATTTAGGTGTTCATTATAGAGACATCTAGCTAAGATATTTATGTGTTTATTATAGAGACATCTAGCTAAGATATTTATGTGTTTTTTTATAGAGACATCTAGCTAAGAGTTATGGTATGTCTTTAAGAAGGAAGAAGTTGAAACAGAGTATATTGTTATTATTGTATACTGATAAAGCGATGGTTAAAGAAGGGATACCTACTTTACTTAATCATGAATTAGAAAGGGTTCGTATTATTTCATTTTTTTGGACAGATGACTTAAAGCATGAATTTAAATTCTCTAAGAAAGTGAAACATGGGTCTAATTATTTCGATATCTGGAAGAGGGGGTTGTCCCAATTGTCCAGGTCTTTGGTTAAATAAATAAAGATAATGATGTCTGGTTGAGCGAGACTTTTCAAACCTGAACATGTGATAATAACACCATAAAATCCAATGTTGGATTGAAAGAGAAAATGATATATTTGCCAATCCCTCAGCTGACACAAGTGAATTAAAGGATTTACGATTATTCTTTAACAAGATAGGACTGTGTATGTGGATGCCATGTATTCTACGGCTTTATTTTAACTCATTTTAAACAATTGACTTAAAAAATGCAATTATCGCCTTTTAAGAATTATGGCGATGGAACCATTATTTTGTAGGCATGTTTTGTGAGAGGATTAAACCCAATTGGTCTGAGAAGAGAGGAGAGAATTACTTTTTTAATACGATGGACTCAAATCAGTGAGAATATAGACGGTATGTCTCATGTTATTTCTCATAGTTACTATAGACAGTATGTCTCATGTTATATCTCATAGTTACTATAGATAGCATGTCTCACATTATATCTCATAGTTACTGTAGACGGTATGTCTCATGTTATATCTTATAGTTACTATAGACAGTATGTCTCATGTTATATCTCATAGTTACTATAGACAGTATGTCTCATGTTATATCTCATTGTTACTATAGATGGTATGTCTCATGACATTCCTCATAGTTACTATAGACGGTATGTCTCATGTTATTTCTCATAGTTACTATAGACGGTATGTCTCATGTTATTTCTCATAGTTACTATAGACGGTATGTCTCATGTTATATCTCATAGTTACTATAGACGGTATGTCTTATGTTATTTCTCATAGTTACGCTACGTAAGAATTAGATGTGTGTAGGGAGAGAGAGAAATGGCGTTTAACATCCACACAACATAATTTCATTTTTTTATTACAGTAATAGTAATACGCTTCCCCTTTGGGTTCTGAGGTGTGTGAGGAAATGGCGTTGTTTCGATTTTCCTGTTCAACCTCATGGAATTTCTCTGGGTCCTCCATTTTCTTCCCACTATTAAATACCCCTACGCGCAACCTAATTATTGAAATAAAATAAAACAATATGTTACTCCTGAAATCACCTATCTTTTTACACGAAACCTGTCCAGTGTTAAATAAAACTAAACTATATGAAGAGTCACATTTTTGTCTGTTCTCATAAAAGGCAAAACAAAATTTTGGAAGAGAATGCTTGACGCGAACAGAACAACAAATGGGTTTAATTACAACTTCAAAATGATGTTTAATACGAATCATAATACCAGTACAACAACTGACTTACAATTTTCAGCCAAATTAAGGTCAAATAAAGGAATGGACGTATTTGTCCGGGTGGTCATTTCAGAAGGGTCTTGGTTCGATATGATTCGTTTTTATCTGAAATTGATTGTTCCACAGAAAGCTTATACAATTTGCTGCGAGATTGTGTCGTTAACTGGGGTTCATTGAAAAAGTGACTTAAAACGTTCTTCTCCTGTGCTCTTCATATGTTAGTGCCGATATGATCTGGTTTGTAACGAGTGGATGTTAAACCCCATTTATATCTCTGTCCTTCGGCGTGGTTCTCCCTTGTCAGTGAATCAGGATGGCGGGTCTGACAAGGACAACTGTCTGGTCATTCGGATGGCATGAAAAACCGAGGTCCTGTGTACACATTGACGTGCACGTAAAAGATCCCTTGACAGTTGGAATTCGATATAAGAATAAGCCGTAGTGTCGCTGTCTGGGCAAAATTTTCCTCATAACACACTGTATGTCGTATGCCCGTCTTCATTAGCCCGGGTTAGGAGCAGAACAGTAAGAGGTTAAACTCCATTTCATCTCTATCCTTCTGTAGTACAATCCATAGATTATCTCCCCTTATTATGAGAATAAGAGTCTACTGGTTGAATTCTATCAAGATACTTTCATCGTGTTCATGTTAGATTGGATGAATTTGGGCGTATAAGGCATTGGGACAAGTTTTGGTGACCTTTTAACCCCTATGACATGTGTTAATATACATATTGAAATTTAAGGGGGAGACAACTACATTTATTGGTATTTACTCCATTTTGGATAGTCTGATACTGTATAGTCTTAGTCACTCAGAACCCCCTAGTCTTCAACATACAGAGGCTCTTGGACCATTGTCAATATTTGACGTAAAGTCCATTGCCCATGTGTAACCTAGAGTTTGGTTTTTAATGTGGTTGACTATCCAGTATCTTTGGCCAAGTCAAGTAAGAGTTGCACCCCTTCCCACAATAAATCCCATAATTATGGCATGAATATAAACAAACATGCTTCGAACTGGGCTAATGAAGACAGGCATACGCCATGCAGTGTGCTATGAGGGCAATTTTGCCAAGGCTGCGTTAACTAGACCAACTGCCAAGGGTTCTTAAAGGTGCACGCCATTGTATACACAGGACCTCAGTCCAAAAGACTAGATAGCTGTCCTTGTCAGTCCCTCCGTCCTGCACCACTGACAAGGAGGAACCACATCAGAGATTGGTCATTGATAATGGTGTTCATATAGTAGCAGCCACATCAAATGCTAATTCCGTTATTATTGTTGAGAGCAATTAAACTCAATTCTAAGATTTTTTATTTTTTATTTTCAGAATCAAGTATTTCACTTCTGCTACATTCCCCAGTTCTCCTGACGTCTGCACAACCCACCAACCTCAGTTTAAAGAAGAAGAAATCGCGATGGCAGAAAGAATCAGAAGAAACATAAGACTTGATTATCAAGTGGTTGTTTTTATTGTGATTGATATTTATATCTGTAAGGACGAACAAATCGCGATGACGAAAGGATCAGAGGATACATAAGACTTGATCATCAAGTAGTTTTTATTATTATCTATATTTATATTTTGTTTATCGACTGTGATGACGATTAACGGTGAAATATAGCAAAATTTACTTTTAGTAATTTTCGCGTAAGTTTCTACAGAGTGTTTGTAGACAGGACTAACCAGCAGCTACTCCATACATTTAGACACTTTTATCAAGTACCAATATACAACTGAAGGATGGTTAATGGCCCTAGTGTAGCCGCAAACCCTCAGCAAACAAACAACAATCAAAAATATTAGTATAGATAGATTACGTTGTGTGATAATTAGTGAGACAGATGTCCAGACTTGTATTTTGTATGTCCGTGACTGGTGCCATATATGTGCAGACTTGATTATGAATTAGATCTTGTGTTTATACCCCGCAGTGTTTGCACGTGCCAAATAGCTGCTCGTGCTCTCCACTATTCTGGTGGACAGATTGTTTGTGATGGAAATTAGCTCGCTGAAAACCATGGGGGTTAAAACTCTTGTTAAGATTTTTATATTAACCTCTGACCTGTGATGACCTTCAACTGAGATATCTTTCTGCTCATTTTTTTAATTGTTGGTTTTGTGTATCCGAAGCAAATGACAATAATATATTCTACTTCAACTAGGTTAATGAAGACAGGCATGTGCCATGCAGTGGACTATGAAGGAAGTTTGCCTGAACAGCGGCCAGGGGCCTGCGGCCGAGGGAATTTTTATCGTGCACACCAATATTAGCGATTTAGCTCCTTTAAATAATCAATCTGTGTACACGTACATGTTAGCAAGGATTAACCTGTCCGTGAACTATTGCCCAGAAAAATAACTAGGAAATGATATTTTGTGTTTTTCCTTTCACCCTCAGATATTATCGAAATGGTGAACGGACTGAAACATATTACCCTTGACACAAGTTGTGTGGTGTATGTTTTGGTTCTATTCCTATCTCCCATTGAATGAAACTTAAAGCCCCAATAACACTCTTGTTGTAATTGAATAATATGTCCCAATCTTTATTCTGGCCAACAAATTGTATTATTTTACAATATTCAAATTAATTGATGATATAAATTTCATCTTAACACACCTAATTTAAAGAATTGGAAAAATTCAACTACATGATTTGAAAAGGTTAACGTAAACCTTTTCAAATGTGACTTGGATTTTAAAATATTTTCGAACCCTCTGAACAAGTAAAATATGATGTAATGGATAATTTACACAACAGGTAGCTACAAATAAACATCTGGTACTTAGAATAAGACTATTATTTATTTTCTAGAGCTGCAAAGCCAGCAAGAGTGTTATTGTCCCTTTAAATGAAATGGGATTTAACTTCCTACTTTTCTGCTCCATCCAGGCATGCAGTGTGCTATGAGGGGAATCTTGCCCAGTCAGCAGATTTATTGTCTACTTTTATTCCAAATCCAGCTTTCAAGGGGTGGGATTGTATCAAATATATGGATTGTGCTGTTTGGGAAATGCTAAGGTCATTTTTTAGGTTATTTATGAGCCTCAGCCAAATACTGAAATAACAAAGACCAGAATCTGCCAATAGCGACATTGAAACCAAACTTTGTTCCTATTTTAGAGAGAAAGGAAATGGGGTTAACGTCCGACTGTTCTGCTCTGACTGGGATAATAAATATGGGCATATGACATACACTTTGCTATGTGAGAAATTGTGTCTGGTCCACTCTAAAATCAAATTCTGTCATGGGTACACCGGAACTCGGTTCTTTGGTCCCATCCAAATGAAATGAAATGAAATGGGTTTTAACGTCCTACTCTTCTGCACCTGACTGGGCTAATGGAAGACGGGCATACGCCATACAGTGTGCTATGAGGGAAATTTTGCCCGGGCAGCGGCGCTACAGCCTACTCTTATATCAAATTCCAACTGCAAAGGGATCTTTTACGTGCACGCCAATGTGTAAACGGGACCTCGGGATTTTCGTCCCATCCAAACAACTAGGCAGCTGTCCTTGTCAGGCTCTCCTTCTGCATCACTGACAAGGGGAAACCACGCCGGAAAATCGAGATGAACTTTCTCGGCCAATGCAGGGATCGAACACTCGACCTCCAGGCTAGCAAGCCAGCGCCCATCCAAATGACTAGACGTTGTCCCCAGCTACCTTTCTACAACACTGACAAGGGGGAACAACGCCATGAAACCCTGATAAACTTTCTTGAACAATACAGAGATCAAACCCAAGACTTCCAGGTTAGCAAGCTAACATCTTATTTATTGAGCCACCGTGGCTCCCATTTGAGAAAGAGCACAAAAACCCTAAACCCACGTCACAAAGTGAGTTAGTTTGTCCCCTGTACTTAGCTCCTGTTTCCCACAAAAACAAAATAATCTTTGTTTCTGTTCTCTCTCCATCCATCCCTTGCAAAATGTGGCGTATCTTAGTTGCATGGCAACTGAATGTTCCTATTCGAGAGAGTGTGCAATTATTCAATCGGCTGCAAAGTGTGTTTCATCACAGGAATCTGACCTTCTATCTGTATATATATGCATACACCATACCGAACTAGACAATATATTTCTTTTTTTATTATATATTGTCTAGTTCGGTATGGTGTATGCATATGTGATTTTGGGGGCATAATACTAAAATATGCAAATGACTACGAAAAAAGTCACTATAGAACCTAACAGAAGAAACATTTCCAGTTACATGTGACGCCCAAACGCACCAATAGCTACCGCATGGAATGCAGGTGATGCTTGGGATCATCATGGGGGTCCAACCCAAGATTTGCACGACTCTGACTTTGAATGTTACAGTCATTGTGGCATTGAATTCCAGGGTGGAAACATCAGTTTAATTGTTTTAGTGACCAGAAAACAAATTTTGATATGCGTTGGCTTACCCAAAATGAAAGGTTACGTACCCTTGGCATGCTACAGATCGGCACAACACAGGCGGTTGTGGCGCGGACGATGAATGTTTCTCAGTCTGTCATAAGCAGACTATGGTCCAGATACCGTGATACACAATCTGTACAGGACAGACCACGCTCAGGTCGACCAAGGGCGACAACTCAAGCCCAGGATCGATTTATCCGTACCTTGGCCTTGAGAAATCGTGTCATCACAGCAAATCAGATCAGCGCTCGTCTTCAAACAGACACTGGTGTGAGAGTGAGTGGCCAGACGATTCGGAATCGACTGCATAGGGGTCACCTTCGCGCCCGACGTCCTCGCGTGATCCCTTGTTTGAGAGATCATCACATTCAGGCAAGACGTTGTTGGTGTAGGTATCGTCAACACTGGGATAATCGACGCTGGAGCAATGTGATGTTTTCAGATGATTCAAGGTTCACTGTTGATTTTTTGGACAGACGTAGGAGGGTGTGGCGTCGTCGAAACGAGCGCTTCCAAGACGTTAACGTCATCAGACATGATCGATTTGGGGGTGGTTCTGTTATGGTGTGGGGAGGCATCACTGTTGCTGGAAGAACGGCTTTACATGTTGTTGCAGGGCATGTTACAGGCCAGTACTACCGGGACAACATCTTGGCAGTCCATGTTGTGCCGTTCGCACGACGTCATGGTCGCCGTTTCATCTTCCAGGATGACAACGCAAGATGTCACAGGGCCAGGATCGTTACAGGTTACCTCCAACAACAGAACATCACCACATTACCTTGGCCAGCACTGAGTCCCGACCTCTCCCCCATCGAGCATGTCTGGGACATGCTTGGACAGAGGTTACGTCAACGTCAACAACGTCCTGCCAATGTCCAAGAACTTGCTGCTGCGTTGCAACAGGAATGGGACAATCTGGACCAAAATGACCTTAGACGTCTCATTAGGTGTATGCCACGTCGGATCAATGCTTGTTTGGCAAACAGAGGAGGATTTACCCGTTACTGACTTTGTTGTAATGCTGTGGTAACTTTGCTGTTTGACCCCGGGTATCATTTTACCCTTATAATGGTCAGTCTGTGCCTTACTTAGTCTAACGATCATTTGGAATAAATCGATGAATGTGAACTTCATTTCATTTTGTCATTTGTTTCTTCGTCAGTTTCATTAGGTGACTTTAATAACACTTAAAAATCAAATATCCCCTACTTTTTTTGAATAGTATATATACAGATAGAAGGTCAGATTCCTGTGGTTTCATTCACATAGCCCCAGAAAGACAGGAGTTTCACATAAAAAAAAACAAAACATGAATTGTTGCATGTCCATGCCTTTATTAAGAGAGACATGGTGAAATAAAACCAATATACATGACTTTAATTATTCTACTAACCAAGACAAAGCTTCTTTACAACAAAGCACAATATATATAATAATAATATAGGCCTAACACATCTTACTTAGTTTTAATATAATCTAGGCCCAAACACATCTTGCCTAGTTTTAATTATACTTCTTGAGAAAACAAATGTTTAGCGTACATGTACTTAATAATAATATATAATAGGCTTAACACATTTTATGTAGTTTGAATTCATTAAAGGGAATTTCAGTGGGAACTCTTTTGTAAGTTTTAGTAACTTTTGTCTGATCCGTAGAAGTTTAAGTAATAAATATTGTTTAAACTAGAGTACAGATAGCTACATATATGTATATCGTAACCATGACAACCAAGTTGTTCTCTAGGATGTGTAAATATCTTAACAATAATTTAAACTTATTTTAACCCTCAGAGAGAAAACAAATGACCATGAAACAAATGACTGCACAGGTAGTGCAGAAGATAATAATAGCCTTCAATAAGTGACAATAAATTGGAATGAAAAAGAAACCATTTTTATTTAAATAAATAAACTGAAAGGTCAAGACATGGCCTTGCTTGATGCAGTAAGAAAACTATTTATATTAACCAAGGAGGCCATGGAGAAACTCTTAGTTTTTAGTTTATGTGAAATTATCAAGAAATGACCAAGTCATTGATAACATAAATCAGAGATATTCTATGGGACGTGTAACTTATTTTACACCTCAAAGAGAAAAGACACCAACAGCGTGCAGATATGTTAACAGAGATTTTCTCTTGTCGCGTGTGTAAAAATCTTAAAGCTGACGGTATTAATGAAGTTTTAAATGGTACGACCACGAATTATCCTGTCAGATCACGATTAAAGAGAGTATTCTAGGAGTGTAGACATCAACAAGTGAAAAGGGGGGGGGGGCAGATAGGTTAGACGCGGCATTAAAACTGGTGACCACATAAAAATATAGTTATATATAAATATAAAACATGGCTACTTGAACGAAACATACATGTACCAGTCATGGCAATACTACTACAGCAAAACCTGTCTTAATATCGACTCAAACTGGAACTTTCCTCATGTCGCGTAATAATCGTAACTTACTTTTTATAACATACCTTTCAAATTTTGTTTATGAAAGACATGCAGACAACAGCTTACAGAATATTTGGTTTAAAAATGAAAAATTGATGTGCCCCTTTTAAAAATTTCAAAAATAGGCCTTAGGCCCTGTGATATATATATATACACTAACAAGAAACGTTTGGACAAGTAAAAACAAATCGCTAATTAATATTTTACGAACAACAACATAAACGATACATTAAACAAGATAAATTTGATTCACAATTTAAAAACGGGGATATACGTATATAATATATATATAATATAAATATTGCCTTTTCTAGTTATTCCACAATAAAAATCGCGATGTCACGAGTTATAAATAACATGACAACATGACATTTGATCAATAATAAAAATGACAAGATTCTTACACAACCTACATCTACATACAGTATACGAAGAGAGAAATCTTTCTCAAAAATCAGGGTCTGGTTTCACAAAATTTTAACTAAGATAAAATCCAAATTTTTATAATTTGATTGGATTGATTTTAGTGTTCAGCGTCAGCCAATCAAACTTAAAGTATCTAGTAAAATTATGATTTTATCTTTAGTTAAGATTTCGAGAAACTGGACTTGGACTCCGAACATACTCCTTTTATTGGTGTAAGTTTTGAACCAGGGGTTTTAATTTAATGTTATCAACCAGTCTAGACCGACGGGTAGTAAAATTGACTGACTGGACACATTCCAGCACACAAAAATATATTTAAAGATGCATTCTGTAGAATTTAGATAAAGAGCTGACCTTTCTTGCTATAATAGTTCCAATTAAGATAATTCAAAATAAAAATATTGGAAATTTCATTCAAATTACTGTGTTCTTAGCGAAGTTATCACTGTTTGAAGTTTGGACATGATGTGGCAAATATTGTGTTTAACGTAACAACACGTAGTGTGGTAATTGAGACTCAATCTCGCTTTTCCATTTTTAAATTTTATCATTAAATGAAGATCACATTACAATCGGTGTAAATTTCTGATATCCGACGTTCTAGGGGGTTTATTATGGGCTTGTCAAGTGAATAAATGTTTAAATAATAGTTTATATCATATTTGAAGCCACAAAATAAACACCTGCAACAGGCAGATTTAAATGTAGCTCTTGAATAATTAATCTTTTAAAATTAGAATAATTCCCCAAATTGTTAAATTCTTTGGCAAAAATATCTACAAAATACAGAATAAACTGGCAAAATTTAGAACTAAACTTCCCGGTTTTAACTTTCCACCAATTAAAAGGCAGATACCAATTTGATATACCACCAATTGAAAGGCAGATACCATTTTGTAATTCCACCGATTAAATAGCAGTTATCAGTTTGATATATCACAAATCAAGCTTCTACAATAAGTGGAGTCAGAAGGGATTACCCTAAATACACACAAAATGATAGAATAATTTTAAAACAAAAGCTTGAGAAAGTAAATATTGCCTCTTGAACCATAATATTAAAACAATAAAGAATTTATAAAGAATTCTACAAATACTGAAACTTCTAAATCTAGTTTCAAATATTCATTTTGATTAGGCTTTATCACACAAAGGTGTCATATTTAATGTTTAGGATATACATGTAAAACAGCCGAGAGAGCATCTAATTTCATTTACCGGATTTTAAATCAATGGACAGTGTTTATATTGATTTTATTTGTCTAAAACAAGTGAGAGTGTTCATATCTATTGTAATAAAATGGGGTTTAACGTCCTACTGTTCTGCTTAAGTTACATGTATATAAAACCTTGAAAATGAACATGTTAAATGCAGATATTGAAGATTAATAATGATGTAACTTGAAAAGTAATACAGTATTTACAACAAAAAGTTACATTGTAACTCTTGTCATAGTCATTTTGGTCTCGGGTCCTCATAAAATAATCAGGGGTTGTTTGTTATGTTGACTTGTATGTAAATTTGTACTCGTGAAATCTTGTTGAAACAGAACGAAGATTTAGTGATTGTTATCTAGAGATGTGAATATATCAAGGGGAGGTAACCTAGACCTCTGGTTGAGAAAACCGTGGTAAATATCACCGGTACAACAACTGAGCACATGTAGTGTATAACATCCACTCAACACAAACTACATCATTCTGGGACAAACATATGGTTCAATTTCAATTCAATCAATCTGCTTGCGCATAGGGGTCTTTAGCATTGGGAAGGAATTGAAGGCTCTTAAGAAAAACCACTTGGTCGTATCCCACTCTTTGTCACATACAAACTGGGAATTGAAACCACACCCCTTGACTGAGTGACAGACTTTTCAATCTGATTAAAACACAGATCCAATTTCGTTTCGTTTTTTATAGTTCAAAATTTCATTTTTACTTGTCTTCACTACTTTTGGATCTGGAAGACTTGTTATTTAACTTGTGTTCTGGCTGAAATGAGGGGTCAGCCAATCAAATGGTCTGTCGAATCGACCGTTTGACCTTTTTATGCGTGGAACTGTGGGTAGATATTACCAGCCAACGACGTCTATACTATAAACACCAGCGGATAGAAATCATAACAAAACAAAAGTGGATTTTGAAAAGCATGGCGGTCGCTAATTGGTTAATCGAATGACTGACTTTATCGGGTCAAATGTCCCGTGCTTGATACCTGACGTCATAGAACGTGAGCTTCCACTATAACTAGTTAGATCTACATGAGTGTAGGCCATCGAAAGTATAAAAAACGAAACGAAATATAGATCTATATTTTAATTAGATTGCAGACCTTTCAACCCCCTGGAAGAATACTTGTGCCACGTATAAATTAGTGTTTAATGGCACCCATCAGCACCAACCAGGCTATATGGCACCAACCATATAAGGAAACATTGAGTAACAGAAAAAAGAAAGATAAAAGTCATGTAACCATTGGTTACACTATGACCTCATTGATAATCAACAAATCAAATTACACATTCATTTTAAGCCCACATCTCATCTATAAAAAAATACATTTGACTAACTTTAAAGCTGAAAATAATCGTCTGGACATCCAGAAAACAATTTAATAAAACTGTAAGTTTGTGTGTCATGTCAGTATTAGAATAATTGAGTAGAAGTAGTGTAATATTTTTTATTGTATTATGTGATATGTTATATGGATGTCCCTCCATGTGATATGTTTACTACATGTATATAATAATAATATATATCTCTCTTATTTCTATAAATAACCACTAGTCTACAGAGAAAACACAATCAAAGAAACAAGGGTTTAACATTAAGAAACTGGGCAGTTTTGATGAATATTGAAGGTATTTAACACTTTCTGCATGGCAATCTATTCACTGAGTATGTGTATTAGATTTTAGATGGTAAGCTCAGTTTCTTTCCTTTTTTCATCAAATCGGAATGATACCCGGTCCCTAGTGTAAGTTGTGATGTGATTTAGTGTAGTTTTTATCATGTATGGATGGCATTGGTGACGTGCATGGTTGTCATGTATGGTTGACATGGTTACTGTGTATGAATATTCAGGGTGTCATGTATGGTTGTCAGCTTCTGGTTGACATGGTTTCTGTGTATGGATGGTATGGTTGACATGGTTACTGTGTATGGATGGTATTGTTGTCAGGTATGAAGGACCTGGTTCTAGTTTCTATCACGAAAGATGACATACATAAACTTGAGATACAATTGAAAGCGGACATTTATTGCTTAGGCTGAGGCTAACACGTTTTATGCAGCCAATTAAAATGACTTTGTACGCGACAAGACAATTCACCTATAATCTATTCCATAATTATAATTAAGCCCAAGATATTTTGAGATTACTAAATACATGTATAAATAGTTATAAATTTTAAAGGTTTCTTCCTTCAAATTAAGCCCAATTCAATTTTAACGACTCTCTTTTGAACAATTGTTTGTCAGTTGCGTTCATTCTTTGTTTGCGTGAAATTTTAAAAAGGCATTAATTATCATTTGTTGAGACACCAATAAATGATAATCGGCCTGCGACAGGCTTTAATAAATTGAAACCTAAATGCACATGTATTAAGACATCACATATTCAATTGATAATAATTTAAAATTAGGAAGTTTTCTGGGACTTTTTACGATAAATGTCGATGTAAATCAGATAAAGATAAAGGTATACATTACAAAATAAACAGTAAACTACAGCACAGTAAACATAAATATAACCATAACTACCGGTAAATAATAATAAAATGTAGGATATATAGAATTATCACAGGTTGTATTTGTTTTAGTTTGTAGAAAGCAGATCTTAATATCAAAATATATCATCTATTTCCCCCCTGGTTTTTACTACGCTAAAACGTGTATTTATTATATATCAGCAGATTCAATAACCTCAGATCTAACAAGCTCTAGTAAACATCAAAATTATAAAATTATGTAGGCCTCTGAAGACCCAGACAATATTATTATAATATTATGTAGGGCTCTGAAGACCCAAACAATATTACTAACATATTTGTATAAATGTGGTCTATCAATGTTATCCAGTATTGATGTCTGTATGTCAACCTTTGAACCTGATCAATAGCAACTCTTGTTGACTAGATGAACAGATCGGGTTTTATAAAATTATTAAATCATTTTACATTTCTGATTGAGCAGTACAACTGATAAGAATCATTAATAGTTGTAATTACACATGACATATTGTAATTATTAATTACACATATATCATTGCAATTACACATGACATATAGTAATTACACATGCATCATATTGTAATCACATGTGTGTCATATTGTAATTCCACATGCATCATAGTGTAATTACACATGTGTCATACATATTGTTATCACACATGCACATGTGTCATATTGTAATTTCACACGTGTCATATTGTAATATCACATGTGTCATATTGTAATTCCACATGTGTCATAGTGTAATTCCACATGTGTCATACATATTGTAATAATACATATGTGACATATTGTAATTACATTGTACTATATTGTAATTATACATGTTATAATGTAAATACACATCCATATTACAATTGCACTTGTCAGGTTGTAATTACACATGACATAGTGTACTAATTAAAAAGTTATAGTGTAATTAGTTACTGAGTACCACAGTCAGTTGGCATTCACCATCAGAGTTGGTTTGTACACGTAAGGACGACATACAGATTACTATTAAGAGTCGTTCTTCATACCCAAATAAACTAGATACAATAAGAGGATAAAAGCAGATCAAGATGGAAGCTGGTGAATGGATAATATCAGTAGAAATTAAAGCTAAACACATATATGCATAATAACAATATCAGCTGTGGAGACTAAACAATTATAGTAAACATTTAATAACCCTTGACTTAAAGATACATTATGTAAGATTTAGATAAAGAGTTAGTCATTCTTACTATAATAGTTCAAAATAGATAATTCAAAATTAATACATTACACATGTATATTGATTCAGTCTTACTTTATTGTGAGTTAAGTTATGTGTCGTGTATCCTGTACACGGTGAACTGTCCATTTGCCGGTTACACTATTTTGCCTCTATACGGCTTTTCTAAAGGACGTAACAAGGGTACTTGACAATTGAGATTACGTCTATTATAGTTCAACTCTTAACCAGTTTATAGAGAGAGAGAGAGAAATGGGATTTAACATCCACTTGACACAAACTAGGTCATTTTGGGACTAACATATGGGAATGCGCGTAGGGGTCTTTAGCAGTGGGAGGAAACCGGAGTGCCCGGAGGAAACCCACGAGGTTGAGAAGGCGCCCCTATCTCCATGTCACATACGCTCACACCAGGGATCGAAACCACAGCCGTAAGCCAGAGGTGACCGGCCAGCTAGAGGTCGAAGCGCGGCACTCTAGACCACTAGGCCATCCCAACCCCCGGAAGGACGTAACAAAGGTACTTGACAATTGAGATTAAGTCTATTATAGTTCAACTCTTAACCAGTTTATAGAACATTTGAAGCCAGATGAAAAACGTGAAATACGCAGATTTAGCTCTTACATAATGCATCTTTAATATTTTATCTAACTAAACAAGAGTTGAAATAATATGTAATTGTGCAAAGAAAAACAAAATCATATAACAACCTTTCATTCAGTTAAACATGTAAAGCTATCAACCTCTATTTGTGCCATTTCAATAATTTGATATAAATAAATAATTGTATATTAAAGTTATACCATGGTAAGGATTAGAGAAAATCATATTAATCAATCATAAATCTACTTTTATCACTATCTTCACTGTGCTACCACAGCAACGCGGATACATTTACATGTAGCAGACCATGTTTTAAATCTAGTGATGCATACATGCAAATAGAACTATATCAGATCAAGAATGTACAAATGTAGTCATTTCGGGACTAACATATGGTTTAATTTTATTTCAATGATTATTATTTTAATTTTTTATCATTTATTTCCTCCGAACATAAAAATTGCATTCAAAGTCAGCAGAAATACATAGTTAATACAGTACATGTAAGTGCCAGATAAAAGCTCCCATTTCAAAAAAATTAAGAAAACCAGTCACTTTTGTTCATCATACATGTAGATTAATTTTTTCAAATAATATGACCATTAATAATCCATTGAAAGTGTTTGTACACATAAAGACTATTTAAATTTAATTGTACATACATGTACCTACGACTGAACACATTTTATTTTTTTTCCTTCGTCCGATACGATAAAAAATACTGATCACAAAATGAAATTGTTGTGGTCTGAAGACACGGATATGACAAGCTGATAAATTAACTAGAATTAAATTACATATGAAGAGTCCAGGGGAAGAACGATCTAAGTCACTTTTTCAATGAACTCCAGTGAATGGTGCCATCTGGTGACAAACGGTATAAGCTTTTTGTGGAACAATCAATTTCAGGTAAAAACAACCGAAATGGCCTTCCGGACAAATACAAGTCCATCGTACCCTTTATTTAACCTTAATTTGCCTCAAAAGTGGGAGTCTGTTGTACTGGTAATTATGGTTAGTGTTCAGCTGTAATTTAACCCACTCGCTGTTCTGTTCGTGTCAAACATTCTTGTCAAAAGTCTGTTTTGCGTTTTATGCGAAAAGACAAAAATGTGACTTAGATCGCTCTTCCCCTGGACTCTTCATATAGCTTGCAATATTAATCAAATACAAATATAATCAACATGAAATCGATTGTGACCCTTTTATAAAAAACACAAATTGGCAAATATAAAATGTTTTCTTCTAAACATGCAAAACATTGCCGGACATTTCAATTCATACGGACATATCTAACAAATCAAGTAAAAGAAAAACATTTTATAAATACATCTTACAAACATTTATTTACAACAAATGGTTTAAAATTTTAGCAAATAAATTGACAAAACTCTGAATACGAGGTTGGATGTAACAAATACTTTAACAAAGAATGCATTTTCAGTTCATAGATAAAATATAAAGCGATACACAGAAACTATGGTGACCATAGGAGAAGTATTCAAACTTTATGATATCCAAAAGTCTAATCCTGATGTACCGTACATGTACATGTTGGGATATGTAGGCCTATCATAAAGTTAAGAATCATTTT
Source organism: Patella ulyssiponensis (assembly GCA_963678685.1). Lineage (NCBI taxonomy): Eukaryota > Metazoa > Mollusca > Gastropoda > Patellidae > Patella > Patella ulyssiponensis. The sequence goes on from OY783225.1 coordinate 95,009,728, forward strand.
GGCAAACTCACTCCTCCCTAAAATTACTGTCCCCAGCCAGAGCAATAATTGATGTCAATGTCTACTATTGTACTGTAGTTTATCTTTTATCATGTGAACAAAGCCAAATGAATTTATAATAATCAGTATGTTTTTGACAATTAAATACTGAGAGAATTTTTTTTTCTGTGGGTAAATGTACATGTAGGCCTACATCTAATTGTTCTATGTTTTAATCAAATTAAAAAATACATGAAAATACACTAAATGTAAGGACAGCATATTTTTAGATGTTTTAATCAAACCAAAGATAGGTTCGGTACACTAGATGTACGCTGACGGACATGTAAAGATGTAAAATGCAACACATGAAGCAGTCCACATTCTCATGAAGTGTAGTGGGCTTAATGTACATGCAGCTGGACTCACAAAAGCTGAATTAAGCTTCAAACAGCATTTTTTTATACCCATAGTAAACAGTACAGTGTAGGTCTTAATGTAGTATATGTATCAGTTACCCACATGCACAATAAACTTTTCGAATTTTGAATAATTTTTCGAATAAATATACACTATCAAATATGTAATACGTCGATTTGAAGAATGAATTTTTGTTAAGAAATGGATTCCATAGATTGTGAGGATTTTTTTAAAAAGGTAAAATCAAGCTTCAGCCAGCAGATATCAACTTTAAGTAAAATCCCTTGAATCCGTTTCAATTGATAAAATGAACTGATTTTAAAACAATTTTACATAATAATTCATGATCAACTGCATGTATATGTATACAATGTACGTAAATTTAGTAAAATAATTCATTTCACGCTACGGTACATTTAACCTGACCAAATGTTATTTGTGTTTTTCTTTGTATACATGTACATGTATAATGCACTCAGGAGTAACGTAACTTTGTTCTGTGTGTAGTTCTACTTCAAAAATAGCGTAACACATGTAACTTTGTTATTGTACAGTAACAACCAGAAAGAATTGTGAACATGAAACCGTATAAAAAATAAACATGGTGCACCCAATATTTTGCTACATGTAATAACCAATGCATCATTCATTTGATGAAATTTTTTGAGCGATTCATTTATCGTTCATGAATGGGGATGTGGGGGATGAGTTTTAGAAAGAAGTCGATTCCACTCAGACTGAATCCTACATGAAACATTTGACGATATAAAACATCGAACTACTAACGTGATTTACGAGAAAAATTTGAACGATTAAAAACCCCGATAAAACAGTAAAATATATCTACCGAACATTAAACACAGTAGCGTCATGTTCACTTTGGCTAAAAATAGAGATCCAATCAAATACACTGTAACAACTTAAACCAACAAATCATTCATTGTGTGAACAGTCCTTGACCAATAAAAATATCCCTTATATTTGTACAAATATAAAATAAACTGGCCTTCACTGTGGTATTTAAACATCTCCGTGTTCTACGCTTTCACAGTTTTTTTTCTCTTGGAATAAAATAAAGCTTGGTTTTCACTCACAAATTATCGTCAGTATACATCACATTTACATCCGCGTACGAAACGCCACTATTTAATAATGAATTTGATCTCTGACTATGACTTTATTTAAACAATAAATACGTTTCGGGGCAGGGACCTTCAGACTTCCAAATAAGGAATCACTTGAATCGTGAAATCCCATATTATGTCCAGCACACAGAACAACGATCCTCATTTATATATACTGATCTCAACCAATCCCCGCAAATTACAAACTCGTTAAATTGTTTTTGATTTTAAAAATATGTAGGTACATTGTACGTGTACGTTTTACGTCAATCCAATTCCAATCATCGCAAACATATAACTGATGAAAATGGAAGGAATCGTCCCCTGTACAACGTCTGACTTTGTTCTTTTGTTAACTAGATAATAAGCTAGTTACTACGGTTACTATAAATATACTTGTTTCTTGTGTACGAAAATCACAAAAAGCAGGAGAGAGAAAAAAATAAAAATAAACATGACCAGATAAGAGAACTAATTATCATTTCTGTTTTTGATATGAATCTAGCACGATATTTATTTCAATTTTGCGGCCATTTTGTATTGTACCGTTGATTATCATACGATTTATTTATCAATTAGGCAGATACGATTTCTACGATGGATTCTTTAATAATCTCACCAAAGTTGGGACTACTTTTTTCCGCATGACTTGAAACTTTCGTTTTCCAATTAGTTATTTCGAATGATTCTTGCGTTTCTGATGATCCAAGCTTAGTGACCGTTGCATCATCCGAGACGGCACATTCGTACGTTCCAAGTCCATCGCAACTATCCATGGAACTTTCAGAATGTAGAGAGAGTTTTTCTGATTGATCCAATGGCTGTGTTCCATCATCATCTAGGAAACTGTCATTGGTTGATTCACTGGTGTCCAACTTGGTCATGTGACTTGAAATAACAGGACAGTTTTCGGCCAGACGGTCGCGTGTTGTAGTTGTCATGGTGGTGTAAGTTGATAAAACAGGTTGTATGGTATCGTAAGTGTTGGTTTCTGGGAAGGTTTTGGCTGCGTCTGCCCAGGCCTTTGTTGTTGCGTCTGTAGGTTGAATGGGGTTCAGCATGTCTGATATGGGTTTATACGATGTCGTTGAGGGTTTTAATTCCGTATATTTTGGCGGGGACTCAACCACGGGTTGGGAGATGAACTTCTGCTCGGTCATCTGACAAAATTTATGATTTTCATTTTCCTTGATGTTGTATTTCAGCGTGCCTTCATAAGATTTAAAATGAATGTCGTCAGCAGTTATGTTACCCCCCTCTCCATTATACGATATGCTTTCACCATTGTAGGGTTTGAAATGTCCGTTAACGCCTTCCCGAGAACAATCTGAGTACCCCGTGTTGACCCCGTTGATCCCCTGCTTAAAATCGTAAACATGAGACACTGTACTATCCGCATGGTAGCCATTTTTACTATCCGTGTGGTTCTGGTTGTACATTAGAACGTTGTGTATGTTATCCGTGGTGTTCGGCTGTGTCGTCATGGATACTGATGTCATGTTAGTATTTTGTAAATAGTTTTGCGTTAAAGCAGCACGTTGCTGCTGCTGTTCGACTCCCATCGTTGCGTACTGTACTTCTTGCATCATCGCATTACACACTTCCGTATTTTGACAATCGCGACAACTGCCGAGTTCGTTACTGTTAAAATGTGACAGATCGACGGACTCTTCATCGATTTCCTTTGATTCCCGCTGCTCGTTATTTTGATCCTTTGACGTTTCGTCCCTGACGTTATTCAACGCTTTAGCTTTGATCGACTCGATTTCTTTTTTTTCCAGTTCTAATCTCATCAACGTGTGAATAAAATGAGTCCGAACGCGAATCGGATTGAATTCAATTCGTCCATTCAGGTTACCACATCCATCTTTGCTACAGCCACAAGGGAATGATAGACGGTCGACTTGACACTTAATCCCAGCAGCACTACAAGCGCATGTTTCCGGATCGCAGAACACCTTGCAGTCGCATCCACACACTTCCCTCGATACGCGAATATCACGACACTCCTCCTTCTCCTCACTCTCGATTTTTTTCACACCCGATGTTCGAAGCATTAAACGCCTCTGCCTGATGGGCACGGGTTGAAGGAAATAACAATCGTCATAGTCACTATCGGAATCACTTCCGGACGACATATCCTCCGCGTTCTGAGGTACGACACTCTGTAATAAGGGACTAGGAAAGGTCTTGCCTTGTCGACGTTGCTCTTCAATGATCATGCGATGCAGACGTTTCTGTTCTTTGGCGTAGGATGAAACGGTGAATACCTGATCGTGGTTATGGGAACTGGCCATACCTGTTGAATAGAACAAACAAATAAAATAACCATACTGATCAATTTTTATACCCCCAATTCAAATGTAATATAAAATATTAACTCTCTCAGCTTCAAGAGATACCGTAGAATTAAATCTGCTCAGAGCCTTTCTAGCTGAAAAGAAGCCACTAATTCAAAAGGGACACATTACCGGCCTACCCATCCAGTTTATACAATGGACAATCTCACCTCGGTCCGTAAAACAGAGACACATATAATGTACTATCGCCACCCACTTCCGATTTCCAAGACATAGACCAAACCTTGACTTTCATGTAAATAAAACATTTGGCACTAATTCGTACCAAAAAATAATAAATCCTTTGGTGCCATATTGAATTACACAGCATTTAATGTTTAAAAACCTAACTACTACATGGAATCAACGACAAATCTAAACTTGGCCACTCCAACCATTTCTATTTCTCAATGAAATGCGATTAAAACATAATGGGTTTTGCTGTACCTAATAAAATGTCAGACACGAATGAACTAGTTCCTGACATTTTAAACTTCGTGCTGAACATACATTTACATTACATGCAAGAGGGCTGGCTGAAAAGTTTTTAAGCCTGAAAAGGATAGATCTTTTGTCGCCAACAAATACACTAAATAAATCACTGCACCTGCAGACCATCTTGTGAACCTACCCATTGAAATCACGAGAAATAGACAAAACTAGCAACTGAAAGGAAGTAACCCCAACGCAGATACATGCCGACATGGTCTCCACTTTAAGGGATGATGCCTCTTCCTTTCCGCAAACAGAAGTAGGCTGCAGGATTTGAGCGGGAACTGAAACCACACCAGTTGATTCAATGACAAGACTTTATGATACAACGCGAAGGCGCTAACCATTCGTCCATCCATCCAAAAATCTTTTATAGCATATTAGGTTTTGTATGCACTCCAAGAGTTATGTACGCCGAGGAGGTACATGTACATGTAAGTACTAAAGAAACCTTAGATACCATAAAAAGATGGTTTAATAACATCTTATTTACTGAACCACTGCGTCTCCCACGGCAGATAGAAACTTACCTAGCGTAGAACCACCTTCACTAGGAACACAAGTAAAGCCTTGAGCTCGCGGAAAATAAAACACTTTAACATGATCAAACTTGACTGACTTCTTTAACTTCTTACGTTTACGATCCATGTCTAAAATAAAATACAAATTAAACATACATTATACAAGAGGTAATTCTGCTTATTGTAGGTCTTTCTTTAGTTCTGGAATGTTATCCATGTATAAACTATTAATTAGACATTTACTAAAATGACAAGACCATAATCAACTCTCCATGGCATCGGATACTCAAGATTAGAACGGTTCGCAATTCAAAATTTTAATTTAGAAATGGGAAATCGGGTAATTCTCGAATATACCAATGCCGTGGTTACCGTTGTGCACACATCTTGTCAAAACTACAAACAGTGATAACTTGGCTCAGAATGAAGTAATTTAAATGAAACTTTCAAGATTTTTATTTTACATTATCAATTTTTGAGCTACATAGCAAGAATGGTCAGTTCTTGATCTAAATCTTACATAATGTATCTTAGATATTTTTGACTGTTTTAATAGATTATGAAAAAGAATGGAATTGTAATTTGAAATCTGGTCTTAAGAGAGTAAACAAGCCAACAGTGAGGCTGATGTCCCCCGCCGAAATCCCAAAATAAATAGATGACACATATTAATTAATCGCACATTTATTTTTTTCAAACGTATCGAGCAATCAAACTGAACACGAAGTGTCATCCAAAAATTGCTTATCTCTGCCTACCGTAAGAAGAAAATGCTCATCTTCGAACTCCATCAAGGCATTGACCTAATAAGCATACACACCAATTTTGAACATTTTAACTCAATTCATAGGAGAGTTATTGTGTTCCAAAGTCTTGGCAAATCAAATTGCTTATCGCTCTGCTTACCCTGAGCATAAAATGCTCATTATCGATCTTAGTCAAGGTATTACTGTAAAGAAACTATACACCAAGTTTCATCACTCTCACTTAATTAGAACTAAAGTTATCGTGTCCCAAGCATCAACCAATCAAATTGCTTATCTCTGCCTACCCTAAGCGGAAAATGCTCATCTTCGAACTCGATCAAGGCATTGGCCTAATAAGCATATACACCAAGTTTGAACATTTTAACTCAATTAGAAGGAGAGTTATTGTGTTCCAAAGTCTCGACCAATCAAATTGCGTATCGCTCTGCTTACTCTGAGCAGAAAATGCTCAATATCGAACTTAGTCAAGGTATTACTGTAACGAAACTATACACCAAGTTTCATCACTCTCACTTAATTAGAACTAAAGTTATCGTGTCCCAAAGCATCAACCAATCAAATTGCTTATCTCTACTTACCCTAAGCGGAAAATGCTCATCTTCGAACTCCATCAAGGCATTGACCTAATAAGCATATACACCAAGTTTGAACATTTTAACTCAATTAGAAGGAGAGTTATTGTGTTCCAAAGTCTCGACCAATCAAATTGCGTATCGCTCTGCTTACCCTGAGCAGAAAATGCTCATTATCGAACTTAGTCAAGGTATTACTATAATGAAACTATACACCAAGTTTTATCACTCTCACTTAATTAGAACTAAAGTTATCGTGTCCCAAAGCTTCAACCAATCAAATTGCTTATCTCTGCTTACCCTAAGCGGAAAATGCTCATCTTCGAACTCCATCAAGGCATTGACCTAATAAGCATATACACCAAGTTTGAACATTTTAACTCAATTAGAAAGAGAGTTATTGTATTCCAAAGTCTCGACCAATCAAATTGCGTATCGCTCTGCTTACCCTGAGTAGAAAATGCTCATTATCGAACTTAGTCAAGGTATTACTATAATGAAACTATGCACCAAGTTTCATCAATCTCACTTAATTAGAACTAAAGTTATCGTGTCCCAAAGCATCAACCAATCAAATTGCTTATCTCTGCTTACCCTAAGCGGAAAATGCTCATCTTCGAACTCAATCAAGGCATTGACCTAATAAACACATACACCAAGTTTGAACATTCTAGCTCAATTAGGAAGAGAGTTATCGTGTCCCAAAGTATCAACCAATCAAATTGCTTATCTCTGCTTACCCTAAGCAGAAAATGCTCATCTTCGAACTCCATCAAGGCATTGACCTAATAAACACATACACCAAGTTTGAACATTCTAGCTCAATTAAAAGTTATCGTGTCCCAAAGCATCAACCAATCAAATTGCTTATCTCTGCTTACCCTAAGCGGAAAATGCTCATCTTCGAACTCCATCAAGGCATTGACCTAATAAACACATACACCAAGTTTGAACATTCTAGCCCAATTAGGAAGAGAGTTATCGTGTCCCAAAGCATCAACCAATCAAATTGCTTATCTCTGCTTACCCTAAGCGGAAAATGCTCATCTTCGAACTCCATCAAGGCATTGACCTAATAAACACATACACCAAGTTTGAACATTCTAGCTCAATTAGGAAGAGAGTTATTGTGTCCCAAAAAGTGTGACGGACAGACAGACGGACAGACAGACGGACAGACAGACGGACAGACAGACAGACAGACGGACGAACCCATTTTAATAGTCCCCTGCTTTCTTCGAAAGGCGGGGGACAATAAAATGAAATAAAATGGGGTTCAACCCATTTGATTCAGGAAATGACTTGTTTATATTTAGCTTAAAGAGATAATTTATTACATACTTATTATTGACTGAGGAACGTCAGTGCTGCCATCTGTTTGAGCGCTACTGTTACTACTGTCGTCTGATTCTAGTGATGGTGATACATCCCCCTCCTTCTCCTCCCCGCCTCCATCATCAAACTTTCTCTTGGGCATTTCTTTGTCTTTGTCTTCAACATACACTGTTTATCTTAACATTTCTTCTCTGAAAAAAAAAAAAACAAAATAAAATAAATAAACGTTTTCTATGGTCATGAAGCCGACGAATCTGAAATATTTAAGTACCCGGTATTGAGAATTATGCATTTGAAATTTAAGCTCTGTTGTTATCTCTATGTCCACCTTACAATAACGTTTATGTAAATGGCGTTCAGTGTCCTGATGTGTATATATATAATATTAAATCATAAGTAAATATTAATATTTGATGACTTGAGATAACAACAGAACACAACTTTCAAATGCACAATTCTCAATACTTAAATATCACAGATTCATCGGTTCGCCAGAAAGGTTACGTTGTATCTGGACTCGATATGAATAAGCAGAAGAATTGGAGTTTTTTTGCAGGATTATCAGAATCCCTATTGAATGTTTTAATTAGGTACAGGGATTCTGACTAAGGTTTGACTGTTACGGATTGTAGATGACAAGCAGATTCACCTGTAACTAATAAACTCTTTGTAATGGAATTGAAAGTAGAGTTGATTTAAAATACCATAGTGACAGGTTCCTTATTTTATCAGTTTGTTTAAACATCAATCTGAAGAAATAATCAGACGATTGAAAACCCTGCTTGAAACTAAAACAATACCTTGAAAATTACAATATTGCGAAAACTGAATCAGTCCAAAACAGTTCCAGTATGCAAAATGACTGCTGACATGAAACCCATGGTTCAATTACATTCATCGTACATATCATTTACACATGCAAGATGACCTGAAAATTTTGCAAACGACATTCGTCATACACTGCCGACAATATTCACAGGATATGGTCACCATTCCATCCGAACCTACGATTTAATGGCCTGATTCAGCAACACAAAAATATATTGTTCATTTACAACTCATAAATAAAAATTACTGAAAAAAAAATCAAAGACATTTTGAGGGCAGAAAATTATAATAAAATGATAAATTGCCAGAATAAATGGAACTCAGGGTGCGCACTGGACTGATGTATCTAAATTATCACATGCTCACCCTACATGTACTTTCATTCTCAAAATAATCTCAGGAAAATGCTACTCCTTGTCTCGATTTACATACAACTGGGGAATCAAAAACCACATCAGTTGACTCATTGACAGACTTTAGTTGACTCATTGACAGACTTTATGATAGAAATCACAAGAGCTAACCATTCATCTAGCCAAACCCTCATGAAAATATATAGATTTATGTAAGCCAGGAAAACATCATATTCCCGAAGCAATGGCCCGACAAATCTCTCTCTGGCCATTGCTGGATTGACTTCTGATTCTTGAACTTTTGCGGGAGTGTGTCTATTCTCCCCGTTCAATGAAAGCTATCACTTAAGTACAGCAACATGACAGTTCTTCGTTTAATCTGAGTCTTCCCTAAAACTTTGGACAGTGATTTAAGGTATTAAAACGGTGAAAGTATGTTCGTTTCCAAACAGTATTGTTTACATTTCATTCGACTTGATAGCCTCGTTTGTCACACAATTAGTTTTACTGCAGTATTCTCCTATGCACGGGTTAATTAGGCATAATAAAAGCGTGAGCCATGACGTAACGTTATGTAAACATATTTGGTCCAATACTGGCACTCGTTTTAAATGTAAAGCGTTTGTATGGTAGGTAGTGATTGGTTGGTAGTCGGACTACTGACCAATCAAAATTTAACACAACAATATCCACTCATAATAGCAGTGTGTAGTGAGATTACCTATAATCAAACGAAACGCTGCGTGGAGTATGGGAAAACATAGTGACAGTATACATGCTGTTTGGGATCATGTTCACGAGTATCACTATCAGTTAAAGATGAATGACCGTCGTGCTATCATGCTACAGTTCAAAATTAGATTCACATAAATGAATACCAGTGGCAGTATATATGGAAATTTCATTGGGGTGTTAGATGGCCGAATGGTTAGCATGGGTTTTCTCTGGGTCGTCCAAATTCCTCCTACGTTCAAGTGAATTATTGAAATAAAATTGAACCATGTGTTAGTCCCGAAATGACCAAGTTTGTGTCGAGTCAAAACATTAAATCCCATCACTCTCTCTTTCTCTCTACCTTTTATTGCAGCAAGGTAGCCTACTTGAGAATAAGTCTCAATTATCCAGTTCGTCATTAAATTTTTAAATTACCACATATGGATGTATAAAAAATGTCAGGTAAATGTATTTATTCCTTGGCTCCTCACTTCTAGGGGGGGTGGGGGGTGGGTGGGATGGCCTAGTGGTCTTGAGTGCCGCGCTTCGACCTCTAGCTGGCCGGTCACCTCTGGCTTGCGGCTGTGGTTTCGAGCCCTGGTGTGAGCGTATGTGGCATGAAGATACATGTAGGGGCGCCTTCTCAACCTCGTGGGTTTCCTCCGGGCACCCCGGTTTCCTCCCACTGCTAAAGACCCCTACGCGCAAGCGAATTATTGAAATAAAATGAAACCATATGTTAGTCCCAAAAATGGCCTACTTTGTGTCAAGTAGACGTTAAACCCCATTTCTCTCTCTCTCTCTCTCCTCACTTCTGTTAGCAAATTGGTGTACATGTAAAAGATCCCTTGACAGTGGGAATATGATATTATAAGAGTAGGCTGTAGTGCTGCTGCCCGGGCAAAGTTTCCCTCATAGTCATAGCACACTGTATGGTGTATGCCGCTCTTCATTACCCCAGTTTGGTGCAGAAGAGAGACGGTTTAACGTCCACTCGACACAAACTAGGTCATTTTGGGACTAAAATATGGTTTTCAATTTTATTTCAATAATTCGCTTGCGTGTAGTGGTCTTTAGCAGTGGGAGGAAACCGGAGTGCCCGGAGGAAACCCACGAGGTTGAGAAGGCGCCCCTATCTCCATGTCACATACGCTCACACCAGGGATCGAAACCACAGCCACAAGCCAGAGATGACCGGCCAGCTAGAGGTCGAAGTGCGGCACTCTAGACCACTAGGCCATCCCAACCCCCCTTTGGTGCAGAAGAGTAGGACGTTAAACACCATTTCATTTCTTGTTTTATCCTTACATTACACATGTAGCTCCTCAATTTTAAGAAGTAAAATTATTATTTACATATCTGTTTAAAATGAAATGACATGAAATAGGTTTTAACGTCCTACTGTTCAGCTTGAAATTAGGTTAATGAAGATGGGGTCCATGATTAAAAACAGTTCCATTTAATTCCAAAATTACAAAGGCATGAACTGAAAATTTTCTGAAATTCCAGCCAGACGATACATGATCTATTTAATTTTGTATTCTTAATTAAATTATAAACAATCAGTACATTCTAGCGTTGATTAAGCCATAATAACTTACAACATTTTCCCAAAAATAGTAACAATGATCATCCAGCACTTTAATAATTAATTAATATGTAAAATATTATTATCAATTATTACTTAACAACCTGTTTGTTTACATACAAATAGATGGATTTAAAAACCTGTTCTTCACACCTCGTCAACTCAGTCGATACAATCAATATGGAAAGGTGTAAACATTGTATTAACTGTTCATTGCCTTCGTATACTAACATGATGTTATCTCATCACAATATTATCCGCCTAACCGTAACAGTAGCAACGCAAATCCCTGATTTTACCTCCATGTAATGTGATCAAACATACCCATTTAATTTACTCGTTACGTAATGTACAACTATTGTATCCATTTCGTCATAAAGTTGACGAGACTCGCTCTCCATACTGATCTCGTCTTAGTTAATAGTTTTATCACTCCATATAATCCACCAATGCTGCAGCCGACCTACAGCGCACGCGTTCCGTGGGTGACGAATCTTTACAGTCTCTATATTTACCAAGTTCTAGGCGAGGTTGTCATGGATACTAGACAATTTCTAGATTAACGGCGAGGTTTGGTAGAATGAGTTTCATTGAGAGGAGTGGAGGAATCAATAACTTATAATGCCACTATCTCCACTCCAGCTGTAAAAATCAATGGTAATTCAAGCCAGGGTAACACTGGCAGTAATTATTGGATGATAAATGTGTTGTTTGTGATGTCCTGTAGGCCTACACACAGACACATACACCCACAAATAATTCCATACATAGATGTATATGCGTCTTTATCAAATGATCTTAAAGGGACAGCTTTACTTTTGATGACTGCCACAAGCATACAAAACTTAGGCTGTCTGTCAACAGTTAGCTCGATCCACTTGAGAACAGACACTAAGCTAGTTGACCGATATTGTACATGTAAGTCCTAAATCAACAATTTTAGTCAAAAACACTAAGTATAATTTATTCTGCTTCAATTTAATAAAAACCAAAAAAGTTAATTAGTCTTTATGTGTGTATGACAGAAGTGAAACGGTGTAGAACCACATCACAAAACAGTATACTTATTTGTTGGCGTATAAATAATGTTTATGAAAGTTGTGATAATTCTGTCATTAATCATCAACCTTTCATTATCTAAGGATAGTTTTGATGTCAGTCATTATCACGTATCACTACATGTGATAGAACTGGTTAAAGTTAAACACATTCCAAATGTGTGAAAATTATGGTTGGAATGCGTTTAACCTCTTCTATCACATATGTGATAATGGACAAGTCAGACTGACACCAATATTGTCCTTTAATTACATAGGGTATTGATTATAATTTACCTAATAATTTATTAGACAGTACATGTAACAACCAGTCTAAATAATGATTATTTCACTCTCTACAACGTCACATACAATTAATATACAGGTAGGTCTACTGTAAATCAAGGCCACCTCAACTAATTTACAGAATTCAGGCGCGGATCCAGGATTTTTTGAAGGGGGGGGGGGTCTAGGTTTGATAATTGCTTAACTAATTGCGCTCAACCGATTAACAGGGGTTTCAGGGCCCTCCCCCAGGAAAATTTAGTAAATTAGATTCAATTTGGTGCATTCTGACGTATTTCCGGAAGGTAAATTCCAAAATTTAAGTTCTAAAAATCGCCAATAAAATCGCATAAAAAATTTTCAAGCCTGAGCAGGGGGGGGGGGGGGGGTCCGGCCCCCTGGACCCCCCTTTGGATCCGCGCCTGGAATTGTGTTATTAAACTCTTTATTAAAGAAATGTTAAAGAGTTTTTGGTATCGACACTGTATACAGTACTGTTCATGTAGATGCTATTTTACTCCTGGGCAATTCCACAGTAACGGACGTACATTTTGCACTCGTTATATTTTGAATTCTTCCAATATTATCTAACCATGAATAATTAACTGTTCTGGTTTTATATAGTATTAAAGACATATATTTTAAGTATTAATTGACATATGATTTTATTTATTTCTGAACACCGGAAATATATATTGGCTCCTCAAAGTATAGGTAACGGACGTACAGAAGTGAACACCATGATTTACCTACATGAACATGGTTGCAAAACTCTGTGAATTGTCCTGTGGAAATCAACAGTTTTTATCCCTGTAAGAAAGGGCACTAATACTAGATGTGTGCTGTATGATCACTTCTCACATTTAGATTCTTGTAATCCAGTAAATTAGAAATGACTGTGGTAACGGACGTACATATTTTCTGGTAACGTACGTACGAGTGCAAATTGCTAACCAATTAAATGAGATATGTAAACTTTCAAGTAATAGGACTGATAGATAATACTAATTATTAACTCATTTGAATTAATGGAGCAGTTAATTTTCTAAAAACATTACTTCTTACATAAAATATTGCTACCTAAAAATTTTGGTAACGGACGTACATTTTTACCCTGAAATTTTAGTAACGGACGTGCATAAATCTATGAAACCCCAAATATTCAGAGAATTGGGTCAAAATGTTTTCCTTCTACAGTCATAATATCAAGAATGGGTGATGTTAGCTTTATATATGAGTTTTTAATCAGTTCCATAAATAAATATGAATGAGAGAGATGAAATATAAATATATGATAAAATGAAATGCCATAAAAAGTAACGGACGTACATGTACGAAAACCCAAGTTATTCTGAGAATTTTCGCCAATCTTTTTTTTTGGGGTCATTATAATAAGAATAGGTTATTTTAGCTTTAGATATGAAATTTTAAACAATTCAATTCATAAATATGAATATGAGAGGAAAAAATGTGAATATTTGGTAACGAACGTACATTCTCATAGCGATATTTTTCGATGTTGATTACTTTCACAAAAATATGTTATTTTCATATTTTAATGTATAAATATCATGTTTATATACATTGTCAGATAACTCATGCCAAATCATTCATTATAACTTAGAATTATCCAGCAAACACAAAGTAAGAAAATACATACAAATTATAAATTCAACATTTACAACGTACACCTCGACTAAAGACCAAATAAAAAGAAATTAGGAACAATTTCTGACAAAATTGAAGTTTGTTTTCAAAATATAGATTATTTTTCACCATAAAACATTATTTTTGTCCACTTATCACCTAATTAGATTTTTCACCTAATTGTATACTTTAGCGTGGAATTGCCCTCCTATTAAATATATGTACATGTACATGATGTTTTCATTCCATGTGACAAGATCAGTGGTGGACACACTCAACCTGCGAAGCCTTGTCATTCGGCTCGCCATATCCTTCCACTACATCTGATAATTTATGAGTAATTTTATCTGTAAATGAAATAAAAAATCAAATTTGCTTATTGTTGGGCCCAAACTCTAAATAGGTGTTACTCTCTGCAGAAGGAACAATAATCCTTGTAGGTCTATTTATAGTTTACAGCATTACTCAATGGCATAGTTGCTTAATTGACGCAGTTGCTTAATTGATGTCACTTGCCTTGGGCCTACCTACTTTTACTTTAAGTTATTGTTTTTGGCGTGAGAATCCCCTTGTAAAAGAAATATCTCTTATTACTAGTCCAATAATGTAGGATGACTAGGAATATCGGTCCAAAATTGTTCTATTTCATTCAATATTTATTTACAAATAATTTGTTTGTGACCTGAACCAGGCTTTCATGACCACAACTTGATGAAGTTTGCTGTGCTAGAAGAGTGGAAATCCCAAGTTTGTTCTACACCCCTGTTCTCCATGTGAAAATTAGTGATTTATAAATAACAACCTTACTTCAATAACAACCTTGTTAATTCAGTAACAACCTTGTTAATTCAGTAACAACCTTGTTACTTCAATAACAACCTTGTTACTTCAATAACAACCTTGTTACTGTTACTTTTAGGGGGGTTGGGATGGCCTAGTGGTCCAGATTGCCGTGCTTCGACCTCTAGCTGGCCGGTCACCTTTGGCTTGCCGGCTGTGGTTTCGATCCCTGGTGTGAGCGTATGTGGCATGGAGATAGGGGCGCCTTCTCAACCTCGTGGGTTTCCTCCGGGCACTCCGGTTTCCTTCCACTGCTAAAGACCCCTACGCACCAGCGAATTATTGAAATAAAATTGAAACCATATGTTAGTCCCAACATGACCTAGTTTGTGTCGAGTGGACATTTAACCCCATTTCTCTCTCTCTCTTGTTACTTTTATAACATTCTGTCATCAATGGCTTCCTTAATAAACACCAATATATAGAGCTGTAGGGTGATTTTCTCTGACTATCAACAGATGTGTTCGTGTAACTCTCAAGTTACAGAAATACATCTAGCTAGCAGCTATTTTAGGTGTCTATCAACCATAAATTTCAAACACATTAAAAGCTGAGCAGGAGAGAGAGAGACAAATATAGTTTAACTACATCATTTGGGACTAACATATGGTTCAATATTATTTTAATTTGAGAAAACTCACACAGTTGAACAGGCAACCTAGCCAATTCCTTGTCACTAAGCTACAAGCAAGGATTCGAAACCACGCCATTTGACTCCATGACAGAACATTCAACCACCCAACCGCAAAAACTAGTGACAAACATTCTTTGCTTTATTTGAAATGAAATGGGGTTTAACATCCTACTGTTCTGCTCCGACGAGTATATGCCATACAGTGTGCCATCGAATTCCAACTGCCAAGGGATATTTTACATGCATCAGAAAGATTATGTGTGCTTTAACCAAGCCTGGAAATAAGGCACCAGTCAATGAAAATGTTAGATACAATGGCTTTGTTGCCTGTCATTTTGTAATTTATGGCACATAAGTCTACAAATTTTAAAAATGTCATAGTTAATAGATTTGTAGTGCCCAACAGATGATGATCACTGTCCAATAAAAATCGCTATTTCCAACATATCTCTTTCCCTCCTCATTAAATTCTGTGATAAAACTTTCCTTTATTCTTTCTGATGGCTTTACCGGAGTTCAAGTTGGTAATTTGCAAGTGTAAACAGGGCTTTATAAAAGCGTTTAAAATCAATAATGATTGTACAGAAGTTAGTGACTGCTCCCACCACCAGCCTACAAGATGTAATAACACACTATATTCTCCCTACTCATGATCAGTAGAACTTCTAGTCTAACACTATGACACCTACACATGTACAGCAAATACAGCCATGATTTTATATTATAACCTTGGATTGATGGCACCAAGCTTCTCTAGGCCTAACACCATATAACACTGCTGTATTATATAACTATATTAATTAGCTGAGAAAGTTCATCAGGATTTTCTTGCATTGTTCCCCCTAGTACAGGGCGGGTGGAGGGCTAGACAAGCAACAAGATATAGTCATTGGGTTAGGACTAAAAACCATGGTCTCGTGGACACATTGTCAATCGTGCTTGATAGTCTTTCAATTTTATCGCAGACGGTCAGCCTCTTGAAAAACAAGCTGAGTACATGTAAGTAAGGATTCAGTTCCTGGTCTCAAAATATTTAAATTCACTGACACTCTTATTCAGCAGTTCACGTACAATGTGGAATATGGCCAGTCAGTCTCTCCAGTCTTAATCTGATTCATATACAGATCTATTTTGGTTGTAGACTTGTTTGTAGTGTAATGTTGCGTTAGTGGTAGTGTACACGCGGCTATTGACCCTATGACCTTAGACATAGATTAATTAAAGTTACATTATGGGAGATAAGATAAAGAGATGGCAGTTCTCACTATAATAGTTAAAAACTAAATAGTGTAAAGGTAATTCGCTGAAAATTTCAGTCAAATTGATCCACTATTAGCCGAGAAAAAAGCGTTTGAAATATTCGCATAGCTTCGGTCATCATTACTCAAATCATTAATATAAACAGCATAGTCTCGATTATCCACTTGATTGATTTAATTATCAACGGCCATTAAGCAGCATATAGGAATTTAATCCGCTAGCCTTAACATCAAGAGTTTATTATGGTCTGGATATGTTCATTAATGTCTAATTGATTAATTAGATAACATTTCAGGCCTAAAGAAAGAACTGTAATATGCAGATTTTGCTCTTGCATAATGCTATTTTAATCAGTGTTGATGTTTCTAGTGGTTGTTACATGTAACTCACACTTCCGTGCATCACATGCCAAGAACTCGCTGTTTAGAGGTGTAATAGTACTAATAGTGAGTAGTTTTATTCCTGATTCCAAAACCATGAAAGAGAGAGAGAAATGGGTTTAACGTCCACTCGACACAAACTAGGTCATTTCCGCTCAATTTTATTTGAATAATTCACTGGCGCGTAACCTGGAGGACCCGAGGAAAATTCACAATCACAAGGTTGGACAGGCGACCCTATTCCTTGTCATGTACAACAGGGGATTCAAAACCACCGAAACCATGAAGCTGTAGCAAAAATAGTGCACAATGCAGAACATGCTTACTTTTAGTTAGGACAAACGGACACCTCATACTAAACACTTATATGTAATTAAACCCAAGACTTCATTATACCGATTAAGGATAGACTATCTGTCCATGTGTCATTTCCTTCTCTCCCTCAGTATTCATCATTTCTTCTAAGCTATTGACAGCTGCAACAATTTAATTAGCGGTATCAACATTGCTTGGATGAATCTAACGGCATTAAATAAAATTTATAGAATTGTTTAAATAAATGAACAGTGCTGAACACTCACTCATCTAATCCAATAAAATTATTCTTTTTTTTATCGAATTCAAAAATCAAAGGAGCACTACAAGTATTTTTAATTATTACGTTTGTTTTAAACATTAAATCAGGTGACCCAATGAGTAAGATAAAAGAAGGAAATAACCAACACTACATGTAGCCATTTTTTCATTATTATTATCATTTATTTTATATTTTATGTTGTGGCTATAATCTCAGCTTAATAACAGATTAACATTTTTAAAAACATCAGTTCACTCGTACATTTGTACTTAATTTAAGTCTTATATGGATATATAAACCTCTAATAGACCATTTTCCATAAAGTTTGAAATTAGAAGCACAAATTGAAATTCAATATTGGTCTAATTCAATCAATATTGATGTTACCTTGCCGTGAAAATATGGAATTCAAATATCCAATATTTAAGAAATACAAACATTTTAAAATCACTACATAAATCAACTATTTACATAGTTTCGGCACCATTTGTAATAAACAGACAGTGCCAAAGTATTTAGTAATGGCTGATTCACAAATGTATAATAATTACAAAAAATATAGAATGGACTCAACTCTCGATGTTGAGGCTAGCATGAGATCTTTGTTGGATTGTAGTTCGATTCACTGAAATATTTTTCTTCGTGATTTACAACTAAAAATGGATAACCAAGACTACTGGTTTTGTCTTACCGACTTTAGTAATGATGGCCGAGGCTAAGCGGAAATTCCAATCGCTTAGTTCTAAGCTATTAGTGGATCAATTTGACTGAAATTTTCAGCAAATTGCCTTTACATTAGCAAGTTTTTAACTATTATAGTGAGAACTGCCAACTTGTTATCTCATATTCCCATAATGTATCTTTAATATGCTTTTAGAGTCCCCATTTAATGTTACAAATTGGGTCACAATGTCACATCCTTTAAATATCATACAGGCTAAATATCTCTAGATTAATATAGGTCAAACTCCAATGGAGTACAAATATATTTATACATGTATTGTTTTGATTTGTTGTGTCATTTTGATCAGCCTCGGAAGATCAGTGGAAGTTGACTTGTTTACAGGTTTCATTAGAAATCTGATACAAACTACATATGTATGCATGCACCTGTCTGTGTAGGGGTGGGGGTAGGTGCAATGGTGCATTAGATCAAAAGGTCTGTCAATGAGTTACCTGCTGTGGTTCCGATACGACTCTTGCACAACCTCATGGTCCTTTGATTTACTCCCACTGCTACAGAACCCTACTCACATGCCAATGATTAAAATAACATCCCGAAATGACCTAATTTATTTTGAGTAGACAATAAACTTCCTCTACTTCTCTCTATAAACTGATTTATATACAAATTTGTACTGGTTTTACATTGTACATGTATCCACTGACATAAAATTTTCAAAAAACAAACCAAGACAAT
The DNA here is from genome assembly GCA_963678685.1 of Patella ulyssiponensis. Lineage (NCBI taxonomy): Eukaryota > Metazoa > Mollusca > Gastropoda > Patellidae > Patella > Patella ulyssiponensis. The sequence goes on from OY783225.1 coordinate 95,028,840, forward strand.
GAAAATGACAGTTTAATAAACACTAAGGGTCAGTTCAGTGGTTGCCAACAGTTTATCCAACAAAATGAAATTGGGTTTAACGTCCTACTGAAATTGAGTTTAAAGTCTTACTTTTTTGCACTGACTTTGTCAGGTAAAACTAAAAACATTATTTCCAGTAATAAGATGTTTGAAAAAAGGGTGCTCTGTTCCAAATTAACCAGGTGAGACAGAGGGATAGAGACAATTGGGGTTTAACGTCCTTTCAACACAACTTTGGTCATAGGCTTGTGTATATATAGAGGTTTCTAGCAGTCTGAGTTAACCACAATATATACATAGACTTCTGTGTATTCATCCATAATAGACTTTCTGTGTATTCGTCCATAATATACACATTGACTTTCTGTGTATTCGTCAACAATTTATACATAGACTTTCTGTGTATTCGTCCATAATATACACATTGACTTTCTGTGTATTCTTAAATAATATACACCTCATTTCAATATTTTGGTGTTTTTTAATTCTATGTATTCTTCCACAAAATACACATAGACTTTCTAAAACTGTATTCTTCAACAATATACATAGATTTTCTGTGTATTCTTCCACAAAATACACATAGACTTTCTGAGTATTCTTATACACATAGAATCTGTGTATACACTCACAATAAATAAGCTTACATTGTGCATGTAAACACTAGTCTGCGATATCACATTAGTGGAAGCGGACCTTAAACATACCATACCAATACCAGCATGTAAAAACTATGTATGTTCTCAGCTCTGTGACTTTTCTGTGTAGGTACTAGGTTCTACTTTATCTTCGATAACACTGTGGAAGCGGACGTTAAAGCACCAGGTAGTAGTACATGTATGTACTGTAGTAGTTACGATTCTACTCTTCCACAATATTACAACTTCAAATACAGTATATATGCATAATCAACAATAACTTCCACGTGACTATTCTCCAGAGTCCAAATAAAAAAACAGAAATCGGTGTATAAGTAAAACTGACCCTTTTGCTGTTATTAATGTTACAGCTATGATCTCTGTTTACAGGAATTAGCGAGTGTAATGTTTATTCTGAATATGAATTTGACAGTACCGGTATATTTTATTTAAATGAATCAAAATTGTAAAAGTAAATATCCTATTCCTATTTAAATCTCCTTTTTTATGGAGAAAGATGACATCCATGCCATGGATGGAATGTGTACGGAGATTTATCTTAGTTGTGACCACACTGCCTCAAATGACAAATACAATCTGGTTTTGAATTAAAATCAACAGGACCATTTAAATCTTTTTTTTTGTTTTATGGAAAAAGATGACATCCAAGGATGGAATGTGTATGGTATTGGAGATTTATCTTGGTTGTGACCACACTGCATCAAAATTATCAAATGACAAATAAATAGTGAATACAATACCGGTATGGTTTTGAATTGTTTACTTTTCTTTCACTTATTTATTTACTTTTTATTTGATCAGACCTTTTTTTTCTCTTATAATTAATGGCTGTCATAGCAACCCCAAAAATATTTCTAAATATAAATAAATAACTAGAGGGGGTAAGTATTATTCACTTACAAAAAGATGATATCATCAAACATTCAAAATCAAGCCAGAATACCATTCCACAATAAACAAAGGCCCAGACCGACTGACAGACGGGAGTCAAAAATACTTCATTTTCCAAACCTAAATAAGCCTCATAATTAATCGCAAGCGTCTGCACAAACACGTGGGTTTGTTTACAATTGACCATAACTGTTAAATCCGTTTTGTGTGGAGGCAAAGAACCACGGACATATCGCGCGATGGATAATCCGCCAAGCATTCGCGGATAATTTAACTAAAATCTCTGAACCCGTTTGTCACTGAGAAATATTTTTGTGCAGAGCAAGCAGAGCAGACAATCGACAAAATCGTTCAATTTCTATATCAAAGTTTACTCACCATTCACGGCCCCACTGGCCGGTTTGTTCATAATCCGGTTATGCAGACATGAAGTGTTATTACAATTGGCCTAAATAGTAAAGTTATGTTTATAACTGTAGTTGAATTAATCACTTGAACTTGATAGTTAACTGGCCTACTAGTGCTTCTTCCACAATAACCACCCTGTTTACTGCTCTAGAATACAGATCTACATCCACTAGGTTAAATAGTTCGGCAATAATTCAACATAAACTACAAAACAAGCTCATGCCACATGGTTATAATTATCAATACCCTTTAATTGAATAGCGATAAAGTCAATCAGAGGTTTTATTTATTGTTTCAAGCAAATCACAAAGCAGACTCAGGCCATATGTATATATCCGCAATATTTTTTCTTCGCCATGCGAAAAATTTGTGACGTCACAGTCTGAGCTGTCGCTGGTCCGACTGCCATAAATGGGGGGACTATACCATTATAGCCAGAGGGGTGATTAATGAACTGTGCATTTTAATTATGTCTGTATGCTAAAAAGTTAAAACTATTGGATTCTGTTAGTAACTGATAGTAATATAGAGTTATATCTTTCTATCCGAACCGTATTTTACATTGAATAGAATTCATTGTTTTACAGAAAACCTCCCAGCTTTCCCTATCACACACAATGGCCGGACCTAAAACAGTTGAAAGGTTATTATTGTGTATATAGAAGCCACGTGCTTGCATAAAGAGTTTGACAGTAATCTGCGACCTGTCAAAATTATGACATGACATAGTAAAAACTTCATTCATAAAGCCGCTCGTGAGAGAGCTGCACGAGCCGAGTGATGCAACGGGGTGTTGCGAAGCCAGGTAAAGAAATGCACGTGCACGGCAAAACGCACAAAATAACTCCACTTAAACATTTACTCTACAGTCTATTTGTACTAAAATAACTGTTTATTTTTGTATTTATTTGCTAATTGGAAAAGCGAATTTTGAAACAGTTTTTACAACTGTAACTTGTTGTTTTTAAAATAAATTTCTGTATTTAAACAGCAAACAATTAATAAATTAGGGCAGAGATAATAAAATGGACTTACAGGAATAGCAGTGTTACTGACGAAAATAAATAGATTTTTGTTAAAATGTAAAAATATTTGTTAAAGAAAGATAATGTGTTTCGACGGTTGACAGTCATATGTACAGAAAATCAACTTGAAACAAATCAATTTTCCCTATTTATTTAAAAAAAATTAAATGCATTTGTGTTCAAATAAGGGCACCCACAGTTAAAAATTAAAATTTTGTACTAAATTAAAGCGCCCAATTCACCCCCCCCCCCCCGGTAAAATATGAATAATAAAATAGATATTTAATTGATAAAGTTTGTTTGGCGTATTTAACAACAAAACTTTGTATTTAAAACATGAGATCACTAGTAGATAATATAATTATCTAGATTTTCATAATTTTATTTAAAACGTAATTTATGTATAGGCTACATCTGTAGGAAATAGACAGCAAAAGGTTTTAGCTTCATTTCATACTTTCATTAACTTAAATTTTCAAATTCAAATTTTCAGTTTAATTCATATTTGCAATTCAATTCAAATTTTCAGTTTAATTCTTGATTTTCATAAATTTATAAAACATAACCTTAATAAATAGACAATAAAATTTACAGTTAGATTTAACCCTTAGAACCCGAAATGCCGCAAAACTGGCTTGACGTTGTATCGCATATACCCGAAATGCCGGTTTTGCGGCTTGGGGCGTGTCAAGCTCCAATTACGTTGACGTCATAATTAATATGACGTCCTGTAAATCCAGGGAGGGACGTGCAACACCCCATGTACACTCAGTGTTCAAAGGGTTAAATCAAATTCTATTTAATCGACATTCATACCTTATTCTATATAAAGGAGAGAGAGAGAGAGAGATGCGTTTTAATGTCCACTTGACAAAGACTAAAAAGATAATGTAGGGTTCTTTAGCGGTGGGAGGAAACCCACAACCTTGGACAGAGGACCCTCCTCCTTAAATTGTCATGTACTTCATGTAGGCCTACAAGCACACATCTTGTCAAACCAATATCCATTGATAACTTCACTCAAAATAAAGTAATTTGAATGAAATTTTCAATATATTTATTTTGCATTATCTATTTATGAAATATTATAGTGATAAAGTCCAGCCCTTTACCTGATTCTTACATTATGTATCTTTAATGAACCAAAACTCCATCTTTCTTAAAAAATCCCAATTTATCTCCTTTAGAACATGGGGGTAAAAAAACCCGAGGTCCCAGGGTACACATCAGCATGCACTTAAAAGATCCCTTGGCAGATGGAATTCAATATTAGAGTAGGTCATTGTGCCGCTGTCCAGGTTAAATTTCCCCCATATCACATTTCATGTTTATGTATATCCATCTTCGTTATCCCCGTTGGAACAAAAAAGTAGGACATTAAACCCCATTTCAATTCATTTCATTTTCTTTACTTGCCAACCCTAAAATATACAGGTGGGTTGGGATGGCCTAGTGGTCTAGAGTGCCGCGCTTCGACCTCTAGCTGGCCGGTCACCTCTGGCTTGCGGCTGTGGTTTCGAGCCCTGGTGTGAGCGTATGTGGCATGGAGATAGAGGTGCCTTCTCAAGCTCGTGGGTTTCCTCCGGGCACTCTGGTTTTCTCCCATTGCTAAAGACCCCTACGCGGATGCGAATTATTGAAATAAAATTAAAAACCATATGTTAGTCCCGAAATGACCTAGTTGTGTCGAGTGGAGGTTAAACCCCATTTCTCTCTCTCTCTCTCTCTCTCTCTCTCTCTCTCTCTCTCCATCTTTCTTGAAAATCCCAATTTATCTCCTTTAGAACATGGGGGTAAAAAAACCCGAGGTCCCAGGGTACACATCAGCATGCACTTAAAAGATCCCTTGGCAGATGGAATTCAATATTAGAGTAGGTCATTGTGCCGCTGTCCAGGTTAAATTTCCCCCATATCACATTTCATGTTTATGTATATCCATCTTCGTTATCCCCGTTGGAACAAAAAAGTAGGACATTAAACCCCATTTCAATTCATTTCATTTTCTTTACTTGCCAACCCTAAAATATACAGGTGGGTTGGGATGGCCTAGTGGTCTAGAGTGCCGCGCTTCGACCTCTAGCTGGCCGGTCACCTCTGGCTTGCGGTTGTGGTTTCGATCCCTGGTGTGAGCGTATGTGGCATGGAGATACATGTAGGGGCGCCTTCTCAACCTCGTGGGTTTCCTCCGGGCACTCCGGTTTCCTTCCACTGCTAAAGACCCCTACCCACAAGCGAATTATTGAAATAAAATTAAAAACCATATGTTAGTCCCGAAATGACCTAGTTGTGTCGAGTGGACGTTAAACCCCATTTCTCTCTCTCTCTCTCTCCATCTTTCTTGAAAATCCCAATTTATCTCCTTTAGAACATGGGAGTAAAAAAACCGAGGTACACATCAGCGTGCACTTAAAAGATCCCTTGGCAGATGGAATTCAATATTAGAGTAGGTCATAGTGCCGCTGTCCCGGTTAAATTCCCCCATATCACATTTCATGTTTGAGTATATCCATCTTCGTTATCCCCGTTGAAAGAGAAAAGTAGGACATTAAACGCCATTTCACATCATTTTCTTTACGTGCCAACCCTAAAATATACAGGGGGGTTGGGATGGCCTAGTGGTCTAGAGTGCCGCGCTTCAACCTCTAGCTGGCCGGTCACCTCTGGCTTGCGGTTGTGGTTTCGATCCCTGGTGTGAGCGTATGTGGCATGGAGATAGGGGCGCCTTCTCAACCTCGTGGGTTTCCTCCGGGCACTCCGGTTTCCTCCCACTGCTAAAGACCCCTACGCACAAGCGAATTATTGAAATAAAATTAAAAACCATATGTTAGTCCCGAAATGACCTAGTTTGTGTCGAGTGGACGTTAAACCCCATTTCTATCTCTTTCTCTAAAATATACAAGAAGTATAATAACTGACTTTATGGAGTGTCAGCAGTATAACACCCCCCCCCCCCCCAAAGAAAAAACTTGATCTTAAGTACCCCAATCATCTCCATAATATTTTAATCTGGACCCTGTGTAGTTTAATTTCACCCTAATTTACAACCATCTTCTATTTCTTTTTTTTTTTTTTTGAATAGGGAAAAAGAGTGGTAATTTTAAGACGCCTGGGATTAGAGGACCTAATTCTAAGACTGTCACCACCAAACCCCAAGTTACCACAGGACCAGCAGTTACCAAGCAACTTTCCGTTACGTCAGGTAAAGCCAGTAATGATGACGAGAGTCGAAAAGACACGCCTAATTATGGTGCCAAACGGAAATCACCAAGCAAATGGCAGACTATTGAATCTAAGATCAAAAGTCAGAAGTCTCCAGATAAAATGAAGAACCTTATGATGCAAATGATCGAACCGCAAAAAGAAGAGATGTCTGTGGCGCAAAAATGGAGACTTCCTGTCTTGCGGAATAGTTCTGGTGGGAATGTCCGACCAGACTCGATATTCTTAAATAACAAATTGTTTGGTGGTACTCGGCGATTGTCCGATACACGCATTTCAGCTGATAACAGTCATACCTTTTCCATACTCACGGACATCGCTATGAGCAAAAAGAGGCGAATGGAACAAGGTGTACGAGATAAGTTAAATGAGATCAATGCTCGGGTTCAGAAGGTTAGTAGTCACGAACTCCCAGTTGATGCAAAAGAAAGTTATTAGTTATGGATAGTAGCCTACATGTACAGTGAGGCTTTCACTTTAAATGAGATCTGGGCCCCGAGTTCACCAATCTGATTAAAACATAGATCCAATTTCGTTTCGTTTTTTATAGTTCAAAATTTTGTTTTTTCTTGTCTTTACTACTCTTGGATCTGGAGGACTTGTTATTTAACTGGTGTTCTGCCTCAAATGAGGGGTCAGCCAATCAAATGGTCTGTCGAATCGACCGTTTGACCTTTTCATGCGTGGAACTGTGGGTAGATATTACCAGCCAATGACATCTATACTAACACCAGCGGATAGAAATCAAAACAAAACAAAAGTAGATTTTAAAAAGCATGGCAGTCGCTAATTGGTTAATCGAATGACTGAGGTTATCGGGTCAAATGTCCCGTGCTTGATACCTGACGTCATAGAACGTGAGCTCCCACTATAACTTGTTAGATCTACATGAGTGTAGGCCATCGAAAGTATAAAAAACGAAACGAAATATAGATCTATATTTTAATTAGATTGCAAGTTCACAAAACACTTAAGTTACGAATATCCTCAAAATCGTTCGCCTTATTTTAACTTAAATATAACCCTTTATAAAACTGTTGTTTTAATGTATCAAATACATCAATAAAAAACTATGTGCAAAGTTTTGTGTTTCTGGATCAAAGTTATTTCTAATAAACAGTGATTGAAAGTTGCGTAAATTCTCAACTTAAGTCTGTGAACTTGGGACCAGTGCTCGTGTGATCAGTGCTTGTGTTCAAACGTTGAGTAGTCTCAGGCGTCCAGTTGATACGGAATAGTAATGAATTATAGATGTGGTTCATTCACATCAACACTTTCACGTTAAACTTCTGACATATACCGGTAATCAGTTTCCAACATATTTTTGGTTGTGTTTTTTTTAGTTCTGTACACGTAAAAGATTCCTTGGCAGTTGGAATTCGATATAAGAGTAGGCCGTAGCGCCGCTGCCCGGGCAAAATTTCCCTTATAGCACACTGCATGGCGTATTAACCCAGGTCAAGTGCAGAAGAGTAGGACGTTAAACTCCATTTCATTTCATTTCATATATTTCCAGGCCTTACAAAGCAGTGGTTATGATGATGAAGAGGATAGCTTGGTGAATAAGGTTATTTATTACTACTTGTTGTCTACTTGTGGTTTAGCTTTTCTACTCCTTATGATTATCCAGTAACATTTATCATGCTTGCGTACTTGATACTTAAAGGACAACATAGGTGTCAATCATTATCACATATGTGATAGAACTGGTTAAACGCGTTCCAATATATAATTTTAACACAGAGATCATTGCTACGATTGATGTGTAATGAAGGTTTCTACAACAAGAAGTGACAAACACGAGTTACCCCTCTAGATATAACTGACTGACGTGACGAGTGATAACAAATACACAGCAAATTTCTGCTCACTAACAATTCATACGAAGACCAAAAGTTGTTATTGGAGACTGTGATCTTTGTTTTAAAATTATATTAGGAATGACTTTAACCAGTTCTATCACATATGTGATAATGACTGACACCAATATTTTCCTTTAACACCTACAGTACACTTCTGGTTTCATTCAAAAAGAAAAGAGAACCTGAAATGATTAAAAGATACCTATGTATTGTAAATAAAATTAAAGATGTATGTATGTTCGCCCATCACACTCATCATCGCCGCTATCCATCCCCACATATATAGTATCAAATTAACCAACATGACCAAATGAATATTTAAGGCCATCATACTTGGGCCCGAAGTGAATCGGGTCTGGGCCAAGGGTGAATCACGCTTCATTGCTGCTCTCCATCTCCACATGACCCGGGTCTGGCCCGGGTGAATCTGGGTATCCAGCTTGTTTGAAATAAACAATGGTCATGCAGCCCTTATAAGTCTTGCAGAAGAATCAGAAAACAAGATTTTAATTTTTTTCATGGCTTTACTATATTTAAAATTTAATAGAAGTGAAATGTGGTGCCAGGTAGGGGTACTCTAATGTTTAATTTATGTCGTTTTTATTGGTAGAAAAATGCTGGACAACTAATAGCTTTATCACAAGCTCGGGCAAAGAGAGAAAAGGTGAGATTGAACTCGTATTTTATTTCGGTATTCTTCGTTTAAAGATGCATCTTGCTGTTAAAGTTCAAAAATAGATAATGAAAAATGACTATACTGAAAATTTCATTCAAATTACTTTATTCTGAGTCAGGGGGGTTGGGATGTCCTAGTGGACTAGAGTGCCACGCTTCGACCTCTAGCTGGCCGGTCACCTCTGGCTTGCGTCTGTGGTTTCGATCCCTGGTGTGAGCGTATGTGGCATGGAGATAGGGGCGCCTTCTCAACCTCGTGGGTTTCCTCCGGGCACCCCGTTTCCTCCCACTGCTAAAGACCCCTACGCGCAAGCGAATTATTGAATTAAGATTAAACCATATGTTAGTCCCGAAATGACCTAGTTTGTGTCAAGTGTACGTTAAACCCCATTTCTCTCTCTCAATTCTGAGCGAAGTTAATAATGTTTGAGATTGTTTATTATCATCCATTGGAATTTACTCTATGCAAGTGGAGTTGTGTCCCTTACCCTTAAGTTGACGCCTTTGACTGTATTATTAATTGGTTTATGCAGAAATGATCAGCCATTTTGTCAGTAATATACATTAAATGGTTACCAATTATTTATATGTATTAGTAGATAATCAGATATTGTATAGAATGAATAGGTTTTAATCACTTAATATACAATATTCAAAGGGGAGATAATTCAATTCATCTATTTGTTCATTATTTCATCCATGCATCCATCCACCTGTTTGTATATTCATTTGTTCATTCATTCATCCAGCCTTCCTTTAATTTATCTATTCATTTATATGATTATACCAGGTGTTCATTAATCCATTAGTTGAACTTAAAACACTATTTTATTTCTCTTCTCAACCTTGTGGGTTTCCTCCGGGCACTCCGGTTTCCTCCCACTGCTAAAGACCCCTACGCGCAAGCGAATTATTGAAATAAAATTAAACCATATGTTAGTCCCGAAATGACCTGTTTTCTGTCGAGTGGACGTTAAACCCCATTTCTCTCTCTCTCTATTTTTTTTCTGTTCATTTATTCATCCCTTCATCCTTCCATCCATTCATCCATCCCTTCATCCATCCCTCCATCCATATATCCCTTCATCCATCGATCTACCATCCACCATCTATCTATCCATCTTTGTATATTACAGATAGATGAGAGACGAAGTATATTGCTGGGGATCAATGACTATGTTGGAGATTGTCAAGAAAGATATGGTGTTATAGAACAAGTCAATAACTGGATCCATTATCAACAAGGAGAACTGGTAAATTATTCATATTATTTATTCAATTATCTTCTTTATTTTTATATGCCCACATAAAATTCATGTGGTTGTAGCCCCTGTCAGATTGTAACTTCATGGATTATGTCACATATTCGGCCATCCATGTCCCTTTCTGTTCTGACTGGGTTGTTAAGACGAGCATACACCATACAGTGTGCTAGAAGGGAAATTTTGTCCAGACAGCGCCACGACGATCTACTATAATATCAAATTCCAACTGCCAAGAGGGAGGGGGGATCACTTGGCTAAGTGGGTAAGGCGCTGGCTCGCTAGCCTGAGGTCTAGTGTTTGATCCCTGCATTGGCTGAGAAAGTTTTCTCGATTTTCCAGCGTGATTTCCCCTTGTCAGTGATGCAGAATGGAGGGCCTGACAAGGACAGCTGTCTAGTCGTTAGTTGTTTGGATGGGAAGAAAAAACAAGGTCCCATAAAAGATCCCTTGGCAGTTGGAATTCGATGTAAGAGTAGGCCGTAGCGCCGCTGCCCGGGCAAAATTTCCCTCATAGCACACTGTATGGCGTATGCCTGTCTTCCATTAGCCCAGGTTAGGTGCAGAAGAGTAGGACGTTAAACTCCATTTCATTTCATTTCCAACTGCCAAGGGGGTCTTTTAGATATTGTATGAAAAATGCAGTGGCTCTAATCTATTTCTGGATTTCTTGTCATTGATTTTATTGATTTTTTTGACCAGGAAAAAGAATTAAAACCAGATGAAAATTACAGAATGGCGATACAAGAAGCGGATGTCAATTATGATGACATTATGTAAGTTTTTAAACGGTTTCTGATTTTATATCAAAAATAAGGGGACATTAGATATAATATAACAGGGGGGTTGGGATGGCCTAGTGGTCTAGAGTGCCGCGCTTCGACCTCTGGCTGGCCAGTCTCCTCTGGCTTGCGGCTGTGGTTTCGATCCCTGATGTGAGCATATGTGGCATGGAGATAGGGGCGCCTTCTCAACCTCGTGGGTTTCCTCCGGGCACTCCGGTTTCCTCCCACTGCTAAAGACCCCTACGGGCATGCGAATTAGTGAAATAAAATTGAAACCATATGTTAGTCCCAAAATGACCTAGTTTGTGTCGAGTGGAAGTTAGATCCCATTTCTCTCTCTCTCTCTATAATATAACATTAAACTAGGCTGATACTGTTCTACATGTCATGTTTGGCTCACACCATTTCAATAATTTGCTTGCATATAGGGGTCTTTTCCAGTGGGAGGAAGCCGGAGGACCTGGAGAATACCCACATGGTTGGACAGAGGACCCTACTCCATATCACCTACAAGCACAGAATCAAAACAATGCCATTTGACTAAATGACACACTATCTAATCCAACATGTACGCTTTAAGCATTCAGCTACCCAACCCCCTCAGCTAAACTTGAAGTTGTGGAACCTTAGACCACTAGGCCATAAAGTTTGACTACACAGGTCGTTTAATTGGCTAATTAAACACCTCAAATAAAACACAATTTATTTATAAACTTTTCCAGATCCCACTATAGGGATAACTTGAATTATATAAAAAAACAAATGAAATGATCTGAGATTTGTATGTTTGTTGATGTTGTCTATTTTACGATATTTTAGGGATAGTATGTATTCTTACAACGAAACAACGGAGAAACTAACAGGTCTTAGTCAGATATTGTTACAAAGTGTTCGTAAAATATTTGAAAGGTAAGTGTATAAATGTATATATATGAGACCTCCTTTATTTATTAACAATATTTTATTTGAAGTGTATGAAAGAGTGATGAGAGAAGAGACATAGCCTGTATAACCCCTCTCCTCTTAAAGGCCTACTATTCTGCTCCTGAGGAAGACAGGTATTCACCATATAGGGTGCAATGAGGGAAACTTTGCTCAGACAGCTGTGCAACGGCCTTCTCTTATATTAAATTCCAACTGCCAAGGTACTTGTACGTGCAAGCCAATTGAACACACAAACACGGGAAGCCACTATGGCACCATTTTGTAGTCATAATATAATTACATGGTGATACTTCTTGGAGACACAACGTTACCTCTTGTAGTAATAATGTAAATGCATAATACTTCATGAAGCCAAAAGTAGATTGTTTTATGATACCATAGTGGCCGGTTCATTGCTTTATCAATCGACTTCATTGAACTTCAAGCGGCCAAAGCCTACAAACAACAGCCAATTAAGATCCCTGGTCACAACGTTACCTCGAATTGTGTGTGGTGCAGTCCCCCTGCTCTTACTATTATAATATACTACTATTGAAGGAACAACGTTACCTCTTGAAGTATAAAATATATATGATAATGTAGATATATTTTATTTATTTTTTGTAATTTGACAGGAAAGAAAAGCATGTGGCTCCGAAAATCGTTGTACTAGATGGTGAGTTGAGCTGGTATTTTATCAATTTGTATATCAGGAATGTAAACAGATGGGGTTCTCAAGACACGTAGACATTCTTCTGTTCCACGGGCAGATCTAGTATAAGGGACAGGGTAAACAGATCATGTTTTCGAGACACCTACATTGTTCCATCCCAAGGTCAGATATAGTGTGAATGTGGGTGGGCAGATCTAGTGTGTGTGTGCAGGGGGAGTGGGGGCATATCTAGTGTGTGGGGAGGGGGGAGGGGGGTCATATCTAGTGTGTGGGGAGGGGAGGGTAATAATTAGTAAGATCATGTTATATTATGATATAACTATTGTTTGTCTATCACAGATCATGGTATGTTAAAATAGGGGGTTTGGGTGCCCAAATGGTAATTGGCATGTGCACACTGTTTCATAAGGTCTGTCATTGAGTCAACTGGCGTGGCTTCGATTCCCCGGTTGTACGTGACAAGGAGTATGGGTTGCCTGTCCATTTTCCTCTCACAGGAACATGTTAGTCCTTAAAGGACCTAGTTTGTGTCGAGTTGGCATTAAACCCCATTTCTCTCTCATATTATGATATGCCTATTGTATATTGATTTCAGATCATGCTGTATTAAGTAGTAAAGTGAAATGGGATACTGCTGTAGGGACTATAACGAATCTACTAGATGAAGCCACCAAATGGGTGAAAGGAATCCAACTCAAAACTTGTAAGTAGATACTGACAACAGGATTTGTTTTGCATTATTTTTGTTAAATCTCCACATTGTGGCCATCAGCAACCAAAAAATTCATAACTTGCTTAAAGGTGCATCATAATGTGCCTATTGCAGGTCCGTATTTTGGCTTTAAATGTTTTATAATTATTTAGATATTTTTTTACATTTCAAGGATATAATGAACTCTCTAGACCATTGGATGGCTGAGACTTAAACAAATTAAAACACGATTGTCATTAAAAAATGCGTATCAGGGCTAATTCTTGATCAACAATTTGATCTCATTTCATGTTGTATTTTAGCTATAAAGAATGGAAAGAAACAGTTTAATTTTATCATGAAGGCAGTTGATAAACGACTGGCTGATTTAACCAATGCACAGAAGAATATAGAAGATTTAAAGAATGTAAATATCAACCATCTGTTAATTATCTATTAATTACTGGTATTGTTAAAGATACATTATTTAAGGTTTATATAAGAGCTGGTTGTTCTTGCTATACTACTTCAAAAATAATTGATGTGAAAATAGTTGATGTTTCTAGTGGGTTACGAACAGTTCGTGGACCTCACTTTAAAATGATAACAACTCTTCCAGATCCTGGAGCAGTAAAGACAAGTAAAAAGAACTATAAAAAATGATACAAAATATGAGATCTGTGTTTTACTCCGATTTATTTATTGTCATAACTAAATATGTCATGTTTTATATTTTTGTGCCAGATAAATCTACCTTTCTACCATACTGGTTAGCGTGTGCGCGTTCTATCATAAGGCCTGTCTTTGAGTCAACTGGCATGATTTCGATACCCTGATTGTACGTGATAAGGAGTAGGTTCACCAGTCCAACCACGTGGGCTTTCTCTGGGTCCTCCGGTTTCCTCCCACTGCTAAAGACTCCTAAGAACATATGTTACTTGTGTCGAGTGGACATTAAACCCCATTTCTTGTGTGAGTGTGACGGACAATGACACATCCTAATTTTGTATTTAGTTTATGAAAAGAAAGGCTGTTTTGTTTATTTACAGAAATTATTGGCTAGCAATGGACGTAATGATTCGTGTCTGAAAGAACAGTCGGAAACCAGACGAGAAATTATGAGTCTGATGACCAATCTAGAGGATGTTGAGAACCAGCTGGTAAGATTGAGACTTCAGTGAAAACATTATTTTGATTGTAGCATGTGATGGGGAGGCGATGGCCAAATGATTAGCGTGCGCGTGCTGCATCATACGGCCTGCCATTGAGTCAACTGGCGTGGTTTCAAATCCCCAGTTTCACGTGGCAAGGAGTAGTATCGCCTGTCCAACCTCGTGGGTTTTCTCCAGGTATACCTATTTCCTTCCACTGCTAAAGACCTCTCACGTCAATTGGACATTAAACCCCATTTCTCTCTCTCTCTTTATAGCTTGTGGTTTTGACACTTCTACTAGTGTATTAAGTTAAATTAGAATGTGACATGCTACTATCTATAGCAGGGGTATTTCCTTGTGAATACAATGTTTTGAGAAAGATTCGACACAAACATGATCTCTTGTAACAGAATTTTTATAGCAGGGGTATTCCCTTGTGAATACAATGTTTTGAGAAGGATTTGAAGCAAAAATTTTATAGGTTAATTAGTTTAGATATGTTTTTAGTCCAAATATATCATCAAATCATCAGTTTGTATGTGGGAAGGTATCTTTAGGTTTGTATGTAGGAAGGTATCTTTAGGTTTGTATGTGGGAAGGTATCTTTAGGTTTGTATTTGGGAAGGTATCTTTAACTAAGAAAACCAAACCAAAATATCAACAGTAGAGAATCTCCCAGCTTAGATTCAACCAGATTAAAAAGATGTCCATCAAGAGACGTCCATCAAGAGACGTCCATCCAGAGATTCTATAATTAGAATTATCTGGGAACTGATCATTTGAAATGAAACAAATGTCATTTATTTTTGGAGCATATCCGATAATTGATTCAGGATATCTTTTAATGTCCGTAGTAAAGCCTTTTGCAATTAAAAATTTCTAGGATTTAATGAATGGTGTTTTTCCATGATGTAAACCATGTAAACTTCAGCAACTATTACATCATATCTATAAATAACTATAATAAACTTCAATAACTATAACATCATATCTATAAATAGAACATGTAATCTTCAATAACTATTACATCATATCTATAAATAGACTTACAAACAATATGGTGGACAAGTTATATAACCATCAAAGTGGGGTTAACATAGGCCTAGCCTGTTCCCCAATCCAATTTTCAAATGAATTAAAATATTGACATTGTTTTTTGGGTATGAAGAAGTCGTCTTGTTTCTATTTTATACAGAAAATGGCTAAAGATCGAAATGAAAAACTATTGTTGAAAGTTGGAAAGCTGGAAATTTTAGTTCGAGAATTAAAAGAAGAACTGAGCAAACCTCCACCATCTCCTCCACCTGCAGCTATACCAGAACCCAAGTCACAGATATTGTTGGCCCGACCCTCTCGTGTCAATCTTCAAACACCGCCAACTCCAACCCAACCCCCACCACCAGCAGCACCACCACTGCCTGCCCCACTACCACCACCACCACCACCACCACCGCCACCACCACCCACTGTTGTACACGTTAGTAAGTATCTGGGGATAATCACGGCAACCAACCCAACCCTCTCTTGTCAATCTCCCACCACAACTCGTTATGGTACACGTCAGTATCTGGGGAGTAATTCAAGAAAAACTTAACAACTAAAATATTTTAAAGAGGCTGCTATTTCATTGAATAAGAGTTAATATCTTACATGTATTACATGTTTTAGCTATTTAGCGTTGTATCGTAAGGTCTGTCATTGAGTCAACTGGTGTGGGTTTGATTCCCCGGTTATACGTCACAAGGAGTAAGTTCGCATGTCCAACCTTGTGGGTTTTCTCTAGGTCCTCTGGTTTCCTCCCACTGTTAAAGACTCCTATGCACAAGCAAATTATCGAAATAAAAATGGAACCATGTTAGTCCCAAAATGACTTAATGTCAAGTGAACTTTAAACCACATTTCTTTCTGTTTACTTGTTTATTGTTCTCTGTCAAGTGAAATGAAGTCCCACTGTTCTGCACTATCTTGAATAAAGTGAAGTTTTGCCTGGACAGTGGTGCTACGGCCTACACTATTAATTCCAGCTGTCATGGGTTCTTTTACATGTGCACCAAAATCTACGCAGGACCTTGTTTTGTCTTCCCATCTGAATGACAAGACCCTGTTCCCCGACAGACCCTATTTATTTATTTTTTTATTTGTTTCAGTGACAGACGAGGCCAAGGAACAAATATCAACTCTAGAAAAACAAATACAAGACTATAAGGTACTCACATTTTAACCGTTTCAACAACAGATTCTCACATTTTCACCCTTTCAACAACAGATTCTCACATTTTAACCCTTTCAACAACAGATTCTCACATTTTAACCCTTTCAACAACAGATTCTCACATTTTAACCCTTTCAACAACAGATTCTCACATTTTAACCCTTTCAACATCAGATTCTCTATCATTTTAACCCTTTCAACAGCACCACTGTACACAAACAGCATCATTATGGAGTGTAACACTCACTTTACTACAACAGGATGATTATCACTTGACACTAAGACTAGTTTGTTTGGAGGGGAGGTAAACCCTTCTTCTCTCTGTCTCTGTTTTTTTTAGATAATGTTGTTTTATAGATAATGTTATTTTATAGATAATGTTATTTTTGTAGATAATGTTGAAGGAATTACAGGATAGAATTATTATGTTAGAAAATCAGGTTGTTCAAGAACAAGGTAACTATGTTTTCCAAATTTAAAAATGTTTATTTTATCCAGGTAAAAAATGTTATGTGCCCTAAATCATTTAAATAAACCATTTCAAATTGACTATTGCCCATCATAGTATGTGAGTAAGGAGCTGGCTCGCTAGCGTGGAGGGTCATAGGTTCGCTCCCAATGTTGGCTGTGAATGTTCATCAGGATTTTCTGACTTAGTTTCCCCGTGTTAGTGATCCAAGGTGCAAGACTGCGGACCTTACAAAGACAGCTGTCTAGTCATTCGAATGAGATGGAAAACCAATTCCTTGGCAAAATTGCCCTTGTATCACACTGTATGGCGTTTGCCTGTCTTCATTAGCCCAGTTGGAGCGAAGCAGTAGGACGTTAACCACATTTCATTTTACATGTGTAGGCTAGATCATAAGGTCTGTCATTGAGACAAGAAGTAGAGCCGCCTGTCTCACCTCGTGGATTTCCCCCTGGTCCTTCGGTTACCGGGGGTCACGGTGGTAAGTGGATAAGGCGCTGGTTCGCTAGCCTGGCGGTCGGGTGTTCGATCCCTGCATTGGCCGAGAAAGTTAATCTCGATTTTCCGGCGTGATTTCCCCTTGTCAGTGATGCAGAAGGAGGGCCTGACAAGGACAGCTGCCTAGTCGTTCGGATGGGACGAAAAACCGATGTCCCGTGTACACATAGAAGTGCACGTAAAAGATCCCTTGGCAGTTGGAATTCGATATAAGAGTAGGCCGTAGCGCCGCTGCCCGGGCAAAATTTCCCTCATAGCACACTGTATGGCGTATGCCCGTCTTCCATTAGCCCAGGTTAGGTGCAAAAGAGTAGGACGTTAAACCCCATTTCATTTCATTTCATTTCATTTCCTTCGGTTACCTCCAACAGCTAAAGGCCCCTACGCTAAAGCAAATTATTGAAATAAAATTGAACCATGTGTTAGTCCCGAATCATGTTTTATATTGAAGCTAAGATCAAACAATTAAAGATGGCTTTAGATCAGGCCAGTGACCAATCATCGCTACAGCCTGCTGTGTCTCCTGCTGCCCCGGCAACCACACCAGATATGGGCATCAAACTAGACTTTGATATACCAGCACCAAAAGAGGTATGGAGAGTTTTTGTAATAATAATAATAAACAATGATGAATGAAATCAAAAGAGGTATAATATTAGGCTGTAGCACTGCAGTCCAGGTGTGATTCCCCTTATACTTATAGCACACTGTATGGTGTATTTATCTGACATCATTAGTCCAGTTTAAAGCAAACTGATCAGCAGTGAATATTTGCTAGGCTGCTACTATCACTGAGAGGAATGACACCGGTGCAGGTTAATAAGCTCGTAATATTTTCTTTTTTCCTTCTAAAAATTGAATTCTAGAACATTTTTTGTAAGCATTAGAAAAATAAATAAAGGTGTTTGAAGTATATCTGGATAAAATATATCTCCTATTTAGTGCAAATGGGTATATAGACTGTGTGAAAGGCACTATTTTGCCCGGACGAGTTAACGCTACTACGTCTTGTGTAAACAGGAGGGTTTGATGGCCGAATCATTAAGCCTGTAATTGAGTCAACTGGTGTGGTTTTGAATCCCTGGTTGTACGTGACAAGGAGTACGTTTGCCTTTCCAACCTCTTGGTTTTTCTCTGGGTCCTCCAATTTCCTCCCACTGCTAAAGACCCCTACCTGCAAGCGAATTATCAAAATGAAATTAAAACATATTTTTGTCCCGAAATTACCTAGTTTGTGTTGAGTGGACGTTAAACTCTCTCTCTCTCTCTCTCTCTCTCTCTCTCTCTCTCTCTCTCTCTCTCTCTCTATGATTTTATTTTGTTTGTCTAGCACACAACAGGTGAAAAGAAACCGTTTGAACTAAATGAAGCAAGTGCTAATTATTATAAAACACTGTTGTCTGGTATGAAGAAAGATTTGACTCAAGAGTTGGACACATTAAAAGAACACATTAAAAAGGAAAAAACTCGGTAAGAAAATCGTTATTATAAAATAAATTGAATGACCTCATTATTAAATAACAGGTATGATCTCTCCATCATAAAAAATATAGTATGACCGTCCCATCATAAAAGACCTGGGTATTACATCGTTATCATTAAATACTAGGTATGACCTTGTTATAAGATACAAAGTATGACCTCTTCATCATAAAATACCAGGTATGACCTTGTTATACAATACCAGACGTGACATCTCCGTGGTAATCACAAAGAGTTATTGTTTAAAACGGCAATTTCATATTTTTTAGTTATATTTTTAAAATATATTAAAAAAAGCCCTAAAATAGATTGTATCTATAAACAGTCCTACCTTGTTAAAGAATAATCCTATTTTTCCTATAATTCACTCACGCCAGTTGAGAAATTGGCAAAAACATCATTTTCAACTTCAAATTCAAACGTTTGAAGATCGCCATTGCATGGAGGGGAATGGGAAAACAAGGGAGGTAATTCAAGTAATTGTGTTATTATTTTCGGTGTTAGGAATTTTTATGCCTGTGAAATATTGCCCATGATCGTATGATAGTGAGTTGACAACATTTTGAGCAAAAGACATAGAAATAATTATGTTTTGACTTCCTTAGAAAATATGAAATTCCCGCTTTAAGTGATATTTGCCGACCTTGACTGATTGTCAGTGAAATTGACCAGCTACCTGTCAGTCAATTTATATGTCATGAAATTAGAGTTTTAAAACTGGAACATTTGATGAAATTAGAGTTTTAAAACTGGAACAGTTGATGAAATTAGAGTTTTAAAACTGGAACAGTTGATAAAATTCTGAGTGAAAGCTGTGGACACCTACAATATACTAACCATAGATAAATACACTCCAGCTGATGATAGATATTAGATTAAAGAATTGATTGCAATTTAGATATTTTGACAACAACGAAGTGTTTGACTGTGAAGTTGTTTATGTAAAAATGATTTTTATGTAGCTATTTTTATAGGTTTATATTGGGAAGTAAGGTAAGATAGGCTTTCAATGTTTCCTTAGTAAGTGTATATTATAGTAACTGTGTGTATTAACATTACACACAGTTCATAAACTATTCGGGAGGGACCCCCAAAATCCCCTTTAACCATTGTGGAGAATAACCCTGATGCCACTTAACATTTGCCCCACTTACTGGAGCAGTTTCTTTCGCCCCACAAAGGAAGGTGTATCTTCTGTATTCACTGTGATATTTATTATGTCATTGTTTCGTTGTCTCTTGTGTTTTGGATTTATAAAGGTCAAGGTCACATATTTTTATTATATCTGTTTCCTTACGGATTAATATATTCATTTTACAGTATAAAGTCATAATTTGATATTATTTAAGTTATGGTATAAGTTTATATACATTATATGTTAAGAGTCATTCCACGAGAAAACCATGCAGAATGTGGGAAGGTGGGGGTCGTCAGATCAAGTTCATCTCGGGAGGATTTTATGGACTCCTCAAGACTACTTCACAGCCAGAAGAACCGATCTCAAAATTTAACCGTTATTGAGATATAGCCTCAGATTGATTTTTGGACATTTTTGCCCTTTTTCACGTCATTTTTGGTCAATTTTCAGCCACCTATTCTGGCGAGTCTAGGGTTTGGATGAAAATAGTGGTGGTTGGTGATGTTAGTGGGGGTCTTCCTGTGCCCCAATGTAAAGACCTTATGATCGCATCTATTCTCTGGGAGTAATGGTCAGCAAAATTGTAACATATGGCAAACAAAATAGAAAATATACACCTTCGAAGATTAACCCTATTTTCTATGATGCGGGGGTAGGTCAAAATATCGAAATGGTTCTATGCACAACTCGACCCCCTCTATCGATATAAGAAATAAAATCTCTGTCACCTCGGTTCATTCAATGCGAAATCATGAGTCAAAGTTGGTGAATTTCCCATATTATAAATCTCCGCCTGGATCTCAAATGCAAAAGGACGTAAATATTTCCTGCATGGTACCACACCTATGGGAAATCCATACAAAGACTGTGCTGTGTACTAAGAGTGTACTAATATAAGAACATCACATTAAGGTCCACCCTTTAGCACATTACATAGCATTATGTGATGTGACAACCGAATGGGAGCTGATTTCTTGACGAAGTGTATTTTTCTTATCTTGATTCGTCGAGTTTAGATGGAAAGGTAACATGTGCTGCCCATCGCTACCGCCTCGGTTACAAACGGAATATTCCATAAGGGGAATCCATACAAAGACCTTTATGTGTCACTTAGAATCTGTTTATTCTGTTTATTCCTATTGCATGGGGTAAGTGAAATATCGATAAAAAAAATCAAATCTTGTATGTGTAATCGACAACAATTGACTGACTTAAGCGATGGACTTCAGAAGTCCTCAAACTAGCTGCATTGAGTCTGATATAGCTGTAATACCTTTACTGGAGGCTAGCTTGTTAATTTTAGAACTTTTTTCTTCTGTTCTACACTGTAAAAAATTTCCGTTTTTTATGTCGCCGAATTCCGTAGTTTAACACATTTTTTCTGTTAATTGATGGATTATTTCTTCAAATTACGTGTTTTATGTAATTCTGTGGAATATCCAGTATTAAACAGGAAATTTTCGTGACATTTAGGGATAGAATATTTTATTCCTTTCAATAACGGACTTAATTCTGTTATTTTACGGAATAAACGGTGGAATGACAGGAAAGTTACGTGAAATTCAGGAATAAAATGTTTCATTCCATTATATAACGGACTATTTCTGTTTTCAAATGCAACGATCAGAAATCATATACATATATAATAATTCCTAATAAGTATCATTTAAAACTAAATTATTTCACATGGTTTGATATTACTGTGGGAACTGATGACATCCATCCAACTGCTACATCATCTGCAGCTACTGGTAGTGCCTCTAACACCTATTATCAATCTACTGCTACTACATCATCTGCAGCTATGGGTAGCAGTATTGAAACACCGCCACCACTTCCTGTAACAGCTACTAGTACATAGAACTGCCAAAAGTGGGAGGGATGTCATCAGTTCCAACCGTAATTTCAAACCACATAAAACAATTTTCTAAACTTATTCCATATAAAATAATTTACTAAATTTATTTTCTAAGTATTTGCATGGATCAAAATTTGAAAAATTTTCTTTACAAATCAAGTGTCCAACTGATCAACTAGTCTGGTCCCTGTTACCGGCCAGTCCATCATTCGGAGACTAGATACAAGAAAATTTTCAATGGCAAATATACGTTGCGGTTGATATTTTGAGAGGTGGCCCCTGATAGAAATATCGTGGGTGGGGAGTCAAAAGGTCGTATCTGGATTTTGGGAAATCGTCCAGGAGAGCCTAAACAAGCACAGGACAAGCATAAGAATCAAAATGTTGTATGTAAAAGGTCATATTTCTGAAGCTTTTCTCGAATATTTATTGACAAAATGCATGTGTAGCCATTTAAACAGTATGTAACTACCTGCACATATCAAGGTCAACATCTAGTACAGAAATAATGAGTGAAAGCTCGTTATTTGCAATTCTATACAGCAAAGACGTATTTCCGGAAAATATTCACCTTTACCTGCTTCAATTTCTTAGATTTCACAAAGTAAGCCTAAACAATAATTTCAATAATAAGTATTTAATCATAAAACACTACTGGCTATATTTCATTTGATTGTATTACTTAAGTGAGACACAAAGTTGATTTTTTTCAAGAAAATACAACATTTTCGCTCTTAATAATTTCTTTTTTTGGAACACCCAATATACAACATTTTGAAACAATATCTATAAACCCTCTTTTTATTGGCTTAGAAATACGACAACCAGATGAAAAGATGCGCAAGAAAATTCTCATTCTGACTAAGCAAAAAAGTGAATTTTGCAAAATATGCTTGATACAACATTTTGACTCCCCTTCATGTACACATGTAGTTTTACAAGGTCTGACAAGATCCATTTTGGGCTCTGAAAATGATTATATGATGAAGTTGAATTTTGGACCCCATGCCATATTATTTATTTGAAGAACTAGACTGGGTTTTTTTTCACGGTCCATTCCTCATTATGGACAGCATCACATTTCCGGTATGTACCTAGAATAGAAGAAAAACATATCTAAAACTAACAACACCTTCAGTAAAGGTATTACAGCTATATCAGACTCAAGGCAGTATGTTTGAGGACTTCTAAAGCCCATGACTTTACCCAGTCAACTAGAGGTTCACCGCACAACTCTTTTCGGCCAATTGTGTATATACCGCACAACTCTTTTCTGCTAAATTAGGTGTGGTCAAGCACACATAGAAGGTTTTTATTGATATTTCAAAGACACAATTTTATTCCTTTCTTTTTTCAATAGTATTTTATTAAACTTAGCTGATTCTAAGTGACACAGCACGGTTTGTCTATATATATCCCTTAGGTGTGGTACCACACAGGGGATGTTTACGTCCTTTGGGAATATTGCGTTTGAAATCCAAGCGGTAGCAAGAGGCAGCACATTAAGGTCAAAATTTCCACTATACGTCAAGAAATCAGTTCCAATTCGGTTCTCACATCACTTACACTTATTGCTACGTAATGTGCTAAAGGGTGGACTTAAATGTTTTTAGTACAGTCTTTCAATTGGATGAAGTCATTTTAGTTCTCATGTGTGGGATAAGTGCCACATTCAATGGCCAAAAATGAAGAAAAACCTCAATTTTCTGCGGTCCCGGGCGCAGCCATCTTGCATTGGATACCAAGCTTCATCAAATAGACCAGTTTTGCTCGAGCCGGTTTACTGCTGCTACCAGCGAGCATGGGCGAATGATTTGGCAAAGAATTGGAGAAAGCTGACTTACCTGTATGAAAGTAGTTGACCATTTCAAAGAGAATCAGAGATTACAATAGGGAAAATTCACCAACTTTGACATATGATTTCGCATTGAATGAAACGAGGTGACAGAGATTTTATTTCTTATATCAATAGAGGGGGTCAAGCTGTGCATAAAACCATTTCGATATTTTGGCCTACCCCCGCATCATAGAAAATAGGGCTAATCTTCGAAGGCGTATATTTTCTACTTTATTCGCCATATGTTACCATTTTGCTGACCATTACTCCCAGAGAATAGATGTGACCTTAAGGTCTGTATATTGGGGCACAGGAAGACCCCCAATAACATCACCAACCACCACTAATTTCATCCAAACCATAGACTCACCAGAATAAGTGGCTGAAAATTGACCAAAATTGACCCGAAAAAGGGCAAAATTGGCCAAAAATCAGCCCGAGGCTGTATCTCAATAACGGTTAAATTTTGAGATCGGTTCTTCTGGCTGTGAAGTAGTCTCGAGGAGTCCATAAAATCCCCCCAAGATGAACTCGATCTGCCGACCCCCCACCTTCCCAATTCTGCATGATTTTGCATGGTTTTCTCATGGAATGACACTTAAGGATACATATAAGCCTATATTAATTTATATATTACACATTATGATATATGGGGCGTAACTACTAGTACCTCTTTCTCAAACTATTCTCTTTTTGTCAGCATAATTAAATGATATTGTTTAACTGTGCATTAGGAGGGTTGAACCACAACATTAAAATTGTCAGAATGCCCGGAATTGTTTCTGGGATTGTACCAGGATGCAAGTCTAGCGATGTTGAGTACCTCGAGATCTCAAACAAACATTAACGTTAACAATTCTCTGTCTTTATGTTGTATTTTGTTAAATAGAATTGATGCTGCTGTACGTCGAGTAGAAAACGTTCATAAAGATCAGATCCAGAAGATACAGAAAGATGGTCTACGATTGCTCCGAGCCTTGATGCATTTCCGTGATCAGTTGGTGATTGTGTTAACGAAGGAGGGATATTTAGAACCAGCCGACCAATTACAAGATTTACCTAAATTAATACCCGATGATGTACGTAGAACACTTTCTAGGATATTGATTATATTTTAACGATTCAGGCCTTATTATTAGGGTTCCTCACACTGCTAAAGACCCCAACAGGCAAGCGAATTATTGAAATAAAATTGAGCCATGTGTTAGTCCTGAAATGACCTAGTTTGAATCGAGTGGATGTTAAACCCCAGTTGGACCTTAGTTTTTCATCCCCAACACAAGCCCTGTTGATGCCACATTAGACTAGTCAGAGAGAGAGAGAGAGAGAAATGGGGTTTAACGTCCACTCGACACAACTAG
The DNA here is from genome assembly GCA_963678685.1 of Patella ulyssiponensis. NCBI lineage: Eukaryota > Metazoa > Mollusca > Gastropoda > Patellidae > Patella > Patella ulyssiponensis. The sequence continues at coordinate 95,053,944 of OY783225.1, forward strand.
GACATTTCAGGACTAACATATGGTTTAATTTTATTTCAATAATTCGCTTGCGCGTAGGGGTCTTTAGCAGTGGGAGGAAACCGGAGTGCCCGGAGGAAACCCACGTGGTTGAGAAGGCGCCCCTATCTCCATGCCACATACGCTCACACCAGGGCTCGAAACCACAGCCGCAAGCCAGAGGTGACCGGCCAGCTAGAGGTCGAAGCGCGACACTCTAGACCACTAGGCCATCCCAACCCCCCCAGACAAGTCAGAATCTGGCTTTTAAAAATCTCAGTAGGGATGTCGACCCAAGACATTTTAGTTTTGAGTCGAGTGCCGTAGCTACTTGTAACTATGACAATTACTGTTCGGGAACCTTACAAACTATGATAAGGACATTTATTTCATCTCTAAGCAAGGAAACGTTTATATTTTCACTCATGCTACACATTGGTGAAAATATAAGTTTTCTTGCTTCGCGATGAAATAAAATATGTTATTCACTCTAAAACGACAAATATCCTCTATATATTTATATATTTTATATTTTGAATTATTACGAGAATAACTGAGGTCACAGCTATTTCAATGATCTGTAAAATACGAAACGTCCACACAACCTTTGATAATATTTATTTTTTATATTTTGAATTAGTTCCGAGTTGAAGTAAGAAGTATGTTGAATAATATGACTGGTAATGTGGTGGATTGTAAGTAGTCATACAACAACACATCTGGTGTTTATAATAAGCTGGGTGGATAGCCTAATGGTTAGCGTATAGGCCCTGTATCATAAAGCCTGTCATTGAGTCAACTGGTGAGATTTCGAATCCACGGTCGTACATGGCAAGGAGAAGGGTCGCTTGCCCCACCTCGAAAGTTTTCTCCGGGTCCTCCTGTTTCCTCCCACTACTAAAGACCCCTACGCACAAGCTAATTATTGAAATAAGATTAAACCATATGTTGGTCCCGAAATGACCTAGTTTGTGTTGAGTGGATGTTAAACCCTGTTATTCTCTCTCCAGGAAAAATACTAATTTACAAACAAAAAGTACTTATAGTTCCAAATTAAGAAATTTTAAAAAAACACCGCACACAAATAATTGAGTCGATCCATTGATTTTTAATACCTTAAAATAGCATTATGCAAGAGCAAAATCTGCTTATTACAGGTCTTTCTTTAGGCCTGAAATATTAACTAAATAATCAATTAGACATTAATTAACATATCCAGACCATAATAAACTCTTGATGTCAAGGCTAGCCTTCGATGTTGGCGGATTAAAATCCTATATACTGCTTAATGGCCGTTGATAATTAATCAATCAAGTGGATAATCGAGACTATGCTGTTTATATTAATGATTTGAGTAAGGATGACCGAGGGTATGTGAATATTTCAAACGCTTTTTTCTCGGCTAATCTATAGTGGATCAATTTGACTGAAATTTTCAGCAAATTACTTTTACACTATCTAGTTTCTAACTATTATAGTGAGAACTGCCATCTCTTTATCTTATCTCCCATAATGTAACTTTAATGAATTAATATGAAATTGGTCTGTCCTGAAACTATTTTCGGTTTGTTTTTAGATTTACACAATATACAAACAATAATGGCTCATACCTTAAAGTCGATACGAGTGTTGAATAAACCTGGTGCTGCTCAACCTAAAGATGATGGTAAAATCAAACAGATGAGGGTAAGTATGATATACCTTGACCACAGTCCAGTCGTGTTGTCCAGGGAGGTCCTTGCATTGGTCAATCACTCCCCAATCCACAACAGGTGGAGGGGCAATCTGTTTCACAGAGAATTACTTACGAATTATCTCTGTCACAGATGACTGTCCACAACACGTCACGTGCATTGACTTCATGTGGCATCAGTCATTGGCTCAACGGCTCGTGCATTGTTTACATAACACCTGACTGCTTCGGGCAAAATGATGCATTTTACTCATTTTAATACCCATTTACACTAAATAAGAAATATTTTTTAACTACAAATACTTCAAACGTCTTTATTTATTTTTCTTATACTTCAAAAAAATGTTTGAGAATTTAATTTGTCGGAGTAAAAAAGTTAATATGCCGAACTCATTAAGTCTCGTCGATGTCATGCTTATCAGTGATTGTAGCGGCCAAGCAAATATTCACTGCGGGATCTGTTTGATGGAGGGGAGGTCTAGTGGTTAACGTGTGTGTGTGAAATCACAAGGTCATTTAGTCATGTGGCGTTGTTTCGCATCCTTGCTTGAATATGATAAAGAGTAGGGTCGCCTGCCCAACCTTGTAGGTTTCGTACGGTTCCTTCGATTTCAGCCAACTGCTAAATACCCCAATGACCTAGTTTGTGTTGAATGGACGTTAGAGGGAGAGAGAGTTGATTAACATATGATCAATTATTTGCTTGCATATAAGGGTCCTAGGAAGATCTGGCCCCAAGTTCACAAAGCATTCTCAGACTTAAGTTGAGAATTTACTCAACTTTCAATCACTGTTTATAAGTAATATCTTTGATCCAGAAACACTAATAAAACTGTGCATATAGTTTCTTATTAGGGTATTTGATACATTAAAACAACAAAAAATTCATAAGGGGCTATATTTTAGTTACAATAAGGCGAACAATTTTGAGAAAATTCTTGACTTAAGTCTGAGAATTCTTTGTGAACTTGGGGCCTGGAGAAAACAGATAAGGTTGAGCATATGACCCAAGTTTTTAAAGGTTCAATACCACTCTTGTTGAAACAGAATAATATGCTCCAATCTTTATTATTTTACAATATTCCAATTAATTGATGATACAAATTTCATCTTAACACACCTAATTTAAAAAATTGGAAAAATTCAACTTAATGGTTTGAAAAGCCTAACGTAAACCTTTTCAAATGTAACTTGGATTTAAAAATTTTTTCGAACCCTCTGGACAAGTAAAATAGGATTTAATGGATAATTTACACAACAGGTAGGACACTTAAACATCTAGTACTTAGAATAAGGCTATTATTTATTTTCTGGAGCTGTCAAGCCAGCAAGAGTGTTATTGTCCCTTTAATGGTCTTGAGTGACACGTCAGTCCTGATTCTTTTGCATGGCTTTACTTATAACCTTTCATGAATTGGTCTTTATTTATGATGTGGTACCACCAAATACTGTAGGTCAAGATTTCAGACTCTGTCTCTAATGCTCTTTTTAGTCATGTGATTTGATATCTTCAGATGCGTGTGTCGGAGATCAAGAATGCAAAAGAAGAATCAATGGATGTGGCCCAACGTCTCAAATCAAATAAACAAAAAATAGTAGACAAGGAAGATGATTTTAAAGCTGATCATAATGTAAGAATTTGTTGTTTTTTTTACATACTGCATTATGAGTACAGGATATTAGTGGACCAAGTACTGATTCTTGAGACATTACATGACTAAACCAAATTAGTGAACAAAGTACTGATACTTGTGGCACTCCATGCTTTCTGAGTTTGACCAAATAAGACATAGTTGTGGGCCAATTACTGATCCTTGAAGCACTCCATGAGTAAGAAGATATAGAAGTTGGCCAAGTATTTATCCTTGAGGCACACTCATAGTATTAGGCCAAGTATCAATCCTTTAGGTACTCCACGTAGATTGTATATTTTATAATGCTTAATAGAGAAGAATGATATTTGGTTGGTGCATGTTTATTTTTCTCTCCATTTATAGGAGGCCAAATATTTATCATTACTAAGTCGATATAAACTGGTATTTAATATGTACAAAAATTTGATGAAAGAAATGGATATTCTGTAAGTTTGACTTTATTTTCATTTGACCGGTGTTTTAATCCGTAAATTACAATTAGATACAATCTTTATTTTCATGGCTGAATGGTTAGCATGTGCGCTTGTATCATAAAGCCTGTCATTGAGTCAACAAGCATAGTTTCGTATTCCCGGTTGCACGTGACAAGGAGTAGGATCGCCTGTCCAACTTTTTGGGCTTTGTCCGGGTCCTGCAGTTTCCTCCCTCTGCTAAACACCCCATATGTTAGTCCCGAAATGACCTGGTTTGTGTCGAGTGGACGTTAAAACTCTCATTTCTCTCTCTCTCTCTCTTTTATTTTCATGCAACAGACTTGTGAAATGGGATTCTGAATTAGTCTACCACTCACATTACACACAAAGTTAAACCTTAGGATTTGGATTACATTTTGGAAGAGAAATGTTTTACTAAGTTAGATATATAAATATTTGGAGTATTTTTATATATTTTAGTGAAATTGATTTTGAGGATTCGTTAGATGAGAATACAGAGATAGTCAGCTCATTGTGTGTCTCAACCATCAGACTAAAACAGGTAAATAATCAACAAATTCTATTATTAAATTCTTTGATGCATCATTATAGAGCAATCAGAATCCCTTGTAAATAGGGTTTAACATCCTACTTTTTGCTTTAACTGCGCTAATGAAGACGGGCGTACGCAATGCAGTGTGCTACAACCTACTCTTATATCGAATTCCACCTGGCAAGGGATTTTTTATATACATGCTAATGCATATATGGAACCTCAGTCCATAAGACTAGACAGCTATCATTGACAATCCCTCCATCCTGCAACTCTGACAAGTGGAAATTGTGCCAGAAAATCCCGACAAACTTTCTGGGCCAACACATGGATTGAACCCATCTCCTCCAGGCTAGTGAGCCGGTGTCTTACTCACTTAGTCACTATGGTTTCCGGATCTGAAATAGGAATATCAGTCCAAAAATTGTGCTATTCCGTTCAGTATTGACCCCTGGTACAAAGATAAACTGAGCGCCATAGAAAACGCATCACTTAGTTTTTCGTATTAGAAAATGATCCTGTAAACATATCTTATTTATTTTGCGTCTTATTGTGAACAACATTCAAATGGGAACACATCAATAACAACACATTTGTACACTTAAGGATGTTTAATCTGTAATCAACGGTACAAAGTCACGGAGGTCAAAACCAAAAGTACGACAAAGATGGTTAATTGTGCTGCACAGCGTGCGTAAGAGCCAGTGGAGGACACACGCGCTACTGACAATTAACCATTTGAATATTGTTCACAATAAGATGCAAAATAAATAAGATATGTTTACAGGATCATTTTGTTATACGAAAAACTAAGTGATGCGTTTTCTATATGGCACTCAGTATATGTTAAATTGAAATTTCATCGATCTGTGTTGCTCAAGCGTAATAAGACATCCACCATCTAGTCGTGGAGAAACAAAGATAGTTTCATTGATCTGTGCTGCTCAAGCGTAACAAGACACCCCCATCTTTTATTGGTAACAGAGAAACATGATGGGCCAAGTTTAAATCTGACTGATTCCAATCCTGGAGGTTATCTAATCTTGGTATTTTGATTAGGTTTTCTTGATAAAATGTGAAATAATTAATCTGAGTACATATCAGGGTGGGTTATACCGTGAGAAATTTAATATTTTAATGGAAATGCAAATGTTGCATCAGGACTTTGAATATGGTGATTAATTTATGATATATTATGTCATTGGAATCTTTACAATGTAGACTTTGAATCAATGAATGCTGACAACACTATTACTGCCATTCTTATTTAATTTTCAGGCCTTTGAAAAACAGAAAATAAAAATCTCTCAGGTAATTATTTTTTATAATGGTTTTGGTCATTATTATACGGAAGATGTCGGTATCTGTAAATTGCTAGAGCAGAGCCAGGTGTGCTGAGGTTAGGAAGTGAGCTGGCAGCAGGTTGAGGTGGAAAAGGGAGCTGAGTGTGAGGGAGGGTACTGGGTGAAGTACTCGGTGTGTAAGAGAGAGAAAACTGGATTTATTGTCAACTTAAAGGAGTGGAGTATCGAGCTAGTTCTGTTAGAGGAGTGGTTTAGGGAGCTGTTTGTGTGGGTCGGAGAAGGGAGCTCGATATGTGGGGTTGAGTATCGGAGAAGGGAGTTGAATGTGACAAATGTAATGGAAGATGCATGATTTTAAACAGTGTTTTAGCGATACTCCAACATGTAAACATACATCATAACAACAGTATAATAGTCAGGCGCGGATCCAGAGGGGGGCGCACCCGGCGCACGCCCCCTCTATTTTTTGAGGTGGCGAACAATTTTGGGCTCCATATATTCTCGTGGGAAAGGAAAACAAAAATAGTTTAGGTTGGAAATCGTAATTTACAGTACCAGTATGAAATTAGTCCTTGTGGGCATTTTTTCCACTCAAAAATCACTGGCCGGGTTTCGCACTCCCAAGTGGATGCAGCACACCCCCTCTTTCCGAAAATCTTGGATCTGCCCCTGAGAGTTAAACCACAATTTGTGTTTTAGGGTAAAAACAAAGAGAAGAAAAGGAAAGATAACTCTAATAAGGTAAATAAATCTAATAAATGAAATGAAATAAAACAGGGTTTAACGTCTTACTGTTCTGCACTGACTGCAGAGAGAGAAAGAGAGAAATGGGATTTAACGTCCACTCGACACATACTAGGTCATTTTGGGACTAACATATGGTTTCAATTTTATTTCAATAATTCGCTTGCGCGTAGGGGTCTTCAGCAGTGGGAGGAAACCGAAGTGCCCGGAGGAAACCCACGAGGTTGAGAAGGTGCCCCTATCTCCATGCCACATACGCTCACACCAGGGATCGAAACCACAGCCGCAAGCCAGAGGTGACCGGCCAGCCAGAGGTCGAAGCACGGCACTCTAGACCACTAGGCCATCCCAACCCCCCTGCACTGACTGGACTGATAAAAATGAGCATATACCATATAATTGTTTATGAGGGAAATTTTGCCCGGACAGCAGCGCTACGACCTACTCATATATCGAATTACGTCGATCATGGATTCTTTTACGTGCGTGCCAGTTTAATGTGTAGGCCTACACGGAACACAGTTTTTGAACTAGAAGAAGTAAATTTGAGTTACTTTCTTGGAAAATACCATTAGCAAACCCAAGACCTCCAGACGTGGTAGCCAGTGTCTTACTCACTGAACCATCACGACTACCTTATAAATCAAATACATTTTATTTATAAATATCCTTTTTTAGTTGAACCCACTATGAATTTTTGAAACAAAACTAATAAGCTAAATCCAAGTGCATGTTTTTGGAACATATGTAAACAGCCATCCAAATCAAAATGACCATTTTCTTGTAGAAATATTCAATTTTGTTTTTTTTACTATTCAGGTCAAAGGTCGTAATAAGGTCGAAGGTCAAAGTGATGATAATTTACAGAATATAGTAAGTAACAACGCTAAACTCCATTTAGCTGGGAGGTGGGTGGTCTAGTGGCCGTTCAATCTCCAGATCTGTCACCGAGTTGCGTGGTTGTGATTCCACACTTGTTCTTGACAACGATTCAGGTCGCCTGTCCAATTAAGCAATCTTATGGATTTTCCCCAGGTCCTCCAGTTTCTTCTCACTGCTAAAGACCCCTACACAAAATTGAAACAAAATTGAACCATATGTTAGTGGTGAAATGACCTGGTGAATGTTAAACCCCATTTCTCTCTCTCTCCCTCTCCCTCTCCCACTCTCTCTCTCATTCTCACACACCATGATAAACAATCTACCCTACATCAGAATAAAGTAATTTGACTGTAATTTTCAATATATTCATTTTTCATTATCTGTTATTAAACTATTATAGCAAGAATGACTATCTCTTTAACTAAATCTTACATAATGTTGTGAGGTGTATTCTATTTTGAAATAGGAATGGTTAGATAAAATACAATTGATTAAATTATACTTTTTGTTGTTTTTAGAGAAAAGGTCGAAACAATGAAAGCGATGAAAATATACCTTTGAATAACCAGGTTAGATCGTATTTCTGTTTTATTATCTGGTTGCAGTCTGTTGATTTTATATCATTAAGCTTTCATATGTATTACATATGAAAGCTTATTGTTTCTGTTAAGATTATTATTATTTTTTTTTTTTTATGTATTTTCTGCAAATCAAATTTCCCAGAATCTAACCATAGTATCTTTCTGAAACTTTGACCTACCCCCCCCCCCCCAAAAAATGGGTGGTGAGTATTGTTTAAATATATTTTCAAAACGTTTTAAGCATTCGAAATCACCAAAGTTTACGAACGAAAAACTTTTTGGGACACAATAACTCTCTTCCTAATTGAGCTAGAATGTTCAAACTTGGTGTATGTGTTTATTAGGTCAATGCCTTGATGGAGTTCAAAGATGAGCATTTTCCGCTTAGGGTAAGCAGAGATAAGCAATTTGATTGGTTGATGCTTTGGGACACGATAACTTTAGTTCTAATTAAGTGTGAGTGATGAAACTTGGTGTATAGTTTCATTACAGTAATACCTTGACTAAGTTCGATAATGAGCATTTTCTGCTCAGGGTAAGCAGAGCGATACGCAATTTGATTGGTCGAGACTTTGGAACACAATAACGCTCCTTCTAATTGAGTTAAAATGTTCAAACTTGGTGTATATGCTTATTAGGTCAATGCCTTGATGGAGTTCGAAGATGAGCATTTTCCGCTTAGGGTAAGCAGAGATAAGCAATTTGATTGGTTGATGCTTTGGGACACAATAACTTTAGCTCTAATAAAATGAGAGTGATGAAACTTGGTGTATAGTTTCATTACAGTAATGCCTTGACTAATATCGATAATGAGCATTTTCTGCTCAGTGTAAGCAGAGAGATAAGCAATTTGATTTACCGAGACTTTGGAACACAATAACTCTCCTTCTAATTAAGTTAAAATGTTCAAAATTGGTGTGTATGCTTATTAGGTCAATGCCTTGATGGAGTTCGAAGATGAGCATTTTCTGCTTAGGGTAGGCAGAGATAAGCAATTTGATTGGTTGATACTTTGGGACAAGATAACTTAGGTTCATCTTAATTGATGATTTTTATGCCAATATAATGACTGCATTCTCATTCAGTAATGGTATCGACAGTAACAGTGTATAGAAACGATTGACTCAGACACGAGGGCCCTTTCCCTTGGCCAGAGGGGCCCTTTTGTCAAGCGTGGGGCCCTTTTGTCTGCCTTTAGGGTCCCCCTAACTAGGGTACATTTTCATTTTTCTCATCGGTTTTAGCATTTTTCTTTATAAAACACTTTTGGATGACACTTCGTGTACAGTTTGATTGCTTGATAAGTTTGAAAAAAATAAATGTGCGATTAATTAATATATGTCATCTATTTATTTTGGGATTTCGGCGGGGGACATCAGCCTCACTGTTGGCTTGTTCTTTTTTCTTTGAGTACCTTGTAAAAAATCATTTTCATCTGCGGTTTCAAATTTTCGAATTTCGAAAATTCGTCGCTGTGATTTCGAACCAGAAGTTTGTTGATCGAACCGGAAGCGCCGCCATCTTGAAACATGAAAAACCAATAGGGCTGTTGCGATATTTTACTTATAGACACGGGAGTTATATTTTCTGAATCCTTGAAGGAATGCCTAAAAAATGTTCAGAGCAGAATTTTGATTTAGGTCAACTGATGGTCGCCATTTTGAAGTGAATAGTGAAAAATCGACATTTACGGGCTTGTAAACAAACACAATAGGACATAGTATGTTCAATGCGTCTCCTATTTCTGAAATTAATACATTTCAGGATAGTGGGATAGGGGTCGAATTTTTGGTATTTGAATATTTCAAAAATTCAAATTTTGCCTTTGACGTTTTTCGTGCCGATAAAGTTCTTTACGAGTGAAAAATCACATTAACTTCACTAGATTTTGAACGATTTTAATGATTTTTTTCTTGTTCGGATTATTTATATGACCCATGACATGTGACAGGAAGTGACTGTAAATATGAAAGCTTTAATATCTGCGTAGCAGATCTAGTTATTATTATTATTATTATTATTATTATTATTATTATTATTACTTTTGAAATCCCAAAGATTTTTTTCAAAAGTATTACACTAAATGAGTCTTTACAGTTGGTTGCATACACCTGCAAATATTTGTCACAAACCTCCACTTGAAACACGCAGCAAAGATCAAAATCTGGAGAGCACAACTACACACAGCTGCTTGTGAGGCGCCATTATACCATCTCCGTGTTGATTGAGAATATTTCTCAGGATTTTCCAGCATGGTTCCCCCTTGTAATTGGTGAGGAGATGGCAGTGAACACTGTCTAGTTGTTAAAACAAAGGTCCATTAACACATTGTTGTGTGCGTGAATGAAGCCTTGACAGTTGGAATGCCATTGTAGAAGCGAGAGAGAGAGAGAGAGAGAGAGAGAGAGAGAGAGAGAGAGAGAGAGAGAGAGAGAGAGAGAAATGGGGTGTAACGTCCACTCGACCCAAACTAGGTCATTTCGGGACTATCATATGGTTAACTTTATTTCAATAATTCGCTTGCACGTAGGGGTCTTTAGCAGTGGGAGGAAACCGGAGTGCCCCGGAGGAAACCCACGAGGTTGAGAAGGCGCCCCTATCTCCATGCCACATACGCTCACACCAGGGATCGAAACCACAGTCACAAGCAAGAGGTGACCGGCCAGCTAGAGGTGGAAGCGGGACACTCTAGACCACTAGGCCATCCCAACCCCCCCACTGTAGAAGCAAACTTTTTCGCATTGTATACTGTATAACATCTATTGTTTTGATTACATTGATTGGTGTAGAAAGTTAAACTGCATTGCAGTTCAGTTCATTTCATCTTAGTTCCAATCTAAGATCTATATTTCGTTTTGTGTTTTTATACTTTGGAAGGCCAACACTACATGAAGATCTGACTAGTTGTAGTTGGACATTGTGTCAAGGGTCATATGAACAGAGTTGGCCCTATCAATAATCAACAGTCTGGGACTATCTGTTCCAGAGTTATCCCCCTTTGCCAAAAACCTTGTGAACATGATAAAGGCTATAGTTTCTGTCAAATTTGGTGGGAAGTGTTGGGGTCATGAGAGGACGAAGCCTGATGATATTAGAAGTTCTGCGACTTACAGTTCCAGAGTCATTAAATTTTCTCAACTTCATAGTTTTTGGAATATCTGCAGTTGAGACATAGCTGCTGTATGGGCGTATTCCACGCATTGTATGAATATCTTCTTTTAAACAGTGCTTTTTCGTAGATAATAAGTGAAAATTGTTTTAATTTTTAAGAGCAAAAGTCAGAGAATTGGGAGCGATGAAAATGTTGAAAATATGGTATGTACAGATATACATTGTGTTGATGTTTTTTCTGAATAATAAATAATGATTTACTAACTAATATTTTTGAAATTAGGTTGATGGATTTATTATACCATGATGTTGTTGATATACTGAACCCGACATTGGCTTTAATAACACAAACTTATAGAAAAACATCTATTTATTTATTTGGGCGACTTTAATCTTGTTTTATTCAGAGAAAAGGTGGGGAGAAAACTGAACAGGACAACATGGCGGATAATAAAACTCAGCAGGACAACATGGCTGATGAAGATAAAGCTCAACAGGACACCATGGCAGATGAAGATAATAATTACAAAGAGGTAAGTTCACTAACTTCCTATTAACATATTATGGTCACATGTGCAATGCTAGGGAGTTCAATTTGACTGAAACAGCTTTTCTGCTTACTTTTTTAAAAATTACAACTGCAAAGGGTCTTTTATGTCTTCTGACCTCATCTCTTTGTGATCAGAGCCAAATGTCTCGGCAACATTGCGTAGCCTAGGTGGTTCTGGTTGAATGACATATTCACTAGACTACTTCTACTAGTATCACTAGGTAACACATGTCTGTCATTCTGTCAAGAGGTATGGAGAGAGAGAGAGAAATGGGGTTTAATGTCCACTCGACACAAACTAGGTCATTTTGGGACTAACATATGGTTTCATTTTATTTCAATAATTCGCTTGTGCGTACGGGTCTTTAGCAGTGGGAGGAAACCGGAGTGCCCGGAGGAAACCCACGAGGTTGAGAAGGTGCCACATAAGCTCACACCAGGGCTCGAAACCACAGTCGCTAGCCAGAGGTGACCGGCCAGCTAGAGGTCGAAACGCGGCACTCTAGACCACTAGGCCACCCCCCCCCCAAGAGGTGTGGTTTCAATTCCCCAGTTGTACATGACAAGGAGTAGAGTCATCTCTTCAACCTCATGGGTTTTCTCCAGTCTCCTCCCAATGCTAAAAATGCCCACCCAAAAAAAATTGAACTAAATGTTAGTCATGAAATTACGTAGTTAATATTGAGTGTTGCTTGATGTAAACCATATTTCTCTCTTTATCTGTCTACTAATATCAAATAATAGGGCCATTTATCTTCTGGATTATTTTAACCATTAAATCTACTGCATTTTCAGTGGGATAGACAAATATCATTGAATACTAGTGAACTGAAGATGTAGTGGAAGTAAAAAAATTTATCATTGTCTATTTATTTATTTTTCCATGAGGCATATCAAAATATTATTTTCATGTGTTTTTTATGTTGCAGAGGAAGTCTGGCGAACCGAATGGAATAAATGATACCGGTGTTACAGATTCTAATTTACCTGGTGGGCAGAAAAAACAAACAAAACCCAAGGTAAATAAAATGAAATAATTCTCTATACATTATTCCTAGACTGCGACTACTTCACCCATCTGACTGCGACTACTTCACCCATCTGACTGCGACTACTTCACCCATCTGACTGTGACTACTTCACCCATCTGACTGCGACTACTTCACCCATCTGACTGCCACTACTTCACCCATCTGACTGCCACTACTTCACCCATCTGACTGCCACTACTCATCTGATAAATAAACTTCTTACTGAAGTAATAGTAGTGGGTGGAAGAATCACTGAACAATGCAGTTCAGCGTGAATCTCAGTGATAACGTGGTGGAGAGAAGGAAAATAGGATACCCATGACTTGATAAGACAGTTGTAGAATACTGAAAGTTTTTATTCCGAGACACATTTTGTGCAGCAGCCTCTTTTCAGCTGGGGTTTAATGTCTATACAAACCACAACAGAAATATTTGAGTCTTCAATTCATCAAATTCCAGGTTATTTATTTCCCTGCTATACCCTCATAGCACACTGTATTTAGAATGTTGCACGTGTTAAAAAGCCCAGTTAGGATTAGAAAAGTAGGACTTTACACTATATTTCATTTTATTTCGTATTTTCAGGTAGCGAGAGAATTTGAATACAAAGTAAAGAAACGTCACCTACGTAGAAACCAGATTATTCTGAGTGAAGCCGTGGAGAAAGAACGCATTAGTTTTGATCTTTATACTGTGAGTATTCACTTTAAACCGGTTCTCTTCATTAACATTGACGTAGAGGGGTCAGTCTCAGTTGAAGGGTTCTCTTCATTAACATTGATGTAGAAGGGTCAATATCATTTAACGGGGGCTGACGCTATTTGCCCGAAAAGTTTCTTTGTCACTCAAATTTTCAGAATGAATCAATCATAAACGAATTTTCCACAAATCTTATTGCAAGAGGTCTTAAGTATTATAGTTTTCAAAGTGTAAACTGGGAGTGATTTCATTTTACAACTATACAATTATATTTCTATGATATATGGTCTTGTTCTGTGATGTTTGCACCCGAAAAACGGAAATACATTGCTTGAAAAATGAATGGTTCACCCCAAGCTCCTACACGTATGTTCCTCAACGTCACACGCCTCTGTATACTATACACTATTATTATTAGGTCTCTGAAATTTGTAATTGGCAACATTCATGAATATAGGTTGATTTGTAATGAAAGATTGAACTGTTTGTGAGAAATGCTCCAAAAACTTGGCGGTGACCCTTTCAGTTTTGATTGTAACAACTTCATTAGAAAATCATCAACCATTTCGATAACCCCCAATCCCCAGCCTATGTACTTCATACAATCATTCCAACCTCCAGGACTTTCTTCGGTTTCCACAAACTGCTAACACTAGGGACCAGGTATCATTCAGATTTAATGAAAAAAGCTTACCATCCATAATCTAATACACATATTCAGTTAATAGATTGCCATGCAGAAAGTGTTAAATACCATCAAGATTCATCAAATAACACCCAGTTTGTGCTACCGTTTAGTTTAAGAAAAAAACGTTTAGTTTTGGCATCGGTCATCTAGTTTATGACCATTTAGTTTAGTTTTGATATTGGTCATCCAGTTTATGAGCATTTAGCTTCATAAACTAGACAACTGATGTAAAACTAAACATTTATAGATGGTAAGTTCGGTTTCTTTCCTTGTTTCATCAAATCTGAATGATACCCGGTCCCTAGTGTAAGGACCCTGAGGGGTTTGGAGAGCTGTATGGTTAGCACATGCATGCTGTATCATAAGGTCTGTCATTGTATCTACTGGCTTGTCCTATTTAGAATTTACTCGTTTTGATGTCGGCCCAACAAACCTATTTCTGTTCTTTGAATCACATTTGGGGGGTTGGGATGGCCTAGTGGTCTAGAGTGCCGCGCTTCGACCTCTGGCTGATCCGGTCACCTCTGGCTTGCGGCTGTGGTTTCGATCCCTGGTGTGAGCGTATGTGGCATGGAGATAGGGGCGCCTTCTCAACCTCGTGGGTTTCCTCTGGGCACTCTGGTTTCCTCCCACTGCTAAAGACCTCTACGTGCATGTGAATTATATTTGAAATAAAATTGAAACCATATGTTAGTCCCAAAATGACCTAGTTTGTGTCGAGTGTAGGTTAAATCCCATTTCTCTCTCTCTCTTGAATCACATTTAGTAATTGGAACATAATCAAAAAACACACTTTTATCTATAGTATTTCTGTATATTGTGTAACGACTTGTGAAATCTTGTTGAAACGTCGCAGTGAAATACACCATAGTAATTGTTCTTTTCAGAAAGCAAATAATTTATTGTCTGATTTTGAAAGTCAACCAATTAAACGTTTTCAATGTTTAATTCAACGCTATGTGACTTTTAGAGCGTTGCAGCTCTGGGAAGGTAGGTTTAGCTAATAGACAATAATAATTTTTTGAGCGCCAAATCCATCGATAAGTGCTTTTAAAAACAAGAGACTAGTAAGAATATTTTGAGTTAAATTGTTCCACATTTCATTCTTGTCCCAATGTCCATTCAAACTAGCAGGATTTGCTCGGCCAGTACAGAGGCATTCTCGTTATCCCCAGGGGTCTTATTCTGTTCTACTCCAATATAACCTGGGTTAAACCATAGGCTATTCATTCACATATACGGTGGAATGGCAAGCACATACACCTTGTATCTATCATAAGGTCTGTCACTGAGTAAGGTCGTCTGTTTCACCTTGTGAGTTTTCTCCGAGTAATCAGGTTTCCTCCCACTGCTACAGACCCCTATCCACAAGTGAATTATTCAAATGAAATGAACCATATGTGAGTCCCAAAATTACCTAGTGGACGTTAAACACGACCTCACTCTCTCTCTCTCAATCTCAATTAAAAGATGTCGCCAATTTGTCTGCAAATTATAAATATATCTTATCTCTAGAGAATTTATAGGTACATGCATTTAAATTATCTTTTTAATTTGATGGTTAGAAAATAGTAAGAAGTTACTGGGTGGTGATGTCTATCTACCTACAGACAAACGTCCAGTCTTACAGGATTTGGTACAGCGTAAACGGAAGAGACTGATAAACGATTTTATTCGAGGAACAGAAAAACGAGACCAGATAGAAGAAGAAAAAGAAAATCAGAAAAAAGAAATATGGGATATGTAAGTTGTTCTCAATTCTATAAACGTGACAGTCAAATAAACAAACATACTGCTAGAAGTAATTTATTGCTCTTCACATATGTTAGCTGCTCCCACAAAACCAGACGGGTGGTCAATTTTATAAAATTTGAATAGTATACAGCTAAGCTTTCCAAAAATGCAATTCTTTTTAAATTAGTTGTATCATCTGGAGTTGAGTACAGCTCACTAATAGTAACAAGAAGGCATACAGTTTATGCTTATGTGCCCATAGTACGAAATGAAGTTATGCGACAAGCATCAGGTTTCGTGGGAGCGGGTCACATATTACTATATCTGTAACACTATTTTAGTAATAACAGAGATTAGTTTAGTAAATATATGATTTATTTACATCGGAACAGATAATCAAACAGTTACATAGACTTAACAGGAACTAAACTACATCGAGAACTAGACTACGACAGGAACACATAGTTATATAAAATCCACTATTCCACCAGTCTCTCGTCTTAGCCTTGTCCCTGCTCTAGTCATCTTGTATCTGCGTCCCTCCCTCTCTCCACTCGTCTCTGGTTGTCTGACTCCTGTTTATATACAACCGACAAGAGATAAGCCTCATGATCTTACATGCAATTGCCTCTTTATCACGTCATGGTATGATTACTGACCAGTGCATATACCTTTGAAGTCATGTGGAGCTTGTACACAGACGATATGTAGTTTGTAAATGAGATATGGGATTAATTACATGTTTAATTAGATCATAGCCAGTTTGTGCCTTAACAAAAATATGTTTTAGATGTAATGTCATGTTTTAGATGTAATGTCATGTTAAGGTGTTTCAGATGTAATGTCAAGTTTTAGATGTAATGTCATGTTTCAGATGTAATGTCATGCTTTAGGTGTAGTGTCATGTTTTGGATGAAATGTCATGTTTTTCTATGTTTTAGATGTAATGTCATGTTTCAGATGTAATGTCAAGTTTTAGATGTAATGTCATGTTTCAGATGTAATGTCATGTTTTAGATGTAATGTCATGTTTCAGGTGCAATGTCATTTTTTAGATGTAATGTCATGTTTCAGACGTAATGTCATGTTTCAGATGTAACGTCATGTTTTAGATGTAATGTCATGTTTCAGATTTAATGTCATGTCTTAGATGTAATGTCATGTTTTTCTATGTTTTAGATGTAATGTCATGTTTTAGATGTAATGTCATGTTTTAGGTGTATTGTCATGTTTTAGATGTAATGTCATGTTTCAGGTGCAATGTCATGTTTTAGATGTAATGTCATGTTTCAGATGTAATGTCATGTTTTAGATGTAATGTCATGTTTCAGATCCTCAACCTCGTGGGTTTCCTCCGGGCACTCTGGTTTTCTCCCACTGCTAAAGACCCCTATGCTCAAGCGAATTATTGAAAGAAAATTAAAACCATATGTTAGTCCCGAAATAACTTAGTTTGTGTCGAGTGGACGTTAAACCCCATTTCTCTCTCTATGTTTCAGATGTAATGTCATGTTTTAGATGTAATGTCATGTTTTTCTATGTTTTAGATGTAATGTCATGTTTTTCTATATGTTTTAGATGTAATGTCTTGTTTTTCTATATGTTTAGATGTAATGAAGTGATGGCTGAAACAGGAGTACAATTAATTCAACCAAAGGTCTTCAAAGTTAAAGCAGAGAAGAGTTTCATTTTACCAAAAACAGATAAGAGTGTCAATTTACCGAAAATAGATCAACCTGTTAACCGAAAGATGTTGAAGTTGTTAAAACGTCGTCAAAGTCGTCGTCATCGCCGCCGTTTAATGGAGAAGTTAGAATTACCTCCTCTACTAGCTGGTAATAATATACATTTGAAGTCAAAATACGATCATAACAACTGGAAACGAGAGGTATGTAAGATATACTTGACTGTAGACTTACAATATACCCGACTCTAGACCTACAATATACTAGACTCTAGACCTACAATATACTAGACTCTAGTCCTACAATATACTAGACTGTAGACCTATAATATACTAGACTCTAGTCCTATAATATACCAGACTCTAGACCTACAATATACCAGACTCTAGACCTACAATATACCAGACTCTAGACCTACAATATAGTAGACTCTAGACCTACAATTACTAGACTCTAGACCGACAATATACTAGACTCTAGACCGACAATATACTACACTCCAGACCTACAGTATACCAAACTCTAGACCTACAATATACTACACTCTAGACCTACAATATACCCGACTTTAGACCTACAATATACCCGACTCTAGACCTACAATATACCCGACTCTAGACCTACAATATACTAGACTCTAAGACCTACAATATACTAAACTCTAGACCTACGATATACTAGACTCTAGACCTACAACATACTAGACTCTAGACCTACAGTATACCCAACTCTAGACCTACAGTATACCCAACTCTAGACCTACAATATACCCAACTCCAGACCTACAGTATGCCCAACTCTAGACCGACAATATACCCAACTCTAGACCTACCATATACTAGACTCTAGACCTACAATATACCCGACTCTAGACCTACAATATACTAGATGCTAGACCTACATATACTAGACTCTAGACCTTTAATATACCCAACTCTAGACCTACCATATACTAAACGCTAGACCTACAATATACCCAACTCTAGACCTATGATATACCTGACTCTAGACCTACAATATACTATAGTTATTTGATGGATTATATATCTTCAGTATGTGTAGATTAAGAATCCGGATGATGCCACCCTGGCATCCTTGAGGAAATTTAAATATTCAAGATGGCCGTCATGATACATTTTCTGGTTATTTACTGTAATTTAATGGGATACAATTCAGGACAAATTCTCTCAGACCTCAGTATGAAGGTGGTTTCTGTAAGAATTTGATCCGCTGAATCTACAATATCTACATATTTATCTATTTCATAAGATATATATAATTATCTCGATAAGAAAACCTGCAGTTTATTATATAAGCTTATATCATATAACATATCTGCCAAGTATAAAACTAGATGAAACTGTTATAGAGGGTTGAGATGAAGGTTCGGTTACAGGTGTAGCAAGTTAAATATCCTGCTCAGGATAAAACTAACGTCACAATATTATTGTCCCTTCTTTAAATGATTAAAATCAATATCCACATATCCCATTTTTCATACAAAATCCTATTTTTGGTATAATATCTTATTTTTGGGATGATATCTTATAATAATATCTTATTTTTGGTGTAATATCTTATTTTAATATCTTATTTTTGGTATAATATCTTATGTTTGGTATAATATCTCATTTTTGGGGGATATATATATTATTTCTCAAGCTCAAAGCATTCACCCACTTGTTAAATGGAAGAAAGATTTTGAATACCAGGTATGTGTTAGAATTTAAATAGCCAAGAATAATGTTTGGTTCGTGTTTTTTTTTCAGACACCAACACGTTTAATTCTACCAGCAATGATAACAACACCGCTACTTCTAAGTTTAGATGTAAATACAGATCGTATCAAGGCTAGAAAGTAAGATATAATACAATGATTTATTCATACTCAACGCCACAAACCTCACGTCACAAACCTCACGTCTTGTTATTGTTGGCTTGTAGAGCTTTTGTCAAACAAACATAAAAGCTGTGACTCAAGAGAGAGAAAGAAATGGGGTTTAACATCCACTCAACACAAACTAGGTCATTTTGGGACTAACATATGGTTCAATTTTATTTCAATAATTCCCTTGCGCGTAGACGTCTTGAGCAGTGGGAGGAAACTGGAGGAACCAGAGAAAATGCACGAGGTTTGACAGGCGACCTTACTCCTTGTCACATATAACTGGGGAATCGAAACCAATCCAATTGACTCAATGACAGTCCTTATGATATAACGCGCACGCATTCAACCATTCGGCTATCCGAATATGTTGGGACATAATTTAATCCTTAATTTCTCCAATTTCAGATCTCTGATGAGAACGAGTCGATCAGAAGTACGATCGGAAGTACGTCTTGCTCAAACCAGAAGTTACCATCTTGCTGCTGATTGGAGTGTTAATTTTATCAATGAAGTTATTTAATTACTTAATTTGTCCACAAAATGATTCCATTATTCCTTTTATGTTTCATTACAAAAATATTTTATTTTTTATGTTAACAAAATCATTTCATAATTTTTGTTGTTTTATTACAAAATAATTTTGGGTGTTTTTTTTGTTTTACCGGTATGTCAACAAAATTATTTCTTAATTTTTTTTTATTTTTTTTTTTTTTACAAAAAATTTCTTTTTAGTATCATATTTATTCTTTCTTTGTGCAATTTTTTTTTTTTTTTATCCAAATTAATATTTTAGTTTACCTTACTTATTCTATTAATTATTTGTTTACTATAAATTTGTATATAAAAATATAGTAGTTTTATCTTTAGATGTTTTTGTCTCTTAGAGACACAGAGAGAGAAATGGGGGTTAACGTTCACTCTAGACAAACTAGGTCATTTCGGGACTAACATATGGTTCAATTTTATTTTAATAATTGCTTGTGCATAGGGATCTTTAGCAGTGGGAGGAAACTTGAGGACCTGGAGTAAACCCATGTGGTTGGACAAGCGATCCTACTCCTTGTCACGTATGACTGGGGAATCGAAAGCACACCAATTGACTCAATGACAGACCTTATGATACCACCCGCATGCACTAACCATTCAGCCACCCACCCACCCTCTGAAAGTCCTGGGTTTGTTCCTGTTGTTTTGAGAAAGTACCTGTGGGATTATCCCCTGGTCAGTGGCTCCGGATGGGAAATGAATGTTCTGGGTATACCTTGGTAACATGTTAAAGATCCCCTGGAAATCAGGCCTTAACACCACAGTTTGGTCATGGTTTCCCTCAAAGCCACTGCATGGACCATGCTCGTCTTCATCAGCTGGGTTGGTGCAAAAGGTTTAAACATCCCAATTCTTTTTTCAAACCCGTTTTATCTTTCTCACTAGTTAGATTGTTTGTTACACAAGTTTTAACCTAATGTCTACCCCTCACCCACTCGTTAGCCATCTCAAGTTTTAACCTCATGTCTACCCCCCCCACTCGTTAGTCATCAAGTTTTAACCTAATGTCTCCCCCCCCACTCGTTAGTCATCTCAAGTTTTAACCTTATGACTACCCCCCCCCACTCGTTAGTCATCTCAAGTTTTAACCTTATGACTACCCCTCACCCACTCATTAGCCATCTCAAGTTTTAACCTAATGACTACCCCTCACCCACTCATTAGCCATCTCAAGTTTTAACCTTATGACTACCCCTCACCCACTCGTTAGTCATCTCAAGTTTCACATAATGTTAATACATTTTCTTTGCATGAACAATCCAACATGGAGGAGGGGAGATCGATGCGGATACACAGTCAGGGTTCAAGGGGGTCCACTTCCATAAAACGTATTTACACCCACAAATCTGGTATATCGTCTACAAAATCTTTAAAATACTTCATTTTTGATGAAATTTATATTTTGGGGGAGAAGAAAATGGTTGTATTACTGTACGTAGCTGCAATACTCTGTTAAAACATGATACACTTCCAGTTTAATCTCAAATAATTCCCAACAGAACTAAAAATAGATTGTTAATCGACTTGTTTATTACAAAATAATAAAATATCTGGATTAATAATCAAATATCACAGTTAATGAATTATAATTTGGCAACAATAAATAATAAAGCTTATAATAATAATAATAAACAATAGACAGAGAAAACTATCAGTCATCAAGTCCATCTTCTACACAATCTGATAAAAAAAACAGATCCTATTTTGTTTCGTTTTTATAGTTCAAAATTTTCTATTATTTGTTTTTACTACACTAGGATCTGCAAGAGTTGTTATTTTACTCGTGTTCTGCTTGAAATAAGGGGTCATCCAATCAAATGGTCTGTCGAATCGAGTGCTTCACCTTTTTTGCGCGGACCTGTGGATACACATTAGCAGCAGTAGAAATGAAAACAAAGCAAAGCATAGCCACTTACAACATCGATTCTGATTGGTTAATCAAATGACTGGAGTTATAGGGTCATATGTCGCTTACTTGAGACCTGTGAAATCCCACTGTAACTTGTTAGATCTACATGTAGTGTCGTAGGCCATCGAAAGTATAAAAAAACGAAACGAAATATAAATCTATATCTTAATTAGATAGTCTTCTACAAGTAAAAAGTTATAACAAAAAACCTTAATTATAAATACCAGCTATATATAATATTGGCCATGCTAGATTGTCTGTCCAGAACGTCCCGAAGAATTGAGAGATTTGCATCCCAGTGACATGGAATCCAGTCCTATCACAGTTCTGCCGGTCCTGAGATGGAACGAGTAGAATCGTCATGTAATATGTTTCAACTGTCATGGTTGGTTGCAAGTGTTCTTGTATCTGGAAACCAATTCCAGATCCTTAATTCCAGTATCCCCGATATGTGAGCCGCTCCCACAAAACCAGACGGATGGTCATTTTTATAAAAATAGAGCTGGCACCATATTTGAATAGTCCACAGCTAAGCTTTCGAAAAATGCAATTCTTTTAAAATTTGTCGTATGAAGTTGAGTGCGGCTCAAACAGTTTATGCTTTTGTGCCCATAGTACAAAATGAAGTTGTGCGGCAAGCATCTGGTTTCGTGGGAGCGGGTCACGTATGTCAAAATCGGGATAGGGGCGGTTAGGGGCAGTAACTTTGTGACATGGGGAAAATTCTGGCAGGGTTTCTGTAACAAGGGCAATAACTCTGTGACATCTTTTAGTGTAAATCTGCTAAAAACTTGTGGTATAACTTTGGATTTCGATATGGTTTCTATTTAGGACTAACGAATCTATCCAAGTACAGTTGTAAAAACTCTGACCTATAGAGCGTTTACAGGGTACCAGTGACTGGGGCAGTAACTCAACAAAGAATCTTTAAACAACTGTGAATTTTTAAATAACTCTCTGATTTGTGGACAGGCGGACAATGGTGATGACGAGATACCCTCACAGGAAATATGGATGCATGAAATATGAATTGTTTCAACGGCATTTAGTAATTGACCTGGAATACCCAGGTAACTATTACTGCTTATTACTGAGTGACGACATTTCCACTAGGCTTGTTTAATTTGTATTATTTTACTGAATATTAAACAAACCTAGCTCAAACCAAGCACACAACCCACCGCTCGTGTCATGACAAGCACAGGTTGTAGGGTTTGGAAGCTTACAGACCAACTGCAAGAAACCAAGTGAAAATTTTGAATGTACAGGACCAAAAGTCTATACACCAAGTCTGTGATCATCTACATTACTGAACACTGTAGATTGCCCATACAGCGGGCAGGGTTTAAGCTAGATTTAATGACAAATGAAATGGATCTGATTGGGGTTATTAAGATGAAATATCTGTTCTAACGGATATAAATTTCACACTAGCAATTCAACTATAAATTTGTTGGCAGACGGCGTCATGAATTTGGAACACTAAAGATCACCATGGTTAGGACTGTAACAAAACGTCCAACAAATCTTCCTTGGAGAATACTTTAACATCCTCTGAAAAAAGATCTTCACGCATTTGTTCTGTTTCTGGGTTGACCTCCGGTAAAACTGTGTCCGGGCGTAGGAATTCTTCGGCAGGAAATAAATGATCTGTTTCTCCAGCACTAAGATGAGCTTTCACACCCTCGATGTTCGTCGTCGGAGCACTACTAGGTCGCGTTTTAGGTTTACGGGCCCTTTTCTCTAAATCTGGATCACTGGCGATTAAATTAACATTTGACCTTTCTTTGACCTTGATTAGTTCCTGGAATATAAATGTGAAAAAAAAAATTTAGCTTGGAACTTGACTGTTTATACAGGATTTTATTCAAATCACAAGGCAAAAAAGATGGGTTAAAAAAGGTGGAGCCAAAAGAGGAAGTGACTAGTTTCAAGGTAGATTCGTCTGTTCATGCTCAACCATATGCTGCTTTTTTTTCGGGGTTTCATATTGAATGTCTGCTTCTATATGAGTTGCGTCGCTGCAACTCGCAAATAACTACATGTGCATTGATCGTAACCACCGTACTGGTCATTTGAGTCTTAGCATCGCTTCTCCATTTTTAAGTTACATCATTAAATGGCCAAACCATTTTAATCTTCTTACAATCAGAGGCATTGAGAGTTCATTATGGTCTGAATAAGTTGAAAAAATGAAATGGGGTTTAACATCCTACTCTTCTGCACCTGACCTGGGCTAATACGCCATACAGTGTGCTATGAGGGAAATTTTGCCCGGGCAGCGGCGCTACGGCCTACACATATATCAAATTCCAACTGCCAAGGGATCTTTTACGTGCACTCCAATGTGTACACGGGACCTCGGTTTTTTGTCCCATCCGAACGACTAGGCAGCTGTCCTTGTCAGGCCCTCCTTCTGCATCACTGACAAGGGGAAACCACGCCGGAAAATCGAGATGAACTTTCTCGGCCAATGCAGGGATAATCAATGTCTAATTAATAATTTAGATAACATTTCATGTCTAAAGAAAGACGTGTAATAGACAGATTCACCTCTTACATTATGTTTGTTTAATTAATAAGTTACATTAATTGCTTGTTTTAGAAGATTTGACTGGTATTTAAAACACCCACCTCCATGGCTTGTTTAGCTGACGTAACTTTATCAAATACATTTCGTTCGGTAACGGCCTTCTCTTCATATAACTGACCACATTTCTTCACATATTGTTGTCTAAAATACAAATGTTTCTCTTTATTTCAACACTAATCTCAATTTCTTTAGTTTACATTTGCTTCCTTCCCTAGACAACTCCGAGGCCTCAGAGGCCTAATCAGTTGGGGTGAACTACTTTTTGGGCGAATGAAGATGGCCATATGCTATATCATTTGTGAAATGAAATGGGGATTAACGTCCTGCTGTTCTGCTTCCACTGGGCTAACGAAAATGGGCATCTGCCATACTGTGCTCTATGAGGGAATTTTGCCTGGACAGTGGGATCTTTTATGTGTATGCCAATGTGTACACAGGACCTTGGTTTTTTTTCGTAACATCCAAACAACTAGACATCCATCATTGCCATGTTCACCGTCCTGCACCATTGGCAAGGGGAAACCTTGAGTGAACTTTCTCGGCTAATACCGGTAGTGAACCCACTAGCAAGCCAATGTCTTACCCACTTAATCACTGTGGCTCTAAAATTATCCAATGATCAAATAAACTGTACCTGAGTTCGGTGTTTTGTCTCATTAATTCATCAATTCTATCTCTATATTTATCGTCTATTAACTGAACTTTATCCGCAAACTGCTCTTCATATTCCAATAATCTTACTTTCTACAAAATAAAACATACACTAATTAGAAAACAGACTTTCTACAAAATATAAAATACACCACCAATTATACAACAGACTTTCTAGACAAACTTTCTGATCTGTTTCTGATATTTTTCATTGCCCACTGAAACTCTCCCCATAGACGTGACTGGTTTCCCAGTATCCGATCTCCCCAAAGACATGACTGGTTCCCCATTACCCCATCTCCCCATAGACATGACTATTCCCCATTATCCCATCTCCCCATTGACATGATTAGCTCCCCATTACCCCATCTTCCCATAGCTCTGACAAGCTCCCCATTGTCCAATCTCCCCATAGACATGACTAGCTCCCCATTACCCCATCTCCCCATTGACATGATTAGCTCACCATTACCCCATCTTCCCATAGCTCTGACAAGCTCCCCATTGTCCCATCTGTGCCATATTGCCACTAGCTCCCCATTCCCCCATCTCTCGCTTATTGTGAGTAGCCCCCCACAGCCCCAACACAGCAATATTCATTCTGCACATAGAGATCCATTTACTTCATGCTTCAAGAATAGACCCCTGTTCTAAATGGCCACCATATCCAAAAATAAATCTAGGCCTACTGTACAATGTTTTGTAATGTGTTTCTTCTCCATTTCACATCTTTCGTACAAACACAGACGATAAATACTTAACAAAAATTCTCAATGTATACCATTGATGGGATTTCAAAATTTTTCTTGTCGGATATTCTTACCGAAAAAAAAGGGACATATCTTTTACCGTTTTTTAAGAAGGCAGTTTTTACACCAGACACAAAAATCATGTGTCAACAAAATATTCAAATTCATACCTAATAAAAAATAGGTGCACCTCATTGGTGTTTTTTTATATTTAATTCCCATATGGTATTCAATTTTATATCAGTATTTTTCCTACAAAATTACGTAATGTCGTAATACGATAGAATGAAAGCGCCTTGACTACTGCCGATCTGTATTGTTTCAAATTCCGATTGGGCATATTCCCGGTCGGATAATTTGGGGCGTTTGGAAAATTGAGTCGGACAAGTCTGGAATATACAGGCAAAATCCCATCCCTGATGTATACTTAGCGTTTTCGGCTAAAATCATTGATTTAGGAATTAAAATGTCGGTCAACCAGCTTAGTGTCTGTTCTCAAGGGGAGATAACTGTAGACAGATAGCCTAAGTTTAGTATGTACAATATTATGTATATATATGGTAAAACAAAGAATAATCTTAATCAAAATAATATTTAACAAAACAAAGTAAACTAATTATAAATATCAACATAAACTTCGAACAATAACCTCTTACAGCTTGTTGTAGACTTACATATATAATCTTCACATGTAAAATAAAATGCATTATAAAAATATTTACTACTCCTGTATCAAACTATTGATGCCATAACACTGTATTAAATATTACTACAATATAGAGACAGTGAGTATGGGACACAAGAACTCTAGGTTAGCGATCCAACGTCCTATTCACTGAGCCACTGCTAATATTGATATCTCGGGTAATATGTATAACTTACTGTATCATATCCCCATCCTGGCTGTCACCAATACCCTCACCCTGGCTGTCACCAATACCCTCACCCTGGCTGTCACCAATACCCCCACCCTGGCTGTCACCAATACCCCCACCCTGGCTGTCACCAATACCCCCACCCTGGCTGTCACCAATACCCTCACCCTGGCTGCCAGTAATACCATCAGCTGGCTGTCAGTAATACCCCCACCCTGGCTGTAATAAAGTATTGTGTATAACTTACCGTATCTGTTAAAAGTCTACTGGTTGTATTTAACAACGAACACGTCTCCGAATAACTCGTCTTTACTTCTTCCAATTCTTCTTTTACTTCCTGTAATTACAACAATAATATCTATAAATATAACATCTACTTTCACTTTATACAACAATATTATAACATCTACTTTTACTTTATACAACAATATTATAACATCTACTTTCACTTTATACAACAATATTATAACATCTACTTTTACTTTATACAACAATATTATAACATCTACTTTTACTTTATATTATGACATTTACAAATAAACCGTGGCAAAAATAAGATTGCTTAAAATAAATTGATTGTCATAAACCAACATATATGTCTAAGTTATATACCTACCCCGATTAAAATAAATGTCTTTTAAAACTTGAAAAAAATGAGTACTGAGTAGCCGACCATTCCTCAAGATTTATAGAATCAATCTACATTACTGTTTTCAATTACAGTAAATTTCTAGTAGGCCTATTCTGAACTTCTTGGTATATATTTCAGTGTTACCTATCTCAGAAGACTGTCTGGATGAAATGAGTCTATTTCAGGAGACTGTCTGGATGAAATGAGTCTATCTCTGAAGACTGTCTGGGTGAAATCAGTCTATTTCAGGAGACTGTCAGGATTAAATGAGTCTATTTCAGGAGACTGTCTGGATGAAATGAGTCTATCTCAGAAGACTGTCTGGGTGAAATGAGTCGATAAATAATATTTCAACTTACATCTAATTCTTGAACAACTTTATTTAATCTGTCTAAATCTGCTGCTACGGTCGCATACCGTCTCTTCATCGCCTACAAATATACACAGTCAACATTCTAATCACTGTGTCATTTTGGGACTAACATATGGTTCAATTTTATTTCAATAATTCACTTGTGGGTAGAGGTCTTTAGCAGACAGAGAGGTTTCAACCTCCCTTCCACACAAACAAGGTCATTTTGGAACTAACATATAGTACAATTTATTTCAATAAATCACTTGCACATGGGGTTTTTTTCAGCAGCGGGAGGAAACCGGACGACCTGTAGAAAATCCATGAGGTTGGACAGGCGACCCTACTCCTTCTGATCCAACTTGCACAAGTTAACCATTTAACCATACAGCTATTCCCGCTGCCCCCCCCCCCCCCCCCCCCCCCCCGTCATTCTGGGAGGGAAAGAAACTATATCACTGGACTAATTAATGACAGTATTTACGATCGAAAGTGCATGCATTAAACCATTTGACCCCTAACCCCTTCTCCAGGTCAGAAGGTCACTGCCCTCCATCTTTAAAATATCCTCACCTCAATTTCTTTTTTATGTTCTCTTTTAATGGCTTCTTTCTGGCGTTGAAAATCTTTTGTTATTCCCGATTTATCGGCGACTTTCTCTTGTAATATTTTATTTTCTGTCGGAAGGAAAAACAACTTGTACGTTAATTTGATTGACAGATCAATACATGTAGATTACAGAATTACTCTACAATTCCTTACCATTAAAACAGAAATGAAATGAAATGAAATGGGGGTTAACGTCCAACTGCATGTTCTGTTCCAAAATGGGCTAATGAAGACGCTATGCACCACTGACACAGGAAAACCACGTCTAAAAATTCTGATGAGCCAGTGTCTTACCCACTTAGCCACAGTGGATAATCAATAATAAACAATGCAAGCTCAGAATAAAGTAATTTGACAGAAATGTTCAATGTATTCATTTTACATTATCTATTTTTGAACCATTAAAGCAAGAATGACCAGCTCTTTGTCTAATTCTTAAATAATGCATTTTAACCCATTGAACACTGACTATACATGGGGTGTTGCACGTCCCTCCCTGGATTTACAGGACGTCATATTAATTATAACGTCAACGTAATTGGAGCTTGACACGACCCAAGCCGCAAAACCGACATTTCGGGTATATGCGATACAACGTCAAGCCGGTTTCGCGGCATTTCGGGTTCAAAGGGTTAAAAATCTGAAAATGTTTAAATTAAATATAACTATGAGGTGAACTTACTAATTTCTTGAATGGCTTCTAGTTTTTCTTGTTCAAGTTCCTGACGTATTTTTTCCTCCTTCTCCAACCATTTATTGTCTGTTTCCTGTTCTAACGTCCCTTTATACGACTCGAACGCTCCCTGTAAAAACTCAATCTCTGTTGACATCTTATCTAGAAATAGAATGAGACATACAAAGATTGAAGGATCAGAAAATTTGAAGAGATTGTAAAATTCTCTGCCAGAAATTGTTTTTTTTAGGTTTACCACAATTTTGGCTCAAATTTAGTTTAATGACGCAAAAATACATAATATCTATGTATCTATATATACATGTATATCCTTAAATACTAGCACAACCGTAATGTTTCACTGTAAATGATGAAAAAGATAAAAGTGTATCACAATTAAATCCTCTTAAATATGATTAGTATTTATCGTCCCATCTGAATCACTAGATACTTTTGTCTTGCCATGTCTTCCAAGCTGATAACAATTAATGTATATCACAATTAAATCCTCTGAAATATGATTAATATTTATCATCGGTTCTAAACAACTAGATACTTTTGTCTTGCTGAGTCTTCTAACCTGCACATGGAAAATCTTGCAGAACTGTATCGGACATAACCCGATACTTTTAAATAACTTGAACCATGAAAGAGAAACTTACGAATCTTTTGATCTGTTTTTTCTTTATATTCATCAAATTCTTTTTCTTTCTGTTTTTGTAAAGTCTCCATATTATATTGATGTGCATCCTGTAAATCTCTGTATTAAAAAAAAAATAAATAAAAAAAAATAAAATAGCTCTCAGATAAATAAAGTTGATAAAGATTTTTATTTTCTAATATTTTTTTTATTCTTTCGCAATGTGTGAGTTCATCAGGGCAATAGATTGAGTAATATCATATCGGTCTTGACTGACTAGCAGTGGAAATGACTGACTGGAAAACCAGCCTGTTTAACAATTTAAGTACATAGTCAAGTGCATTTAGGGATTCATCCCATAACATTGTGCTCTGCTTCATGTGTTCCTTACACATGAAGCAGAGCACAATGTTATGGGATGAATAACGCGAAGAGGATACTTGTGGAAATGTGATGCTTTTTGAATAAAACCAGTGATTGATATCCCATGCATATCTTGTTCTGTTTAATTTAAATACAGTTAAATTCATAGCTTTCACGTATAAAGGTAAATTCATAGTTTTCGTGTGTAAAAAGTTACTAAAAATCCAAACAAATCTAAACTATAGGGTCTAGGCCCTATTCCATAAACAAACACATTGATATTCCCAAATAAGCAAAATACGTCGAAAATTGATCGTCTGACAAATTTTGAAATGAAAAGTCCTGTACAAGGGAAAAAATAATAAAAATAAATAGACATACCTGATGTGGTGTTTATGTTGATTTGTCAGATCTTCTAGTTTATCTTTTAAAAGTTCTTCTGCTTTTTGTTTTGTTTGTCTGTGGTTTAATCGTTCTTCCTCAAGATACAGGGTCAAATCATTCACCTGTTCTTGTAACTGGGCAATTAAACTATCTCTTTAAATAAAAATAAATAAACATTGACATCAAACCGTTCCTTTAATTATATAAATAAACATTGACATCAAACCGTTCCTTTAAATATAAATTAAAATTGACATTAAACTGTCCCGTTAAATATATGTCAAATTAAACAGTCCCTTTAAATAGATACCTCCAACTTTACTGTTCCTATAAACAATATCAAATAATATTGCCCCATTAATAAGTTAGCTATTTTTACTGTGCTATGAAGAGAGAGAGAGAGAGAGAGAGAGAGAAATGGGGTTTAACGTCCACTCGACACAAACTAGGTCATTTTGGGACTAACATATAGTTTCAATTTCATTTCGATAATTCGCTTGCGCGTAGGGGTCTTTAGAAGTGAGAGGAAACTGGAGTGCCCGGAGGAAACCCACGAGGTTGAGAAGGCGCCCCTATCTCCATGCCACATACGTTCACACCAGGGATCGACACCACAGCCGCAAGCAATAGGTGACCGTCCAGCTAGAGGTCGAAGCACAGGCACTCTAGACCACTTGGCCATCCCAACCCCCCTGCTATGAAGAGAGTATGATTAAAACTTATAGGACTTGAAATAAAAGAAGAAGGAAATGGTGTTTAACCATTTTCCCCAAATGGGAGTAAAATACAAAATACGTCGAAGATTTATCTGCTGGCTCAAATTTTGAAGTGAAAACTCTGCTCCCCAAAAATGGAAACGAAAGAGAACAAACAGTGAGACAATAAGATCAGGCAGGCAACACTACACCTTGTCATGTACAAAGCCAGGATTGAATCCATATCCTTCCATGACAACAGGCCTTATGAAATACAAGGTGGCCATTCCAGTCAAGTATAATAATACAGTAAATTAAATATCTACCTTTCAGGGTCGCCTCCCTTGTTGCGTCTATAAAATAAATAATATAAAAATCATTACTTTTCACTACTACAGAGATTATTCCTTATCAAAATAGACATGGTGTAAATTTATTGTTAACATAAGCAATATCTGTTACTAGGACCAGATTACCATGATGACAATATTTGTTACTAGGATTAAATTACCAAGACAACAATATCTGTTACTTGGACTAGATCACCATGACAACAATATCTGTTACTAGGACTAGATTACCATGACAACGATATCTGTTACTAGTACTAGATTACCAAGACAACAATATCTGTTACTTGGACTAGATTACCATGACAATGATATCTGCTACTGAGACTAGATTACCATGACAACCATATCGGTTACTAGTACTAGATTACCAAGACAACAATATCTGTTACTTGGACTAGATTACCATGACAACAATATCTGTTACTAGAATTAGATTACCATGACAACATATTTGTTACTAGAACTATATTGCAGAGTTGGGATTTCGCCCGTATATTCCGGACTTGTCCGAATTTTTTTTCCAAACGCACAATATTGTCCGACCGGGAATATGCCCAATCGGACATCAAGACATAGTGAATAATATTCAAAATTCCAAAATTAATATAGTGTACTGAGAGTATAACTACCACTCAACACGATTATCGTTGACAATAGGCAGGATTGATTAGGTAATTAAGTGATCAACGTATTTATCGTGTTATACCGTCAATAAACCTACCTTGATTAACTACTTAATCTGTCTTGATTGATTGACTTAATCCTTTGTCGGACAATTCATCAATCTAATCTTAAACAGAAGTCATTGCTTTCCCTTTGTCGGACTATTCATCAATCCAATAAGAGTGATTATAATTTTAATCCACCTGTTTACCTCGTGGTCTTCAATTGTCGGGCATTTTAATCGCATTGATGTGAGCCGACAGCATCTATAAACTAATCATAGATGTCACATATCGTAAGAGTATATTATTTTATTTTATAACACCCTACATGTGATTCATTTTGTCTACGATATCCTTTATGGCTTTTAAGAATCCATATATAAATTCTCATCCACAGTGGCACTTTCCCGTGATCTCGAGCGCCGCACGAATATTGCTTAACATGTTAGGCAGTGCTTACTATGAAGCCGTGTGCTCTGAGTCACGTACGCCATAGCGGCAATACGCTGAAGTCAGCTATGCCTTTAGTCATCACCACAAGTATGAAGCTGTGTGCCGTGGTCACGTACGGCATAGCGGCAATACGCTGAAGTCAGCGATGCCTTTTGTCATCACCACTAGTATTATTATTTCGAACGCTTTTCTTTCATTTGCTGCCGTGTTCTTATTTCTATTACGCACGGATTTGAATATTTTATAAAGAAAAAACGATGTTCTGACATCACAAACTATTCTTATTTCGGAAGTTCGGCATTCATTTGCTGTCACGTAAATCTAAAGGAATATTACGGTTGTGAATTTTATGCCGAAGCAGGATCGGCAAGCTTTCATTCAATGTATTACGAAAATGCTTAATTTTGTACGACATTTACTGACAAAAATTTGAATGCCGTACGGGAATTAGGTGTGAAAAATAGCGAGGTTCACCAATTTTTATTACGTACGGGATTTGAATATTTTGTTGACATGTGATTTTTTATTGTGGTATGAATTGAATACCGTACGGGAATTAAATATGAAAAATAGCGAGGTTCACCTAATTTTATGTACGTGATTTGAATATTTTGACGACAAGTGACTTTTAATTGTGGTATGAATTCGTCTGCTTAAATAACGATAAGAGTTATGCCCCTTTATTTTCGGTAAAATGTCCGACACGAAAAATTTTGAAATCCCATCCCTGCTATATTGCCATGGTGACAAACCTGTTACTATATTACCATGACAAGATCCGTTACTAGATCAATGGTTCTTATTTATAAAATGTTTCCATGATAAGATACCTGCTGCTAGGACTACGAGGACTATCAGCAACTTCGGTATGAGCATCAAAGAAATTATCTCTCATCACCATGGACATCTGACTTTTACTTCTAGATAAAACATATCCTGGTCCAACTAACACCGGCTGTAATGGAGGCTAGAAATAAAATACCACATATAGAGATGTACTATCTGTACAGACATTGGATAACAACCAACCTCTGAAGATAATAATGAGTATATTTATAATGCGCTATATCCATAAACCAAGTTTATGCTCAAAGCGCTACACAATTATTATCCCGGTCTCTAGGATAAAGGTAAAGCCTGATTACCTACGTTTACCCTTGAACTCTTAGAAAGAGCCCCAACATATGCTGCTTCAAGGAGCGCAACAGTTGTTTGTGTAATATACTATTCAAAAAAAGTAGGGAATATTTGATTTTTAAGTGTTATTAAAGTCACCTAATGAAACTGACGAAGAAACAAATGACAAAATGAAATGAAGTTCACATTCATCGATTTATTCCAAATGATCGTTAGACTAAGTAAGGCACAGACTGACAATTATAAGGGTAAAATGATACCCGGGGTCAAACAGCAAAGTTACCACAGCATCACAACAAAGTCAGTAACGGGTAAATCCTCCTCTGTTTGCCAAACAAGCATTGATCCGACGTGGCATACTACTAATGAGACGTCTAAGGTCATTTTGGTCCAGATTGTCCCATTCCTGTTGCAACGCAGCAGCAAGTTCTTGGACATTGGCAGGACGTTGTTGACGTTGACGTAACCTCTGTCCAAGCATGTCCCAGACATGCTCGATGGGGGAGAGGTCGGGACTCAGTGCTGGCCAAGGTAATGTGGTGATGTTCTGTTGTTGGAGGTAACCTGTAACGATCCTGGCCCTGTGACATCTTGCGTTGTCATCCTGGAAGATGAAACGGCGGCTATGACGTCGTGCGAACGGCACAACATGGACTGCCAAGATGTTGTCCCGGTAGTACTGGCCTGTAACACGCCCTGCAACAACATGTAAAGCCGTTCTTCCAGCAACAGTGATGCCTCCCCACACCATAACAGAACCACCCCCAAATCGATCATGTCTGATGACGTTAACGTCTTGGAAGCGCTCGTTTCGACGACGCCACACCCTCCTACGTCTGTCCAAAAAATCAACAGTGAACCTTGACTCATCTGAAAACATCACATTGCTCCAGCGTCGATTATCCCAGTGTTGACAATCCCTACACCAACGACGTCTTGCCTGAATGTGATGATCTCTCAAACAAGGGATCACGCGAGGACGTCGGGCACGAAGGTGACCCCTATGCAGTCGATTCTGAATCGTCTGGCCACTGACTCTCACACCAGTGTCTGTTTGAAGACGAGCGCTGATCTGATTTGCTGTGATGACACGATTTCTCAAGGCCAAGGTACGGATAAATCGATCCTGGGCTTGAGTTGTCGCCCTTGGTCGACCTAAGCGTGGTCTGTCCTGTACAGATTGTGTATCACGGTATCTGGACCATAGCCTGCTTATGACAGACTGAGAAACATTCATCGTCCGCGCCACAACCGCCTGTGTTGTGCCGATCTGTAGCATGCCAAGGGCACGTAACCTTTCATTTTGGGTAAGCCGACGCATATCAAAATTTGTTTTCTGGTCACTAAAACAATTAAACTGATGTTTCCACCCTGGAATTCAATGCCACAATGACTGTAACATTCAAAGTCAAGAGTCGTGCAAATCTTGGGTTGGACCCCCATGATGATCCCAAGCATCACCTGCATTCCATGCGGTAGCTATTGGTGCGTTTGGGCGTCACATGTAACTGGAAATGTTTCTTCTGTTAGGTTCTATAGTGACTTTTTTCGTAGTCATTTGCACATTTTAGTATTATGCCCCCAAAATCAAATATCCCCTACTTTTTTTGAATAGTATACATACACCATCCTACCATTACCCATTTACAGCTGGGTAGACTGGAATACAGGGATAAAGTGTCTTA
The DNA here is from genome assembly GCA_963678685.1 of Patella ulyssiponensis. NCBI lineage: Eukaryota > Metazoa > Mollusca > Gastropoda > Patellidae > Patella > Patella ulyssiponensis. The sequence continues at coordinate 95,089,115 of OY783225.1, forward strand.
TTCAAGGACACAAGAACTCGGCGCACAATTCGGGTCTTGAACCTGCAACCATTTGGTCACAAATCCTACTCTCTAACCATTGCGCCAAATCCCTCCCTGTAAACATATTTTGGCAGTGTTGTCAATTTTTCGGTCAATTGGGAGATCAGGCTCCACAAACCATTCTCAGACTTAAGTTGAGAATTTACCCCTAACTTTCAATCACTGTTTATGAGAAATATTTTAAAACGAAAATTATAAAACATTGGACGTAGTTTCTTATTGATGCATTTGAGATATTTAAACACCAAACATTTTATGTAGGGCTAAATTTGAATTAAAATATGGTGAACACATCTTTACTATAGTCTGAGAATGCTTTGTGAACTCAGATCATGTTGAATGAGGTGGAGATCAGGTGGATTGAGGTGGTGATCATATTGATTGAGGTGGAGATCCGGTTGATTGAGGTGGTGATCGAGGTTGATTGTGGTGGATATCATGTCGATTGAGGTGGAGATCATGTTGATTGAGGTGGAGATCAGGTGGATTGAGGTGGTGATCAAGGTTGATTGAGGTGGTGATCGAGGTTGAGTGAGGTTGTGATCTGGTTGATTGAGGTGTTGATCTGGTTGATTGAGGTGGAAATCAGGTGGATTGAGGTGGAGATCAAGGTGGATTGAGGTGGTGATCTGGTTGATTGAGGTGGTGATCCGGTTGATTGAGGTGTTGATCTGGTTGATTGAGGTGGAGATCAGGTTGATTGGGGAAAAGATTGAGGTTGATTGTTGAGGTGGAGATAAGGTCGATTTTGGAGGTCATAATCATACGGCCAATCATCTGTCAGGAATTCTAGAAAACGAAATAGGTCATTTCGGAACTAACATATGGTTCAATTCTATTTCAATACTTCGCTTGCGCGTACGGGTCTTTAGCAGTGGGAAGAAACCAGAGGACCGGAGAAAACCCACCATGGTTAAACAGCCGACCCTACTCCTTGTCACGTACAAACAGGGACTCGAACCCTTGCCAGTTGACCCTCAAGGATTGCATTAAAACAAAAACCGATTAATAAATAATAAGATCTTACATCCAAGTTTTTCTGCCATGCTGGTGGTTTTGGTTTTTTCGATGGCAGATGACTTTCAAAATTATGTCTTCTGGTAGCTTCATGTTCTAACTGATTGACTCTATTACAACTACAGAAAAAAACAACATACATTTATTACCAAATCTTCTATATTGTACTTATTTTTGTTATATGAGCAAACTATACAAAGTACGTTATATCCAAAGTGGATTCCAAACGATGGTGAAGGGGTGTATTACAAAAGATAACATATTCCATAAAATAAGACATTTGGTGAATGAAATGTAATGGGGTTTAACGTCCTGCTGTTCTGCACCATCTGGACTAATAAAGACAGGCATACGCCATACAGTGCACTATGTAGGAAATTTTCTCAAGGTTCTTTTACATGTACACCAGTGTGTACAGGGACCTCAGTTTTTCGTTTCCTATGTTGTCCCTTGACATTTCCTTCATCATGCAGGACTAATAAGGGGGAATCACGCTGGAAAATTCCTGTGAACTTTCAAGGCCAACATCGGGATCAAACACAGTATCTCTAGGTTAGCGAGCCATTGTATCATTCAGTGAGCCACTGTGGCTCCCCCATAATACTTCTATTTGAATAATTGAATATATGTAGTGTGGAGAGGTGTTTAGCAGCAGTAGAAGTAAACTGGTGTGGACAACCAGGAGTAAGTCTCTGGGGTTAGGTGGATACAATCTGTTTGGAGAGAAAGAGAAGTGGGATTTAACGTCCACTTGACACAAACAAGGTCATTTCGGGACTAACAGATGGTTTAATTTTATTTCAATAATTAGCTTTAGTTTAGGGATCTTTAGAAGTGGAAGGAAACCGGAGGACCTGGAGTAAACCCATGAGGTTCGACAGGCGATACTTCTTCTTGTCACGTACAACCCAGGATTTGAAACCACGCCAGTTGAATCAATGACAGGCTTTATGATACAGAGCACACGTGCTAACCATTCGGCCATCCAACTCCCCCGAGTTATTTAGCAGTAGGAGTAAATTTGCCCAGAGAAAAACCCTGTGGGGTTAGGTGGATACAATCTGTTTGGTGTCCTGTACACCTGTCAGACAACTCGGCCATCCAACCTGCTCATGAGATATAAATAAACAAAAATCTTACTCGCTATGAAAGATGACAGCACTGGCAGTTTTTGGTCGATGTAATTTTGATTTTGCACTTGAATATCTGCTAATTGGAGATGATCTGAAGAATAGAAAACGACAAAATAAATTTTAATCACCAATTCTATTTAACATCTCATTGTTTTGGAGTTTCGACTAGGAAAAGCACGTAGTTTAGAAATGATATTAAATGGGGCTGAACATCCTATTGTTCTGCTCCGAACTGTGCTAATGAAGACAGGCATACCCCACGCAATACAGTGTGCTTTGAGGGGAATTTTGCCCAGACAGCAGCACTAAGGCCTACTCTTATATCGAATTACAAACGTCAAGGGATCTTTTACATGCACGCTAATGTGTACACAGGACCTCGTTTTTTTCATACCATCCGCACGACTAACCAGCTGTCCTTGCCAGGCCCTCTTTCCTGCATCATTGACAGGTTGGAACCACGCCAGAAAATCGGGATGAACTTTCTCGGCCAATGCAGGGATCGAACACTCGACCTCCAGGTTAGCAAACCAGGGTCAGACCCACTTATTCACGTACGGTGATCCCCCATACAAATGTATATATTTCGGAAAGATCTTGATTTCCTCTATTCAGTGGTACATAATATTTAACATTTTTTTTATCATTTGACCTCCTGATTAACGTTCCATATGGAAGGTCTGACAGTTTAAGGGTTAAATAAACTTGTTGCAATACCTACAATAAATACCATAAGATCCCCACGGAGCAACTATGTTTCGAGAAAACAATAGTCATATACAGCAGCTTATCCAAAAGGAAAATTGGATTTGACATGTCTTCAAGAAATTGGATCTTTATATAAATAGCTGCTATCGAATTCAAAAGGTTTTTAGACAAAAGGGGTAACTGAATATTGATAAGGTTCATTCTCTCATCACCCAAATGCTTTCCACAAAATTTGAAAAAAAAATGTTGAAAATTTGAAAACATTTTTTCATCCAGATTAAATGTTGGAAAAAAATGTTCCTCTAAATCATCCAGGACAAACATTAGCCATAAATTATTTCGGTCCTTATTTTGTCCCAAACAGTTATTACAATTTTCTTCCCACGTATTAGTGACTTCAAAAAATAATAAAACCTTTTATTTATCCTTTTGTATTCTTGGTAAAAATTGACCTCGTTATGAATCTTGATTCAAATCATATCATAGCACCTGAATCTCACCTAAAGGTAATAAAATAAATTGGAAGGATCCACCACCCATTACCCAAAATATTCTAGTTTAAAGGGAGTAATGCTGAATTTCTTGGAACCTTAAAATCAACGATAATGGGTTGAAAAGTACATATCAATGTACTATGAATGTATGAAAGAAAGAGAAAGAAATGGGGTTTAAAGTCCACTCGACACAAACAAGGTCATTTTGGGACTAACTATGAATGTATGACAGTGATTTATATTTAATTTCTAAAAAAAATTATTGTAATTTGCAATCAAGTATGCACTGTATGTGAAATACCAGAACAATTAAAATTGAACAACAGGTGTTTGTGTACTAATTACTGCTGCATTGTCTTGCAGGATATAATTTGCTTTGTTCACTACAAATGGCGCCAGAAACCATATAATACTGACTCATTTAATGATTTTAAAATGTTATTAAATATTGGATATTCTAAAGATCCCATATTTATTTTCACAGCAAGATACCAAATGGACCAAAATCAAAATCTAATTCAGTGTTTTTAATTTCTAATATAGAAAATATTAAGTTAGAGGTTGAGCTCCTTTAACAGTGAATCACTATTTAGAAGTAACTGGTAGTACGTGAATATACACTTTACCTCATTGATTGTCTGGTAGGTGTCGGAGTAGGAGGAACCGGTCGCTCCACAAAACACAACATTTCGTGTTAATTATGATATATATTATAAAATATATCCTTTCCACAGTAGATAATTATAGAGTTTCACTTCCTATCTTTCCACTGTAAACCACAGTTTGTCACTTTCTAACAAACACTGTCAATTTAATCCATGTTCAATCTCACAGAATTCTACTCCACTTCAGAACAGTACTCAAATTTCACATTTTATATCTGGCTGCATTTTTTTCCCAATATGAATTAAACAAAGTTTTATCTATGGTTAACTTCTAAAATCCATTTCTCCATCTGTGATTTTCGAGATATTAAAAATATATCATATCAAAAACTTTTTCGAAGACATGAATAATATGTTTAAGATCAAATCACTGAAAGCACCTACATCTAAAGCACTGTATGAAAATTAAAATTCAAAGAACCATACAAAAATTAAAAATTTCAAAGCACCATATGAAATCAATATTTTGAAGCACCATATGAAAATCCAAATTAAATCACCATGTCAAAATCGAACTCAATTAAATCACCATATGAAAAACAAATGTCATACATCCTCAATAATCAACTGACAAAGCATCAAGACAGAGAAACAAATAAACATGCGTTTACTTCCTAACAAATATTCTTGTTTAATGGATTTTTGTCTTTTATCTGATCATTTAGGCTACTACTATATCTAATCCTAAACCTTATTTCATAATAGGCTTATTGGTTGTTTTTTGGGGTTCAAGATATCCATTATTAGAAAGATTCCTATTTTAATTGTCTCTAATCCTCATTAATCTTAGATTAATCCAGCTTGAAAAAGACCATTTACACCCACACACCCCAAAAAAACAAATAAATCACCTTTCTTACCCCATCCAACCCACCCCCTAAAAATAACCTGTTTTTGATACAATATGGCAGAATACAACCTGAAATATTACCAATCTGTTGATATAAGAAGGCAGTGAATAAAACGATATGGGACTTGAAGTCTCAACTCACACAACTGTCTGCATCAACACAAGAACAAAAGACGAAAATGTTATTTTACTCTGACAGTGGTGTTACGATCTGTTGTCATTTGGATTTCGAACAGTCAGGTGATTTTTAATGTCTTCTTTGATTGGCATTCAGTAATTGAACATATTAACACAAATTAGGCATTGTGCATCCAAAAAATTGTACCTTGTGTTGTTGATTTTTAATGGTGTCTGAACGACAAGACGAATCCTTGCCAGACCCACCGCGATTCAACACCGACAATCCACAGGTACTTACTTGACCTACAAATTCAAAAACTTTTCTATCCACCAAACAAAATCTTTACAGAAAATCTGTCAAGGGATCTTTTACACGCACGCTAATGTGTACACCGGACCTCGTTTTTCATACCATTCGCACAACTAACCAGCTGTCCTTGCCAGGCCCTCTGTCCTGCATCATTGACAGGTGGGGACCACGCCAGGAAATCTGGATGAATTTTCTCGACCAATGGAGGGATCGAACACCCGACCTCCAGGTTAGCGAGCCAGGGTCAGACCCACTTAGTCACGTACGGTGATCCCCCATACAAATGTATATATTTTGGAAAGATCTTGATTTCCTCTATTCAGTGGTACAAAATATTTAACATTTTTTTTATCATTTGGCCTCCTGATTAACGTTCCATATGGAAGGAATGGTAGTTTGAGGGTTAAATAAACTTGTTGCAATATCTACAATAAATAATATAAGATACCCACGCAGCAACTACGGTTCGAGAAAACAATAGTCATACACAGCAGCTTATCCAAAAGGAAAATTGGATTTGATATGTCTTCAAGAAATTTTATCTTTATATATAGCTGCTTTCTAATTCACAAGGTTTTCAGACAAAAGGGTAACTGAATATTAATAAGGTTCATTCTCTCATCACCCTAATGCTTTACACAAAATTTGAAAAAAAAATGTTGAAAATTTGAAACCAATTTTTCATCCGGAAAGAAGTTAGTATTTTTACTGATTAAATGTTGGAAAAAATCGTTCCTCTAAATTATCCAGGACAAACATTAGCCATAAATTATTTCAGTCCTTATTTTGTCCCGAACAGTTATTACAATTTTCTTCCCACGTTTTAGGGACTTCAAAAAAATAAATAAAACCTTTAATTTATCCTTTTGTATTCTTGGTAAAAATTGACCTCGTTATGAATCTTGATTCAAATCATATCATAGCACCTGAATCTCACCTAAAGGTAATAAAATAAATTGGAAGGATCCACCACCAATCACCCAAAATATTCTAGTTTAAAGGGAGTAATGCTGAATTTCTTGGAACCTTAAAATCAACGATAATGGGTTGAAAAGTACATATTAATGTACTATGAATGTATGACTGATTTATATTTAATTTCTAAAAAAAAATATTATAATTTGCAATCAAGTATGTACTGTATGTGAAATACCAGAACAATTAAAATTGAACGACAGGTGTTTGTGTACTAATTACTGCTGCATTGTCTTGCAAGATATAATTTGCTTTGTTCACTACAAATGGCACCAGAAACCATATAATACATGACTCATTTAATGATTTTAAAATGTTATTAAATATTGGATATTCTAAAGATCCCATATTTATTTTCACAGCAAGATACCAACATCAATATCAATTGATTGGTTGAAATGGACCAATATCAAAATCTAATTCAAGGTTTTAAATTTCTATTTCTAATAATATTATAAAAAATATTAAGTTCGAGGTTGAGCTCCTTTAACAGTGAATCAATATTTAGAAGTAACTGGTAGTACGTGAATATACACTTTACCTCATTGATTGTCTGGTAGGTGTCGGAGTAGGAGGAACCGGTCGCTCCACAAAACACAACATTTCCAGTTAATTATGATATTATAAAATATATCTTTTCCACAGTAGATAATTATAGAGTGTCACTTCCTATCTTTCCACTGTAAACCACAGATTGTCACTTTCTAACAAACATTGTCTATTTAATCCATGTTCAATCTCAGGGAATTCTACTCCACTTCAGAACAGTACTCAAATTTCACATTTTATATCTGGATGCATTTTTTTCCCAATTTTAACAATATGAATTAAACAAAGTTTTATCTATGTTTAACTTCTGAAATCCATTTCTCCATCTGTGATTTTCGAGATATTAAAAATATATCATATCAAAAAGTTTTTCGAAGATATGAATAATTTGTTTAAGATCAAATCACTGAAAGCAGTAATTTTATATGATCAAAACCTACATCCAAAGCACTGTATGAAAATTAAAAATCAAAGCACCATACAAAAATCAAATTTCAAAGCACCATATGAAATCAATATTTTGAAGCACCATATGAAAATCCAAATTAAATCACCATGTCAAAATCGAACTCAATTAAATCACCATATGAAAAACAAATGTCATACATCCTCAATAATCAACTGACAAAGCATCAAGACAGAGAAACAAATAATCATGCGTTTACTTCCTAACAAATATTCTTGTTTAATGGATTTTTGTCTTTCATCTGATCATTTAGGCTACTACTATATCTAATCCTAAACCTTATTTCATAATAGGCTTATTGGTTGTTTTTTGGGGTTCAAGATATCCATTATTAGAAAGATTCCTATTTTAATTGTCTCTAATCCTCATTAATCTTAGATTAATCCAGCTTGAAAAAGACCATTTACACCCACACACCCCAAAAAAACAAATAAATCACCTTTCTTACCCCATCCAACCCACCCCCTAAAAATAACCTGTTTTTGATACAATATGGCAGAATACAACCTGAAATATTACCAATCTGTTGATATAAGAAGGCAGTGAATAAAACGATATGGGACTTGAAGTCTCAACTCACACAACTGTCTGCATCAACACAAGAACAAAAGACGAAAATGTTATTTTACTCTGACAGTGGTGTTACGATCTGTTGTCATTTGGATTTCGAACAGTCAGGTGATTTTTAATGTCTTCTTTGATTGGCATTCAGTAATTGAACATATTAACACAAATTAGGCATTGTGCATCCAAAAAATTGTACCTTGTGTTGTTGATTTTTAATGGTGTCTGAACGACAAGACGAATCCTTGCCAGACCCACCGCGATTCAACACCGACAATCCACAGGTACTTACTTGACCTACAAATTCAAAAACTTTTCTATCCACCAAACAAAATCTTTACAGAAAATCTGTCAATTAGAAATGTAAATGATCCTTTTTCACTAGGTGACCCATGCCCCCTTCCACCCTTGTCCATGGCCCCTTACTCATAGATACAAGATGGTCATTTTATTTATCTCTTTACTGTCTTTATATAACAAGATTATACTAATCTGGGTTAATCCATTAATCTGTCTAATGCTTGTATCAATCAAAATGGTGGAATTATCATTGAGACAGATTAAACTAAACCATATATTAAACAGCTTAAAATACATATTCATTTGGACCTGTTCCTTATTATTTCTGAGAGAGAGAGAGAGAGAGAGAGAGAGAGAGAGAGAGAGAGTTGATGCTTTTTGTCCCATCCAAATGACTAGACACCATTCTCTACCAGGACCTCTGTCCTGCCCAACTGACAAGGGAGTACCATGGTGATATATCCCGAGAACTGGGACAGCATCGGTCTCTTCGAAGCATAGAGATGTTCATCTTACTCAATCTGCTCAAGACTAACTTTGTGAGACTTTGTCCACAACAAGCAATGGTTTTAAAGTTCAGTAATTCAGACAACATTTATAGTTGATATTAATTTGTTTACAAGACAAAACTAAACCAAAATCTCATCAATAAAAAACTTGAAACGTCAATAATTTTAGTTGAAACTTGAGAAAGTCAATAATCTAAGTTAAAAGGTATGAACAAGTCAATAATCTAACATGGAAGGTATGAACAAGTTTTATTCAAGGAGTATAAAATACTTGAAGATTATAATAAACTATTTGATAGATTGGAGGTATATAATATAGTTTGACACTTGATATAGAGTAATATAGATAATGGACTTGTTTTCGATATACACACTGGATATAAAGTAATATAGACACTCAATTTGATAGACAGAGAGGAAATACAATGGGGTTTAAGGTGGGAGAGTGACAGAGATAGGATATACCTCCACTCGACACAAACTAGGTTGGACAGGCGACCATATTCCTTGTCACTTGTCACGTACAACCAGAGAATCGAAACCACGCCAGTTGACTCAATATCGGACGTCATGATACAGCGCACACATGCTAACCATTCGGCCATCCAAGACAGAGAGATGGGGTATACCTTCACTCGACACAAACTAGGTAATTTCGGGACTAACATCTAGTTCAATTTTATTTCAATAATTCACTTGCACATAGGGGTCTTTAGCAGTGGGAAGAAACTAGAGGACCCAAATAAATGGCACGAGGTTGGACAAGCTACCTACTCTTTGTCATGTACAACCGGAGAATCGAAACCACACCAGCTGACTCAAAGACCGACCTCATGATACAGCGCGCACATGCTAACCATTCGGCCATCCAACCCCGCAGGCGTTTAATGTCCTACTGTTCTGCACTGACCGGGCTAATGAAGACGGGCATAAGCCTTCGTACAGTTTGCTATGAGGGAAATTTTGCCAGGACAGCGGTACTACAGCTTAGTCTTAATTTGATTTCCAATTGTCAAGGGATCTTTAACGTGCAAGTAGACACTCCAATATTACTACAGTTTTGACACTCAAGTCGTACTCATAGATATAACACAATATAAAGGTAGAGATAGAGCCAAATGGGGTTTATGTCCACTCGAGACAAACTAATTTTCTTTATTCTGTAGAATAATATTCTGTAAATTACACTTTGAAAAAAACTGTACAGCAAATCCTGTGGTATTCTGTCTGTATAACAATCTATAGGAACTGACAAAATTCTACACATTTTGGTCAGTTTTAAACAATTGATACTTTTATTTCTCCATATTTTTAAATACTTTAAACTTTAGATAAGTAGTAATATATAATCTCAACTTTCCACAAGCAATAATCTTAACTTTCCATAGTAATAATTTTCTGTAATACCGTTACTCGCAATTCACAACTTTCCACAAGTATAAGTAATACTTTTAATTTTCCACAAGTAAAACGGTTACCTTTCCTCAAGCAATATATTTAACTACTGAGAATATTTAACAGTATTTTTATTAAATGTGACCTGCTCCCACGAAACCAAGCGCTTGTCACACAACTTTATTTTGTACTACCGGCACAAAAGCAAAAACTGTATGCCTTCTTGTTGCTGTGAATGAGCCAAACTTAACTCCATATCAAACAGCAAATTTAAAAGGATAAAATTTATGGAAAAGTGAGGCATGGAAATATGACCGACGGTATTTCATTTGAAGAAATTAAATTCTGATCAGGTACTGGTAGATACTGTATAACATTTCCACAAATTACCTGTGAAGATTACATGGTATATTTCTGTATAAGCTTACAACTCAACAGTCAACACATCCAAACGACAATACAATAAAACCACATACACAACATTTTCTCGAACACATCCAATTAAATAATCTTTCACCGTACACAATTAAACTAGTAGTAGGTTAAACATTTCCGTGCACACATCCAGAAAACTTCACGGTTTAGATTAAACTTTCCTGACTAACAAACAACAAATACATCCATTCCTTGATCACATCAAACCAAATTAAAATAGTTTTTACACAAACTAAACATATATCTGCAATCGACAAATCTAATAAAAACAATGTTGTCGATATAAAATATCCGTAAAAGAAGAAAACATACAGGTTAATAAGTTTTAACACAATTTGAAATTAGTAAATGCAGGTGAATATTGATCTAAGCTGATATTGCACCTTATACCATGCTAATAGTAGATATTTGTTTAATATAAAAAACCTAGTAACTGGGGTAAGACCACTGTCTATAAGTTTAACCCTATATCTATAAAACATACTGATCATTCTGTGTTATTAAATAGATAAACAGGTCTACACCCTAACAATACAAGTAACTAGTGTATAATATAACTAATATATATCACAGATATCTATAGACCTATCATGAATAATAAACAGTTTATTGTTGAATTGTTGCTGTCTATTATACCTATACTATCAATACAGACTTCAATCAGTAATTGAATATCAACAACATTAAGCCGTGTTCACATCGGATATTCATTTTAGTAGTTGCAAGGGATTTAAAGTCCCAATCAGGATGGGCCTCATTAAAAAAGAGAGAGAGTGAGAGAGTGGGAGACACAGAGACAGAGAGAGAGACAGACAGACAGAGACAGAGAGAGAGACGGACAGACAGACAGAGAGAGTTTGCTTGTGTGTAGGGTCCTTTATATAGCAGTGGCAGGAAATTGGATTAACACCCATGAGAGGCAACTGGTCTTGGTCACATACAAGCGTGGAAACAAAACCACACCACTGACCTTATGATCTAAAGCGCACACTTTAAACCATTCACTCAACGAACCTTGTAGTCAGTGTGAACGTGGGGTGTAGACTAATGAGTATTCCATACCGATTGTAAAGGTAGGTTGAAAGACACATCAATAACAAGTCTGATGACCAATGAAGCATATAACTTGTTTTATTATTACACACAGAGGTACTGTATATTTACCAGTTTTATTCTAATGTTCTCTGGGTGATACAGCAAGTGTCTACAGTAAGTACAGGTGATCTATCACAACTATCACAAGTACAAGAGATCTATCAATAAGTACAGGTGATCTATCAAAAAAAGAACTATCACAACATTTGTGATCGATCTATCACAAGAATATATTTACAATTACATGCTTCTAAAATATATAATTAATATTTTCTAACAAAAAGGCTGTGGACTAAGTAGGGGAGACATTTGCTCTGTTAATGGTAATCTATACACAGAGAGAAATGGGGTTTGATGTTCACTCAATATAAACTAGGCATTTCGGAACTAACACATGAACTTTAGCACTGGTAGGCAATATAAGAGCTATATCAGCATATTGCAGGTCTTTCTTTAGGTCTTCAATGATATGTAAATCATTTATTTGACATTAATTAACTTAGCAAGCCCTTAATGTCAACTCTCGATGGCATCAGATTCTGAAGATTTTCTATAGAATTAAATACAATTGACAGTTGATGGTTTAATTCAAGAATGGATAATCAAGACTTTGTTTATTATCTTAACAATGATAGCCATGAAAATCAAGGCTACACGGTTCTTCTAATGCTAATTGGCTTGGAGTGAAGTAATTTGACTGAAATTTTCAATATTGGTCATTTTAACATTATTTACATAATCTTTTGGTTTAGATTCAATGAAATTGGAAAGAAATCCATCAAACGATTTTATCCAACACTTACAGAGAGAGAGAGAGAAATCAGCTTTAATGTTCACAATCAAGATCATTTTCAATTTCATTTCAATATTTCGCTGAGCGTAAGGATCTTTAGCAGTGAGAGAAAAACGGAGGACCCGGACAAAACCACAAGGTTGGAGCGGCTACTGATCGACACTCACAACCGGGGAATCGAAACAACACCAGTTGACTCAATGACAAAAATTCTGATACAACGCATACATGCTCACCATCCCGTTTTAAGATTCAAATTTCACACTACATTATAGTTTGTAAGGTATTTAATAAAGACCCCTCATATGATGTTCAAAAGCTTTACTGTTTCAATATATGACATCATATTTGTCTGTTAATAAATTCAGAGGTTATTTGATTTAGATAAAAATACAAAATCATACAACTAGTGAACTATACTTACACTTTTTTCTTCAGCGACATATTTTATATGATGACATCAACAATACAATCAGACAATATTCCTATCCTTAAACTCAATTTAACGTCACAATAACTGTTTTTACTGAGAAACGAAATGCAACGAGGTTGAACTTTTTATCGAGGTTGAACTTTTTATCGTACTATTTTTCTGCAGTATTCCATGTCTGACCAGCCAACTTAAAAATCGTATCCATGGGCCTGGATAATGTAAACAACACGATTACGGAGTGGTGTGTTATCTTATTACCATATAACATAACATTCACACTGATGATTCTTTCATTTAGTGTTGGATCATTTCAACAATCCTACGTTAACGAAAATAAACTTCAAGAATCTACCATTCACTTCCATTTTTCGTAAAATATCAAATTTTTAAATGACTTATCCACAATAAAATATACTGATTATTTAACAGTTAATATCTGAGGCAGATAATTTCCTGGCTTCGATTTAACTGGATTCAAAAGAAACCCAGCAAAAAACCTAGGTGGCGTGAGTTGGCTATACTCATCGTATATCTGTCACTCCTGAACGAAAGAACTCAATCATTTTCTAACCGATATTTCTTTTGGAGATTTGACTTTTACGATGATATAGTTTGCAAATAGATTCCAACCACTCAAATGAAGATTCAAGACTTTAACTACCAGTGGTAAACATTTAACCACAAATATAACGCAATCTTTATACAGGCGTTAACTTCTTTTCCAACCAGGTATTTTCTTATACGTCTGATTATTCCACTTACTTTCTTCTCTTCACAACAATCTTTGATCCGTAATGTTACTAATGATTTTATTTGCCAACGTTAACGAGACTCTTTTCATGGTGTCATTATTAACGAGAGTTTTAGTGACAGGAAGTGATTAGTCGAGTGATTGATTGGTTATTTCTATTGGAATCAATCAATCCTATTAGAGACGAAATCAATAAATACTGAGTTTTGATTGGTTATTACAACAATGTTTATTGTCAATCATTCAAAGAGAATGACATTGGGTTAAAGGTCAATTCAACACAAAGTAGGTCATTTTGAGACGAACATATGACACCATTTATTACGAGTCCCATTTTTCAGGGTGTGGTCAGACAGATATTAGGATGACCCGACTGAGGGGTAAGAGAGTGAGATGTCTGATGACGTTAACGTCTTGGAAGCGCCCGTTTCGACGACACCACACCCTCCTACGTCTGTCCAAAAAATCAACAGTGAACCTTGACTCATCTGAAAACATCACATTGCTCCAGCGTCGATTATCCCAGTGTTGACGATCCCTACACCAACGACGTCTTGCCTGAATGTGATGATCTCTCAAACAAGGGATCACGCGAGGACGTCGGGCGCGAAGGTGACCCCTATGCAGTCGATTCCGAATCGTCTGGCCACTCACTCTCACACCAGTGTCTGTTTGAAGACGAGCGCTGATCTGATTTGCTGTGATGACACGATTTCTCAAGGCCAAGGTACGGATAAATCGATCCTGGGCTTGAGTTGTCGCCCTTGGTCAGCCTGAGCGTGGTCTGTCCTGTACAGATTGTGTATCACGGTATCTGGACCATAGCCTGCTTATGACAGACTGAGAAACATTCATCGTCCGCGCCACAACCGCCTGTGTTGTGACGATCTGTAGCATGCCAAGGGCACGTAACCTTTCATTTTGGGTAAGCCGACGCATATCAAAATCTGGTTTCTGGTCACTAAAACAATTAAACTGATGTTTCCACCCTGGAATTCAATGCCACAATGACTGTAACATTCAAAGTCAGAGTCGTGCAAATCTTGGGTTGGACCCCCATGATGATCCCAAGCATCACCTGCATTCCATGCGGTAGCTATTGGTGCGTTTGGGCGTCACATGTAACTGGAAATGTTTCTTCTGTTCGGTTCTATAGTGACTTTTTTCGTAGTCATTTGCATATTTTAGTATTATGCCCCCAAAATCAAATATCCCCTACTTTTTTTGAATAGTATAGTTCAAAATTTTGTTTCACTTATCTTTACTACACTAGAAACTGGAAGAGTTGTTATCATTAATGTGTTTTGAATGGTGTGGGAGATTGGCAATCTGTAAGGGTGAGCTTTTGATAATAATAATAATAATCGTTTTCTATAGCGCTGAACATTCAGTTAGTCTGATGTGTTAATCTAATGTCTGATGTCATAGGGTCAAAAGCCACTCGTATGACCTCTGATGTTACCTATCGCTACAACCAGTCAGATCTTCATGTAGATCTGTATTAAAATCAGATTGGGGGGTTGGGATGGCCTAGTGGTCTAGAGTGCCACGCTTCGACCTCTAGCTGCCCGGTCACCTAT
This sequence comes from Patella ulyssiponensis, assembly GCA_963678685.1. NCBI lineage: Eukaryota > Metazoa > Mollusca > Gastropoda > Patellidae > Patella > Patella ulyssiponensis. The sequence goes on from OY783225.1 coordinate 95,104,299, forward strand.
GGCTTGCGGCTGTGGTTTTGATCCCTGGTGTGAGCGTATGTGGCATGGAGATAGGGGCGCCTTCTCAACCTCGTCGGTTTCCTCCGGGCACTCCGGTTTCCTCCCACTGCTAAAGACCCCTACGCGCAAGCGAATTATTGAAATAAGATTAAACCATTATGTTAGTCCCGAAATGACCTAGTTTGTGTCGAGTGGAAGTTAAACCCCATTTCTCTCTCTCTCTCTCGCTCTCTCTCTCTCTCTTTAAATCAGATTGACACTGCCTGATTACTAACAATTTTAACTACCGCAACTAAAACATAAACTGACAACTTTGATCCATTAATGTTGTATATTTTCATTTATTTCAGTTATTTGTTGTCTAGTCAAAAATAAGTTAAACGTCACAGTGCTAGAGAGGTGATTATGGACGTTTAATGAATATATATCACAATTTTATTTATATATCACATTTGAGACCAAAAGAAAGACCTTCAATAGGCAGATTTTCTCTTTTACCTAATGGCAATGCATCTTGAATAAAGCTATTAAAAATTCTATCCAATAGTTTGCATGGTGCACAATGAAAATATCACTTTCAGAGATTTAATTGACTGTCCGAGCATCTTCTTTCTTGGGTACAGTAAGCAATTATTCATCATAAGCTTACAAGATATTGTTTTAAATGCATGCTTTCTTTGTCAAGAGTGAAAAATGCAAAAAACCAAACGTTTGAAAAGTTTTTTTGTTTTTAAATTCTTACTCATAGACTACTTAGAGTGCTTGCAAGTTTGTGAATGGGACAGAGAGATGGACAATATATAAAATGTACACATAAGTGATCTACAGACTTACTTACTTCGGGCGTTTCGCACCACTGTAGCCAAGTTCATGAATATTAAAATAAGACTTAAAATGGTTGACTCCTTGATGTGGTGACGATTCTACTGATTCTGGTATAAACACAGGACTGTCATAGAAACCTGCATCTGATGATGTCATCGACATAAAATGGTTCTGAGGAGTGTTCGGTGGGTTTAGACCAGTGACACTCATATTCATATCAAATTCTACTTTATTAACTGTGATCTAAATCTAAAATTAAAAGAAATTTGTGTTTACAGATTTACAGGCAATTTATAACAATCTACTTATAAATAAATGAAATGAAATGAAATGGGGTTTAACGTCCTACTTTTCTGCACCTGACCTGGGCTAATGGAAGACGGGCATACGTCATACAGAGTGCTATGAGGGAAATTTTGCCTGGGTAGCGGCGCTATGGCCTACTTTATATCGAATTCCAACTGCCAAGGGATCTTTTACGTGCACGCCAATGTGTACATGGGACCTTGATTTTTTGTCCCATCCGAATGACTAGGCAGCTGTCCTTGTCAGGCCCTCTTTATGCATCACTGACAAGGCGAAACCATGCCGTAAAATCGAGATGAACTTTCTCGGCCAATGCAGGGATCGAACACCCGACCTCCAGGCTAGCGAGCCAGCGCCTTGCCCACTTAGCCACCGTGATTCCCTACTAAGAAATAAAACTATAAGCGAGAGAGAGAGAGTTTAACATCCACTCAACATAAACTAGGTGATTTCGGCACTAACAACATATTATGGTTCAATTTCATTTCAATAATTCGCTTGAGCGTACTGTAGCGGTGTCTTTAGCAGTGGGAGGAAACAGAAGGACCCAGAGAAAACCCACAAGGGTTGGACAGGCCACCCTATTCCTTGTCTCGTACAAGCGAGGAAGCGAAACGACGAAAGTTGACTCAATGACAGACCTCATAATAAATCAATACAACGAGGCGCACGCTAACCATTCGGCCACTTCCTAAAACTAATACTGTACCCATTCCTAAAAGGTCAAGGCTCAAGGGAAAGGGTCTAATATAGAGCGAAGCTCTAAAGCAACGCGCGAAGCCCGGTGCTTGAGCAAAGCTCTTTTCTGGTAACACAGGAGCGTAAGCAAAATGTCACCCACAGACTGTTGATTAAAAAAAAAATCAGACCGGAACCGGATACACTGGGCAAAATTGGCAATGCGCATGTCTGGCAATGCGCATGTCAGCGCAAGAAATATTTCTATGACACGCCGAATGAATGACGTCACATATTGACGTCAATGAAAATTCTCACACTTTTTTGTTCTTTTTGCAAAAACCAGCTTCGCTCTACTCAGGCAAGGCCTGTTACATATTATTTTAGACTATTTTAAAGATTTAAAATAAACTAAATGGGCAAAAATGTTAAAGAAATCAAATCCAAAAATAAAAGATTTCATCGGGGAAGAGACGATGATAGAAATAAAAACAAACTTGAAACGCCTAAATCTATCAAATCAAAGGTAGATTATAAGACTGGTAGGCCAAATCGAAGTTTCCATGACAGAAGAGAAAGCACTTGATCCTGGGTGTTTCTTTTTTAATATTAATGTTACCTTAGACAATCAGAAAGTCTTTATTGTTTTGCTTTTATTGACAGATGAAATAAAACGTTGGCTAAAGATGGCCATATTGTTTCTATGTGACAACATCCGGTTTATTTAGCAAGAGTAGCCCCCCTTTCCCTAAAAATCAAAATGTCCATGGCATTGATCTAAGCATACGAATGTTCCGAGCGAGGTTCAAATTTGTGCAACATGGAATGTTTTTCATCTTTGTTTGGAATTTTCTAATCAGACTTCAATGGGGACTAAGACTAGTAATTTTTCCCTTGATTCTTGTTCTCCCCTCTTTCTGAATTTTTGGGTTGACTTTTTGGTCTAGAGGTGTAAAGTGTCTTTCTGCAGAGCAATCATTGGGTCGGAAGTGAGATTTTCGCCCCAGTCAACATCAAATCCCCGTAGCAAAAAATCTATACGGTCAAAATGTGGTCCCCATTGTGCCTATAAAGATTGGAACCAACGAAATGTTGAGAAGAAAGCTACAGCCTGAAATGTTACAGTCATTTAACCAACCTGTTTCACAGAGAATTACTAACGAATTATCCCAATCTGTTTCACAGAGAATTACTTACGAATTATCTCTGTAACGGATGCCTGTCCAAAACACGTGCGTTGACTCCCAGCAAACACAAAACATTTAAAAAACGTTTTTTCTTGGTTTCTAAAAGGTTAGGTAAAAAAATATGTTTATTAAACGTTTTTTAAACGTTTGAAGTGAAAGTTTTTACGAAATTTTCGATAAACATTGATAAAAACGTTTAATATATGTTTAATCAACGTTGATAATTAACGTTTTCTTACAAAACATTTTTTTAACGTTTGCACTGAAACGTTGTAAATATGACTTTTTTTTTAACGTTTATGAAACGTTTATAAAGTCCCAATAAATAGGTATAAATTACCCTACACGTCATATGAAAAAAATAAATTTTAAAAACATTTATTAAACGTTTAACACACGTTTATAACTTACGTTGCCTGACAAACATTACTTTAACGTTTACGTGAAACGTAATAAATATGTATTTTTGTTATGTTTTAGAAACGTTTATAATAAATGATAATATAAACGTTTTTTTAATGTTTCTTTAAGGTTTTTATATATTTACCAAAAAGAATAACTGTAACTATAAAGATCGATAAAAACGTTTTTGTTTTTGCAAAATAGGCGTACCTACTATATTTAATGAATATAAAAAACCAATAAGGGTCCAGATTACCTTATCTTATAAATATTTTTTAAAACACCCCCAATGTTGACAGTTGACCCAAATTTAAGCATCTTTCCGCCATAGAAGGAATGCCAGCCAAACTTGATGTCTGTACTTTTATAGCTGTGGTAAATTATCAAGTTTAAGAGGTTGTTGCAGGGTGTAGTAGTTGACAATTTGGTATGTTATTAATTAATTTTTTGTGTCCATTAAGAAATAATTATTATTTATAACAATTAATTGTGTCGATAATTATATAGATTATTTTCGACTCGTACCCTTTCCACTTGGCGTAGCCAAAATTCTATTGTCATTTTATTATAGAGCCCTCCTTGCAAAGTAAATTGACTATTTTAGGTTTTATTACATCCTAATTGATTGATATAATGAATGCATTTGTCTTGCACATATATATGTTTTACTTTAGTCCAGAAACTTTAGTGTTTTTATTTTATAATTATAATGCATTTGAATCATTTAGTTTTGGGTTAATTGTTATGTCTGGAACTGGAAGAGTCTATTTCAATTGTAGTATTGTATAATGGACTGTTCTATTATCTATCATATTTAAATTGATAGGGTTTCAAATTTCATGTATTGTTCAGAGAAGTTAATTTCCCTTAGTTTCCACATAGGCCTACTGTATAACTTACGATTTGTATTTTATCTATTTTTACAGTTAATCCATGATCATCCCAACTGATTGTTTAAGGACAGAATAGTTACCTATTATAGAACGTTTTAGTCTTCTTTTATCATTTAGCGATTACAGTTATTCTTAGAGGTCGACTGAATTGTGTACTGTTTTATAAACTTTCATCTGTTTAGTGGAGTCGTATTATTATAAAATGATTAACACTCGAAATTTATTATAGGCTAGAGTTTACGTCGGTGTTTTAGTTGAATTTGAAGCCGAGAAATGCCAAATTGGAGGAATTATTGGCTTTTTAATAATATTTAGGAAATAAAATTTTTACCTGCGCACATGGATTTGTGAAGAAGATTATGTTTTCTACCAATTACACAAAAAACATTCTAGAATATTAATAAATAATACAGAAGAAGATTGTGCAAAATATCGCAAGTTTTCAAATATGCAGAACTCGTTTTAATACAACTTAATGGAAATTGGAGCCGTTGTAAGCTATATAGTCATATTCATACAGTGTATTCATGTATGTCTGTCTACAGTTAAAAAAGACAAACGTCTGGATCAGTGACAGTGGTGGTCTACTTCAATGACTGTTGAGTGTTGTCGTAATGTGTTATAGACTATTAGCCCTAGTTTGATTTATCCAAATGCAATTAAAATAAATATATGTTACAATATTTATTTATTTTCTTTTTAGCTACCAGCTTTAGATTTTTTTTATGGTCAGTCTTGTAGGTCAAATATTGCAGTTGGTAGATATTTAATTTATTTCAGTGATGGGATGGAGTGGGTGGATGGTTGAATGGTCATTGAGTCAACTGACGTGATTTTGATTCCCCGGTTGTATGTGACAAGGAGTAGGGTTGCATATCCAACCTCGTGGGTTTTCTCCGGGTCTCCCCATTGCTAAAGACCCCTACCAACTTTTAAATTTTTAGTTCATATTTTATGACTCACATAAATCTGAGGATTCCTCTGGTGTCACTTGTTTGAATCAATATGGGTAACGGAATGAAAATATAATGAATACAGAGGTGTTTCTATTACCTAATGACATCAACATTTACAGTCAACACAAACGCTAAAGTAATGTACAAACAAAAATATATGACTGAGGAAGAAACTATTTTAAAGGACCAAATAAAAAACGTTTTTTATATTAAATTAAAAAACGTTGATAAAACGTTCAAATTAACATGTCCAAGAACGTTTTTAAGACGTTTATTTTATGTTTTTTCAAATGTTTTTTTCGACGTTGTTTTAATGTTTCTATTACGTAAGAAAAAACGTTAACCAAAACGTTTTAGAAACGTTAAAAAGAGTCCACAATTTGAGGTTTTTTAAACTTTGAAAATAAACGTTTTGGAAACCTAACTAAAACGTTTTTAATACGTTTAAAAGATGTTTAATTGTTTGCTGGGCTGCACGCCCCGTAGTCATTGGCTCAACGGCTCGTGCTATGTTTACTTAACACCTAACTGCTTCGGGCAAAATGATGCATTTTACTCATTTTAATACCCGTTTACACTAAATAGGAAATATTTTTTAACTACAAATACTTCAAAAGTCTTTATTTATTTTTCTTTTACCTCAAAAAAATGTTTGAGAATTTAATTTGTCGGAGTAAAAAAGTTAATATGCCGTACTCATTAAGCCTCGTCGATGTCATGCTTATCAGTGATTGTAGCGGCCAAGCGAATATTCACTGCGGGATCAGTTTGGAATTATCCCTGTAACGGATGGCTGTCTAAAACACGTGCGTTGACTTGCACGCCTCGTAGTCATTGGCTCAACAGCTCGTGCATTGTTTACTTAACACATGACTGCTTCGGGCAAAATGATGCATTTTACTCATTTTAACACCCATTTACACTAAATAAGAAATATTTTTTAACTACAAATACTTCAAACGCCTTTATTTATTTTTCTTTTACCTCAAAAAAATGTTTGAGAATTTAATTTGTCGGAGTAAAAAAGTTAATATGCCGTACTCATTAAGCCTCGTCGATGTCATGCTTATCAGTGATTGTAGCGGCCAAGCGAATATTCACTGCGGGATCAGTTTGTCATTTAACATTGAAGTCAATGGGCAAAGAATTACTAGTCTGAATCCATAACGTTGCAGCGTAAAATTGAGTTGTTTCCCTTACACCAACACGCACATTTTGGGGATTCACCGTCCCGAATCGACCGAATTACAATCGAGTGACGCAGAATTCTGTCCTGTCACAGTTCTTCCAGTCCCGACAGCTGAGGTGGAGTGAGTAGAATCGTGACGTATTCCTAGGTAAAAAATATGTTTCAGCTGTCATGATTGGTTGAGATATTTGTATTTCTTATACAGTCGACACATGCGTTGTAGGCCCTATTCCGAAATTCTCCGTTTTACTCGATTGACACCAGTTTTGGAATGTAATTCCGGAATTGTGAATCGAGCATCGATGTTTAACATTTCAAATGATTTCATTCTTCGGTAAAAAAAAATATAAAGATTGTTTATACGACTGGAAATCAAATAAAAACAGGTTTGAGGTCCTACTCTTTGGCGCGAATGGGTATATTTATGTCATAGCCTATTGTGTGCAATGAGGGAAATGTTGCTCATACAACGGCATTTTGCCTATTTTGTTTTACGTACCATTTGAATGGCTAGACGATGTTCCCTTTCACCTGTTTCGGTCTATGCTGTAGGGGAAACTACATTGAAATACCCTAGCCAACACCGAGACTTCGCCGTGAGTGAGCCAGCACCTTACCCGCTGAGCCTAGGACGCTGGCTCACTAACCCGCAGGTCCCGTGTTCCATCTCAATCCCTGCGTTAGCCGAGATAGTAAAAGGACAACGTGTAGTCGTTCGGATGGGACGAAAACCGAGATCCCGTGTACACCTTTTCGTGCACATTAAAGATACCACACTAAGACGCCAAATCACATTCCTTTTCATTACCCACTGCCTGAGCCATCAACATCTGTCCCGGGAAATCGTTTTCAAAAATCTGCTTTTTCAAACCAAAACGGATCGAGTTTGAATTTTTACAACTTTGGTATCAAGTAAGATTACACATAGATTAAAACAATTTATATGTATTTCAAAAATTTATATAAAGCCAGAGTTCCTCAGCTTAAAAAAACTACGAGATGTCGAAACAAGTTTGCACTGGGTGTAAAAAGGATAAGGAAACAAGACACGCGACCTTTGTTGACAGCTGCCGACTGTAAGGGCGTTACATTACATTATTTACTGGTTGTACTTATATATTCTAACACCCTTGTCATGTCGGATCATCCTGTCTCATGTTAGTCACATAATTTATGTAAAAATCCCTTCAAAATGTTGTTTTTCTGTTCGCCTAGCCTCGGTCATCATTACTAAAATCATTAATATAAACAGCATAGTCTCAGTCTCGATTATCCATGTTTTAAATTTAATTATCAATGGCCGTTAAGCAGCATATAGGAATCTAATCCAGCCAACATCGAAGACTAGCCTAGACATCGAGAGTTTATTATGGTCTGGATAAGTTAATTAAAGTCTAATTGATAATTAAGATAACATTTCAGGCCTAAAGAAAGACTTGTAATTGGCACATTTAGCTCTTGCATAATGCATGTTTAAAGACTTTTAGCAAGTGTAAATTCCTGACCCGTATAGCGTATCGGTTTTGCGTGTGACGCCATCACTGCGTGTGTATTTCTCATGTGATATGGCAGCACGTATCGAACACTTTCAAACGAAAAGGTCCCTATAAAATAGTAGTCTTTTTACCGTATTATTTGCTACTTTTTGACGTTGAAATATTGTGCCATAGCATTTATATGAATCTATGTGTACCCTATACGTGCTAAATTCAGTGGCGGCGCCAAGGGAGGACAAGGGGGATGGGGGTGCAGATCTAGTCTGCCCTCTATTTGCCCCCCCCCCAATAATTTTAGAAAATAAAAAAAAATTGTGATACGCTTTGGTAATCACCTTCTACGGTGATTAAATCCCACATCCCTACTCAGTCATAGACTTGCATGTTGAGTGATTTTTTACCAAGCCCATCCTGCTGTAAACCCACTTGAGAAGTGCTTTTTACGATCCTCAAAGGTTTTGGGTATAGGTTCAACGTGTCGAGAATATGCATTCACTTGATATGCTCACTCCGTTAGTTTGACACCTCCCTCTTTTTTCGGATAAGGTGGTGATTTGGCGACGAACTTTATCTGGCCAGCTCTATTTATTTCGACGACCAGTGTCTGAAATGCTAAATCGCGGCATTCCCGGCAGTCTATTTTACATAGTGGCGAAAATATTCATTCAATTTGAGTCACTCACCCCGCCCGTTTGGCACTTTCTTTTCTGGTCGGATAAACTACTGATTAGGCGACAGGCGGTATCTGTTAAGCTCTATTTATCTCGACGATCAATTTTGAGGTTCGCAAGTCCGTTCATTTAACAAAATATAGTTGCGAAAATATTCATTGACTTTGAGTCACTCACTCCGCACGTTTGACATTTTCCTCTCTGGTCGGATAAACTAGTGATTTGGCGACAGGCGGTATCTGTTAAGCTCTATTTATCTAGATGGTCAATGACTGAAATACTGCCAGATTGCATTTCGGGCACTCTACTTTTCAAATTATTGGGGACGTCGTTGAGTTTCATTTGACACTTTCCTTTCTGGGGTCGAAAAGACTAGTGCATAGGCGACAGACCTCATCCTATCAGCTCATTTATCTCTACGATCGGTGCCTGAATACTGTCAGGCAGCATTTCCAACAGTCTATTTTTCAAAATATTCTTGTTAGGTCCCCAAAACCCCAACAAGGACTCGCTGACAAGGGTACTTCGTTGAGGTTGGCAAGTCCGTTCGTTTGCCACTTTGATCTCTGACCGGATAAACTAGTGATCAGGCGACGGACAGTATGTGGTCTGATTTATTTATCTCGACGATCGGTGCCTGACTGAATACTGCCAGACAGCATTTCCGACGGTCAATTTTTCAAAATTCCTGGGGGCGGTCCCTCATACCCTCCATAAGTTCTCCCTACTTTGGCGCTCGTGAGTGGGATTCGTCGAGGTTTGCAAGTCCGTTCGTTGGCACTTTACCTCAACGATCATTGCCTGAAATACTGCCAGGCTGCATTTCCGGCAGCCTGTTTTTCACAATTTTCTACCCCTAGTTGAAGCTCGTGGCTTTGCCCCCTTAATTTCATTGCCTGAAATACTGCCAGGCTGCATTTCCGGCAGCCTGTTTTTCAACATTTTCTGGGGGAGCCCCCCCCCCCACACCTGCAGTTTAAGCTCGTGGCTTTGCTCCCTTAATCTTGGACTTTGCCCCATCTTTGCCCCTCCAACCACCGACGGCTGGCGCCGCCACTGGCTACTGTAAATCTGTAAAAGGGGTATATACTTTCTGAAATGATACATTAGTGAATCCAAAAAATGATGTGGAGTCAAAGTCGAAGATTTCTAATAAGATTCGACACTATGTTTTTTTAATTGTACATAGCTCAGCGACTGACGAGCGATTTTACTCCCTACTGATGTTGATCCAATCTGTTTCACAGAGAATTACTTACGAATTATCTCTGTAACAGATGACTGTCCACAACACGTACGTTGACTTCACGTGGCGTCAGTCATTGGCTCAACGGCTCGTGCAATGTTTACATAACACCTAACTGCTTCGGGCAAAATGATGCATTTTACTCATTTTAATACCCATTTACACTAAATAGGAAATATTTTTTAACTACAAATACTTTAAACGTCTTTATTTATTTTTCTTTTACTCCAAAAAAATGTTTGAGAATTTAAACTCATTAAGTCTCGTCGATGTCATGCTTATCAGTGATTGTAGCGGCCAAGCGAATATTCACTGCGGGATCAGTTTGATGTTGATCTTGGTAGATAACTGCCATCATGCTGTAACAGAACTAAGCCCACCTCGGCTACTTGACTCCCATTTGAATACAAGACGCGTTATTCGCCAAAAGTTAAAATAAATTATGTTAATAAAGGAGCCCTGTCGTTGGCCAATGCAATTAAAGTAGCCAGATATAACTCCACTCAGCATAAACACGTTGGACTGAAATTTTCAATATAGGCCTATTCATTTTTCATTATATATTTTTGAATTAGGCCTACTATTATATCAAAAGCCGCCAAATCTGTATCGAAACCTCGCATGGTGCCTCTGCAACATATTGATGTATAAAAACACTAACACAGACACCAGTGATGTAATGCGTAGATGACTTTTATTGTCTGTAAATATAACAAATTATACAAGACAGAAACCTGCTGACGTCATACCACAAAACGATATAGTTACCATGGTGATATATAATATATTATCGCTGGACGTCATCTAAATATACATTTATTTCAAAAATAAAACATATTGGCTTCATCGTATACTTTCATGAATACACTTATAACAACACAAATTTATGTTACCATGGTCACGGAACAAATTACCATGGTGACTGAACAGATCTGGTTATCCAGTGTATAAAATCAACATTTTACAGTATAATATATAGCATATTAATGATAATAAGAAACTGGACAATCGAGAAATTAAAAGAATAATGACAAGACTGGACATCGACGTCATTCGTTCAATAACTAGGCCTACATTCTAAATGCAACGAGTAAATAAACTTATAATTATGAATTATAATAATAATAATATAATATGACGATATTGATACACATAATAATAATAATAATATTAAAACGATTCATTAAAAACATGATAGAGAATAATGATTACGATAGACGGGGGAGGGCAATTTTTAAAATCATTATCTATAAGTCCAGCCTACTCCCATGGGTATTCTTTTTTACATAGCAAGGTAAATTAACTATAATATTTAACGACTTTTCTCTCCATGTCTGTAATTTGGTTTACAATAAAATAGAACAATTCCTCTCTCTATAGTACCGATTATATGGATGACGTGACAGTTTAATATTAACAAATGAAAATATAAAAAAACAAACGAATTAAGATATTATATTTCTCCTGTTTGATAAAACAAAAACAAAACAGGGTTACCGTCAGTCCTCAAGTTATATAATATATGTTTTTATTTCTTTCTTTATTTATATTATGCTATGTACAGTGATTAGCACTTTTAAATAATGACGTCACGGTCTGGTACGAGAATTAGCGAGGCTTGTCAAGGCAAAGATGGCGTCCATTTCTTTCTGTCTCATATCCTCCTCCTGTTGACTGAAATATAAATTATTAAATGTGTATAATATAAGATATATAATGGTATACGGTGTGTTGAATACTATATAAGGTATGTATTAATATAAACATACCGGCGCGTGACTGGGTCGCCTAGCAACGACCTTACGACCAATGGGCAGGAGCCTGGAGGGCGCGGGAGATCGCGTCCGCCAGATTGGAAATTTTGATGAGGGAGAAACCGCCCCCCCCCCCCCCGAAGACTTTGCGGTTAGTCACGCCAGGAGACCCCCACCCGACCCCACCATTTTAGTGCACACGCCGTTGGTAAACGTTAACTGTACATGAATGAAATAAAATGGGGTTAACATCCCGCTTTCCTGCTCCGTCTGGACTAACGAAGACAAGCGTTCGCCATTCAGTGTGCTATAAGGTTAGGCCCGGTGAGCAGCACTGCGGCCTAACCTTACTTCGAATTCTTATTGTCAAGGGATCTTTTACGTGCACGACATTGTCCTACCGTGTAACGAAATCGCACCCGAGAATCCTCAGGCACTCTCCCGCACAGAAAGAGATGTTTGTGTTACGAATGATGGATGATGGCTCGGTGAGTATGCTAATACCGGGACCTCAATGATATTGAGTCAGAAAGAAATGTTTCTTGCAACGAATATCCTGGTTTGACCCTCGTGTTATGGATTTCTCGTATCCCCGGTTGTGCATGATGATGGAGGGCCTGCGGAAGAAGGGTGTATAGTCGTTTGAGTAGATGGGAGTGACCTGGGTTCTTATGTGGGTGTGACGTCAGCACGAATCTACTCACTACCGGGTTCTCGCGAGAGTGTGACGTAATATCGAATCTACTCACCCCATTTCCTCGGTAGTTTTACGTTTTTTACCAGCCAGGAATTCTAACTCTTCACCAAAATCTGAAAAATATAACAAACAAATATATGAACGGACGGCAATATTAACAAAATATAAAGCTTACCGTGCACTATGACTTTGACGACAATACTGCCAAAATATAACGCTTAGTTAGCGTGCACTAGAGGAAATACCCCCCCCCCTCCTCCCACCTTAACAGGGGTGTGGCTTTGACTGTAATACTAACAAAATACAACGCCTGTCGTGTACTATAGGTTATGCTCCTTAACACCGGAGTATGGTTTTGACTGTAATACTAATAAAATACAACGATTGTCGTACACTATAGGTTATGCTGATTAACACCGGGGTATATCTTTGATGGAGACCACAGATGAAAATAGAAAGAGATTTTATAAGTCCGGTTTTCAATGGTCAGGGGGTGGCGGCTAGTCGATCGGATGGTACGAAAACCAGAGGCCCGTTCGTAAAGGTATTGACTTATATCTGCCGCGGTCCAGGCAATATTTCCCCCTGGTCGCTGCATGTATCGACACTCTATAGAATCCCATTCCACTTCATGGTCTTCATAACCCAGTGACGTAATGGTTCACTGGGCGGGATGTTACAGTATGTTTATATTGATTTTCACATGTCTTCATTGTACAACACATGTAGCAAAAATAAACAACTTTACTGCTAGGCTGTTTTAATCGGGGGAGCCGCAGTGGATCAGAAAGGTAGTACATTCAGTCCCATTTCACTTCATGGCCTTAAATACGATATTCTTGTAGGGGAGCCGTGGTACTTCAGTGAATAAAGAGCTGACTCGTTAACCAGGTTCGATCCTGCTGTAGTCCGAGATTCTCCTGCGTGGTATCATGTCAGTGGTGAGGACGGAGGGGCTGGAAAGAACAGCGGCTAGTCGTTCGGATGGGACGAAAAACTGAGGACCCTCCCGTGTGCACGTTGGTATGTACCTCAACTAACTCAGGAAAACTTTCCCACATAGCACACTGTATGCCCGTCTTCGTTATCCCGTGCGGTGAAAAAGAGAGAGAGAAATGGGGTTTAACGTCCACTCGACACACAAACTAAGTAATTTCGGGACTAACATATGGTTCAATTTTATTTCAATAATTCGCTTGTGCGTTGGGGTCCTACGCAGTGGGAGGAAACCGGAGGACCCAGAGAAAACCCACGAGGTTTGGCAGGCGATCCAACTCCTTGAAACGTACAACCGGGGAATAGAAACCACGCCAGCTGACCCAAAGACAGACCTATGATAAAACGCGCGCGTGCTAACCATTCGGCCAAATCAGTGCAGACAGAAGAAGGTTAAACCCCAATTTATCTTATAATATGAAATGATCAATAAAGTTGTAAATGACACACAAACCAACATTTTAATAAATACGTTCACTAGTTGACTGACATAATAATATTAGAAATAATGTCAACCAATCTATCATATTAAACCATCTGTAGTTGACTCGAACATCTGTCTGGGCTGCAGTACATTTTAAAATACAGTTTGTAACTTAAAGATGAATTCTTCCAGAGCTAAATCTGCTTGCTGCACGTGTTAATTGTTATCTTCATTTTCAATCAGACGTTTTGTGACATGACAAGACCCTAATCAACTCTCTAGGTCATCGGATGGCACCGATTTTAAGTAGATTAGAACAGTTAGGCCATGTAATGATTTAATTTTGAAATGGAGAAGTGAGGCTAAGTCGCGAATAACCAGAACCGTGGTTATCATAATCAATGCCCATATCTTGTCAAAACTACAACTATAAAACCATTGATAACTTTTCTCAAAATATGTTCAATATATTCATTTTACAGTATCTATTTGTGAACTATTACAGCAAGCACGGCTAACTCTTTATCTAAATCTCACTATAGTGCACCTTTAACAACTTGTCGTGACAGATAATTAGTCACAATGCATCCAGCAAAAACCCACGGGTGACCTTTTTACATGTAACTTAAGATAAATAGAACAGTCTAAAACGTGATTCGCATCTTTACTTATTACAAGCTTAATGGAGAGCGAGAGAGAGACGGAGAGAGAGAGAGAGAGAGAGGGGGGGTTAACGTCCACTCGGCACAAACTGTCATTTCGCCACAAGTCTGGATTCAGTTTATCGGCCTTCGCTGACCCATTGCCCGTGGACCCTCCCAATAACATGCCCCGTGTATATACAGTGTTGCTACAGGACGTGGGACAGGGTGTCTCGCTTAGTAAAACATTGGCTGATGATCACTAATCAGGAAATCGGGGGTTCGATCCCGGTATTCGCCGAGAAAATTTCACCTTGGAGTTTTGTAGCGTGGTTCTCCGTGTACAAGGCGGTGACACTGCTTGCAAGGACATAATTACTATATTTGCAACCTTAAACTGTGTTAAGGTTACCATTGATACAGTCTAAGAACCATTACGCAAGTTCAAATAGGTTCAAACGCACAATTGTCAACACATATTATTACAGTTTGTATTGGAAAAAGTAATTATATCACAAATTGTGAGGACTGGACCATTAAAATAGTTACCGAACAGCTTTTCTTTGCATAGCGATGTTTATGTTGTAGGCCTAATGACGTATTACGCAACTTGCCGCCATGACACCGGCAAGTTGCAATTTCTCGTAGCAGTTAGGTTTCGTCAAATCATATAATTATGTGGTAAGGCTTCACCTTTATTTCAATGGGAATTGATTTATTGTATGTTAAGCTATGTGCAGTACAGTTTTGGGTTCGCTTATGTGTAAATTAAGGGAGCTATCGACCAGCAAACTTTTTGTAGTCATTTGACTAAAAAAACTTGCGCAAAGGAACTCTGTATGAAAAGCCACTACTGTGCCTGGAATAAGACGGGAGACATCAGTAGTGGAACCATTTTTAGCAAGGGCAGCGACCCTGCTTGTACAGGACGGTGACTCTGCTTGTACAGGACGGTAACCCTGCTTGCAAGGACGGTGACTCTACTTGCAAGGACGGTGACACTGCCTATAGAGGACGGTGACACTGCCTATACAGGACGGTGACCCTGCTTGCAAGGACGGTGACTCTACTTGCAAGGACGGTGACCCTGTCTGTAGAGGACGGTGGCCATGTCTGTGACGGTGACCCTGCTTGCAAGGACGGCGTAAAACTAGACGCAGAGCCGGGTTAACTATTAGGCCCTTAAACAATATCGGCCCTCAAATCTAGCCAAGGGTCGACTAAATGTTCTCAATATACCACAGAAGACATCAGTAAATCTTGAATAGTCTTAGATATCTGACACAACTTCATCGTCAGGGATATCACAATCATTGTCAAAGAGCCTCCTCCGTTCATAAAATTTTCTTTGCAAAAACCATTGTGAAATTAGATACTTCTTTAGTAAGCAGTCATAGGCCTACATTACCCTTAATGGCCTTGGTTATACCCCCTTTAATTCTATTTCATTTTGCTGTCTGGATTTTTATTCAGTGGGTGGGTCTAAAACAGATACACGTATTCCTCAGAGAGTAGAGACCCCACTTCACCCGTAACACGAGAATAATTTCAAAACAAACAAAACAGAATCCCGAGCCGTCGCTTGTAAATACCATGTTTTACTTGACGGTATTTAATTTAAATCTATGGCGATTAAAGTCGACCAAACAGGTTTGTTAATTTACATTCTAGCGACATTAACCTTCGGTGTTTGTCGACACCTGTTGGGTTGTAGAAGAATTTATTTTCTAAAGGTTTCAACAATCTTGTGATACTATTTATATCCACTTACATAACATCAAATACAGGCCTTTCACTGTAACCTTATATAACATGCAGATAGTGGAATTTATTCATGAAATAACGCCCTAATCTCACCTACAATTACAGGTTTAGTAGTCAACATAAATAATATCAAATGTATTTATTAATGGGGTTTAACGTCCTACTGTGCAACTTCGAGTGGGCTAATGAAGACGGGTATACGCCTTACTGTGTGCTATGATGGGGACATTTTGACCAGACAGTCGCACTACAGCCAACCCTTATATTGAATTCCAACTGACAAGGGATCTTTTATTTGTATACCAATGTGTACACGGGACTTTAGGTTTTTCGTCCCATCTGAACGACTATACGCTGCCTCTTTCCAGGACGTCCGTCCTCCACCACTAACCAGGGGAAGCCACACTGGAAAATCCCGAAGAATTCTCTCGGGATGGAACACGGACCCCAAGGTTAGCGAGCCAACGTCTTACGCACGGAGTCACCGTGGCGCCATGGTATTGTTTATGGCGCTTGTCTATGAATGCTACTGCAGACAGTGGCGTTGAGAGGGTTCTTAGTCAAAGCACTGGGTATGAAAGTCTTTTAATAATGCCAGAAGTCCCTTTATAATAGTTGAACAGAAACATAAACCTAAAGAAATTGGATTTTTATTAATTAATGAGTTTATAGGACAAATCTCTCGGGTAAAATGTGTGCCCGCCCCGCCCCGTCCCCATCTTGCTACGCCACTGGAAGTGTCAAATGGGGATGACTGAGATTTCTATTCAGATTTTGTTCTCTAATAGTAAGTGCAAGATGAAATGAAAAACACAAATATTACCAAGATTTTACAATCTCTCGAATTGATACGTGAATAAGGCATTATTATATTCTTGACACTAGCAGAAAGAAACATAATTTCCTAACCTTTTTTTGATATGCAAACTAATTTAATCCTAGAAGTTCAGCGTAACAATGGATCAGCTGTTGAGTTGCCATGTTTTCTCACGAGGCTCAGATAGTTAGTTATAATCTGATCATGTAACCCGTACAATGACTTGATTCAATTTAAATCACAAGGATATATAAACATGTATTGAAGAATACCAGGTCCTACGTTATGAATGACTACAGTGTGTATTCCCTTCAAATATATTACAGCTAGATTTAAATATTAGTATATACCACAGTACAGTATGTATTCCCTACTAATATACCACAGTTAGATTTAAATATTGTTATATATCACAGTACAGTGTGTATTCCCTACTACTACTAATATATCACGGTTAACTTTAAGAGGGAGGGGGAGGTGGATGGCCGAATTATTAGCGTGCGCGTGCTGTATCTTACAGCCTGCCATATCGGATTTATTTAACAAATACCGAACAACCGGTTTATCGCGATAACCAAATCTATCGCGATATGATAATTATCATGTCCAAATATTGACGATAATATTCTATATAATATTATAATACGAAGTCGAAATTGCAATGCGAGAGGTCACGATTGATGTAAGGACGCGTAATCGAGGAACACTTGTTCGGTAAGGTCAAGGTTAGACAGTATTTACCTCAGTCGCAAATGTCTTTGTCTTATAAATATCAAAAGTAGATTTTAGAACCCTTCCAGTTCGACTAACTTGTACGACATTCTATTGATAAAATTTAATCAGATACAAATGTAATATGAATGCATTAACTTGATTAATATTCAGAATATTATAATTTCTAACCAATTATCTTCGTTAAATATAAAGAACTGTCCAATTTGAACCACAGTCATTTACGCCGGGATCGATTCTACACGTTTTTTTATTACTATTTTTTTTTGTTGGCATTTTTGAGTCTGCTATTAAAATTTACTACCGCATTGTCTTACAGGATGTTTTTCCTTGTTTATTACAAATGGCGACCGAAACCATAGAGTACACGACTCGTGTATTGACAAAATGTTCATAGTGTCATAAATATTGGATATTAGGATGTATATATTGAATCGAATATTGACAAAACTTTTAATTCATATTACAAAACAAAACAAAACAAAACTATATTTCGACTCATATTTCTTTGGTAGATCCAACTTTCAGAACGGTGTACAAGAAATTCCCCAATCACTAACTACCAGAGACAAACATGTGTTTTATTTTTCAACATGTCAACACTGTACGTCAAAATCACGCATTATTTATCTTCAACTTAGAAAAATTGTAAGTTTTTTAGGAGTAAACTGAACTCAACGCACAAGTTTTCAATTTATCAGGACAACCAACTAGCCTGAGGGCCATCTTTTAGTTTATCAATACAATCTGTTTCATACCTCAAGCTTCAATTTACTCCAACAATAATAACCAGTATTTCGTTTTTGTGGGGTTTTTTATATTCTTATGTCACGATGCGACTATCCGTGATGTGACGTTAGATCCACTGGGAATGGAGATAAAATGAAATGGGGTTTAACGTCCTGTTGTTCTGCTTCAACTGGGCTAATGAAGACGGGCATACGCCATACAGTGTGCTATGAGGAAAAGTTTGCCCGGGCAGCTGCGCTACGGCCTACTCTGATATCGAATTCCAACTGTAAAGGGATCTTTTACGTGCACGTCAATGTGTACACAGGGCCTCGATTTTCCGTCCCATCCAAACGACTAGACAGACAGCATCACTGACAAGGGAAACCACGTTGGATGAACTTTCTCGGCCAATGCAGAGATCAAACCAGGTCTTACCCACTTAGCCACGTGATCCCCCCACTGGGAATGGAAGTTTCTGTCATGTCTTCCATTACCACAAACCCCATTTATTTCTGAATCGTTTAACGTTTGTGTGATGGCATAAAGACGTAGACGCGGTCTTACGGTTTCACTAATTCGCCTGTTCAGTTTGCGTGTACTGTATGTACTACAGCCTATTAAATAGTTAGCGTGACCTGTCTGTTTGGATGAGTCAAACCTTTTTACTTGTGCAAATTAAATTCTAAAACATTTTTTTTAGGCAATAGAAGTACACCTTGATAAAAAAAAATATATTTCATTTTGTGTAAATGGGTACAACAATAGTACACGAAGGTGTAAAATACGGTGTCTCTGATTCACCTAAAACGGCGAATGGCGAACGCCAAAATATATGAATAACTTATATAAAGCCCAGCCATCTTATATAAAGCCCAGCCATCTTACACAGAAGAAGACTTTCGCGTTACCTCCGCGAAACAAATTGTCAGTGAGTTGAGAGAGAAATGGGGTTTAAAGTACATTCGACACAACCTAGGTTTTTCGGGACTAACATATGGTTCAATTTTATTTCAATAATTCGCTTGCGCTTAGGGGTCTTTAGCAGTGGGAGGAAACCAGAGGACCTGGCCAAAAAACACAGGAGATTGGACAGGCGACCACACAACCGGGGAATCGCAACCACGTCATCTGATCCGAAGAGGAACACCGACCCACATAACTTTCGTTATCGGCCTTATCATCATACTCCTCGCAGTGTTCCGTTTCATTAGAGGTAATCCCACAATACTCCTCGCAGTGTTCCGTTTCATTAGGGGTAATCCCACTACTCACTGCTGTAATAAGTGGATATTGTTGTTTTAAATTTTGATTGGTCAGTAGTCCGACTAACAACCAATGACTAGCTGCTCTACAAAAGCTTTACTTTTAAAACGAGTGCCAATATTGGACCAAATATGTTTACATAACGTTACGTCATGGCTCACAATTTTATTATGCCCAGTTAACCCGTGCATAGCAGAATACTGAAGTAAAACTAATTGCATGACAAACGAGGCTATCAAGTCGAATGAAATGTAAACAATACTGTTTGGAAACGACCTTTCACCGTTTTAATACCCTAAATCACTGTCCAAAGATTTAGGGAAGACCCAGATTAAACGAAGGACTGTCATGTTGATTGAACGGGAAGAATAGAAACGCTCCTCCAAAAGTTCAAGTATCAGAAGTCAATCCAGCCATGGGCAGAGAGGGATTTCTCGGGACATTGCTTCAGGAATCACCCTTATCATGGGATTATACAACAGACATCAAACGATGGACTATAACGATACCATGTAAAGGTTAGGATCTAATACGTGTTGTCGTTAATCAATAACGATTATTTAATTTACCCAAACTCTTTAATCCATATTAACAATTTCCCTGTATTAATTCTCAGATCCTATAAAAATATTGAACCATAATTAACATGTCGTGCTAACCGCAATTTGTTTCGCGTGTTAAACATGTGCTGGTGTGTGGATACTAATAACTAAATCAAATTAAACTAATTTACAAAAACACTCGCTCAAACATAGATGTTTGTGTATAAACGATATTTAATGAAACGACGATGAATTTCGTGGTCTTATTCCATTCCACGTGCTCTGTTCTTCTAAACGTGAGAACTACGTGCTTGGCGCGAGCTTTGTCTTTTATTTGTTACCAGTAATGTGTTGTTTACCCCACGTGCACGTATCAATACACCGCCATAAGTATATTTTAAATTCCGAACCGTAGTGACTAGGGTACATTTGTATGTTCCTCTGTACTCAAGCACGTTTTGGTTGTTGAGTAACGTCCGTGCATAAAATAATATCAAATAAAAGTCGAGTGGGCGAATAAATGTCAATAAACGATGCGAGTGTCAGGTGGAGAGCAGACGATACTATTTAACCCGCCAAAAAAGGACAAAAGCTCGCAGACGAAACCTTGCTGACCTATTTGTGATGATATAACCTTTTTGTACTCGTCTGATAAGAGGTGGAATGAAATGGAATGGGGTTTGGCTCCTACTGGGCTAATGCAGGCAGGCATACGCAGTGTGCTATGAAGGAAATTTTGCCTTCTTTCCAATTCCATCGGTCTTGTAGGTGCATGCCACTGTAGGCCTATACACGGGACCTCGGTTTTTCGTCCCATACAAACGACTTTACGTTGTCCCTTGCCAGGACCACCGTTCTACATCACTTACAAGGTTAAATCACGCAGGAAAATCCCGATGCACTTTCTGGTCCAACGCAGGAATCTCCAGGTTATCGAACCAACTTCCTACCCACTGAGCCAACGTGACTCCCATCTGTTCACGCAGAGGTAAAGCGAAAGCCTTCTTGTATGAAGTTGGCAAGCAGTAGAGGTCTACACGTCACTTCACATCGCGATAGAGCGTCCATTGTTTACATGATTCGCGCATAAAAATAGCGCCTTTTACTCATTTAACGTACTTTTTATATTTTTATATATAAATTTACACTAAATAGCAAATATTGTTTTATCCAGATATATTTGTATTTTTTAAATTTTTAAAATTTTTTTGGAATGTAATTTGCAGAAGAAAAAAAAAAGTTAATATTAGGAGCTTGTAAACTCTCCCCCGATGTCAGTGATAGTAACGACCAATGTCGATACTCGTGGGTTTTTTCCGGGTCCACTGCTACAGACCCCACGCGCTATCGAATTATTGAAATAAAATTGAACCATAGACGTTACCCCCCCCCCTCTCCCCCCCCTCTCTGTCAGTAAACGACCAGGTGAATATTTGCTGATCATGTTTTTCTGACTGATAAAGACACCCACGTGAATTATTGAAGTAAAATTGACCCATTTGTTAGTTCTGAAATGACTTAGTTTGTGTCGACCATGTTTTTTCTGATTGATAAATGAGAATGTTTATAGGTAGGCATATTCCCTACAATACTCATTATTTATAACCGATCATATTGAACTACTTGATTTAGGCTATATATCAATATCTCACCCGAACAATCGATCATTTGAGAAATAACATAAAATAGGGTTGATCGTCCTACTTCCCTACATTAACCGGGGACATGAAGGCAGGAATACGTCACCCGTAGTGCTATGTATGGGGGACATTTTGTCCGGGCAACGCCCGCAACGGCTTATACTTGATTGAATTACAGTCGTCAAAGTGTCAAGGGATCTTTTGTGGACTAGAAACGAAACCTTTATTTTGTATACTCCACCTAAACGACCAGACACCGTTCCTTGCCATTTGGCGTGGGGATTGCTTAGTTTCTTTTCCACATATTGAATGCAAAGTAACTGGCGAAACAAAACATGCTGGGGTTCAATCATTGTCGTTGTCGTGGTTACTGTCGTTATAGTAACTGTTGTCAAGGCGACTTTACCCCCAGTAATTCCCGTTTATTTTAAATTTAAGGATGTGTGAGGTGGCGGGCATTCAGTCCATTTGACCCAACTTACCGTCGTGAACTCGGTAATTTATCCTTGATGAAGCCGATGACGTCGACATTTCTTCATAGTCACGTGATCCTAATGACCCAGACTGACGACGATCACGTTTATTTGTTAAAATTCCTTCGTCTACGTCAACTGTACGTTGATAGGCGTCACTAAGGTAACGTTGTAAAATGGTTTGTTTGTATTTTAGCGAATCAGGCACATGGGATAGGAGACCATCACTTCCATTCTCGGGCGTTGGCGTGTTTGTACGAGAAGGAACGAGATCTTCGTTTGCTGCTCTGTTTACCACTGAGATCATGACAGCTTGGTCTATGGGGAATGTATTATTCTGTACTTCTGAAAAATAAAAAATCATTGTAATTAGTGATAATATATATTTTACAATTGTTATCCAGAATCATAAAGCATTCACAAGAATTGTTTGTAACTGTAACGCGGCCACGGGAAGTGGAAGAGCTGGCTGTGAGGGGGGGGGGAATCTAGTGCGCCATCGACAATCCAACCCCACAATAAATATGTTATAAAATTTTTCAAAAGGTTAATGGGCGCTCGAGAAGAACATGTATTGTTCTTTGCCAATCGTATATATCAGCTGAACTTAAATACATTATTGATAATCTCGTGGTGGGGATGGGGCTATATAACAATATAACACACAACAGAATAAACTGAGAGAAACCGACGACGAAATAAACATGTACACGTGTATATTTAACAAGTTGAATAACATGTTGTATATTAATGTCGGGTGAATAACCTGCTGCTGAATACACGCCCATTTACCCTAACATTATACTCAACTGGTTGTCATTGGAAACCAGGGTGACTCAGCGGGTCTGGTGATGGCTCATTAACAACATGGTTCCCGGTTCAACACAGAGTTGGCCGAGAAAGTTTCCCTGGGCGGAGTGTCTAGCAAAGACAAGACGTCTAGAAGTTCGGATCGGACTCGTAAAATAGTCAAATGAAATTCGATGAATAAGAAAGACAAGTGGCGTTGAATGAATGTCGACTCGACACAAACTAGGTCATTTTGGAACTAGCTTATAGTTCAATTTTATTTCAATAAGTTGCTTACGCGTACAGTCGTGGGAGGAAACCGGAGGAGCCCGAGAAAACCCAGGGGATTGGACAAGGGACGCCACTCCTTGTCACACACAACTGGGCACAGTGACCCTCATTTAATCGTGTCCTGTATTTAAAATACCAGTTTTTATGTTTGACGTATCAAGATAATACGATACGGAGGGTTTTTTCCTTAAACAAATATAATTTGAGGATCAGCAATCCTATTTTTTTCCTTATTTTAAGATTAGTTAGCCGAATAGATTTTTATTTATTTAATTGCACTTGATTTCTTATCTAAAGGTAATTCGAGGATCAGCATTTAAATTTAAATGTGTGTCTTTAATGCATGCTCATTTCCACATGATCGTTTTTTTTATATCCATTACGTGCAAGAGTTGATCAATTAGAACTTGGAGAAGTTAGGTTTTTTGAGATTTTCAAGATAAAAACGTAATCCCCGTAACTGTGTTGTCGTGGTTAAAGATTAGACGGTGATCATGACAACCGTGTCTTGTGAATTAAAGATTTGAAAGGATTTACCTGAAGCTCGCACCTGTCTCGTTAATAATACTCTACCAGTGGTAATTTACACCTAATAAATCTACTCAAGTACGTGTTCACGTGGTTTTTTTACCACTTCAAATTCTTCGCTCAATCCATCAATGTGTATTTCATAAGCTTAAAAAATTGTCAACACAGCAATGTCTTAAAGCCCCAATAACACTCTTGTTGTAATTGAATAATATGTCCCAATCTTTATTCTGGTCAACAAATTGTATTATTTCACAATATTCAAATAAATTGATGATACAAATTTCATCGTAACACACCTAATTTAAAAAATTGGAAAAATTCAACTACATGATTTGAAAAGGTTAACGTAAACCTTTTGAAATGTGACTTGGATTTTAAAATATTTTCGAACCCTCTGGACAAGTAAAATATGATGTAATGGATAATTTACACAACAGGTAGGACACATAAACATCTGGTACTTAGAATAAGACTATTATTTATTTTCTAGAGCTGCCAAGCCAGCAAGAGTCTTACTGTCCCTTTAAAAACAAAACATTGCAGGTATTTTTAAAGGGGGCGTTTTGATCGTGAAGCAAGACAGGTGAATATTTCTCGTATTGGGAATCTTATTCACTTTTTCTCTCAGGGTCAACAAATACGTTCGTCTGGAAATGTTGTGAGAATGTTGTATACGGGGTCATATATAGAATCTGTTTTATTGAGGACCCAATTTACCTTGAAGAAGCATTATGCGTACAATCTTTTAAAACACAGATCCTTTTTCGTTTCGTAGTGTATAGTTCAAAATTTCATCTGGAAGAGTTGTTATCATTGATGTGTTGTGGATGATGTGAGGGATTAGCCAATGAAACGGTCTATTACGGCGAGCTTTAGGGGTGTGGTGCACGGAACTGTGGGTAATCCACTAGAAACATCAATGTTGATTGGTTAATCGAAAGGTTTGATGTGATAGAGTTAAAAGCCGCTCGTATGACCTCTAACGCGACCTTTCACTGCTACCGGCTAGGTAGTGTCCTGTATTTTAATCCGATTGTATTATGTAAGAGCGAAATCGGCTTCAAATATTATATGAATTATTATTTCGGCATTTATTCACACGAAAAGCATATAGGGATTATCCAGAGTACGGATTACCCAGAGATTTGTTGGCTGAAGTAATAAGGAAATAAATCGGGACATAAAAATCATATCGGCTGTCACAGAGTGCCGGATTTATCAGAGGTCGGATGTAACAGAGACCACAGTACATGGAATCAACTCACTAGACCATCTGATGGCTAAGATTTAAATGAATTAAAACACCCGTGAGATTTTTACTCGGCTGATTTTACTCGGCATGCTCGGCTGATTGCGGTCACAAAAGAAATGTCCACAAGAAAATTAGAGAGAAAGGAACACGAGCGACTGGTGTTGGAATCTAAGGGTAGCCTACGCGAGCGACTGGATTCCGTATGGTGCTGGAATCTAAGGGTACGCGAGCGACTGGATTCCGTATGGTGCTGGAATCTAAGGGTACGCGAGCGACTGGATTCCGTATAGTGCTAGAATCTAAGGCAACTTGAGCGACATGATACCGTATGGTGCTATCCTCGGTATCCCCAGAGGTGTCGTTCCGTTCTACTCCACTAACCCCTGGATCTATTCACGTCGGACACACATAGTCAAATTGTCCGCTCTTGATAATTGTGGATGGACTCATGGTTTAGTGGAGTAGAACTTAAAGGTACCACTGGGGATACCGATGGTGGTATGGTGGTAGGTTTCTTTAACAACTGTCTCTTGGCGGACGATGTCCACTGGCCAATCCGTTCATATATAGCAATCTGTTTCACAGAGAAATACATACGAATTATCTCTGTCACAGATGACTGTCCCCAACAAGTGCATTGACATCACGTGGCGACAATAATTGGCTCAAAGGCTCGTGCATTGTTTACATACACGTAACTGCTCCGGGCAAAATGATGCCTTTTACTCATTTTAATACCTATTTAGACTAAATAGGAAATACTTTTTAACTATAAATACTTCAAACGTCTTTACTTATTTTTTGTTATAGATACAAAAAAATGTT
The DNA here is from genome assembly GCA_963678685.1 of Patella ulyssiponensis. Taxonomy (NCBI): domain Eukaryota; kingdom Metazoa; phylum Mollusca; class Gastropoda; family Patellidae; genus Patella; species Patella ulyssiponensis. Next base: position 95,130,311 of record OY783225.1, read on the forward strand.
TTAGAATTTAATTTGTCGAAAGAAAAAAGTTAATATGGGGGACTAATTAAGTAGCGTCGATGTCATGCTTATCAGTGATTGTAGGGCCTAGCAAACATTCACTGCTGATCAGTGTGCATATATAACTGTAATATGAAAATAACGTTCATCCCCACCCCTGCTTTAAGGATATTTTGGAATCTTTACCGACTATTTTTCATGGTGATTCTTCTTTGTTCGCCAAAAGCAATCATTTCTCGCCACATCTGACACAAATTTATAATCATTTAATACTCGTTTCAAGGAACTAGTATGGTGCTAGCACCACGGGGCACGGGGCCACAGAATTTCGCGTACACCCCTTGTTTTACGCCATATTGGCTGAGAACTTATTTATGCTGGGGAGATTGTCGGATACAGTAAACGCTAAATCGGTATAATATAATTTTATAAACATATTTCATTAATTAATGACATCTTATCTCGGCCCCCAAAAAGACGTTTACCGTTCGAGAAACGACTGGTGACCCTTCCCTGGGAGCAGGGAACATTACTGCTTTAATTACGCTCCCAAACTCGTTCCCGTTTCCAGATACGTTTTCAAAGCTAAATAATTTAAGCCGATACTTTAAACAAAGTTATTATGCGCCTACTTTAAACAAAGATTATTAGATTAGGCCAACTTTAAACAAAGTTAATATAAGCCGCCTACTTGAAACAGGGTAAACGGGTATGTAAATATAAAAGACATACAAAAGGTCTGATAAGAGATAAGCCACGAATTAAAACCACTTTTAAAGATTTACTGCTTGCTTATTAGAGGTTTTCTTATTTTTTAATTTGCCATGTTAAAAATATTGGTGGACACCTGCAACCAATGTGGGAACATTATGTGGGAACTTTTCAAATGAGAGCGGCAAACTGCAAGCTTTCTTTTTTATTAAACGGGAAACTGCACGTGCATATAAAAATATCCATTCAATTGTAACCAAATGCATAGCGGATCACGAACACCGGTGACGTCAGTCGTTAGTCATGGTAACGGAAACATGTCGGAAAGAATGAGTTTACTTTTGTTCTCAAAGCTTTCAAACAGTGCTTTAAAATCACTCTAATAAGAAGTGTATTTACTGTAGCCGAGCTCATTAATATGGCCTTTTAAAACTAAAAACTTTTCTCGCGTCACCCAATATAAATGTCGGTCGTAACCACATGTTAAAAAGGCGCCAAAAATCACACGCAGAGTCAGGTCAAATCAGACGATTAAATGTCACGTGGTGCAAATTAACGCGCTAGAGGACCAAGTGAAGACAAGGTGAAGAAATTTGGTATTTGTTGATTTTTTATCTGGACCACCAGAGTGAAAATATGTTGCTAAGTGACGTGTTAGACGAGGTCTTTCGACTAAAAATTGTTTTAAGTTTAAAGTTTAACTCAAGGGTTTGTCGATCTCACTCGTGGGACAAACAAAATATTATAATATAAATATAAAGAGTCTAGAACTTTAAATAAAGAAAATTGGCTGTTTTAAAGAAAGAAAGGTTGAAATTATCAAATAAATTGTTTCCTAAATTAATCATCATCGGAGAAAAAGTAGTCCTTTAATTACATTCAACCCCTTTGTCATTAATTGTGCTGAAGATTTAACAATAAATAGCCTACGTGTGCTGATCATTTGACAATAAGTGTGCTGATAATTTGGCAAAATGTGTGCCGAGAATTTGACAATATTTAGTTGTGCTAGGGGTTTGTCATTACCTGGTTTGCTGGAGATTTGACAGTAAGCGCGCTAGGGTTTTGATGATAGGTTTGTTGGGAGGATTTCACATTAGAAGAATCGTTGGGGTGATATCACGTGTTGGACTGTTTGACAATTGATTTGCTGGAGATTTGACTCTACGTCAAAGTGTGCTGGGGAGATTTGACACTACGTCAGACATGTCCTACACAAATTGGTAAATGTCCGATCGTCAATATGCCCAATCGGACATACATGCTGTAAATATATACATGTTAAGCGAAATGGGGTTTAATGCACAGATTTCTGCTCAAACCGAGCTATTATATACACTGTATAGAGAGAGAGAGAAATGGGGTTTAACGTCCACTCAACACAACCAGGTCATTTCGAGACTAACATATGGTTTCAATTTTATTTCAATAATTCGCTTGCGCGTAGGGGTCTTTAGCCGTGGGAGGAAACCGGAGTGCCCGGAGGAAACCCACGAGGTTGAGAAGGCGCCCTTATCTCCATGCCACATACGCTCACACCAGGGCTCGAAACCACAGCCGCCAAGCCAGAGGTGACCGGCCAGCTAGAGGTCGAAGCGCGGCACTCTAGACCACTAGGCCATCCCAACCCCCCTATACACTATATAAAACAAGTTCTAACGTCCTACTGTTCTGCTCTAACGCGGCTAATGCAGACGGGCTTACGTCATACAGTAGTGTGCTCATTTAAAAAATATGCGACTATGACTGGTTAAGGGTAATGTGAAATTTGCTCAAACAGTAGCACTATGGTTTACTCTTCTATCGAATTCCAACTGTATTACGTTCTTGTACATGCACACCAATCAGTTTTTGTCCCATCTGAAGGACTATACATTGTGTATTGGTCCTGCACCACCCTGACAAGGGAGAACATGTATATATGTTTAATACCTACCACTATTATCGTCCCAGTCCCACACTGTGTCGTCAGAACTGATACTAAATAATTCCGCATTACCAACAACATTTTCATTATAAAGTTTAACTCTTCGCGCCCAGGTGATATTGGGTTCCTTCACAACGTTTTTCAAACGACGTCGAGCATTCGCGAACCAATTAGACACCTGCACGAGTGTCATGTGACTGCCAGCAGCCAATGAAAGTTTCTGTGATTTTGATGGATATGGGTTATCTTTATTCCTATACAGCCACTGTTTTAACGGACGAGCCATATCTTGTAGTGTCTGTCGTTTGTGGTGAACCTTTTCCGGGAAGAGTTTCCTGAAAAATATAAAGATATAAACCATTATTTTACAGATTTAATTATATTGGCAACTAAATTTTGTTTTTTACTTCAGATACGTGACAAGGAGTAGAGTCTCCTGTCCAGTCTTGTGGGTTTTCTTCTGTTTCCTCGCAATGCTAAAAGACCTCTTATTGAAATAAAATGTTCTTACTGAAGAGATATTGTGTATATATGTCTAGAGATATTGTGTATAAGTGTCTAGAGATATTGTGTATATATGTCTAGAGATATTGTGTTTATATGTCTAGAGATAGTGTGTTTATATGTCTAGAGATATTGTGTTTATATGTCTAGAGATAGTGTGTTTATATGTTTAGAGATATTGTGTATGTATATTTAGAGATATTGTGTATGTATATTTAGAGATAGTGTATATTATGTCTAGAGATATTGTGTATATGTTTAGAGATATTGTGTATAGATGTTTAGAGATATTGTGTATATAACTATATATGTCTAGAGATATTGTGTTTATATGTCTAGAGATATTGTGTTTATATGTCTAAAGATATTGTGTTTATATGTCTAGAGATATTGTGTATATATGTTTAAAGCTATTGTGTATATACTTCTAGAGACATTGTGTGTATATGTCTAGCGACATTGTGTATAAATGTCTAGAGATATTGTGTGTATATATATATGTCTAAGGGTATTGTGTATTTATGTCTAGGGATATTGTGTATATACTTCTAGAGATATTGTGTGTATATTTTTTATCGTGTATATGTATCTAGAGATATTGTATGTCTAGAGTTGTTGTTGTGGATATGTTTTCTCTGAGATTACTGAAGGTCAGAATTATCTGATTTGAGTAAGATACATATGTTAATAATTAAAGATGGTAGGTTTATTGTAAGAGTCGTCAGCTTGAACTAAAAGTTTATAAAAGATAAAGGATATTATCATTTCATCCTCCTAGTTGCACAGATGTAGAGTTGGAATATACACAAAATATATCTACAATTATTAATATGATAACCTATTTACAATTCATTCATGTCTTTGTGAAGTAGTGTATGTTTGTATATATTATGTAAATGTATGTATCCTCGCTTAGGATTCCTTTGTTTGTTCATGTATATTTCTATTATTTTTATTTGGCCCTAGTATGTTGACCCGGCTACTTCCGAGCTACTTTACTAACCCAAACCCTAACCCTAACCCAAAGAATAGCTGGATTAAGGTACTGTGCCTTTATTTGTATATGAACATAACCTTGTAAGTTTTGTTTCATGCAATAAAGTTTCTACTTTTTAGTATAGTACATAGTACACTGAATATATCTTCTATTATTACTGACAACTACTGTACAATTAAAATTATGTTTTACCATGTGGCTTCTTATAAGAAATGTTTGATGAGCGTCATCACAGAACTCCAGAATACAAGAAATATATCTACTATTATTAATGACAACTGCTGTACAATTAGAATCATGTTTACCATGTGGCTTCTTATAAAACATGTAATTTGATCCTTTCCACATAACTCAACCCTTTTAACTCCTCTAACACATCAAACAATCACCATTAAAACTTTTTACATTCTTTATCCTGGAAATGTACCGACCAGCACATCAATTAAAATCTTTAAATCAGTGCAGATGTCGTTAGGGTTAAAGGGGTCTAGAATTATACCGCTCAGTGGCTTGGAATTATTGTGCTGCTGCTGTGATAGTTTGACATCAGAGTAAATTATTAGTGCCACTATTGTTCATGAAACAGGGTATGCTTACTCTATCTAGAATACCTGATACAACCTAGTCTAGATATATAGTATTGATAGATGTTGTACATGAGACAGGGATGCTTATAGAACATCTGATACCACCTAGTCAAGATATATAGTATATTGATAGATATTGTACATGAGACAGAGTATGCTTATAGAACATCTGATACCACCTAGTCTATAGATATATAGTATTGATGTTGTACATGGGACAGAGTATGCTTACTCTTACTAGAACACCTGATTTCACTAATAAATGTTTTCTGAGCTTTATGTTTATTGTCTCTTTAAAATGGCAAGACCTCTTTAGTTTGGGTTTCACAAATAAGACTGGATTTGATGATTGCGTAAATCTGTTTTTTGTGACACCTTGTTGGTATTTTTATAGATAAAGTCAGTCTTGAGATACGCCATATGTTATGTTCCAGTCAAAGAAGGGGAGGGAGGGGTGAACATCCACTGGACACAAACTAGGTCATTTCGGTACTACCACATGGTTTAATTTTATGTCAGTAATTCGCTTGCGCATAGGGATCTTTAACAGTGGGAGAAAACCGAAAGACCCGACGAAAAACGTATGAGGTTGGACAGGTGACCCTACTCCTTGTCATGCACAACTGTGGAATCAAAATCACGACAGTTAACTCAATGACAGACCTTGTGATGCAATGCAACCACGCTAACCTTTTGGCCAGCCAACCCCTCCCCCAGTTAAATCATCTACAAAGTTATTGAATCTTTATAAACCTGCACATTTCTCATACACAACATAAAATAAGCAGGAAAACAACCTACTTGCTTTATGTCGCTTTAAATATATACAACAAACTCGTCGCTATCAACTACTGACTCTTCAATATGTGCTACAAACTACTGGCTCTACAATATGTGCTACAAACTACTGATTCTACAATATGTGCTGGGTTTCAACTTATCTTCTTCCTATGACATATTCTAATTACCATGATTTATAACAGCCCAACACTTGTCATGCACATGCTATAAAAAATACAAGCTTACACACCTAAACATACACACATCATTACATTTTAACTCTCTGACAACATTCACAAGTTCTTCTTGTATAAATGAGCTGGGGATATATAATTATCAACAGACCTTCTCTTAAAATATATCAAAAACAAAGATGGTGTTTAACATCCACTCAACACAAACTTGGTCTTTTTGTGACTAATTATTTCAATAATTCGCTTGTGTGTATGGGTTTTCAGATGTGGGTGGAAGCTGTAGGACTCGGAGAAAACCAACCAGGCGACACCATTGCTTGTCACAGACAAACTGGGAATCTAAAGTGCCTTCCCAATATGGTTGATTTAAAGTACCCTTTAAAATCCCCAGGGTAGTCTCTCCTAATATAATTAGATTAACTATAATCCTTGAACATCCTGTTTTATAGATTTTTGGCTTTCCTTATAACTTTTCATGACCCATCAGAGAGGAGGGGGGGGGCTGAATGGTTAGCATGTGCGTGCTGTATCATAAAGCCTGTCATTGAGTCAACTGGTGTGGTTTCGAATCCCTAGTCGTATGTGACAAGGAATTGGGTCGTTGGTTTTCTCGTTGGTTTTCTCCAGGTCCTACAGTTTCTTCCCACTGCTAAAGACCCCTACGCGCAAGCGAATTATTGAAATAAAATTAAACCATATGTTAGTCCCAAAATGACCTAGTTTGTATCGGATGGACGTTAAACCCCATTTCTTTCTCTCTCCCATCAGAATAAGAGAGAGGGGTGGGGGCCAAGGGCTTTCAGAAGATGGAACCACCCGCTAGAGATGTACATACAGGGAGAGATGAGAGATATGGGGTTTAGCATTCACTACTAAAGCAAAAGGAAGACAATCTGGGCTAACATAGGGCTTTAACCTCTACAGACAGGTTTAACTGTAACACAACACGATGGCCATGTATCATTGGCCTCTACAGACAGGTTTGACTGTAACACAACACAACACATTAGCCTCTTGAGACAGGTATAACACAACAAAAGGGCCACGTATCATTGTCCATAGAAACAGGTTTTACTGTAGTAAGATCATGTATCATGGCCTGTACACTATATGTATAGAATGATCTGACAGCCAACAGCTGGTTTTTAAAACTTTAAAAAAAAAAACTCCTGACATTTAATATATTTTGATTAGAAAGTTGAAACAGGTTCTTTGTCATTTATTACCATGATTAATCTGCTGGCTCCGTTAGTTTTACAGGTTTCACCATAAAATACAACATCTTTTATTACAACACAGTGATTCAACTCCTGTTATATAATCTACAGACTCCAACTAGAAATATATAGCCTATTATAAAAATAACAACATCAAAAATTCTTGTTTGTGATATCAATATCGCCTGAAGGTGGAAGAGGCCATACAATCTCTGAACGAACAACAATTGTTACAAAAAACTTTGCCCTTGATATTTTGCCTCCACAATTTAATTAAAATACAGTTTATAACTTTCTTACATCTCTTTATTCAATGGTCGGACTGCGTGTAGATTTGTTTTGATGGAGGTTATTTACTTCTGTTGTCAGTGGCAAACATCTCAGAAAAAACACAAAATATAGCGAAAGAGTAGCTATTTGGCAAGTGTTAAGATAGAATAGGGATAAATTGATTGCTGAAAAAGTGAATGAATATAGCAAGAATTGTTGCTGTGGTCTTTATTACGAGATTATTGTTACTGTGAACTTTATTTTATTGAAGTATTGTTACTGTGGACTTTATTTACTAGATTATTGTTACTGTAGACTTTATTTTATTGAAGTATTGTTACTGTGGACTTTATGTACTAGATTATTCTTACTGTGAACTTTATTTATTAGAGTATTGTTACTGTGGACTTTATGTACTAGATTATTCTTACTGTAAACTTTATTTACTAGAGTATTGTTACTGTGGACTTTATGTACTAGATTATTCTTAAGCCAGGCTGACACTTGCACGATTCCGTGGCACGACTCGAGTCGGCACGACACCGTCCGATTTGCGCAAACTCGTCGTGCCAATGCGGGAAGTGCGTAAACAATGCGCAAACTATGCGTGAACTCGTCGTGCCATTTCGTGTCAATGTGGACACTGATGGGCACGACAAAATCGTGGCCAAAAGTCGTGCAAGTGTCAGCCTGGCTTTACTGTGAACTTTATTTACTAGAGTATTGTTACTGTGGACTTTATTTACTAGATTATTCTTACTGTGAACTTTATTTACTAGAGTATTGTTACTGCGGACTTTATTTACTGAGTATTGTTCCTGAAGACTTTATTGACTAGAGTATTGTTACTGTGGAGTTTCTTGACTGAGTATTGTAACTGAGGACTTTATTAACTAGAGTATTGTTACTGTGGACTTTATTTACTAGAATATTGTTACTATGGACTTAATATACTGAGTATTGTTCCTGAGGACTTTATTGACTAGAGTATTGTTACTGTGGAGTTTCTTGACTGAGTATTGTTACTGAGGACTTTATTGACTAGAGTATTGTTACTGTGGAGTTTATTGACTGAGCATTTTTACTGAGGACTTTATTCATTGACTAGAGTATTGTTACTTCGAACTTCATTTACTAGAGTATTGTTACTATGGACTTTATTGACTGAGTATTGTTACTGAGGACTTTATTGAATAGAGTATTGTTACTGTGAACTTTATTCACTAGAGTATTGTTACTATGGACTTTAATTACTAGAGTATTATTACCGTGGACTTTATTTACTGAGTATTGTTACTGAGGACTTTGTTGACTAGAGTATTGTTACTGTGAACTTTATTTACTAGAGTATTGTTACTGAGGACTTTATTGACTAGTAGAGTATTGTTACTGTGAACTGTCTTTACTAGAGTATTGTTACTGAGGATTTTATTTGCTGGAGCATAGTTACTGAGGACTTTGACGTATAGGGGTGTCAAAGTAATGGAAGTTTGTGTATACTTATATCCCCATGACAACTCGTCCACACTACGTGACATGTAGTAGGGTCGTCTGTCTAACCTCATGGGTTTTCTCTTGGTCCTATGGTTTCCTCCCACTGCTAGACACCTACACGCAAGCGAATTAATGAAATAAAATTGAACCCTGTTTATGTTGTGTATAATACATATTTCTGACTGTCTCTAAACTGAGTAATATGTTTTAAACCTGCTGTATATTATCAATATACCTACATTAGTTTATATCAACATATCAATGTATATAACACTCATGTTTACTCTTGTTACTCCCATCAACCGCTCCTGGAATTACCTCCCTTTGGGAAGGACACTGGGTTCTAAATATGTTACAGAAACAGAACCTGCTTTGATTTACATCCAACACAGTACATGTTAAACAAGTACATATTGATGTTCTTTTTTATTCGTTGATCGGAAAACCTTCCTTGAATCGTATTTATTCACCAATTAAACCCTTCTATGTAAACATTGTCCGTTACCACCCGGGGCGAAGTTCACATACTATTTTGTCAGAAAAAACCCTCCCTAAATTAGACAAAGGATATTGTTACACCCCAAGTTCTGGTACAGTCTCCACCCCAAATTAAAACCCCTTGACAGAAGAGAATCATGGGAATGTAACCATAATTATTAAACATATACATTGCACGTTTTGTGTCAGACAGATAATATATATTACAGAGAGGGAGAAATTGGGTTTAACGTCTGTTCGACACAAACTAGGTCATTTCGCTTGCATGGTTAAACCCAACACATGGTTAAATTTTATTTCAATAATTCGCTTGCATTGTAGGTTTCTTTGGCAGTGGGAGGAAACCGGGAGACCTGGAGAATGAATGAATGAAATGGGGTTTAACGTCCTACTCTTTTGCACCTAGCCTGTGCTAATGGAAGACGGGCATACGCCACACAGTGTGCTATGAGGGAAATTTTGCCCGGGCAGCGGCACTACCGCCTACTCTTATATTGAATTCCAACTGCCAAGGGATCTTTTACGTGCACTCCAATCTGTACACGGGACCTCGGTTTTTTGTCCCTTCCAAACGACTAGGCAGCTGTCCTTGTCAGGTCCTCCATCTGCATCACTGACAAGGGGAAATCATGTTGGAAAATCGAGATGAACTTTCTCGGCCAATGCAGGGATCAAACACCCGACCTCCAGGCTAGCGAACTCAGCGCCTTATCCACTTAGACCTGGAGAAACCCCACGAGGTTGAACGGGTGCCCCTACTCCTTGTCACATACAACCAGGGAAATGAAACCACGCCAGTTGACTCAATGACAGGCTTTAGAATATAGCGCGCTCGTGTTTACCAATCGGCCACCCCCCCTATATATTACAGTACTGATGGTTAGCGTGTTATTTAATCTTTAACTACAGATGGCTGCTGGGGGGTTTTAAGGAGAGAGAGACAGATGAACATACAGAGAGGGAAAGAGAAAGAGAGACTTTCAGAACACTGAATGACTCACAAGAACACTAGACAGGTATAATCGTTAACACATAACTATATATCCAATTGTTTCTGTAAAACCTGAATTTATATAATGTTGTTTCTGTAAAACCTGACTTTATATAATGTTGTTTACGTAAAACATAATTCTATATAATGTTGTTTCTGTAAAACCTGACTGTATATCATGTTGTTTCTGTCCATATAGATAGAGTAAGCATGTCCTGTCTCATGTACAACACCCAGCAATAATATATATCTAGACTAGGTGGTATCAGGTGTTCTGGGTAGAGTAAGCATACTCTGTCTCACGCACAACATCTACCAATATACTATATATCTACACTAGGTGGTATCAGATGTTCTGGGTAGAGTAAGCATACCCTGTCTCATGTACAACACATATCAATATACCATATATATATATATATATATATATATATATATATATATATATATATACACTAGGTGGTATCAGATGTTCTGGCTAGAGTAAGCATACCCTGTATCATATACGACACCTATATCAATATACTATATATCTAGACTAGGTGGTATCAGGTCTTCTAGAAATAGAAGTAGTAAGTGATATCACATGTTCCAGGTGTCTCCATGTTATAAGATTATGTAGGTAAAATATAAGCATACTAGATTTGTGCTGATTATATATATTTGTTGAGTGGGAGTCGTACCTTTAAGTATTCATGTGTAACAATGTAGTATAATAAGTGTAAATATTTGATCTAGGTTTACTACTTGTATTCAACTCCCTCCTCAAATATTTCACATATTTAAATTACAACATGTCATATTAGGATAAGTACTGGACTATTACTCGTATTACATGTCTATAGTCTATATATAATAACAAGTCCTTGTCCTTGTGTAATAACACACATTGAAGTCATTGCCTGACAAACATTGTCTATAATCCACAAGTCATTATATTATCTCTCTCTACACCTGACTAGACATTGTTAACCTTATCCAACTCACGGACAAACAGTTTTTAATTTGTGAATAATCGACAGGTACAGCTATATACATGTATGTGGTTTTAACCGCAAGATCCCGAGAGAACTTAGGTTTACCAAATAAAATGAGCTGATTCTTTTTCTCCACAGGTTTTATTTTGTATCCACATTGATGACACTAAACATCAGTCAGCTATCTGGACCTCCTGTTTTAACTTGATTTTATTATGACAAAACGAGAAGATGACTGTGTTTCATGAATTGTAACACTGTGTTTTCTGAATTGTAACACTGTGTTTTACGAATAGTAACACTGTTTTATGAATTTTAACACTGTGTTTTATGATTTGTAACACTGTGTTTTATGAATTGTAACACCGTGTTTTATGATTTGTAACACCATGTTTTATGAAATGTAACACTGTGTTTTACAAATTGTAACACTGTTTTATGAATTGTAACACTGTGTTTTACAAATTGTAACACTGTTTTTTATGAATTGTAACACCGTGTTTTATGAATTGTAACACTGTGTTTTATGAATTGTAACACTGTGTTTTATGAATTGTAACACTGTTTTATGAATAGTAATACCGCGTTTTATGAATTGTAACACTTTAATTTACGAATTCTAACACTATGCATTAATTAACATTTTGATAAAATATAACTTTTTTATGTTTTTACCCATTTTCTTTTTATTGTTACTTCTTCATATTTAAATAACTTAATTAAATCAACCTATCAATAATAACATGTATTGGACAATAAATCTGTAATAAACAGCAACAACATCCTGCTACACAAGACATATATTCGATCTATATATATAATACGCCTATAGAACACATATTCAAGTCACGCACAAACAAATATTTTAATGCATTAAATTGAACACATGTTTTACGATTTTAACTCTTGTCATCAACATCTGGTTCGATCTACGCCCAGTTACATATGTACTTCTTTATATAACGTTTATTTCTGGTTAAACCTGTTTCAGTGCAATATTTAATAACGCCCTTCTTCATTAGCCCAGGCCTGCTCAGGCCAGTCAGAGCAGAACAGTAGCACCATAAACCAATTTCATTTCATTTCACTTCAGAACAAAAAAGAAATGGGGTTTAACAGTCTATTTTTCTACACCCTTTGGGTTAATGAGAGAGAAAGAGAGAAGTGGGGTTTAACGTCCACACGGCACAAACCAGGCCATTTCGGGACTAACATCTGGCTTGCACGTAGGGGTCTTTAGCAGTGGGAGGAAACCGGAGTGCCCGGAGGAAACCCACGAGGTTGAGAAGGCGCCCCCATCTCCATGCCACATACGCTCACACCAGGGATAAAAACCACAGTCGCAAGCCAGAGGTGACCGGTCAGCTAGAGGTCGAAGCGCGGCACTCGAGACCACTAGGCCATCTCCCCCCCCACCCCTTTGGGATAATGAAGCTTATCATATGTCATACAGGTATCTTTTACGTGCATGTCAACTTGTACATGTGATCTTATTTTACTTCCTATCCAAAAGACTAGACACTATCCTTGCCAGGCCCTCTGACCTGTACCACTGACAAGGGGGAAGCACAACAGAAAATCCTGATGAACACTTTCAACCAGTTGTCCAGCACCTGGAGGTTCCAATGTGTTAGATCCAGGTTAGCGAGCCAACGTCTTACTCACTGAGCCACCTTGGCTCCCAAATTTAAGATAATTCAGTATACAACACTGATCTATATTAGTGTGCCCAGACCAAATTTCCATCTTAGTGTCGCTGTCCGTGCAAAATTTCCCCTCAAAGCACACTGTATGGTGTATGCCTGTGTTCATCAGCCCAGTGGGAGCAGAAGAGTAGGACGTTAAACCCCATTTCATTTTATTTCATATTAGTGTGATAATTCCATATATAACATCGATCTATATATTATGATTATTGATAATATTAGTCTGAATTCACAATATTAAAATTCTGGTCTTGTCAAGTGGAAACTATGCTTTAAGAATATTCAACTTTCTTCTCACCCCATCATTAGAACGGGGGGTTGGGATGGCCTAGTGGTCTAGAGTGCCGCGCTTCGACCTCTAGCTGGCCGGTCATCTCTGGCTTGCGGCTGTGGTTTCGATCCCTGGTGTGAGCATATGTAGCATGGAGATAGGGGCACCTTCTCAACCTCGTGGGTTTCCTTCGGGCACTCCTGTTTCCTCCCACTGGTAAAGACCCCTGTGCGCAAGCGAATTATTGAAATAAAATTGAACCATATGTTAGTCCCGAAATGACCTGGTTTGTGTCGAGTGGACGTTAAACCCCATTTCTCTCTCTCTCTCTCTCTCTCTCTCTCTCTCTCTCTCTCTCTCATCTTTAGAACAATGTAAGTTTCTTCTCACCCCAACTTTTAAACAATGTAAGTATCATCTCAATATGTGGTCCAAGAATTATTTGAATTTACCTGATTTTAATTCTACTTCTGGATAAATATTTTAATACAAACAATTATGAAATAAAAACCTGTTTATTTTCATTTTGCTTGGGTAGACAAGTATATTTCAAAACCGGTTTAACTTTACAAGCCGTTGTCTCAAAAATTACAACCTGTGTTGTCATAAACACAGAATTTAAATCCTGCATGTTTTTAATGCCTGACGTTCCAGCGTTGTGTCGAACATGACCTACAAGTACAATAGAAGCTGGTTGGGTTTTTTTTTTAAAATTCCATCGTTATTTTTTTTCAGTACATTTTGATCTAAAACCTAACAAAGAGTTAAATTTGACTACAATGTACACTGAAATCTAAAACTCAAATTTCTTCTTTTGTTGGATAAAAAAAAATTGAAATAATTATCGCGTTGTGACATGTTAGCGAGAAAACTATGCGTAATATGCTGTATTTGGTTTCAACATACGGATCGCGTTAAACTTTAATAATATGCACATGTATCGCACATGACGTCTGAACACAGACACCGGACTCTTTAATTCTTTACAAGTAAAACCAAATTTATTCCAGAATTTTATAACAGACCACCGAAGCTGAATTATCGACTGAATCCACTGACTGTCAACTAAAACATGCATTCCACATGGTGGTACATTGACAAGCTTCACAAAGTAAAAAAATTCCCATTTCATGTGAAAACAAAGACGATATTGTTTAATCGTCGCATGTGTTGCACATCCGCTACATGAGAAATAATATTTAAAATTTAATTATTTTCAAGGAGCTCAACCTCTTATTCAGTATTTCACATAATATTTGAAATTAAAGACACGAGTAAGAAATTCATTATTGGTCCATTTTAATCAAAGTTGCCATGGTAATGTGAAAATGTGGGATCATAAGGTCTATGGTGGAGTCAACGCGCGGGGTTTCAATCCCCTGGTTGAGGTGACAAAGAGTAGGGTCGTCTGTCAAACCTTGTGGGTTTTCTCTGGGTCCCCCCACTACTAAAGACCCCTACTCGCAAGCAACTATTTGAACAAAATTTGAACCATATGTTAGTCCCGAAATGACCTAGTTTGTGTCTAATGGATGTTAAACTCTTTCACTTTCCCTCAACGAACTTTTTCTGACACACGAGTGCAAAAATTTGACTTGATTTTAAGCTGCTTACTTACCAGGGGATCAAAATTTGCCCGTCTTCCATTAGCCCAGGTTAGGTGCAGAAGAGTAGGACATTAAACCCCATTTCATTTCATTTACTTACCTCCCTTTGTTTGGGCAGGGTCAAACATCTGTGGATATTTACAGAAGGTTAGGTAACATTTTTATTATTAAAATATTTGTTGGTATTTTAACAATGACTCAGTGTTGACCCTTGAATCACCTCAACTTAACGGTCTTATTCACTCAACTATTCTATCTTTACTCAGCAAAATTTATAGCAAATAAAACGACTAAAACGAGATTAAAATAGTTCACAATTAAACTTTAAATAAAATATAAAAAAAATAACGCCACGCCTGATATTATAATACATTCAGTCGGTCGTGTTGTACCAGGTCACGTTTGATCATATGCCAATTGTTTTGTTACTATGGAAACACTGATGTGACGGTATGCGTTACGCGGTATTAAAATAAACCACCCACAGCATCCATATTTACCTATATAGTTGAAGTTTAAAGAAAATGAAAATGGGGTTTAACATCCTACTGCAGGGGCGGATCCAGGATTTTCAGAAAGGGGGGGCGTGCTGCACCAAGTTGGGAGTGCAAAGCCCGGTCCGTGATTTTGAGTGGACAAAAATGCCCACAAGGACTAATTTCATACTAGTACTGTAAATTACCATTTCCAACCTAAACTGTTTTTGTTCTCCTTTCCCGCGAGAATATATGGAACTAAAAATTGTTCGCCACCGCAAAAAATAGAGGGGGCGTGCGCCGGGTGGGCCCCCCCTCTGTGTCCGCGCCTGTACTGTTGTGCACCAGTTGGCCCGATGGAAGACCGGAATATGTCATGCAGTGTGCTATGAAAGACAATTTGCCCAACAAAATAAAACAAAGGCCATAAGTCTAGAAGTAATTAATGAAAATCATTGAGAGTCAATAGGCAGGTATATAAAAACCGTGGGGACTAATCAATCTATATATACAGTCATATTATATCAATATACGCTCCATTTTCACAGTTTTGGGTGGCTGGATAGTCCAAGACTTGGGATTCAGATCATAAGGTCTGTCAATGAGTGGCGTGGTTTCGATTCCTAGCTTATACATGGCAGGAATAGGGTCAGGTCGCGTTACGAACCTCATGGGTTTTCTCTGGGCCATCCTCCCACTGTTAAAGCTCCAAGGTGCAAGGTATGTATTTTAATTAAACTGAACCATGTTTGTCCCGAAATTACCTAGTCTATGTTGAGTGGGTGTTAATCTCTCTCTCTCTATCTACTCTCTCTCTCTCTCTCTCTCTCTCTCTCTCTCTCTCTCTCTCTCTCTCTCTCTCTCACCACAGAAAGATTAGATGCAGTAATTCAATATGTAAGACAACAATCTCTCTGAAGTGCCTGTTCAATGAACCTTAAAGACACTCAAGTCACAAATATATTATGTAAATTGTAAAAGCGATATTATCTGCTCTCCTTGACCTCGATATCAGGTCAAAGGTCAGGTAATTAAATTTGGGTGGAGATGACTAGATGTTCGGTCATATTGACATTCGCTCGCTGGTACATTAATCACTGTATTAATTATTAATATATATATATATATATTAATATCTCTGAAAATATTATTACAACCATAAAACTGCACTACTTTGATTCAGGGAAAATGAAACTGATTTCAACATTGGTTTAATTAACGTTCAAACATTTTAAAGTACTTTCATGCTCATTTAGCAAGTTCGTCCGAAATGATGCTAATTATATATACCTGTAGGTTCCTATACCGATATGTAGATGCATAATTTTTTTTGTACGTAGAAAAGAGAGTTTGGATGGCTGAATGGTTAGTGCGCACGCTCTGTACCATAAGGCCTGTCATTGAGTCAAGTGGCATGGTTTCGATCCCCCAGTTACACGTAACAAGGAGTAGGGTCGCTTGTCCAACCTTGCGGGTTTCCTCTGGGTCCTCCGATTTTCTACTCCCACTGCTTAAGATCGCTATGCGCAACGAATTATTGCTCTAGTGTGTGTCGAGTGTACTTTAAACCCCATTTCTCTTTCCCTCTCTAAATAATAATTCATATAACATTGAAGACCAAATAAAGACCTGCAATAGGCAGATTGAGCTCTTGCATAATGTATGTTTAATCTGATACATGTATATTTCATAATCTGAATAGTCCCGTGTACACATTGGAGTGCACGTAAAAGATCCCTTGGCAGTTGGAATTCGATATAAGAGTAGGCCGTAGCGCCGATGCCCGGGCAACATTTCCCTCATAGCACACTGTATGGCGTATGCCCGTCTTCCATTAGCCCAGGTTAGGTGCAAAAGAGTAGGACGTTAAACCCCATTTCATTTCATAATCTGAATACATGTACAGACACAGTATTTATTTATTTCTTAATTATTTCAAGTGTTGCTAGTTATTTTTCACTTACAATTTTTGATTTATTCAGATTTTTAAGTGTACATATTTGAATTATAATTATTTATTTCTACATACGTTTGTCAAATTATTTGCAAAACACATAAAACTGTCAATTAAGAGGAACACCTACAAAAATCAACATTAACTAATAAAGTCAGGGCGTTGGCAACTTATATTAGATACAGGTTTACAGAGAAAATAACCAAAAAATGCCCCAAGTTTATCTTGAAGACAGTTTTATGGAGAAAGTTTACACGTATGCTGTTTTAATTCATTGCTGTGAGAGAAAGACAAGCTTGTCAACTAAAAATAAATAAATGCACAGTGAAATATTGACCAAATTACGACTTGCTCTAGGAATCACGGTGGCTACGTGGGCAAGGCGCTGGCTCGCTAGCCTGGAGGTCAGGTGTTTGCTCCCTGCATTGGCCAAGAAAGTTCATCTCGATTTTCCGGCGTGGTTTGCCCTTGTCAGTGATACAGAAGGAGGGCCTGACAAGGACAGCTGCCTAGTCGTTGGGATGGGACGAAAAACTGAGGTCCCGTGTACACATTGGAGTGCACGTAAAAGATCCCTTGGCAGTTGGAACTCGATATAAGAGTAGGCCGTAGCGCCGCTGCCCGAGCAAAAATTCCCTCATAGCACACTGTATGGCGTATGCCCGTCTTCCATTAGCCCGGGTCAGGTGCAGAAGAGTAGGACGTTAAACCCCATTTCATATCATTTCATTTACAACTTCCTCTTAACATAAATTTCCATTGTCGAGGGTTCGTCGTCCCCACCAAACAACTCAGCACTGCTCCCTGTCAGGTCTTCCATCCTCCACCACTAACAAGATGAAACCATGCCGGAAAATCATAAAGAAATGTTTCAGCCAATACCAGCCGCCCACCCGGTGAACGACCGAGTGTCTTACGCACTGAGTCACTGTGACTCCCACAAGTTTATGAGTCAAGTAGTCATTATAGTTTAAAGTGCCAGAAACAGGTGTGGTTGTAAAAATAACTCAATATTTTAATAAAGTAAATATTTTACTTCCTTGCAACGAGGAAAAATATTAAACGTTTAAATAGAGAGGTCGACAAGTACCGGATAGGTAGGCTTTTTATTGTCATTGATGATGTGGCATTTTATATATTTCTCAGAAAAAGTTTTTCCTGTAATATTGCACGTGTTGTCATTACAAGCCATCTCTAAACTCCCTTAATGATGATTTTCTCCATAAAACCCATTTAAACAAGAAGCCTTTGGGCATGCTCCCTTCCATGCCCCTCACAAAATTAAAATACTCACATGTGAACTGTAACATGCTAAAAATAAAAAAGCAAATTGTTTGCTTTATTTTAGCCTATTTGAACATGTGTGTTTGTATATTGTGAAAGATCTGCGTGTCTCTCTCGGCTATTATTCTAGATATATTTAATTGACACGTATACTATTACTATCTCCCTGATTATGTCTACTACATCATTAACATGCATTTTGCATACCGATAGTTCACTGGCCAATCACGCTATTTTACCAACATTTTGCCTAATAGTTTGGATGCAGCTATGGCGGGTGTGGCGCGCCAGGCAGGGTAAGCTTACTCTTCCAGACACCTGTTACCATAGTTTGTCGTGTATTTTGTACACGGGGAGCAGTCCATTTGCTGATTACACTATTTTGCCTTTAATGTTTTTTTTAGAACTTCGAATTCTGTCTAATGGTTTGGATTGTTCGTACTTGGTTTTATTTTATTTTTTTTTATTCCAACTTATTTTGCTGTAACGGGTCACATATATACAGTTATATAACTGTGCATCTTTGAATCCTCCGAATCTGGATTGTAAAATGTCTGGTAACTATGGTGACTCAATGAAGGAAGCACCTGTCCAATAACCAGGAGGAACTGGGTCCGATCCAGCTTCTGGTCATGAGTTGCTCTTGTCTATAGTGTGGGAGAGAGGCTCTGGCAAGGAATAGTGACAAGAACCCTTGACAATGGCAATTCAACGACAAATGAGAGTAAAGTTTGTGTCTGAGCAAAATGTCTCTTATTGCACATGTTGTGCTAAATATACACCCCATTACCAAACTGTGTTCGATATACAGTACCCCCTCCCTCATCATCCCCTTCCCCCTTACTAAACTCTAAACTAGCATGTATATACAAGCTATGCCTTTTAATTTCTAAATAAAATATTGTTTAAAAAAAACCTCTCCACACTGTGCTTACCCCCTCCCCCTCTCACCAAGTAACATGACTATGATTAACTATACACATGGCTTCCCCACATCAAACAAAACAAAATAATTTGTCTGCTTTTAAAAGCGTATTAAGTCCCTTTGTTGAAATAACTTCACACAGTGAAGTTAGATAGAGTGAAAGTATTCCACCCGTTAGAATAAACATTGTATTTTAAATTGAGGTTTATCTCACACCTGTCTGTTATATATACATACTTACTCTGTAGATATTACACACAAGTTTTACAATATAATCTATCAAACGTCCTACTGTTCTGGGGCCTGTTTCAGGAAATTTTAACTAAGATAAAATCCAAATTTTAGTAATTTGATTGGATAATATTAGATGGATTTTAGCGCTTAGCCAATCAAAATTGATGTACGTACTAAAATTTGGATTTTATCTTCGTTAAAATTTCGGGAAACAGGCCCCTGCTCCGAGCTGGGATAATGAAGACTTGGCATTCAGTGTGCTATTTATGACGGACATATTTTGATTCAACGCACCTGCTTTAACAATTCCCCCCACCCCAATTTGTCTTTATTCTCTCAAATGTTTTTTATATTCTACTTTCATTTTAATATTGATTATCTTAATACATGTACTAATATAATAAACCCTTACGTTTAGTTTCATTTTCAGTGGTTGTATATATGCAGTGTCCTGGAAGAGAATTTACCAAGAAATGTGACACATTCACAGACTCCTTTTCATTCTCTATATTCAACCTATTTCTATCTATCTTGCTAATAAATTCATATCATTCAGTAACTTAAATTTGATCTCTTTGAAAACTGACACAAAAAATATAAATATCTTTAAAAGCTCAATAAATAAAATATAAATTTCATCTTTAATAAAATCTGATATAAAAAAATATTTAATAAAAAAACAACATTTATTTTCTTTTATCAATGATTTTACGAGTTTTAACCCAAAAAAAATCAGTGCTTCTGGTCTTATCAGAAGTTCACGGAGGTGAATTGTCAATTTATTTTTCACTTATCAAGATGTTTTACTTTGATATTAAAAATTAAAAAAACAATTTGACCTTTCTTATATTTGTGGGTTTTTTGTATGAATAAATTATTTTGTTTATATGTCATATGTTGAAATAGTGTTTGATTAGACACATTCAATCAAATAAATACTGGTACATTGGTACAACTTTCATCAGAATAGTTTGTATATCATTGTGACAAATTCTGTAAAATTTGATGAAAGACAATTTTGATATTTGGGATTTCTTTGTTGATCACATGTTTTTATTTGGCCTGTGGAGGAGGGGCAGAAGGGGTTTGGTGTGTTGAGTGGAGAGTATGCCTCAAGGCCCTTAGCAAACTCTCTGGCTATATACGTCATGTAACTGGTTTAAGGCAGAAATGACTGGGTTTAATATTCTGCACCAGCCATTTTAATGAAATTGAAATGAAAATCCAAAAGGGTTTAATGTCCTATTGTCATGCTGCGACTGGGCTAATGAAGACGGGCATACGACATATAGTGTGCTATGAGGGAAGTTTTGCTCCCCATAGGGACGCTACAGCCCACGCTTATATCGAAATCCAATTGCCAAGGGATCTTTTACGTGCATGCCTATGTGTACTTAGTGCCTTGCTTTTTTAGCCCATCCACGCGACTATATATTGTCCGTTGCCAGGCCCACCATCCGGCATCACTGAATCATGCAGGAAAATCTTGATGAATTATCTCGGTCGGCACATGGATTGAAGGAAACACAGATTAACGAGTTAACATGATCAGACATAATAATCTATGAAGGACTTCTGGTCTTGACACACGTCACCTTCAACGATATTTTCATTTACTTAGCTCGAGACATGAAATCTTACAGTTAGGCGGCCCAGGCGAAAGTTTAATAATAGGGTAAATGTAAATTGAGTCAGTATGATATAAATCACACCTTCAAGAATAACAGAAAACAGTCTCACTCGAGATGCCTCATCATTCTTAACGTCACATTAAAGGAGCTAAATCGCTAATATTTGGGACCATGAAATTTACCTAAATGGTTGGCAACGCATAAACTAATCTGATATGAATGTTTATAAACTGATTTACATTCATTCATTTCCGTCTTTACTCTAATTTCAAATCAGTTATGTTCGGCGAAATACGCCTGATGTCTCAATAGCATGCCAATCATTAGCGTCTGGTTATTCCAATCTACATTACTGTGTATGCTCTCCATGCGTGACCGTCTAGCCTCGTTATCTAAGTCCCTTGTTAAAAATGGGCCTGAAACGGATTATGGTACACGATTCGTGTACCAATGGTAAATTTTTTATTTTGCCTTCAATATTGGATATTAGAAGCCCATATTTTACCGGTAAGATCACAACATCACTGTTGAATTAAAATGACAAATAATTTATGATTTCATTGTCGAAGATTTTGGATGATATTGAGTTAGAGATTTAGCTACTTTAATATCACCCTATTTCTAATTAGCCCGGCTGTCTTTATTAACCCACATACAGGAAAGTAGAATTTCAAACCCCATTTCATTCACTCGTTCTAATCTTTATTTATTACGAATAAAACATAAATAATTAGTTTTCAGATTATTAGTTTTAATTTCAGTAAGAAGGATTATAGAATTCCTTTCAAACAACAATACTGTGGAAGTTGAAACTTTAAGAGAGAGAACGAAAGACAAAACTTTTTAATATCCACTCGACGTAAACAAGGTCAATTCGGGACTAACATGTGGTTTAATTTTATTTCAATAATTTGCTTGCATGTAGGGGTCTTTAGCAGTGGGAGGATATCAGAGAAAACCCACGAGATTGGACTAACGACCCTACATGTACTCCTTGTCACG
This sequence comes from Patella ulyssiponensis, assembly GCA_963678685.1. Lineage (NCBI taxonomy): Eukaryota > Metazoa > Mollusca > Gastropoda > Patellidae > Patella > Patella ulyssiponensis. The sequence continues at coordinate 95,152,548 of OY783225.1, forward strand.
TAGTCACGTACAACCAGGGAATGGAAACCAGGCCAGTTGACTCAATGACAGGCTTATGATACAGCACGCACATGCTAAAATGAGAGAAAGAAATCTGGTTAGTAATTTTGGGACTAACATATGGTTCAATTTTATTTTAAAAATTCGCTTGTGTGTACGGGTCCACGATTAATTAAACCTGTTAATTATTACAGAGCTTCCACCACCGTAGTCTCGATCACCTAGACCCTCATAGTCTTTAAGGTATGGAGGGTCTGAGTTGGTTGCCAACATTTGACGAAATTTACTTGATAAACTGAACCACATAAAAACCAAACTCACGGATAATTACAGCTGAGCGATATCTGTTTCTAGGGATATCAACTAGTTCTACGGGCAATGGAACTGTTTAGGTACAGACACGGGGACAACTAATAAGGATTAATAAAAAGATAGGCTGGCACTGCCAGGCAGGATACGCCCACATTTTCGAGAGATGGATAGAGAACAAGCAATACCGAAAGTGATTTTTCCTATGTGCAAATATCGAAATAAATTAAGATCTTTGGGTTATAAAGGTTCATTTCAGTAGGCTTCAAATTCGACTGGGGATCATGTTGCTAAGTGGGTAAGATGCTGGCTCGGTAGCCTTGAGGTTAGGTGTTTGATCCCTGCATTGGGTGAGAAAGTTCATCTAGATTTTCTGGCGTGGTTTCCCCTTGTTAGTGATGAAGGATGGATGGCCTGACAAGAACAGCTGTCAATTTTGGTCCGATTTTCACGAAATTCGACCTCAACCTTCATTACGATGTAACGGTGATATAATCAAACGTTTTTTTAAATGGGATAATAATTCTGACCCCAGAGGGGCCAAAAGCTAAAAAAAAAAGGTCATTTTTCGTACAATCAGGGGCCATAATTCAGGAAGTTACAATCCGATATGCACAAATATCGAAAGGAACCAAGATCTTTGGGTTATAAACATGCATGTCAAGTTTCATCAAAATCGGTTCAAAATTGTGACCTCTATAGGGTCCACAACCTTAATATAACGTATTTTCACACTAATCGCGTACAAACGGCGGCCATTTTGTCTGTCAATTTTGGTCCGATTTTCACAAAATTTTACCTCAATCTTCATTACCATGTAACGGTGATATAATCAAACGTTTTTTTAAATCGGATAATAATTTTGACCTCCAGTGGAACCACAAGCTAAAAAGGGTGATTTTTCGTACAATCAGGGGCCATAATTCAGGAAGTTACGAATCAATGAGCGCAAATATCGAAAGGAACCAAGATCTTCGGGTTATAAACATGCATGTCAAGTTTCATCAAAATCGGTTCAAAATTGTGACCTCTATAGGGTCCACAACCTTGATATAACATATTTTCACACTATTCGCGTACAAACGGCGGCCATTTTGTCCGTCAATTTTGGTTTGATTTTCACGAAATTCGAACAGTGCCTTCATTACCATGTAACGGTGATATAATCAAACGGTTTTTTAAATCGGATAATAATTTTGACCTCCAGAGGGACCACAAGCTAAAAAGGGCAATTTTTCGGACAATCAGGGGCCATAATTCAGGAAGTTACGATCCAATGGGTGCAAATATCGAAAGGAACCAAGATCTTTGGGTTATAAACATACATGTCAAGTTTCATCAAAATCGGTTCAAAATTGTGACCTCTATAGGGTCCACAACCTTGATATAACATATTTTCACACCATTCGCGTACAAACGGCGGCCATTTTGTTTGTCAATTTTGGTCCGATTTTCACGAAATTTGAACTCAACCTTCATTACCATGTAACGGTGATATAATTGAACGGTTTTTTAAATCGGATAATAATTTTGACCTCCAGGGGGACCACAAGCTAAAAAGGGCGATTTTTCGGACAATCAGGGGCCATAATTCAGGAAGTTACGATCCGATGGCCGCAAATATCGAAAGGAACCAAGATTTTGGGGTTATAAACATACATGTCAAGTTTCATCACAATCGGTTCAAAATTGTGACCTCTATAGGGTCCACAAGCTAAAAACATGATATTTCGTACAATCAGGGGCCATAATCCATGAAGTTCCGATCCAATACATGCCAATATCGAAAGGAACCGAGATCTTATGGGGATAAACCTATATTTCAAGTTTCGTCAAAATCAGATAAGAATTGTGACCTGTAGAGAGTCCACAAACAAATTGTGGACGGACGTCCGGACGGACAGGGGCGACGACATAATACGTTCACATGAAAATGTGGGCGTATAAAAAACCATAGACATGGTCCTTAATTCAATTACATCTTATTTTTTTCGGCGCCTCCAGGAAGCCACGGATGCTTGGTGCTGACTCACTTTGAACTATTATAACAAGAATGGCTAGTTCTTTATCTAAATCTTACATAACGTATCTCAGTGCTTCATGTTTAAGGGGAGCTTTCGCTCTTGTTCCTCTCGACCCACCTTGGCTTTCCACCGCGGGAGTCATTAAAAACTACTGCAAATTAGTTAAATCGCTCTCCTAAATATTGAGATTAATAAACTCCTTTCAGTTTTTGTTTATTTTTAAATTGCATATGTTCGAGCTATCAGTTTCCATGTTGATCATTCTGAGGCTACCATATTCACCAAACATATTCACCAAATGTTATTAAACAATACTAGAGTATAAATAAATACAATATGATTACAAGGAGTTTTTCTGCAGGAGCTTTTTTCTTATTTTTGAAAACGGCAGGAGCTTTTTATGGCTCCCACACAATTTTATAAACGTGAAGGTTTGGTAACTTATAAACTGTTCTTCATCAACCTGGATGGAAGAGAACAATAGGATGATCAACCTCTCTTTGTTTCAATGGCAAAATAAATCGACTTTAACCTTGACACTACCCATAAAACATGACCCCCAAAAAATTGTCTTAAGGAGTTGTAATTATTATACCTATAAATCATCCGGACCTGTTTTAACGAGCTGTAATTTTTAAACCCCAGTAATACAAGAAACAGACACAAGTGTCAATAAAAAAAAATTGCTTTTATTTTTTTCAACTACATCATGTCAAAGTAAATTCTGGCTCCACATATTCTGCTTGTCTAAGTCAATATGAAGGTGGTAAAATAGACGTTGATAATGGGGTTGGTTTTTTTGAGCAGTGAGAGTTTTTTTTGGCAGTGAGAAGGTTTCATTTGTCATTCGGTCTATCTCTACTGATGGTTTATAAGAACGGTTATAAAACGTTTCTCCAAGTTGGATGGGTTTTTACGATGCAAATGTCAAACGAGTTTATCGGTGTAATTTGTTTCTCTTTTGTCAGTTTTTTTTTCTTGCCTACATATCAGATGTTGATGGTTTTTTGTTATTAACAATATTTTTATTTAGATTTGTATGTGAATAGGGATTGGAGAACATGCATGGCCTATATTAAACCACTCTCAGTTGTTGTTGATTAGTTGTTGTTGTTGATTAGTTTTTGTTGATTAGTTGTTGTTGTTGTTGATTAGTTGATGTTGTTGATTAGTTGTTGTTGATTTGTCGCTATTGTTGATTAGTCGTTGCTGTTGATAAGACGTTGTTGTTGATTAGTTGTTGTTGATTAGTCATTGATGTTATTAGTGGTTGTTGAGTAGTAGTTGTTGTTGTTTATTAGTTGTTGTTTTTGTGTATTAGTTGTTGTTTTTGATTAGTTTTTGTTCCTTAGTTGTCGTTTATTAGTTGTTGTTTTTGTGTATTAGTTGTTGTTGTTGAATAGTTTTTGTTTATTAGTTCTCTGATTGTACGTGACAAGGAGTAGTGTCGCCCATCCTCATTGTCCTCCCACTGCTAAAGACAAGTATGCGGAAGCAAATTATTTTGTTTAAAAAATCGAACATCATAGTCCTGAAATGATCTAGTTTGTGTTAAGTGAACATTAAACCCATGTAATTTTTAAACCATGTTATAAATAAAGAGATTAATATGTTGTTATAGACCAGCTGCTGTCTTATTCAACATGAAGAGTGCAGAAAGTGGAAAGTCATCAGTTTGTAGATTTGCCAGAATAACTATAATCTGATAGATGTACGTACAGTGTAAGAAATAAATCTGCCTATTGCACGTCTTTCTTTAGGCCTGAAATGTTCTCTAAATTATTAATTAGACATTAATTAACATATCCAGACCATAATAAACTCTTGATGTCAAAGCTAGCCTTCGATGTTGGCGGATTAAATTCCTATATACAGCTTAATGGCCATTGATAATTAAATCAATCAAGTGGATAATCGAGACTATGCTGTATATATTACTGATTTGAGTAATGATGACCGAGGCTATGTGAATATTTCAAACGCTTTTTTCTCGGCTAATAGTGGATCAATTTGACTGAAATTTTCAGCAAATTACCTTTACACTATCTAGTTTTTAACTATTATAGTGAGAACTGCCATCTCTTTATCATATCTCCCATAATGTAACTTTAATTAGACATTAATTAACTTATCCAGGCCATAAACAACTCTCGATGTCATCACTAGCCTGGGATATTTAGCAGATTAGAATACATTTTTTGAAGGATGATGGGGGTTGGGATGGCCTAGTGGTCTAGAGTGCCGCGCTTCGACCTCTCGCTGGCCGGTCACCTCTGGCTTGCGGCTGTGGTTTCGAGCCCTGGTGTGAGCGTATGTGGCATGGAGATAGGGGCGCCTTCTCAACCTCGTGGGTTTCCTCCGGGCACTCCGGTTTCCTCCCACTGCTAAAGACCCCTACGCGCAAGCGAATTATTGAAATAAAGTAAAACCGTATGTTAGTCCCGAAATGACCTAGTTGTGTTGAGTGGACGTTAAACCCCATTTCTCTCTCTCTCTCTTGAAGGATGATTAAATGTAATTATGGATAATCAAGACTTTGTTATTTATTGTACCGATTGATCAAAGCTAAAGCTAATATCTTGGTTCAGAATGGGGCAATTTGACTGAAATTTTTCTGCAAATTCTATTTTTTAAATATCATAGAGAATTGTCAACCGTTTATGTAATCTCTCATAATGGCCCTTTAACGAAAGTTTTCCACGGATATCTAACTAATGTGAATTAGTTTTTTTGTCAGATATAAATGGGATAGACAGTGTGGATTACCCAAGAGAGATGGATAATACAACCAACTGTCACTCGTGATTCATCCTCATTATATCTATATACAACTCCCGTCTTATACTTATATGACATGGCACTACTGACACCAATGACATGACACCAGGGCAGACTGACATAACATTATAGATTAATAATAATGGAATGGATGAAGAGGTCTGTTTAATGAGTTTCATGCCTCAAGCGACCATGTTTAAAACATTATAATATACGGTATTATCCTCATCACACTTCCCATTACATTCCCAGATATATTCTAATCACTACGATAATACTGACTGTTTTAAATCACATGAGATAGGGTTTAATGTACTGGGGCCTGTTTCACGAAATTTTAACTAAGATATACAATCCAAATTTTAGTAATTTGATTGGATAATATCTGATTGATTTTAGTGCTTAGCCAATCAAAATTGAAGAATCTACTAAAATCTGGATTTTATCTTTAGTTAAAATTTCGTGAAACTGGCCCCTGTTTACTGGTTGTATGTGACAAGGAGTAAAGGCCCATTCTCACGGTGCGACTTGTAGTAACTACTTGTAGTATCAACCCGAGTTGCAGCGTGAGAACACCCCAGTCGTACCAACTTTTACAAGCTCCCAACCAGTTGAAAGCGAGTTGGGTGAAATAGAAACTTCCCTATTTCAGTCAACAGATCGTATGAAATTGACCAATCAGAGACGTCGCGTATTAGTACAAACACGAGTTCTCTCCCCTTGTTGTTTGTAAGCATGGACGCGAAGCGCACCCATCAAGAGCCGCTCAGCAAAACTGAGACAGAGAATTTTGTCAATTTTTACCTCGCACAACCTTGCTTATGGGATGTGAGCCATAAGACTTATCCAAGTCGTATCAACTCATTTATATACGATTTTGTAATCTACATGTAGATACATGTAGATACTACACGTAGATACTACAAGTAGTTACTACAAGTCGCACCGTGAGAACGGGCCTTAAGGTTGTCTGTCCAACTTCATGGGTTTCCTCCAGTTTAGAGCCCACTGTTAAAGACCCCTACATGCAATAAACAGCTGATCATTATCTCAAGGTCAACAAATTGGGGGACATCCCCTTTAAGATTTATGTTATGTTATTTGAGTGGAAGTATAGCAGGAGGTTTAGACAAGTATTTCCTACTATAGACTTACAAGTATTTGTTTGCTTTTATATATATATCAACAACAACTTCACGTCTACTTATATACTTATATAATATATATATTTCCCATTTCATATCAACTGTCGGTATATAAATATATACATGTATATATAAGTTGGTTTGTGTGGGTGTTTGTAATAGGAAACGAAACTATTGAACTTATCAATTTTAAATCTTTTCATAAAAAAACAGAAATTTAATAGTGCGATTAGTTTATTAAGTGGAGTATTTAATGATCAAATTGACAATTCATTATTAATGTGTTATGATGGAGGTTGGAGTTAAATTCTACAAACAGCCGTGTCAGCAGTTAATATCATCTCTATAGATACTGAACAAGTATTTTCTTTTTATTGAAATTTTCTGACGTTGTGTCCCCTTGTCAGAGATGCAGAACGGAGGGCCTGACAAGAAAAGCTGTCTAGTTGTTTGGATGGCATGAAAAACCAAGGTCTAGTGTACACATTGGGGTGCACGTAAAAGATCCCTTGGCAGTTGAAATTTGATATAAGAGAAGGTCATAGCACCGCTGCCCGGGCAAAATGTTCCTCATAGAATGGTGTATGGACGTATTCCATTAGCCCAGGTTAGGTGCAGAAGAGTAGGACGTTAAACCACATATAGAGAATTATTCCCATATTATAAGCAATGATTTATTTGGTATTAAAGCGGGAATTTCATATTTTCCAAGAAAGTCAAAACATATTTATTTCTATGTCTTTTGCTCAATAGGTTGTCAACTCACTATTAAACAATCATAGTCATTATTTTTCACACTGAAACATCTTTCACATCGGAAATAATAACACAATTACCTCCTTGTTTTCCCATTCCCCCCATGCAATAGCTATCTTCAAACGTTTGAATTTAATGTTGAAAGTGATATTTTGGCCAATTTCTCAACTAGCAATAGTGAATTATAGGATTATTCTTTAACAAGGTAGGACTGCTTATAGATACGATCTATTTTAAGGCCTTATTTTAATATATTTTAAAAATATAACTTAAAAAAATGAAATTGCCACTTTAAGATTTAACTTAATCCCCTCCACATCTCTCATAAAATTATATATTCTTCCATGAAGCCCTGGTGGCTCAGCGAGTAAGACGCTGTCTCTCTAACTTGGGAGGTCCTGTGTTTGATCCCTAAATTGTGTGATTGTACACGATGTCTTAATAATAATAATAATAATATCTTTATTAGGGTAAGAAATTAGGCCAGGCCTTTTTACAATTCTGCCCATGAAACATAACAAAACAATATAAGAACAACAAGAACAACAAAAATTATGAATCAAAATTATGTACATAAGGTTTACTATGGTTAGGAATGTATCATTAAAAGAATATTCGCTTTAAAGTTTGATAATACAGGTGTGTTTTTAATTGAGGTAGATAGATTATTCCAGAGACAAGGTCCAATGTATTTTAAACTTTTTTTATATATTGATTTATTAGGTTGGGGAATATTAAATCGAAGATTAATATTGGTATAAGGTGTATTTTTAAAAACGAGAATATTAGTTAAGTAGTTTGGGCATTTTATGGGTCATAGAGGGGAGTACCCCAATCTTGCCTCATCTCACCCCTACCCTACCCACATTTCTCCCCAACACCAACTTTCCTTCATTTCTTCTTGGCTCGAAGAAAGAAATACCCCAATCTTGCAACCACCCTACCCACAACTCATCCCCACCCCACCCTACATGTACCTACATCTCACCCCACCCCACCCTTCCCTTCCCCCATCTCTTCATGTCTCACAGGAAACGGAGTACCTCAATCTTGCCACCGTGCTACCCATATCTCTCCCCTCACCCCACCCTTCCCTACCGTCATGTCTCGCAGGAAGATGAGTATTAAATTTATTGACCGAGTAATACCTACATGCACTAACAAGGTTGTATGGTCAGACTGACCCAATAGTTTTAATATATCTGTCAGTCAAGGCAACTTGACCCCATTCTTCATCCTATTTATCTACAGATGTAGGTTAATTCAATAATTATAACAACTTTCATTAATTAATTAATCATCTCCGTTCCTAGGTTGTCTTCTGTCTAGTTCATCCGTTCCTGGAGTTCCTGTATAATAAGTCGGATTATTATAATACCATCATTATAGGCTTCCTCTTACTACTGCTGAGGCCAGACAAAGAAATATATTCTGGGTCTAAGACAATCCTTCCCGATCTGAATAAAACACAGATCCTATTCAGTTTTGTTTTTAAAGTTCAAAAATTCGTTTTATTTGTCTTTACTACTAGTGTAGGCCATCAAAAGTATAAAAGATAAGTTGCCAGGTAACCAAACATACACCCACAGCAGCTAAATCGTCCGAGCAGTCAACAAGAGTTGTCGCATATTCTTACTTTTTTCGGTAATGAAACATTTATAATACTCCGAAATCTGATTAAGATTAACAACTCATAAAATAATTATCAGAAAATCATTAGAATTTGTTTGGTTTTTATAAAGTTTTGCCCCATGCTAATTTCAATGTGGGCGTATAAAAAACGAAACGAAATATAGATCTGTATTTTAATTAGATTGAATATTATCCAGTCTCTTATTTTGTTTATAGTAATGATTATCAAGTATAGTCAGTAGTATTTATGGGGGTATGTACTTGATGGATCAAACAATGTCAACATTTCTTGAATCATTTAAATAAATTTTATAGAGTTATTTCCTGTAACTGGTTTACATACATGCGGTGATTAAGGACACTGTGTTTGTATTTTCGGAGGTGAATGATTAACATGTACGGGGTGGATCAGCAAGTCTACTGGCATGGTTTTGATTCCCCGCTTGAACATGACCAGAAGTAGGATCGTCTGTCCACTGCTAAAATCCCTACGTGCAAACAAGCAACTGAACCATAGGTTAGTCCCATAATCACCTAGCTTGTGTCGAGAGGATATCAAACTTCATTTCGCTCTCTCTTTGTGTTATTTCTTGAAATAAAAATAGGTTGCCAGGCAACGAAACATACGCCCACACAGCAGCCAAATCGTCCGGGCAGTCAACAAGAGTTGTTGCATTTTAAGTAATCATCAGAAAATCATAATTCAAACTCACCCATAACTACGGTGTAACTGTGATATAATCAACCGTTTTTTTAAATCAGATAATAATTGTGACCTCCAGAGGGACCACAAGCTAAAAAGGGTGATTTTTCGTACAATCAGGGGCCATGATTCAGGAAGTTACGATCCGATATGGGCAAATATGCAATGGAACCAAGATCATTAGGTTATAAACATGTATTTCAAGTTTCATCAAAATCAGTTCAAAATTGTGACCTCTATAGGGTCCACAACCTTGATATAACATATTCTTACACAATTCGCGTACAGACAGCGGCCATTTTATCCGTCAACTCTGGTCCGATTTTCACAAAATTAAAATTCTCTCTTCATTACCATGAAACCGTGATATAATCAAACAGTTTTTTAAATCGGATAATAATTTTGACCTCCAGAGGGACCACAAGCTAACAAAAGCGATTTTTCGGAAATCAGGGGACATAATTCAGGAAGTTATGATTCGATGGGCGCAAATATCGAAAGGAACCAAGATCATTGGGTTATAAACATGCATGTCACGTTTCATCAAAATCGGTTCAAAATTGTGACCTCTATAAGGTCCACAACCTTGATATAACATATTTTCACACCATTCGCGTACAAACGGTGGCCATTTTGTCCGTCAATTTTGGTCCGATTTTCACGAACTTCAAACTCAACCTTCATAACCATGGAACGGTGATATAATCATACGGTTTTTTAAATAGGATAACAATTTTGACCTCCAGAGGAACCACAAGCTAAAAAGGGCGATTTTTCGGACAATCAGGGGCCATAATTCAGGAAGTTACGATCCGATGGGCGCAAATATCGAAAGGAACCAAGATCTTTGGGTTATAAACATACATGTCAATTTTAATCAAAATCGGTTCAAAATTGTGACCTCTATAAGGTCCACAACCTTGATATAACATATTTTCACACAATTCGCGTACAAACGTCGGCCATTTTGTCCGTCAATTTTGGTCCGATTTTCACGAAATTCGAACTCAACCTTCATAACCATGGGACGGTGATATAATCAAACGGTTTTTTAAATAGGATAACAATTTTGACCTCCAGAGGGACCACAAGCTAAAAAGGGCGATTTTTCGAAGAATCAGGGGCCATAATTAAGGAAGTTACGATCCGATTGGCGCAAATATCGAAAGGAACCAAGATCTTTGGGTTATAAACATGCATTTCAAATTTCATCCAAATCGGTTCAAAATTGTGACCTCTACACTGTTCACAAGCTAAAAAACGTGATTTTTCGTACAATCAGGGGCCATAACCCATGAAGTTACGGTCCGATACATGCCAATATCGAACGGAACCGAGATCTTAGGGTGATAAACCTATATTTTAAGTTTCATTGAAATCGGATAAAAATTGTGACCTGTAGACTGTTCACAAACAATTGTGGACGGACGGACGGACGGACGGACGGACGGACGTCCGGACGGACGGACGGACGAACAGGGGCGACGACAATATACGTCCACATGAAAATGTGGGCGTATAAAAACACATGTACTTATCAAGTGCTTATGAGCTAATTTGAGAACGAGAATATTTTATTAATATGGCCTAATCATTAGAGTCTTCCTACTAATTATTAATCCTGACTTGTACTTTAGCCGTTTGATCTCAATCATATATTTATTATAATAATAGATTTATTGACAGTAATATCGGCTTGTCGATAAAAAATAGAAAGTCATCGGACTAGAGAGGCAATTATAGCAATTACTTTGAGACAAGCTTTTTAAAGGGCCAGGGAAAGTGGGCGAAATAGAGTATGGAAAAAGAGAGCGGGGGAAATAGAGTGGGCGGGAGTATGGGTTAAATATAGCGAGTGATAGAGAGTGGGTTAAATAGAGCGAGTGATAGAGAGCGGGTGAATGAGAGAGAGAGAAATGGGGTTTAACTTTCGGGACTAACACATGGTTTCAACTTTATTTCAATAATTCGCTTACGCGTAGGGGTCTTTAGCAGTGGGAGGAAACCGGAGTGCCCGGAGGAAACCCATGAGGTTGAGAGGGCGCCCCTATCTCCATGTCACATACGCTCATACCAGGGATCGAAACCACAGCCGCAAGCCAGAGGTGACCGGCCGGCTAGAGGTCGAAGCTCGGCACTCTAGGAGACCACTAGGCCATCCCAACCCCCCAGAGAGCGGGTGAAATAAAGCAGGCAAGAGAAGTTGGGTGAAATATAGTGGGTGAAATATAGTGGGTGGGAGAGTAGGTGAAATAAAGTGGGTGAGAAAGTGGGTGAAATAGAGCAGGCAAGAGCAAGTGGGTGAGAGAGAGAGAGAGAGAGAGAGAGAGAGAGAGAGAGAGAGAGAGAGAGAGAGAGAGAGAGAGAGATGAGGGGCTAATGTCCACTCAACAAAAAAATCAATCAACAGGTTCCTAATATTCTCATGCATGCTGATGTTTGGCAATTGTATTCTCACCTCTCAATACAACACTGTTCAACAGTCATTTTCACAACATTGGGGTAAAATGGAGAAAGGTTAGTTTGATTTCCTTGCATTGGCTAAAGACCTGGTTGTGCAAACAAATTATTGAACTAAAACCATACCATATGTTTATCCCAAAATAACCTAGTGTTGCATGGACCCCTCTCTCTCTCTCTTTCTCTCTCCCTCTCTCTCTCTTTCTGTTCTCTCCCTCCCCCTCTCTCTCTCCCTCACTCTCTCTCTATATATCTCTTTCTGTTCTCTCTCTCTCTCTCCCTCTCTCTGTGTAAAACCTCAGGGCCCCCCCCCTTTAAATCAGTTGTAAGTTGACACTTCCCACAACACTACAATATTTTGAACTCTTTCACCCAGAGTGACATGTAGTGTAATTTTATTTGATAAAATGCACACTTGAAGTTGCTACACAACACTTTGTTATTGGAGAACAGTCAACATAAACATTATGCATGCCAGCAGCACTATATAACATATTTTACGGTCAAGTTGATAATGATATGGTACTCGGACATGATGACAATTAGTATGACATCATTACCATGCGGGATGTTGGACAGGGCATGCTTAAACTATGGTCGCATGATGTTTGGATGTTAACTTGCTTTTCCTGTGTTCTGGGTGATTTTCCTGTGTGATTGTCCTGTGTTCTGTGAGTGTGTGCTGTATGCTTATCCTGTGTGCTGTGTGAATGTCAGGTGTGCTGTGTGATTGTGCTGTGTGAATGTCAGGTGTGCTGTGTGATGGTCCAGTGTGCTGTGTGGTTGTACGGTGTGCTGTGTGAGTGTTATGTCTGCTCTGTGATTGTTCTTGTCTGGTGTGATTGTGTGATTATTCGGTGTGCTGTGTGAGTGTGCCATGTGATCCGTGATTGTCCTGTGTTCTGTGATGTATGAATGTCTATATTTTTGTGTCCTATGTTTGCAGTGTGATTGTTCGTATATCTGGTTGTTGTACTATGGTACAACATGTGGTATACCTAGGTGTTGTTCTATGGTAAATGATTAATATAACTTACATATTTGTATAAATAATCTGTATAATAAAACATCTTACCTGAAAATAGAGAGAATATATTTAATTATGATGTGAAACAGGGTATATATATCCTGACCACCCTAGTTGATATATAAAGATATTGAACAGGTATATGTAATAAACACCTGATCACTGGTTATCTATAACATAGATTAAAATAACCAGAAACCAGGTAGTATACCAGTAGGGGATGTATGTTTATCATGTTGATATGGCTATAGGCCACACGCTAATTTAACATAGGTTGCCAGGCTACTAAACACATACTTATAATAGACGCTAATCTAACATAGGATGCCAGGCTACAAAACATACTTATAGACACTAATCTAACATAGGTTGCCAGACACTAATCTAAGATAGGTTGCCAGGCTACTAAACACATAATAGACGCTAATCTAACATGGTTGCCAGACTACTAAACATATACTTATATACACTAATCTAAGATAGGTTGCCAGGCAACGAAACATACTTATATACAGTAATCTAAGATAGGTTGCCAGACACTAATCTAAGATAGGTTGCCAGGCTACTAAACACATACTTATATACACTTATCTGAGATAGGTTGCCAGACAACAAAACATACATGTATACGCAAGGCAATGAAACCTACGTATATAAGTCAATCAAAGATAGGTTGCCAGACAATGAAACATACTTATAGACGCTAATCTAAGATAGATTTGGTCAGTTGTGTTTTAAAACACACTTTTATCCAGGGTGAATGTTTTAATTTGTAGTGTTAGATCATAAAGTCTATTATTGAGCCCGGTGACATTTTTTTAATTCACCCGTCTCACCTCATGTTTTTTGTTCAGGTCCTCCGGGTTTCCTTCTACTACAAAAGACCCCAACATGCAAGCAAATTATTGAAATAAAATTGAACCATATATTAGTCCCAAAATTACGTATTTTGTGTCGATTGTATGCATTAACCCTCTCTCTCTCTCTCTCTCTCTCTCTCTCTCTCTCTCTCTCTCTCTCTCTCTCCATCTATATTCCATGACTGGTTGTTAGGGAAGTTTGTGTATCATTTCATTTCTAAATGATGCCACTAATGCATCATAACCTCTGCCATTTAACCAAGTGAAGAGTTTGAGGTGTAGATATATATAGTTAGACCACATACAGAGCTTGAAGTGACGAGTTGGAGGTGTAGACCACATACAGAGCTTGAAGTGTCGAGTTGGAGGTCAGATAGATAGTTAGACCACATACAGAAGTGACATGGTCGATATTTACATCTGAAGATGTGAGGTGGAACAGGTTTCATCATGGCGGATCAGAACATTGTTACTAATATGTTGTCTCCACAATTTATCAGACATTTCAAAACCAGAAATACCGGTACACTAATTTCTCAACAAGCCCTTTTAATAACCCAATCCTAACCCTATAAACATGTATACCTGTCTTCGATAGCCCAGTCAGTTCGTATCGTGAAGTGCCGATTGTGGTAATATTCTAGGGTTCTTATATAATAAAAGCCCCTATTGTAGTCAAATTCTTTATAGTGAAGCCCCAACTGTAGTTTAATTTCAAGACCCCTTTACCAAACCCCCATTGAATCACTCTCCATGGAAACTTGTAGTAAAGTCAAATCGGGTCTTTATTCCCTGCTTGTACCTGACCAGAAGTAGGGGGTCCCTTGTCCAGTCTCATAGGTTTTCCTCACGGTCTTTCCATCCAAGAACTTAAGATCCCTACATGCAAGTACCGAAATGACTTAGTCTGCTTTGAGTGGATGTAAACCTCAATTTCTCTCTTTTTCTGTAACAGTAAAACCTCATACCACAAATTCTTTTATCATCAAATTGTAACTTTAACCAGAACAAAAGACTTGAGAACATGCTGTCAAAATCATATTTGTTATTATTTAGTGTCAGCAGACTTCCCTCCTGTTGTTAACGGTTACAGTTGTTAATGGTAACGTGATCTATATACTTGATGATAAGTTGACATATGTTGATTATGAAGAGAAAGGTGAAACTGCAGGTAACGTTAGGCAGGTAATTAACTTTCTACAGGTGAAAGACAAATTTACCCTTGGTGTTACAGATGTGCTATTCAAGAACTAAATCTGAATAATATATTAAATTTAAATTAACTGTCTGTCTATAATTTGTGAGTGTGGAAAGGTTAATACATAAGTTATTGTCTGGCAGTCATTGTCTGGAACTTTCTATTTTATACCCTATACAATAGTTTATCAGTGTAGATAAGTTAAACATACATTATGCAAGAGCTAAAACTGTTTTTCATTTGGCCTCAAATGTTTATATAAACTATTATCAGGCGCGGATCCAGAGGGGGAGTCCAGAGGGTCCGGACCCCCCCCCCCCCCCCTGCTCAGACTTGAAAAATTTTTATGCGATTTTATTGGCGATTTTTAGACCTGTAATTTTGGAATTTACCTTCCGGAAATACATCAGAATGCACCAAATTGAATCTAATTTACCAAATTTTTCTAGGGGAATGCCCCCAAACCCCCCGTTAATTGGTTGAGCGCAATTATCAAACCTAGACCCCCCTCTGCAAAAAATCCTGGATCCGCGCCTGATTATTTAGATATTTATTAACATGACAAAACCAAAATCAACTAACAAGACATCAGATGGCAGAGATATTTAATGGATTAGTCCATCTAGCCATATAATCAGTTCACTTTAAAATGAACGTCAATAAAAAAGGACTAACGATCAAAACTTTGTATCATCATGGTAATGGTGTTTGTCGACAACCGAATATTTCTAGAGAAAACTTTAAACACTCACAACTTTGCTCATATATTCATTTTTGATATTGATCTATATTATCACAGCTATTATCTAAATGTTATATAATTCATCTTTAAGAGAAATATGACTTAAAATATAATCAATACTATAGACTGAGATATTAGTATGACTCATAAATTATTAGTTAAACTTTGCATTTCTCATCAAGGGCTGGACAGATTAGTTTTATATTTTTTACATACAATCTGATTTAAATCATTGTGGATAAATAGCAACCTACATGTACCCTCATCTAGCCCTCACCCTACCCTCATCTCGCCCCACCCTTCCTCATCTTGCCCCCCACCCTACCGCATGGACTGTTGAAATATAAACATTGACAATTGCTAGTTCAACCCTCTGTGTGTGCATCACTGGACATGCGCATCACAGATGCTGTAAACGTTGCAGTCAGTCTAGAGTTTTAACCTTCGTTGATCTTTATAATACATTGTATGAGTTGTTGACTGTAAATAAAATATCCTAAACAAGATGACAAGCCTAAATTACTTTAGCCTCAACAAACCCATGAAAATTGACGTATGTAATGCAAAATAACAATCAATCCCTTTAATTCAACATTGAACCATAAAACATGCTGACCTAATGTCATTCCGTTTTCTTGTATTTTGTCTGTATTCAACATGCATCATTTTATGGTGACTCATAATTCCCAAACGTCCATCAACAAACTAACATGAAAAGCACAGAAATCGTTTGTCTATTGTGTCTGGTGGAGATTCAATGAAGTTAAATCTATGTAAAGTATGTTGTAACAATGGACACCCTGTTCTTACGCGGGATATATCCTGAATTCTGTTTCTACAACTTACAATGTTTATATTCTCACTCGGATATATATCAAATAAAGAGGAATAAATTGATGGTTGAACATTTGTTTTTTAAGGATGGAGAGAGAGAGAGAGAAATGGGGTTTAACGTCCACTCGACACAATTAGGTCATTTCAGGACTAACATATGGTTTAATTTTATTTCTATAATTCGCTTGCGCGTAGGGGTCTTTAGCAGTGGGAGGAAACCAGAGTGCCCGGAGGAAAACCATGAGGTTGAGAAGGCCACATACGTTCACACCAGGGATCGAAACCACAGCCGCAAGCCAGAGGTGACCGGCCAGCTAGAGGTCAAAGAGCGACACTCTAGACCACTAGGCCATCCCAACCCCCCCCAATTTTTAAGGATGGTCTTGTTATTAATAGGGAATTATTGACATATGGCACACCATTTGGTCATCTTTAGCAGTGCACCAATTACAGATATAGCACACCAATTTCAAACATTGCACACCATTTTAAAATATGACACATAATTGTCTGATATGGCAAGGAAATAAAATGGGGTACATTGTCCCACTGTTCAGCACCAACTGGACTAATGAAGATGGGCCTACAGCATACAGTGTGCTATTAAGGAAATTTTTCAATACGATCTACTCATATATCAAATTCCAACTACCAAGGGATCTTTTACAGGTAGGTTGGAACCTCGGTGTTGCATACTATCCAATTGACAAGACAGCTGTCCTTGTCAAGCCGTTCGTCCTGCACCACTGACAAGGGGAAACCCCGCCAAAAAAACTGGATGACCTCTCTCTGCCAATGCAGGGATCGAATCGAACACTCGACCTCCAGCATCTTACCCACTTAGCTAGGTGATCCCTGGGCTAATGAAGACGGGCAGACACTATGCAGTACGCTATGTGTGTACAGCAGGAGCTCTTTTTTTTTTATCCCATCTGAATGACTAGACAGTTGTCCTTGTCACTTGTCAGTCTTTCCTGAGATGACAAGAACTGGGCACTAGATTTCCTGTTATAAAGACACTGACTGAATCATGGCATTCATATCATATTGTATAGATCTAGAAATCGTAGGGGTAATAAAATATAATAAACATAGTTCATGAAGAATGAGTCGAGAAAACATAGATCGAGAAATCATAGATCGAGAAATCATAGATCGTGATATCATAGAGGTAATAAAATATAATGGTCATAGGTCTCGAAAGAATGGATGCATAGAAACCAGAAATCTTTACGACAACACCTCACAATAAACCAGCTATGATTAAATAGATGGGTGAATTATGAACGACGTAACGGTTTCAAGTTGAATGGAATAAAACAAGAGAGGATGGAGGACATAAACCCAGGAATCGAGTCGCTGTATTGTCTGTTTTTATATATATAGAACTCACAGCCGATATATATACATGTATCATTGGGTCTTAGCCAGAGAGAGAGAGAGAGCGAAATGGGGTTTAACGTCCACTCGACACAAACTAGGTCATTTCGGGACTAACATATGGTTTAATTTTATTTCAATAATTCGCTTGCGCGTAGGGGTCTTTAGCAGTGGGAGGAAACCGGAGTGCCCGGAGGAAACCCACGAGGTTGAGAAGGCGCCTCTATCTCCATGCCACATATGCTCACACCAGGGATTGAAACCACAGCCGCAAGCCAGAGGTGACCGGCCAGCTAGAGGTCGAAGCGCGGCACTCTAGACCACTAGGCCATCCCAACCCCCCTGGGTCTTAGCACTGTAACCTCTGTATATCATTTAATCTTGTGTATCTAGCACTGATTTCTTTTATATTTGTTCAATTTCAAATCTTCGTAAAAATAATTGAATATCATCCAAAATTATCTAATTGGTACATGTGTCCAGGTTAAAGCTGAGTGATTAATTTTGATAATGAATGTTCAAATTACAAGTATTTAATTTTATGATCACTTTTCAAAAATTAATCTTTATACATCAATTATAATCTTTTGCGTTGTTTATTTTACAGTGTTCAAGAATTTAAAATGCATGTAAATTGGACTCTCATTATTGAAATAGAATGATGACACAAGAACAAATAAGAAGATTTTTGGACTTTTGGAGGTTTTAAATGATTTTTACGCATTTTTAAACAAAGATTTTTTGGGAGAAGATCTCTAAAAACGTTCAAGATATTTTTATGAATCTTCGTGTAATTGTGTAGTTTATAGTAGATATGCTTTTTTGCCAATTAGAAATTTTTTGTATTATTATGTTTTGTGTTTCCATGGAAATAAATTTGATTTAATTCTGTATATATCTGATGACTGATTAGTGATACATGTTCTCTGGTTTTTCTACTCAGTGACAGTCAATCAATTTATCGTTTTAGTTCATCCATCACTGAAAACATAAAACCCATTTTAATTCATCCGGCGCTCTAAATATAATACCATCTTCATTAACCACGTTGCTGAAGAAAAGTTAATCATCCATTTCAGTTTGTTTATTTTTATACATAAACCACTGTTTTTACCAACACAATTACTCATGTTGAATTTAATTTTTTTTAAAACAGATTTCATGCTGATATGTCAAAACATCTTTGAAGAATATAATATTTTTTATATTGTAACAAAACATAATTTACCAAGTAAATAATATAGGTTTCCAAGCGTAGTTTGCCACGCAACAAAACATAGATGTCCAGGCAATAAAACATAGATTGTCAGGCAACAAAACATAGATTGCCAGGCAACAAAACATAGATTGCCAGGCAACAAAACATAGATTGTCAGGCAAAAAAACATAGATTGCCAGGCAACAAAACATAGATTGTCAGGCAAAGAAACATAGATTGCCAGGCATGCAACAAAACATATATTGCCAGGCAACAAAGCATAGGCTGCCAGGCAACAATATATAGGCCCAACAATTGCTAGGTGGTCTCATGGAACATCCGGTTATCACCACAGAAACACAAATCTGCTCGGAACTGGGCTAATGACGACGACATATGGTTGTTGAAGAACATGATAAGAAGTGACTATGTAATTTATGATATGTAAGTGGGCCTTTACTGTGAATTTTATTAAAATAGTTCATGCATATAGTTTTATTTCCCGATTCACACGAGAAAATATTTCATATACCCGGTAAAGAAATAATCAAGCGGCACTTATGGGTCATGTCAATTTGAATTTTGGGAAATGAAAAGGGGTTTACATGTAATTCATACTTTTCTACTCTGACTAGGCTATTGTGATATGCAGGAAATTTTGCTTGGACAGTGACACTATGAAATGAAATGAAATGGGGTTTAACGTCCTACTGTTCTGCACCTGACCTGGGCTAATGGAAGACGGGAATATGCCATACAGTGTGCTATGAGGGAAATTTTGCATGGGCAGCGGCGCTACGGCCTACTCTTATATCGAATTCCAACTGCCAAGGGATCTTTTACGTGCACGCCAATGTGTACACGGGACCTTAGGTTTTTCATCCCATCCAAACGACTAGGCAGCTGTCCCTGTCAGGCCCTCCTTCTGCATCAATGACAAGGGGGAATCACGCCGGAAAATCGAGATGAACTTTCTCGCCCAATGCAGGGTGACACTATGACGCTATGACCTATACCTATTCTGAATTCCAGCTATCCAGCATGCCAATTTTTTCATGAGACTTCAGTTTTTTGTACCATCTGAAGGACTAGACTGGCCTTCTGTCTTTGTTAGTTACAACCGAGAGCAATCTTGAGTCCTCCTGCTTATTGTGCCATTTCCTTATTGACTGAGCCACCAGAGCTCCCTTTGATTTTGGGCCATAAGAACCAAAATTTAAAACAAAAATACTCGTAATCTTTTATAATTTTGACTCTTTTGAAGGCATTAGTAACATTTTCAAAACAGCTAATTATTGAAAACAGCCACTGGATAGGGTAATAAAGTATAACACATACTTATGGAAAACAGCTAGTATAATATATTTACTGACTGGATAGGGTAATAAACTGTAACACATACTTATGGAAAACAGTTAATATATTTAAGGTAATAAGCTATAACACATACTAATTTATTTGGTTGATGTTTCAACATTCAGTAAATACTTGGTTGTTTTTTTTGTCTGAAAATCTTTTAGTTCAAATAAAACACTTGTGATGAGTAGACATGCATGGCTGTCTATTTATCAGCTAAAACTTTTATTTGTTTTGGCCGCGTTACAAACAATAAATACATTGCTTTTATAATATTTCTCCATTTAAAAAAAAATGATTGTACTTGTCTGTACTCTAGTCCTCTTGCACTTGACATTAATTGGATTGGCCTGGTTGAGATAAGGAAACAAATACGCTGGAGTTAGCATGGTTCATGCACAAGATCAATCAGTTGTTAGTGAGAGAGAGAGAGAGATAGAGAGAGAGAGAGAGAGAGAGAGAGAGATGGGTTTAGTGTCCACTTGACACAAATAAGGTCAATTCGGGACTAACATATGGTTCAATTTCATTTCATTAATTCACTTGTGAGTAGGGGTCTTTAACAGTGGGAGGAAATCGGAGGACCTGGAGAAAACCCACAAGGTGGCACAGGCGACTCTGCTCCTTGTCATGTACAACCAGGGAATCGAAATCACACCAGTTGACTCAATGACGATTTCAGTGAAAAACATCAATTCACGAATTTTGTTAAGTATTTATTATGCTTCCATTTAATAAAATTGAAAATTTTTTTTTTGTCTTTTTATGAAACGGAGTAGAACCGCATTACAAAACAGTATATCTTGTTTTTGAATATGGTGGCCATTTAGAGCAGAGGTCTATTCTGGAAGTAGACAATCTAACATAAATCACAACCTAAACACAATCCATGGAATCTGAGGATTGCATATTTACTCTACCAGAAATGATCGGACCTGACACAATTTTCCCACCCACGCAAAACACCGTCTGCAAGTTCTCTAAGAGTATACATTTAGTTCCGATGATTGACGATCTCTTGACAATAATTTGAGATGTCTGATAGATTGATTCTACAGCCCAATAAAACCTCTCCATACAACATGGCTATTACTTTCTGATTTATTTCAAGGTCAATGCCCCGAATTCTCCCCACCATATACAAAACATCCCATAATTCCAACAGATATACGACACTTATGTAAATTGCATTGACCCCTTGATGTCTTGGCAAACAAGACTAACTCTATTGACCGTGAACTGTCTGGGTAAACAGGACTAAATCTATTACTTCGTGACTAGTAAAAGATATGTCTCAAGTTTATTTTCCAACTTTGTTCCTGTCTGCATATTGATATAATCACGATTGATAGTAGCGGTGAATCTATAATTAACCTTGTGTTACTATAAATAGGTCTTACGTCAAGACTCAAAACCACATTAACAAAGGGACACAAATAATACTTTAATTACCCGTACCCTCTATTCCCAGGGCTCTTGACGGACAGTCTCCTGTCCTCCTGTTTCCTTCAACTTCTACAGACCCCTACGCACAAATGAATTATGGAATTAAAGTTTAAAATTAAAATGTGTTCGTACCTAAGTCACCATGTTTGTGTCGTGCAGATGTTAGCACCCCTCATCCTACCCTCACCTTCCCCCCTCTCTCAGAGAGGGAAAGGGTGGTTAAGTCTTCAAAACATAAACTAAAAAATTTCGGGACTAACCTATGATTCAATTCTAATTCCCTAATTCCCTTGGGCGTAGCGTAGAGGTCTTGAGCAGTGGGTGAAAATCAGGGAACCTGAAACAAACTCACACCATGGACAGACAACCCTACTCCTTGTCAGCCCAACTGACTCAATGACAGACCTTATGATATAAAACACACATCACACCAATTGTCCAATGACATGATCTACATGTAGAGATAGTTGATCAATGATAAGGTTGCACAAGGGCCCAGCAGCTATTCTCGTTCAAGCAATATTGACCTGACAAGGAAAGCTGCCTAGTCCTTTGGATTGGGATAAAACTGAGGTCCCTTGTGCACATTGGCATGCATGTAAAAGATACTTGGCAATAGGAATTCGATACACAAGTAGGCCATAGTGCCCGGGCGAATTTCCCTCATAGAACACTGTATGGCATATATGTCATCTTCCATAGCCCAGTCGGAGCAAACAGCAGGATAATAAAACCTGATTTCATTTTCATTTGAAACCATCTTATTACTATGTTTCTGTCCTTTTTCTCCTCCTCTTTAAGTAGATTGTCTCGGAAGAAAACCACACGTCAATCAATAAACAATTATTATTATAAAATCACCGCGATGATTACCAACACCCTATAATAACAACCCTTCATGTTTTTACAAGCTACGGTTATATCAGATCAAAACGATTGGCCCCCGGGGCTGCAGTACATTATGATCAATGATTTTCAATTAAACGTGATGATTTTACATCATCGTGTGTTACGGTGTGAGCATGTTAAACATGTCACATGATCGATGATGTTGAATCTCTGTAACCAATCTATAAATCAATTTATATATACAACGATATAATTTTTACTTATACAGGTCATAATTCTATGATATACAATTACTGAACGACATCATATAGCCCACTCGACACAAACTAGATCATTTCGGGACTAACATGGTCAATTTCATTTATACAATTTGCTTGTGCGTATGAGTCTTTAGCAATGCGAGGAAACTGGGGGACTCGTAGAAAACCCAAGAGGTTTAACAGGCGACCCTACTACTTGTCACGAACAACAGGGAAATCGAAACCATGCCAGTTAAATCAATGACAGGTCCTTATGATACAACACTCCTGCGCTAACCATTCGGCGTGGTTTCCAATAATCAGTTGGAATTTGATAAACCAGCAAACTTTTCCCCACAGCACACTTTATCAGCCCACTCAGGGAAGAACAGAGAGAAATGGGGTTTAACGCCCACTCGACACAAACTAGGTCATTTCGGGATTAACATGGTTTAATTTTATTTCAATAATACGCTTGCGCGTAGGGGTCTTTAGCAGTGGGAGGAAACCAGAGTGCCCGGAGGAAACCCACGTGGTTGAGAAGGTGTCCCTATCTCCATGCCACATACGCTCACACAAGGGATCGAAACCACAGCCGCGAGTCAGAGGTGACCGGCCAGCTAGAGGTCAAGCGTGGCACTCTAGACCACTAGGCCATCCCAACCTCCCCAGAGAAGAACAGTAAGACATTAAACTTCATTTCAGTTCAAAAAGATAACAGCCTTACATTCATATTGATATTTTTTTTATTTTTTTTTTGTAAACAATATTTCATTTCAAATTAAAATTTATGAAAAGGGATCAGGGAATATTACCTCTCTCCACATACAAAGGATATAAAACATATAATATACAGATCCAGGCGTGGATCCAGAGGGGGGGTACAGGGGGTCCGGACCCCCCCCCCCCCTGCTCAGGCTTGAAAATTTGAAATTTAAATCTATGCGATTTTATTGGCGATTTTTAGACCTGTAATTTTGGAATTTACCTTCCGGAAATACGTCAGAATGCACCAAATTGAATCTAATTTACCAATTTTTTCTCGGGGAGGGCCCCCAAACCCCCCGTTAATTGGTTGAGCGCCTTCGGCTGACCAATTAGTCAAGCAATTATCAAACCTAGACCCCCCCTGCAAAAAATCCTGGATCCGCGCCTGAGATCTGCTATGAACACACTGTAAATAATGGTGAAAATCATATAAATTAGATCATTTATATACACAGTATTTATAACGAGTGAAAAAAGAGGAAAAGTGAGGAAGAGCTATTTTTAAAACACGAATTAAAAAGTCAGGTGACATGGAAATTGTCAAGGAAATCAATAGCACGTAGGTGTATAATGTATTAATAAAATGTTTTATTAACAGGTTTTTTTTAACATATCTTATCTACAAGTACACATGACAACCAGCTTTATAAGTGCAGAAAAATCAATCTGTTTTATAAAGGTATCGTCATCACATTACATCTGTTTTATAAAGGTATCGGTGTCAGATGACTGATGCTCTTTTATACCAGTTTAAATTCATGCTAGATGTGATGTCACATCACGCAGCATCAATCATTGGCTACACAATATGAACTCCTCTTGTCAGAATGGTTCTTTTTAATTATTTTATATACCCATTTACGCTAAATAGGGAATATTTTTTTTATCCAGATATACTTCAAACACCTTTATCTATTTTTCTAAGACTTCCAAAAAATGTTCTAGAATTCAATTTTAAGAAGGAAAATAGAAAATATTACCGTACCTGCATATTAACCTGCATCGATGTCATCACTCTCAGTGATAATAGTAGCCATGCGAATATCCACTTCTCATCGATCAGTGCAGAAACATTGGGACCATAGTCCCCTTTTTCAAGGAAAGCAAAATTATTACATAAATTTCTCTCAAAGACCACATGACGGCCATCTTCAGGCACGGATCCAGAGGGGAGTGCACCTGGCGCACGCCCCCTCTTTTTTTTTGAGGTGGCGAACAATTTTTAGCTCCGTATATTCACGCGGGAAAGGAGAGAAAAAATAGTTTAGGCTGAAATCCTAATTTACAGTACTAGTATGAAATTAGTCCTTGTGGGCAATTTATCCGCTCAAAAATCACAGGCCTGGCTTTGCACTCCCCAAGTGGGTGCAGCACGCCCCCCCCCCTTTCTGAAAATCCTGGATCCGCCCCTGATCTTAGTGCAGAAAAGTTAATGCATTAAACCTCTTTTCAAGGACAGTAAAATTATAACATAAATTGCTCTCGCAGAAGTGATAGTACATAGATTGGTCATCGTCATTAGCTGATTGGTGTCGAAAAGTAGGACGTTGAACTACATTCCATTTCGAGAACCAAGATCTATATTTTGTTTCGTTTTTTATACTTTCAATGCCCTCTACTACATGAAGATCTGGCCGGTTGTAGTGGAAGGTCACTTCAGGGATCATACGAATGGCCTTTGACCCTATGACAGCAGACATTTGATTTGATTAACCAATCAACATTGATGTTTCAAGCAGGATACCCACTGTTCCAACATAGCACGCCAAGAACTAGCTGCAACAGACTGTTTCATTGGCTAATCCCTAACATCAACCAGAACGTGGGTTACATGTATAATATATAACATTAACAAATCTTCCAGATCCTATGTTTCATTGGCTAATCCATAACATCAACCAGAACGTGGGTTACATGTATATATAACATTAACAACTCTTCCAGATCCTAGTGTAGTGACGTCTAAAACCCTTTGATTATGAGGATAGTATAATTATTGAATTAAATTCTGCTCAAAGTACACAAGACGGCCATCTTTACTAGACTGATTGATGCAGACAAGTAGGACATTGAACCATGTTTTATTTCAAGTAGGGAAAAATGGTTCAACTGAAATACCATGAGAGCACAGACATGATAATTAAATATTCTGACGAGTGAAGGTTTTGTTCAAACTATCGCGTTGTTACACAATCAACAAGACGTGCAATCACTCGTTAATAGACCAGATCAATATGTCTCATGTGTGAGTTGGTTAAATAAACATGATATAATAAGACTATGTTGATCTAGTCTAGAACTATGATAAAACATGCATGGTCAGCAATAATTGTAGAGTTTGTAGAACTTGTTTACGGAAGCTTATCATATGATCATTATGACTGGATGACCAAACCCTATCTGATGATCATTATGGCTGGATGACCTCACCTTATATCTGATGATCATCATGGCTGGATGATAAAAGATAACGATTGTCAAGGTAGTGGGCTGTGATAAATATTCCCACTTTAAATCTGTATACAATTACCATGGTAACATAACATCATTAAAAACATGTTACTGTTGTGGTAAAATTAATCCATGTCCATCTATACTAAAGGGGGCAGTGGTAGTCAAAGCTCTGGACTCACAGTTAGGTTTTTTATGGAGTTTTCTTCACAAAAATGGATGAGTACGAGAGCTGGGTGAAACGCTCTAAGTCTACATTTATCTGTGGTAGACCTGTTGATGATGGTTTCCATTTAGTTTTCTACATAGTCCCCTGGTATGGAAGAAATTTTCTTCTGCCATGACGTCATAATTGCTAGGAAAATGAGAACTGGCAAGTTCCTTGATATGAGCACCAAGAAATACAATGATTTTATTAAGTGGTCATTCATGTTAAACGATCAGTCATAAAAATTCCCTTAAACGACTGCTGAATACAGGTTCTACTGTATACACATGATGTTTCCACGAGATTTCATCGGTCGTTATCAAACATACCAATAACCATTTTGATCTATATAATGTTTAGTGGAGAGACTATGTTTTTGATCCGTATTAATGTTTATGGTAGAGAGACTAGGTTTTTGATCTATATAATATATATAGTAGAGAGACTAAGTAGGGCAATACATGGAATTATTGTCCCATCGTTTATTGGTCTAGACCAACAAAACATCAAGAGAAGAGGTCAAATATTATATCCTCTCATAGAAAATGTTTTTATATATCAATTATTTGTCATAAATTACGGGTACTCAGTCGTTCAGAGGGGATGAAAAAACATGGTCCTGTGTACACATTGAAGGGCACATAAATATAACATTACATCGATGTCACTCATACAGTATGATATCTTTTTTATTAGCCCAGACGAAGCAGAACATTTCATTTCATTTTATTTGGCTTCCTTTACTCTTTAAACTCATTTATAATTTTATTTCCCCATATTGAACAGTTTATCCTGTTCTGAATACGACTTCTTGTTTGATTTAAAAATCTTTATAAACAGAAACAAAGGTGTATAAAGGAGGAAGTGAGGGATTGGGGGTGGGTGGGGCGAAGACAATGACAAAATATAACACCATAAACAATATTAACCAATATAACTGAAATACTATTAAAAACAAAATTAATGTCATAATCTGTGAAGAATCAATACATCTACATGTAGGGGTATACAATATAGAAATGTTTATTTGTAAATCACTTCATCCTCCTTACAAAATATTACATCCACCATACTGAATAAAGAGAGAGCGAAATGGGGTTTAACGTCCACTCGACACAAACTAGGTCATTTCGGGACTAACATGGTTTTTTAAATTTTATTTCAATAATTCGCTTGCACGTACATGTAGGGGTCTTTAGCAGTGGGAGGAAACCAGAGTACATGTACCCTAAGAAAACCCACGAGGTTGGACAGGCAACCCTACTCCTTGTCACGTACAACCGGGGAATCGCAACCACGCCAGTTGACTCAATGACAGACTTTATGATATAGCACACATGCTAACCATTCTGCCATCCAACCCCACTATAAATAAAGAAGAACACTATCTTTCCATGTAGGATATAAAACAAGAGTTGATGAAATCTGTTGATTCAATAAACCAAGTAGTCTTCATGTAGAAACATTATCACATATTTTTATTGATTAGTGAAAAAAACATTGAATATTTTGTTTCATTAGCCTAAATAATATTCATTATTTATTCTTGTCTATAAAACCAACTTCCGAGTCAATAATATCATTCACAGTGCGTATAATTAAAATATATTTTATAAGAGAACATATGGTTATAACGATTACTATATTATACACACACGATAATTCCACAAAGTTTCACTGCCTGTTATTAAGCGTACAAATATATTTTCTGTATTCGAATGTGGGTCAATAATTGAAGATGGAAAGCTTTTTTTAAGGATTACATTTATGAGTCTTCAATTCCATTCCTGCCCAATTTTCCTATCCAATATAAATCAAACTTATCTTATACTAGTAAGAAATGTGTCGCTGATATGTCTGTGTGGGTGAGATTAGTTGATACTCGGGAGCCATGGTGGATCAGTGAGTAATATGTTGGCCAGCTGACCAAGAGGTTGCAGGTTCGATCCTTGTATTGGCTGAAAAAGTTCCCCCAAATTTCCAGTGCAGTTTCTCTATGTGAGGGAAGAAGGACTGTCAAAGAACAGCATGTAGTCATTCGAATGGGACAAAAAATTAAGGTCTTGTTCACATGTAGGTGTTGGAATTTCACAAAAAGTAGGCTGCCATGGCAAATTCTCCCCTCATAGCACGCAAAAAAATAGGATGATAAACCCAGTGCCATTTCACTTCTTTTATTTGCGTCTCGTAAAACCATTTTTTACTTATCCAAATTCAAAAAGTTTCAAAGTCAATTTGCTTTTGATGTATCTTGTTGCTTATTTACTTCTGACAGGAATGTATTTATATTGGTTTTTAAATATTTTACCTCCTACTGTTCTCCACAAAGTGGATTAATGAAACCACAAGCAGCTCGGGACACCAGTGCTACAACCTACTCTTATATCAAATTCCAACTGCCAAGGGATCTTTTACAGCGGCACTACAGTATGGCCTACTCTTATATTGAATTCCACCTGCCAAGGGATCCTTTACAGCGGCAATATGGCCTACTCTTAAATCAAACTCCAATTGCCAAGGGATCTTTTATGTGTACGCCAATGTGTACACAGGACCTCAGTTTTCGTCACATCCGAACTTCTAAATATCTACTGGTAGTCCTATTATAAATTTGTTTTTTGTATATTTTATTCTAGCAGTGTTATAATTGTTGCTGTTTTGTAATTAAAGCAGGTATGTTTTGTATAATTACCTAAGATGTATAAACATTGTCTCTAATTATATATACAATGTTATATTAACTAGGTCAGTATTACACGACCTATATTTATACAGGTCAATAGTGTGTATAATTGACCTGTCATCAACAGCAGCCATTGTTATCAACATGTTTTTATATTGTAACTGTCAGGGGAGGAAGTCCATATTATTCCATTGTTAGAACACAACAATAGAGTCTGTCATACTATAACCTAACACAAGAATGTCTATCAAACCTCGGGGGGGGGGGTTGGCCTAGTGGTCTAAAGCGCCGCGCTTCGACCTCTAGCTGGCCGACACCTCTGGCTTGCGGCTGTGGTTTCGATCCCTGGTGTGAGCGTATGTGGCATGGAGATAGGGGCGCTTTCTCAGCCTCGTGGGTTTCCTCCGGGCACTCCAGTTTCCTCCCACTGCTAAAGACCCCTACGTGCAAGCGAATTATTAAAATAAAATTAAACCATATGTTAGTCCCGAAATGACCTAGTTTGTGTTGAGTGGACGTTAAACCCCATTTCTCTCTCTCTCTCTCTCTCTCTCTCTCTCTCTCTCTCTCTCTCACATGCGAGTTTCTAGGATTGCCTTTAGAATGTTGGAAGGGATTAAAACCATGTGATATTATTTCAACAAGTTTATCTATTAGTAAGATATTATACAGGTTAACGACCCCCCCTGTTGGCCATCGTTAACAGGTGTTTTATCTCTTTATACAATTCACCTTGAAACAGAGTCCTGGTGGCTAAAACACTTCACTAGTGGTGTATAACCTAGTGGTCTAAAATGTTGCACTAGTGGTCTAAAACCCTTCACCAGTGGTTTAAAATGTTGCTCTAGTGGTCTAAAATGTTTCACTAGTTGTGGTTTAAAATGTTGCACTAGTGGTTCAAAATGTTGAACTAGTGGTTTAAAATGTTGCACTAGTTGTGGTTGAAAATGTTTCACTATTGGTCTAAAATGTTGCACTAGTGGTCTAAAATGTTGCACTAGTAGTTTAAAATGTTGCACTAGTAGCAATTATTTAAAATGTTGGTGAGTAACCTTGTGGTCTAAACCTTGAAATAAAAGTAGAAAGGTAACTTTGTTAAGGAGGGGGGGGGATTGGGAGGGTGGGGGGAGCATAAAATGGTCCAAGAAGATATATTTACTGCTGTTCTCCGTTAATTCATTCAATCATAAATATACCTGTTGCTTTATATATAACTCATTTCTTATCTAGAGAGATAATACTCGACAATATTTCCGCTCATAAACTAGCTGTGATCGTAAACTACTCGTAAAACTAAGTCTTCCCACCATTAATCGAGGGTTATAATAGATTTATATTTCTTTATCTCTCCATATTAACATTAATTACATCTCTCATAAACTTGATCATCATCATTTACAACCTTCATAGCTAACTAACACCTAGGGCTGGGTTGATGGCCGAATGGTTAGCGGATGCACGCAACTCATAAACCTCATCAACTTTTACAACTGTCATTATATTTATAAATATTGTTGTCATACCACACAGCCTCATAAGAACTGTCAACGGGGCGTGGTTTCGATTCCCAGATTGTAGCAGATAACGAGTAGAGTCGCCTGTCCAACCTGGTGGATTTCTTCAGGGTCCTTCAGTTTCAATTACCACTGCTAAAGTCCCGTACGCTCAAGCAAATTATTGAAATAAAATTAAACTATATGGTAGAGATGACCTGGTTTATGTTGCGTGGAAGTTACCCCCCCCCCTCTCGCTTGTAGGTGTCCAATGTCCAATGCTAAGTAATAAAGGTTAATACAATCAGATCGTTTGATTTTTTATAGTTAGAAATTTCGTTTGACTTGTTTTTACTACACTAGGATCAGGAACAGTTGTTAACGTTCTGGCTGATGTGAGGGATTTGTCAATGAAACAGTGGTTAATCAAATGCCTGACAATATAGGGTCAAAAGCTGCACGTATCACTACTAGTATATCTTATGATTTGACTTGCAATCAATGTTCCAGAAATTGTACCAATGTTTAAATTCAGATAGTTCCATATGTTTCTACAGATCCTTCAGATGTCAACCTCTATTTCTGCTTCATTTTCTCTCTCTCTCTTTGAATACCCCAGACCCTTAAGATCTCAATCTCTCCTTTTTCTCTCTCTCTGAATACCATCGACCCTTAAGATCTCTCTCTCTCCCTCTTTCTGTCTGTCTCTCTCTTTGAATACCATGGACCCTTAAGATCTCAATCTTTATTTCTCTCTCTCCCTCTCTCTGTCTGTCTCTCTATGATTATCCCAGTCCCTCAAGATAAAAACTAGACATTTAAAGATAATATATTTTGATATGAGATAGTGAAGTGAGAAATGGATGACTGATTGACATTTGAACTGGTATAGTGGTATCATTGTTCTATAGTCCCACCTTTATAACCTCAGGTGATATTTATATAAACCTACCTGTATATATACATAACTTTATTATACCTTAAAGCAGGTACTCTCCCTCTCTCTCTCCTATTATATATGGCTATAATCCAGGGATCCCGCCAGTGGGGGGGTTCATGTACCCCACCCCCCTTTGTTTGAAGAAATGATGGAATTTTCTTGTCTGAGAAGCTCGGAAAACAGATTTACAGCATTCACGAAGAAAAAAATTTCAGGGGGGGTATATTCTTATTAGATAGGCGGTTGTGTGCTTTATAATGTATAAAATAAAATATAATGAAATGGGTTTTTACGTCCTACTTATCTGACCTGACGGGGCTAATAAAGACAGATACCCCAACCCATACAGTGTGCTATGAGGGAAGTTTTCTCAAGACAACTGTCAAAGTTGCCTTGACATGCACGCCAATGTGTAAATGGGGCCTTGGTTTTTCACCCCATCCGAGCGACTACACATGTACTTTGTCCATCCAGGTCCTCCATCCTCTGCATGGTGTTATTATTATTCCCTTTTTATTATTTTACAAACTCTCTTTTATGTAGACCTTGTGGGTTTCCTCCGGGCACTCCGGTTTCCTCCCACTGCTAAAGACCCCTACGAGCATGCAAATTATTGAAATAAAATTGAAACCATATGTTAGTCCCAAAATGACCTAGTATGTGTCGAGTGGACGTTAAATCCCATTTCTCTCTCTCTCTTTCATGTAGACGAAAATAAAGAAATGAATTGAGTTAATCAGTTTCCATTAGTTATACAAGTGATAGTTAATTTCCCCTTTATTTTGTTGTAGTTTTTAATGCTTTATGTAATATGGTTTGATTGTTTGGTAAACAAGAGTTGTTTGTGAGGTTATTTCAACTGACATGTTTGTTGATGCAAGACGCGTCAGATGTTAAATATTAAAGGAGTCAATGCACGATAATAATTATTAAACAACATGTAGAGCATGACATCAATAAGGTCATTAAGATCATTAAATAAACCAACTGATCCTTTCAATAAATACACACACCAACATTTAAATCAATTACTCAAATATTTCTTGTAATTTCCAATCAATTATGTTCAGTGAACTATCCAAATTGAATGAAAGTGGGCCTCAAACACATATTGAATGTATCTAGCCATTTTTCTTAAACTAAAAAGTTTATTTCTGTTTTTATATATTTAAATGTCTTTTCTTTCTCATATTTCTGAAAACCGTTTATATCAGATAGATCCGGGTACGTCTCTACCCGTTTATAATTAATAGATCTGGGTACGTCTCTACCTGTTTATAGACGATAGATCCAGGTATGTCTCTTCCTGTTTATAGACGATAGATCCAGGTAGACTCTACCCATTTATAGACGATAGATCCGGGTATTCTCTACCCATTTATAGACGATAGATATGGGTACGTCTCTACCTGTTTATAGACGATAGATCCAGGTATGTCTCTTCCCGTTTATAGACGATAGATCCAGGCAGACTCTACCCATTTTTCGACGATGTATAAAGTGTAATATTACAAGATGAATGTTATGATCAAACTGCGGAATATATACTGTAAATCTCATAGACCGTTCAGACGCTTATTTTTAAACCAGTTCATAATCGCTGGGGTTTTTAAGACAGCATCATGTTGCGTTCACACGTACTATAAGCCAAACCAGTTTAACTATCCTGACCTCTTCGGTCGGGGGTTAGAGTTAACTACACATGGTAACTTCATATTCTTTATTCGGTTCTCGCCCGTTTTCGATAACATCGGCACCGCCTGACCACGATATTTTTTTTAACCGGAATGTAACTTACTGCGTATGCTCAAAGCAAGCTGGAGTCAGGGGTTTTAAACCGACCCGTTCAGACAGCCAAGATGAATCAGTTTAGAGGCAGGAGTATGGGGAGGGTGGGTAAAGGCAAGAGTATAGGGATGGTTGGGGCTAGGGTGGTGGGGGTATCTGATGGTTTGATTTTAATGATCTGAAGCTCCTGTTTCTTTCATGAGCAATTACTGATAAATTATCATAAAAATCTGTAACAAAATATGAATGCACAAGACATTGATAGCACTCATCAACTTAATATAACCACAATATATTAATAGTTATTGGGAGATGAAAGGATGTATTTGGGTTGAGAGAAAGTAGGAACATAGATTTTAACCAAGTGAACTTGTAATCAAATTATCGTTAATTAAAATTTCTAATTAAATGGTCGCCTTCATCTGTATAGATAATATCTTGTAACATCACTGGTTGTCTGGGGTCATGGAGTACAGGTTGTCAGACTATAACCAAAATCTAAAACAGTTGCTTCACATACATGTAGAGTACAGGTTGTCAGTTGCTTCAAATGACTTTCCCTCCAATATTAAATAGATGTTTTCAATACTATATTTGTACGTGGCAAGGTGCAGGGTCGCCTACCCAAACCTGTTGTTTTTTGGGGGGACAATGTATAGTCACTTGGATGAGACAAAAAATCGCAAGGTACACATAACACGTTGTCATGGAAGAAAAATATCCTTGGCAGTTGGAATTTGATATACGAGTAGACTGTAGCGCTACTGTCCGGAAAATTTCCCCTTCATAGCACACTGTATGGCGTATATCTGTCTCGATTAGCCCAGTAAGAGCAAAACAGTAGGACGTTTACACTCCATTCATTTATTAACCTCAACGAACCCAGGTCATTGGGTAAATAGTCCCTTACATATTGGCTGCACTTTTAACTCCATTGCATGTCTTTAGGTCACTTAGAGTAGATCATATATTTATTATTGGTGAAAAGGTCACATGAAGTACACAAACCCTTTTTACACCCAGGCATGTATTTCACCACAAGCCAAATATAGCTTCATTTACAATCTTTATTAATACCTAGGCATGCATTTCACCACCAGTCTAATATAGTAATATTAACAATATTTAATAATCTTAATAGTACATTTTTAAAGTTTAATTTGTGTACGGTACAACGGTTTACATGTACAATATTTAATAATCTTAATAGTACATTTCTAAAGTTCAATGTATTATACATGAACAACGATTTTAGCTATAGTTATTTTTACGATTTTTTATTAGTTAGTAAACTGATCAATTTTAACAGTTGTTTTTACTACTTTGACTAATTTTAATGTAAATTGATTAAGTTTAACAGTTGCTTTTACAGTCTAATTTTAATGTAAATTTATAAAGCTTACAATTTAAATTGTTATTTTGGTTTTCATGTTAATCGTTTCATCAAAAATAAATTAAATTATTATGTGGGAAAAATAAA
This sequence comes from Patella ulyssiponensis, assembly GCA_963678685.1. NCBI lineage: Eukaryota > Metazoa > Mollusca > Gastropoda > Patellidae > Patella > Patella ulyssiponensis. The sequence continues at coordinate 95,187,295 of OY783225.1, forward strand.
ATTACGAAATTCTCTCTTTTCTATATTTTCTTTATATATATCAATCAGATTCTACAATCTCTTTGATTCTTGGAGAACTTACAGAATAATCGTGACTCTTCCTCCGTTAATTTATTTCCTGAAGAAAAACATCCCTATAAAATCTATGTGTACTTGAGTGCATAGGTTGAATTTAATTACCTACGCAGGAAAACATGTATAATATTGGATGAGTGGCCTAAAGCCATGTATACAGAGAGAGTCTAGCCAACTGGGCTTACGTTGTCGCCATTTTGTTACCAAATCTGTACATTTAACTGGGTGAGGCAGACAACATTACTTCTTGTCACACGTGGCAGACAACAGCTACTTCTTGTCAAACACACAAATCTTAACAACTAAACAAAGTATTCAACTGACAAATTTCAAATTACTAAACAGCAAACCACTTTAATATGGTGATGTGTGTACAAAGTTTAGAGAGAGAGAAATGAAATGAAATGAAATGGAGTTTAACGTCCTACTCTTCTACACCTGACCCGGGCTAATGGAAGACGGGCATACGCCATACAGTGTGCTATGAGGGTAATTTTGCCCGGGCAGCGGCGCTTCGCCCTACTCTTATATCGAATTCCAACTGCCAAGGGATCTTTTACGTGCACTCCAATGTGTACACGGGACCTCGGTTTTTCATCCCATCCAAACGACTAGGCAGCTGTCCTTGTCAGGCCCTCCTTCTGTATCACTGACAAGGGGAAATCACGCCGGAAAATCGAGATGAGAGTGAGAGAGAAAGACAGTGAGGGAGAAAGAGAGAGGTCCACTTGACACTAACCAGGTCATTTCGGGACTAACATGGTTCAATTTTATTTCAATTTTTTGATTGTGTGTAGGGGCCTTTAGCAGTCGGGGGAAACCTGGAGAAAACCCAACAGGTTGGACTGTGTGTAGGGGCCTTATAGCAGTCGGAGGAAACCGGAGGACCAGGAGAAAACCCAACAGGTTGGACAGACGACGACACTACTTCTGAATTGTCATGTACAACCGGGGATCGAATCCAAGCCAGCTGACTCAATGACAAACGTTATGGTATAAACGCGCACACGCCAACCATTTGGCCATCCGACCGCCAAGGACTCTCTTGAGATGAAGTTTGGTAACAAATGAAATGGGGTTTAACGTCCTACTTATCAGGATTTTCCGATGCGGTTCCCAATTTTTAGGGGTGTAGGGTGAGGAGTCTGACAAGGGACAACGCATAGTTGCTCGGAGGTTCCATGTACAGCTTGCATATGAAAGAACCTTTGTCAGTATGAATTGGATATAAGAGTAGGCTTTAACGCAGCTGTTCGGGCAAAATGTCCTTGATTGCGTACACTTGTCTTCATTAGCCCAGTCCGAGCAGAACAGTTGGACGTTAAACCTCATTCCATTTCATTGCTTGACCCACAGTCTAAATAGAAAGCAGTTGTCTGCAGAATCCAACCCTAATCTCGTCTTCAGTAGCCGAGTCAGAGCAGAATTGTAGGATGTTAAACCCTATTTCATCTCACGTGTCATCTCCCTAATCCATTTATCATACGTGTAGAAATACTTAACTAGGGCTGTCAATAACGTGTTCAAAGTTCATTATTTTTCTTATTTAGCAAAAATAAGACATAATATTTTGATGACCTTTTGTTGACCTTTCACCTTTGAATATAGTGAGGTCGTGGGATAATTAGCATGTGGTATATATGTATAATATCATTATATAATAGTGTGGTATATCAAGGCGTATTCAAGGGATATATTCAATTACTGTTATTTAAACAACCATTAAATAACAGGGTCAATAACCGTTCTTCTTATTGTCCTCATAACACTGTAACTCTGGTGTTATTTAATCCTATGTGTATATAGCCTTAATTTCTCTCACATTCACTAAATATCAAATCTTAGTTTGAGCATTCGTAAAAATCACCTAAAATCATTTAATTTGTACCTATGTTCAATTACTGGTTTCTTAAAAACCGGCAGAAGTAAACAATATATTGAGGTTATAATGTTTATTTTGGATGATCTTTTCAAACAGTAGTAAGGAAATTAAATGCTTATAAAATGGATAGAGAGAGAGAAATGGGGTTTAACGTCCACTCGACACAAACTAGGTCATTTCGGGACTAACATATGGTTTTAATTTTATTTTAATAATTCGCTTGCGCGTAGGGGTCTTTAGCAGTGGGGGGAAACCGGAGTACCCGGAGAAAACCCATGAGGTTGGACAGGCGACCCTACTCCTTGCCACGTACGCTCACACCAGGGATCGAAACCATAGCCGCAAGCCAGAGGTGACCGGCCAGCTAGAGGTTGAAGCGCGGCACTCTAAACCACTAGGCCATCCCAATTTCAGTGCGTATGAGACAATTTAGGCAGCGATTTCATTAACGTTTAGAATTCATTGACCTACCAGTCCCGGGGCCCCTAATATCCCTTACTGCCCAGGGCTCCAATCCTCTCTCCCTCGTAGCCAAGATACTGGTTGGCTCCGTCCGGTATAATTTGGGGGGCCCCAAAATGTGGGGGGCCTGGGACATTTGTCCCACTTTGCCTCCCCTAGATCCGGTACTGGGAGTTTGGAATGCAACTGGGATTTACCTCATTTCATTTCATTGCACCTGAAACTACTGTTCCCGCTAGCAACCCTAACCTCTGAGTTACTTTTTGGGGAGCATGATTAATTGAAAATTACAGGCCGGTAACAATATCGTAATCAAATCGTTACACAACTTACTCAGAGAAGGTCATTGGAACTCTCTAGTAGTACTGACCTTGTAGTCGAAGATATCAGAAAGTAGAGTCATTTCAACTAACAGCTGAGTTACTAGAACAGCTGTAAAATCTGGTTACATTGCATCTTTCTTTTGAATCACTATTTTTGTTAGTGCAGTATTTGCTTACATTAACTTGATTTGATATTATATTGTGTAGTAGATTTGTTTGCAGGTTTGTCTTATTATCATGGATGGTCGAACGGTTTACATGTGTGTGTTGTATCATAAGCATGAGCAGGCGCGGATCCAGAGGGGGGGTCCAGGGGGTCCGGACCCCCCCCCCCTGCTCAGACTTGAAAATTTTTTATGTGATTTTATTGGCGATTTTTAGACCTGTAATTTTGGAATTTACCTTCCGGAAATACGTCAGAATGCACCAAATTGAATCTAATTTACCAAATTTTTCTGGGGGAGGGCCCCCAAACCTCCTGTTAATTGGTTGAGCGCAATTATCAAACCTAGACCACCCCCCTGCAAAAAATCCTGGATCCACGCCTGATGAGGTATGTCATTGAGTCAATTGGTGTGGTTTCAATTCACCGGTTGCTCGTGGACAAGAGTAGGATTGCCTGTCCATCCTCGTGGATTTTCTCAGTGTCTTCTGGATCCCTAAGCAGAAGTGAATTATTGAAATAAAACTGAACCATATGTTAGTCCTGAAATGGTTTGTGCCGAGTGGACAAAAAACCCATCTTGTAGTTTATGAAGTGAATTCAGATGTGAGACTGTGTGTCCATGTCAGCTTCTACGCTTGAACAATAACTTGCCCTTGAATGTGGTGTATTAAGGACCGATCCTTGTCACTTGAAATATTACAAATTTTTATCCGAAATAACAGCGTTTACATATATACTTCTGGGAGCTTCAGTGGCTTAGTGAGTATCTAAACTTGGGGTCCCGTGTTTGATTCCTGTGTTGACCGAGACCGTTCATCAGACTTTTTTCGGATTGGTTTCCTATCGTCAGTGGTGTAGAAGGGAGGGTCTAGCAAGGGACAACTTAAAGTGGTCCGGATGGTATGAGAAACTGAGGTCCCATGTACACATTGGCATGGGTGTAAAAGAACCCATGACAGTAGGAATTGGATATAAGAGTAGGCCATAGCGCCGCTGTCCAGGCCAAATTTCCCTCAAAGCACAGTGTATGGCGTGTGCTCGCATTCAAGTTTCATTAACCACTTGGTGCAAAATAATAGGATGTTAAACCCCATTTCATTTCATTTCATTTTTCTGATATTCATCCAATTGTGAAATCGTTATCAATCTGTCTAGCAGACGGCCTCCAGCTATTGTAACGCTACACTGCTGATCAGCAGACGCTAATGAATCTGTCTGAGCTACCAAATAATCCTTCAAAACGGTGATTTCTTCATTCGACCATTTTACAGCCTCCATTATCAGATATGGAGAACACTGATCAAACAGAGGCCTGGGTATAGATAGAATGAACCCCGCCAACCATGGACGGAGGAAGATCCCAGAAACTAATTCACATATCGAAAGATTTTCGTCTTGTGAATAAACAAAAATTCTACAAAGATCAGATGATGAATATAATCGGTATAGTTTTCACAAAAAACTTATTGACAGACTGGGGTGATCACATAAAACAACAGACACTTCAATGAAATAAAATGGGGTTTACTGTCCTACTGTTCTGTTCCGACTTGGAAAATGAAGACAGACATACACCATACACTGAGCCACGAGGAGAAATTTTGCCCATACCGTGGCCATTAAGCCCTATATCAAATTTGAACTGCCACGGGATCTTTAAGTGCACGCCAATGTTTTTCATCCCATCAAAACAACTGCACAGTTGTCCTTGCCAGGTCCCCTGTCCTGTACCACTGACAAGGGTAAGCCACACTGGAAAATCCTGAGAAGACTGGCCATGCAATGTGTTATGAAGACTGGCCATGCAATGTGCCAGGAGTGAAATTTTGCCTGGACAGTGACCACGCAATGGTCCACTGTTAAGTTATTTCACATTCCAATTTCCAAGAATCCTCTTACCCGCACACCAATGTGTACATGCAGGACCTTGTTTTTTGTATTATCTGAATGGCTATGCATATTTCAATAAAAGATGAACTAGAATGTATGATGATGGATGATATGTTTAATCTATGAATGGTTGTAATCCTCTCTCTCTCTCTCTCTCTCTCTCTCTCTCTCTCATGTTACATAACAACAACTGTAGGATGGGTGTGGTTTTAGTTTTATTTGTCACTCCAGTCACATGGTTTGTAATTATCTGGTTCCTTATGTACATCTACATACAGCTGTAGTTGGTCCACACCCAAATATCAAAACAAGAGCACAAATGGGCTTAGAAAAGGAGTTGTGCTATAACAGTTTAAAAATAGATGACCAGAAATTACTGGAAGAGTCTGTGAGAAACAATTTCAATCATATTAAGTGCATACATGTCCAAAGGTACACAGAGAGAGAGAGAGAGAGAGAGAGACAGACAGAGAGAGAAATGGGGTTTAATGTCTACTCGACACAAGCTAGGTCATTTTGGGACTAACATATGGTTTAATTCTATTTCAATAATTCGCTTGCGCTTAGGGGTCTTTAGCAGTGGGAAGAAACCGGAGTACCCAGAGAAAACCCACGATGTTTGACAGGCGACCCTACTCCTTGCCATGTACAACCGCGGATTTGAAACCACGCCAGTTGACTCAATGACAGGTTGTGTGATGCAGCGCGCGCACGCTAACCATTCGGCCACCCAACCCCCCGCATACATGTACATGTCGGTATGTGGATTTGTTAAAGATCCTTGCTGGACCCTGTATCCTGCATCACCGTGTGGGGCTATCTTTACATGTCTATTCACGTCTCCAGTCACATTATAGTCACCAGACACCTTTAAATGTACTTGACACAGTGCATACAGGACAGACATTTAACAGATGTGATTGGTCTTCAGCATGGACCATCTATTAACAATGTAAATACACTAAGGTCGTGTTCACATTGAAAGAGTTTGAGGAGTGTTAACCATTTTGTTTGGTGTAAACATGGATTAATATAGCAATGCTGGCAACACCTTTGAAGCGTGTGACCAAGGCTTACCATAACAGGAATGGCAAAATATATATATGTTTGGTGTAACCAGGACTTAAACAAGGACTTCAGCATAGTATGAACAGATGTGTTTATCTTTTTGTTTGGTGTGAACACAGATTAGTATAACACGACTGGCAACAACTATGTAACATGTTTGGTGTGAACACGGCTTAGTATAATACGACTGGCAACAACTATATAACATGTAATAATGTTTGGTTCTGTTTTAAATCAATTTAAACCATTGAGTTGTGTTTACTACAATCTCAAACCTTTCTACACTTTTACCAGACACAATAAATTACTCTCAACTTGACAACATATATCTAGACACATTCTTCCAGTCTTTTCACATTCCAGTATTAGATAGAGAGAGATAAATGGGGTTTAACGTCAACTCGACACAAACAAGGTCATTTTGGGACTAACATGTACGTACATGCCAATGCATCCCATCCTTATGTTTATTCATTGTCCCTTGCCACGCCCTGTCTTGTACGTCTCACAACGGGGAACCACGCTGGGAAATCCTATTGAACTTTCTCGAACGACAACGGTAGGTCTATCGAGCATGGGACCTCCAGGTTTATCATTGAACCATCTATACATATCATAAAATACAAAAAGGCTTTATCTTAAACCATTCTTTTTATCAGTTTGTCTTTAAAAAAAAACTGTTAAAATTTGAAAATATTGTATCCTAACAAAAAAATAATAATCCTGACGCTAGCAAATCCTTCCTCGTACTTGTCGACATGTTCCGTTCTATAAATGTGAAAGTATGAGACATGGCATCGTGGCATCCTGTTGTTTTAAAGAAAGTTTTCCTGTGTTGTGAAGGAGAAGAGAACGCTGACATTTAGATATAAACATAATGTAACCTCTCTACATTTAAACATAGCTTGGTGATTCATTCAACGTTATATAACGTCCCCTGTTTCAAATACATGATATAACGTCCCCGGATTCACTTTGGTTTTCCTTTACACTAACGTAGGATGAGGAAAATGAAATGGGGTTTAAAGTCCGACTGTTCCGCACCTAACCTGAGCTAATGAAGACGGGTATATGTCATGCAGTGTGCTATGAGGGAAATTTTGCCCGGACAGCGGCGCTACGGCCTCCTCTTATATCGAATTCCAACTGCCAAGGGATCTTTTATGTGCACTCCAATGTGTACATGGGACCTCGGTTTTTCATCCCATCCAAATGACTAGACAAGTGTCCTTGTCAGACCCTCCATCCTGCATCACTGACAATGGGAAACCATGTTGTTAAATCTCAATGAACTTTCTCAGCCAATGCAGGGATCCACATGATCTCCTGTATGATGAGGAAGTGGTTGGGTATGTCTGCTTTACGTAGCATTCCCACACATTTGTTCAGCATGATGTTGGCAGGGGGGGTGGCATTACAATGGCACAAATATCGACCTCCCCTTGTATTATAGAAAAGATTGATGCCTACCATCAAGTGTTATAGAAGGTAACTGTTATTTAGAACAAGTATATTTATATTAATATCAATTAATAATCTTGTCAGTGTCATATTATAATTTATAACACCTTGTGATATATCACATTTTTCATCAATCAAATTGTGATAAAGTGAATGATTTACAACAATTTCAAATATTGATGATGAATAAAAAGTTAGAAATTATAAAATGTCTCGCTAGAAACTTTTATATGCTACTTGTTCATGTCTTTGTAAGTTTTGTATCTTTGTATAATTATGTTAAAGATCTCATGACAGTTTGAATTCGATATAAGAATAGGCCATAGTGGTGCTGCTCTGGCTTCAGCCCAGTCTGGAGCAGAACAGTAGGACATTAAAACCCATTTCATTTCATATCATTTGTATATTGATGTACCTGTCTTTGTAAGTTTGTATCTCTATATAATTATGTACATGTATGTATGTTTGTTTATTTCATGTATATTTTTATTCAGGTAACCTTCAACTTGCAAGGTTTATTTTTTATCCAATTAACTTTCTTCTTCATGTATAATGCACCTGATGCCAGCCCTGTTGTGCTGTACTGTGTCGGACATAATAACTATTGAATGATTACTAGAGTGTATGTTATTGAAGGTTTTTTCCAGCTTAGTGCCTTTGCATTTTCTGACATGGTTTCCCCTTGTCAGTGGTGCAGGATGGAAGGCCCTGCATGGGACTACGACACTGTGTGTAGCTCGGTTGGTACGAACCTTGGCGTACACGTGAAAAAACCCGTAACAGTTGCAATTCGCTTTAAGAGTAGGCTGTAGTGTCACTATCTGGGCACAATGTCACTCATGGCACACAGTATGGGGTATCCCCGTCTTCATTAACTGGGGGGTTGGGATGGCCTAGTGGTCTAGAGTGCCGCGCTTCGACCTCTAGCTGGCCGGTCACCTCTGGCTTGCGGCTGTGGTTTCGAGCCCTGGTGTGAGCGTATGTGGCATGGAGATAGGGGCACCTTCTCAACCTCGTGGGTTTCCTCCGGGCACTCCGGTTTCCTCCCACTGCTAAAGACCCCTACGCGCATGCAAATTATTGAAATAAAATTGAACCATGTGTTAGTCCTGAAATGACCTAGTTTGTGTCGAGTGGACGTTAAACCCCATTTCTCTCTCTCGGTACGTTAAACCCCATTTCATTTTATTTCACACCGTATGGCACACTCCCGTTTTCATTAGCCCAGTCGGTGCAGAGGACGTTAAACCCTAATTTGATAATTTGAGTATTATTCATTGATGTTATCTTATTTAATACAAGTTTCACCGTCCACGTTTTATCAGGTACAACTAACATTACTAGTTTCAAGAATCGTTTTCACATCAGATTTTTGACCTTGAAAATATACACCTAGACACCTGCTTCTTGTACTCTTAAATTGATGACCTCGGAAATCAGATAATATTTTATAATTTCTACTAGTGTTGTCATGACAACTAATAAAAAAACTAGTAATAAATATATTTTATCTCCAGGTAAATCTGTCAATTAAATAACATAAAACATTAAAGAGACTCCAGAACTAGAAACACAACATTAATAACAAACTAACAAACAATTAGTTAAATGTATGGATTTTAGCCATTTGAAGTTTACATTAGTATTATAGATTTACTATAGGTTTTAGTCATTTGAAGTTTACATTAGTATTACAGATTTATTTTAGGTTTTAGTCATTTGAAGTTTACATTAGTATTATAGATTTACTATAGGTTATAGTCATTTGAAGTTTACATTAGTATTATAGATTTACTATAGGTTATAGTCATTTGAAGTAAACGTTACATGTAGTTTTATAATTGTCCACCGCCAACTTTATGCAATACAATATTTTTAATCAAGTGGTAAAATGTAGAAATATTTTTAATAAACTAAAAGGTGAGTGAATCATGGAGATAAAATTATCCCTTGATCTCAATCAATATATTATAGTACATTTCATTGTTTTGAAAATTGATGTGGGGTGGGGGGTCAAAATTAATCTGAATCCCTTGAAACTCGGGCCTCATGAGACGTTATGGTGCAGCCGACGTCCGTCCCAAGGGCCCATAAGAGTCTACAGGACCCATGCTTTCTAATGCTATTTCACTATGACCTTTATGACAGTACAACAAAATGGCCCGCAGAACAATTAAACATGGGGAGTAGGGGGGGGGAGAGAAGGTCTCGCCCCAGCACATCACATTATTTTCCTCTCACCGGCCTTGTGCAATTACAATATTAGTTCATTTCATCAGCATTTATAATGTTTTGGAACAATAATTTGAAGGATTTTTAATCACTTTTACATTGCAATTCATTGATGGCTTTTTAATCACTTTCAAATTGCAATTCATAACAGTTGAATCTCTAAAAGAATATCAGTCTGAAAATTTAAAATTTGAAAAGTTATGATGAATAGAAATTCCGTCAATATGTTTGCATGCTCAATGGACATATTTTCTACACCCTATTGTATTCCGTTTTATTGAACATAATAAATAGCGTAATAGTGTCATATATTATATAGTGGTTTGATATATTCAATATAAATGACTGACATAATATTAATATAGTCCTTGAAGGTTGCCAGTACCCTAAACACTGGTTTACAGACACATAGAAAATAAAAATGAATTATTGAAATAAGAATGTCCCATAACTTACCACTGAAATTACAGGAGGATAGGAGAAAAATATCTTAGGGCAGGAGACTCATAATATCTAAGGGCAGGAGACTCATAATATCTAAGGGCAGGACACACATACTATCTAAGGGCAGGGGACTCATAATATCTAAGGGCAGGAGGTACATAATATCTAAGGACAGGACACACATAATATCTAAGGGGAGGAGGTACATAATATCTAAGGGCAAGAGGTACATAATATCTAAGGGCAGGACACACATAATATCTAAGGGCAGGTCACACATATCTAAGGGCAGGACACACATAATATCTAAGGGCAGGACACACATAATATCTAAGGACAGGAGGTACATAAATAACAGCAGGTGGCACAAAATATCCTTGAGCAGGGGCACACCCTGGCACATATCAAAGGGCATGACGCACATATCTATGAGGGTAGGAGTCACATATAGACTGAGGGCATGAGGCACCTATCTGAGGGCAGAGGCACATATCTGAGGGCAGAGGGGGTTGCAAGGGCACATATCTATGGGAAGAAGGGCACATATCTCAGGATACACAGTGAATGAGGATACAATAAAATAGAATCTGGCAAATGAAAAGTGTGGAAGTAACGTAAACGGTGAAGAAGCAGCGTCAACAGTGGGCAGGTGGTGAAGCCAACCATAAACTAAGTGAGTGTGAGTCAACTGTCTATTCAGTTTTACAGGGAAAAGATATGATCACGATTGATCTTCCTCCTCCTACACATTAAACCATTTTACCTAGAGATAATAAATTCTATTTATTCTGATTGTTACACAAAATAGATAAAACAAAACATTTCTCTCTTAGATCTGATAGTATTGTTGGTGGTGATAGGATGACCTCTGAAATAGAGGTCCGGACCCCTCTCTCTTCACACAACTGTGTACATATTGGGTTTGTGAAATGTACATGTTACGAAATGAGGTCATACAAAACCAACTCTTGATTGGCAATGGAAACTTGAAACAAGGAAAGATAAAGATTTATGCCCCAAAAAGCAGTTCATAGGATGGCGAGAGAGAAATGCAGGCCCCTACCCTACCTGTATATACAGTTGTTATTTAAAGGGAATGGGGGTGGGATGGGCGCTGCAGGCCCCTACCCGGATCTGTATATACAACTGTTATTTAAAGGGAGTGGGGTGGGAGTGGGTGCTGCAGGCCCCTACCTGGATCTGTAATTGTATAAACTGTTTTCATCTAAATATCAGAATTTGAAATTTATCAAGCATCTGGAAATGTTTATTTTTATGTATTAATCATCATTCATGGCTTTTATCAAATTATCTTCATTCCTTCTTTTATATATTTATTTATTTATTTATTTATCGCAGTCACAGTCTAAATGATAAAACTATAAAATTATTATATACAGCTGTTTGTCACTCTGTGTGACTTTAATTCACTTTAACAGACATACACGATTTACACCCCAGACAAAAACGCAACATTCAAACATGTATCATACCATTGACAACTGAACCACTGATAGAACCTGTACAAGATTTACACCCCAGACGTAAACACAATAGTCATACATGTATCTTATACCACTGACAACTGAACCACTGATAGAATCTTGCACATCCTAATAAAACTCTAGTGTCGGTGTCCGGACAAAGCAAGGCACATAGCTTGTAAAGTTATGTATCTTTGTATAATTATGTCCATGTATGAATCCTTTGTTTGTTTCGTGTATATTTCTATTGTTTTTATTTCTAAATGCACATAAACTTGTAAGAATTTTATGCAATAAAATTTCTTCGTCTATCGTAGGGTAGCTTATTCATTCCTTCAGTTGATCGTTTGATGCAGGAAACTAGGAAAATAATCCAATAATCTCGATTACATTTCATTTCTTGTGTCGAGTTTCGTGATACTAACACGGCATTAAATGTTTCTTTATATTGCTTTATGTATATATTAAAATGGAACTACACGACATATATTCTATCAATTAGTATCAATTCATAAACACCTTGACACAGACAGGGGTTAATTTCTATTATCTTGGATTTAACAATTAAATTTGTACTAAAAGTAAAACAGTACCGGTAGGTCTACAGTACAGATCATAAAACACGTTGCTGGTGGGATTCATTCGTATTAACTTTTCCGGGAAAAACAATACCGGATCTTAGATAAACGTGACAATGGACATGCACCACAATATTAATTATAATAAAGCTTACCTGTTGCGTGTACGTGTGCGTGTACGAAGACTGCGACAATTCGAGGTATAGCTGTTATCATTAAAATTATTTCCATGATTCGTGAAATTATTATCCGAACTTTCTTTATCCGTGGAGTGGAAATTATTATTCTGGTCTGCTAATCCTGTGTTATTATCGTCAACAAGTAATCCATTATTTTCATCCCCCTCCCCCTCTCCCCACTCCCTCAATCCTCCATAATTAGGGTCCGTTTCACCCCCCGCCATATCCCCTTTCTCACATCTGACCGAGGGTGGAAGCGATTGAACACTTTGTGGTGGTGATAGTTTGGATAGTTCAGTACTGTACTTATATATGTAATGCACACTTGTAGTTTAGTATATTACTGTTGTATCCTCTCTCTACCTTGCTTACTATACGATATACAACCTACCATATACCACAGCTAGCCCTTCATATACCACATATAAACATATATACACTTCAACCAATCAAATTCCTCAATTCACAGCTGTATGTCTTGACTGACATATTCGTCTCTAATTGATTTATGCATGACATGTACTTTTCCCGCGATCGCCGCGTGGTCAAGCACGTTCCTTCTCAAGTAGGCACTGCTAACGGTGTGCTTGTCGGACTCGTGCAATTAAAAGAAGCCTGTCCGTCCAATTAAATCATCCAGCTGACCGCGGCTACCGCTAAGATCTAACAGCGATGGAATCAGCTCTATAAATAGTAACATTGAATTTAAAATCCCGATCACCCAGCCTTTTTCATACGCTAGAGAATCTCATTACAAACATTCGCACAGCTGATCCTGTTCCTAGCTTCGATCAATACGTCTTTAATTTTAACAGAAGTCATCAGAAGGCCGCGTGTGAAAAGCGAGCAATGGCAACCGAAAGCACGTGGACCTATATTTATAACAGTGCATCAACACAACACGCGGCTGCCGTGTCGTCTGGGCTGGAGTAGAAAGCTGAAGTTTTGGCGGGAGATAATAGCAGACGAGAGATAGTAATGGAGTGCAGCAGACGTTGATGATAAGATGGCTCGTGAGAGAGTTACGATGAAAGACGATTTAATATGATTCCATGGCGTAGATTGAGTGAGGCTGATTATTTTGGCAATGAGGAAAAGCCTTGATCTGACAGAGAGGCTATCATTTACTGTATTTAGGCTTGCTTTATCGATAACCTCATATATATACACAGTCTGTACGTCAAAGGGAGTGTCATGTTTAAGCTAAATAGGCTTTGGTTTTGAACAGTTTTATAATTATGGCATCATAATAAATAAAATGAATAGGGCAGAGAAAGAGCAAGTTTAACTACTCTGCTCCGACTAATCGAGACGAGCATACGACACACAGTGTGCACTGAGGGGAATTTTGCCCAGACAGCAGCCCAATTATTAAGGGATCTTTTTAGTAGCCTACCGTCCCATCCGAACGACTATGCTGTCCCTTGCCAGGCGGTCCGCCTTACACCACTGACAAGTGGAAACCACGCCGGGGCGTGCACGTACGTATAAGGTAAGATCCCTTGGCAGTTGGAATTTGATATGAGTAGGTTGTAGGGCCGCTGTCCGGGAAAATCTCCCTGATAGCACACTATATGGCTAAAGACCCCTACGCGCAAGCGAATTATTGAAATAAAATTGAAACCATGTGTTAGTCCCGAAATGACATAGTTTGCGTCGTGTGGATGTTAAACCCCATTTCTCTCTCTCTCTCATACACTGTATGGCGTAAGCCCGTCTTCATTAACCCAGTCGAAGAAGGGCAGTAGGACGTTAAACCTCATTTCATTCTTCCAGCGTGATAAATGGTTTGTAAACAGTTTATAATATTAGAACATGAGAATAAATGAACTATATAATAGATGAGACATAAAGAAGTCAGCGTCCAAGGTCGTTGAACGGAGATACCGTGGAACAATTCGACAGGGACTGTATTTATTACAAATGACATAAAGGAGCTGCTGCGTTTTAATGGTGTGTTATACTTTAAGCCCCAATAACACTCTTGTTGTAACTGAATAATATGTCCCAATCTTCATTCTGGTCAACAAATCGTATTATTTTACAATATTCCAATTAATTGATGATATAAATTTCATCTTAACACACCTATTTTAAAAAAATTGGAAAAATTCAACCAATTGATTTGAAAAGTCTAACGTAAACCTTTTCAAATGTGACTTGGATTTTAAAATATTTTCGAACCCTCTGGACAAGTAAAATAGGTTGTAATGGATAATTTACACAACAGGTAGGACACTTAAACATCTAGTACTTAGAATAAGGGTATTATTCATTTCCTGGAGCTTCCAAGCCAGCAAGAATGTTATTGTCTCTTTAAGCACAGATCTTAAAGGGAGAGAGGGAGAAATGGGGATTAACGTCCATTGGACGCAAACTAGGTAATTTCGAGACTGACACAGGGTTCAATTTTATTTCAACAATTCGCTTGCGCGAGGGGGTCTTTAACAGTGGAAGGAAACCGGAAAACCTGAGAAAACCCACGAGGATGGACAGGTGACTCCTTGCCACGTGCATCCGGGGAATCGAAACTACGCGAGTTGACTCAATGACAGACCATATGATGCAACGCGCACACACTAACCATTCGGCCATCCAATCTGAATTATATCACCCTGTCATTATGTTTTTTTAACTCTTATATCAAGAACTGTCAGCTATTTATCTAATCTTCCGTCATACCGCTTTAAGTAGTAAACTATATCAGTTGTGATGTCTCTTATCTCTTGTAAATCATTAATCTGAATTCTTTCTGAGTTATATCAACCTGTCAATAATACCAACTAGATATCCTGATGCTAAACTAAACTCATTAAGGGGGGTTGGGATGGCCTAATGGTCTAGAGTGCCGCGCTTCGACCTCTAGCTTCGACCGGTCACCTCTGGCTTGCGGCTGTGGTTTCGATCCCTGGTGTGAGCGTATGTGGCATGGAGATAGGGGCGCCTTCTCAATCAACCTCGTGGGTTTCCTCCGGGCACTCCCGTTTCCTCCCACTGCTACAGACCCCTACGCGAAAGCGAATTATTGAAATAAAATTGAAACCATATGTTAGTCCCAAAATGACCTAGTTTGTGTCGAGTGGACGTTAAACCCCATTTTTCTCTCTCTCTTCTCTCTCTCTATTATTTTACAAACTCTCTTTCATGTAGACGAAAATAAAGTAATGAATTGAGTTAATCAGTTTCCATTAGTGATACAAGGAAGTCGGCTTGATAGTTAATTTCCCCTTTATTTTGTTGTAGTTTTTAATGCTTTATGTAATATGGTTGATTGTTTGGTAAACAAGAGTTGTTTGTGAGGTTATTTCAACGGACATGTTTGTTGATGCAAGACGCGTCATTATAACACAGATCATATTTCGTTTTATTTTTTTATAGTACAAAATTATGTTTTATTTGTCTTTACTACACTATGATTCGTTCGTTCGTTTATGGGGTTTAACGTCCACTTCCACCGAGGGTCTACACTATGATCTGGAAGAGTTGTTATATACCATGCTTTCGGGATGATGGGTGGGGGGTAGCCAATGAAACGGTCTGTTGCGGAGAGTTTGGGGTGTGTGGTGCATGGAACTGTGGGTATCCTAGTAGAAACACCAACGCTGATTGGTTGAATTAAATGTCTGACATCACGAGGTCAAAGGTCATTTGTATGACCCCTGACACGACCTTCCACTACAACATTGTCCAGATCTCTATGTAATAGGGGCTATCGAAAGTATAAAATGAACGAAACGAGATATAGATCTATATTGGATTGAACGAAAAGCTGCGTTTCTCGTTGGCGTTCACGTAAGAGAACCTCTGTCTGCTGGAATTCTGTGAAGAGTATATGCATATAATGTTAACTATTACAAACAAGGGAGAGAAAACCCACGAGGTTACACAAGTATACAAGTTCGGTATCGAACACATTCCACTTGACTCAATGACAGACCTTACGATCTAAACAATTCGCCTCCCAACCCCCAAGTTATTGTAAATACACATGTATAACTAGGGTGGTTGGCTTGTTTCCTGAAAGTGTGTTGTGGGTCCAGTGGTTTAACGCGTGTCATTGAGGTAACTGGCGTGCGTTAGACCCCCCCCCCTTTCATACGTGACAAGAAGTAGAATCGTCCGTCCAACCACGTGGGTTTTCTCCGAGTCCGCCCGTGTTTTCCCACTATTAAAGATCACCACGTGCAAACGAATTATGGAAATAAAAAACGAACCATGTGTTAGTCCCGAAGTGACCTAGTTTGTGTCGGGTGCACCTTAAGCTCGATTTCTCTCTCCGTTTTGTTTCCTGTGCAGTTTATTCAACCATGCAAACAAGGATTATTTTATCCAATATTTTTGTTGGATAAATATTTAGCCCGTCTGTTGTTTAAAATAACGTCTGTTGTTTAAAATAACGTCGCTTTGTTGCTCCAGTAATTTACCATAGTTAATCAATATAATGAAAATATTAAATTTGCTGGTAGCGCCCAGGTATTTTTACCTGTAGGTGTGAGACTGCTATTTTTACCTGTAGGTGTGAGACAGGGTGTGAGACAGGTAATACCCACGTGAAAAATAATCTCACGAACTTGTTAATAAAGGTGTAGAATATCGTCTGATGACGTAACTAAGCCTATATAGCACGTGAGTATATATTATTATACTAAAAGTAAATATAATGTATATTATACCAGCTGTGTTATATAATAAATAACGCACACTCCATCTCTACTTCAACAATCATAATGCACAGTTTTATTCGACCTATATTGTATTGGAGATTTTTTTTTCGACCGATATTGTATTGGATAAAAACAGATCCAAATTAGATTCGATGTTGATATTTGTTTTTTTAAGCTGATCAATATTAAGTCCTGCTTTTTTAAGCTGACTGCGGTTAATACTCCAAGCTTGAGACGAGTTTATTGTATGTCGGTTGTTAAACTTAGTCATAAGTTTATTGATAATGCACAGGGCAAGATGGGCTGTCGATAATACACGAGGCAATATCGATAATAGTTGCCAATAATGCACAGAGCAATATGAGTTGTCGGTAGTGAACCTTGCAATATGGGCTGTCGATAGTGAACCTTGTAATATGGGCTGTCGATAGTGAACCATGTGAAACAAAGGTTGTCGATAGTGAACCTTGTAATATGCGTTGTCGATAGTGAACCTTGTAACCGAGTTGTCGATAGTGAATCTTGTGAGAAAAGGTTGTCGAGAATGCAATTTGCGATCACCAATAATGTACGGTGAAATATGTAGCCTATATATCGCCCCAAGTACCCGATCCACCAATACTTCAATTAACAACCAAACCTGTTCCCACACCAACCCAAACCTGTTCCCACGGCAATCCACTGTTCCCACGGCAATCCACTGTTCCCAGATCAATGCACTGTTCTGACCACAAATTGTAATAGAATTACCGATGTAGAGAGGAGTAATGACGAGACCACTTGGTCCCGGCAGATTTTCCGGCGTGGTTTCCACTTGTCTGTGATGCAGAACGGAGCCCATGATAAGGACAGCTGCCTAATCGTTCGGAAATGACGAAAAACCGAGGTCCCGTGTACACATTGGAGTGTACGTTAAAGATCCCTTGGCAGTTGGAATTCGACATAAGAGTAGGCCGTAGCGCCGCTGCCCGAGCAAAATTTCCCTCATAGCACACTGTATGGCGTATGCCCGTCTTCCACTAGCCCAGGTTAGGTGCATAAGAGTAGGACGTTAAACACCATTTCATTTCGTCCCGGTAATGCAGCGTGCTGTATTAGTTTCCTTCATACATCATGTGACGTGTGATATGTGGAGGATGATTTAACGTAACGATGAATAGTGTCGATATTTTAACGTATTCGTATATGTTTTCGAGGGAGGGGTCTTTCCTGTGGGATGATACCAGAGTACCCGGAGTAAACCCACAAGGTTGAGAAGACGTCTGTAATACGTTCACACCGGGGAACGAAACCAAGAACGTAAACCAGATTTATCGGATGTGACCGGCAGGCTAGGGGGTTGAAGCGCGACACCCTAGACCACTAGACTAACGTGACCGGCAGGCTAGGGGTTTAAGCGCGACACCCTAGACCACTAGGCTAACCCAACCCCCTTGGTTATTGGTTCTTGTTGTTCTTAGTGTTTAATATCCGCTTCCACCGAAGGTGATATCGCAGACAAGTTGTCTTACTGTCAGTTTTATAATCATAGGGCCCGCGGAGGGTTTTGCATCCGCAGCAAACCCACGAGGTTGAGATGGTGCCCGAATCTCCAAGCCACATACGCTCATAACAGATGTTGTAACCAGGACCATAAGCCAGAGGTAACTAGGCACTGGGCCACAGCCCCCGCCCTGGTTATTGACTATTTATCACTGTATTTGTTGATAACACGTGACAATTGAACACAGGAGGTCATCTGATAAATGCAATCTTGTAATACAGGTTATCAGACAGGGTGTGATCTATTGTCGTCAGTTGAAAGGGGTGTTCATGGAGGGTTAGGGCGGAGATCAGACCTGTTGTTGGGGGAAGGTCAGTTCCATGGGGAGTTCTGAGTTTGAATCAGGTTTCCGGACCATTACGAAGTACATGGGATTGCCCTTGCCCCCTCCCCCTCAGTCTGTATATAGACTTCCCCACCCCTTCCGACCTGCCCACCCCCACCTGTATATAGACTCTTCTATCAGACATACCTAACATAGACATATATTAACGGAAGTTATTTCCGCTTGTCAAACGTGACACATGTAAACAATAGACTATCTGTTTGAAGTTGGTTAACACAAGGTTGTCACTTGTTGAAGTATGGTATACTATAATATTAACCAACGTTGTGTTCAAAACATCTAGTTAATTACAAATAATATTGGGTTTAACGTCCTACTGTTCTGCACCAGCTGGGATAATACAGACAGACATACGCAATGCCGCTGCCCGGGCAAAATCACCCACATAACACACTACATGGTATATAATGGAAAGTAGTTCGGGTGGAACGAAAACCCGAACTCCACCCGTGTACTCACTGCCGTGCACGTAAAAGAATCGGCGATAGGTTGGACATAGCAATAAGAGAGCCCATGCCACCGCCAAGGCCAAAATTTCGTTCACAGCACACTGCATGGTGTATGCACGGCTTCAGTAGCCAGGGTGGTTGGGATGGCCTAGTGGTCTAGAGTGCCGAGTTTCGACCTCTAGCTGGCCGGTCACCTCTGGCTTGCGGCTGTGGTTTCGATCCCTGGTGTGAGTGTATGTGGCATGGAGATAGGGGCGCCTTCTCAACCTCGTGGGTTTCCTCCGGGCACTCCGGTTTCCTCCCACTGCTAAAGACCTCTACGCGCAAACGAATGATTGAAATGAAAAATTAAACCATATGTTACTCCCGAAATGACCTAGTTTGTGTCTAGTGGACGTTAAACCCCATCTCTCTCTCTCTCTCCCCCTCTCTCTCTCTCTTTAGTAGCCAAGTAGGGCATTAAACACACCTGGTATTTCTATTTTGGAAATTATCGGATGGCTCCATATTCATTTTGTAGTCACGCAACAGACCATACTAAACTAACACTGGTGTCTACTATTAGCACCGCTTGAGAACAGGCACTCTAAGGTGAATGACGGGCATTTTAAATGTGATAATGAAATGGAATGGGGTTTAACGTCCTACTGCTCTGGGCTAATGAAGACGGGCATACGCATTGCAGTGTACCGTGGAAAATTCTGTCCGGGCCGCGGTGCCACGGCCTACTCTTATATAGAATTCCAACTGCCAATTTATACACGGGACCCCATTTTTTCGTTCCATCCGAACGACTAGACATCTGTTAAGCCCTCCGACCTGCACCTCTTACAAGGGGAAACCACTCCGGAAAATCCCAGTGAACTTTCTCTGCCAACACCGGGATCAAACCCGTGACCTTCGAGCTAGCGAGCCAGCGTCTTACCCACTTTTCCACCGTGGCTCCCCGCTAGAGTAGAGAGAGAGAGAGAGAGAGAGAGAGAAATGGGGTTTAACGTCCACTCGACACAAACTAGGTCATTTGGGGACTAACATATGGTTTCAATTTTATTTCAATAATTCGCTTGCGCGTAGGGGTCTTTAGCAGTGGGAGGAAACCGGAATGCCCGGAGGAAACCAACGAGGTTGAGAAGGCGCCCCTATCTCCATGCCACATCACATACGCTCACACCAGGGCTCGAAACCACAGCCGCAAGGCAGAGGTGACCGGCCAGCTAAAGGTCGAAGCGCGGCACTCTAGACCACTAGGCCACTAGGCCATCCCCCCCCTTCCCGCTAGAATAGAAACCATTAGTAAATTAAATACGTTTTGGAATGAGTGTAATAAATGTTTAGTTCAGAGGCGACAGAAAGAAGCCATTTAAGTGAAATATTTGCTGTGGAATTAGTGGGTGTGTCTGACTCCTTCGTTTAGTAAGGGTGTCACAATTATTTGATCATCTCTGTATCTGACCTTGTCTGAGTTTCGTTGACGCAACAAAAACATCAGCACAGTCAGCAAATTTGACTTACTCCACGTGGTACATGCAATTGACATAATATCATAATTATTTAATCAATTGGACGTTCAATGTTTAATAAACAACAACAACATGTAATTGACATATCAATTGAGTATCCGAGGCCTGTTTCTATTGCCTTGTTGTTCTTCATCGAAAGGGGGGTGGGGGAATGGTGAAACAAGTGAATATCAGATCACCACAAGGTCTTTTCACTGTGTGGAGTGGCATAGTTTAGCCCCTTCGTTTGTTTGAAGAGTAGGACGTTAAGCCCTATTTCATTCATTCTCTGTTTGTACGTGACAAGGAGTAGGATCCCCCATCCACCCACCTAAAGACGTCTACGCGCAAGCGAATTATTTAAATAAAAAAATGAAACTGTATGTTAGTCCCGAAATGATCTAGTTTGCGTCGAATGAATATTAAACCCCATCTCTCTCTTTCTCTCTCTCTCTCTCTCGCTTTTCAACGAGTCTGTACGATTAATTATATATCGTCTGCTGGAACATAATGACGTCATTAATATTTGAGTACACTGTAATCCGTTAGTCACCAGGGTGTGTCTTGTTTTATGTCCAAATATAGAGCTTTAACAAGTTCATCAATATGTAGCAATAATGTTGGTTTAACCCTGCAGTACAAATATAACTACATACTTTCTTTTTACCTAAAATAGCCGAATTCAAATTATAACTATAACCGGAGACAAGCCTACATCAAATAATAGGCCCATCATAATTTCTTAAACCCTTCGTTGTTTATGCACCGTTATTCACAGAGCTGTTGAACTTCGATTTGTTTTTTTTTATCCGGAGTAATCTTGGCGCAAATATATGGAAGAATAACGTTGCCATTATTATTTCAATGTTCAAGGTCCAAAATCAAAATGCATATGTCAGCAGTTCAAAATATGGAACAAATCCACGAGATTGGGCAGATTCAAACATGTGCTGTAGGCGAGGATATGGCGTGGATTTAATTTTAAACAAACATTATTCAAGAGGTAAAATCTGTCTATTGCAGATCCTTCTTTATGCTCCCGTCTTCATTTGCCCAGGGGGTGGGGGTGGGATGGCCTAGTGGTCTAGAGTGCCGGTCACCTCTGGCTTGCGGTTGTGGTTTCGATCCCTGGTGTGAGCGTATGTGGCATGGAGATAAGGGCGCCTTCTCAACCTCGTGGGTTTCCTCTGGGCACTCCGGTTTCCTCTCACTGCTAAAGACCCCTACGCGCAAGCAAGCGAATTATTGAAATAAAATTGAAACCATATGTTAGTCCCAAAATGACTTAGTTTGCATCGAGTGGACGTTGAACCCCATTTCTCTCTCTCTCTCTCTCTCTCTCTCTCTCTCTCTCTCTCTCTCTCTCTCTCTCTCATTAGCCCAGTTTAGGAGCAGACAACAGAAGGACGTTAAACCCCATATCATTTCTTTTTGTCTGAAATGTTATCTAAACTATTATGTACATGTTGATATTAATTAACTCATCTAGACAATAATCAACTCTCGATGTCATCGCTAGCCTCCGATATTTACTGGATTTGAATGCGATTAGCTGTCCAATGCTCATTGATGATTTAATCCAAATATGGATATTCAAGACAATGTTTTATCGGATCTCGCAAAATGCCCCTTTAAACTGTTAGTTCAAATATAACTCTCCCCGACCCTTCCCCCCCCCTCTTTCTCTCCCTCTCTCTTTCAGACCTTGGCTCTTCAGATTTTGAGAAATAGTTGATAAGCCCCAATCTTAGTGTTATGTTCGGTTGCCATAACCACTTATCGTCGGCAGACGAACATGACGTAACCCGAGATTAACCCTCTTTGTAACCAGCCAGGTCACGACCCTATTTAACCCTTGTTGACCTGTTGTGCTAGACTCGATTTGCCAGTCTGTATAAATACATCGCTTGTATCATATTGACACAGATCACCGATGACTTCCCCAGCGTAAATTCTCGGGACACGCCTCCCTTCGGTCTAGGGTGTTCTCTCTCTCTCTCCCCCGCCCCCATAAAATTTGGGAAAATAGGGTTTGCACCGGAAAATTGCGATTTTGAGGCTGAATTTGCGATATCGGCGTATTATGATATTTTGATATGAACATTATAAACAATTGAAAGAAGGAATACGACTTAAACGTACCTGTAATAATTTATGAGAAAAACGAAAAGTTTGTCATCGGGATAGAATGCGATTATTGTTCCGTTTTGGAAGCCCAATTCATTCGTAGGCGCCTAACCAGTCTCACTCGGCATTATAAACGCCCACGATCTCGGCAATGTGGGCGGCCCTCCCGGATGAAGTACCCGCCAAATCATGCCGTTTTGGGCGCCCCATTGATAAGGTCGTCGGTGCCCAACCAATCTTACTCGGCATTATGCATTACGTACGGCACGACAATTATATGAGGCGCCCGCGAAAGGGCACCGGTGTTCCACCTTGCATCCCCCGCCCTCACCCGCTAGCCACGGGCCTGATCTTAGACCGTCTCTGACTTGTTCCGAGATTTTCGTTGGCTAGAACGATTTCTACCACAGATGAAGCAACATGTTTGCAGTTCTTCATGAAAAACTTTAGATACACAAGCTGGAAGAAGAGACAAGTAAACATTCAACTTTCCGCTCTACATTTCAACCAAACCAACCCTAGTATCCTTCCGCTTCAAAATCATGAATATTCACCACAACCTGGCGGAAAATGTTTTCTAAACCCCTTTCTTCGATTCTACGTAAAAAAGTCAACAAACAATGCCATGAAAAAGAGGGGAAAAGTTTATCGCTGTTGGAACCCATGTATGTCAGTATATATATTGTATGATCAAGAGTTCATCTGTTCCAGCTGAAGTGATGAATATAAACTCCGACATGTTCACACCTCAAGTCGTCCAGGGTAACCGCTATCAACACCTTTTACCATATTAATATAAACACGTGAAGACGGTCTATCAACATCAGTTTCATCGTGTCCACATCAACACCACAGGTCAGTTGTTGGATTGCCACCATTTCCAATAGACACAGTTGTTCGTCCCATTCGAACGACTATACGCTGTCCCGTAACAGGTCGTCTGTCCAATAAATGCTGAAAAATCGCGTTGAATTCCCCGGCCAGTGGAGGGATCGAAAACGACACCTCGATCCATGTTAACAAGTCAACGTCCTACTCACCGAATCACTGCCTCCTACCCCCCCACCCCCATGTCCCCCGTTTCCTAATCGAGATGCTCCACTGATTAAAACCACTGATCGGCATCTCAGGGGTTATTTATCCATGGCAACTACGATATTTTGAAAGATGGTCAATATACATGTTGCCGTAGGAGGAGCCAGGTGAGGGTCTGGGACGGGGAGGTATTTCTGTTTTTCGGGTTCAAACACCAGAGAATGAGGAACATTAAGTTGTTTTTGTCTTAATGTATTGTAAACTTACATTGTTGTGTAATTGTGTAATTTATCTAAAAAACAAACAGCAATAACAGCTTGGTTGAAAATTAGGTTTTAATTAATGACTGATTCATTCTGAAAAGTCGGGTTCATGAAGGAATATCGATCAAAACGTAACAACTGAGATTGGCTTCCTGTCTCTATGAAGATGGACCCGTAAAAGGAATATCGGTCAAACATGGTACAGTTGCGATCAGTATTTACGGTGAATCGAAAGTTTGTCTATATTTGATATCTTCTTAAGACGAAATCAATGGGAAATTGTCCATGCTGGCCAGCGCCCCCCCCCCCATCCATTTTGATGCTTAATTTTGCCTGTCTGGTTTGGTGCATAGATTAGCACCAGCGCGTCTGGTTTGGTACCAATGAAGCCCGTCTGATTTGGTGCTTATTTAGTCTGGCTGGTTTGGTGCGCAACTGCCCGTCTTCATTAGGCCAGTCGGTGCAGACCAGTGGGACGTTAAACCTCGTCTCATTTCATGTTGGATTCGACACACTTTCTAATGACCGAGCTAACCTTGGTCCTTAATACGTTAATACGCATGACTGTACAGGAATTTCACGCCTTTTTGTATACACGAATAGTACAAAGGAGGGAGTAATTAGGATGGATGTTTTGAACTCTACAGGGGGTTGTGGGGTTGTTTTATGTGCAGGATGAAGTAAGATAAATATTGGTTTCATGTTAATTCAATGTAAACAAGTAGAGTATTTTATAAAGGTACTATTGATGTTGTGTTTGATATACCAATTATATCATCAAATAAATCGCTGGAATTATACAATCTATTAGTGTTTAATGTCCGCTTCCATCTAGGCTGATGTCGCAGACAACTTGTCTTTATTTGTGCTTAGCGCACGCTCAGGGGACTTTCCTGTGGTTGGAAACCGGCGTAAACCCACGAAGTTGTTAAGACACCCTTTTCTCCAAGTCACATTAGCTCGCACCAGGGATAAAAACTGCGACCGCTAGAGTACGAAGCGCTACACTCTAGATCACTACCCCAACAACCTATAAATAAATCATATAATATATTTAGAGGTTCTATTTTATTATATGACGTCAGTCGATCAGCTCACGTGTTAATACCAGACCCTAAATTAGACTATATATTGTTATGATAATTGCTTATTACAGTCACGGATAGCTGTCTAGTCGTTGGGATGGGACGAAAAATCGAGGTCACGCGTACACAATGATCTGTGCGTAAAAGATCCCCTGGCTTTTGGAATTCGACATAAGAGTAGGTTGTAGCGCCCATAGTAAACTAGGATCTGGAAGAGTTGTTACATAACAGGCATTCTAGTTGATTTCAAGAATTAACCAATGAAACGGTCTGTTACGGCAAGTTCTTGGCGTGCTCTGCACGGAAGTGTAAATAAAGAGAGAGAGAGAGAAATGGGGTTTAACGTCTACTCGACACAAACTAGGTCATTTTGGGACTAACATATGGTTTCAATTTTATTTCAATAATTCGCTTGCGCGTAGGGGTCTTTAGCAGTGGCAGGAAACCGGAGTGCCCGGAGGAAAAAGTGTAAATAAAATGCTAGAAACGCCAATGTTGATTGATTATTCATAGTCTGACGTCACAGGGTCAAAAGTCTCTCGTATGACCCCTGACGCGACCTCATATTACAACTGATCAGATCTGCATGTAGAAGTGGCCACCGAAAGTATAAAAAACGAAACGAAATATAGATCTGTATTTTAGTCAAATTGAGTCTCTCGACTCGTAAGAAAATTAATCTGGACAAACCGACCTATTGCACGTGTTTGCCGCAAGGAAAACAGTCGTGTTGCTAATATGTATTGACGACGGACGTTGGTTATCTGGGAAAGACGAAATCAAGTGGAAGCTTGGCGGTTATATATAAATATATATAAATCTATGTCTGGGAAAGGCGCCATATTATTGGTGCGAATTTAATGAAGGCCTCGAGCGGGGGTAAAATTTAATCAAATATTGCGTTGAAAATGATAGTTTGAGGTGTCATGGTGTCCAAAACGTAAAACAAAGCAAAAAAATGTCCCGCGGGCGACGTTGAACTCGAAAATACATCCTTTGTTTCTACACTGTAAACACATATTAATCTGGAGAAAGAGAGAGAGGGAGAGATAGGGTTTAACCTCCACTCGACAAAAACTTGGTCATTTTCGGGACTAACAGATGGTTCAATTTTATTTCAATAATTTGTTTGTGCGTAGTGGTCTTTAGCTGTGAGGGGTAAGCGAAGAAACCGGAGAAAACTCACGAGGTTGGACAGGCGAAATTATCCTTGTCACGTACAAGCGGGAAATCGAAACCATGTCACTTGACGGCAATGACAGACCTTATTATCAAAAGCACACGCGTTAATCCGCTGGACACCAGACGAACGGCTTTTGAACCTATGAATCAGACATTTGATTAGCCAAACAGCATTGATGTTTCTAGTGGATTACCCACCATGCACCTATCACCAAAAGCTCGCCGTAACATTGGCTTTATCCCCCACATCACCCAGACCACGTCATTGATAACAAACCGTTCAGATCCTTGTGTAGTAAAAACAAGTTAAACGAAATTTTGAACTACATATATAAAAAATGAAATGAAATAGGATCTGTGTTTTAAGTAGGTTGGGCCAAATCACGCCCGACGGTAAAGAGAATCCCTTAGCGAAATCTGAACCCATATCGTCACAAAGAGCACGTTTTATTTACCCATCTGAGAGGGAAACCGAAAACAGCATTCACCAATCGTTCTTAATTTAATGTCAACAAATAAATTTGGTTGTACAAGATTCCTCGCTCGGTAGTTTCCGGTCATTAAGTAAGCAAACATAACAACATCGATTGGTCACTAATTGTAATGTGGTCAACGTTCGTCACTGTGAAAAACTGACGCTGGGTGAAATTACATTTTGCATACACAGCCAGGGCACCAATAAATACTGCATCTGATTCGTTCGTTCGTTCCTGGAGTTTTACGTCCACTCTCACCAAGGGTGATATCGTAGACACGGCCCTTCTAATCAATCCAAGTCTATTTATAGTCTTTCTCTACAACCCCTCTGCATGATTGTTTGCGTTGGTTGTTTGGTCTAGGATCGAAGAAATGGGTTTGAATATGTATTTCCTGTCAGGTTTTGGTGAATATTCCCTGATTTGAGGCGGAAGGGCAAGAGAGTTAAGAGAAGGGGTTGGTCACGTTGAAATGTGGGCGAGCAGCTGTATCTTCCAGTTTGTTTATCGCAAGATTTCAGTGGTAGACCTCATAATATCTCCAGTAGAAGGCCTGGTCTCGCTTTAACTCCGTACATGTTATCAAACCCTTCGTGTAATACCCGCATACACCGAGAATACCAATTTGCGGGCTGGCTTTCCAGCTAAAATTACTACCTGTGATGATATAGTTGATTTGAGTGTGCTTGTGTCACAGCCTCTGATTGGACACCCCTCTGCGCATGTCTGCGGTAACGTTTTGGAATTGTAGACCAGTCTAGCAAAGTCCAGATGTTTTAAAACTGGCGGTCGTTGCTTCAGGAACATAGCCTCATTAGCAATTCGCTGAAAATTTGGGGAAATGGTAGAACCCATGAAAGAGGCGAGATTTTACATTTGATCTCTGAAACCACATAATTGATGTTGTGATTGGGCTACGATCACCGATATCCATCTACTTCATTCCTCGAGAATAAATCCCTTTCTGCAAATGACCGCCATATCCCAGGGCCGTATGTAGGATTTTAAAAGTGGGGGTGCAGCAGAGTGGTGGGGGCGCCAATATAATGCACAAGTTATTAAGCGCGGAGACTGTCGCAATCAAATTCGCTAGCAAGTAATCCCGTAGGGGCGCCATTTCTTGGGGCGCCTTATATTTCTGGGGCTGCAATGTACCCCCCTGCACTCCCGCTAAATACGGCCCTGCCATATATCCAAAATTCAGTATATACACACAGAGACTAAATAAACTTTTATTAAATGGAAGCAAAATAAATACTCAACAAAATTCTCGAAGTATTAGTGTTTTCGAGAGGGGGTTAAACGTCCGTTAGACAAAAACTAGGTCATTTCGGGAATTTCGATAATTAGCTTGCTCGTAGTGGTCTTTAGCAGTGGGGGTGGGGGGGTCCGGGGGACCATGAGAAAACCCACAAGGTTGGACCGGCGACCCTACTCCTTCTCAGTTGACACAATGGCAGACCTTATGACACAACGCGCACGTGCTAACTATTCGACCATCCCACCTTACTTGGTGTCGAACGAAGGAGCTGGCAAGGGACAAATCGAGGTCCAGAGTATACAAATGTTGAAATTTTGATAGCTGGAGTAGAGAGAGAGAAATGGGATTTAACGTCCACTCGACACAAACCAGGTCATTTTGGGACTAACATGGTTTCAATTTTATTTCAATAATTCGCATGCACATAGGGGTCTTTAGCAGTGGGAGGAAACAGAAGTGCCCGGAGGAAACCCACGAGGTTGAGAAGGCGCCCCTATCTCCATGCCACATACGCTCACACCAGGGATCGAAATCACAGCCGCAAGCCAGAGATGACCGGCCAGCCAGAGGTCGAAGCGCGGTACTCTAGACCACTAGGCCATCCCAACCCCCCAGCTGGAGTAGAACAGTAGGAACTGAAATATTTATTTTAACAGTGAATGTTTACAGTGTAGTAAACATGGAGTAAGGCGAATCCGTGCCTGGGGGAGATGAAGGGAGTTAAAATATAGATTAGATAGAGACGAATAGCGTTACATATCCAATTCACTTTTGCAATTAATTCAACAGGTTTTTTTTACCCCTGGGGACACACAGATTATTCAGCTTTATTTCAAGCTGATTTTTATATTTTCTATGTAAAGTTTCCTCGAGCACATGTTTCATATGACTTGTTGATACGCGATTCACAATGGCCACCAAAATCAATTTTAGATGTGTCACAATTTAAAACACAAATTACTGATATAATTGAATATATCTAATCTGATTCGAATACAGAGATCTATATTTCGTTTCGTTTCTTCTATACTTTCGATGACCTACACTACACGAAGATCGAATCGGTTGTACTGGAAGGTCACATCAGAGGTCGTTCGAGCGTCTTTTGACCCTATGGCGTCTAGTGGTTTACCCACAGTTCCGTGTATCGCACCGTAACATACCGTTTTATTGGCTAATCTCTCACTTCAACCAGACCGCTGATAATACAACAGCTCTTCCAGATCCTACTGTAGTAAAGACAAGTTAAACGAATTTTGAACTACATGTATAAGAAAAGAAACGAAACGAAATAGGATCTGTGTCTTAATCAGATTGAGAATACGTTCGGGCAAGCTGACTTTTCGGGCAGACGGGTAAAGTGTAAAAAAAATTTAATTCATCTAATTGGCAAAATAAAGTGCCCGAAATCAAATAAAACACTAACTGTACGGACAGTAAAACGCGTTTGCGGCCGTCAAATAGTCCAAAATTTTCTTGGGATGGGGTCCATACAAGGTCAGTTACACTTCTTCGCCTCTCGAAGAAAACCGGCGTCGCTGTCTGTAAACCCGAAATTTGTTCGGGCATTTTTAGTTTTGCTTTTCCAACTGTCATCGAGCCCTAATAAAAAACTAATTTTCCTTTTCTTTTAATTGAATACCACGACTTTTTAATGAGTTGTCTGGAGCCACAGTACTTTGTGCGACATATTATTTCGGGCATCCATTATTATTTGTGAATGCAGCTGGAATTCAGAGGGGGATTTCGATTCGAAATCATTGGATAATTTTGAAGTTTTACACGGACTAGAATAGCATAGAACGCTATATTAAGCTATATTTGACTACTTTGAAGTTGCTTTGTCTACGGGCTGAAATAGCAGGAAAACGTGTTTGTAGCCGTCAAATATTCCAAAATTTTCTTTTGAGGGGGGGGGGGGCATACAAGGTAAGCTCCACTTCTTTGCCTCTCGAGGAAGACCGGCGCCGCTCTCTGTAAACCCGAATTTTTTTCGGGCATTTCGGGTTCTGCCCCCCCCCCCCCCCAACTGTAATCGAACCCGTACGCCTATGGATATGTGTAGTTAATTATTCTGGTTTTTGGTTTATACAACGAATAAATAAGAACCAGCTATTTTTCTTGGCGGGTGTCGGGTTGGGCGGATTAATAGATATTAGGAAGGTCTGAGCTCCCAGGGATGTCATATCAATTGAAACAGGAGACGAAATTTCGTGGACATATTTATAACTCTGCGAAGGTGAATTACAGACTAGATTTGGGGGGGGGGTGGCCTTGTGGTCTAGAGTGCCGCGCTTCGACCTTTAGCTGGCCAGTCACCTCTAGCTTGCGGCTGTGGTTTCGATCCCTGGTGTGGGCGTATGTGGCATGGAGATAGGGGCGCCTTCTCAACCTCGTGGGTTTCCTCCGAGCACTCCGGTTTTCTCCCACTGCTAAAGACCCCTACGCGCAAGCGAATTATTGAAATAAAATTAAACCATATGATAGTCCCGAAATGACCTGGTTTGTGTCGAGTGGACGTTAAACCCCATTTCTCTCTCTCTCTCTCTCTCTCTCTCTCTCTCTCTCTCTCTCTCTCTCTCTCTCTCTCTCTCTCTCTCTCAGACTAGATTTAGAATCTTCCTAGTAGAACAGTAGAACGTTAAACTCCATTTCATTTCATATGTCTTGTGTAGTTGTTTATGTGTTGTGTTGTCCTCCGGTGATTACTATTTAGTCTGCTGTGTCCATGCCTATTCTTCTTCATACTCAACAATCCACCCTCTGATATGTCGCGTACTGGATACTCAAGTCAGTATTAACAGTTGTCGAATACACAGATCGTTTTGAAACGACAGACACCCCCCCACCCCCCCACCCCCCAAAAAAAACAAATAAAAAAACCCACGTTAAAATGCAACGTAGCGTTTTGTTTATTTAAACAATATTTTATTCATTTAAGGGGTTTATGTAAGGGGTTGGTTAATTGTGTGTGTGAAACAAAGACATATGGATAAGTTTATTGTTTGCATGGTAATTGAACTGCAGTATATACAGGTCACAAATATACGCAATATACTGTTTATTACTGGGCGACATTGCTTGATAGTGAGAAGTGAAATGACATGAAATGGTGTTTAACGTCCTACTCTTCTGCACCTAACCTAGGCTAATGGAAGACGGGCATACGTCATACAGTGTGCTATGAGGGAAATTTTGCCCGGGCAGCGGCGCTACGGCCTACAAGGGATCTTTAACGTGCACGGGAATGTGTACACGGGACCTCGGATTTTCGCCCCATCCGAACGACTAGACAGCTGTCCTTGTCAGGCCCTCCGTTCTGCATCACTGACAAGTGGAAGAGAAGACTATATAAAACGTAGTTGAGTAATAGTCTGTTAATGTATTCCATAGAATTGTGACCTGTATTTTCCAGTTCAATTATTGAAGGCCATAGAAACAATAAACTTATTTAAGGTACATGTATTAACGTTGATGCACATGAAAAATAAATGTACAGACTAGTAAATATCTATATTTCTTTGTTTCACTTACGTCAATCCCTGACTTTACGCTCCATTGAATTGAACCTGTTTGTTTTAGTTTGCCTTTGTAAATGTAATTATAACAATAGGTTAAAGCTGCAGCATGTCAAAGTCTATTCGGGGCTGATCAAGAAAATATGTGGAAAATTTTAAGTTAGAACAAGCTGTAGCGTAGATAATCTCGATTGTCAAGTTCCAGAATAAGTAGTCTCGATAATCCACTGTTAAATGGCGCGGGGGTTCTAATCCATTAAATATATCGAGCATCCGATGGTCTAGAGAGTTGACAATATGCTTGTTATGTGAGTACACGTCTAAAAAATAATTTATGTAAGATTTGAAACCAGAAAAAAAGAGCTGTCAGCGACATGAATTCAGCGGAAGCGGACGTTAAACAAATCTATTTCATGCATAAAAAGGAACTGCAATAGACATATTTAGCTCTGACATAATATATCTTTAACTATTAGTGTATATATGAAAAGAGAAAAAGAGAGGAGAATATGGTTTAACATCTACTTGACTTAAAACTAGGTCCTTTTAGGGGAGAGAGAGAAATGGGGTTTAACGTCCACTCTACACAAACTAGGTCATTTTGGGACTAACATATGGTTTCAATTTTATTTCAATAATTTGCTTGTGCGTAGGGGTCTTTAGCAGTGGGGAGAAACCGGAGTGCCCGGAGGAAACCCACGGGTTTGAGAAGGCGCCCCTATCTCCATGCCACATACGCTCACACCAGGGATTGAAACCACAGCCGCAAGCTAGAGGTGGCCGGCCAGCTAGAGGTCGAAGCGCGGCACTCTAGTCCACTAGGCCATCCCAACCCCCCAGGTCCTTTTAGGGCTAACCTGTGGCCCAATTTTATTTGGCTTACAAGTAGAGGTTTTTAGCAATGAGGTGTACCTTTAATTATGAATGTATATAAAAAGAATATAGCTGTCTGTTGCACACCATGTTACCTAGGTATCGATCTGATACGCAGGTTATAGGTATTGATTGGAAATCCTCCATTGTATACTAGAATTGATACCAATGAAACACGATACAACATTATCTATAATAGTGGATACTCATATTTCACCCACAGTTCTTGTTACAGTCACCTTGCTTCCACTTTAATTAGTCTGTCTGTAAAGTAGGCCGCGAGAGAGAGAGAGAGAGAGAGAGAGAGAGAGAGAGAGAGAGAGAGAGAGAGAGAGAGAGAAAAATGAGGTTTAACGTCCACTCGACAAAAACTAGGTCATTTCGGGACTAACATATGGTTTAATTTTAATTTCAATAATTCGCTTGCGCGTAGGGGCCTTTAGCAGTGGGAGGAAACCGGAGTACCCGGAGGAAACCCACGAGGTTGAGAAGGCGTCCCTATCTCCATGTCACATACGCTCACACCAGGGATCGAAACCACAGTCGCAAGCCAGAGGTGACATGCCTGCTAGAGGTCGAAGCGCGGCACTCTAGACCACTAGGCCATCCCAACCCCCCAGGCAGAGACAGAGACAGAGAGAGGCGGTGCTTATTTCGGTTAGAGAAGAGGGAGCTGCGTATTTCGTTTAGAGAGAAACTTGCTTGTGTTTAGGGGTCTGTGACATTAGTGTGGGTGGAGAGGGGGTGTTGTTCCCGTGATCATTTTACAAAATCTGGGAAATTATGACGTCACAAGATTTTAAAGTCATAGTCTTGGAACTCGTTCACAGTTCATGTAATTCTAGTTACGCGGATGAGACGAAAAAAGCGTTGCATGAAAGAACTCTGATCGGATTAATTGATTTCGATGTAAGAGTAGGCCGCGGTCCGGACAAAATGTCTTCATTAGCCGGTGAATTGCTAACGCTTTGGGCCATAAGGGCTGTCATTGAGTCAAGTGGCGTGGTTTCGATTCCCATGTGGGGTTTCTGGGGGTCCACCGGGTTTTTCCCACAGCTAAAGACCCTGCGCACAAGCTAATAATTGAAATAAAATTAAACCATACGTTAGTCCCGAAATGACCTGGTTTGTGTCGAGTGGACGTTAAACCCCATTTCTCTCTCTATTAGGTGTTCAGAAGTAGAACGTTAAGCTCCATTTCTCTAGCATACTTCGAAAAAACCCCAATATGTATTGCCCTTTGACAATAAAATGGGTTAACCCTTTGAACACTGACTATACATGGGGTGTTGCACGTCCCTCCCTTGATTTACAGGACGTCATATTAGGCTGTGATTTAGCCACGAAAATCGTTTCATTTTGTCC
The DNA here is from genome assembly GCA_963678685.1 of Patella ulyssiponensis. Classification (NCBI taxonomy): domain Eukaryota; kingdom Metazoa; phylum Mollusca; class Gastropoda; family Patellidae; genus Patella; species Patella ulyssiponensis. The sequence goes on from OY783225.1 coordinate 95,221,225, forward strand.
CAGCAAATTCCAGGCGAAAATCTGACCCTTTGCTGCACAAGTAAACAAGTAAGTCGTCACTGTAGTACACATTTCTATTGCGATGGTTTGCACAATCAGACCAGCACTCGAATTACGCCTCGGACTATATTTGTCAAGTGCAGCCATAATGTGGTGAAGAAATCAAATTCTAAGCCAATCAGAAACCAGAAAAGCAATCAACGTCATTAGGTCAGGGGTCAATAGCCATAAATAGACCAAGGAATACCTTTTACGAGACGGAACACGTTGGCTTGTTTACATTTGTATGAGAGAATTTTTCTGTAAATATGCCTGAATTACAGGACAACAACATCAGATAAATGTTATGTTGACACCGTGAACACGGCTAGCCCCTGATTTGCGGCAAAAATATGGTCAAAAGCGAAATTGTATCAATGAATGTGATATTTCCTGGAAAAAAGCATTTTTTCCATTTTATTTCAATTAAACAATATCCATAAGAAATATAAATATAATATACAGATGAAAACCTTTTTGGCATGATTGAAATACTGGTTCGGTATAATAATTATATATAATGTTGAGAAAAAGACAAAAAAAAATAATACCATCTGAGCCCACTGATACAACAGAATATTAATAATGATTCACCTCACAACTACCTATGTGCATGCACCAATTATACTTGTTTTTGTTTTTTAAAAAAACAAACAATATAGACATATTGTAAGAGATGTCAAATAAGTATACATTTATTTAAAGAAAGAAATACAGTAATAAAAAAAAAATGAATGCAATTTTATATACTTCCTCGTACAGTATTCAACAACAACACTCAATGGCATGAGATTTCTCCGATATCAAATAGATTAAAACGGTTCAGCGATACTTTGATGTAATCAAATATGGAGGACCGAGACTTAGCTTCGATCAACCAGTACAGTGGTTGAAATTGTTGAACACGCCTGTCAAACCTTCAAAGGCTAATATCTTCGCTTGCAATAGAGTAATTTGAATGAAATTTTCAAATTATTCATTTTACATTATCTACTTTTGAACTATTATAGCAAGAATGGCTAGTTCTTTATCTAAATCTTATATAATGTATCTTCAATGAAAAATGTATATAATATTAATAATATCATTTATATAGTGTATTGATACTGGAGATTGGGTTCTAATCTGCTTTTCAGATTTTTATATCCACAGAATCGGGCCCGTCACCAGCTCATAAAATTGGGGTGGGGGGCTACGGAATTTTTTGGAGGGGCTGAGGATGTGGCCGGCTAAGAATACTCCTAAGAAATCATCAATTTTTTTTTGGGGGGGGGGGGGGCTAAGCTGCACAGAATACATGTATTTACACACAGATCAGGTCTTGTGTACATATGCACTGTACAAAATTGAAAGATATATACCAGTAAAGAAAAGTACATATAAGAGAAAAACAAACAGTTAACTAAATAAAATGGTTCCAGTGAAATGAATAAGAAAAAAAATGAAGTTAAACGTCGTCCTACTGTTCTGCTCTTATACATGTACTGGACTAATGAAGACGGGCATACACTATACAGTGTACCATGAGTAAATTTTTGCCCGGGCACAGCACTATGGCCTACTCTTATATCAAATTCCTACTGCCAAGGGATCTTTTTACGTGCACACCAATGTTACAGAGGACTTTGGTTTTTCGTCACATTCGAACAACTAGACAGCAGTCCTTGTACCTTGTCAGCCCCTCCGACTGCACCACTGACAAGGAGAAAACACGTCTGAATTGAATTAGAATAAAGAAGTGAAATAAAAACATATATGTCAGCTTAAAATAACTAAATATGATATGAAAATATATCGACATGTACAGTACATTTAAGTATGTATACAGGTTTAGGCCTACTCATAAAAATCACATAATTTCATCAATATGATTTGGCTGTCACTTTCATATTCGAACAATTTTCACAAAATCATACTAGAAAGCTTTCACTTTCACGTCTAAAAAATACATCTATCTGTAGCTCTTATACATGTACTGGGTTAAGGAAGACAGGCATGCGCTACACAGTTTATTATGAGGGAAATTTTGCCGGCACAGCACTATGACTATGGCCTACTCTTATATTGAATTCCAACTGCCAAGGGGTCTTTTTACGTGCACACCAATGTACAAACCGCTTACAAAAATACATATGTACATGTATACAGGTTCAGGCCTTTTCATAAAAAATCACATAATTTCATCAATACCATTTTGCTGTCACTTTCATAATATTCGAACAATTTTCAAAAATCCATACTAGAAAGCTTTCACTTGTAACAAATACAACTATCTGTAGCATAATGCGGTCTGATTTGCATCCGCAGTGAAAATATCGTTTGGTTCTTGATCTCTATAGTTAACCTTGAACCCAACCCTGTCATTTGTTACAGTTGAGTTTAACAAGAAGGACATAAATTTCCGCAGCTGCAGTAAGGCAACCAGGGGGGAATGCGCCAGAATATGCCCCCTATATTTCTTATAAAGTACGGCGCAAGGTATTTCACCTCAATGGTGACAGTCTGAGGTGACAGTCTTTACCATAGTGGTCTTCTGTCTTGGTCTGAGTTGTCATACATTTAGGAATAGGAAAATATCTTCATCAACTTGCATTTGCAATAAAATGGGAAAATGTTAAGATATGATCCCCTCAACAAATTAACCAGACCTATTATTCTTTTTCTTATTTCGCTGGTAAAATATTAGCTGCTCTAAACATAACTTTATTCATAGTCCTACACATTTTTTTTTTACGTTGGTAACGTACGTGCGTGGAATGTGAGAAGTCTGTATTGTTAGTATACCCCAATGAGTCGTGTCTGCACATTCCTAGTACTAGAATTCTTTGTACAACAAATCAAATCAATATAGTATTTTGTCTCCTGTACAAGCCTGCCGTTTCCTTCTAATTTGATCCACTGGTTAGCACATTCCCAAAATTTTCCCCAGTTTCTCGCAGTAAACGGTTTTAGATCGGTGTTTTTAAACAAAATCTACACGGAGTATACAGCTCTAGTTATGCTTCCGCTTTTTTACTATCGAAACGTAAACATACCGGTGACCTTTCACTCTACACGACCCGTTGACCCTTCGTAGTGTGTGTCTGATTGGCGAGCTATGTCACGTGATCTATTAAAACCAAATCACCGCGAAATTCAAATACCATCGCACATTGATAAGTAAGCCCATATTTATTTTACGTTTTCTGTCAAACGTCAAAGAATTGATAAAAGAAAAGTTGCGTGGAAATACAAAGTAATACTAGGAGAATTAGATGATGTAGTTTGTTTTCCGCCTGAAAATAGTCGGGATGGAGAAACAGAAGCAAGCTTGCTAGAAATTTCACATCACGGCCTATATTAATTATGACGTCAACGTAATTGGAGCTTGACACGCCCCAAGCCGCAAAACCGACAGTTCGGGTATATGCGATACAACGTCAAGCCGGTTTTGCGGCATTTCGGGTTCTAAGGGTTAATGGGGATACATTAGTTGTAACGTCTAAATTACTAAACTCGATAGAAATAATTTATATTGAACATGAGATAGAAATAATTTATATTGAACATGTCGTATCGGGTTTATATCTATCGTACTTCAACAGTAACATATAGGACCCATGTGGAGATTTCAAACAACAATTACTTAACTAAAAAAAAACATTAAACCCTGATTTATCCGATTTTAACGGCTCTTGCGATTAACCGCACGACTGATTGCTTTCAAGGTAATACACATATCGGTCTCTTGATATCGTTATGTCGTAAAATATCATATTAGATAATACTAAGACCGCTGTGGTCCAACTAAAACAAGATAAGTTATGGAATAACTGTGTTTGTAAGATTATTTATTGATGTAGATGTCTCTGTTGGATAATTATTGGGTCATACATTGTTCATGATCTCGCCGTTACAATTACTCATCACGCATGGCGGTCGTGTTCCATGGGATATGTTCAAGGTCAAAGCTGCTATAAGTCAGTTGAAACGAGAATAATTGAAGGGGTCAGAAACCAAGTAGGCTAACCCATAATTTACAAAAGGAGATATACGGTACTAAGGATATACGGAATTAAGGCATGAAATGACATAGGGGGGGGGGAGGGTCAAAATATTACTGACCTTGGTGAAGTACAGAATTTTGAATCATCGGCAAACTTTGATGTCAAGTTGTCAATATGTATTAGATTTTTCTGAAACCATACAAATCTAAAAATATCGTAATTGTCATGTTCCATGTAGAATCGTCTTTTGATGGGGTTGATAGGGTACCTTGATTTGCTTTCAGATCTAGATTACTAGAATACTCAAAACAATATCATCAGTAAGAAAGATTCCTAATACAAAGCTAGCACCGATTGCAGGACAGATTAGACACCTGTAACCATCAAAACGTTGAAATGAAAGGGAAGGGGGGTCCACAAGACCCCTGGTATCCGATAATGTAATATTCGTAGTTTCTTATCAAATGATGAATGTTGCCACTGCCTCACGTCCATTCTATTTGCAGCATTATACTCGACATTAAGTAGCAGACAATGTATAAAATTCTCGCTAGACAATTATTATGAACCAATTTCTAACAAACCTTAAGGATATGGTCGTTGGGGTTTAAAATACCCCTTGTATACGCACAAGGGTTAATATAGAACTTCTAACAGTTTAAAGGAACTAAATCGCTAATATTTTCAACCTACTCTAACATGAATCTATATAAACTGATTTACAATCAATCGTTTCCGTTTTACTCTAATTTCAAATCATTTATGTTCGGCGAAATACGCCAGAAGTCTCCCTCGAATGGCAATCTCTAACGTCTGGTTTTTCCAGTCTACACCGGCAGTATTTATTGCGCATGCTGTCCAGATATGAATATGCCGTCACGGTTTGACATGCCTTGCTTCGTTCTTCGAGACCCTTGTTACAAATGGCGCTGACACGCATTGGGGTACACGATTCGTGTCCCTTGTTACAAATGACGCCGAAACGTATTATGGTACATGTACACGATTCGTATACCAATGGTAAAATGCGTATTGTTTGGAAATCAGAAGTCCATTTTTTCCCGGTAAGATCACAACATCAAATTGACAAATAATTGGTGTTTTCAATGTCGAAAGACTTTGGATATATTGAGTTAGAGACTTGGCTATACTTTAAGCTCCAGTACTTTGGATGGTATTCAGTTAGAGACTTTAAGCTCCAGTACTTACACTTTTTACAATATTCTTGAATAACGACCATACTATAGACGAAGAAGAAACTTTATGGCGTAAAGAAAACCTTACAAGTTGAAATGAAATGGGGTTCAACGTTCGCTTTTATCTTGTTTCTACACCAGCGAGGATGATAAACACGTGTATACGTCAAGGCGCGTGCGTCGAGAAACATAATATTCGCGCCTACTCTTCATCGGAGTCCATCAGTGAAGGGATCTTTAACGTGTACGACAACACGAGTGAACCTTGTCTTTTGTTTCACCCGAAGGACTACACACCCTTTGCTTGCAGAGTCTTCCGTGCCCGCAACGCGGGCCAAGGGAAAAGAGAGTTTAGAATCCAGGTATCGAACCCGATTTTTAGGTTTAGGATCGTCTAATACCACCAAATAAATAAATATAATCACATCTTCAAGAGATTTTTACGACCACAAATAAAACATTATAATTGTGAGTGGAATTTGAGGAGAATGAATAACCTAGAGGCGCAAGTTAAGAGAGGAAATGAGAATTTAGGACCCCGGCGGATGTTATATTGATTGGCTCTCATAGGAATAAAAACCTGCCTTGACACAAGTTTGATTGTCTGATACAAGCTGCATACTAAACTTGCGATACCTATCTACAACTAGCCCCGATTGAGAACAGACACTAAGATAGTTGACCGACATTTTGATTCCTTATTCAAAAATTTTAGTCGAAAACGCTAAGCATACTTCTATAATTTTGAGAAGTATTTATTTGCTTCCTTTTCATAAAGTAGAAAAGGTGTGTGTATGAATGGCACGCTATACATTAGTCTTTGACACCCAGAACAAGATAAGATCCTTGAAGAGGGAAACTTCATTTTTTGCAGGCAGTGCAAATAGATGTTTGTAAAATGGCTGTTTTTAAAATTAATTTCAAAGGCGTCCACATCTTGTTCTGGGAATAATTAGTCCCCGTGTAGCGCTCTCTCCATTCAAGAAGTATAGTTATCCTCAAATGATTGTCAACCGTCATTTGTCCGACATGATAGGACTTTGGGCACAAGGCCCGATTGTCAAGCCCACTGTGTCCACCATGATAGCACTGGGCAAACCAGTACCCTACATCTAGCCTCGGCTGTATGACGAAGTCCGCCATTGGACCTACTTTCAAGTTCCCGGATTACCAACGGCGTTGCCCATGACGACGCCTTTGACCAATGCTTTATTTTACAAAGTTTTCAAAGTTTGAAGCTGTTTTTCTTTCAAGTTTATCCGATTTTCTTAAGACAATGACAAGTTTGCACTGAAAATTCTACACACCCTTCGAACGAAGCAATTTTGAAAACATCTTTCTAAAGAGTAAAAGCGACAGGTCTTTCTAATTAGTACACCGGCACCGCATCACAATTGTATAGGCGTAGGTACATATCACTTACTATCATCCAGCCGGGGCTAGATGTAGGTTTCCGGAATCTGCCGAGGTTTGCCGAGTGCCATGATAGGACATTGAACCCAAGACCAGATTGTCAAGTGTCTTTTGTCCACAATTTTAGGATAATAAACTTATGACAGATCGTCAAACGTCATTGGTCCGCATCGAAATGATATTGAACCTAAGACCAGATGGCCCCAGTAAGAGATTAAGAGGTTGATTCTCGACAGACATGAGTTATTTGTAAGAAAGGGTGTATTGAATGAGCCGTATTGATCTGTGTGTATATATGTTTATTATGTCATCAGCTGGTGTATATTACATTAATATGTCACACGTTCAACACGTACACCATTATATACAACACACGTCACATAAAATCTATCTATACTAATGTCCCAGACTGTCGTTTGTTTTACTGTCTGTCTGTCTGTCTGTCTGTCTGTTGAGGGTTGGCGGTTAAACGATGGCTGTCTCAGGGCTCAAATTTGGTGTATAAGGGTAGCTCGGACAGGGGAGTTACGTGGGTCGCGTTGGGCTGCCGCTTCCGGTTTCAACTCGTGCAGCACCGAGTCATCTGCTAGCACAACGTAACTATTATCAGATAGCAGTATACGATATGAACCTAGGCATACTCCGCGCAGTGTTGCGTTTGATTAGAGGTAATCCTACGGATTTCTCGGGCCATTGCTTCAGGAATATGGAACCTAGGTGGAGACGTGAACGTCAATCTGTTCCAGATTACAAGATTTGTATCTAAATGGATCAGGTCTAAATATTAAGGCTACCTGCAGAATTCGTGAAGGTCGCGAGATGTAAATATGGTTAGGAGGGTACGTGATTGTTGACGAGATTGTGTGTTAGGATTACCAAGTTGCCATGGATACTCCACACCATTTACAAGATGTTTAACTGCACACCATTTGCAAGAGCTTTTAATCTGTTGGGTGATACACGACGGAGGGTCTGACAAAAACAGCTGTCTAGTCGTTTGGATGGGACGAAAAACCGCGGTCCCGCGTACACATTGGCGTGCACGTAAAAGATCCTTTGACAGTTGGGATTCGGTATAAGAGTAGACCATAGTTCCGCTGTCCGGGCAAAATATGTTGGATTATGGAATTGATTAGTAAAGATCGACTGGCATTCATGTTTGATGTGACTCACATTTTTGTGTTATAGACTTTAATCTTATTTATATATACCTGACCCTAACCCTAACCCATATAGAAAGTACATGTAGGAATGTCCATTTGTGGGCACAGTATGGATGGCTAATCGCTAGTGTAAAAGTGATGGAAATAGATAAGGGGAGTCGGATCAAACATGATTGCCGATCGACTAATTGTAATTTTATAGCACATGCCGAATTGCAATTTGTAATCCATGCGGCGGTGACTATTGTTTCCACTAGAGTTCAAGTAAAGAACTTCTGTCTGACATGATGATGTTTTTCCCTGTTTTTTGTTCAGATTCGTGACATTCAATTCTTTTTATGGCTATATGATTACAAATTGGTATCATCATGCGGCTGTGACATTTGTTTCCACTGGAATTCAAGTAAAGAACTTCTGACATGATTTTTACTTTTTTTCCTTATTTTTTTTTGATTTCGTGACACTCAATTCTTTTTATTGATTGCGACCATCACGTTTAACATCCCATCATCTTTACAGGAATTATCAGTGAGCTGATAACCGTCTGTGTTACCACTGTAGAGAGAAGGGTGGGGGGGGGGGTAATGTCCACTCGACACGAACTAGGTTATTTCGGGACTAACTTATGATTCAATTTTATTTCACTAATCCGCTTGTGCGTAGGGTTCTTAAACATACATTATGCAAGAGCTAAATCTGCCTATTGCAGGTCTTTCTTTAGGCCTGAAATGTTATAAAAATTATTAATAAGATATTAATTAACTTATCCGGGCTATAATCAACTCCCGATGGCATCGATAACTTGCGATCTTCAGTGGATTATGACTCGATTTACTGCATAACTTTCCTTCACGATTAAATCATTAAATGGATAATCAAGACCATGATTTTTATCGTAATCTAGTAATGATGATCGAGGCTAGTCGGAAATTTCAATCGCCCAATTCTTGGTTCATAGAGGATCAATTTGACTGAAATTTTCAACAAATTGCCTTTACTTAACATCTAGTTCTTAACCAGTATAGTGCGAACGGCCAAATCGTCATCTAAACTCTCGGGTGACCCAGAGAAACCCCACCAGGTTGGGCAGCCGACCCTAATCCTTGTCACGTACAACTGGGGAATTGGAACCACACCAGTTGACTCAAAGACAGACCATATGATACAGGGCGCACACGCTAAACATTCGGCCATGCAATCACCCGAAGTGTAAATAGGGCTAGCGTTAATCCCAATCCTAACCTAGCCCCAATGCTTACCCTAACCCTTACCTTCAATCCCACCAACAACCACTTGCTCTAACCTTATTTGCATCTCAGTGACCTTGACAAAAATTGAGCCGACCTTAACAAATATCTATAGCAGTGGTTCGCAACCTTTTTTTTCCAAGGGCACACCATGGGACACATGACAAAATAGCGGCACACCTGGCAAAATAATATTATATAGGATAGAAAAAGTCATAGACGGCATATAATCGTAGACACAGACTAGTCATAGACACACCGGCTAACCCAAACTAAATAAACAAAAACACATCTATGAACTTACTAGTTGACACCAGTGAATACTCAATTAGGGTCCTGTGGTTTTTCGCATTTTCTTGGTGTGCCGTTCAAAATTTCGCGGCACACTTGGGAAGTTTTTGCGGCACACTGGTTGAGAACCACTGATCTATAGTTTCTATCCAATATTTTCGTCACTTCCGAGGTCGCCACATCTGTGTTACGAATCAATCAAAACAAAGCCCCCCGTGTTAAATTTATTTTTGGAATTTGTTTGACGGAGTTCTGTCAAATTAGTGGTCACCAACATTATCTAGTAGATGAGATCCCTCGTATATTTGACTTAATTAAGATACATCTTATTAGTGGACTGATTCCATATTAGTACATATGTTCTATAAGGTTTACAATCACGTGCTGGGCACTTATAATGACCGTCTTAGTTCTTTGTGTCAATTTATTTATAACACAAATTAGACTATTGATCATAGTATATATACTAGTAGGTCTGGGATAATTGGATAAAATTGATTCCAAATTCCTTATATAGCCTCAAATACAGCTAATCACAGAAACCAGGTTAATGAACAGTGACCCAATTTAAAATAAATACTGGATGATAAACCTGATTAGAAGGTATAGTTCTCGACGATCCAGTCCATTCGCTCTCAAATCATGCTTAAACTTTGATTTAACTGACAAACCAAGAAAAAGAAAGGAATTATACTTTAAGATTAGGTGTCTATCATTCGTTCCAGGGATGATAACGAGAAAGAAAATGTATTTTTTTTTCAAATATCGTGCGTCTGCCCTACATCAAAAAAAAAAATGCCATCAAAAAAAATAATGCCATACATAAATAATGAGTTTTTGCTGCCAGAAGATAATAATAAATTTTGTAGTTCTCGCCATTTATTCACGGTTACTCACTCGATAATAGGGAATTATTATATACGTTTCATTTTGCTGGAGAGAAACCTTTTCACAACAAGACATCGGACGTGAGAGAGGGAGAGAGAAAGGGAGAGAGAGGACATAAATCAATGAAGACAACCGAGTGAGAAAGAGAGATTGAGTGGTCTTTGTGACGGCTATCCTGGTCAAGGCCTGAAAGAAAGAGTGATGTGACAACATGGTGACACTTCGTCTCGATCTTCACGTTGTGTACCACTTTTTTATACTCAATAATCAATTAACTCTCGAACACCATCTACAGACGCACCAATCCCGTTTTTACATACAATGACTGCCGAGGGATCCACATTAAACAACCAGTTTCAGCATACTGTGTCGGGATTCGAACATGAAATTATTTACATCTCCACAGTGGCTTTACCTAGACAAACTTATATTCTGCAAAACAAATCAGAATATATAATCCAATAAAATGGATAATTGTATTTTTGATCTAAACTAAAGAGGGATGGGCATATTAATATCCAAATTTTAAAAAAAAAAACGAATGTAAGCTTCAAATGGTTATTACCTTGCTAAAATTATAAGACGAATGTAAACTTCAAATGGCTGTTACCTATAGTAAATCTATAATTCTAATGTAAACTTCAAATGGCTATAACTAATACTGATGTATCTCCTTATTCAAATTGGTATAAACTATGTACATATATATCACAATATTAAAACTAATGTAAACTTCAAATGAATAAAATTACATGTACATTAAAATCATAATGCTAATGCAAACTTCAAATGGCTAAAATTGATCAATTTAACTAATTGTTTGTAAGATTATTAATGGTGTGTTTCAGTTCTGGAGTCTCTTTAATGTTTTATATTATTTAATTGACAGAGATAAAATACGTTTAATACTAGTTTTTTTATTAGTTGTCATGACAACACTAGAAGAAATTATAAAATATTATCTGATTTCCGATATCATCAAGAAGCAGGTGTCTTGGTGTATATTTTCAAGGTCGAAAATCTGAAGCGAAAACGATTCTTGAAACTAGTAATATTAGTTGTACCTGACAAAACGTGGACGTAAATAAATAATACTCAAATTATCAAATTAGGGTTTAACGTCCTCTGCACCGACCGGGCTAATGAAAACGGTAATATATCACACAGTGTGAAATGGAATGAAATAGGATCCTAACTCGGAGCAGAACAGTAATGGAGTTTAACGTACTATTGTTCTGCTCCGACTGGGGGGTGGGGGGTGTTATGGCCTAGTGGTCTAGAGTGCCGCGCTTCGACCTCTAGCTGGCCGGTCACCTCTGGCTTGCGGCTGTGGTTTCGATCCCTGGTGTGAGCGTATGTGGCATGGAGATAGGGGCGCCTTCTCAACCTCGTGGGTTTCCTCCGGGAACTCTGGTTTCCTCCCACTGCTAAAGACCCCTACGCGCAAGCGAATTATTGAAATAAAATGAAACCATATGTTAGTCCCGAAGTGACATAGTTTGTGTCGAGTGGACGTTAAACCCCATATCTCTCCCTCTCTCTCTGCTCTGACTGGGATATTGAAGACGAGGTTGCGTCATACAGTGAGTGAAATTTACGGCCTACTCTTTTATCAAATTCCAACGTAGGACTTTTAGGGACAATAAATGATAATTCTTGGGATTTCGCTGTCCATTAAGAAAATCCGATAATTTAAATAAATTCCAAGAAACTTGGGGAAGCGCGGATTATTACCTTGGTTTATTTACATCACAATAGCCGACATTCATCCCCAGATATCACGTGACACAGGTAAATAAATCAGAATTAATGTCAGACCTTCACATACTTGTAGACGAGGTTTACTAGTCTAATAGGGCAATACACAGGTCATTAAGGGTCACACACATTAAAGGGCATGAAATGGAGTTTAACGTCCTTCTGAAGATGAGCATTGGCTATAAGGGATATTTTGCCCGGGCAGTGGCGCTATGGGGTTTAAAGTCCAATTATTCTGCTCCGACTGGGCTAATGAAGACGGGCATACGCCATACAGTATGCTATGAGGGAAATTAACGTCCACCCGACACAAAGTAGGTCATTTCGGGACTAACATATGGTTCGATTTTATTTCATTAATTCGTTTGCGTGTAGGGGTCTTTAGCAGTGGTAGGAAACCGAAAGTTCCGGAGAAAACCCACGAGGTTGTAGATGGAAAGGCGACCCACTCATTGTTACGTACAACCGGGGAATCGAAACGACACCAGTTGACCCAATGACAGACCTTAGCACGTGCTAACCATTCGTTCATCTAGCGATTTACGAATACGAGTTTTCAAATGTAGAAATGTGACTGAATGTAAGACCGTGTAAGGTTGTAGATGACTATAACATGGTATGTATCAACTATATACAACAACTGGGTGTGTTTACTCACATTTACTACTTTAATGGACAAATAATATTTACAAAATCAATACTCCAATAAACAATGACATTCCCTGTTCTTAAAAATTAATGAGCTGTTTGTTTGTTTGGCACGTCGAGTGGTTACATGATTCATAGTACGACTGTACTCAGTGTTGACATTGTGATAATTATACAGGCACATAAGTGGCGGGGTACATGATGTCAGTGTTAACGATACAAAATCCCTGACGTCAAAACCCCATTCGCTTGTTCCTTCAGGCTTAACACCGCTTCTATCATGGCCGATATCGCAGACGAAGTTAAATGTTGTCGTTTATTTACAAATTTAACGTTCAGTCCTCAGTTTTATTTTATACGAGGCGTGAACAGACCGATCGTTACTCACATTCGAGTGATGACCTTGACATTAGACTGGGTCAGTGAACGTAACTTACACTTCAAAGACCCCCGTCATTAATCATTCGTGCAACGAGATCGGCGTCTTTTGATGTTCTCCGATTACCTGTAATTAACAATAAGATGATTTAACGGTGCTTACGAGCCCAGGGGTCAACACGAGGGGTCACCGTATAATGTTTAAAATATGAAGAGACACGCGTGAACTGTGGGTTTAGTTTGGTATGTCTGAAGCTGTTTAAGCGTGTTTGGGCGAATCATGCTGGAGTTTAAAGGGACTATCCCGTTTTATACAGGGTCTCAAAAGTAAAAGTCCGAGTACGTGTGGAATTTAAGCGCCAAAATATCGAGGAACGATGTATTTACCAATTCTCAAAATTTCAGCTCAAAATATTGAGTCGTTTGGACGTGAAAATTAAAACTGCTTATCTGGACTTGTGACCATTTTAAAATTTTGGGTCAAATTTTTTGTTAGGTGACCTCATAATCGATTCCCGTTCCTTAAGAGGTCTATACAGCCAATGTCCCATGTGCTGTACTTGATAAATTTCACCTACACATTATTTTTATAAAATAAAATCTGGTTTTATCCGACACCGCATAATTCAGCTTAGAACACTGGTCTCCAATTCCAGATGAAGGCTGACGGGTTTAAGTTGTTTGAAAGCGTATCACATATGTTGAGTTAGTTGCTTGGCCATTTGGTAGAGGATGAAAAGTGATTTTAACACAAAATTAAGCAGTTTTATTCTCTAAAATATTATCGGGATTGGCCCTTTAAAGACGTCATGTGCAAGTGACGGAAAAGGAAGAACGCATAAATCCCACAAAAATGATTTGCGGTGGCTCATTGAGAAAGATATAAATTGGGTTTATCGTCCACTCGACACAAACTGGACTAGCACATGATTCACCTTTGCATGGGTACCTTTAGCTGTTGAAGGAAACCGTAAGGCTCAGAAAGAACTCACGAGATTAGTCAGACGATTACATAAGTCACGTACACGCGAAGAATTGAACTGAAGCCACGCCACATGATCCAGGTTCGTCCGCGGTGTCTCCGGATAACTCGGCGCGGGTTCTCCATGTCAGTGATACAATACGGAGGGCCTGGTAAGGACAGTGTCAGGACGTTCGGATGCGACGAATAACAAGGTCCTGTTGACAACTGGAATTTGATATAAGAATAGGCCGTGGCGCAGCTGCCCGGGAAAAATATCCCTCATAGTACATTGGTGTTGGTCTTCAGTAGCCCAGTCGGAGGACGTTAACCTTAGTTCCTTTTATTATCCCAGAAAGCGTGTTAAAATTAACGGTCGATTAGAATTCGTGTATTACCGATATGGTCTGATATAAGGTATAGTATTACAGGGTTATATGGACATCATTTCCCGAGTGGAGGATAGAATGCCAATAAACTCGTTAATACTGTGAGAAATGATATAGGTTTTAACGTCCTATTAAACAATCGGATCTAAACGTTGTAGACATTGTAATAGAGATCCAGAAATGAAATGAAGGGTTTAACGTCCTACTTGTATGAACAAACTTGGATAATAAGAGATAGAGAGAATGGAGTTTAGCGTCCACTCGACCACAAACTAGGTCATTTCGGGACTAACATATGGTTCAATTTTATTGCAATGATTAGCAGTGGGTCGAAACCGGAGAAAACCCACGAGGTTAGACAGGCGACCATACCCCTTGCCACCGCCACGTACAACTGGGGAATCGAAACCAAGCCATTTGACTCAATGACAGACCTTAAATCGGCCACCCAACCACCTTTTGGCTAATAAAGACAGGCATACACTTCGCAGTGTTCTATAGGGGACATTTTGCCCAGACAGTGGCGTTTCTCCCTACCCTACCCATCATCAAGAAGGCTTCTGGTTATTGCTGTTCCTCGACTATAATAAATGATCTTGGGCCGGTTGCTCAAAGCTCCGTTAACTTTTAACGATACGTTAAAATGGAGTTAACGGATCGTTAAATTTAACGGAGAGAAAGGTTGTTGCTGGAAGCTCCGTTAACTTTAACGTATTGTTAACTTGTCGTTATAGTTAACGGAGGTGTTGGGTTCCGCTATCTGTTTAACGGTGGCATTAGTGGGCTGTAGCATAATTCATACGTGTAGATTACTAGATTAATCAAGTTTTGTGAACAGACTGCACAGTTAGTTGTCCCACTGTCTTCAGTTTCTTGTTAATAACTTCTATGAAGTTGTTATATACATGTACATTATATATACCTTCTCAACCTCGTGGGTTTCCTCCGGGCACTCTCGTGTCCTCCCACTGCTAAAGACCCCTACGCGCAAGCGAATTATTGAAATAAAATTAAACCATATGACCTAGTTTGTGTCGAGTGGACCTTAAACCCCATTTCTCTCTCTCTCTCTCTCTCTCTCTCTCTCTCTCTCTCTCTCCCTCTCTCTCACACATTATATATATGTAAATTTAAAATTTAGCCAATGAACAAACAGCCTTCTCTAGGCTTAACTTTAATGAATCCGTTAAAGTAACGGATAATGAAATTGACCTTCCATCAACAGAAATTTAACGGATCGTTTAACAAACGACAGGTTGGCAAATTAACGATCCGTTAATGTTTAACGGATCGTTAAAATAACTTAGTTTTGAGCAACCGGCCCCTGAACGTTTTCTCCTGAGAACTGACAAATTCTAGAAATCTTCATGTATATTTACTCACCGCTTCTCAAAAATGGTTTTATTTTACAGCACCGTGGAGGAAGGTGATGCGGGGAGTGTAGGGGGGCGGGAGTCAGAGTGAGTGCCCACACTGTCTTTCATTTTCTTAGTCCCGCTTTGGGTAGACACAATTAAGCCCATACCTAGCGGGGGAGGGGGCAAGAGAGGCCCTGCCCTGGAATAAAATGGACACCCAATTCGTGCCTTTATCTAACGTTGAAAGAATAGGTTACCCTAATAGGCGCCTTTGGTGCCCTTTCCATTGTCTTCAATACGAAATCAACGACCAACGCGACCCTCTTGCCCCCCTCCCCCCACACTAGCTACGGGCCTAACAATATCTTTGTAGGGAAACGTCCAAGGTGGAATTCATCCCGGTAGCTAGCTCAATCCGATAGTTTTATTAAATTATACCACTGATGACCTTATACAGGTTTCACACGTGATTACATTTTGGTCTCACGGGCTTAAATCTCGCACTAATCTTCCACAGTTCTTCGTAACCTAATTAGTGGTCCTTGCATGTTTTCACTGTCTGCTTACAATGACCTCCATTTTCAGTGTCATTAAGTTGTTTGTTGTTACAAACTTCTGTTCCCGTACCCGTATTACAACATCGTCTACAACCAGGTCTAGAAAACCAGCAACAGCTACACAAACCACGTTTAAGCGTTCCTCTGCGTGGTTCCCCTTGTCAGTGATGCAGGACGTAGGGCCTGCAAGGACAGCTGTCTAGTCGTTCGGATGGGGCGAAAAACCGAGGTCCTATGTATACATTGCCGTGCACGTAAAAGATTCCTTGACAGTTGGAATTCGATATAAGAGTAGGCCGTAGCGCCGCTGCCCGGGCAAAATTTCATTTCATTTCAATTAAGCGTTAGGTAACTCATACTCCGCGCAGCGTTTCGTTTGATTATAGGTAATCTCACTACACACTGCTATTCTGAGTGGATATTGTTGTGTTAAATTTTGATTAGTCAGTAGTCCGACTACCAACCTATCACTACCTACCATACAAACGCTTTACATTTAAAACGAGTGCCAGTATTGGACCAAATATGTTTACATAACGTTACGTCATGGCTCACGCTTTTATTATGCCTAATTAACCCGTGCATAGGAGAATACTGCAGTAAAACTAATTGTGTGACAAACGAGGCTATCAAGTCGAATGAAATGTAAACAATACTGTTTGGAAACGAACATACTTATACCTTTTTTAATACCTTAAATCACTGTCCAAAGTTTTCGGGAAGACTTAGATTAAACGAAGGACTGTCATGTTGCTGTACTTAAGTGATAACTTTCATTGAACGGGGAGAATAGACACACTCCCGCAAAAGTTCAAGAATCAGAAGTCAATCCAGCAATGGTCAGAGAGAGATTTCTCGGGCCATTGCTTCAGGAATATGTAGGTAACTGGGTAAAGCGAAAATTCCGTTCTGAGAAAACGGTTTCTTTCAGCATAATATTTTATTACCATAAAGGAAAAGGATTGAACAAAGGTTACATAAACTTACGAAAACATCCCTTCCCTTGAGCACGGGGCCAATTTGGACCTCCCGGATAGACGCCATAAACATACTATTAAACCCCAAACAACCTTAGTCACTTTGGAACTAACATATTCTGTCCTATTTGCACGTGTATTGCTGCGCATGCCTTTCAACATAAAACCACTGATCTAATGACCCAATGACCTTATTAGAATTACTTGGCCTTCTCGAATCTGATGAAAAGAGAGAAAACTTCCTAGCTGATTGATTGAAAGGACACGTGTAGTAAACCCGCGTGTTATCCACCTGCTGGACTGGAGGTAGAATAAGATAATGTTTAAGGTCCCGTCGTGCAACATTCTGGGCGTATTGGCAGACATCTGCTTGTTTTGGTTCCTTGTGTTATGTGCGCTATAAGTAAGCGAAATCCGCACTGGAAAGCAGCAAAATGGTTTTGCTTTCCTTCTTCAAATTCCCTATTTCTATCGTCAACTTTTACCACAGTGGAGAATAACTCGTAGGTCGATGTAACACGGGTTTACTAGTAGTGGTGAATGTTCCTGAAACAACGATCGCGCGTTATACAACATCTACACGTCGCTACACTACTTTAATATTCCCAAATCTCTAGGCTACGCTATCTCCGTTTACAGAAGACACGTGACCAGAAGCGTCTAATCAGAGGTTATGATACAAAAACACTCAAAATCAAACATTGAACTTTGCAACTAGACATTTTAGACTTGGTATTCGGGATGATCAATGACTCTGATCAATACCCAATCGAAATATGCGGGTATTACGTGCATGAAGCGAGATCGAACCTTCTATTGAAAATGGTAGTGTTGTATCTCAGTGGTATAGATTTTCTAATACAAAGAATAAAAACCGATTCTGGAAAAGGAGTCTTTTGACAAATACGTTTATGTTTCTTGGTATGTACATTGGTATGTACATAAAAGATCCCAAACCAGTTGGAATGAGATGAAGACGAAACGGAAACACCGATGCTGTCCGGGCAAGATTTCCCCCACGGTACACTATATATGTAAGATCAATCGGAACATCATGTTCACCCTACCTGCAACTACTATGTCGGTCGTCATTGGTGCAGAAAGGTAGCGTGGTTTAACGCGTGTGATTGAGATCATAAGGTCTGTCATTGAGTCAAGTGGCGTAGTTTCCATTCCTCGCTTGTACGTGACAAGGAGTAGGGTCGCCTGGCCAACACTGTGGATTTTCTCCAGGCCCTCCGGTTACCTCCCACGGCTAAAGACCCTTAAGCGTAATTAGCGACATATTCTCTTCTCTCTCCTGTACACGAGCGATATCCCGCCACTTGTGTGCCTGTATAATTATCACAATGTCAACACTGAGTACAGTCGTACTATGAATCATTTAACCACTCGACGTGCCAAACAAACAAACAGCTCATTAATTTTTAACAACAAGGAATGTCATTGTTTATTGGAGTATTGATTTTGTAAATATTATTTGCCCATTAAAGTAGTAAATGTGAGTAAACACACCCAGTTGTTGTATATAGTTGATACATACCATGTTATTGGGTCTACAAACTTATTGGGTCTTACATTTGAAACCTCTCATTCTTAAATGTATAGACAACTTAAAAAAACCATTTGTTTACAGCAAGTGATGTCATAAAGAAATGAAATAAAATGGATTTAACGTCCTACTGTTCTGTTCGATCGTTCGTTTCTGGGGTTTAACGTCCACTTCCACCTAGGGTGATATCGTAGACAAGACTGTTCTGCCCCGAACTGAGCTAATGAAGATGGACAAATGCTATACAATGTGCTATGAGGGAAATTGTGAACGGACAGCGGCGCTATGGCCTACTCTTATATTAAATTCCAACTTCCAAGGGATCTTTTACGTGCAGGACAATGTGTAAACGGGACCTCGCCTTGCGTTCTAGCCGCACGACGTGATTCCCCCTTGTCAGTGATGCAGAATGAGGGCCTGACAAGGACAGCTGCCTAGTCGTTCGGATGGGACGAAAAACCGAGGTCCCGTGTACACATTGGAGTGCACGTAAAAGATCCCTTGGCAGTTGTAATTCGATATAAGAGTAGGCCGTAGCGCCGCTGCCCGGGCAAAATTTCCCTCATAGCACACTGCATGGCGTATGCCCGTCTTCCATTAGCCCAGGTTAGGTGCAAAAGAGTAGGACGCTAAACCCCATTTCATTTCATTACATTTCATTTCTAGCCGCACGACATACGGTGTTCCTTGCCAAGTTCTCAGTTCTGCACCATTGATAAGGTGGAACCCCACCGGAAAATCCCGGCGAACTTTCTCGGTCAAAGCAGGGACCGAAAACGGAACGTCCATTTGATACAAACTGGGTCATTTTGGGACTAACGTATATGGTTCAATTTTATTTCAGTAATTCGCGTAGGGGTCTTTAGCAGTGGGCAGAAACCGGAGGACCCTGAGAAAACCCATAAGGTTGGATAGGCGACTCTACTCCTTTCCAAGTACAACCCCGGAATCGAAACCACGCCAGTTGATTCAATGACAGACCTTATGATACAACGCACAAGCGCTAACCATTCGGCCACCCACCAACAATTCATGAAACAACAATTAAAGATATATTATCTGCGTATTTCAGGTCTTTATTGAGGCTTCCAATGTTATATAAACTATTACTTAGACAATTATTAACATGACAAGACCATAATCAACTCTCTATACGTCATCGATTTGAGACATAGCCGCGATTGACAGGTACCGTTGCTACCATAATAAACTATCCTCACCACTTCTTCAAACACTGACAAGGAGCCACGGTTGCTAAGTGGGTAAGATCCTAGCTCGCTAGCCTAGAGGTCGCGTGTTCCATCACTACATTGGCCGAGAAAGTTCATCAGGTTTTCCGAAGTCGTGACCCTTGTCAGCGGTGCCGGACGGAGGGCCTGACCATGACAGCTGTATAGTCATTCGGATGAGACGAAAAACCAAGCTTCCGTGTAGAGATTGTGTGTACGTAAAAGATCCCTTAACAGTTGGGGTTCGATATAATAAGAGTGTTGCTGCCCGGACAAAATTTCCGTCTTAGCACACTGTTTGACGCAAGTTTAATAGCAGAACAGTCGGACTTTAAACCCCATTTCATTTCATTTTAAACCCTGATACTTTCAATATGTTATATCTTTCATTATCATTGTCTTACATAACGTACCTTTAAGCGTATACTGTGAATTTATTTAAATTGAGATAAAATGAGTTATACACAGTCTGTTTCACAATCGACGTTCAGATATTCACTGAATAAATTTGGTGTTTATTTATTAAAACACACAAAAACTCCCAAGGAAGAAGGACGACCAGACTAAATGCAAATTTATATGAAAAATACAACCATGAAATGAGCAGACTGCATGAAAACAAGGTATATTTGTCTTGTAGAGGAATGTTATTATTGGGAGGCATAGATTGGTTCTGTCTGTAATATTACATGTCTCATTATTCTAGCAGAGAAGTCGACAAACCGTTACAACTACTAGCTTTATATAATTGTTCATATATACACAGAAATAGACAAGTGTACTTTTAACTCGAGTAGGACAACTGTACTTTTAGTTTTTTATGAGCAAAGACTATCGAACAGAATAATCTTTTATAGTTTACTAAGTGAATTAAATCTAACGAGTAATGTCTTTTTGGTTGGTAAACAATGAAATGACATGGTTTCCAGCGTTCTACTTTCCGCAATACCCTGACTATTTAATGATCGTTTTCAAGTAGGCCTACAAACTGTGATATACGTAGACTCAATATTTTTTCAAGCCAATTTGTTTATCAAAAGTTTTCTCCCCCCCCCCCCCGACATTTCAATCGGAAGGAAAGTACCCCAAGAATCCGTGTTTGTCACGTGGTGTGATTGGTTGGCAGGTCCATTTATAACTTGTATTTGTCGGTATTCGCTGTCCTTTTACCGCACATTCTTTGGTTATTGTCCGCCAACTTCTTTTTCCAACCTTTAAACATGCATTACGCAAGAGGTAAATCTGCTTATTATGGGTCTTTCTTTAGGCCTGAAATGTTATATAAACTTTTAATTAGACATTTAGTTAACACGAAGACCTTAATCAACTCTCGATGTCATCGCTAACTTCCGATATTTACTGGATTGGAATCAGATCTGCTACTCAACGAATATTGATGTGGGGGGGGGGGGATGAGAGATAGATTTTGGGACCAACATATACATGTAGTTGGTTCAATTTTATTTCAATAATATGCTTGCCCGTTCGGGTATTTAGCAATTGTAGGAAACCTGGGAACCCGGAATGTCAAAAATAGCCATAATTGGTCTAATACTTCGACTCGCAAATGCCTGAAATCAAACCGGGTTTAACTTTCTACTGTTTTGCTCCAGGACCGGGGCAAATAAAAGAACCCCCAAAACCGCATACACATTCTAATTCATTCGTTGGTAAAATAGATGGTAGAATATTTTCACTGGAATATCAAATACGGCCATAAAACCATGTTGGTTTTATATTTCAACTCGCATCTGCATGAAATCAAAGACTACCAGATTTTATATCCCCCAGTCCCCTGTCGTTAAATCATATTAGTTCATCATGAAAACATGAAAAGATATGATTTTATACCACGACAGCCATTTGTAATGTCTGTCATAACTCGAATTAATATATTCCTCAAAAGATGAAACACACAGCCATAAAATCCAAGTTCGATATAAAAATATTTTGGTATGAGAACGGCGACAATAAAACGTCAGAGATCAAACCACACAGAGAAATAAATAAAGCTCCAATAAAAAGATAAATTCTCACTCGAGAAAATCAGAAAGAAATAAGCCTTGCCGATTCAGGCGTTTTATACACAGATAAAAACGCTACTCGACATCGCAATCGAATACATGTTACGTCACGTGGTCTAACATCAAAGGAATACCGACGGTTTGAAGTCTGCTCCATTAAATAGATCAGAGACGATCGACCGGAAGTGACGATCTCGGTTTAACGTTAAAATGGAGGGTTAAAGACGATTAGCGGATAGTCTCTATCATTCAGACGATTATTCTACGAATATTTAAGACTTGTAAGAGGTCATGGATGACCGAGACTGATTAGCGGAACCCCGGTTCTTTCAATGATCAGATTATAAAGGGAATGGAACTTGTGATTATTACAATGACGAATGATAATAGTGGAACTAGTGATTGATCAGCCCTGATGGCGCAGAAGAGACGGAGGTTACACCCCTTTTCATACACATGTTATAATAGGCCTTCATTTACACATCTCGCTATATTCACAATCAGCAAAACAAATTTCAGAATACTGATTAAAATAGATCTAGTTATTGATTAGCCAAGTTGATGCAGAAAAATTAGTCGTTCGGATGGGACGAAAAACCGAGGTCCCGTGTACACATTGGAGTCCACGTAATAGATCCCTTGGCAGTTGGAATTCGATATAAGAGTAGGCCGTAGCGCCGCTGCCCGGGCAAAATTTCCCTCATAGCACACTGTATGGCGTATGCCCGTCTTCCATTAGCCCAGGTTGGGTGCAAAAGAGTAGGACGTTAAACCCCATTTCATTTGATACAGAAAAGTAGGAAGAGATTAAACCCCATTTCATATGGGGGGGGGGGGATGGCCTAGTGGTCTAGAGTGCCGCGCTTCGACCTCTAGCTGGCCGGTCACCTCTGGCTTGCGGCTGTGGTTTCGATCCCTGGTGTGAGCGTATGTGGCATGGAAATGGGGCGCCTTCTCAACCTCGTGGGTTTCCTCCAGGCACTCCGGTTTCCTCCCACTGCTAAAGACCCCTACGCGCAAGCGAAGTATTGAAATAAAATTAAAAACCATATGTTAGTCCCAAAATGACCTAATTTGTGTCGAGTGGACGTTAAACCCCATTTCTCTCTCTCTCTCTCCCCATTTCATATGTCACAATAGGCGTGCGTTTGCTCCTCGGTCTTCATTCACACACATTAAAAAACTTATTTAAATATTTCACCGCTGGAATGTGTCCACAGAAGACCGATGAGAAAGAACATGTTTAATGTCGTCGATTGCGATGTGGTCTGATCCCAGGTCGTAGATGTTCTAGAATTGCAACGACCAAGGATTCTATGATGTGCACCCCAATGTTTTAGCCCCATACGAAGGACTATACGTTATTATAAGGTCTGTAACTGGGGCAAGTGGCCTGGATACGATCCCCCTCTTGTACATGACAACCTCGTGGGGTTTCTCCGGGTCTTCCGGTTTCCTCCAAATGTGAAAGACCCCTAATGTGCAAACGAATGATTGAAATAAAATTGAACCGTACGTTAGCGTTAGTCCCGAAATGACCTAGTTTGTGTCGAGTGGACGTTAAACCTCATTACTCTTTCTATCTGTCTCTCTGTTGGTACATTGAAGAAAGGTTGTCCACGTGTTCATAAGCCCAGTTTGGGGCAGACAGTGGGACGTAAAACTCCATTTCATTTCATTTCAGAAATGTTTTCTATTAGTATAAATGGGTTACGATGTGTTAACTTGTGGTCTGATTCCACTAGAACTAGATCGTATCGGGTTTTAGCTTGAATGTTAAATGAATGTCAACGTGTATCTGTCCAGTTTGATCAGCTGAGATGGGGTGAGACGAGATTAAATCAATCTAACAATAAAATAATTAAATCATCCCGGAAGTGGTCCATCTTTATTACTCCCATTATTCTTACAAACTGCGACTAATGCACATTAGTCTCCTTCATCCAGACCTATAACTACCTGTAGTGTGGAATCGTCGTAGTATCTGGATAACCGCGACAACTAACCCGTTAATAACAAACTATCACGGAGACAAGTCAATCGGGACTAAGTGTCAGTCTGATCACCAAGTAGAATGTATAAGTTGGCAATCACGGGTTGTTATTGCCACCCTGGACCGCCATTATCAAGGACAAAAACATAAACATTAGTAAAATAAAATTGTCCTGTAAACGTAATGAGAGACTATTTTGAGGAAAGTTTGGGATGTCGGACATTTGTACATGACAAGACGTTATGGGTTGGTAACCTTAGCATTAAACCTGAGTTTTAACCACAAATGCAGACAGATGAACTTCCGGTGTTAACATGATCTCCCCAAACTATACAAAATCCTCTTCAACCAACTCTTCTACCCTTGCACACATGATCTCCTCTTCACAACCCACATGAACTCATCTTTTCAACCCACGTCTTTCCCTATCCGCATAATATCCTCTCTCCCATACCACATGATCTCCACTCTCGAACCCAGCTAGACCCCATGATATTCTCTCCCCATCCCATCTAGACCCCATGATACCCTCTCTCCAACCCAGGTGATATTCTCCCCTAACCCAGCTAGACTCCTCTCCAACCCACACGAACTCTTTTACCCTATCCACCCTAACCCCTCTAACTTCCCGTCCACTCTCCCATGTCAACCAATTGAACTCCTCACCCTAACTGAATCGAACCCGACCATTCTCCAATCAATCTGAACACCACATACTGCAGTGGAAACCGACAATACCAATAGTCGACTACCAGATATTTTATCATGCCCTGTAAGTAGTGGTATTAGGGTGGATTAAGATGTTATCTATTGATATGGTCATTATACAGTAAATCGATTAATACATAACCACATGGGATTATCTAAAAGTAATCATGTTTTAAATGAACTGAGTGCATCAACAATCAGGAAGTCTCTTCAGTCAACCTTTCATAGCAGCGAATAACACTCAACCTACAACAGCTGATTATCATAACAAACACAACTGTTTATCTTAAAGTAGCCAAGTCTCTAACTCAATATCAGCCAGAATCGTCCATATTGAAAGCCCGAATTATTTGTCAATTTAAATCAACGGTTGCGACCCAGTTGTGTCAATTTCTAGGTTCAAAATATTAGCGATTCAGCCCCTTTAACAAATACAAGAACTTATGATTTATAATTTGCTCAATGAAGTTTATTATAAGTAGTGGTATTACGTGGTTGGTTTCATCAGCCCGGAGGTTTGTTGTATCTGTATTGTTTTGCCCGGAGGTTTGTTGTACCGGCATCGGTTTGTCGTATCGGTTTGGTTTGGTCCGGACGTTCGTCGTACCGGTTTTGTTTTGTCCGCCGGTTTGTCGTACCGTTTTTGTTTTGTCCACCGGTGTGTCGTATCGGTTTGATTTGGTCCGGATGTTTGTCGAACCGGTTTTGTTTTATCCACCGGTTTGTCGTACCTTTATTGTTTTGTCCACCGGTGTCGTATCGAGTTTGTTTTGTGTGTTTCATGGTTCTCGTGCACTTACTGTACATAGATTATTCAGTTCAATCGGACTTGCATCCAGGCACTAGGTGTCTTGGAATTATGACATCTTGTCAAAAATCGATGTGAAATATTATCCCAAGTATTGTTATCGCCTCAAGATTGAGCAGAAAAAGATTAACACATATACGTGAAAAACTTCCTGGTTCAAACCATGTTCTTTATTGGACAGCAATATCGGAAGAAATGTTAATTCGACATATTTGAAGTTACGTACAACCGGGGAATCGAAACCACACCAATTGACTCAATGGCAGACCTTAGATAAAGTGCGAACACGCTAACCATTCGCCCCCCCCCCCAATCTGTGTCTTGCATGGGTTTGACAATAAACATTTTCTGTTTCAACCAAGTAGAGACTTTAAAACACAGTATCTGTGTGTGTAATTGAGGTACAATAATCCGACTCCAACATTATTATATGATATCATTGATTGTCAAGACACGGGTCAGGTTTTCACATTATTAATGTCACCTTTTTAGACCCGTGTACAGAAACGGGTTAAAATGTATGAGACGGGGAATATCTCGATAGGATAGGTGAAAGAGAATATCTGTATAGGATAGTGGAGTAAGGAAATGTTACAATAAGACGGGCCTTGCACCCAAACAATTAACCCATAAAGATGGCATCTACTTAGTTACTATAGGAACTGTCTTTGAGCGAACGATATTCGCTGACAGTTCCTACCATGCCTTTTATAGCTGCAATATGAAAATACGGTAAAATACCGTTTTTCTCCACCTCTGTTCTCGGGCTGTTTTAGAACCCTTATCGTCTATTTGTCACCACAATTCTTTATTTTCCACCAAAAGGAATCATTTCTGACTATATTTGACACAAATTTATAATAATTCAACTCAATTTTCAAGTAGAATTTAACGATGAAATAAACATGCGGTTTGCGCATGTCCGGATTTCGTAATGGTTCTTCAATTTAAACGTATTTGGTGTATGGTTTTAATCGCAGATTTCTGCTTGAATCTTTATAAATGTATGTCACCGGTGGCAAGGAATGATTCCTATGGCGAATAAAGTAGAACCAGGGTGAAAAATAGTAGGTAAGGATTCCACAATAGCCCTAGAACAGAGGTGGGGAAGAACGGTAGTTTCATACTGCAGCTGTATAAGGTCGGGTAGGAACTGTCAGTGGACATTGTCCGCTTAAAGACAGTTCCTGAAGGAACTAACTACTAATCCAGAAAAGATACGCATATGTCCGCATAATTGCTGTCTCTACATAGATAAAATTCCAAACAATATGTTTTTTTTTTATTAAATAAAGTTTTAGTTAGTTAACTTATCTTATTACATCAACATATCATTGTACAATACAAAAGGATTAAAAAATAGTTCTAGCAACTTATAAACGTCTTCTCCTTAATAAAGGGAAGAACGTCCCATTAAAACACTCCATTGTCTAAACCTGGAATTAATGGAATAATTGCAAAATCATATTCTAAATAAACAGAAAGAAGCTTCGTCTCTCCTAAATCTTGTCTGCGATATCAATTCTGTGGAAGCAGACGTTAAAGACCCGGGTGCGCAATTGTCATCAAACAATTTGTATTCCATTGACGATGGTTACATCACTGAAAAGATTTGTTATTAATTATTAATATGAGGTTGATAAACCCGCCAAGAGAAATACAATGACGTGGATGTGAAAGGTAATATTTCTATTGATGGTTTTCTATGATAACCTTTGAATATTGTCTGTGTTGATGTGAAACAGGATAATCCTCGGTACAACAAGTTCATCCAACGTTTCTATGAAAGGATTACTAAATGAACAATAGTCAGAGAGTGTTAAGTTATAAACAATGATGAAATAATGTGTAGAAAAAATGAGTAACAAGGCGATAGAACCGATTAGCTGTAATAAACATATCGATTCAATCTCAACACGCGTGCTAAAATTAAATGGGGTTTAGCGCCTGACATTTCTGTACTAAATGAAAATAGGGTTTAGCTTTCGACTCTGCTAATGAAGTCGTGCTACCCCATACAATGTGCTGTGAGGAACATTTGGCCCGAACAGCAGCAATGCAAGAAATTGTTATATCGAATTTCAACTGTGAAAGGTTCTTTGATGTGCCTGTTAAAGATCCCTTGGCAGTTGGAATTCGATATAAGTGTAGACCGTAGCGCCACTGTTCAGGCAAATTTTGCTTCGTAGCACACGCAGAATATTAGGACGTTAAACCCCATTTTATTTCAGTTGGTTTGTTTAATGTATAAATAATGGATTGCACCAGACCAGATGGTGTCTAATGGTCAAGTTATTTAGGTCTCAAACAATGAACCTGTTATTGAGCACTTTAAATAAACATTTAATATAACATTATTTATCAATACTGGGTTACCGCCCACAATTCACTAATTTATATAGAAAATAAAATCAAGTACGAACAATCCAAACCATTAGACATAATTCAAAATCCTAAAAAACGATTTCGGTAAAATAGTGTAGCCAGCAAATGGACTGTTGAATCTGTTCTTATATTTGTGATTGTTGTTTGTCTGTCTAGGTGCAGGGGAGGTGGGGTGAATGGTTAACACGCGCGCGTGGTATCATACGGTCGGTCATTGAATCAGCTGGCGGGGTTTCAATTCCCCGGCTGTTCGTGGCAAGTAGGGTCGCCTGTCCAACGTCGTGTGTTTTGGCCGGGTGCCCCGGTTTCCTCCTACCGCTAAAGACCCCTACGCGCAAGCGAATTATTGAAATAAGATTAAACCATATGTTAGTCCCAAAATGACCAAGTTTGTGTCGAGTGGACGTTCAACCCCATCCCCTCTCTCTCTCTCTCTCTCTGTCCAGGGAGGCTGAAATTTGGTGTATATGGAAACTCGATTGGACGTTCCGAATTGTCTCAATCACATAAAATTGGGTGGGATTGGGGTTGGATGGGCATGGCTACAACACATGCATCATGACAACTGACAGATAGTTTTGGCACCGGGAATTGATTATGTTCTTTATAAGTTAATTATATGACTAAATAATAATTTATATAACATTTGAAACCACAATACAGGCCTACAACAGACCGATTCAGCTCTTGCTTAATGTATGTTTAACTTCTCTGTACTGATAAACTATTGTATAGGGTATAAAATAGAAAGTTCCAGACAATGACTACTAGTACGTATTATAGATTCCCAGTTAATTTAAACTTTTAATTCAATGAATTATTCACTATATTATTATGTCGAAATACCTGTTTTCTGGACATATGCTGGTTGAAGATGAAGCATGAAATTGAAATTGAATTGTATGCAATTATTTGCACGCTTAATTTATAAGCAAATTTAGTTGGGAATAATTTACAAAGGGATTAATTTGTCCCACAGAAAACACCATACGTTAGCGCAATGTCGGTGGGATCGTGCTGACCGTGACACTTACTCACTGGCCTGAAGATCTATCCCGGTTATCTTGGGATTTCCCAGTTGATGTTCGTCTTATCGGTGGTGCACTAATAGTAAATTACTAAACAGATTGTATTAGAATAGTCAAATTTATATTTATATCATTACACGCAATTATTAGTATTTATAATGTTTATAATATTACACGCAGTTACTTAACTGTTTAAAGCGTAGCGAAGAAATGTTGACATTGAATTTGAAATTTAACCTTGTAAAGAGTGACAAACGATGACTCAGATGTAGTCTAAATTTAACATGAATTACGTAATTGGCTATATGTGTGTAATATAACGAATAAGGAACGAGGAAAACGACGATGTATTCATCACGGTCGTTCAACTCGTCATGGTGGGTGTTTTATTTCTCTTCTAGTCCACTCTAAGGTTGTGTTGACACGAGAGTCTGTAAAGTATACAGCATGATTTGATCGTTAGATTTTACTCCGAAACTGGTATTTACAGTAAATACCACATGGATGGGCCATTTTATTGTGGTCACGTGTAGCAATGAAAGAATGAAATGAAATGGGGTTGAACGTCCTGTTACATCGACTTGGTCAATACAGTGTGATATATTCGAGAGAAATGTGGTTTAAAGCGGAAATTTCATATTTTCTAAGAAAGTCAAAACATAATTATTTCTATGTCTTTTGCTCAAAAGGTTGTCAACTCACTATTATACGATCATGGGCAAAATTTTTGGGGCATTAAAATGGGTGACACAGGTTGATTGAGGAAATAGTTACTCAATTACCTCCCTTGTTTTCCCATTCCTCTCCATGGACGGCCATCTTCAAACGTTTGAATTTGAAGTTGAAAATGATATTTTTGCCAATTTCTCAACTGGCAATAGTGAATTATAGGATTAATAGGATTATTCTTTAACAAGGTAGGACTGTTTATAGGTTCAATCTATTTTAGGGCTTTATTTTAATACATTTTAAAAATATAACTTTAAAAAATGCTATTGCAACTTTAACTAGGCCATTTCGAGACTAACATATGGTTTAATTTTATTTCAATAATTCGCTTGCGCGTAGGGGTCTTTAACAGTGGGAGGAAACCCGAGGACAGTGAAAAAACCCCACGAGGTTGGACAGGCGGCCCTACTCCTTGCCACGTACAGCCGGGGATTCGAAACCACGCCATTTGATGATACAGCGCGCGCGTGCTAACCATTCAGCCCCCCCCCACACACACACACACACAATTTGGTATGAGAACAATATTAACCGGACATAGACACTGCGGCCTACTCTTATATCGAATTCCAACTGTCAGGGGATCTTTTACGTGCACGCCAATGTGTACAGTGGACCGTGTCAGTGGGAGTGTTATATTGAATTGGGTGGTAATTCAAGGGGGAGAGAGAGAGAGAGGGAGAAATGGGGTTTAACGTACACTCAACACAACCAGGTCATTTCGGGACTAACATATGGTTTCAACTTTATTTCAATAATTCGCTTGCGCGTAGGGGTCTTTAGCCGTGGGAGGAAACCGGAGTGCCCGGAGGAAACCCACGAGGTTGAGAAGGCGCCCCTATCTCCATGCCACATACGCTCACACCAGGGCTCGAAACCACAGCCGCAAGCCAGAGGTGACCGGCCAGCTAGAGGTCGAAGCGCGGCACTCTAGACCACTAGGCCATCCCAACCCTCCACGCAATGCAATGTACAAAGAGAGGTATTTTGTCCAGATAGCAGTGTTTCTGCTTACTATTCCAGCTTCTACTGTCAACGCTTCTTTGACGTGCACGCCAAAGATTACAAGAGGTTTATTTTCCGTGCCAGATCTGCCGTCCTCCGAGAAGCAGTCCTGGCTAACACTTGTATCGAACCCGAAAACAAGGTTTAACGTCCGCTCGACGCAAACTATGTCACTTCAGTCGGGACTGACACACGTTTCAATTTTATTTCAATTATTCGCATGGATCCAGAATCAAACCACTTGATTTTAGGGTGTAAAGACACTCTATTACACTGCACCCCCACCCACCACAGGAGATGCATGGACATGCAAACATTGTACACCGATCAACCAACCATAGATTTATACTGGAAAGATATATCATTATGCCTATTACTCGATGACCTTCTACCAACTTAGTGCAGTTCATTTCACATCAAGTAAACACAATTTATTCACGTGACCCAAATTACAGGGTTTTTATAATTTATCCATCAGCTGATGTCGGCGTCATGGAGTACAGTATGACGTCACACTATGTAATTATAGACGAAGTAAACATTGGACTCTCCCACGCGCATGACCCTATCACGCAAACATGTTTTCAACTCTCCTGTTAAAAGAGAACAACATTTTAACCTATTTAATATGAAAGATGTATTCATCATACTAAGAAACATTATACATGCATGACAATGAAAAGAAATTTGAAAAAATAGAAAAAAGTAGAAAATGACTGAATCAGGCCATGAAAGATCTGTTTTTTAATGTTAGATTCCCATTACGATTCGCTTTACGATTAAAATTGTGTTTTTAATCGTGGAGTACTCGAGGTGATCTTATCAGGGCCCGGTTCCTAGAAAAATCTTAAAGTAAGCGCAAAGTTATGCTTCACTTTTTCTTACGTAAGAATCTTAGTAAAATACTGTCTCTAGAAAATTCTAAAGACCGTTCTTACGTAAGTACAAGTCAAGTATGAGTCTACATTGTGACTGGCAAAATGAGACTATGGAGATCTCAAACGTCATAAAAAAACAATTTTTGTATGCGAATTACGTCATAAATTTGTCGTCTGCTTCCCGGCAAATGGTCGATTTATGTGCATTTGACATGTCCCCTATATATATACACATAAGAAATGTGTCACAAGCTAAAAAACAAAACAAAAAGAAGAATAAAAAACCCGCAATCACTCTGAAAAATTGCGGGAGCGCCTGATCTTAAAGTAGTCCGTGTGTTTGTGTTGTTTACTAATTGGTAAATAAATAAAATGGTTTCAGGGCAGAAGCAAAATTTATAGCATAGGCCTACGTCTCGAGAATATGTTTCTAAAGGAGGATTTTCTCCGCCTTTAAATTGTCTTTTACGTATCACAAAATGTAGGAAATTCCGTGGAATAACTGTCAGCCATCCTGTTTGAAGCAGAAACAGATTAAAGTTGGTAAGCAAGTGCTTAGATAGAAACAAAGTTGGTAAGCAAGTGCTTAGATAGAAACAAAGCTGCCCTTAAGTTTTTTCTAGGAACACGTAATAACGTACTTGTGCTTACACTGAAGTCTACTTAAAATCTAAGCACAAGGACGTTCTTAAGAATTTTCTGGGAACACAAAATGCGATAAGTTTACTTAAATGCAAAGTCTACTTGAAATCTAAGCACAAGAACGTGCTTAGGAATTTTCTAGGAAGTGGGCCCAGGTCTTTAATATCCTACATTGAGGTCAGCCGTAGCGACCATGTTGACCGTATCGTAACGTATCCGAACGTATCTGCACGTACAAGATCATAGACTCAATAGGGACAATCCCCCTGTAACGTATGGGGGGTTGAGATGGCCTAGTGGTCTAGAGTGCCGCGCTTCGACCTCTAGCTGACCGGTCACCTCTGGCTTGCGGCTGTGGTTTCGATCCCTGTGTCAGCGTATGTGGCATGGAGATAGGGGCGCCTTCTCAACTTCGTGGGTTTCCACCGGGCACTCCGGTTTCCTCTCACTGCTAAAGACCCCTACGCGCAAGCGAATTATTGAAATAAAAATTGAAACCATATGTTAGTCCCAAAATGACCTAGTTTGTGTCGAGTGGACGTTAAACCCCATTTCTCTCTCACTCTTGTAACGCACAACAATGGGGACCTAGCACGAGGACAGCTCATGAAATGTAGCAAATATTACACAATGTTCGTGTTTATTTCCAATACACGGCCCGATGAGTAGGCCTACTAGATATTAAAATTCGTATCCAGATTTTATCTCTTTCCAAACATATCTCTGATTTGATATGATTAAAATCTGGATAATATTCTCTGTTTTGCAGACTTGAAACGAATTAATTCCAAGGGTTGCGGTCATTTAGAGTAGAGGAGTCATTTAGTCAGTCAGTTAATGACTCTGGGGTAGAATGCACGAGGTTGATTTGAAAATCGGGGTGCATTTTCACACCAATTAATGACTGGTGTTGGTGGTATTGGCAGAGACCTTGTGTGCGAAACACCTGTAGTTGAAACCCATGTAGCCGACTTCCTGTATATGAACCCCTGTAGCCGAAACACTGCAACCGGAACCCCTGTAGCCGGAACCCTTGTAGCGGAAAACCCCTGTAGCCGGAAACCTTGTAGCAGAAAACCCCTGTAGCCGAAACTCCTTGGGCCGGAAACCCTGTAACCGAAAACTCTCTTGTCGACACCTCTGTAGTCGATATCCCTTATGTTGAAACGTTCATCACCCAGTTCACGATTTGCAGATGCTAAGATTGATGATACCCAAAACTCAATCCGTCTTCATCAACCAAGTTGGAGCAGACTAGTTGGACTTAAAGCCCACTTCATTTGATACTACGTCTAGATTTGTTTTCTGTATTTATGTGAGGTGAGAGAGAGAGAGAAATGGGTTTAAAGTCCACTCGACACAAACTAGGTCATTTCGGGACTAACATATGGTTTTTAATTTTATTTCAATAATTCGCTTGCGCGTAGGGGGAGGAAACCGGAGTGCCCGGAGGAAACCCACGAGGTTGAGAAGGCGCCCCTATCTCCATGCCACATACGCTCACACCAGGGCTCGAAACCACAGCCGCAAGCCACAGGTGACCGGCCAGCTAGAGGTCGAAGCGCGGCACTCTAGACCATTAGGCCATCCCAACCCCCTATGTGAGGTGAAGTCCCCCTGCACTTACATGTACTATAATAGTACACCTACGTTTAACGTTCATATCCAATAAGGCCTGTTATTTCAAATTTAAATGATGTAAACATGTTTTGTTCTGATAACAAAAAAGTTTTTCTTTTATAGAATCCGGTGATGTGGAGATATGTAGTTTAAATTACTATACACCGTCACACACCCACACCCACACACCCGTATACCATCACACCTACACATCCTCAGCTCCGTACAGAACAAGAAGATATATTATATAAAGGTTTAAATAGTCTCTATTCAATACGTTACTGACGGTTAGATGTCTTATAAAACGTGTTTGTTTTTAACCGACTATTTCAAGATATCTTCACACGTACAAACTAAATACTTATTTAAACTAATTCATCTACACAAAGTTAGTCTCAGATCTATTTCAAGATGACGTCCCACGTTATTTGTTGATATATTTCGACTACATGCACCACCAATCTGATTAAAATACAGATCGTTTCGTATGTTTATATTTTCGATGTCCTACACTACATGAAGATTTAGTGGGAGTCGGGATGTCGCGTCAGAGGTCATACGAGCTGCGTTTCACCCTGTGATGTCAGTAGACATTTGGTTAACTAATCGGCGTCGAAGTTTCTAGTAAGATACCCATGGTTCCGTGCATAGCACAGCCATACACCATCACGCCAAGACATCGCTGTTACAGACTGTTTCATTGGCTAATCCCTCACATCAAGTAGGACGAGGGTTACATATATATATATATATAACCTAGTGTAGTATAGACATGCAAAATGAAATTGTGAACTACAAAATCGAAATGAAATAGGATCTATGCTTTAATCAGGTTGAAGCATATCCAAACTAATTTATCTATCCAAAGTTCGCTTCAAATCTTTTAAATCGGATGGAAACTACTCAAAGCTGCAAGAAAATCTATTTAAAGAAGCCTTGATCACTGTTTTATATTGTGTGTTGTTTAACTATTACACGGTTCTCAGTGACGAAATGATGTTTTACAATTACGACAGGACAATATATTCAAAGTGACCCTTTGAATTCAAAATTAATTCCACAAATTAAAAAATGCTTGCTAACCAACTAGTTACTCAATGAGTAAGACTTTGACTCGCTAACCTGGAGGCCACAGTGTTAACCCTCAAGGTTCATCGTGATTTTTAGATTATGGTTCTTCCTTGTCAGTTAAGCAGGGCTGTGTTCTGGCAAGGGATTGGACAACAAATCTAGCTCGTGCACAGTACACATTGGTATGCACTTAATAGACACCAACACTCCCCTCTTGTGTACACGCCAATGTGTACACGGGACGTCGGTTTTCCGCCCATCTGAACGACTATATGTAGCTCCTTGCCAGGCCCTTGATACTGCATCATTGACAAGGAGGAACCACATCGGACAATTCTGACGAACTTAGGCCAACGCAGGAATCGAACACGGGACCTACAAGTTAGCGATCCAACGTCCGACTCACGGAGGAACTTGGCCAACGCCCCACTAACGGAGCCACCGTGGCTCCCGCAAAGGCTTATTCTTTCACGGGTCGTTTATGTGTGTGAAATATCTTTATTTAAAGCCCGCTTCCACCCAAGTGATATCGCCGACAGTTACATTATTATGTTACGTATATTAACATGTATATTATATAAGAAATTACAGACAAGGACATATAAATAAACTTAAATGGTGGTTAAAGTCCTACTGTTCTGTTCAGACTGGGCTAATGAAGACAAACATACGTCATACAGTGTGGATATTTTGCCCGGGCAGCGGCACTATGATCTACTCCTATACTGAATTCAAACCGCCAATGTGTACATGGAACCTCTGCTTTTCGTTCCATCAGAACGACTGGAAAGCTGTACTTGCGAGGTCTGTGTTCTGCACCACTGACAAGGGGACATCACGTCAGGAAATCCGGTCAATGCGGGGATCGAACAAGCGACCCCCAGGCAAGCGAACCCGCGTCTTACCCACTAAGTCACCGTGCCCCCCCCCCACCACCGTGGAAAATATATAGGTTTCCAAAAATATATAATCAATGTAATAATACGTCGTTTAACGTACAGCCAGTAAACTTGATTTGTGTTTAATAGGCGGTGAAATAATGATAATATCTTTTCAGAATGTTCATTACAACATTTGTGGGTTTTCTCCTGGTCCGCAGGTTTCCTCTTAAAAACCCCTACGCACAAGCGTATTATTGAAATAAAATTAAACGATATGTTAGTCCCAAAATGACTTAGTTTTTGTCGGGTGGACGTTAAGCCCCATCTCTCTTTCTCTCTTTTAAAACCTTTGTGTGTATAAAAACTACACATCAGCTGCTTACACACTATAAAGATGACATTGCAGAATTTTACAAGAAAAACAATATTAAAGAAATTTACGCGTTTAAACATAGGATATATTTATATTGTAGAAATTATAGACAGGTTGATGTATTAATACAAGCTTATCGTATTACAGGTAAAATAGGAGATTATCTTCTCTCACTTCTCCCTAGCTAGATAGAAATCATTTTATAAATCCCTACACTCTGTAACTTGATGACATATTATTATAACAAAGAGACAATATGTAACTTGTCATGCGTAACTTGGCCGCTGTGGCTCAGTGCGTAGGGTGCTAGTTCCCTACTGGGCCTCACCCCGTTGTTGGCCGATAACATTTCCTCGTGAATATCCAGTGCAGTATTCTCCCTTGTCAGCCGTGCAAGAAGGAGGGTCGTTGGGATGTGACCTTTGGAACTATCACGTGTCATGGGGAAGATTCCCCCACCACCCTCATAAAGAGAAGTATTTTGCGGTGTTCTAGAAAAAGAAAGCATGGCTTGCCTCGTCCACTACAAACAGAAAACATATATAGCTAAATACAAAAAAAAACACTACAAAGCTAGTTTTCACTTGGAATCGAGAAGCGGGGGCTGTGTATTGTATCAGTTGATTATTTGAGTAGGTTGTCCCTTTATAGCCTTTATATCGCGTTATTGAAGAATGGATTTAGATTGTATAAGTCTGCGACGCCCCTTCTAATCCCAAAAACATAGATATTTCAGGTTTAAAAGATTTTAAAAATACAATGCAATTAAAATACCACCTAAAGCATTCTCCCATACCCATTTTCTAGGTTTTAAATCGTGAAGTAATCTTGATAATTCTATAATCATATCTGGAGGTCAGTCTTCGCACAGATCACCAATCATCTCGCCATTGAATATACATGTGAATTACTGTCTCTTTAGCCCGTTCAGGCGCTGAAGTTGAACTGGTTTAAAAACACCGGAGATCGTTAAACCAGTTTAACTTGGTGGTCTGAACGCACGTGTGGTGCAAATAAACCAGTTTAAAAAAACCCAGTTCGCGACCTGTCTTCGAGAAGACTTTTTATTTTAAACTGGATCATCTTAGTCGTCTGAACGGGTTGGCTTAAAAACCCTGGCTCCAGCTCGCTTCGAGCATGTTCAGTACGCAGTAAGTTATATTCCTGGGTAAATATCGGGTTCCGGCAGTTCCTATGTTATCAAAAGCGTGCGAGAACCGAATAAAGAACATGAAGCTACCCATGCGCAGTTAACTCTACCCCCGACATTTGGCTTATAGTACGTGTGAACACAACACGATGCTGTCTTAAAGGACAATATTGGTGCCAGTCATTATCACATATGTGATAGAACTGATTAACCACTTTCCAAATATAATATTAACACAGAGATCATCGCTACCATAGAGGAGTAATAAAGGATTCATAAATCGGAAGTGACGAACGCCAAAGGAAAACACGAGTTACAGATAAACGGCCGAATTTCTGCTCACTAATAATTCCCTCGAAGACCTAAAGTTGCTTTGTGACACTGTGAGAGAATATCTTACAATTCATAAAAAGAATTGGCTGCCACTACATAAGAGAACACGAAAGAAAAACAGAAAAAAGTTCGTGCATTACCATGTTTTTATAAGGTAGGGGAGACCGGGGCACATTGAACCACCATGGATATATCCTTTATAAATAATACTATACAACCCAATACTATACAGTGTTCAATGTGCCCCGGTCTCCCCTACAGAATGAATAAAAACAAGGGGCTGTACGGAGTATTTCTATTTTTCCCGTGTTCTCTTATCTTATGACACTTAATTACTTTATTGAATCGTCAGATATCCTCTTGCGGTCCCATATAACAACTTTTTGTCTTCGAAGGAATTATTAGTGAGCAGAAATTCGGCCGTTTATCTGTAATCACTCGGCACTTCAGTCATTCACATAGAGAGAAACTCGTGTTTTCCTTTGGCGTTCGTCACTTCCGATTTATGAATCCTTTATTACTCCTCTATGGTAGCGATGATCTCTGTGTTAATATTATATTTGGAAAGTGTTTAATCAGTTCTATCACATATGTGATAATGACTGGCACCAATATTGTCCTTTAAAAACCCCGGCGATTATGAACTGGTTAAAAAATATGTGTCTGGACGGGATATTAGACCGGCTCTAAATTGTTCTCACATTTTTGTTGGGAAGAACGCATACTACCACAGATGGAGCAACATGTGACAACTTGGCAGAAAATGTATTTCTAAACCCTTTTCGTCAAATCTACACCAAAAAATCAACAAATATCGCCATGCTGCCTATGCAAAAGTGGAAAAAGAGAACGGGTGATAAAGGCTAAGAATAGCTGTGGCCTTTGTTTCGTATCGGCGTAAGAATAATGGCTGAGCTGTGTCCAACTGTAGACAAGCAGTTTAAGTTTAGTGTATCATCCATAAAGAGTTCAGCAGTATTCAGTAAACGGGAGATAATTGAATAAATTCACCCCACATAAAATATTTTTATAATCATATAGCTTTTCTTTAATCCTATTATACTCCAGTCACGTGATTGTCTAGTCGATCCCATGGATAAAATATAAAACTGGTTTCTTCGATACACGCCAGGGGGTGATGTTCGCGTATCGCAAGCGACGGGACAATATATCAATGTATTTCTCTTGCAGTCAGCAACGTGTATGTAATATCGTTTTATCAAGCCAGTGGGTGAAATGGGGTTTAACATTCTACTTGGTTCATGAAGACGGGTATACGCCATACAGTGTGCCGTGTGGAAATTGCTGGAGGATCTTTTACGTGCACGCCAGTGTGTACAAGGGACCACGTGTTTTCGTCCCATCTCAACGACTATTACCCTGATCAACAAACCCTCCCTCAATCCAATACATGCCACGGGGTATGTGGCGGAAGCGTTAACGCGGGTGTGTCGCATTTAAAGGTGCGTCATTGCACGTGACATGGAGTGGGGTCGCCTGTCCAACCTCGTGTGTCTTCTCCCACTACTAAAGATCTCAACTCTCGCTCGCTCTCTCCCTCTCTCTATCTCTCTCTCTCTCTCTTGCTACATGCCCGCCTCGCATCTTTTATCTACATACTTCTGTGTTAAAGGAGTCGTCCACTCTTTGCAGATTTCTAAAGTATTGTTGGACCAGACGCAACCGCTACTTGGATGGCGACGATCCTTGGACAATTGTGGATATGTCGTCACAGTTTCGATATGTCGGCGATGGCGTCCAGCTGGGTTGATAGTCTCCAGTACGCTCGTTCTTGTTTTCTCGTTACCCATGGTATTAAAATAATTTGAACTATGACCAGTATTCGCCTTTAATTGAACCAACATGGGTGAACTAGATGAGATAAACCACCTACATGTATACTACGTAAAGTAAACGTGGCCAACCCACGTGTATACATATCATTACCGTTTCTAAAGTTTGTAAGGCGTTCTTTTGTTTGTGATGTTTGATTTTTAAATTGCCCGGTTAACTTTACCTGAAGCTTTTAACGTCGTCATAAAAATGTATCCATACAAATTTACTTGGCTAAATAGGAAATTATTTTAATGTATTCATAGTAAGAAATGAACACATTGATATGATTAAAGGCACCTTCCCACCTTCAAACTGTGTCATTGGGTGACGTTGTTAGATTAAAACATATTCAACTATGTATCTCCCTCTCAAACATTTTAATCGCAAGCAACGATGCTGATTTAAGCTTCACGTGACTTAACTGCGGAAAGACATGATTTAGGTTGCAATTGTCGTTACTCACTGTCCGTGTATCATACATATCGAAGCTTAAAGGACAACATTGATGTCAGTCATTCTGAATATAATATGTGATAGAACTGGTTAAACACTTTCCAAATATAATTTGACACAGAGCTCACTGCTACGATAGATGCGCTATGAAGATTTCAAGAAAGGGAAGTGACGAGTGACAACAGATACACGGGCGATTTTCTGCTCAATAATAATTTCTTCGAAGTCCAAAAGTTGTTATGCGACGCTGTGACAGGATATGTAACTGAATGTATTATGGTGGACTGCGGTTATTTATCCGAAATACAATGATATCGAACAACAACAATTCGAAAACAAATAAAACCATCACAACCAGCAAGCGATATGAGCGAAATAAAACGCAAGCCTCTAACCTATGCTCCCCTCATAAGCCCCCACCACCCTCGGCTTCCTCATAAGCCTCCCCACCCCACTTACCATGTCATCATTTTCTCACATGATGTTAAATCAAATATTATCGACGATATTTGTAGTTGCATCCGTCGTGAATCTTGTAACGGTTACTCGAGTTTTGTATAAGACGATATCTGACCTTGTGTCAGTTTTCAAGTGCATCATATTAAATAAATAATAAATATTTATACATGTTGAGTTGTATAGTCGAGTATGATGACAATATACCTGTATATACAAGCTGAACTAAATATACCTATATATATACAACCTGAACTAAACATACCCATATATCACACCTGATGTATTCTATACACCTGGATAATTATATAGGTATGTAATGAATAATTGAAAGATATTCTAATAGATGTGAAAGTGCTAGCCGTTATTTCCTTACGATGCAATGAAATGAAATGAAGTTTAGCGTCCTACTGTTCTGCTTCGACTGGGCTAGTGAAGACCGGACACCGGCGTTTTGGCCTCTTATATCGAGCTCCAACTGACAAGGGATCTTTAACGTGAACGGAACTTCAATTTTCCGTCCCACCCGAAGTACTAGACAGCTGTCCTTGTCAGGCCTTCCACCCTGCATCACTGACAAGTGTAAACCACGCCGGGAAAGCCCGATGAACTTTCACAACCAACACAGGGAGCGAACCTCCAGGCTAGCGAGCCAGCTTCTTATTCAGTTAGCCACCGTGGCATTATGTACGAGCTAAATCTATCGCTTGTAAGTATATCCCATGGCTTCATATGTTATGTAATTATAAGTAAAACATTTATTTATGTACCAAACCAATAATCAACTCTTCAGAACATCGGATGGTTGGAACTTTCAATGGATTGGAACATGGTGGCCATTTAATAATCTAATTTAAAATGCATGATAGAGACTTAGATAGATTTAGATAGTCTACGCTAATGTTATTGTAAAATGAAAACAAATATATCAACCACCACAACATACAAACAATAAAACAAAAAACACAACGACCACAAAGAAAACAAACAACAATACACAACAAACAAACAACAGTATGAAAACACAAAAATAACAACAACAAACAAACAACGAAAAGAAATTCACAACGACAACAAACAAAACAATCGACAATACGAAAAGTGTGTAACAACAC
The DNA here is from genome assembly GCA_963678685.1 of Patella ulyssiponensis. NCBI lineage: Eukaryota > Metazoa > Mollusca > Gastropoda > Patellidae > Patella > Patella ulyssiponensis. The sequence goes on from OY783225.1 coordinate 95,262,743, forward strand.
AACAAACAAACAACTAAACCACCACAAAAAAAAACACTATACGAAAATACAACCACCACAACAACAAATAAACGATTCAAAAACACAACAACAAACAACAACACGAAAATACTACCACCATAACAACAAACAACACAAAAACCACCATAACAACAATCAACAACACAAAAACACAACAACCACAACAACACGAATACACAACAACAACACGAAAACAGCAATACGAAACACAACTTCCACACCAACGATTATAAGAGACTTGGAAACATGAAGATTATAAAACGATCATAGATATTATAACAAACCATGGAAATCATGATGAGATAAATTCTCTACCAGCAGACAAAAACACGTGGCCACATATTGGATTCATTCTAGGATATTTATTAATTATGAAACACGATCCGACCTAAAACAATAAAATCCCCACACGATGGACCTCGTCATCACGTGGGACATTCTCACAATATTTCTGTCTATATTCCTGTTTTTATAAAACTATAAAATATGTTACAGTTTCACCCAGAATGACTTCTGGTTAACCCGATAATCTGGAGATAATTTTCAACAAAGCCGACAACAAATATATACGAAACTTTATACGTATTGTGAAACATCAGCTTTGTATTATAGACATGCTGGTGGGAGTAGTAGGGTTATACTGTTACCATATTAAACAATAGACAACACGACCCAACAATTGTTAACACGACCCGACAATTACACAGGGAAAACAATAGTCGGATTCAGTTTCTCTTTCAAACATCATTCAGACAAATAATTTACATGTTAACAATGTTTCATCTGTATTCATTTCTTGTCTCCAGAGAGATGGAGAGAGGGGGAGAGAGCGAGGATTATCGTAGTTTAGTTGATGCAATCGTCGTAAACCGATTATTACTTCGTTTCCGTTTATATATTTATGCACTTCAGTAATACATTACATATTTTCTTTAAAAGGTGGTGTTCGGATTACGCGATCGTTTCGACTTAGTAAATTGTCTACAACCAGAATAAAACCAGGATGCTTGTTCCCCTTCGTTTTAAACCTATTTTACTTGCAGTCGGCATTCAGATCACGTAAATATTTCAATCAGACAATAAAAATGTTTCAAATCATGATGTCGTAGCAGACAATAATGATGTTTCAAATCATGATGACGTTGTAGACAATGAATTCATGATAATGTTGCAGATAATGCTGATGTTTCAAATCATGATGACGTTTCTTGATGACGTTGCATAATATGATGATGTTTTTGTTTATGGTGACCGTTTAAGTAACGATTATGATCTAGGTTGGTGTTGGCAACAACACTATAATTGCCATCACTACACAAGCCCAGAGGGGGGTATGTTTTGTTTTATAAAGGAACCAATTGTACGAAGAATAGAAACAGCTGTAGGAGAGATATTCCAGGTATTCAAAACAACTTTCAGGCTTCCTTCTTGTCTCGTTCCCACAGATCTTCTTACCATCAAATCATTTGATAGACTCATAGAATATGACTACTTATCAACACGATTATACCAGACATTACAACCTGCGGGGTTTGTGCTAGATATCACCAGTCTTTTGTTTATCATATCATGATAAATACAACTATTGAAATAAAGAGGGATTTAACTCTGTGTACATGTAAAACATCCCTTCAGACGGTTGGGATTCCATGCAAAGTTTTCATCATAGAACAGTACGGCGTATGCCTGTCCTCATTTGGGGCACCGGTGATATTAACGACCATACTAACTGTGATGGTATCGCTGTCTCAGTATTACACCACTGACTATAACGACCAGTCTCAGTATTACACCACTGACTATAACGACCAGTCTCAGTATTACACCACTGACTATAACGACCAGTACATCTGTGACGGTATCGTTGTTTCAGTATTACACCTCTGACAATAGCGACGACAATACCTTTGACGGTTTCGATATCTCAGTATTACATCACTGACAATAACGACCACAAAAACTGTAATGGTATCGTTGTTTCAGTACTACATCACCGACAAAAACGACAACAATACCTTTGAAGGCTTCGTTGTCCCAGTATTACATCACTGACAATAACGACCACAATAACTTTCATGGTATTGTTGTCTCAGTATTACATCACCGACAATAACGACCTGTATAACCGTGGTGGTATTGCGGCTATACCAGGGTGTGCGAAACATCACAGAATCAGTGTTACAAACAACACAAGTTTACGTTAAGTCCAGACAGATAATAACTCTCAATATCTATCATTATTAGACATTGAGTAACTCGTCCGGACTCGAATCTTATCACGTCACTACTAGTACAATAATCTTTTCATATTTAGGTTCCCGAAAGCGGCGCTTTTCTGTTTGTCACCGTATTTTAGTGCAGTTATGTCATATTAAACCAAAACCTGCTTTTCTATTTACCCAATCACCAAACAACCCAGTTCTGTTTTTTTTCAGCTTTTATAATATTTTCATTTCTTTCGCCATGTTTTCATTTTGACTCGAGTAGTAATGTTTGGTCTGATATTCAATCCAAATCTTTGTGAAGCGTTTTTTTCTCTCTTCGTAAAACGATTCTATTTCTCTGTTCTCGTCTGTCAAAGGAGAATGTTTTTACTTTGTTTTTATTTGTGCTGGCTGTAGAAGTGTATGTATTGGTTGCGTGTGGATTTTTTTTATGAAACATTAAATTGACTGAAGTTGTTTATTTTATTTATTTTACGTCTTGGGTTTCGTGTCGTGTTTTTATAAAAGATCAAATTAAGTAAAAGTACTTGTGGAGTGTTTACTTTATTTATTTATAAAATAAAATCGGGTTTAAACGTTTTACCTTTATGCACCGACGGGGTAATGAAGACGGCCTTACACCAAGTAGTGTGCTGTGGGGGACATTTTGCCCGGGCAGCGGTATAAGACCTCTGAATAAATGAAGCTTATTGAGAGACCGCTGAACAAGAAAGAACGAGGGCAAGAGGTGACAATGAAAGCATACGCGAATAAGGGCAATGGCCGTAATCTGTTATGATATGTAATTCCAGTTAGTGTATGGGTTATTACACTTATAGATGTAATAAATTTTAAACATACATATTGCAAGAGCTAAATTCCTTTCAAACTTTAAAATTCTGTTTCCGATTTTCTCTTCTTATCTATATATTAAAAGCTTAATTCTAATTTGTTTCAGAAAATAAATGTAATACGAGTTGAATTGCAACCCCGTCTCAAACCAAATAGGCTAAATGTAGGCCTACCACAGTCATTGAAAACATTACTTGATAATCGAGATTATATAGGTGGAGTTGACACCTGTCAATCAAACGATCGGCCATCGGTGAAGATGGAGTTCTATACCATTTCTAGACAAAAATAACAGTGGCGATAACTACAGTAGAGCTTGTATTAAGCAAGCACCCAAGGGAAATTTAAAAATGCTTGCTTAATGGAGGTGCTCTTTGACTAGAGGTATCCAATATTGCCCCAACCTCTACCACAAAAAAATAAAGAAATAGATTGCATATATTTTTTTATTCATGTAGTATAACAATAACAATAACAATAACAACACATGTACAATGTACTTTTTATCTAGTTGTCAATTCAAAGTAGTCGCGTATACATGTTTGTTTAGTAATACTGGATCCCTGGCCCCCCAATATTTCTTTTACTTTCATCATAGCGTCTAAAAGTTCTATATTGTCACCGTCTTTTGCATAAGATAATAATGTCTCCGCAGAACTTAACGTATTTTTTTCGAATTGAACAAAGATATTGTTATCACTATCATCAGAATCATCACTGGAATCAACAGAGTCGTTTAATAATTCACATGCCGATTGTTCCCAGTCAACGTCTTTTGAATCAAATGTAAATACGTTTTCATCAAGAGTATGCAAATTGTGAAATTCACATTCGAAAACGTTTTTCGATATTCTCAAAACCCAAAGAGGTATATTATCTTCTTCATCATCATCGTCATCATCATCTTCTGTCACTCCATTTTCAAAACTAAATCCACACTTTAAAAAACACTTGTGAATTGTGGATGCTTCAACTGAAGCCCAAGCAGATTTCACCCAGTAAATTGCTGTTAAAATGTCAATTTTTTTTTAAAATCTCACTCCCCCCACAATCGTATTACGCTCCATCTCTGTTCACATTGTAATTTAAAAGACTGTATTATGCCCTGGTCCATTGGTTGACTTTTTGAAGTCGTGTTAGCCGGTAAAAACTTGACTGTCACGTTGCTAAAATTCATTTGCGGATGTGCGAGGCAGTTGTCTACAAACAGTAAAATATTTCGTTTCTGTTTAGAATAAAGTAATTTGACTGAAATTTTCAATATATTCTTCTTTCATCATTTATTTTTGAACTGTTATAGCAAGAATAGCTAACTCCTTATAAAAATCTCCCATATGTATCTTTAATGCTTGTCTTTGCATTGTTAAAATAAAGAAGTGAATCCACATTCATCGTTATTATTAGATCCTTTGATCCTATGTTACAGCGGTGCAACATCCCGGGGGGTTGGGATGGCCTAGTGGTCTAGAGTGCCGCGCTTCGACCTCTAGCTGGCCGGTCACCTCTGGCTTGCGGCTGTGGTTTCGAGCCCTGGTGTGAGCGTATGTGGCATGGAGATAGGGGCACCTTCTCAACCTCGTGGGTTTCCTCCGGGCACTCCGGTTTCCTCCCACTGCTAAAGACCCCTACGCGCAAGCGAATTATTGAAATAAAATTAAACCATATGTTAGTCCCGAAATGACCTAGTTGTGTCGAGTGGACGTTAAACCCCATTTCTCTCTCTCTGTGCAACATCCCACTCTCTTTTTAAATTCCAACTGTCTGAGTTTCTTTCACATGCACGCCGATGTGTACCTCGGGTTTTGGTCCTTCCCAGGCCCCCCGTCTAATACCACTGACAAGAGGATTGAACACGGAACCACCGGGTTAGCGAGCCAGTATCTTACTCACTGAGGGGGAATCACGGTGGCTAAGTGGGCAAGGCGCTGGCTCGCTAGTCTGGAGGTCGGGTGTTCGATCCTTGCATTGGCCGAGAAAGTTCATCACGATTTTCCGGCGTGGTTTCCCCTTGTCAGTGATGCAGAAGGAGGGCCTGACAAGGACAGATGCCTAGTCGTTCGGATGGGACGAAAAACCGAGGTCCCGTGTACATATTGGAGTGCACGTAAAAGATCCCTTGGCAGTTGGAATTTGATATAAGAGTAGGCCATAACGCCGCTGCCCGGGCAAAATTTCCCTCATAGCACACTGTATGGCGTATGCCCGTCTTCCATTAGCCCAGGTCAGGTGCAGAAGAGTAGGACGTTAAATTTCATTTCATTTCATTACTCACTGAGCCACCGCGTCTCCTCTGTTTGTTTATCATAATATCTGGATGACGTCATATGTTGTTATTATAGAAATAAAAACTACTTCTCTTATATCAAACAGTTGGTGTGACTTATCTCTTAATCGGAGGGGTTTTTATTTATTTTTTCTGAAATTACTAAACGAGTTGTGTAAATAGCATGGTATTAAAGCTGTATACCTCTGGGCATCATTACCAAACATGTTGTTAACGTAGCATGATATTAAAGCTGTATACCTCTGGGCGTCATAACTACACGAGTTGTCTAATCTAGCATGATATTAAAGCTGCATTCCTTTGGGCGTTATTACTACATGAGTTGTGTAATCTGGCATGCTATTAAAGTTGTATACCCTTGCGCGTCATTGCTACATGTGTTGTGTAATGTAGCATGGTATTAAAGCGCCCCCCCCCCCGGTAATCATTAGGCCATCTGTACAACCTTATAAACGTTCTTTGTAACGACTGCGTTTTCTAACATATCTCTCTGTTTGAACCCGGTGTAGGGTCTGGCTAGGAAGATTGTCTAGTCGGCCGTATGCTACGAAAAAAACATAACTTCATGTGCACATTGGCGTGCACGTAACAGAACCCCTATCATTGGGTACCGCATTGCGTCTTCAATATCTCTATTGATGGAGAAAAGTAGGACTTTTAATTGAACTTCACCGTCCTGTCCACCTGCCTTCCGGGTCATGTGGGTACTGGATGATAGAATATTCAATCCTAACCCACGAATTACACTGATCCACGGTGCAAAAGATCGACTAACCCACGAATTACACTACTCCACGTTGCCAAAGACCGGATAATTGAGTCTTCGATCTTAACGCCCGGAATTACAAGACACAATTACA